>CP125978.1:373782250-375032250 GCA_030063025.1 Avena longiglumis | reverse complement strand
CGATCCCTCTCAACCTCGCGAGCATCACCGCTTCGTCAATTTTGGCAACCGCCGCCAGAGAGCTCGCCTCCATCGCCGCCGATCGCCGGTGACCATCTCATCTTCTCCCGTTCCCCTGCTTCTTCTTTCTTTTTTTCTTCTTCCCGAGCGAGCCAAAGAATTAGGCGCTTCAGGCTGCCGCCTGGGCTACGGCCAAGCCGAGAGATGGGCCAACCAGCTCCCTCCTCAGCCCGAGGAAAAAAAGTATGCCAAGCCTTTTCTTTTTCTATTTAAATTTCAGTTTTCATTTTAAGGATTGTTTTAAATAAACTCTTTTGCAACATTATTTTGATCAAAAGCTCTAAATAAAAAGGCTCATTTTGATCCTCATAACCCTCTATATGCAAATAACTTTTCTAATGTTTTCAAAAATTATTTTGTTGGGATCTTAAAACTCAAAACCTTTATGTATATGTAGGAAAATAAAGGCCCCTTTTATCTATATCTCAACCTTAGATCACAAATGCAAGTGATGACCCTGGACAAATGTCTCTGAATATTTTAGGGACCACTGGTGAAGCCTCGGAGGGTTTTGGCATATGAGTGCACCATCTCGGAGTCGAGGATTCTCCGGAAGACCTTTCTTTAGGCAAGTCACCTCCCTCACCGATGAAATTTTGGTGATAAATGATTTTAGAATATGGAATCTATGTGCAATAGTAGAACCCCTGAACCATCAATATCAATATTTGATGTTATGCCTTGAGACCAACCCTAGTGGAAACCCTGGACTTGCTTGGTGGATGATGCATGATTGTTTGCATGATTGCTTGGAGGTTATATTCACCTTTAAAATCTTGGTATAAAAAGTACTCATCACCTGGACGGGAGCCTTGACTTTGAATTATGTGCCCTAGTATGTGGGCGTGGTTGATGGGTAAACCTATGGTACATCCCCGACACAAAACAATAAAACACACCACATAAATTGTAAGAACCCCCTACTCTATTCCAATGGATTTTCTACAAGGTAGATGGACCCTGGTATGGGTGATCAACGGGAAGACACTCGGAGTCGGGATGCTATAGTATGCTATCGATTTCCGTGGCCCTGACACACTCCCGGTGGGATTCGAGTGATGAGACCTTCCCGGGTAGAATTTTTAAAAGATAGAGTAGATAAAAACTTATCTTTCGTTCAAAGGTTCTGATGCTAATGATAGCAATATCACAAATCCTAGTGGTTTGGGCCACTGAGGCCTAGCACGGAACCATCGGAGGCACACACTTACATATCTAAAATCCATGGTAAAGAATGAAAGAAAAAAATAAATATATATACTAAAGAAAGTAAATGATACCAAGTGTGATCACTTGGTGAGATTAAGTATGCCACGGATGGACGATGTTTTCCCCTTCCTTTGGCAAAGTGGTGAAAATGATATCGCTATGGGTTTGACGACAAGGAAACCTTATGGGATTTTCCTGGTTAATAATCTTGAATAAAACTTTAAATTGGAAACCATCTTGTGACTTGCTGAGTACTTTAGTACTCACCCTTGCTATATAAACATTTTTTAGAAACACCTGGAGATGTCACGGAGGTTGATCCTGATGTCTTCCTTCGCGGAGAAGATTTCGAGTTCTAGGTCATTCCTACGCTCGAGGGCTGATCCTAGAAATGTAGCCATGTGTGTAAAATAAATAAAGTTCGTATGCTTTAGTCACGGTTTAATAATTTTAATACAACAAGAACCTCGTTTAATGTTGGATTGTAAGAAAAATATTTATGTAATATTATCTACCCTTGTAATATTATTCCTATGAGTTTGTATGCGATGGCTGTGTTTTGTAATCACTTGGAATTTCGCAAAATTTGCCTTCAGCAAATTCGTGGAATTTCTAGTCACGATCCCGAATTTTCGGGGCGTGACAGAGGTTGTAACGATCCAAAATTTTCTACAATAAAGCGAATTTGAAAAAAATTTGGAAAGGAAAAATTCGAACAAATTGGAATCAAACAAATTAGACAAAAAAAGAGAGAAGAAAACAAAAGAGGAACTTGAAGAACAGCGATGAACCCTAGCGGTCGTCGATTCCCCATCATCGACCAGCCACGCCGCCCCCTGGCCCCACTGCCGCTGTAGCCAACGCAAGAATCAGCCTCACGCGTCGCCCGCCCGCAACACTACTCGCCGTCGCCATACCGTGTTCCTGCTGCTCTCCGCACACGTCCGCCACTTTGAGAGGAAGCCAGAGAACCCCTGCAGCACCTAGACGAGCCCGCCATCGCCACAAATTCCTCTCCGCCACCACACGGCACTCTCCAGAGCTGCTGCCCACGCCTATAAGAACCTCCCCACTTTGCCATTCTTTGATTTCTTCGAGGGAATCGATCCCTCTCAACCTCGCGAGCATCACCGCTTCGTCAATTTTGGCCACCACCGCCAGAGAGCTCGCCTCCATCGCTGCCAACCGCCGGTGAGCATCCCCTATCCTCCCGTTCCTCTGCTTCTTCTTTCTTTTTTTTCTTCTTCCCGAGCGAGCCGAAGAGGCAGGCGCTTCAGGCCGCCGCCTGGACTACGGCCAAGCCCAGAGATGGGCCGGCCAGCCAGCTCCCTCCTCAGCCCAAGGAAAAAAAACGTATGCCAAGCCCTTTTCATTTTCTATTTCAATTTCTGTTTTCATTTTAAGGATTGTTTTAAATAACCTCTTTTGCAACATTACTTTGATCAAAATCTCTAAAATAAAAAGGCCCATTTGATCCGCATAACCCTCTGTATGCAAATAACTTTTCTAATGTTTTCAAAAATTATTTTGTTGGGCTTTTAAACTCAAAAACCTTTATGTATATGTGCCAAAATAAAGGCCCATTTTATTTATATTTCAACCTAAATTTACAAATACAAGTAATAACCTTGGGCAAATGTCTCTGAACATTTTAGGACCCATTGGTGAAGCCTCAGAGGATTTTGACGTAGGAGTGCACCATCTTGGAGTCGAGGATCTTCCGGGAGACCTTTCTTTAGGCAAGTCACCTCTCTCACCGATGAAATTTTGGTGGTAAATGATTTTAGAATATCAAAGCTATGTGCAATAATAGAACCCCTGAACCATTAATATTTGATATTATGCCTTGAGACCAACACTAGTGGAAACCCTGGACTTGCTTGATGGATGATGCATGATTGTTTGTATGAATGATTGCTTGGAGGTCATATTTACCTTCAAAATCTTGGTATAAAAAGGACTCATCACCTGAATGAGAGCCTTGACTTTGGGTTACATGCCCTAGTATGTGGGCGTGGTTGATGGGTAAACCTGTGGTACATCTCTGCCACAAAACAATAAAACACACCACATAAACTGTAAGAACCCCTACTCTATTCTAATGGAATTTCTACATGGTAGATTGACCCTGCTATGGGTGATCAACGGGAAGACACTCGGAGTCGGGATGCTATAGTATGTTATCGATTTCTGTGGCCCTGACATACTCCCGGTGGGATTCGAGTGATGAGACCTTCCCGGGTAGAAATTTCAAAAGATAGAGTAGATAAAAACTTAGCTTTCGATTAAAGGTTCTGATGCTAACGGTAGCAATATCGCAAACCCTAGTGATTTGAGCCACTGTGGATTAGCACGGAACCATCGGAGGCACACACTTACATATTTAAATCCATGGAGAAGAGCAAAAGAAAAATATATTTCAATAAGCTTCACAATAGAAAATGAGATGCCCTCCTTCCCCTTGGAGAAATCTTATGTGGTTGAATCACCTGGAGCAAAGATGAAAGCTCAAACAAAGACCAATGAGGTAGAAATAGACATCCATGGAGAAAAATTTAAAGCAAACCTCATACACTTGCAACTAAGAGATTTGGATGTCATATTAGGAATGGACTGGTTATATAAATATAAGGCAAAGGTTGATTGTGAGGATAAATTGGTTTATGTCACCAGTCCGAATAATCTAACACTGAGAATAAAGTCACAAAATTCCTTTTTGAGGAAGCAGAATAAGAGGGTATGTAGTATGGTAGCAGAAGGAGTAATGCAGATTCCGATGGTTAAAGAATTTGCAGATGTGTTCCCAGAGGAATTACCTGGGGAGCCACCAGATAGAGAGGTGGAATTTAAAATAGAACTTAAACCCGGAACAGAACCAATTACAAGGCAACCATACCACATGTCAAGAAAAGAGCTAGTAGAGTTGAAGAAGCAAATTGACGAGTTATTAGAAAAGAACTTTATACAACCAAGCATCTCGTCATGGGCAGCACCGGTATTATTTGCAAAAAAGAAGGATGGTAGCTCGAGGCTATGTGTAGACTACCGGGGACTAAACGCTCTCACCATCAAAAATAAATACCCTTTGCCCATGATTGATGACCTTTTTGACCAGTTAAGGAATGCCAAAATATTTTAAAAAATGGATCTAAGGTCTGGGTATCATCAGCTGAAAATTCGGTTGGAGGATAGACCAAAGACTGCTTTCACTACCAGATATGGATTATATGAATTCACGGTAGTACCTTTTGGATTAACCAATGCACCAGACTTTTTCATGAATCTCATGAATAAGGTGATGATGGACTTTTTGGACAAATTTGTAGTAGTCTTTGTCGATGATATCCTAGTGTACTCAAGTAGCCCTGAAGAACATGAGCAACACTTGAGACAAGTTTTGACAAGGCTAAGAGAACATAAGTTGTTTGCAAAGTTTTCAAAATGCGAATTCTGGATGAAAGAAATTTCTTTCCTGGGTCACATTATATCAGAAGGAGTTAAAATGGATCCAGAAAAGGTGAAAGCAATATTGGAATGGAAGGCCCCAACAAATGTGAAAGAAGTTCGAAGTTTCTTAGGATTGGCCGGATATTATAGGAGGTTTATTGAAGGATTTTCAAGGATTTGTCGGCCACTAACCCAATTGCTGAAAAAAGATAAGGAATACGAATGGACAAATAAATGTGAAATCGCATTTCAGGAGTTAAAGAATAGGTTAACCACTGCACCAGTTCTGGTTTTACCAGACTCGGACAAAGAATTCCAAATATATTGTGACGCATCAAGACAAGGGCTAGGATGTGTACTGATGCAAGATGGAAAGGTTATATCATATGCGTCAAGACAACTCCGACCACATGAGGAAAATTATCCAACACATGACTTAGAACTTGCAGCAGTAGTTCATGCATTGAAAATATGGAGACACTACTTGCTAGGGAATAAGTGTGAAGTATTTTCGGATCATAAAAGTCTGAAATATATCTTCACGCAGCCCGACTTAAATCTTCGACAACAAAGGTGCTTAGAATTGATAAAAGACTATGAATTAGAATTTCAATACAAACCCGGTAAGGCCAATGTGGTGGCAGATGCATTGAGCCGAAAAATATATCATAGCACAGTAACTGTGCGACATGATCAGCTAGAGTTATGGAAGGAGTTCCGGAAGTTGAATTTAGAATTAGTTGAAGAAGGAGCAGTGATGACCCTGCAAGTTCAAACCACACTAGATGAACAAATTAATCAAGCCCAAGAGAAAGATGAAGAGATACAAGGGCTTAAGGAAAAGGTGCTGAAAAATGAGGCGCCAGACTTTTCGGTAGGTAAACAAGGGGTATTGTATTTCCGAAACCGTCTGTGTGTACCAAACAAAAAGGAGTTAAGGGACTTAATCCTGCAGGAAGCACATGCTCTGCAATTCTCCATACACCCAGGAGATACGAAGATGTACCAAGACTTGAGAAAGAGGTATTGGTGGAGAAACATGAAACGTGAGATTGGTGAATATGTTACACTCTTTGACATATGTCAACGGGTGAAGGCAGGCCACCAAAAACCGGTTGGATTACTACAACCTCTACCCATTCCAGATTGGAAGTGGGAGGAGATCGGTATGGATTTTATTACGGGTTTACCCAAATACAGAAATGGATATGATGCTATATGGGTCATCGTCGATAGGTTGACCAAAGTAGCCCACTTTATACCCATAAAGCAAACATATGGAAAGAATAAGCTTGCAGAGTTATATTTAACCAAGATTGTAGTATTGCATGGAGTACCTAAGAAGATTTGCTCCGATAGAGGGCCGCAATTCACTTCTCACTTTTGGAAAAAGTTACATGAAGCCATGGGGACGGATTTGGATTTCAGTACAGCATACCACCCACAAACCAACGGACAAACTGAGAGAGTAAATCAAATCCTGGAGGACATGTTGCGATCATGTGCGCTAGTTTATGGAGCTGCGTGGGACACATGTTTACCATTTGCAGAATTCTCATACAATAACAGCTATCAAGCTAGTATTGGGAGATCACCATTTGAAGCCCTGTATGGAAGAAGTTGTAGAACACCATTAAATTGGACTGAGGTAGGAGAAAAGCAACTTCTTGGACCACAAATAGTTCAAGATGCAGAGGCTCAAGTGAGGATTATTAGAGAGAAGCTGCAAGCAGCTCAAACCAGATATAAGCAATATGCCGACAAACACCGACTTGATCTTAGCTTCCAAGAAGGGGATTATGTATATTTAAGGGTCACTCCTTTCAAGTCAATCCAGCGGTTCCACATAAAAGGTAAGTTGGCACCTAGATTTGTAGGACCATTCAAAATTACAAAACGAGTAGGGGAAGTTGCCTACCAACTAGAGCTAAGCCCGAAACTAAAGAGAATATACAATGTGTTTCATATATCGCAACTCAGGAAGTGCTTAGAGCCGCCGGAAAAGAAGGTGTCCCTGGACGAGATCGAACCCCAAGAGGATCGGCGTACCGAGGAACCGGTAAAATCCTTGAAACCAAAGAGCGACAATTAAGAATAAGGAACATCAAGTTCTGTAAGGTGCAATGGAGTAATCACACAGAAGGAGAAGCTACATGGGAAAAGGAGTCAGAGATCCGACAAAAATATCCGCACCTGTTTCCCGAGGAGGAGTGAATCTCGGGGACGAGATTATTTTAAGGGGCGAAGGTTGTAACGATCCAAAATTTTCTACAATAAAGCGAATTTGAAAACCAATTTGGAAAGGCAAAATTCGAACAAATTGGAATCAAACAAATTAGACAAAAAAGAGAGAAGAAAACAAAAGAGGAACTTGAAGAACAGCGATGAACCCTAGCGGTCGTCGATTCCCCATCACCGACCAGCCACGCTGCCCCCTGGCCCCACTGCCGCTGTAGCCAACGCAAGAATCAGCCTCACGCGTCGCCTACCCGCCTTCATGCCGCCATACCGTGCACTGCTGCTGTCACCCGCCAGCAGCTGCCGCCATGCCGCTCGCTGCCAGCCGTGTTCTGCTGCTCTCCGCACACGTCCGCCACTTCGAGAGGAAGCGGAGAACCCTGCGGCACCTAGACGAGCCCGCCATCGCCACAAATTCCTCTCCGCCACCACGGCACTCTCGAGCTGCTTCCCACGCCTATAAGAACCTCCCACTTTGCCATTCTTCGATTTCTTTGTGGAATCGATCCTCTCAACCTCGCGAGCATCACCGTCAATTTTGGCCACCACCGCCAGAGCTCGCCTCCATCGCACGCCAACCGCGGTGAGCATCCCCTCTCCGTTCCTCTGCTTCTTCTTTTTTTTCTTCTTCCCGAGCGAGTGAAGAGGCCGCGCCAGAGCCGCTGGATGCGGCCAAGCCGGAGATGGGCCAGCCAGCTCCCTCCTCAGCCCAAGGAAAAAAAACGTATGCCAAGCCCTTTCCATTTTCTATTTCAATTTCTGTTTTCATTTTAAGGATTGTTTTAAATAACCTCTTTTGCAACATTACTTTGATCAAAATCTCTAAAATAAAAAGGCCCATTTTATCCTCATAACCCTCTGTATGCAAATAACTTTTCTAATGTTTTCAAAAATCATTTTGATGGGCTCTTAAACTCAAAAACCTTTATGTATATGTGACAAAATAAAGGCCCATTTTTATTTATATTTCAACCTAAATTTACAAATACAAGTAATAACCTTGGGCAAATGTCTCTGAACATTTTAGGACCCATTGGTGAAGCCTTAGAGGATTTTGACGTAGGAGTGCACCATCTTGGAGTCGAGGATCTTCTGGGAGACCTTTCTTTAGGCAAGTCACCTCTCTCACCGATGAAATTTTGGTGGTTAATGATTTTAGAATATCGAAGCTATGTGCAATAATAGAACCCCTGAACCATTAATATTTGATATTATGCCTTGAGACCAACACTAGTGGAAACCCTGGACTTGCTTGATGGATGATGCATGATTGTTTGTATGAATGATTGCTTGAAGGTCATATTTACCTTCAAAATCTTGGTATAAAAAGGACTCATCACCTGAATGAGAGCCTTGACTTTGGGTTACATGCCCTAGTATGTGGGCGCGGTCGATGGGTAAACTTGTGGTACATCTCTGCCACAAAACAATAAAACACACCACATAAACTGTAAGAACCCCTACTCTATTCCAATGGATTTTCTACATGGTAGATTGACCCTGGTATGGGTGATCAACGGGAAGACACTCGGAGTCGGGATGCTATAGTATGTTATCGATTTTCGTGGCCCTGACATACTCCCGGTGGGATTCGAGTCATGAGACCTTCCCGGGTAGAAATTTCAAAAGATAGAGTAGATAAAAACTTAGCTTTCGATTAAAGGTTCTGATGCTAACGGTAGTAATATCGCAAACCCTAGTGATTTGAGCCACTGTGGCTTAGCACGGAACCATCGGAGGCACACACTTACATATTTAAATCCATGGAGAAGAGCGAAAGAAAAATATATATATATAATAAAATAAGTGGTACCAAGTGTGGTCACTTGATGGAATTAAGTATGCCACGGGTGGATGATGTTTTCCCTCCGTCTGGCAAAGTGGTGAAAATAATACTATTATGGGATTGACCTTGAGGAAACCCTATGAGATTTTCCTGGCTAATTAATCTTAAGTAAATCTTTAAACTGGACACCGTCTTGTGACTTGCTGAGTACTTTTGTACTCACCCTTGCTATATAAACATTTTTCAGAAATACCTGAAGACACCGTGGAGGTTGATCCTGACTTTATCCTTTGCGGAGAAGATTTCGAATTCTAGGTCATTCCTACGCTCGAGGGCTAATCCTAGAAGTGTAGCCATGTGTGTGAAGTCACCAAGTTTGTATGTTTTAATCAAGGTTTAATGACTTTAAGACAAAGTGAACCTCGTTTTATGCCAAGTTGTAATAAAACTATTTGTGTGACTTTTACTATCCATGTAATAATATTCGTATGAGTTTGTATGCGATGGCTGTGTTTTGTAATCACTCGAAATTTCACGGATTTTTCCTTCGGAGAATTCGTGGAATTTCTAGTCACGGTCCCGAATTTTCGGGACGTGACACCAGTAGTAATGGTTGCAGGGATTGGGAACAACCTGTCACAAATCGGAGGAAATAAGAACAAATGGGGCTAAGAAAATCCAAATGAGCTAACAAGCACAACTTACACGATGATTTGTGCACTTGTAAAAGACACGTCCAGGATTGGCTGGTGATTGAGAGACAAGCCGAATCGTCTTGCGAAATCCACAACAGGAACATGGCACTAATGACAACGTTCCAGGTGGTAGAGGAGCTACTGACCGTGGTGGAGGTGGCAGCGAAGGGGATAGAGAAGGTTGCTTCTGCCTCCGCCGATTCCCAGAACTTGAGGACGCGTACATGGCGATGGATCGGCAAGAGAAGCGAGAGAGGTTGGTAAGAAGAACTAGGGGTTTGGGGATTAGAAGCGGTGCTTATAAGGGTTCATTTGCATAAATCCCAACCACGACGCTGGAAAATCTCCAAGCAAAGACCTTGCCGACGTGGCGCTGGTCAACCAGGGTCAGACGAGTTTAGGACCTGCGATGAATCACTTAGAAACAATTAGGACCTTAATATTCAATTTTGAAGAACTGGGACCTACTTGACGTTTCGTCGAAAGATTTAGGACCGCTGGTGCGGTTTACTCTTTTGGAACCAAGAGTGACTTTGGTATATCATGAACGCTTTTGTCATTATGCATACCATGATCATAGAGAATGACCGTGATAAAGATGTAGATCACACACACTGTGACTTGATGGGGTGCTCGTGCAAGCGGAGAGGACACAACTTAGGGTGGCACGATTCATTGCCTTGTATCATTTCATTCGGTCCAGTAACACGCATGATGAGCTTTAAAAAAATCTCATCGAGGAGTGGTAAAAATAATTTGAATAACAAAAGTGACCTATTTTATTTGTATGTTTGTTGTATTCTTGCAAAACTGTCTCTTGTATTGTTGATGAACAACTTATTGTATTTGTCGGTTAATGATTTGTTGATGAAGTGTAGCCATGTGTGTGAAGTCACCAAGTTTGTATGTTTTAATCAAGGTTTAATGACTTTAAGACAAAGTGAACCTCGTTTTATGCCAAGTTGTAATAAAACTATTTGTGTGACTTTTACTATCCATGTAATAATATTCGTATGAGTTTGTATGCGATGGCTGTGTTTTGTAATCACTCAAAATATCACGGATTTTTCCTTCGGAGAATTCGTGGAATTTCTAGTCACGGTCCGGAATTTTCGGGACGTTACAGAGTGGTATCAGAGTCAACCTTGACCGTAGGAAAGACCCCCGGTTTTGAAAAAAAAAGGTACATGGTTGCAAAAAAAACGATTGAGAAAAAGAATTTTTTTTGAAGCCTTTATCTAGCTCTTAAAATCTTTTGTTTTTGATATAAAATTTGTAAGATAAAATTTTGGGTGTAAATTTTTTTTCTTTTTCGCGCTTTAAAGAAAAAGTTATTTCACACATTGTAGGCATGGTGTACTATTTTTATACCTCTCCCGAGACTCTCGGGGGATGGGCCCAACTCTTGTGGAGGATGTTGGGATATCTTTTTGTGCCGAGGCAGGACCTCACACATTTTCATGCAAAATCTATTTTTGTGCATGGGATACTTCAGTATTGGACCGGATAGGTTAACATAAAAGTTGATGGTACCGAGACCACTTATGTTGGACAAAGGGATATAGAGGAGGATGCAATTCAGGACGCATCCAGAAGGGCTATATTGAACCTACGACATAAGTACGACGACACATTCGATGAGTCCATCTATCGACTCATACCCCAGGAGTTGAATGATGGAAACAGCGTGGGAGTCCTTTTCCACCATTCGTGAATGACGGGTCAGAGATAGAGGTAGTGAGAGAAATAGCCTTTGCAGCAGGGCAATATGGGAAGATTCGAAAGGAATATCAAGAAGCCCAAGGTGAGATAGTCCAATTGCGAGGCGAAAATATAGAGCTTCGCCAGAATATACTTGACTTGGAGACAAAACTTAAGGAGGCTATAAGTGCTCAATAGAAGATGGCCAGTCCAAGTGCAAGGCGATTAAGGGCTTGTCAAGGGGATCAATCACATGGACCGGGAGCGAAGAAGATCAAGACCATATGGACCAAGAAATATCTTGAACGCTTCAAGAGTGCTCCGCAAGTGAGGCCGGAAGAAATAGAGGCGCCACCAAGTCAGGAGGATGAAGAGGAAGAGGAACCGATGGAGCGTGAGTTCTATACCAGCAGCAACCCTCCGTCAGATGACGAATAAACACTTCAAGAAAGGCGCTAGTGTAATCTACGTTTGTGTTTTAAAATGGGTGTGCCATGTTTTGATGATGTGTGCAATATATGCATGTATGTGTGATTAAGTATGAGGTACAAGTAGCCAGTAGTCTATGTAAACCGCTTAGTGTTTCTGTAAAATAAATAAATAAAACTAACATTTTTAATATTTTCCTACTCTTGTATATCCCAAACACGTGTATATTCTCTAACAAAAGTTTTCCTTTCAAATAAAACAGTTGCAAGTAACCAACATGGATGACCACAACTCACAAACAACCCGAGACAATGGAGACTACGGTAGTAATGGAGAGCAGCCAAGTCTAGCAGCAATTATGCTAGCCATGGATAGAGGCAGACGACAAACCGAAGAGAACCAGATGAGGATGATGGAAACACATGCCCAGATGTTGGAAAGAATAGCAACAAAATTGGCAGAACAAAAAGGAAGTTCAGAGGCAAAGAAGGAGTCAAGAAAACCAAGGTGGGGAGATTTCCAGAAGACAAACCCACCAATCTTCTCTGGTTCAGAAGAACCACTAGACGCCGATGACTGGCTCAGAGATGTTGAACGACGACTACAAACCATAGGATGTGAGGACCGGGAAAAGGTTTTTTTTGCATCACACCAACTACAGGGATCCGCCGCAACATGGTGGATAAATTTCCGGGAAGCCAGTCAGAACCCAGAAGAAATAACATGGCAAGAATTTGTGGAAGGATTCAAGAAGGAACATATTCCTTCAGAGATAATGTTGATGAAACGTCAGGAATTTTTGGATTTGAAGCAAGGAAATAAAACTCTGAAGGTGTATTTGGGAAAGTTCAATTATTTGGCAAGGTACGCGGCTGATGACGTGAGCACTGAGACAAAGAAGATGGAACAATTTGAGCAGGGTCTGCAAGACTCGTTGAAGTACCACATCTCGACTCAAGTATTTCCCAATTACCAGGCTATGGTAAATAGTCTTCTAAAGACTGACAAAGTGAGGGCAAGCATGGTGGAGGATCGAAAGAGAAAGGCACGGAATTTCAACACCCCAATGGATGCCATCCGATCTAGGACTTGGGTGACACCAAGTTCGACAGAGCAGCGGAAAACATTGGCCATAAAGAGGGATGACCGAAGAGGAGGAAATGTTGACAGAATTGTTAACTGCTTTAGGTGCGGAGGAAGACATTCAATAGGAAGTTGTCCACAACGAAAAACAGTGTGCTATCACTGTGAGGATCCTACTCATTTGCGGAATGCGTGCCCAAGGAGGAATTTACCAGTGGAAGTAGCGAGGGCCCAATTCCGACAACAGCAAAGCATGAGGCCACAAAGTATGGTCAATAAAGGGAAAGGATTGTTGCAAGCAGGAAAGGCCATGACTGGACAAAATTCTCAAGGGGTGAACAAGGGAGGAATGAACCAAAGGCCTAATCAAGGACGGGTGAATTATGTGTCTACCGAAGAGGCCACAGAGGCTACCGACGTGATTACTGGTACGTTCTCAGAATGTCTAAGCCAGCCTTAATTTTATTTGATCCCCGAGCTACACATTCCTTTATTTCAATAAGCTTCACATTAGAAAATGAGATGCCTTCCTTCCCCTTAGAGAAACCTTATGTGGTTGAATCACCTGGAGCAAAGATGAAAGCTCAAACAAAGACCAATGAGGTAGAAATAGACATCCATGGAGAAAAATTTAAAGCAAACCTCATACACTTGCAACTAAGAGATTTGGATGTCATATTAGGAATGGACTGGTTATATAAATATAAGGCAAAGGTTGATTGTGAGGATAAATTGGTTTATGTCACCAGTCCGAATAATCTAACACTGAGAATAAAGTCACAAAATTCCTTTTTGAGGAAGCAGAATAAGAGGGTATGTAGTATGGTAGCAGAAGGAGTAATGCAGATTCCGATGGTTAAAGAATTTGCAGATGTGTTACCAGAGGAATTACCTGGGGAGCCACCAGATAGAGAGGTGGAATTTAAAATAGAACTTAAACCCGGAACAGAACCAATTACAAGGCAACCATACCACATGTCAAGAAAAGAGCTAGTAGAGTTGAAGAAGCAAATTGACGAGTTATTAGAAAAGAACTTTATACAACCAAGCATCTCGTCATGGGCAGCACCGCTATTATTTGCAAAAAAGAAGGATGGTAGCTCGAGGCTATGTGTAGACTACCGGGGACTAAACGCAGTCACCATCAAAAATAAATACCCTTTGCCTAGGATTGATGACCTTTTTGACAAGTTAAGGAATGCCAATATATTTTCAAAAATAGATCTAAGGTCTGGGTATCATCAGCTGAAAATTCGCCCGGAGGATAGACCAAAGACTGCTTTCACTACCAGATATGGATTATATGAATTCACGGTAGTACCTTTTGGATTAACCAATGCACCAGCCTTTTTCATGAATCTCATGAATAAGGTGATGATGGACTTTTTGGACAAATTTGTAGTAGTCTTTGTCGATGATATCCTAGTGTACTCAAGTAGCCCTGAAGAACATGAGCAACACTTGAGACAAGTTTTGACAAGGCTAAGAGAACATAAGTTGTTTGCAAAGTTTTCAAAATGCACTCTGGATGAAGAAATTTCTTTCCTGGGTCACATTATATCAGAAGGAGTCAAAATGGATCCTGAAAAGGTGAAAGCAATATTGGAATGGAAGGCCCCAACAAATGTGAAAGAAGTTCGAAGTTTCTTAGGATTGGCCGGATATTATAGGAGGTTTATTGAAGGATTTTCAAGGATTTGTCGCCACTAACCCAATTGCTGAAAAAGATAAGGAATACGAATGGACAAATAAATGTGAAATCGCATTTCAGAGTTAAAGAATAGGTTAACCATCGCACTTACGGTTTTACCAGACTCGGACAAAGAATTCCAAATATATTGTGACGCATCAAGACAAGGGCTAGGATGTGTACTGATGCAAGATGGAAAGGTTATATCATATGCGTCAAGACAACTCCGACCACATGAGGAAAATTATCCAACACATGACTTAGAACTTGCAGCAGTAGTTCATGCATTGAAAATATGGAGACACTACTTGCTAGGGAATAAGTGTGAAGTATTTTCGGATCATAAAAGTCTGAAATATATCTTCACGCAGCCCGACTTAAATCTTCGACAACAAAGGTGCTTAGAATTGATAAAAGACTATGAATTAGAATTTCAATACAAACCCGGTAAGGCCAATGTGGTGGCAGATGCATTGAGCCGAAAAATATATCATAGCACAGTAACTGTGCGACATGATCAGCTAGAGTTATGGAAGGAGTTCCGGAAGTTGAATTTAGAATTAGTTGAAGAAGGAGCAGTGATGACCCTGCAAGTTCAAACCACACTAGATGAACAAATTAATCAAGCCCAAGAGAAAGATGAAGAGATACAAGGGCTTAAGGAAAAGGTGCTGAAAAATGAGGCGCCAGACTTTTCGGTAGGTAAACAAGGGGTATTGTATTTCCGAAACCGTCTGTGTGTACCAAACAAAAAGGAGTTAAGGGACTTAATCCTGCAGGAAGCACATGCTCTGCAATTCTCCATACACCCAGGAGATACGAAGATGTACCAAGACTTGAGAAAGAGGTATTGGTGGAGAAACATGAAACGTGAGATTGGTGAATATGTTACACTCTTTGACATATGTCAACGGGTGAAGGCAGGCCACCAAAAACCGGTTGGATTACTACAACCTCTACCCATTCCAGATTGGAAGTGGGAGGAGATCGGTATGGATTTTATTACGGGTTTACCCAAATACAGAAATGGATATGATGCTATATGGGTCATCGTCGATAGGTTGACCAAAGTAGCCCACTTTATACCCATAAAGCAAACATATGGAAAGAATAAGCTTGCAGAGTTATATTTAACCAAGATTGTAGTATTGCATGGAGTACCTAAGAAGATTTGCTCCGATAGAGGGCCGCAATTCACTTCTCACTTTTGGAAAAAGTTACATGAAGCCATGGGGACGGATTTGGATTTCAGTACAGCATACCACCCACAAACCAACGGACAAACTGAGAGAGTAAATCAAATCCTGGAGGACATGTTGCGATCATGTGCGCTAGTTTATGGAGCTGCGTGGGACACATGTTTACCATTTGCAGAATTCTCATACAATAACAGCTATCAAGCTAGTATTGGGAGATCACCATTTGAAGCCCTGTATGGAAGAAGTTGTAGAACACCATTAAATTGGACTGAGGTAGGAGAAAAGCAACTTCTTGGACCACAAATAGTTCAAGATGCAGAGGCTCAAGTGAGGATTATTAGAGAGAAGCTGCAAGCAGCTCAAACCAGATATAAGCAATATGCCGACAAACACCGACTTGATCTTAGCTTCCAAGAAGGGGATTATGTATATTTAAGGGTCACTCCTTTCAAGTCAATCCAGCGGTTCCACATAAAAGGTAAGTTGGCACCTAGATTTGTAGGACCATTCAAAATTACAAAACGAGTAGGGGAAGTTGCCTACCAACTAGAGCTAAGCCCGAAACTAAAGAGAATATACAATGTGTTTCATATATCGCAACTCAGGAAGTGCTTAGAGCCGCCGGAAAAGAAGGTGTCCCTGGACGAGATCGAACCCCAAGAGGATCTGACGTACACTGAGGAACCAGTAAAAATCCTTGAAACCAAAGAGCGACAATTAAGAACAAGGAACATCAAGTTCTGTAAGGTGCAATGGAGTAATCACACAGAAGGAGAAGCTACATGGGAAAAGGAGTCAGAGATCCGACAAAAATATCCGCACCTGTTTCCCGAGGAGGAGTGAATCTCGGGGACGAGATTCTTTTAAGGGGGGAAGGTTGTAACGATCCAAAATTTTCTACAATAAAGCGATTTTGAAAACAAATTTGGAAAGGCAAAAATCGAACAAATTGGAATCAAACAAATTAGACAAAAAAAAGAGAAGAAAACAAAAGAGGAACTTGAAGAACAGCGATGAACCCTAGCGGTCATCGATTCCCCATCACCGACCAGCCATGCCGCCCCCTAGCCCCACTGCCGCTGTAGCCGACGCAAGAATCAGCCTCACGCGTCGCCCGCAGCAACCTTGCCGCCGCCATACCGCAATCGCTGCCGTCGTCACCCGCCGCTCGCCATGCTTCGCCTGGCCGCCGCCGCCCATTCGCCCGTGTTCTCTGCTCTCCGCACGTCGCCACTTGAGAGGAAGCTGAGAACCCTGCAGCACCTAGACGAGCCCGCCATCGCCACAAACTCCCCTCCGCCACCACACGGCACTCTCTAGAGCTGCTTCCCACGCCTATAAGAACCTCCCCACTTTGCCATTCTTCGATTTCTTCGTGGGAATCGATCCCTCTCAACCTCGCGAGCATCACCGCTTCGTCAATTTTGGCCACCACCGCCAGAGAGCTCGCCTCCATCGCTGCCAACCGTCGGTGAGCATCCCCTATCCTCCCGTTCCTCTGCTTCTTCTTTCTTTTTTTTTCTTCTTCCCGAGCGAGCCACGTGCTTGAACGCCGCTTTGCTGCCAAGCCCAGAGATGGGTTGGCCAGCCAGCTCCCTCCTCAGCCCAAGGAAAAAAAACGTATGCCAAGCCCTTTTCATTTTCTATTTCAATTTCTATTTTCATTTTAAGGATTGTTTTAAATAACCTCTTTTGCAACATTACTTTGATCAAAATCTCTAAAATAAAAAGGCCCATTTGATCCTCATAACCCTCTGTATGCAAATAACTTTTCTAATGTTTTCAAAAATTATTTTGTTGGGCTTTTAAACTCAAAAACCTTTATGTATATGTGACAAAATAAAGGCCCATTTTATTTATATTTCAACCTAAATTTACAAATACAAGTAATAACCTTGGGCAAATGTCTCTGAACATTTTAGGACCCATTGGTGAAGCCTCAGAGGATTTTGACATAGGAGTGCACCATCTTGGAGTCGAGGATCTTCCGGGAGACCTTTCTTTAGGCAAGTCACCTCTCTCACTGATGAAATTTTGGTGGTAAATGATTTTAGAATATCGAAGCTATGTGCAATAATAGAACCCCTGAACCATTAATATTTGATATTATGCCTTGAGACCAACCCTAGTGGAAACCCTGGACTTGCTTGATGGATGATGCATGATTGTTTGTATGAATGATTGCTTGGAGGTCATATTTACCTTCAAAATCTTGGTATAAAAAGGACTCATCACCTGAATGAGAGCCTTGACTTTGGGTTACGTGCCCTAGTATGTGGGCGTGGTTGATGGGTAAATCATGGTACATCTCGCCACAAAACAATAAAACACACCACATAAATCAGAAGAACCCTACTCTATTCCAATGGATTTTCTACATGGTAGATTGACCCTGGTATGGGTGATCAACGGGAAGACACTCGGAGTCGGGATGCTATAGTATGTTATCGATTTCCGTGGCCCTGACATACTCCCGGTGGGATTCGAGTGATGAGACCTTCCCGGGTAGAAATTTCAAAAGATAGAGTAGATAAAAACTTAGCTTTCGATTAAAGGTTCTGATGCTAACGGTAGCAATATCGCAAACCCTAGTGATTTGAGCCACTGTGGCTTAGCACGGAACCATCGGAGGCACACACTTACATATTTAAATCCATGGAGAAGAGCGAAAGAAAAATATATATATATATAAAAGAAAATAAGTGGTACCAAGTGTGGTCACTTGATGGAATTAAGTATGCCACGGGTGGATGATGTTTTCCCTCCGTCTGGCAAAGTGGTGAAAATAATACTATTATGGGATTGACCTTGAGGAAACCCTATGAAATTTTCCTGGCTAATTAATCTTAAGTAAATCTTTAAACTGGACACCGTCTTGTGACTTGCTGAGTACTTTTGTACTCACCCTTGCTATATAAACATTTTTCAGAAATACCTGAAGACACCGTGGAGGTTGATCCTGACTTTATCCTTTGCGGAGAAGATTTCGAATTCTAGGTCATTCCTACGCTCGAGGGCTAATCCTAGAAGTGTAGCCATGTGTGTGAAGTCACCAAGTTTGTATGTTTTAATCAAGGTTTAATGACTTTAAGACAAAGTGAACCTCGTTTTATGCCAAGTTGTAATAAAACTATTTGTGTGACTTTTACTATCCATGTAATAATATTCGTATGAGTTTGTATGCGATGGCTGTGTTTTGTAATCACTCGAAATTTCACGGATTTTTCCTTCGGAGAATTCGTGGAATTTCTAGTCACGGTCCCGAATTTTCGGGACGTGACACCAGTAGTAATGGTTGCAGGGATTGGGAACAACCTGTCACAAATCGGAGGAAATAAGAACAAATGGGGCTAAGAAAATCCAAATGAGCTAACAAGCACAACTTACACGATGATTTGGGCACTTGTAAAAGACACGTCCAGGATTGGCTGGTGATTGAGAGACAAGCCGAATCGTCTTGCGAAATCCACAACAGGGACATGGCACTAATGACAACGTTCCAGGTGGTAGAGGAGCTACTGACCGTGGTGGAGGTGGCAGCGAAGGGGATAGAGAAGCTTGCTTCTGCCTCCGCCGATTCCCAGAACTTGAGGACGCGTACATGGCGATGGATCGGCAGCAAGAGAGAGCAGAGAGGTTGGGAAGAAGAACTAGGGGTTTGGGGATTAGAAGCCAGCTGCTTATAAGGGTTCATTTGCATAAATCCCAACCACCAGACGCGGGAAAATCTCCCGCCAAGCAGCACCTTGCCGACGTGGCGCTGGTCAACCAGGGTCAGACGAGTTTAGGACCTGCGATGAATCACTTAGAAACAATTAGGACCTTAATATTCAATTTTGAAGAACTGGGACCTACTTGACGTTTCGTCGAAAGATTTAGGACCGCTGGTGCGGTTTACTCTTTTGGAACCAAGAGTGACTTTGGTATATCATGAACGCTTTTGTCATTATGCATACCATGATCATAGAGAATGACCGTGATAAAGATGTAGATCACACACACTGTGACTTGATGGGGTGCTCGTGCAAGCGGAGAGGACACAACTTAGGGTGGCACGATTCATTGCCTTGTATCATTTCATTCGGTCCAGTAACACGCATGATGAGCTTTAAAAAATCTCATCGAGGAGTGGTAAAAATAATTTGAATAACAAAAGTGACCTATTTTATTTGTATGTTTGTTGTATTCTTGCAAAACTGTCTCTTGTATTGTTGATGAACAACTTATTGTATTTGTCGGTCAATGATTTGTTGTATTACTACTCTTTGTTTGTGTTATAATAAATAAATTAGACAATTTGTTGTTTATTTTTATGTCTGTTTGATCTTGTTAAATGTATGAAATAATGTGTTTGTTGTTTACGCCAGCCGCACGCGTGTCCTAATTTGCGGCGCCCGGTTGGTGATGTTTTAAACTCACCTGCATGCGCTACCGTTAGAGATTTTCTTAGGCGTAATCCATGCCCGTGAACGAAATTAAAATCTCATCATCATTGACGATGCAGCAGTGCGGGTGTACGTCAACGCAACATCACGAGACGAGATCGACGATATTTATTCCATCACCTTTCACGGGCAAAGAAGAACGAGTCTACCACTGCGCGTGGCTGGATCGATGCGAATCCAGCGTGCGGGTCGGAGGTGTGGGTACACTACACTGACGCGTGAGCGTGAGGACCCGCGCGGGCGCTGCTCTAGGCGTTTGACGACGGTCGGGTCCGCGTGTGCGCGCGCCTTTGGTTGGAGACGCTGCACATGGAAAACAGGGACCTGTCTGCCAGGGCCGAGCCACTGGTCGTGTCATGCGTTGTTGTTCCGTAGCGCCGATTATTTTGTTGGGTTTCCGGCGGCGTTGGATACTCAACCCCCGATATCCTGCTACTATTGGTACTCCCTAGTTTTTTTTGTTAGTAATCCGTACTGTTAGCACTCTGTAGTTTATCAGTAAGTGTACTTACAATTAGCTGGCTGCTTCGTCCAAGCCTATCCCCACTGACCACATGACTTGCATATGGTTGTTGGCGGTTCAGTGGATGAGGCCCAGCCGGATATGTGCACGTAGTGTTTCGCAAAAGAAAAAAAGTGCATGTACCAGTAGTAGGCATTTCGCTGTGGTTGTGACGGTTCCAGCAACGGCTACTTATTGATTTCGGTCACTTAATGAGCACAGTGTAAAAGGGTTCATCGCTACAGGAAGGAAACCGAACAAACGGTCAGAAGAAAAGAGGACGTCGTGCTTGTTGTTGTACAGCTGGTGCCTCGTTGGACGACGAACGCGCCGTACTGGAGGGCGGCGGGTGGAAGACAGCACGCCGACCTGACCAGTCCTAGTCGGAGTAAGAACACGGTCAAATCTGGACGACGCAGTCGTTGGCTCAACCGTTCCCTAATTTGACCTCACCTCCACAGGTACGTCCCGCGACCCTTCATTTCTAACGAATAACAACTGGTTGCACCGAACCGATTCATAAAATGGTCTGAGGAATAAAGATTATAGTAGTCGGCTCAAAAATAAGTCGTGGGAGAGTAAATATAAGAGTCGCCGACCGCGCTAGAGAAAAAATTTGGCCTCCTCTAGCCTCGTGCCCGACGCCCCCCCTCCTCCCATCCTTCCCGCCTTTCTTGCCTGTCCACCTTCCCGCTGGCACCGATGTCGCCGACTCCGGCCGGAATCGACGAGTAGCTCGCGTCCATACCCTAGTCGGCCATCCCCGGCAACTTCGACGGCTCAACGTCACCGCAATCAAGCATCTCCGTAGTGCCCGCGAGGAGGAGAAGATGGGGGGCAAACAATGTCATATGGCCTGCCGCCACGGCTGTGAAGGCCTCCAGCAAGGCTGGCGGCAAGCGCTTAGAAGCTCCAGAGGTGACTCCTCGTCCTTTGCTAGCTCTGACTGATCGGCAGTAGAGCAAGCTGACTCCAGCAAAAATGGCGCTAGCCGAGGCGACGGTTACCAAGAAGAGGAAGAAGTCCATGGCAGCCCTTTTGAAGGCATCATAGGCTCCCTCGTCTCGCAAGGCTTCTCCAGCGAACCCTCCCCAAGGCCACCCCCTCCGACTGTCATCTTCGCGGATGACCGCGAAGTGCTTGATGAAACACCGACTAGGTACATTTATGTTTTCCCGTTGGCCTCGCATTCGGTGATGGTTGTAGTGGGTGATGTATATGTGAATTGTTTGTAGTGTGTTGGAGTCCGAGGTGGCTGACTCATGTCGCAATTGGTGTAGGGGTTCGTAGCATGAAAAACAAAAAAAAATCTACCGCATGCACACAAACAAGCCAAGATCTATCTACTAGATTGTAGCAACGAGTCGATATAAGCACTCACCCTTGAAGATTCCAAAGCGGTTAACGAGAGCAGATTCTCGTGGGTGATGTAGTCGTACACTTTCCGATCTCAAGATCGCGTAGACGATCCTTCCGGCGCTGTGTTCCGGCAGTGCTTCCGCAGTCGATCACACGTTCGGTACTCGATGAAGACATTCCTCTCCCTTATTCCAGCATGCAGTGGAAGTTGTAGTTCTCCCCTCGCGATTCCGGCAGCACGACGGCGTGCTGTCGGAAGTAGAGGGAAGATCCTGCAGGGTTTCGCCTAAGCCGGATGCGAGTTATGGTGGATTAGGGTTTCCCGGAGATCTAGGGTTTAGACAACCGGGAGGAGAAGGTGTCGGCGCGGCTAGGGCGTCGGCGACGGACCGGCGGCGGCGCGGTGAGGCGGCGGCGACACAACGGGTTGGCGGTGGCGGGCTCGGGTGGAGAGGGGCAGGTGCTTGTGTGTTGTGTTGGGGCAGCCCTCCCCCTCTATTTATGAGAGGGGGAAGCCTTGGGAGGGGTGGGTTTGAATCCAAACCCAAACCCAAGTTGGATTGAGAGAAGGACTTGTTTCTTCTCCCACTAGGAAACCATTGTTCAAGTTTGACTTTTCAAACTTCTCGTTTGACTTTCAATTTAGAGCTTTATTTCTGTCTTTCATATGCCAACACCAAGTGACCTTGGACATAATCCAATCATTCCACATACCCATGACACATTCATGGACCATTCTCCTTCCGGACCGGTGAACCTCCTAGACCCTTCTAGAACCTCTCCGATGAAATCATCGGAAACTTTCCCGAACTCCGAAATAGGACTTTACTTATATGAATCTTATTCTCCGGACCATTCCGGATCTCCTCGTGATATCCCGTATCCCATCCGAGACTCCGAACAACATTTGGTATCCCTACTAACATTCCATATCTACTAAACAACATCGAATCCTTAAGTGTGTCTCCCTACTGTTCGTGAATTACGCGGACATGACCGAGACACTTCTCCGATCAATAACCAATAGAGGAATCTAGAAATTCATATGGCTCCCACATATTTCAATGATTACTTTGCGATCGAATGAACCACTTACATGCGATACCAATTTCCCTTTGTCTCACGATAGTTTACTTATCCGAGGTTTTGATCTATCTCTGCATACCTAGTTCAACCTCGTTACTGATAAGTACTCTTTTCTCGTTCCCGTGATATGTGATCCCTTGTAAGCCAGTCACATGCTTGCAAGATAATTGGATGACATTCCACCCAGAGGGCCCAAAGTATATCTATCCGTCATATGGATGGACAAATCCCACTCTTGATCCATGTGCCTCAACCCATACTTTCCGAACACTCAATGCCACTATTATAGCCACCCAGTTACGGTGTGGTGTTTGATGTCATCAATCATCCTTCCGGTGATAGTGATTAGCATGATCTCATGGTCGAAGGAATTAGGTTACTATGTATCAGAAAGCTTATAGCAAACGAACTATTAAAATGACTTGATCTTTATGATACGCTTATCTATAGGAGTATATCCATCAAACCATTCTCCTAATGATATGATCTTGTTATTAACAACATCTCAATGTTCATGATCAAGAAACCACGATCATATATTAATCAACAAGCTAGTATTATAAAGAGGCTTTACCAGGGACTATAATTTAGTTTACAAATCACACAAGTATTAATGTTTCCGGTTAATACTATTATAGCATGAATGTAAACATTTATCATAAACACAAAGATATAATAATAACTACTTTTATTATTGCCTCTAGGGCATATCTCCAACAGTCTCCCACTTGCACTAGAGTCAACTAATCTAGATTACATGGTAATATACTAAACACCCATAGCGGTTTGGTGCTGGTCATGTTTTGCCCTCGGGAGAGGTTTAGTCAACGGATCCGCCACATTCAGATATGTGTGTACTTTGCAAATCTTTATGTCACCATCTTGGACATGCTCTCGAATAGTGTGAAAACGTAGCTTGACGTGCTTCAGCTTCTTGTGTGACCTTGGTTCTTGCGCATTGGCTATGGCGCCCATGTTATCACAGTAGATAGACATTGGGTCCAACGCACTTGGAACCACACCGAGCTCTGTAATGAACTCCTTCATCCATATCGCCTCTTATGAAGCCTCTGAAGCAGTTATGTATTCCGATTCAGTTGAAGATCTCACCACAACGCTTTGCTTTGCACTCCTCCAACTAACTGCTGCACCATTCAAAGTAAATAGGTATCCATATTGAGATTTAGAATCATCCGGATCGGTGTTCCAACTAGCGTCGGTGTAACCATTAACAATGAGTTGTTCATCACCTCCATAAGAAATAACCATATCCTTAGTTCTTCTCAAATACTTAAGGATGTTTTTGACCGTTGTACAATGATCCACTCCTGGATCACTTTGATATCTGCTATTCAAACTAACATCATATGCAATATCGGGTCTTGTACATAGCATGACATACATTAGAGATCCTATGACTAAGGCATAGGGAGTCTTACTCATCCTTTCTCTATCTTTTGTCGTTGCTGGACTTTGAGTTTTACTCAAGGTCGTATTGGGCAACATGGGCAAGAACCCTTTCTTGCTATCTTCCATTCCAAACCTCTTTAGAACTTTGTCCAAATATGTACTCTGTGACAATGATATTAGGCGCCTTGATCTATCTCTATAAATCTTTATGCCTAATATATAAGCTGCTTCGCCAAGATCTTTCATTGAAAAACTATTATTCAAATAATCCTTGACACTATTAAGAAGGTCTACATCATTCCCAATCAACAATATGTCATCTACATATAGTATTAAGAATGCGACAGAGCTCCCACTCACTTTCTTGTAAATACAAGCTTCTCCTTAAGTTTGTATAAAACCAAAGCTTTTGATTACCTTATCAAAACGTTGATTCTAACTTCGGGATGCTTGCTTCAATCCATATATGGACCGTTGAAGTTTGCATACCTTGTTAGCATCTTTAGGATCGACAAAACCTTTGGGTTGCATCATATACAACTCTTCATCAATGTCTCCATTGAGGAACGCTGTTTTGACATCCATCTGCCATATCTCATAATCATAATATGCAGCGATTGCTAACATAATCCTCACAGACTTTAGCTTCGCTACTGGTGAGAAAGTCTCATCGTAGTCAACTCCTTGAATTTGTCGAAACCCTTTTGCGACAAGTCGAGCTTTATAGACAGTAACATTACCATCAGCATATGTTTTCTTCTTAAAAATCCATTTGTTCTCGACAGCCTTCCGACCATCCGGTAAGTCCACCAAAGTCCATACTTGGTTTTCGTACATGGATCCAATCTCGGATTTCATGGCTTCTTGCCATTTATTGGAATATGGGCTCATCATCGCTTCCTCATATGTTGCAGGCTCATCGGTGTTGTCCACCAACATGACATTCATAACGGGATCATACCAATCAGGAGTGGTACGAGTTCTCGTTGACCTGCGAGGTTCCGTAGTTACTTCAATCGAAGTTTCATGATCAACATAATTAGCTTCCTCTCTTTTTGGTGTAGGTGCCACAGGAACTACTTCCGGTGCTGCGCTACTCGCAAGTTCGAGAGAAGGTTCATCAACCTCATCGAGTTCTACTTTCCTTCCAGTCACTTCTTTCGTGAGAAACTCCTTTTCTAGAAAGGATCCATTCTTGGCAACGGATATTTTGCCCTCGGATCTATGATAGAACATATACCCAATAGTTTCCTTCGGGTATCCTATGAAGACGCATTTTTTCGCTTTGGGTTCAAGCTTCTCTGGCTATAACTTCTTTACATAAGCTTTGCAATCCCAAATTTTAAGGAACAACAATTTAGGTTTCTTCCCAAACCATAATCCATACGGTGTCGTTTCAACGGATTTAGATGGTACCCTATTTAAAGTGAATGCGGTTGTTTCTAATGCATAACCCCAAAACGATAGCGGTAAATTTGTAAGTGACATCATAGAATGAACCATATCTAAGAGAGTTCGATTACGACGTTCGGACACACCATTACATTGTGGTGTTCCCGGCGGTGTCAATTGTGAAAGTATTCCGCATTTCTTCAAATGCTCATCAAACTCGTAACTTAGATATTCGCCTCCACGATCAGATCGTAGAAATTTAATCTTCTCGTTACGTTGATTCTCTACCTCACTTTGAAATTCCTTAAACTTCTCGAAAGTTTCAAACTTATGTTTCATGAAATAGATATACCCATATCTACTCAAGTCATCCGTGAAGGTGAGAACATAACGATAACCACCGCGTGATGCTACACTCATTGGGCCACACACATCGGTATGTATGATTTCCAATAAGTCCGTAGCTCGCTCCATCATTCCAGAAAATGGAGTTTTAGTCATTTTACCCATCAGACATGCTTCGCATCTCTCAAGTGATTCAAAATCAAGTGATTCAAGAAGTCCATCGGAATGGAGTTTCTTCATACGCTTCACTCCAATATGACCAAGACGACAATGCCACATATAGGTTGAGCTATCGCTCAATTTCAAACGTTTAGCTTCAATGTTATTAATGTGTGTATTACCACAATCGAGATTCAATAAGAATATACCATCTATCAAAGGTGCATGTGCATAAAACATATTACTCATATAAATCGAACAACCATTATTCTCGGATTTAAAAAAGTAACCGTCTCGCAATAAACATGATCCAGATATAATTTTCATGCTCAACGCAGGCACCAAATAACAATTATTTAAGTATAAAACTAATCACGATGATAGATGAAGAGGTAGCGTGCCGACCGCGATCACATCAACCTTTGATCCATTTCCAACGCGCATCGTCACCTCGTTCTTCGCTAGCTTCTTTTTATTCTGCAGTACCTGTTTCGAGTTACAAATATGAGCAACCAAACCAGTATCAAATACCCAGGTACTACTACGAGTACTAGTGAGATACACATCAATAATATGTATATCATATATACCTTTCTTCTTGATGTTGTCGTTCTTCAAATCCGCCAAGTACTTTGGGAAATTCCGCTTCCAGTGACCTTCTCCCTTGCAGTAAAAGCACTCATTATCAGGCTTAGGCCTAGCCTTGGTCTTCTTCGCCGGCGCGGCAACTTTCTTACCGCCCTTCTTGAAGTTTTCCTTTTTTTAGACTTGCCTTGCTTCTTGAATTTGGTGGTCTTATTGACCAACAACACTTGGTGCTCTTTCTCCACTTCTGCAGATTTCAACATGGAGAAGAGTTCTGGCAACGACTTGTCCATGTTTTGCATATTGTAGTTCATCACAAAGTTCTTGTAGCTTGGTGGTAGTGATTGGAGGACACGGTGAATCCCCAAAGAATTAGGAATTACTATACCCAAGCTTTGGTACTTGCGTGCCCAAATATATTAAGCACGTGCTCATTGACGAAGCTTCCCTCTTCCATCTTGCAGTTAAAGAATTTTTCAGAAGCCTCATAACTCTCAACTGCCGCGTGAGCCTCAAATATCATTTTGAGTTCACGGACAATATCATGTGGGTCATGGTTCTTAAACCTTTTCTGAAGCTCCGATTCCAAACCATACAAGATAGCACCTTTGAGTAGATCTTGATTCTTCCGAGCGAGGTAAACATTCTTTACTTCATCGGTAGCGATTAGCGGGTCACCCAGCGGTGCATCCAGCACATAGGTCAAATTACCAGCATTGAGGATAATTCTCAAATTGCGGAACCAATCCGCGAAGTTGCTTCCATTGTTTTTCAACTTTTCTTTCTCTAGGGACGCATTAAAATTGATGGTAGGGGCCGCCATTGATCTACAACATATTTGCAATAGTTTAGACTAAGTTTATGACAAATTGAGTTCTAATTAATAGTTAAATTAATCTAGGTGAACTCCCACTCAAAACAATATCCCTAAAATTGTTTTAGTGATCACACGAACCAAATCCACCACATCAAAACCGATCATCACGAGAGTTGATGTAGCTTCAATGGCGAACAATCAACATGTTCATCATATCTACTATATGACTCATGCTTTACCTTTCGGTGATCCGTGTTCCGAGACCATGTCTGTACATGCTAGGCTCGTCAAGATCAAACCTTAGCTTCCGCATGATCAAATTTGGCTTGCTCACGTTGTATACACTCGCAGAATCTAAAAAATCCGATCACGTGGTTCTTCGAAACAACGAGCTTTAGCAACGGTGCTTACTAAGGATGAACACTTTAAAACTTGAAATTGTGTGCTTGAGGGATCATCTTATAATGCTACCGTCATAAACTAAGCAATATAATATGCATAAAGGATTAACATCACATGCAATTCATAATATGTGATATGATATGGCCTTTCTTCTTGTGCTTACGATCTCCAACTTCAAGCACAAACATGGTCTCCATCATCACCGGTATGGCGTCAAGGTCAATGGCGTCGTTTTCATGGTTGTCATCCACCAGCTTCAACTATTACAACTACTTTGAATAGACACGCAGGTCTTTAACGGAATTAAAAGACAACCATATGGCTCCCGCCGGTTGCCAATTTATAATAAGGAACATTGCATACATCATATATAATCACAATCATGGCCATATCACATCACAACACACCCCTGCAAAACAAAGTTAGACGCCTCTAATTTTCTTTGCATATTTTACGTGGTTTGGGGCTTTCAATAAGTGTCGTTCTAACTTACGAACAAGAACCACAATGTTGATGCTTGAACTATCAAGTGCCCATTGTAAATTGAATCTATACTATGATGGGAGAGACAGACACCCGCAAAGACACTTATGCAATACAAGTTGCATGTTGAGTGTGGAGCAAGTCTCATGAACGATGTCATGTAAGGTTAGCCCGGGCCGCTTCATCCCATCATACCGCAAGATGCAAAGTACACAAAAAGCAATTGATAATAAAAGCACCACCGCCCATAATGACCATTGTGTTCTACTCGTGCAACAGATCTACATATAGACACGGCTCTCATACCACTATAGGGGTTCGTAGCATGGAAAACAAAAAAATTCTACCACACGCACACAAACAAGCCAAGATCTATCTACTAGATTGTAGCAACGAGTCGATAGAAGCACTCACCCTTGAAGATTCCAAAGCGGTTAACGAGAGCAGATTCTCGTGGGTGATGTAGTCGTACACTTGCCGATCTCAAGATCGCGTAGACGATCCTTCCGACTGCGTTCGGCGGCGCTTCCATGATCGGTCACGTTCGCCTTTCGATGAAGACCTTCCTCTCCCTTATTCTAGCAAGCAACGGAGGTTGTAGTTCTCCCCTTGCGATTCCGGCAGCACGACGGCGTGGTGTCGGAAGTAGAGGGAAGATCCCGCAGGGCTTCGCTTAAGCCGGATGCGAGTTATGGTGGATTAGGGTTTCCTGGAGATCTAGGGTTTAGACAACCGGGAGGAGGAGGAGGTGTCGGCAGCGGCTAGGGCGGAAGCGATGGACCGGCGGCGGCGTTGGCGGATTGCGGCGCCAAGCGGCGGCACATGGTCGGCGGCGGGCTCAGTGGAGAGGCGGTGCTTGTGTGTTGTGTTGGGGCAGCCCTCCCCCTCTACTTATGAGAGGGGGAAGCCTTGGGAGGGGTGGGTTTGAATCCAAACCCAAACCCAAGTTGGATTGAGAGAAGGACTTGTTTCTTCTCCCACTAGGAAACCATTGTTCCAGTTTGACTTTTCAAACTTCTCGTTTGACTTTCAATTTAGAGCTTTATTTCTGTCTTTCATATGCCAACACCAAGTGACCTTGGACATAATCCAATCATTCCACATACCCATGACACATTCATGGACCATTCTCCTTCCGGACAGGTGAACCTCCTAGACCCTTCTAGAACCTCTCCGATGAAATCATCGAAAACTTTCCCGAACTCCGAAATAGGACTTTACTTATATGAATCTTATTCTCCGGACCATTCCGGATCTCCTCGTGATATCCCGGATCCCATCCGAGACTCCGAACAACATTCGGTATCCCTACTAACATTCCATATCTACTAAACAACATCGAATCCTTAAGTGTGTCTCCCTACTGTTCGTGAATTACGCGGACATGACCGAGACACTTCTCCGATCAATAACCAATAGAGGAATCTAGAAATTCATATGGCTCCCACATATTTCAACGATTACTTTGCGATCGAATGAACCACTTACATACGATACCAATTTCCCTTTGTCTCACGATAGTTTACTTATCCGAGGTTTTGAACGTCGGTATCTCTGCATACCTAGTTCAACCTCGTTACTGATAAGTACTCTTTTCTCGTTCCCGTGATATGTGATCCCTTGTAAGCTAGTCACATGCTTGCAAGATAATTGGATGACATTCCACCGAGAGGGCCCAAAGTATATCTATCCGTCATATGGATGGACAAATCCCACTCTTAATCCATGTGCCTCAACCCATACTTTCCGAACACTCAATGCCACTTTTATAGCCACCCAGTTACGGTGTGGTGTTTGATGTCATCAAAGCATCCTTCCGGTGATGGTGATTAGCATGATATCATGGTCGAAGGAATTAGGTTACTATGTATCAGAAAGCTTATAGCAAACGAACTATTAAAATGACTTGATCTTTATGCTACGCTTATCTATAGGAGTATGTCCATCAAACCATTCTCCTAATGATATGATCTTGTTATTAACAACATCTCAATGTTCATGATCAAGAAACCACGATCATCTATTAATCAACAAGCTAGTATTATAAAGACGCTTTACCAGGGACTCTAATTTAGTTTACAAATCACACAAGTATTAATGTTTCCAGTTAATACTATTATAGCATGAATGTAAGCATTTATCATAAACACAAAGATATAATAATAACTGCTTTTATTATTGCCTCTAGGGCATATCTCCAACAATTGGACGTTAGCCATGCAGCAGGCATCGATGATATCTACTTTGAAGAAGAAGATGTTGAGGTTGAAGAGCAAAGAGATGTCAAGGAATAGGTGGAGGACACTCAAGGAAGCACGAAGAGATCAAGATCTACAGTTGAAAAAAGAGAGCAAGATCTACAAACAATTCCGAAAAAGAGGACATTGCATTGTGCTATGCTTGGTGTCACTCGATGCATCGGTTGGCACCGATCAATCAAAACAGCGTTTTCTGAGCCGGATTGAGGTGTACTACAACAACACGGTCACCGTTCCAAGCCACCATGCACAAGGCTCTCTCGGCCACCGTTGGGGTGTCATCCTAGAGCAATGCAACCATTGGTCCAGTTGTGTTGATCAAGTGAACCATGCACCACCAAGTGGGGTGCCCATAACCGAGTGTGGACCGATTATCCAAGACCTCTACAAGCAACACAACAAAAAGAATGGTTGCAAAGCTTTCAACTTGCACCAATGCTACACCGAACCTGTTGGCAAAGATAAGTGGGTGCGAAGGAATTTAGAGACCACACCAAAGAGGTCAAGGGTTAGCATCTCCGTTGAGGTCAATGATGAGTAAGATGAGGACCCACACAAGAGGCTAGAGTGGGCAAAGATTACAAAAGAGAGGAAGAATAAAGCAGCCCAAGGAACATACAGATATGAACTTTGTGCTATGGTTGAGAGCACGGCCAAGATGAAATAGAAAAAGGCGACAAGGTGGGACGAGCTCAAAGCCATGGAGGAGAAGTGGAGGAATAAGATAGCCACCAAAGATAGGAAGGCCAAGGCCGAGGAGCGTAGACTTGCACTCGAGGAGAAGAGGATAGCAAAAGTGAAAAAGGCCCATGAACGTGCTATCATGTTCATGAACCCAAGCAACATGGATGTCATGGCTAGAAAGTATTGAGAGATCACTCATCAAAGGATCCTTAAAGGATTTGGAGGTGGTGATGGTGGTGATGGAGTTGGCCGAGAAGATGGAGGTGGTGGTGGTGGTGAGCATGAGTTGATGATGTTGGTGTTGGCCGAGGAGGAAGAGGTGGAGATGGGTTCTTCGAAGATGATGATGTTTGAGTTATTCGGAGATGGTCCATAACATATAATGACATGTTGGTGTTTTTTTTTTGGATCAAACAAGGTCGATATGCTTCTTTTTGGGTGACCTTGATCGATGTGGTGATGAACTCTATGCATGTTTTATTTTGAATTGTTCGATTCGATGAACTGTATGTATGTCTATTGTTGAAGTGTTGTGTTTCTTGTATTTGAATTGTTCGTATGTTTGAATTGCGTGTATAAACTCTATTTAAAATAAATAAACTACACATGTGAAATGCTAGAAAGAAATAGACCAGAAATTTGTACTCCTCTAAATATAGGGGATTCGGTTAGAACCGCCAACCTTTATACTCTTTAAGTTTTATGAGCCTGTTTACTTTTCTAATTATTTTGGCATCGGTTGGGGATGCCCATAGCACGCAATCTAAACACCATCCTCAAAGATGCAGTGAGCACCTATTTCTTGACAGTCCAAACACATCACATGACCATCATCCATTCATTATCTCTGACTCTAAAATAAAATGCTAGCACGCACTATTACCCATCCCATCGAATATTAGTATAATAATCATATTGCAACTGCTACTCGGGTCCATTGCTTGAGCACTGTACGCGCATAATTGCGTGATTGCGCTGCCACGCTCTGATGAGGTTGAAGCAGGACAAGGCAAGGAGGATACGCCAATTAGGGCCATGCCTAGCCCATCACCAGCGGAGCGTTAGCTGGTGCTGCTGCTTCTGGTACCCACCCAGACCCAGCATCCACTTTTCCTGTTGAACTCATGAACCGTTGAACCCCCTTCTCGTGTTTTCTCTCATCTTTTTTTGCCTAAGCAAATACGTAGTAGTAGGGCCGTAGCAGTTGAGCCGTTCCCACAAAACGAGGGCCCCTACACGCCACTGAACGAGCCAGCTCAGCGTGTGCAGTGCGACCTAGCGAGCGAGCGAGCGTCACAGGACCGAGACGAGAGTGGTACCGCGTAGTATATAGCAAGCCATCCAAAGGTTATCGGGCAGCAGAACCCAAAGAAGGTTTTTGGTTCTCCAAAGAGAGAGACAGAGACGGCGGCTTGTCGAGAGCGAGCGGCCCAACCAGCCTGCCCAGCTAGCCAGCCAGCCATGGCGACGAAGGCCAGGTTCTTGCTCGCCGCCGCCGCCGCCGCGGCGTGCGTGTGCCTGTCTGCGGTGGCCTCCTCCGCCTTCGACGTGCCGAGCGTCGCCTTCGAGGAACGGTTCTCGCCCCTGTTTGGCGACGGCAACCTCGTCCGCGCGGCGGATGGCCGGACCGCCCGCCTCCTGCTCGACCGACGCTCCGGTAATCCCTCGCATACCGAAATCCTTGTTTTTTTTCCTTTATTATTAAACACGGGCGTTTCTTTCTTGCTTCGCCGTTTCTCCTGTTTTATGGTCCTTGTTTAATTTTTGTTGCTGTTTCTTCTTCTACAGGTTCAGGGTTCATCTCCTCGGACTACTACCTCCACGGCTTCTTCAGCGCGTCCATCAAGCTGCCCAGGGATTACACGGCCGGAGTCGTCGTGGCCTTCTACGTGAGTGTTTCCACAATAATCTTCTTAATAAACTCCGGTTCGAGAATCGTTTCCTTCCTGTCGACCAAAACAGCGGTCCGTCTTTCAACCGATCCTTGCTATGCTGCCCCTTCCAACCGTTGCTTCTTCGTCAATCGTCACATGGCGTGTAGTAGTAGGATTTACCTACCTACCGCTGCTCATCTTAAAGAGGAAAAACCATGGCAAGTTGCGTACCCATGCCGTGGTATGCCTGGCTGTGGACGACTGTGGTGGTGCAGAGTGGGCAGGCAAACAGGGCGTGCCACATGGGCTTGCTCGTTTTTGGTCTTTCATGGCCAGAAAAGGCTGCGCCGCCTGCTCCCCCGGAATAAATGTTGCCATCCCTGTCACGGGGTCTCACCCAATTAATCCACATTGATCAGCCTCACCAAACTAAGAATGGGTCAGTGCCTCAGTAGTAGTAGTACGTTTTTGTGCACAAGAAGATATCGCCATCGTTAATACAGTACGTGGTAGATGGATGAAATAACATAGCATATCATATGGAGTATGGTATGGTAGATTCCAACCAACACATGAGTCCATGTCTTTCTAAAGATAGTAGTACTGGTATTGTCAGGGATCTTTTTTATGAATAAAAAAGTTGTACTGTATTAATTGTGATACGGTGTAGTAGTAGTACTGAGTAATACTACTGATGTTGCAGCTGTCGAACGGCGACGTGTACGAGAAGACGCACGACGAGCTGGACTTCGAGTTCCTGGGCAGCCGGTGGGGCGGACAGTGGCGCGTGCAGACCAACGTCTACGGCAATGGCAGCACCAGCCGCGGCCGGGAGGAGCGCTACCTTCTCCCCTTCGACCCCACCCTCGAGGCCCACCGCTACTCCATCCTCTGGGCCCCCACACACATCATGTACGCATCATCGTCATCTCCATCGCTGCACAACTGCACCTAGTAGAACAGAATCATGCGCAGTTGCACGATGATGGTAGTGTGACTGACCAGGTTCTTGGTACGTGCAGCTTCTACGTGGACGACACGCCGATCCGCGAGGTGATCCGCCACCCGGGCATGGGCGGCGACTTCCCGGCGAAGCCCATGGCGGTGTACGCCACCATCTGGGACGGCTCCGCCTGGGCCACGGAGGGCGGCAAGTACAAGGTCAACTACAAGTACGCGCCCTTCGCCTCCGACTTCTCCGACCTCTCCCTCGTCGGCTGCCGCGTCGCCGACCCGGCGGGGCTAACCCTCACGCGCGCTGCCGGCGGGTGCGACGACGAGGGCGGCCTCCTCGGGCTCATGACGGCGGACTACGCGGTGGTGACCCCGCAGAGGCGCGCCGCGATGCGCGCGTTCCGGGCGCGGCAGATGACCTACACGGTCTGCTACGACGCGGCGCGGTACGCGGCCGGGCCGTTCCCCGAGTGCGACAACTCCGACGAGGAGAGGCAGGCGTTCTGGGCGTGGGGCGAGTCTAAGACCGTGGTCATGAAGACGCGCGGCCGGGGACGCCGTGGCCGGGGGAACAGGGCTGCCACCACCGCCGGCGCAGCCAGAGGACGCACCGCCGTGGCAAGCGCCTGAGGTCTTATTAGAACGCTAATGACATTATTTGGGAGTATGAGTATAACACTAGAGGCTATGAATTTGATTGATTTTGGGTGTCGTCATATGATTTCGGTGTCTGTGTATAGGTTGGTTGTAGGGATTATTGATTCATTACTAGCATTAGTACTATTCTTTGATTCGTTGGTTGGATTTGTCAGCTAATAATACGATCAGACTATTACCACTCAGCAGTTTTCTTTTCTTTTGGAAAGAAACACACCATATGCAAGCAACAAGGTTTTATTCTACGCGACAACCCATGTACTCCTACTTAAATCATCGCCCCCCTATAATCCTAGAAAAGGCGCATAGGTGTCTGACACCACAAAGCATGTCGAGGGATATAATCACGGGACGTCGAGTTTTGTGTAGCTGCTGCTGGGACAAGCACGGACAGCACGGTGACAACCGGGGATATTTTGGTGTTTTGCGCTTGCTTTTCTGCGTCCGTGTTAATCATGTCGACTGCCGAGTACAGTGCCCATCGGTTCTACAGTGTTACGAGCAGCTCCCGTTCAAAAAAAAAAGCAGCTAGGGCTTGGATTGTGTGTCCAGTGACCATGTACCCCGGAGATTCTTCAGATGGTGGAAGTAAAATCGTAAATTCAACCGAAGAATACGATGAACCGAGCGATTTTTGCTAAATCTCAGTTTAGTTAGAGACTTAGAGCTCAGTTGCTCTAACCCACTGGATTTGCATCGGAATTCCTGCGTCATTGAGTTGCAATTCCTATGTCTTTGTGGTTCGCTTATTTCTTTTTCTCTAGTGGCCTTGTGATTCTGACTAGTGCATCATGGCTTGTTCTTGTTTCCTACTCGAATTTTACTCTTACCATGGCTGTCTTGCACTTGGACATGCAAAACAAGCGGCTACAAGAAGCAAAGAAATTCCAAAATAATTTCCCACAAAAAAAGAAGTTACAAAATAAACGTGATACATATTGCTTTTTTTTCCTTTTCCCAAGCATGTACCTCGAGGCAACAACGACGTGAAACTGAGAACAATCAAGAACAAAGTCAAACTGGAAGAGTGACACGTACATGATCAGCTAAGTATCCCATCTAGTATACTGGTAACCCCACCCCACCCCTTGCTCTGCTTGCCTTTACTAGTTTGATCTGCTTGTTATACAGCTTGTTTACATCTGTGAAAAAATTGTAGCTGTTAGCTTGGATAGGATTCACTTTCAAGTACAATAAACTCTGGATAGTATAGGCAGAAAACACTGGCATTATCAATTTTTAGAGTAATACTAGTTAAATGCCGGTGCGTTGTTACGGGTCTCAAATTTATTTTTCACACAAAATTCATTGTATATAAAAATATATCCACACTGTATTTCAAAAAGAATACTCCCTTCGTCCCAAAAAGGATGTCTCATTTTTTTTCTAAATGTACATGTATATAGTTTTAGTATACAGATACATGCAAATTTAGACTAATCTGTGACATATTTTTTTAGGACTGAGGAAGCAATATATTTACGAAAAATACATAATTTGATCTATCTAGATCAAGTCTCCTTTTGATGTACTCCCTTTGTCCCATAATACAAGATGATATTACAACCAATACACGAGTTACTTAGTCATAATAACATCTACAAGTACAACCGATACACAAGTTCGTAATAACCCCTTATAATATCGCCTACCAGTGTTACGCTTGTTATGTTTCACCTCATTCGAACCAACTCTAAAAAAGCGGATATAAGGGGAGTCAAAGTCAAAATTGCGGGCCGTCTCGGAGGAAAAGAAATTGCACGTGTCGAATGCATCAAAAAGGGTAGACTCCCCTCCAAACAATTCGCGCTAAAATTGATTATTGCTGCTATCCAATTCGAACTATCTATGGAGTATTAGGTGTAAAAATTTGGATATTCGTAGACGAAGAATAACTAATCTTGTCTTCGCATTCTGTCCAGTGATAGAATAAAAAATGACGAGAGATTTTTTTTCCTGAAATCCCTGAAAAAAACATGAAATTCTACCTCTTTCTTTCTATAAGATTTAATGAAAATTGATAAATCATTTAAGCCTGGCCTCCACCTCTGTTTAGAGTACCAAAAACGTAGGAAGTTGCTATCAAGAGGTTATCCAATTTTAACAACCCCAAACCAACTATTATTGTTAATTTAGCAACTCTTATGACACTTTTTGTCCAGTAATGTGATGAACAAAGTCATCTTACTCTTTCCTTTCCTCCTCTTGTGTGGCCTCTAGAGTCAATGGCATCTATCACCTGATCCGCTTGGACTGTTCAAAAATAAAATAACAAACAACCTGACTGCTCCTACAAGTAGCAACTCTTTTTTGTTGAGTGCAAACAAAAACAACACTAATACAATGTTGCATCATAAATACAATTCTGAAACCTTTATAATTAACCTATTCAAGCATAATTTACCAAGAGAAGACGAAAACATAATATTATATATTATATTGATATCATAAAAGCTTCACCAACAAATAGACAGGAAGGTATTAGCTGAGTAAGCCCACCCAACTTTTCACATTGATTTTGAAAAATACAGAGTGTCCTTCTAAATAATTTGGCAAAACACCGACACATATTAAGAAGTAACTCAACAACCGTCTTAACCTGGGCAATAATTTTAGTACCGATTTTGCTACAATTTTACTAATCTTTGGGAGATCATTAATTTCTACTACCAGTAGCTGACTGCACCCCCACTAAAGCCGTACAGTGTATCGAGCATAAAGTAAACAAAAAAGAGAGGTCAAGATAACACCAGTTGCATATTTATAGCCGTAAAAGGTGCGTTATAATGCCTTTTCCAATGGGTGTTTCTTAGCACGGTATCATAGAAAAATTGCTTATGTGGCACTATAGTTAATAAAGAGAGAAGGTGAGGTTGTATCTTAGCTTAGACTGCTCATAGTGGAAGTAACATAAGTGGTAACATGCATGCCACCTAGATAAAAAGAGTGATATGGCAAGCAATTAATAAGGAAAGAGGCAAATGGAGTAACATATTATGTTACCATCACATCACACTTCTCAATGCAAAGTGAGTCTACAAATCAATTAATGAAGCTTTCTATGTTACCACACATATGACACTTCCCACTATGAAGATAGTAACTTAGACTAGTAACATGCTTATGTTACTAGTCTAAGTTACTCCCCACTATGACCAGCCTTAGCTACAAGCCTTACACAGTATCATAGGCAAAATACATGGTTAGCCCAATTACATGGTTAGCCCAATTACATGCATGCATGTACCCAAAATCATTAAATGTAGATACAACTATTAAGATAAAATCCATTGTACTAGTTGTTTCTTAAGATACACCACTACCTAAGATAACGAGCTAAGAGACACCCTGTTGTGAAAGGCCTAAGTCTAGGCCCATAAATTTATAACAGTAAAATCTAAGTATTAATTGGAGAAGTGCAGATCCATAGTTCCATGAGTGGTATGCTTCGGTTTAAAAAACATGTACCTTCCCAATACACAGACTCCTGGATGTGCTCAGCACAAATATCTACTTGGCCTCCCTCAGCCCGCCAGATATGTCAAGGAATTGCATGTTGTTCTCGTACATGAAGTCGCCATCCTCAATCACCACCTCATGGTCCTCTCTTTCTTTCTGCAGGATAAGGACCTAGTAGTGTAATTTAAATCCCACAATCTCAAGAATCCAAATACTAACCTAAACTAGATCAATTTGACTTGCAGTGCCAAAATCATCTCTTTGGATCCTGAAACAAAGCTCTCACAATTCAGAGTACCAAACGAACACAAAAAACAAAGTATGAAAAGACAACAAATTTATGTTGCTCACCCTTTCTTGGATGGTCAAAATACATGTTCAGACTGCCTGAAACTTTTGGCTAATCTTAGACAATGAGAGACACTTGTGTGAATTAACATGTTTTGCTGGTGTACATTCAACATATAATATATTTTCTACCAATAGGGAAAGAAAAAATAAATATACTAGTAGAACAATCAGTTGTATACTTGCGTAGACGAATTCTGCTAAACGTCAAGAGTGGTTTCTCTATATATTTATAAAACTTATTATTTCAGAGCAATGCCTCTAAATGTCCAGTTTTATGAAAATTTGATTAGCTAAGTGCAGACACAAAGTAACACTAACATACTGGACCAACGGAGAGATGCCATAGTAAGAAATCATCTGAAAGTTAAATATCAAAGACCTAAATACACATCCTTTTAACTGCAGGCATGAAAGAGCCTCTAAACATCTTAGTTTTACGAAAATTTGATCATCCAAGCAAGCACAACCCTCTTAAGTGCAGGCACAAAGAATACACTAACACATTGAACCTCCCGCACGGTAAGCCGTGGGGTGCATGCATCATGTATGTAAAACCTAATAATGATATATGAATCTTCCAAGAAATCTACTTACCAAAGTTGCAGAGGCATAAAAACTGAAATCTGGCTCATGGATGCATGGAGTAAACACAATAGTAAATTCTTCTCCTTAGTTTTTATAAGAATATAAGTTTACACGATATATTACATGGAATGAATAAGAAGACAGTAAAACTTATATATCATGAAAATGATATCTACCTACTGTAATGTTTAGCATATCAATGACTGGTCCCTTAGCCAGATTTCTCTTATATGGTAATTGACCATGTTTTGCAATGTCTCATAAAAGCATGTAAATGATCTCAAAATTAAAACAACCGAGTTCAGAAGAAAACAATGTCGTTCACTATTCAAGGCTGAATATCTTCCACAGGAAACATACACAAACAATATCTTCCCCAAGGAACATACACAAACACCGTGCTTTAGGAAAAATGGAAATTGAGTAGGTAAATAATCCATCATCATTGCAGATTAATTAGTACAATAAGAGTATTCCTTGCAGTCTTATGTTATGTTTCTTGAAAAAACCTCTCAAACAATATACATGTGTTTCTAGAGAAGTCTAACTAAACCAAGATGTGGAAGTCTTAAGAACATGATAACTTAATTCCAAATACGATGCAAAAGTCATGCTGCTAGATTTGCTCCATACGTACACTCCATCTTTGGCTCGTTTCCTAAACATTGCTTGTGAATTCCCTGATATGAGCGAGTCGGACAGGTGCCATCTACTCCCTCCGTTTCAAAATATAAGATGTTTTAGGTTTGTGAAAAAAATAAATGTAGACTTGTTTTAGTGTATAAGTTCATCCCAAAGTTGAGTGAATCTACATACTAAAACAAGTCTAGATTTATTTTCTTCACAATTCTAAAACATCTTATATTTTGAAACGGAGGGAGTATGATCCTATACCTCAAGCATGAAGAATAATCCAACTCATTTCCCTGGTCTAAGCGAGTCATGTGGGTGACAACATGTCCAACAAAATAATCTTATACCTGAATACCTAATCGTTCACAAATTATACTGCATCTAGGTCTAGAACACTACAAATTATGCAGCATATTCAAGCTAGGACAACAGGTAGTTACCAGCTTCTCGATTATTCCTGTAATCATCTCGCGATGACCTATTATCGGAGGTGTTCGGCCTCCTCTTTCCTGCAAGTCCGAGGATAATGCAGTAGTTCTAGAGCAACAATGACAAAGCATGCTTCCCCGCTCTTCCCCGCTCTCCTTCCTCGAGGAGCTCTTTGGTCAATCTTCGGGTATTCACAGCCCCCTCAATTTTGTCGCTGTCACTGATGTCTTCCTTCTTTATCTCTCATGCCATGAACTTAAGGATGTTTTCAGCGTTGAATCCCACCTCTATGAACTGAAGTGGTGGCCGTCATGACATCCAGCGGCGCTGATCGCCACCTCTTCAGTAGGAAGACGTGAAGTGAGAAGGCTCACCGGAGGATTCGTTAAGTAGGTCGGGCGCATGGACAAACAAGGTGGTGGGATTGGTGGCCTCCAGCTCCACGACCTCATCCAGACCTGCATCGATGCCTGGATTCCAAGGTCGGAGCCGTACACCATGTCCACCAAGCGCCGCAGACACATGGAGGCGCTGTACGGAGCCATACACTACGACATGCCGTCCTCCTCCAGAGCCGGCATCAGGGTGGGCACGGGCTCCCGTCCACTCTTCGTCGTCACAATAACATCCACCTTCGCATCGATAGCTGCAAGCGTCGAGGATGCGCCCGCCACTGCTACTCCTCGGTTCTAGGAGGTGTCGTTGTCTGCATGGTCACACTAGAGGCCCCAATCGTTGGGCTAACAGTAACGGAGACAGTGGAATGACAACGGGGACTGGATGGAGGCATCACACAAGGGAGCGGAGGCTAGGCGGTGGATGCCTAGCTTGGGGTATGATGACTCGCTCAGAATTTTGGATCGAGTGGCTGATTCCTCGCTCAAAGGAAGGTGTTCTGCCGGGTTCAGTTGGGCCTGGCCCAAGTAGGTGGGATAGACGAAGCGCTTCAACGAGGGAGCAATGCGCGATGAAGGAATCCTTCTCGAGAAGCGAAACGCTAGGTTGGCAGGAAAGGAAATCTTTATTGTTTTAGGTAGTAGAGATAGAGATATTTTAAATAGCATTCAACTCTGGATAAAGACAGGTACTAATGTAGTGTCTTGGACACCAAAACGTCGTGAAATTCAAAATCTTGGCGAACAAACACGCTGCCAAGTCTTGGCTTTAAATTACAATACTACATTTCTCAAATGCAAGGCACCTCCGATGTAGCCGATTTCGCCAGCGGTGCTCTCACTTCTTGCAAGATGAGTTTACATTGCTTATTATGCACTCCTTCACCTCGTCATACATTCTGTTGATGTGTCGGCCATCAATAAGATGTAGTCATCCCTCCTTTTTTAAAGATCAATCTTGACATTTTTCGCATCCTTCACACGGGAAAAACGTCTATAATTACGTTCTTTGCATGTATGAGTTACGAGACGTCGCTGACCTATGGTCTACGACACTATGCTGACACATGCAGACGAGCGGTCCCATCTGAAGATTCCGGCATGGACGGATCCTGTCTGGCTACGAAAAGAGTACGATGGAAAACTCGGTGATTCTCCGACTTACGTATCGATGACGGAGAGTATCGCAGGGTTCTTGGGAGGACTACAAGATGTTGCTTGACGATTTGTCGATATTATTCTAGAAGGAGTATTCAACCTGAAGAGGCAGGGCGGTGCAAGATCTCGGAGTTCTCCCGGGGCTACTATTGGGGATATGCTAAATGGTTATCACCATTGCATGTCTCTAATCCGGATAACCCGGGTGACTCACAGTTGGTAGCAGGGCCTATGGTCTGCTGGGCAGCCCAGTTAGATGGATATAGAAGGGAGTCCCAAGCCGGATGAAGGAAGGCTACGGTGAAGTCATTGGCGTACCCGGAGCCTTGGAGTGCAAGACACGTTAGACTAGTTGTATACCATATAGGACTCTGTAACCTGTCCGGCTAGGAATTTTCCTATAACCCTAGAATCTGGTGAATATATAAGCCGGACCTAGAGGATCCTTTAGGGCATAACGTAGAATAGTTAGACGACACAACTCAAATCGCGCACAGGGAATCGATCCCCGTAACCCGGCGTATTGCCGTTATAGTGATTTATAGCAGGAGTAGGATTTTGTCATCGTCGTGGGATCTGAGTCTGGGTAAGCTGTGTCATCTACTATCCGCCAACCTTCCGCCTTACCCCACGTCTCTAAACACGCTCTGTGAGGACCCCTCCATGGCGTACTCGTCGGCAATACCACGAGAATGAAGTACGTCCTGCGGATGAAATTCCACACATCCAATAACGAGGCTGAGTACGAGGCAATCCTACATGGCATGCGAATGGACAAGGTGTGCGGCGCCACACGTATCGTCATCTACGGTGACTCCAAACTCGTCGTCCAGCAGAGGATGAACGAGTGCGACGCCCATAGCGCCAACATGATCACATATCGTGCGCTCTACGATACACTTAAAGGAGACTTTGACGGCTGCAAGCTTTAGCACGTTGGCAGGGAAAGCAATGAAGAGGCTGACAAGTGATACGTCCAAAACGTATCTACTTTCTAGAACACTTTGCTATTGTTTCTCCTCTAAACTTGTGTGATTTGGCTACAACTAACACAGACTGACGCTATTTTCAGCAAAATTACCTTGGTGTCTTGTTTTTGTGCAGAAAATGAACTATCAGGAAAAATCCCGGAAAATATACCAAAAACTATTTTTCACCAGAAGATCCACGGATCCAGAAGGGGAGACAGAGAGGAGGCCTGGGGGGGCCAGACCCACCCCAGGAAGCTCCTCGGCCTCCCTCCGCGCCTATAAGTTTCCTTCTGACCTAAAAACTCAGGGGGGTTTGATAGTTTTTCAAAAAGAGTTCCGCCCCGCCGCCGCCACTAGAAACCAAGATTCGGATCCAGAAACTCCGTTCTGGCACCCTGCCGGGACGGAGAATTTGGAGAGGATCATCGCCATCATCATCACCAACGCATCTCCATCAACCACCGATGTTTCCCTCATCCATGAGTGAGTAATCCCCCGCTGTAGGCTTGGGGATGGTAGGGATTGGATGAGTTCTATCATGTAATCGAATAAGATATGTTAGGGGCATAGTGCCTAGTATCTCTATTAGTGCTATTTGACTTTGTTGCAATTTGTTATGCTTAATGCTTATTGTTGCAACTTGTTGATCTTAGATCTGAACTTATTATTGAATCATTATGATAGTATTGTTTGTGATCTTATCTGCAAGTTGTGTACACATATCATTGTCCGGATCCAAAGGCCCCAAAGTGACAATAATTGGGACAACCGGAGGGGATGGCTGTGGTGTGAGGATGACATGCGTTCACGGAGTGTTAATGCTTTGCTCCGGTACTTTATTAAAAGGAGCACATTAATTGCCAGTAGTTCCCTAGAGGCCCCGCTGCCACGGGCTGGCTGGACAGAAGATGTTGTGCAAGTTCTCATAAGGAGCACGTATGACTATATTTGGAGCACATGCCTAGGATTGTTTAGTACTTGGATTCTTATTATTATTTATCTGCAATGCCCTAGTTCTTGAAGTTACATGTTTAGACTCGTCCATGCAACGCCCGTCCATCCATCCCTATGCCTACCACACTCGAATCCTCATTGCAATTATCACATTACCGTTTATTCTTTGCTGTTGCTACTACAAACTGTTGCTACTCATGAACTTCTGTGAGCAAGAACTATTTTCAGGTGCAGCTGAACTGATAACTCAGTTGTTAAGGCTTGCAAGTATTCTTTGACTCCCCTTGTGTCGAATCAATAAATTGGGTAATACTACCCGCGAAGACTGTTGCGATCCCCTACACTTGTGTATCATCAAGACTATTTTCTAGCGCCGTTGCCGGGGAGCATATATTTATTTGTAAGTTCACTTGGATCTATTATTGCTCATTGCTACTCCTTTCATCATGGGGAAGTCTCGTGATGGAAAGTTCCCTATTTTACCATCCACTACAAGAAGAGGTACATTCCTAAACACATCCGTTGCTCTTGATTCACCGTCTGTTATAAGTAAGCTTGTCACACCACCACCACATGCTCATGCTACACACACTGCTACTACTGCTGAATCTGAAACTACTTTTGATGCTCATGATGTTACTCCTATTGTGCTTGAGGCGAGTGGTTCATTAGGTCCTTTTCTAGATGCTAATATGGCTAGTCTAGGAAATAGCGAAACTCCTAGTGAATACACTGTTACACCTGTTAGCTCACCTGAGTCTAGTGAGAGTTTTGATATTAATGATGGTTACATAGAGCTCACTGACGAATTTGTTGAAGAGTGCCGAAACACACATGGTGCTAGTGCTATTAAGAGTCTCCTTGCTAGACGTGCTATTATGCTCAAGAAGTCCTATGATCCTAAGTTTGGCACCTCTCCCATAGATATTAAAGATAAATATTATGATTTCTCTCTTGATTTATCTTATTTATATATTGTTGAGAAAGAACCTTTTTGTGGTACTGAAAATGAGAGTGTTGTGGCTCATATGAATGAGCTTTCTACTATGAGTGCTTTGTTCTCTGATGATTTTAAAATGCGCAAGTACTTTGTTGCTAAGATCTTCCCTTTTTCACTAAAAGGAGAAGCTAGGGCTTGGTTTAATAGATTACCTCCTGGTTCCATTGATAGCCATGATTGCTTGATTGCTTCTTTCTTCCATAAATATTTTCCTCCTAGTGCTAGACATGCTGCTTTGTAGAGACTTTTTGATTTTAAACAGGAAGAAGAAGAGAAATTGCCCGAGTCATGGAAAAGATTTCGTTCCTTGATTCATGCATATCTTGGATGTCCATTACCTCAGAATGAGCTTCTTGATATTTATTATAATGGACTAACTGATGATTCTAGGATCTACCTAGATGTAGCACCCCGGGTAAAACCACTACTAGAAAATCGCGTGTTGTTTTACTTTGTGCATCATCATGTCATCATGCATGTTCTTGTGCCTAAAAGTATTTTCATTCAAACCCTATCTCTATTTCTACATTACTTCCCTCAATTCTTTCATATTAAAACTTTGTGGTCCTATTCAAATTATTTGTTCAAAAAGTATTTCTCAAAATGTTTTTAAATAAAACAAAACAAGAAAAATACATATTTTATCTTGTGGGGGCAGCCAAACCAGACCAAATTCGGCCCAGCTGGCAACCCCCAGGCAGCCTAACCCTAATTCCCCACACCCTCCTCGATCCTCCACCCCACCACCCATCAGCCGCCACCCACGCACAACACAGGCACGCACACAACATCGTCGCTCCCTGCCTGGGCCCCACCCCGCGACCCAACACTCCCGCACGCCCCTCGATCCCCACGCGACCGCACCCCACCTCTGCCGCAATCCCCAGGATCCCCATCCTCTCGACCCTACTCCCTGCGTCCCGTCGCCAGGACGGTCGGCGCCTTCCGCTGCCATCCTCGTCCGCCTCTCCGTCAGCGGCCATGGCCGCCGTCTCCCCTTTGCAGCGGCTCGCCGCGACCCTCCTCTCACCACCGGTGCCTCCGCTGGTCAGCCATCGTCGACCCTCTCTCGCCCTCGCTTTGTCCTCGACCCCGTGATCTCCTGCTACCGGCGCCCTCACCCTGTCTTCCTCACCGGCCGCTCCTCTATGGCGCTACCCCTCTTCAACCTGGACGCTGCCGCCGTCTCCCCTTCACCCTCACCTCTGCAAGCTTTCCGCCGCCGCTCCCTGGCATCCTCCCTCGAGCCGGCCTCTGTCCCGGCCTGCACAAGCCCAACGACGCCCTCCTCTTCCGCATGCGTCGTAGTGTGCCTCTCCGTCCTACGCCCCAGCGACCAACCAGCAAGTTGCCTGTCGTCCCCAGCCCGGCTAGCGATGCGTGGCGATGTCTCTGCGTCCCGGCCTAGCAAATACGCCCTGCGCCTTGCTTCTCTGCTTGTCCTGCAGGGACACAAGATCGCGTCCGTGCTCATCCCCCTACGGCTCGTCTCGACATGTCCTGATGTGTTTCGGCATTGTCGTTTTGCCCTGTTATGCGCAAGTCCTCGATGTGGTGTTGTTGCGGCTCGGGTATGACAAGATAAACTTCGACACCGAACAAGTCGCCCTCGATCACTGACGCCAAGACCGTTCCCGGATCTGAAGCCGGCGACCCCAAGATCTCCGTCATGGATCTCGAAGCCCCAGACCCGACACCGAAGACCGATCTCGCTGAACCGACCCCCCCCCCCGACGCGCCAAGACCTTCGAACCTGACCCTTGAAACCAAGATCTTCGAGCCCTATGTGTGACCCCTTCTCTCGAGGCCCCTATATTTTTGTAATATATATACTATACTTGTTGCATATTAAATTGTCATGCTTGCACACATATAATGTGGTTTGGGGGCACTATGCCGATTCACCTCATAATTAAATATGGAGACCATATGCGGGCTTTTCCAGTATAATACTGTTCCCATTTAAAATTCTGTAGTGAACCGGTGTTATACTTTGCCATGTTAAGACAACATTTAAATTGCGGGGTACCTAAACAACATGAACTTAATAATTGTCTGGACCCCGGTTCCGCTTAATATGGCCTAATTGCATCGCATCTTTGCCATGTCATACAACATACATGCATCATGCCCGATCTTTTGCCGTAGTATTAAATAGTGCATCCGATGTTTCTTCTAGTGCTTTGCTTCTTCGCGGAGTAGGCCGATGAGTTGATGCGAGTGTCGACCCGATCTTCGGATGAAACTTCGGCAATGTTTTCAGGCGAGCATTCTCCCTCTTTCTACCTATCTTACTTTTATAGTCTTTATTTCCTCCTGTTGATCCATTGCTGACTGTGTTGCGATGCTTTAGTTTCCGTACCCGTGATATCCCTTGCAGCCATTATATTGCCTTGGACACCTCCTATTACCTTTTGTTTGGTAGATAGTCGGCCTTGCGAGTCATAGTTGCTTGCTCAGGTGTTGTTTCGATGTTCTCAAGTAACACCGTTGTTGGAGGAATGCCGCATGTTTATGTTGGAGATGATCATGGCTTTAATTATCGTTTAATAACTAAAATTGAAGTAGGTAAACGCAGAGGCACCGATGGGTAATAGACAATATTTGGTTTTTAACCGCTCACTGGTGTCCCGTAGGACCCCGAGTTCTTGACACCTGTTCCGAGATCGAGCGCGCTAACCACAGGTGGGGTGTGTGGGCACCCCCATCGATTAGTACCTAATTTCAAAATCTTTGCAGGGGCCACAAAGTAGTTTGGGGCTTTATTACTATCATGTACTTATGCAATGTTTCTTTGCTTTATTTACTATTGCGTGGGCGCTGTCTTATTTTGGATCGCGGCACGATTTCGCGGTATCGACAAGCCCAGTCACACTTTTGGGTTCCCAGTCGTTTACAGCCATTCTCGCAAACCCTGGGTCCGTCTCGGAGACCGTCCGACTTCGTTACGGGTAGCTTAGTGGGGTGGCCCCCCATGTGCTTGCTTTGGGTCTGGGAAACGTCGTGTCCGAAACCCCATCGACATACCGTTGGGTGTATGTTTTGTGATCTTGTACCTACCTGATCTGACAACAAGGGTGTAGGTGCGTGTGGAAACTTTGGTGCACCCCTGCAGGGTTAAATCTTTTCGAGAAGCCGTGTCCGCGGTTATGGGCGACTTGGAGCACAGTTCTCGATCATAGACAACTATAACTAAAGTTTACTGTTATAATTTGACTTGTATCCGATATGACTAGTAATCAGCTTCACAACAACGGAATGGCTAAATAAAAGTACCAACAACTGCTGGGTTTTTGGGATGCCTGGTGATAGTTTGGTCTTGAGGGGGAAATACCAGGATGGGTATGCTTGGTGATAGTTTTAGGTTGGTACCGAATAGGTCTTTCTTATCCCTATCTAATAGCCGCCAGTTGTATTGAGTCTCTATATGTTGTTTAGTGCATGTTGCGTTGTCGCTTCAGTCCACCATACCTATGTAGGCGAGGACCACCGAATTCTAGTCTCGCCGTGTACTGGCCTCAGTACTGACCGCTCTCTTTTTCCTTTGCCCTTTGTCGGCACCCCTTTTGTTTAAGCAGGTTTTGAGATCGACGTCGTTAGCAGGGTTACCCTTCCGGCTTGGCCTGGGCAGGGTTATGGACGCCATTGGTTATTCTTCAGGGCTCTTAGCTCAATTTGCATCTTGTCCGTACTCGAACGTTGTATCGTTTTAAAGGTGATTTGGATCTTTGCACTGTATATCTGTATTCTTGACTCATGGAGTCGTTGTTGTATATATCTGTTCTGTGGGTTCCATCGTGGACTAATGTGTAATGGTATTACTTCGTTTTCCACCCGCACGAAAGTGCCTGGTGGGCACCTTTGAATCGTTTCTATGCGGGTTTAGTGGGAATCGCTAAAACTTGCATAGGGCCGATTCTGAGGGTGTTACACTAGATAGCTTTGCTGATTGTGTTTCCAGGAAAAGGACTCCTGCAAATGCTGAAGAATTAATGAACAAGATAAGCAAGAATTATGATGATTGGACTTCAACTGAGCTGAATACACCTGAGCCTATTACTTCCTAACTAGTTGTTCCTGAACCAGTTCCAACACCAACAACAAAGAAGAAGGGAGTTATTGCATTAAATGATGAAGTGATGAAGGAAGCTAAAAAGTGTCTAAAGGAGAAATGTATTAGAGCTGAAGATGTGAAGAATCTACCTCCTATAGAAGAATTATGTAAGCCAATTCCCCACTCATCTACTATTGAGGTACACTCTCTCCACTTTAATGAAGGTGATATTCCTTATGGTAATCTCCTGGTCAATGCTTAGAGGAACTTGACACATTTATTGTTAAACAAGGTAATTTTAATAAACAAGTTTAGAATCATTTATTGGAAAACTCTAGAGCTATTCATGAGTTGAAAGATATTGTGGAAAGAACTTCTAATGATATTAAAATGCTTTGTAAACACTTTCAAATGGTTCAAACCCAACTTGATCAACTTGCTAAGGTACAAAAGGATATGCTAGTTAATTCTTCAGGAAATAAACATGCTTATGGAATTAAAACCAGGAGTGGTGCAGCTACTCAAGATCCTTTATATCCTGAAGGACACCCTAAAAGAATAGAGCAGGATTCCCAACAAGGTGAGGATAGTGGTAGTTCTCGTAAGAGGAAGAAAAAGAAACATAAGAAAGTTGAGGAACCACTTAAACCTGCTGTAGATCCTAATAGTATATCTGTCTCTGATGCTAAAACTGAGAATGATAATAATAATGAGTCTCCTGATAAGGAGGAAGGTGAGGAAGAACCTGAGAAACACACTAAGAACACTAGGTACACAAAGGAAGATTTTATTGCTAATAAACATGGTAAAGAGAGAGAGAGCCTTGGGTGCAGAAACCTATGCCTTTTCCAGGTAAGAAACACAAGTCAAATGAGGAAGAACACTACAACAAGTTTTGTGAGTGGATGAAACCTTTATTCTTGCAAATTCCTTTGACTGATGCTATTAAATTGCCTCCTTATTCAAAGTATATGAAGGATATTGTCTCTAATAAAAGGAAGATTCCTAATGAAGAGATTTCTACTCTACTTGCTAATTATTCCTTCAATGGTAAGGTTCCAAAGAAACTTGGTGATCCAGGTATACCAACTATTCCTTGATCCATTAAGAATAATTATGTTAGAACTGCTTTATGTGATTTGGGAGCTGGAGTTAGTGTTATGTTTTTCTCTCTATAAGAGACTCCATCTAGAAAAGTTGATACCAACTGATATTTCTTTGCAAATGGATGATAAGTCAACTACTGTTCCTGTTGGTATATGTGAGGATGTTCTTGTTCAAGTATCTCATAATTTCTTGGTTTTAACTGATTTTGTTGTTCTTGAAATGCCCGAAGATGATAATATGTCTATTATTCTTGGGAGACCTTTTCTTAATACTGCAGGTGCTGTCATCAATTGCAATCAAGGAAAATTAACATTCAATATTAATGATAAAGAGCATACTGTCTATTTCCCCAAGAAGGTTGTTAAGAGATATTGCCTGAATTCCATTGAAAATATTGAGGGCATCAAGGTTGGAGAAATATATTGTCCCATTCCATAAGAAAATTTTGAAACTATTATGAGTCGGACCATTGCTATCAAGTATGATGTAACATAATCACCTTGTGGAAGGCAAAATTTTGTTTCATATAAGATTGTTTTGGTAACAATAGTTGATCAACCTTGTTAACAAAAGGATTTTAATGAACAAAATAATGTTTCCACTATGGTTATACTTGCTTTCTTTTTTCCTTTCTCTTTCTTAGTCTTTGCTTTAGCTTTAGTTTTGCTAGTTGTCTGCTTGTTTGAGTTTCTTAGAGCTCCTGTAGTTTGGATTTTGGTTTGCTTTTGCTTCTTCTGAAAAACTATTTCTGCGAGAAAATCAATTTTCATACCCTGAAAATTGGCCAAAAATAAAGTTTCCTGAAAAATCCCAGAAAATTCAAAATAATTTTTTCCTCGAAAAAGGGGCAGAGTGGCACCTGAGATGACCCAGGGGGGCACCCCTAGGCCCCACACCCATGGTAGGCGCGGCCTACCTAGTGGTGGCGCCTAGGGGGGGGGTCTGGCCCACCTGGGCCCCTCCAGGCTGCCTCCTCAAAGCCACCTTCTTTCTCTCTCCTGAAAAACACCGGAAAACTTCCTCAAGCTCGAGTTCTTGTTGTTCTTGCTCACGATTTTCGATCTCCTTGTTCAGCCCATCTCAAGTGCTGATTTTTGGAGGGATTGTTCCTTGGTATGTGCCTCCTCCACTTGTCCAACTAGATTTGTGATTGGTAGATTGTATCTTGAGTATTTTGCTACTGTAGGTGACAGGTTTTTTGAGCTTGCATGATTGTTATATGCTTAGAAACTTTGTTTTGATGCATGTGTAGTCGTTTAGCAAGTTCCTATAGTAGTTGCTCATCATTTCTCAATTTAGAAATCACTTGGTTTGATGGTTGTCTAAAAATTTCAGCAAGGAAGATGAGTACTTATCCACTGAATCAATATGACTTGATGGTGCATGAGACAATGAAGGTTCATCGTGAGGAGGCAGTTTTTCCTTCCATATATCCATGCCATCAATTTATGAGAGATGCGGGATTCTTCAAGATTTTCAAACTTTGGTTACGAATGCAGGGTTGGAGCACTTTGTTGAAGGTGAACCAATCCAATATGTTAAGCTAACCATGGCTTTTGTGCAGGACTTATGGTTCACTTGGTCTACTTCTAATCCCATGGTCCATTACAAAATATATAATATACTTGTTGACCTGCCTTTTGCTGATTTCTGTGCAGCAATTAGAGTACCTCGGTGGGGATCTTGTGAGAAGATCAAGGAGAGGTCCAAGTCACTTGTTGATTTGTATGCTGAGATTTGCCAAGGTTTCAAATTCTCAAAGGAAAGTGGTAAAATTCGAAACATCCAGCTCCCAGTTATTAGATACTTTGCCTATTTTATTACCAAGTGCGTACTTGCTAGAAAGACTGCTAGAAAGTTGTCTTCTTTTGACCTAGCTTTTATTGCAGCTGCTCTGAATAGGAATAGTTTTTATATTTTGGGTGCTTTGATAGCTCACCGTCTCACCACCAACCGTGAGAAGGGTGGAATTTGCGGAGGTCTCATTGCTTCTAGGTTGCTAGCTTTCCATGGTTTAGAGCCTCACTTTTCAGATTTTCAGTTCCCCATAGAGAGGCTTGATATTGAATCTATGATTCAGCATAGTTTTGTTTCTTCGGGAGCTAATGTGAGAAGTTTTCCATTTGAACTATCTTTTGCCCAGTAAGGTTGGAGAAAGGGCAGGAGTGAGAAAATAGTTTATTTGCCTGCACCTTCTTTGTTTAACTTTGATAACAGGCAAGGATGGTCACTTACGGTGGAGGAGGTTGACACTTATGTGGGGGAACTCTCCCAGCAAGAGGAGAATGTTGAAGAGGACCCCGAAGACAATTCGGTTCAGCCCTCCAACTTGGGAGAGTCTTCATACCAGCAGCCCTCATTTGATTGGGGCGCGTCTTCTTCTTCATCACAGGTTCCTGACTATGATCATTCCTATGATGACCCACCAGCATGGAGTTACTATCCGCGCTATTGAGCCCCACTTAGGCCAAAAGTCTAAGCTTGGGGGGAGGTACACCTACATTACACTCATTTATATATCATGTTCGGTCGGTTCTTTGTACATCCATTGGTTTTGCTTTCTTTTTGGTTTTTGTTACTTCTTTCTAAAAGCCCAAAAATACCAAAAATATTTTCGTTGTTTCTCTTGGTTTGTTTCTTTGCTTTGGTTTGCCTTAAAAGAAAAATCCAAAAAGATTTTGCTTTCTTTTGGTTTGCTTTGTTTTTGTTTGGTTTTTCTTTGTTTGCTTGTTTCTAAAAATTCGAAACACCAAAAATATTTGTTGTTCTTGTTTGGTTTTGTGAGTTCTTTGCAGGGTTCAGCCGTCCTCAGTGGATTTTGGTTTCATGTTAATTATTCAAGAAACACAAGTGAAGGGCAATAATGAAGATTAAGACAACTCGAGGTGTGGTAAGAGGCTGGTAACGAACTCTACTTGTTTCATTTTTGTACATATACTCATCATTGTGAGCATGCTTAGCCTGTTTGTGTAAAGTGTATGTCATTATGGGTGCTTAGTAGTTCTTGCTTGCCTATGATTAGCTCTAGCTTGCTAATAGTTTGTAGCATGTCATTTGAATGTTTGCTTGCATTGTTTTATTCATACTTTGGTATGATATTGTGGTATCCTCCTCTAACTGTTCACGCGAATCGACTTGGCACATGCTCATGCAAGCATATGACTAATCAATAGTCAATAAGCCTCGATGATTTATTTTGCCTCAGAGTTCTTGTATCACTTTCGTGCCATAGTTAGTCATTTTTGTTGCAAGCATGATTATGAAAATTATTGCTCTCTCATTTGTCGCTCCCTCTCTATTGCTAGCCTTCACTTGCACTGAGTATGTGCTCTACCTGTGCTTCCACCTCCCCAAAACCAATATTGCCAGCCGTGTCCACCATACCTACCTATTAGCATCATTTGCTATTTTGGTGCATATTCCATATGCCTTGTTTTCTTCCAAAATAAAATGTTTGTCTATTTTGAGAAAGTTAGTTAGTAAATCTCTCACGAACTTGATGGCACACTTTATTCCTTGCGCTTAATAATCTTGAACCATTGTGACTAGTCCATGAAAGTTATATGCTTGCTTATTATATGCTGGGAGTCAGCAGAACCGTGCTGTCAAGGGGAACGCTTTCAACACTTTTTGGATATTCTATCCAGTTGATTCCTTGCTCTTTTGTTTATGGATGTCGACGATGTGAAATAAAAGGGGAAGTTGTTAGTTCATGGAGTTTATACATTGTGTTAGAGAAACGCCTGGGCCGCTAGCCTAAGCCATGCTTAATCATGGTGGAAACTTGCAGCATCACTATAATGAGCATCTATGAAGCATACTCAATAAAAATCTATGCATATGGTAAATAAAAAGATTGCTGAGATGCTCATTGTCTGCTTGCCTTGTCATTTTGGTTATGGGAAAACTCCTGTACCATGTGCAAGGGGTACCCCGTTGGCGGTTCTCGATGATATGCATGTATTTACAATGACAAGAACTTTCAGGTGACCAAAGTTGAGTAGCATGCGGAGCGACCCTCGTACTCAAGGGACTTGGGATTTCCAGTCTATGGTTTGTCAAGCATATGATTCAGAGTGGACCTCACTTTCACCTTAACCACATGAAGATGCCTATGATAGGGTTAATGAGAGCTCAAAGCTAATGAGTACCTTCCTTTCAGCATTGGGAAGCCTTTCAAACCTTCACAAAACTGTTTTCACAACCTAGTTGAGTCACCACTTATTCTATGAGCACCTTCTTGAGAGCATAGTTGTCATTTTTGTGTTTGTTCCAAAACTTGGTTAATTATGTCATGACTTTGATGCTTGTATCTCTGATATCTTTATCTTTAGTCTTCATGTGAACTTCATAGGTGCCTTGGCATTTATATTGTGCTCTTCAAACAAAGGCAAGCGAGATACCACTCTATCATACCTTATTATGAGTATTGCAATGTTGCTTATGTTTATGTTTCATGCTACTTATTATTATTGAGTTGGTTTCTCGTCATAGCTTGCAATAACTATTGAGTAGACTTAGTTGCATACTCTTTATTATGAATTGTCTAAGCATCTACTCCTGTGCTGAGAATATTTACATCATATGAAGCAAAGTGTTCGTGAAAGTTATTTTATTGCACTCAGTTTTCAACTGAATTGCTTGAGGACAAGCAATAAGCTAAGCTTGGGGGGAGTTGATACGTCCAAAACGTATATACTTTCTCGAACACTTTGCTATTGTTTCTCCTCTAAACTTGTGTGATTTGGATACAACTAACACGGACTGACGCTGTTTTCAGCAGAATTACCTTGGTGTCTGTAGCATCCCAATTGTCTAACAATTGCAATGCTACTAGCCTAGTCTATATAAATGCTACTTCCTACATATAATTGTTGCATCATAATTATATCATGCTCATGTCATCATGCCACCTTGCATTTGAGCATCATATAAAACCCTTTTTGGTTTGGTTCTTCTCTCATATGCATTGTTAATTGTATTTGCCTCTGGATATTGTATTTGGTTCTTGATATATTGTTTAAATGCCCAAGTTGAGTTGGGGGCATATCTTTTATTGACTCCACCACCTTTCTTGTCATCACCCCATCATTCCACCATTCCACCATATATGAGCATTGCAACTTATTTGGTTTTACCTCTAGCTCATGTGGGTTGGGATGGATCCAATTCTATTTCCACATGCTCTCATATAAGCATCATGTTGTTTTCACATTATTGATATGTGGAATCACCTTTGCATGCATTATGAGTAGTGCTCCTTTTTCCTAGCTTTCATATGGATCATCATGGATTTATGCTCATGTTGGGATATTTTGGGACTATTAAACATCTAGTGGAACATACACACTAGCAAGACCCATTTCTATTCAAATATGGTCATCTCCATCTACTCCACATGGGGCATCCTTTCACGTCTTTTAGCTTGACTTATTCCATATTTTTGGAATGCATATGTATAAATGCTATGGATATTTATTTTGTTTTCACAAGATGAAACATAGCATTAATTATGTTGCATGGGCCATGCAAGAACCACCACATCTCTATCCTTCTCTTCCACTCCTTTTTGTTGATCTTGTTTGAGTTTGCTAAACCCTACACCTCATCCACCTATTCTTGTTCGATCTAGCTTGGTGCATGCAAGTAGCTAAACCCTAAGCACCCTATCTCATCTCTCATCTATCTCCATCCATACCCTCACCACCTTTTTATCTCACCCTCTCTTTTTCTTGTCTAGATCTTGTTTGAGCTTGGCATGTTCTTGCTTGATCTTGTCCAAAGAAAAACCTCTCCACCTAATCTCTCTCTTTAAACCCTAAGTCCACCCCTCTCACTTTATCCTCTCCCCTAAACCCTAGTCCCTCTAGCTAACCCTAGTTCCCACCCTCTCTCTCTCGGCCTTCCTCCTCTCTCTGCCCTGCAGGCCCCACCTGACCACCCTGGACCCACCTAGCTGCCTCTCTCCAAGCCCTAACCCGAGCCATACCCCCTCTCTCCAAACCCTAGCCCTACATAACCCGAAGCCTCCTCTTTCTCTCTTTGCCAAAAGGTGAAGCTACCCATGTGCCTCTCCCCTCTCCCCCTTATCACCTCAACCACCCCAGGAAAACCCCAGGGCAAGATCTGGACGCCAGGCACCCCATCTTACTTCCACCTTCCTCCCTAGAAAGCCATGGCCACGCCATGAGCTGCACTAACCCTAGCCCCGGCCATCACAAGAGGAGGCATTTGGAGTCGAGCAGGAGGGAGTCTTGGGGTCGGGAAATCTCGATCGCCGGCCTCTGCTTCCTCCCAGTAGCCACAGGACGGCCGTGCCTCGCCGGAGCAGCCTAGCGCCGCCGTGCACCGCCAGTCGAGCCCAGCTCCATGAGCCGCGCCAGATCCCCTCCACCTCGGCGCACGACCACGCCGGCGACACCGATGAGCCCTGCATCTCCTAGACATGCTCTCCACCTCCTTGTCTTCTGACGCCGCTGCTCCGTCAGGCAGCCTCCGTCTTGCGCCGTGGCTCGCGCTCAGAAGAGCGGCTGCACGGCCGTTCTGCCTCGCTTCTCGCCGCTGCCTGTAGCCCTCCTCCGTGCTAGATCCTGAGCGAAAGTTGTAGCCGTGGATCCATCTTCGTTTTCGCTTTTGGTCGTCGCGTTTGCGTCAGACGTCGCCGCCATCGTCGCCAGAAGACGGACTTTCGCCGCCAGCGGCGCCAAGTCCGTCGGTAGCTGCCGCCGCCCGTCGTTTTGCAAAGAAACCCCTGTCCTTTTTCCCGCCTCAACCCGCAGTCCGCCGAGCCCACCAACCAGTCGCTGTGGAAACTTTGCTAAGAGCACCCCGCAGATCTGAACTCCTCAACCCGCGCTCCCCGGATGGCACACGTGTCAGCGCCCGATAGCCGTGCGCGTGCGTGGCCCCTGCTCTGCCCCTGGCCCGCCTGTCATCCTCCCTGGGTAGAAATCCAGCGAGTAACAAAAGTCGAGAGCACCTTTTTTGAATTCAAATTCAATTTGTTTATATTCTGTTTAAATACAAACTAATTCATAACTTTCAAATGTTTTGGAATTTGAATTCAAACTCTATATGAAATATGTTTTGTTTTTGAATGTTAATTCAAATATTTAGTCAAATATTTTCAGAGCTAATTCAAACTAGTCAAACCTTTGACGTTGACTCCATTTGACTAATTTTGACTTTAAAATAAATTTAAATTCATAACTTTAAATAATGTAAATAATATATGTTTTCAAATCAGAAAAATGTGAGGAATTCAAATATGCTATCCAAATATATTTTGAACACTTTAAATTTTCAAGTTGATTTAAATTACAATAAAATGCCCTTTTCATTAATTAATTAATAACTTTTGTTTTATAACTCCAAATTTAACAAATGATATGTCTAAAATGATTAGCTCGACGAGACCTTTCTGTTTGTGCATTCCATGATCTGAATTGAAGCATGCATCACATAAATATTGCAAAACCAGAACTGTTTATGGGAGTAAAACATGCCTAAATACATTAACCAAGTGTTTTATTATTGTTTTCTCATCTCACCCATGCCATGCTACTTTATTGCCATGCAAATTGTGCATCATTCATCATGGCATGATTGTTTGCTTGTCGCATTTTATTCATATGCTTGTGCACTTTATTTATGTTGGCCCTTGTTTGTTTGGTTCTTCTTCGAATAGACGCTGAGCAGGGGATATATCAAGAAACCCAGGAGCACTACCCAGATCCTTCTCTCGCTTCAACTGAGCTGCCAGGCAAGCACTACCACATGCTTGCATACATATATTACCTATTGCCTCTATCTTATTCTTGCATCATTGAGTCGCGATTGCATTTAAACTGAATCCCAAGTATTGCATAGCCTTTACTTTTAAACCCCACCGAAGCTTGTTCCTCCATCCCATGAGCCATTACTACAGGAGTTGTTTGAGCCATGCGAGTCGTAGAACAACATGTGTAGGGTATGTGAGTGTCTGATGGATAACGAGGTACCTAAACAACTTAACCTGAGTAGTATGGGATAACTAATGAAAGTGGCACCAGTGAGCAATATCTGCTATTTGGTTTTTCATGCTCACTTGTGTCCCGTAGGACCCCGAGTACTTGATTCCTGTTCCTTGAATATTCGTGCTATCCACATCCGGGAGGATTATGGGACCCCCCTGAGCCAGAGCTTGATTCATTCTTATTTCTTGGGGCCACAAACTAGTTTGAGGTTTTATTTACTATCCTGTACTTATGCCATGCTTTACTGCTTTATTTACGATTGTGCGAGGAGCACCTGTACTGTTTAGGATCGTGACACGTTTTCTCCGTATCGACAAGCCCAGTCACATTTTCGGGTTCCCAGTCGTTTACAGCCGTCCACACAAACCTTGAGTCCGTATCGAAGTCAGCTAACTTCGTTGCGGGTAGCTTAATGGGGTGCCCCCCTGAAATATTTCTGAATCTGGTAATTGCTTTGTAGTGAATGCCTCGTTGGGTTTTGATTTGGTTTTTCCGAGGTTGATCGAGTGTGTGTTGCTATTTGTGCACCCCTGCAGGGTAAAACTTTCTGAAAGCCGTGTCCGCGGTTATGGACGACTTGGAGCACAGTTTCTTGATCATAGACAAGTATAACTAAAGTACCGCTTTTAAATTGACTAAGTAACTGACTAGTAAATAGTGCAATACTCATGGAATGGATAATAAAACTGCCAACGGATGGGGGTTTGTTCGCCCGCTTCCTCGTTGGAAAGCGAGGAGGAGGATGGATCTGTTAATATTACTGTTATAACTGTTGTCATTAATTCACGGACATCCGTCTATCTTTGGTTAGGTGGATGGTTAGTGAGTATCTATAGAATTGTTAGGGTTTATCTTTTGCTGCAATTGCGTCACCCCAGGTTGTGTCCCCTTTAGAGGCATAAAGACTTGCTGAGTACCCCTAGGGTCTCACACGATAAATTATTTGATTCAGATGAACAGGTACACTCACAAGATGGATACTGGGTGGAGGAGACGGACGATGTGGGCAACGATCTTTCGGTGTAGAGATTCCGGAAACGGGGATCCGTGAGATCTGTGGGCGGGATGTGTTTATTTATGGGGCATCTTATGCCGATTTGCTTCTTATCCGTACTCGGATCTTGTTTGCCGCTTCCTTTGATACTGATGTTTGATGTATGAGGAGATATCCTAAACTATTATATCTATCTAGGATATTTGGATCTTGCCGTATGGCGTTGCAATATTTCTATTTCTTTTAGATGGAATGGCTCTGAGGACTGTTGTATGGTGGCTTGCATACATACTCATTTGTGTATGTAGTTGATCCCTTCGCCGCGATTCACGCCGTTCTTGTCTCGATGTTTGGAAATGGTTAGGACGGCCGAAAGGTCTACCTGTGAGTGGCATTTGGGCCCCACCATACCATTTTAACCATTTCCGCTCATCCAGGCTTGTAACTAGGAGCGTAATTCACCGAGGTAGTTACAGTGTCTTGTTTTTGTGCAGAAAATGAACTATCAGGAAAAATCCCGGAAAATATGCCAAAAACTATTTCTCACCAGAAGATCCACGGAGCCAGAAGGGGAGACAGAGAGGAGGCCTGGGGGGCCAGACCCACCATAGGCGCGAGTCCACTGACCCCGCGCCTGGGGGAGGTTTGGCCACCCCAGGCAGATCCTCGGCCTCCCTCCGCGCCTATAAGTTGCCTTCTGACCTAAAAATAGAGGGGGGTTCGATAGTTTTCCAGAAAGAGTTCCGCTCCGCCGCCGCCATCAGAAACCAAGATTCGGATCCAGAAATTCCGTTCTCGCACCCTGTCGGGACGGGGAATTTGGAGAGGATCATTGCCATCGTCATTACCAACGCATCTCCATCAACCACCGATGTTTCCCTCATCCATGAGTGAGTAATACCCCACTGTAGGCTTGGGGATGGTAGGGATTGGGTGAGTTATATCATGTAATCGAATAAGATCTGTTAGGGGCATAGTGCCTAGTATCTCTATTAGTGCTATTTGACTTTGTTGCAACTTGTTGTGATTAATGCTTGTCGCTAGGGCCCGAGTGCCATGATCTTAGATCTAAACTTATTATTGAATCATTATCATAGTATTTTTTTTCCATATAATCCCCCAGGAAGAGGGATCGGGTTCCATTATCATCAGACAACGGAACAACAACCACACACATCGACGTAGTACTGACCCACCTAGGGGGTCAAAAAGGAAAAGCAAGTGGTTCAAATTACACACCGAACAAACAAAACAGAAATAAAGAAGGAGGCTAGAGACGTAAGAACACCGCCCTCAGGCTAGTGGGGAACCGTCCATATCAAAACACAACCAAGGAACTAAAAACACTGGATGCCAACACCATCTTCTCGCAGCCCAGTCCCTTTTTCTCAAGTTCTCCTTCTTTTCTCCCGCCCCCTTTCCAGTTCCGGAGCTTCATGAGCACGATCTCCAGGAATTGCAGGCAGTCCCAGGAAAGGAACAGGGGCCACACCCATAGCTGCCGCATCGGCCAACGCATTCTGTTGTGATCTTATCTGCAAGTTGTGTACACATATCATTGTCCGGACCAAAGGCCCCAAAGTGACAATAATTGGGACAACCGGAGGGGATGGTTGTGGTGTGAGGATCACATGTGTTCACGGAGTATTAATGCTTTGCTCCGGTGTGATTACCCACAAGTATAGGGGATCACAGCAGTCTTCACGGGTAGTATTACCTAATTTATTGATTCGACACAAGGGAGACAAAGAATACTTGCAAGCCTTAACAACTGAGTTGTCAATTCAGCTGCACCTGGAAATAGTTCTTGCTCATAGAAGTTTATCAGTAGCAACAGTTTGTAGTATCAACAGCAACAACAATAGCAGCAGTGAAATAGTAGCAATAGTAATAGTAACGGTAACAATAGGATTAAAGTGCGGTAGGCATAGGGATGGGTGGACGGGCGTTGCATGGACGAGTCTAAACATGTAACTTCAAAGAACTAGGGCATTTCAGATAAATAATAACAAGTATCTAAGTACTAAACAATCCTAGGCATGTGCTCCAAATATAGTCATACGTGCTCGCAATGAGAACTTGCACAACATCTTCTGTCCAACCAGCCCATGGCAGCGGGGCATGTAGGGAACTACTGGCAATTAATGTGCTCCTTTTAATAAAGCATTGGAGCAAAGCATTAACACTCCGTGAACACATGTGATCCTCACACCACAGCCATCCCCTCCGGTTGTCCCAATTATTGTCACTTTGGGGCCTTTGGATCCGGACAATGATATGTGTACACGACTTGCAGATAAGATCATAAAGAATACTATCATAATGATTTAATAATAAGTTCAGATCTGAGATCATGGCACTCGGGCCCTAGTGACAAGAATTAAGAACAACAAGTTGCAACAAAGTCAAATAGCACTAATAGAGATACTAGGCACTATGCCCCTAACAGATCTTATTCGATTACATGATAGAACTCATCCAATCCCTACCATCCCCAAGCCTACAGCGGGGGATTACTCACTCATGGATGAAGGAAACATTGGTGGTTGATGGAGATGCGCTGGTGATGACGATGGTGATGATCCTCTCCAAATTCCTCGTCCTGGCAGGGTGCCAGAACGGAGTTTTTGGATCCGAATCTTGGTTTCTGATGGCGGCGGCGGAGCGGAACTCTTTCTGGAAAACTATCGACCCCCCCTGAGTTTTTAGGTCAGAAGGAAACTTATAGGCGCGGAGGAGGGCCGAGGAGCTGCCTAGGGTGGCCAGACCTCCCCCAGGCGCGGGGTCAGGTAGGCCTGCGCCTGGGGCGGGTCTGCCCCCCCCCCCAAGCATCCTCTCTGTCTCTCCTTCTTGCTCTATGGATCTTCTGGTGAGAAATAGTTTTTGGCATATTTTCTAGGATTTTTCCTGATAGTTCATTTTCAGCACAAAAACAAGACACCAAGGTAATTCGGCTGAAAACAACGTCAGTCCGTGTTAGTTGTGTCCAAATCACGCACGTATAGAGGAAAAACAATAGCAAAGTATTCGAGAAAGCAGATACATTTTGGACGTATCAACTCCCCCCAAGCTTAGCTTATTGCTTGTCCTCAAGCAATTCAGTTGAAAACTGAGTGCGATAAAAGAACTTTCATGAACACTTTGCTTCACGTGATGTAAATATTCTCAGCATAGGAATAGACGCTTAGATAATTCATAATAAGGAGTATACAACTAAGTCTACTCAATAGTCATTGCAAGCTATGAAGGGAAACCAACTCAATAATAATAAGTAGCATGAAACATAAACATAAGCAACATTGCAATGCTCATAATAAGGTATTATAGAGTGGTATCTCGCTTGCCTTTGTTTGAAGAGCACAATATAAATGCTGAGACACCTCTGAAGTTCATATGAAGATTGGAAGTAAAGATATGAGAAATACAAGCATCAAAGTCATGACATAATTAACCAAGTTCTGGAACAAACACAAGAATGACAACTATGCTCTCAAGAAGGTGCTCATAGAATAAGTGGTGACTGAACAAAATTGCAAAAACGGCTTTGTGAAGGTTTGAAAGGCTTCCTAATGCTGAAAGGAAGGTACTCACTAGCTTTGAGCTCTCATTGCCCCTATCAAAAGGATCTTCATGTGGTTAAGGTGAAAGTGAGGTTCACTCTGAATCATATGCTTGACAGACCATAGACTGGAAATCCCAAGTCCCTTGAGTACGAGGGTCGCTCCGCATGCTACTCAACTTTGGTCACCTGAAAGTTCTTGTCATTGTAAATACATGCATATCATCGAGAACCGCCAACGGGGTACCCCTTGCACATGGTACAGGAGCTTTCCCATAACCAAAATGACAAGGAAAGTAGACAATGAGCATCTCAGCAATCTTTTTATTTACCATATGCATAGATTTTTATTGAGGAAGCTTCATAGATGCTCATTATAGTGATGCTGCAAGTTTCCACCATGATTAAGCATGGCTTAGGCTAGCGGCCCAGGCGTTTCTCTAACACAATGTATAAACTCCATGAACTAACAACTTCCCCTTTTATTTCACATCGTCGACATCCATAAACAAAAGAGCAAGGTATCAACTAGATGAGATATCCAAAAAGTGTTGAAAGCGTTCCCCGTGACAGCACGGTTCTGCTGACTCCTAGTATATAATAAGCAAGCATATAACTTTTATGGACTAGCCACAATGGTTCAGGATTATTAAGCGCAAAGAATTAATCAAGTTCGTAAGAGCTTTACTAACTAACTTTCTCAAAACAGACAAACATTTTATTCTGGAAGAAAACATGGCATATAAAATGTGCACTAAAATAGCAAATGATGCTAATAGGTAGGTATGGTGGACACGACTGGCAATATTGGTTTTTGGGAGTTGGAAGCACAGGTAGAGCACATACTCAGTGCAAGTGAAGGCTAGCAATAGAGAGGGAGCGACAAACGAGAGAGCCATAACTGTCATAATCATGCTTGCAACAAAATAGGACTAATTATGGCATGAAAGTGATCCAAGAACTCTGAGGCAAAATAAATCATCGAGGCTTACTGACTATTGATTAGTCATATGCATGCGTGAGCATGTGCCAAGTCGATCCACACAAACAGTCAGAGGAGGATACCACAATGTCATACCAAAGTATGAATAAAACAATGCAAGCAAACATTCATATGACATGCTACAAACTATTAGCAAGCTGGAGCTAATCATAGACAAGCAAGAACTAGTAAGTATACATAATGACATACACCTTACATAAACAGGCTAAGCATGCTCAGAATGATGAGTATATGTACAAAAATGAAACAAATAGAGTCCGTTACCAGTCTCTTACCACTCCTCGAGTTGTCTTAATCTTCATTATTGCCCTTCACTTGTGTGACTTGAATAATTAACATGAAAACCAATATCCACTGAGGACGGCTGAACCCTGCGAAGAACTCACAAAACCAAAGAAAAACAACAAATATTTTTGGTGTTTTCGATTTTTTAGAAACAAGCAAACAAATAAAAACCAAACAAAAACAAAGCAAAACAAACAAAGAAAAATCTTTTTGGATTTTTCTTTTAAGGCAAACCAAAGCAAAGAAACAAACCAAGATAAACAACGAAAATATTTTTGGTATTTTTGGGTTTTTGAGGAAGAAGCAACAAGAACCAAAAAGAAAGCGAAAACAATGGATATACAAAGAACCGACCGAACATGATATATAAATGAGTGTGACGTCGGTGTACCTCCCCCCAAGTTTAGGCTTTTGGCCTAAGTGGGGCTCAATCCCATGGTTCCCAAGTAGATGTACCTCCATAGTATGTCGAGTAAGCTCCCTCGTCCTGGTACGAGCTCGAAGCCTCCCCTGTGTAGTGTATAGCGGGGTCATAAGCGGGCGCTCCCCCCTGATAGTGCCCATGGAAGTTAAGAGAATCCAGCAACTCATCCATCTCCGCCTTCGAGCGTGACCAAGGTCGTTGAGAAATACTGAACAAAGTGGTTTGGGGTAGAGGGATCTCTCTCTTCCCCGTCAGTAAACAACATTCTATAAACGAAGTTCTCAAGAGTAGAGCTAGAGGTGACAAAATGTTGCGCCTTCATGGCAGCAAAATCAAGTCTCTAGGGAGCCAAAACTGTACCATGGGGATCAATAGCAATGTTCAAGGCAGCTGTAACACCCTCGGAATCGGCCCTATGCAAGTTTTAGCGATTCCCGCCAAACCCGCATAGAAACGATTCAAAGGTGCCCACCAGGCACTTGTGTGCGGGTGGAAAACGAAGTAATATCATTACGCATTAGTCCACGATGGAACCCACAAAACAGATATATACAACAACGACTCCAAGAGTCAAGAATACAGATATACAATACAAAAATCCAAATCACCTTGAAAACGATACATGCATCCGACTATGGATAAGAAGCAAATTGAGCTAAGAGCCCTGAAGAATAACCGATGGCGTCCATAACCCTGCCCAGGCCAAGCCGGAAGGGTAACCCTGCTAACGACGTCGATCTTAAAACCTGCTTAAACAAAAGGGGTGCCGACAAAGGGAAAAGGAAAAAGAGAGCAGTCAGTACTGAGGCCAGTACACGGCGAGACTAGAATTCGGCGGTCCTCGCCTACATAGGTATGGTGGACTGAAGCGGCAACGCAGAAGGCACTAAACAACCTATAGAGACTCAAAACAACTAGCGGCTATCAGATAGGGATATGAAATACCTATTCGGATCCAACCTAAAACTATCACCAAGCATACCCATCCTGGCATTTCCCCCTCGAGACCAAACGAGGAAGTCAGCCGAGGAACTCACACAATTGGCAGTTTTATTTATTCAGTTATTGTTGTAGCAATTACTAGTCAGGTATAGATAGTCATCCTGATATAATAAGCAGTGGGCACTTTTAGTTAACCATTCCGTTGTAGTTGCGACACTTACTAGTCAGATACAATTAGCATGAGATATCCCAAACCCAGCAGTTGTTAGTACTTTTATTTAGCCATTCCGTTGTAGTGAAGTTGATTACTAGTCATATCGGATACAAGTCAAATTATAACAGTAAACTTTAGTTATAGTTGTCTATGATCGAGAACTGTGCTCCAAGTCGTCCATAACCGCGGACACGGCTTCTCGAAAAGATTTAACCCTGCAGGGGTGCACCAAAGTTTCCACACGCAGCTACACCCTTGTTGTCAGATCAGGTAGGTACAAGATCACAAAACATACACCCAACGGTATGTCGACGGGGTTTCGGACACGACGTTTCCCAGACCCAAAGCAAGCACATGGGGGCCACCCCACTAAGCTACCCGCAACGAAGTCGGCCGGCTCCGAGACGGACCCAGAGGTTTGTGCCAATGGTTGTAAACGACGGGGAACCCGAAAATGTGACTGGGCTTGTCGATACCGCGAAAACATTCCACATTTGTTCCTAAAATGTACAGGCGCTCCACGCGCAATCATAAATAAAGCAGTAAAGCATGGCATAAGTACATGATAGTAATAAAGCCCCAAACTACTTTGTGGCCCCCGGTACAGTACTTTGAAATCAGGTACTAATCGATGGGGGTGCCCACACACCCCAAATGTGGTTAGCGCGCTCGATCCCAGAACAGGTGTCAAGATCTCGGGGTCCTACGGGACACCAGTGAGCGGTTAAAAACCAAATATTGTCTATTACCCACTGGTGCCTCTGCATTTACCTACTTTCAATTTTAGTTATTAAACGGTAATTAAATCCATGATCATCTCCAACGTTAAACATGCGGCATTACTCCAACAACTGTGGTACATCGACGGCGCGACGCAACACCTGCGCAAGCAACTACGACTCGCAAGGCTGACTATCTACCAAACAACAGGTAATAGGATGTGTCCAAGGCAATTTAGTGGCTCCAAGGGATATCACGGGTACGAAAACTATAGCATCGCATCACAGATAGCAATAGATCAACCGGAGGAAATAAAGACTATAAAAGAAAATAGGTAGAAAGAGGGAGAATGCTCGCCTGAAAACATTGCCGAAGGTTCATCCGAAGATCGGGTCGACACTCGCATCAACTCATCGGCCTAATCCGCGAAGAAGCAAAACACTAGAAGAAACAACGGATGCACTATTTAATTCTATGACATAAGAACGGGCATGATGCATGTATGATGTATGGCATGGCAAGGATGCGATGCAATTAGGCAATATTAAGCAGAACCGGGGCCCCGATGATTAATTACTAAGTTCATATTGTTTAGATACCCCACAATTTATATGTTGTCTTAACATGGCAAAATATATCACCGGTTCGCTACATAAATTTAATTGGGGCCAATATAAGACTAGATAAGCCCGCATATGACCCCATATTTAATTATAAGGTGAATCGGCATAATGCCCCCAAACCACCAAATATGTATGCAAGCGTGTCAATTTAAGATGCACGAGTTTATATTATAATTTATAAAATAGGGCTCGGAAAGGGAGTCACACATGGGTTCGGCGATCTTGGATCAGGGGTTCGACGGGGTCGGTCTTAGGGTTTTGATCTTCGGATCCGTGTGGGTGATCTTGGCGTTCCGACTCCAATGTCGAGGATGGACTTGACACGGCGTCGATCTTGGTTAAACATCTCGGCCAAAAAGGATGGCGGCTTCGCGACAATCTTGTCGAGGTGGGGATGGACTCCTCTTTGTTGGCCTTGTCGACAGGTGGGGTGGCTTCGGTAGGCAGATGGAGGCGCACAGGCCGTTAGCAGCTAGCAGCTAGCCAACAATCTACACACTGTCCAAGAACAACAGAAGCAACCAAACAAAGGGCCAAGCGCGCATCCTGAAGCAGCAGACGCACACCACTTGGGGCCAAGCGAACGACGCCCTCCTTCACACAACAAAAACCAGTGCTTGGGAGGCCACGACAGTGCTGCGGTGATGTAGGGCTGGGGCGGAGGCTTCGGGGCTCTGCTCAGGGGGATGTCCTTAGCAGCGGGGCGGAGGGGAGAGCTGGCATGGCTAGCGGATCGGGTGGATGCAGCTCGGTGACGATCTCGTTGGACCTCATGTCGAAGAGGGGAGGGCAAGGCTGATGCAGGGCCGGAGGACGCGCTGGTGGCGGCGGTTCTCCCAGGGCACGACCGCGGGAGAAGGAGGCCGACAATGGAAGGAGCTCTGCGGGGAGGGAGAGCTTGGCGACGTCGGCGGTTATTTTGTCGCGAGGGAAACCGAGAGAAGGAGAAGAGCAGGCAGGGCACATAGGGTGCGGCGCGCAGCCGGGGAAGAGGTGGGCGGCGATCGACGGGGATGCGGCCCAGGCGAGGCTGCGGCCGGGCAGAGCTCTGCGGGCGGCGGTGAGGTCAGGGATTGCGGGGAGGTGAGGGTGCGAGGTGGAGAGGCGATGCGAGCGGCGGTGATTACGGGCTCGGGAGAGAAGCGGGGCTCGTGGGGATCGTGCAGGGGAGGACTGGGCCGCAGGTGGGACCAGGAGAGAGAGAGAGGGGATTCGCGAGGGGGATGCGAACGCGGTCAAGGGAGCGGGATGGGTGGCATGCGCTGCGCGAGAGAGGCACCTGGTTCGGGGCGGTCTCTGGAACGAGGGAAAACGGGGATGGTGGCGGCGGGATGGCGGCTGAGTGGAAGGAGGAAGTAGGTAGGCTAGGGGAATTAGGGTTTGGGGATTCTAGGCTGGGCCAGGCCGGAGGGGTTGTAGGTAGCTTGTCCCAACGACCGGGATGTCTCCCCCGATTTAATAAAACATTTATATATAAAATTTGTTTGTTTTAGACTTAATAAAAGATTTCCTAGATAGTTTTAGACATATATATTATTCAGAAAGAATATGTGTTAATTTGAAATAAAAGGAGGGGACTATTCGAAAAACAAAAATAGGGTTTTAGCGAAAAATAATTATACGAGGATATGCATGATGATGTCATGATGATGCACAAAGTAAAACAACATGCGATTTCTAGTAGTGGTTTTACCCAGGGTGCTACAGCAGCAGCGATACGAGTATCAATAATTCCCCCATAAATGGGTCCCCTAGAAGCTAAACGACTAGCAATGAGGGAACTAAGGTTATACTTTTCCTCACCGTAGAGCGCAATAGCTAAGAAGGCCAATTGATAGTTGGATATATTACTAGTATTCTCCCTACCAAGAACACTGGTGGTAAGATAGTAGGTGAAGTACCTGATGGCTGGGAGTTGAATGTTATTTATCTTCCCTCGCTGAGCTCTGCGGTCATCATCATTGGTTATTCCTCGGTATAATTCCAGCAAATCAGCGGGAAGAGCTATAATCTTCTTTGATGACCCCTTTGTACCAAGTCCCAAGGCTTTGCAAAAAACCTTCAATGTCATAGAATAAGCCCTGCTATAAAGTCTGAAAGACACAGAAGAATTGAAGAAACTATTGGTGAAGGAGAAACTCTCCACAAATGTTTTAGTAAGTGAAGCATATTGTGCACTCTCATCCGACATGAAACTTTTTAGATCAGCCCTCTCAATCAAATCCATAAAATCATTAATAATCCCAGCAGCTCGCATGAAAGTTTGACAAGGAAAGGTGGAGGGGTGCGCATCCCCTTCACCCCCTCGTCACCAAACCGCGGAGTGATGAGATCCTCATTGTATGAGGGTCTGGAGCTTGTAGATGACCTTGGGAGCCTTGCCCTTCTAGGTGCATCACTCTCAAAAATGTCACCAAAGGTGTGGTGGTCCATGACTTCTCTTTGCTAAAATTTTAAACAACCATCAAACCAAGTGATTTCTAAATTGATAAATGATGAGAAACTACTATAGGAACTTGCTAGAGGACTACACATGCATCAAAACAAAGTTTCTAAGCATAGAACAAGCATCCAAGCTCAAACAACCTGTCACCTATAGTAGCAAAATACTCAAGATACAATCTACCAATCACAAATCTAATTGGACAAGTGGAGGAGGCACATACCAAGGAGCAATCCCTCCAAAAATCAGCACTTGAGATGGGTTGAACAAGGAGATCGAAAATCGCAAGCAAGAACAGCAAGAATTCGAGCTTGAGCAAGTTTTCCGGGTTTTTTCACGAGAGAGAAAGAAGGTGGCTTTGAGGAGGCAGCCTGGAGGGGCCCAGGTGGGCCAGACCCCCCTAGGCGCCACTAGTGGTGGGCCTGCACCTACCACAGGTGTGGGGCCTAGGGGTGGCCCCCTGGGTCACCTCTGGTACCTCTCTGCCCCTTTTCTCGAGGAAAAATTTATTTTGAATTTTCTGGGATTTTTCGGGAAACTTTATTTTTGGCCAATTTTCAGGGTATGAAAATTGATTTTTTCGCAGAAAGTTTTTTTCAGAAGAAGCAAAAGCAAACCAAAAGCCAAACTACAGGAGATCTAAGAAACTCAAACAAGCAAACAACTAGCAAAACTAAAGCTAAAGCAAAGACTAGGAAGGAGAAAGGAAAAAAGAAAGCAAGTACAACCACAATGGAAACATTATTTTGTTCATTAAAATCCTTTTGTTAACAAGGTTGATCAAGTCTTGTTACCAAAACAATCTTATATGAAACAAAACTTTGCATTCCACAAGGTGATTATGTTACCTCAACTGGATAGCAATGGTCCCAATCATAATAGTTTCAACATTTTCTTGTGGAATGGGACAATATATTTCTCCAACCTTGATGCCTTCAATATTTTCAATAGAATTGATGCAAAAGCTCTTAACAACCTTCTTGGGGAAATAGACAGTGTGCTCTTTGTCATTAATATTGAATGTTACTTTTCCTTGATTACAATTTATGACAGCACCTGCAGTATTAAGAAAAGGTCTCCCAAGAATAATAAACATATTATCATATTTAGGCATTTAAAGCACAACAAAATCAGTTAGAACCATGCAATTATGAGATACTTGAACAGGAACATCCTCACATATACCAACAGGGACCGTAGTTGACTTATCAGCCATTTGCAAAGATATAGCAGTTGGTATCAACTTTTCTAACTGGAGTCTCTTATAGAGAGAAAAAGGCATAACACTAACTCCAGCTCCCAAATCACATAAAGCAGTTCTAACATAAATATTCTTAATGGATCAAGGAATAGTTGGTATAACTGGATCACCAAGTTTCTTTGGAACCTTACCATTGAAGGAATAATTAGCAAGCAAAGTAGAAATCTACTCATTAGGAATCTTCCATTTATTAGAGACAATATCCTTCATATACTTTGAATGAGGAGGCAATTTAATAGCATCAGTCAAAGGAATTTGCAGAAATAAAGGCTTCATCCACTCACAAAACTTGTTGTAGTGTTCTTCCTCCTTTGACTTTTGTTTCTTACCTGGAAAAGGCATAGGATTCTGCACCCAAGGTTCTCTCTCTTTACCATGTTTATTAGCAATAAAATCTTCCTTTGTGTACCTAGTGTTCTTAGTGTATTTCTCAGGTTCTTCCTCAACTTCCTCCTTATGAGGAGACTCATCAATATTACCACTCTCAGTTTCAGCATCAGAGACAGATATACTATTAGGATCTATAGCAGGTTCAAGTGATTCCTCAACTTTCTTATGTTTCTTTTTCTTTCTATTACGAGGACTACCACTATCCTCACCTTGTTGGGAATCCTGCTCTATTATTTTAGGGAGTCCTTCAGGATATAAATGATCTTGAGTAGCTGCACCACTCCTAGTTCTAATTCCATAAGCATGTTTATTTCCTGAAGCATTAACTAGCATATCCTTTTGCACCTTAGCAAGTTGATCAAGTTGGGTTTGAACCATTTGAAAGTGTTTACAAAGCATTTTAATATCATTAGAAGTTCTTTCCACAATATCTTTCAAATCATGGATAGCCCTAGAGTTTTCCAATAAATGATTCTGAACTTGTTTATTAAAATTACCTTGTTTAACAATAAATGTGTCAAGTTCCTCTAAGCATTGATCAGGAGGCTTACCATAAGGAATATCACCTTCATTAAATTGGAGAGAGTGTACCTCAATAGTAGATGGGTGGGGAATTGGCTTACATAATTCTTCTATAGGAGGTAGATTCTTCACATCTTCAGCTCTAATACCTTTCTCCTTTAGACACCTTTTAGCTTCCTTCATCACTTCATCATTTAATGCAATAACTCCCCGATTCTTTGTTGTTGGTGGTGGAACTGGTTCAAGAACATCTGGTTCAAGAGTAATAGGCTCAGGTGTATTCATCTCAGTTGAAGTCCAATCATCATAATTCTTGCTTATCTTGTTCATTAATTCTTCAGCGTTTGTAGGAGTCCTTTTCCTGAAAACACAATCAGCAAAGCTATCTAGGTAGGTCCTAGAATCATCAGTTAGTCCATTATAATAAATATCAAGAATCTCATTCTGAGGTAATGGACATCCAGGATATGCATGAATCAAGGAACGGAATATTTTCCATGACTCGGGCAATTTCTCTTCTTCTTCCTGTTTAAAATCAAAAAGTCTCTGCAAAGCAGCATGTCTAGCACTAGGAGGAAAATATTTATGGAAGAAAGAAGCAATCAAGCAATCATGGCTATCAATGGAACCAGGAGGTAATCTATTAAACCAAGCCCTAGCTTCTCCTTTTAGTGAAAAAGGGAAGATCTTAGCAACAAAGTACTTGCGCATTTTAAAATCATCAGAGAACAAAGCACTCATAGTAGAAAGCTCATTCATATGAGCCACAACACTCTCATTTTCAGTACCACAAAAAGGTTCTTTCTCAACAATATATAAATAAGATAAATCAAGAGAGAAATCATAATATTTATCTTTAATATCTATGGGAGAGGTGCCAAACTTAGGATCATAGGACTTCTTGAGCATAATAGCACGTCTAGCAAGGAGACTCTTAATAGCACTAGCACCATGTGTGTTTCGGCACTCTTCAACAAATTCAAATGGAGCTCTATGTAACCATCATTAATATCAAAACTCTCACTAGACTCAGGTGAGCTAACAGGTGTAACAGTGTATTCACTAGGAGTTTCGCTATTTCCTAGACTAGCCATATTAGCATCTAGAAAAGGACCTAATGAACCACTCGCCTCAAGCACAATAGGAGTAACATCATGAGCATCAAAAGTAGTTTCAGATTCAGCAGTAGTAGCAGTGTGTGTAGCATGAGCATGTGGTGGTGGTGTGACAAGCTTACTTATAACAGACGGTGAATCAAGAGCAACGGATGTGTTTAGGAATGTACCTCTTCTTGTAGTGGATGGTAAAATAGGGAACTTTCCATCACGAGACTTCCCCATGATGAAAGGAGTAGCAATGAGCAATAATAGATCCAAGTGAACTTACAAATAAAGCTATGCTCCCCGGCAACGACGCCAAAAAATAGTCTTGATGACCCACAAGTGTAGGGGATCGCAACAATCTTCGCGGGTAGTATTACCCAATTTATTGATTCGACACAAGGGGAGACAAAGAATACTTGCAAGCCTTAACAATTGAGTTGTCAGTTCAGCTGCACCTAGAAATAGTTCTTGCTCACAGAAGTTTATCAGTAGTAATAGTTTGTAGTAGCAACAACAACAACAACAACAACAGTGAAATAGTAGAAATAGTAATAGTAACTGTAACAGTAGGATTCGAGTGCGGTAGGCATAGGGATGGATGGACGGGCATTGCATGGACAATTCTAAACATGTAACTTCCAAGAACTAGGGAATTGCAGATAAATAATAATAAGTATCCAAGTACTAAACAATCCTAGGCATGTGCTCCAAATATATTCATACGTGCTAGCAATGAGAACTTGCACAACATCTTCTGTCCAGCCAGCCCGTGGCAGCAGGGCCTCTAGGTAACTACTGGCAATTAAGGTGCTCCTTTTAATAAAGCGCCGGAGCAACGCATTAACACTCCATGAACACATGTGATCCTCACACCACAGCCATCCCCTCCGGTTGTCCCAATTATTGTCACTTTGGGGCCTTTGGATCCGGACAATGATATGTGTACACAACTTGCAGATAAGATCATAAACAATACTATAATAATGATTCAATAATAAATTCAGATCTAAGATCATGGAACTCGGGCCCTAGTGACAAGCATTAAGCACAACAAGTTGCAACAAAGTCAAATAGCACTAATAGAGATACTAGGCACTATGCCCCTAACAGATCTTATTCACTTACATGATAGAACTCATCCAATCCCTATGATCCCCAATCCTACAGGGGGGATTACTCACTCATGGATGAGGGAAACATCGGTGGTCGATGGAGATGCGTTGGTGATGATGGTGGCGATGATCCTCTCCAAATTCCCCGTCCCGGCAGGGTGCCAGAACGGAGTTTCTGGATCCGAATCTTGGTTTCTGGTGGCGGCGGTGGAGCGGAACTCTTTCAGGAAAACTATCAACCCCCCCCCCCCCTCTATTTTTAGGTCAGAAGGCAACTTATAGACGCGGAGGGAGGCCGAGAAGCTGCCTGGGGTGGCCAAACCTCTCCCAGGTGCGGGGTCAGTGCGTGTAAGGTTCCTAACCTTTAATAAGGTAGAGATCCCTGTGTTTACAATGCTAGTCCCTGGATCAATAGCTAGCATCCACAGTTAAGATGTAATATCAAGATACAAAGGTCATAATACAAATTTATAACCAGGAATAAAATAAATTATTACATCTTACATAGCTCATTTGGCTATCTCATTACAATGCAGGAGAATATAGTAATAGCATGGGGTCCTTCATCTTCAAAGTGCCACAGGCAATCATGTTGGTTGTAGACTTGTAATCCTATTCAACACACTTCACTAACATCAAGCAAACCTACAACATAATAAGTTGCAGCCACAAGGGTCAATACATTTGAATTTTATTGGCAAGTTTCACTACTATGTAGAAATAAGTGGATCCTATCATTACATGCATATTTGGCTAAGTAGGGTTTAGGCTCATTTGCATAAAGCAATATATTTTTATCCTATCTTTTCAAAATAGTTTTGATCTTTTGTCAAATCTTTCTGAACACCTTGGATAACTCCAAGTGCTTCTAATCCCTTTTTGTCACCATCAAGTTTTACTTTGAGAAATTGGAATGTCGAGATCTTCCATAGCTTCAGGCCTTAGTTGCTCAGAGTTGTCCATAACCGGGGACACAGATAAATACTTAGAATTTGATCTTCTGCAGAAGTTGTACACTTTACCCACATGACACAATCTCGTCTTGATGCCACCAGTGGCCGCTGGATAAGTACTCACCAAAATGGAGTACTGGCAGATCGAGAATGTGACAAAGTCTTTCCATAGAAGTCCTCCCAATACACAATGCTAGCTTGTCTACCAGGCACCAATGTAGGGATATATTTCCCTTACACAATTCTAGTTAACTTGAAGATGCCAATGCATGGGTCTTCCACTATGTAGTTGACTAAGCCAGAGCCAGTTTAGCATGTGGCTGTACACGGAAGCCACTGTACGAGAAACATGTTCAATCTCTAAGTCCCTGGGTGGTTTTATTCTAGTGCACATACAAAAAGATAACCATATAAATATGGTTCCTTTTGTTTCCACGTTGTCCAAAACTTGAGTATCTTCTTTCCACCCAGGTGGTTCATTGAGTATTTGTTTTATTATATAAAACATATATTTTTCCAACACTTCATATAGTCATATCATGTATCCCATCCCAAATATATAGCAGGGCTAAGCATACTACAACTACATTGTTCTTCACTAGGGAGGATATAAGGATACCCTAAAAGGATATATCATAGCATAGAAATATAGTAGTCCTATCATGCATGTTACAAAAATCCACTAAGTGTAATGAAAATAGTAGGACATGGATGATAGTGTCACTTGCCTTTTTAGTAGAGAATGTTGGTTCACTTATTGATCTTGCAAATATCACACTCTTCTAACTTCACTACAATTCAATCAAGCAAACACATTTTCAAACCAACATTCAAACAATTTATCACACATAAAATAATAGAAACAAGGCAATGCATGCAAGCATGCAAAAAATGGTTTTATTTAGAAAAGTGGTTTCTATTAGGATCTAAACATTTTAAATCTCAATGTGGTCATTTACAAAAGTGGTCAAATCATTTGCAAAAGGTTTCATCTCATAAACCAAATATTATGATAAGGTGATATTTTATGTAGTTGAAAATATCTTTTAGCAAAGTAATGACTTTATATGGTTCATCAAATATGTTCTTAAATCTCAAAACTTGGTGTTTAGGGTCAGAAGGTTTGAATCAAATCATTTCCCAAAGGTTTTACTCAAAATTCGTTTCTAAACCATAAACAATATTTTTATTTGACTAGAAATGAGCTAACTCAAATATTTATTCCTTAACTTCACAAAATACATTTTTAAATCCATAAGTTGGTTCCTATGGTCAATAGGTTCAAAACAACCCAATTAGCAAAGATTTCATCTTAAAAAAATTTCTAGAACAATTTTTATATTCAAATTATGCCTACACATGTTTCTGCAATTTCAACCAATTTACAGAAGCAAAACATTAAACAAAGTGCATGGTTGCAAAGTACTTGCTCTGCTGATTCCATTGATATAAAATTTGCAAAATTTGGACATGTAGAATTAAGGTTATGAATTTTGCAAGTTTGCAAATCTAATAGAACATTTTCTGTTTTTAAAATCGAAATCAGTGCCACGCGTCTTAATATTACTGGTCCATACCGCTTCGGGTGGATCGAGCTACGCATGCCGTCAGATGTAACTTAATCGCATGGATCATATCACTCGATAACGGTTCGCTATATGATCTATCCTAACCACTGGATCTACATCCAACAGACGAGGTCGCTTGGTCAAGGACTGGCGGCGCTGGCGCGGCGGCGAGCGGCGGAGTGCTCTGTCAGTGTCGTCGCCGACGAACCAGGAAGCAAGAGGGGGAGCAGAGGTGCTCACCATACTCGCGCGGTTGCGGTGAAGCTCTAGGCGTGGTCATCTTGTCAAGGGGCGCACCAGAACTGCAACGATTGCTCGTCGGAGTCCGCGGCGGCGTCAGTGTCTCTGGATGTCGTCGGGGGCGAGGCTGAAGGTCATGCCGAGGCAAACGGGAGATGGCGTTAGACGCGTACTGTACTGGGGATCATGGGAGCATCATCAGGAGGGTTCGGGGTGGTCTGAGCTTACCAGGGGGTTCGTCGGAGCGACGGCAGACGGCGGCGCACGCTCAGCTGTCGAGGTTGTCGAGGCTACGGTGAGTGCGCGGGCTAGCGAGCGACACTGGGAGATGCACTAGGAGATGGGGAGTAAGACCGCGTGCTCTAGGAGGCGAGGGGCAGTTTGACGGCGCCGGAATTGGTTGGAGAATCTCGTCAGAGCAGTGGTGCTCGAGCTCGAAATTGGAGCAGCCCGGTGGCAGAGAGGAGATGCTGCTTGGGGGGAACAAGAGAGGGAAGCGAGGCGTTTTAAAGCACGTGGTTGCTGTCGAGTTAAACCCAGCCATCAACGTGAATTGATCGCCGCAATCAATGGCAGAAACAGCGAGGGGGACGTGGTCGCGGTGGAGACGATGATCTGACGGCGTGGGACCGTGTTGTCTGCGAGAGAGAGAGAGAGAGAGAGAGAGAGAGAGAGAGAGGGAGCGTGGGGTCCACTGCTCAGTGACTTCGCGGGTGAGGTTGCGCGTGAGAAAACTGTTCGGTGAGGGTTGCCGGGTGGGCTCTTGCTGGGCCAGATGCTTTGCTGGGCTGGGTAGGTTTAGTGGATTGGGTTTGTTTTCCATTTTTTTATACTAAACCTTTTTCTTTTTCTGTATTGAATTTCTGTTTTGATTTTTCATTCAAATAATTCAAACTCCATTTGTATTCAAACCACCACCAAACTTTAGGTATAGTTTAATTCTGTTTAACAACATATTCCAAAGTCCAAAATAAAATAATTATTATTAGGGTTTATTATTTATTAAAAACAAATAAATAGGGTTTAGTCTTTATTTCAAATAGGATTCAAATTTGTTTAAAAACTCTATTTGACTTTATAAATTCCTACAAAAATATTTTCAGTAGGTTTTACTTGAAAACTAAAACACCTTGAAATATAATTTAAAATACTTTAATAAGTTTTTAATGATCTTTCAAAATAGGAAAATGTCTATACTTGAATGAAATTTGTATATAAATAAATCCTCATGGTTTTATTTAAATAAACCTTTACTATTTTAATCAAACAAAATATTTTATTTTAAAAGCTTGGCCAAGATTTAATTTGGCTCTTTTAAAAATAGTCCTTATTCATTATTTCTACCTTTGCTTATAAAAACCATATCTTTTTATTTAAAGATCCAAAAATGGTAATTCCAACTATTATAACTTTATTTATTATTTGTTTATCTTTGTAAATACCTTCAGGATTTTATTTGATCAAAATAGGTTTTGATGTTTCCAATTGGAATCAAAAAGTTTCTTCTCACCCTAAATTTCAACAAAATTTTATTTTGTTTATTTATTTTTCACATTTCAAAATTTGGAAAAATTTGGGATGTGACAGGCTACCACCCGTAAAATAAATCTCGTCCCGAGATTTGGGAAAGATAGGGTTTACAAGTTGGCTCAAAGCAACTAGGGTACTACCATCCTTAAAAGAAAGTCTCATAGGGTTACATTGATGGTTCACTTGACTATGGGTTCAACACTTGATATCCTGACAAGGAATCCTTATTTGATTCTTCTGAGTTAACTAGTTCCTGACATCCACTTCTTCTATTTATTCAAAGTTCCCATCCATGACAATGTGGTTCACATGTCCTTTCTGGGTCACATTGGAGTCATTTCCATTGGAGTTTCTAGCATCCTTTTTCTTTTTCTTCTCAGGACAGTCTGATGCATAGTGTACAAGTTCGTTACAATTATAGCACTGCAACTGGCTAATGTCTTTCTTCATGAAAGTGTCATGTTCGTTCTGACCAAGGTCATCTCCATTGTCAGTATCATTTCCATTATTATCACTTCCATTGTTGTTGTGGTGATACTGATGTGGTTCAGAATCTTCATTGCTCTTTTTGAATGAACGCTTATTTTGTGATGATCCCGAGTGATACTTGAGTTTATGCTTCCTCTTTCTATTCTCAACTTGATTCATCTTGTTTTCCAAAATGGTGGCTTTGTCACAGAGTGATTGATAAGTTGGGACATAGGCAACAGCTAGATGCAGGTTCAACTCATCATTAAGTCCTTCAAGAAATTTCTCCTTTCTCTTAGCATCTGTATCAACTTCATCCGATGCATAGCATGCCAGATTGTTGCATTCTTCAATGTACTCAGCCACACTGAGGTGACGTTGTTTCAGATTGTGGAATTCTTTTTTCTTCAAGTGCATCACTCCAGATGAGATGTGAGCTGTACGGAAACCATCCTCAAAAATACCCCAAGTCACATCCTCAAGGGGAGTGGTGATCTGAAAGTTGTCCCACCATGTTGCTGCTGGTCCTTCAAGTACAAATGCTGCAAACCTAACTTTTTCCTCGTCAGTGCAGCCAACAGTCACTAAGTCCTTATTCACCGAACGTAACCAATCATTGGCTATCATTGGGTCAGTTGTTCCAGAGAACCTTGTAGGTCTTAGTTTCAGAAACCTGGTGAGCATATCATGTGCTGGAGGATTATTCTGATTGTTGTTGTTCTGATTCTGATTTTGCAGGAACTGTTTCATCATCTGCATTATTTGAGCTTGAGCTGTCAACAACTGCTGCATCTCGGGAATGACATTGTTATTGTTGTTTTGGTTGGGGTTGGCATGACGGGGAGGCATCTGTTGGTTGATAGGGATGAGTAATGGCAGATAGACCTAAGGAAGTTCTAACACACAACTCAAAACAACCAAGTTCAATCAAACAATCAATCAATCAACAAGAAACTATCCACTTAGCAACTTATGAGCTTAACTCATGAGTTGAAGGAAACAACAAGTTTTCTTGAAATGATTAACTTGGTATGGTCATACCTTATAGGTCAACATGATCCATACACTAACATGATATCAATGTTTTGGTAGGCAATCTAATGTCTCTTGGTTCTCACTTGTAGTCCTTAGTGAAATCCTTGGTGAAACTAAAATTGAAGTCATTGGTCATGGTGAAGGCTATGCTCATCAAGTTGAAAAGGAAGAGATGTAGAATCAAAACCAAAAGGTTGAGGAAAGAGTTTACAAGATTGTTTATAAATAAGTTTTGGAAAAAATACAACTCCTATTTTTCTAAGGGGTTTTGTCCAATCCTAGGGTTACAATCCTACAGGCAACACAATGCTCTGATACCATCTGTAAGGTTCCCAACCTTTAATAAGGTAGATATCCCTGTGTTTACAATGCTAGTCCCTGGATAAATAGCTAGCATCCATAGTTAAGATGTAATATCAAGATACAAATTTCATAATACAACTTTATAACCAGGAATAAAATAAATTATTACATCTTACATAGCTCATTTGGCTATCTCATTACAATGCAGGAGAATATAGTAATAGCATGGGGTCCTTCATCTTCAAAGTGCCACAAGCAATCATGTTGGTTGTAGACTTGTAATCCTATTCAACACAGTTCACTAACATCAAGCAAACCTACAACATAATAAGTTGCAGCCACAAGGGTCAATACATTTGAATTGTACTGGCAAGTTTCACTACTATGTAGAAATAAGTGGATCCTATCATTACATGCATATTTGGCTAAGTAGGGTTTAGGCTCATTTGCAGAAAGCAATATAGTTTTATCCTATCTTTTCAAAATAGTTTTGATCTTTTGTCAAATCTTTCTGAACTCCTTGGAAAATTCCAAGTGCTTCTAATCCCTTGTTTTCACCATCAAGTTTTACTTTGAAAAATTGGAATGTCGAGATCTTCCATAGCTTCAGGCCTTAGTTGCTCAGAGTTGTCCATAACTGGGGACACGACTAAGTACTTAGAATTTGATCTTCTGCAGAAGTTGTACACTTTACCCACATGACACAATCTCGTCTTGATGCCACCAGTGGCCGCTGGATAAGTACTCACCAAAATGGAGTACTGGCAGATCGAGAATGTGACAAAGTCTTTCCATAGAAGTTCTCCCAATACACAATGCTAGCTTGTCTACCAGGCACCAATGTAGGGATATATTTCCCTTACACAATTCTAGTTAACCTGAAGATGCCAATGCATGGGTCTTCCACTATGTAGTTGACTAAGCCAGAGCCCATTTAGCATGTGGTTGTACACGGAAGCCACTGTACGAGAAACATGTTCAATCTCTAAGTCCCTGGGTGGTTTTCTTCTAGTGCACATACAAAAAGATAACCATATAAACATGGTTCCCTTTGTTGCCACCTTGTCCAAAACTTGAGTATCTTCTTTCCACCCAGGTGGTTCATTGAGTACTTGTTTTATTATATAAAACATATATTTTTCCAACACTTCATATAGTCATATCATGTATCCCATCCCAAATATATAGCATGGCTAAGCATACTACAACTACATTGTTTTTCACTAGGGAGGATATAAGGATACCCTAAAAGGATATAGCATAGCATAGAAATATAGTAGTCCTATCATGCATGTTACAAAAATCGACTAAGTGTAATGAAAATAGTAGGACATGGATGATAGTGTCACTTGCCTTTTTAGTAGAGAATGTTGGTTCACTTCTTGATCTTGCAAATATCACACTCTTCTAACTTCACTACAATTCAATCAAGCAAACACATTTTCAAACTGTGGCATCCCGCAAAACCACTACTAGAAAATCGCGTTGAATTTGTGCATTGCATCGTCATCATCATGCATTATTTGCCAAAACTATTCTCGCAACACCCGTTTTGTTTTCTAAAACACCCCCTCTTGTTTCAAACATTAAGATCCGGGTCGCCGGAATATTTTGTTTTGCCCGATATCGGATTTCAAAAGTTTTGTTTGAGATAAATAAAAGTTATATTTGTTTTAGTAGGGGCAGTCGAACGGTCCAGCCCGACCCGAACGACCGCCCCAGATTTTTAAAACGGTCCAACTACACCTCCTAAATTCCTAAACCTACCCAATTATCTACCACACTCAACCCTCCACCTCACCCAGCCACTCCCTTGCACCTCACCCTCTCCTCTCCCCCCCACCAATCCCGCGCTGCCACGTCGCCCCTCACCCCTTTCTCCCTTCCCTCTCTCTCTCTCAAACTCACACACACTAGCACACATGCACGCACCCTGCCCACCCCACCGCTGACACAGCACAGCAGTCCACTCCCCAGCCCCACGGGACCCGCCTCCCCTGGCCGCTTGTCCCCCTGGCCCACCGAGCCGCCTTCCCCGCCCTGTTCCTCTTCTCTACCGCCACGTCGCCCTTTCGAGCCTCGCCGTCCTCATGGGGGCTGCGCCCTCTCGCTGCGCAGCGCCTCCAGACCTCTACCGCACCCTTCTCCGCCCGGCCCGCCTCGCCCCGGCGCCGCCTGCCAACCACCGCGTCGCGTCTCCCTCCTCGCCGGCTTCTCCAAGCATGATCGCCTCTCCCCTCTGCGGCCTCGGCGAGCCTCCCCGGCCCAGGCGTCCTCGAGCCTCCGCGCAGCTCGCCCCGCGGCCGCCGTCTCCCCTCCGGTCTGCGCCGTTCCCAGCGAGCAGCGCCTGCGTCGGCCCGTCGCTGGCCTCCGCCAGGTGCTCCTTAGCAAGGCCGCGGCCCTGTCCTCGTCAGCCGATGCGGTCTCCCCGCCGCTGCTCCTGGCCGCCCGTGTTCCTCTGCAACGCGTGCTGCCGAGCCGCCTCGGCCATGACCTCCCCTGGCAAGTGCATGCCTTCCTGCAAGTTCAACATCGAGCTCTTTCTCTGGGACCCTCATGGCCGCCTTCCCGTACATCAAGACCGACCTCGACAAACAACTGGCGTTGGTCCGTGAAATCCAACACCGACAAAAGGCGGACAACAAGATCCGAGATCCGCGTCATGGGACGCAAGCCGTCCTACCCGGATCCGACGCCCCGAGACCGTCTCTAGAAGGCGAACGCCAAGGCCCGGACCCGGTGGCTTTTGCTGGACCATCGACAAGATCGGCCACACGGACTCGTACCCGATGCCCGATCCGAAGATCGATCCGGCGGCGAGAACCCCGACGAGAACCACGACACGGGTACCCCGAGTTCTCCATCAAGGACACCAAGGCCGTCGACATGGAACCGAAGGACGTCAAGCACTTCACCCCGGACCCGATAACCGCCAAGATCGCCATAAGAACGACAAGTACTTCTTTCAGAACGCCATGATCGTCAACATGACCCGAAGACCGCGAATGCGACAAGAACGGCACCGACCAGGGCGGACCCGATGCGCCCCCGACGCCAACCAAGCCCTGCTCCCCGGATGCGCCGAGAACGACCCCGGAGTCCGAGAACGTTCCCGTGAGACCGGTCCGTCGAACCCTGGACCCCGAGACCGGACCCTGGACCCTGTCGAACCCCGAACCCCGGAACCCCAAGATCGCCGAGAACCCTAATGTGTGAACCTCTTTCCCGAACCCTATTTTATAACATAACAACTTGTTGCATGTTTAATTGTCATCTCGCATGCATATCTGTGGTTGGGGGCCTTATGCCGATTCACCTAATAATTAAATATGGGGCCCATATGCGGGCAAATCTAGTCTCATATCGGCCTCATTTAAACTTCATGTAACCCAGTATCTTATCTTGCCTTGTTAAAACAACATTTAAATTGCGGGGGTTCTAAATAACTTGAACCATCTAATTAATTCGGGACCCGATTCCACTTAATATGACCTAATTGCATCGCACCTTTGCCATGACATCCATCATGCATGCATCATGCCGATCTTCTGCCATGTATTAAATATTGCATCCGGGGTTTCCTTCTAGTGTTTTGCTTCTTCGCGGATAAGGCCGTTGAGTTGATGTGAGCTCCGCCCCGATCTTCGGATGAACCCTTCGACAATGTTTTCAGGCGAGCATCTCCCTCTTTCTACCTATCTTACTTTTATAGTCTTTATTCCCTCCTGTTGATCTATTGCTATCTGTGTTGCGATGCTTTAGTTCTCCGTACCTGTGTTATACCGTGTAGCCCTATATTGCCTTGGACACACCCTATTACCTGTTGTTTGGTAGATAGATGGACTTGCGCGTCGTAGTTGCTTGCTCAAGTGCTGATGTGTGTCATATGCCACGATTCTTGATGTATTGCCGCATGTTGATGTTGGAGATGATTCTAGTTTTACTCATCGTCACTTTAATTTCTGTTTAACAACTAAAATTGAAATAAGCAGAGGCATCGGTGGGTGATAGAAAATATTTGGTTTCTGAACGCCCACTTGTGTCCCGTAAGACCCCGAGTACTTGATACTGTTCCTTGATTTTTGCGCTATCCACATCCGGAGGTATATGGGACCCCCGAGCTAGAGCTTGATTCGGACTTATTTCTTGGGGCCACAAACTAGTTTGAGGTTTTATTTACGATCCTGTACTTATGCCATGCTACTTTACGTATTTAAATTGTGCGAGGAGCACCTTTGTCTTGTTAGGATCATGGCACGATTCCGCGGTGTCGACAAGCCTAGCCACACTTTCGGGTTCCCAGTCGTTCACAGCCGTCCCCATAACCTTGAGGCCGTCTCGGAGCTTGCTTACTCCGTTGCGGATTCTACTTAAGGGGTGGCCCCCTGAAATATTTCTGAATCCTGTGATTGTTCAGTCGTGAAAGCCTCGTTGGGTTTTGATTTGGTTTTTCCGAGGTTGATCGAGCGTGTGTTGCTATTGGTGCACCCCGGCCGGGTAAAACTTTCTGAAAGCCGTGTCCGCGGATATGGACGACTTGGAGCACAGTATCTCGATCATAGACAAGCATAACTAAAGTTTATTGTTATAAATTTGACTTATAATGACTAGTAATCAGCTTCACTATAACGGAATGGCTAATATTATTGCCCCCAATTGCTTGTTTGGCTTGTCGCTTGCGACACTTGTACCTGACTAGTAAGTATTGCAACTACAACAAAATGGCTGAATAAAAGTACCAACAACTGCTGGGTTTCGGGATTACATCATGCTATCTCATGTCGACCGAATTGCTGCAACTACAACGGAATGATTAACTAAAAGGACCCACTGCTTACTTTATCAGGACGATTATCTATACCTGACTAGTAATTGCTGCAACGATAACCAAATAAGTAAAACTGCCAACTGTGTGAGTTCCTCGGTTGACTTCCTCGTTTGGTCTCGAGGGGGAAACACCAGGATGGGTTTGTTTGGTGTTAGTTTCAGTTGGATCCGGATAGGTCATTCTCACCCTCTCGATAACCGCCATTGTATCGAGTCTCTATAGGTTGTTTAGTGCATGCCTTTGCCGCCATCCACCATACCTATGTAGGCGAGGACCGCCAATTCTAGCCTCGCCGTGTCTTGGCCTCGATCTTGACGCTCCTCTTTTCCTTTGCCCTTTGTCGGCACCCCTTTTGTTTAAGCAGGTTTTGAGATCGACGCCGTTAGCAGGGTTACCCTTCCGGCTTGGCCTGGGCAGGGTTATGGACGCCATTGGTTATTCTTGAGGGCTCTTAGCCCCATTTGCTTCTTGTCCGTAGTCGGACGCTCTACCGTTTTCAAGGTGATTTGGATCTTGTATATTATATCTGTATTCTTGACTCGGAGTCGTTATATATCTCTCATGGGTCCCATCGAGGACTGTTGTGTAATGTTATTACTTCGTTTTCCACCCGCACGAAAGTGCCTGGTGGGCACCTTTGAATCGCTTCTATGCGGGTTTGGCGAATTTTGCTCAAACTTGCATAGGTTCGATTCTGAGGGTGTTACAGAGTGGTATCAGAGCACAGCAGTTGCGATACCCCACAAGTCCAGCCTGTAGGATAACCTAGCTAACGGCCGAAGTAGAGAGTCAAAACTATTTTTGAAAATCGGTTGGATAGTTCTGGTTAGGTCTGATTTTACTCCTTACCCCTCTGCTATTCTCCTCTTATCCTTACGCGTTTTGAATCCGCTCTCGTCTCTTTCTTCGAGTCCAGGAATTCTCGTGGTTGGGTTTCCGTCCTACCTTCAGGGCTTCGTTTCCTTCTTTGATAACGGTGTTGCTACATCCGGTGTTCAAGCTGCCTGAGGAATCCGTCTACGGTGGTACCATTCTTTGTCCTTGTTTGTGCCTTCCGGTGTTTTCCGACGCGACGACATCATCTACGCCAGATCCGATGCAGAGTCTGCATCCCTCCTTTGTTTCCAAACCTCGCTTGTCGAGATCTTCAGTCTGACTCCGAGAGTTGGTTGCATAATCCGCCTATTCGTGTGCAGAGTAATGGTTTGAGTGCGGGATGGAGTAGCTACCATACCACTACTCTTATCATTCGCTCTTGTACATCGAATCAGTGGGTCCAGCAGTTTTACTCCGTCCATGGAAGTTAGGGGTGGCTTTATTTGTCGATGCCTCTACCTTCGACCTTTTTGTTTCCGGAGTGCTCTCTCGACGATCACGGACAACGACCTCTTGTTAGTGGTGTCGCGAAGATCTACACGATGCAAGAAGATGCAGATCGCCGACCTTCCTTCCGGTACCATGAGGCGGATCTCGAGGGCGAGATTCCTTGTTAGTGGTGTCGAATTGTGGCATCCCGCAAAACCACTACTAGAAAATCGCGTTGAATTTGTGCATTGCATCGTCATCATCATGCATTGTTTGCCAAAACTATTCTCGCAACACCCGTTTTGTTTTCTAAAACACCCCCTCTTGTTTCAAACATTAAGATCCGGGTCGCCGGAATATTTTGTTTTGCCCGATATCGGATTTCAAAAGTTTTGTTTGAGATAAATAAAAGTTATATTTGTTTTAGTAGGGGCAGTCGAACGGTCCAGCCCGACCCGAACGACCGCCCCAGATTTTTAAAACGGTCCAACTACACCTCCTAAATTCCTAAACCTACCCAATTATCTACCACACTCAACCCTCCACCTCACCCTGGCCACTCCCCTTGCGCCACCTCACCCTCTCCTCTTCCCCCCACCAATCCCGCGCTGCCACGTCGCCCCTCACCCCTTTCTCCCTTCCCTCTCTCTCTCTCAAACACACTAGCACACATGCACGCACACCCTGCCACACCCACCGCTGCATGATCCCACTCCCCACGCTGGACCCGCCTCCCCGCTTGTCCCCGAGCCGCCTTCCCCGCCCTGTTCCTCTTCTCTACCGCCACCGTCGCCCCGCTCGAGCCCTCGCCGTCCTCGCCGGGCTGCGCCTTCGCTGCGCAGCGCTTGACCTCTACCCGCACCCTTCTCCGCCCGGCCCGCCTCACAGCGGCGCCACGCGCCACCACCAGCGTCTGCGTCTCCTCTCGCGGAGCTTCTCCAAGCAGTCGCCTCTCCTCTCTGACCTCGGCCAGCCAGCGCCGTCGGCCCAGGCGTCCTCGGGCCTCCATGAAGCTCGCCCAGCGCCGTCTCCCCTCCGGTCTGCGCCCGTTCCGGCGAAGCGCTGCGTCGGCCGTCGGCCTCCGCCAGTGCTCCTTAGCAAGGCCGTGGCCTGTCCTCGTCGGCCGTCACGGTCTCCCGCCGCTGCTCACCGCCCGTGTTCTCTGCACGCGTCGCCGAGCCGCCTCGGCCATGACCTCCCAGCAAGTGCATGCCTTCCTGCAAGTTCAACATCGAGCTCTTTCTCGGGACCCTCATGGCCGCCTTCCCGTACATCAAGACCGACCTCGACAAACAAGCTGGCGTTGGTCGTGAAATCCAACACCGACAAAGGCGGACAACAAGATCCGAGATCCGCGTCATGGGGACGCAAGCCGCCGTACCCGGATCCGACGCCCGAGACCGTCTCTAGAAAGGCGAACGCCAAGGACCGGTGGCTTTCTGGACCATCGACAAGATCGGCCACACGGACTCGAGTACCCGATGCCCGATCCGAAGATCGATCCGGCGCGGCCGAGAACCCCGACGAGAACCACGACACGGGTACCCGAGTTCTCCATCAAGGACACCAAGGCCGTCGACATGGAACCGAAGGACGTCAAGCACTTCACCCCGGACCCGATAACCGCCAAGATCGCCATAAGAACGACAAGTACTTCTTTCAGAACGCCATGATCGTCAACATGACCCGAAGACCGCGAATGCGACAAGAACGGCACCGACCAGGGCGGACCCGATGCGCCCCCGACGCCAACCAAGCCCTGCTCCCCGGATGCGCCGAGAACGACCCCGGAGTCCGAGAACGTTCCCGTGAGACCGGTCCGTTGAACCCTGGACCCCGAGACCGGATCCTGGACCCTGTCGAACCCCGAACCCCGGAACCCCAAGATCGCCGAGAACCCTAATGTGTGAACCTCTTTCCCGAACCCTATTTTATAACATAACAACTTGTTGCATGTTTAATTGTCATCTCGCATGCATATCTGTGGTTGGGGGCCTTATGCCGATTCACCTAATAATTAAATATGGGGCCCATATGCGGGCAAATCTAGTCTCATATCGGCCTCATTTAAACTTGCGTAGCGAACCGGTATCTTATCTTGCCTTGTTAAAACAACATTTAAATTGCGGGGGGTTCTAAATAACTTGAACCATCTAATTAATTGTCGGGACCCCGATTCCACTTAATATGACCTAATTGCATCGCACCTTTGCCATGACATCCATCATGCATGCATCATGCCGATCTTCTGCCATGTATTAAATATTGCATCCGGGGTTTCCTTCTAGTGTTTTGCTTCTTCGCGGATAAGGCCGTTGAGTTGATGTGAGCTCCGCCCCGATCTTCGGATGAACCCTTCGACAATGTTTTCAGGCGAGCATCTCCCTCTTTCTACCTATCTTACTTTTATAGTCTTTATTCCCTCCTGTTGATCTATTGCTATCTGTGTTGCGATGCTTTAGTTCTCCGTACATGTTATACCGTGCAGCCCTATATTGCCTTGGACACACCCTATTACCTGTTGTTTGGTAGATAGATGGACTTGCGGCGTCGTAGTTGCTCAGTCTTGATGTGTGTCGTCATATGCCACGATTCTTGATGTATTGCCGCATGTTGATGTTGGAGATGATTCTAGTTTTACTTATCGTCACTTTAATTTCTGTTTAACAACTAAAATTGAAATAAGCGAGAGGCATCGGTGGGTGATAGAAAATATTTGGTTTCGACGCCCACTTGTGTCCCGTAAGACCACAGTACTTGATACTGTTCCTTGATTTTTGCGCTATCCACATCCGGAGGTATATGGGACCCCCTGAGCGAGCTTGATTCAGACTTATTTCTTGGGGCCATAAACTAGTTTGAGGTTTTATTTACGATCCTGTACTTATGCCATGCTACTTTACGTATTTAAATTGTGCGAGGAGCACACTGTCTTGTTAGGATCATGGCACGATTCCGCTGATGTCGACAAGCCAGCCACACTTTCGGGTTCCCGATCGTTCACAACCGTCCCCATAACCTTGAGGCCGTCTGAGCTTGCTTACTCCGTTCGGATTCTACTTAAGGGTGGCCCTGAAATATTTCTGAATCTGTGATTGTTCATCGTGAAAGCCTCGTTGGGTTTTGATTTGGTTTTTCCGAGGTTGATCGGCGTGTGTTGCTATTGGTGCACCCGGCGGGTAAAACTTTCTCAAAGCCGTGTCCGCGGATATGGACGACTTGGAGCACAGTATCTCGATCATAGACAAGCATAACTAAAGTTTATTGTTATAAATTTGACTTATAATGACTAGTAATCAGCTTCACTATAACGGAATGGCTAATATTATTGCCCCCAATTGCTTGTTTGGCTTGTCGCTTGCGACAATTGTACCTGACTAGTAAGTATTGCAACTACAACAAAATGGCTGAATAAAAGTACCAACAACTGCTGGGTTTCGGGATTACATCATGCTATCTCAGTCGACCGAATTGTTGCCAACTACAACGGAATGATTAACTAAAAGGACCCACTGCTTACTTTAACAGGACGATTATCTATACCTGACTAGTAATTGCTGCAACGATAACCAAATAAGTAAAACTGCCAACCGTGTGAGTTCCTCGGTTGACTTCCTCGTTTGGTCTCGAGGGGAAACACCAGGATGGGTTTGTTTGGTGTTAGTTTCAGGTTGGATCCGGATAGGTCATTCTCACCCCTCTCTGATAACCGCCAGTTGTATCGAGTCTCTATAGGTTGTTTAGTGCATCTTTCGCTGCCGCCATCCACCATACCTATGTGGCGAGGCGAGGACCGATTCTAGCCTCGCTGTCTTGGCCTCGATCTTGACGCTCCTCTTTTCTTTTGCCCTTTTCGGCACCCCTTTTGTTTAAGCAGGTTTTGAGATCGACGCCGTTAGCGGTTACCCTTCCGCTTGGCCTGGGCAGGGTTATGGACGCCATTGGTTATTCTTCAGGGCTCTTAGCCCCATTTGCTTCTTGTCCGTAGTCGGACGCTCTACCGTTTTCAAGGTGATTTGGATCTTATATATTATATCTGTATTCTTGACTCGGAGTCATTATATATATATCTGCTCATGGGTCCCATCGAGGACTGTTGTGTAATGTTATTACTTCGCTTTCCACCATTTAAAGTGCTGGTGGCACCTTTGAATCGCTTCTATGCGGGTTTGGCGAATTTTGCTCAAACTTGCATAGGTTCGATTCTGAGGGTGTTACACAAACCAACATTCAAACAATTTATCACACATAAAATAATAGAAACAAGGAAATGCATGGAAGCATGCAAAAAAATGGTTTTATTTAGAAAAGTGGTTTCTATTAGGCTCTAAACATTTTAAAGCTCAATGTGGTTATTTACAAAAGTGGTCAAATCATTTGCAAAAGGTTTCATCTCATAAACCAAATATTATGATAAGGTGATATTTTATGTAGTTGAAAATATCTTTTAGCAAAGTAATGACTTTATATGGTTCATCAAATATGTTCCTAAATCTCAAAACTTGGTGTTTAGGGTCAGAAGGTTTGAATCAAATCATTTCCCAAAGGTTTTACTCAAAATTCATTTCTAAACCATAAACAATATTTTTATTTGACTAGAAATGAGCTAACTCAAATATTTATTCCTTAATTTCACAAAATACATTTTTAAATCCATAAGTTGGTTCCTATGGTCAGTAGGTTCAAAACAAACCAATTAGCAAAGATTTCATCTTAAAAATATTTCTAGAACAATTTTTATATTTAAATTATTCCTACACATGTTTCTGCAATTTTACAGAAGGAAAACATTAAACAAAGTTCATGGTTGCAAAGTACTTGCTCTGCTGATTCCATTAATATAAAATTTGCAAAATTTGGACATGTAGAATTAAAGTTGTGAATTTTGCAAGTTTGCAAATCTAATAGAATATTTTCTGTTTTTAAATCGAAATCAGTGCCACGCGTCTTAATATTACTGGTCCATACCGCTTCGGGTGGATCGAGCTGCGCAGGCCGTCAGATCTAACTTAATTGCACAGATCATATCACTCGATAACGGTTCGCTATATGATCTATCCTAACCACTGGATCTACATCCAACGGACGAGGTCGCTTGGTTAAGGACTGGCGGCGCTGGCGCGGCGACGAGCGGTGGAGCGCTCTGTCAGTGTCATCGCCGACGAACCAGGAAGCAAGAGGGGGAACGGAGGTGCTCACCGTTCTCACGCGGTTGCGGTGAAGCTCGACGCATGGTCAGCTTGTCGAGGGGCGCACCGGAACTGCAACGATTGCTCATCGAAGTCCGCGGTGGCGTCGGTGTCTCTGGATGTCGTCGGGGGTGAGGCTGCAGGTCATGCCGAGGCAAACGGGAGAGGGTGTTAGACGCGTACTGCACTGGGGATCATGGGAGCATCATCAGGAGGGTTCGGGGTGGTCTGAGCTTACCAGGGGGTTCGTCAGAGCGATGGCAGACAGCGGGGCACGCTCAGGTGTCGAGGTTGCCGAGGCTACGGTGAGTCCGCAGGCTAGTGAGCGACACTGGGAGACGCGCCAGGAGATGGGGAGTAAGCCCGCATGCTCTGGGAGGCGAGGGGCAGTTGGACGGCGCAAGAATTGTTTGGAGAAGCTCGTCGGAGCAGTGGTGCTCGAGCTCGAAATTGGAGCAGCCCGGTGGCAGAGAGGAGATGTTGCTTTGGGGAACGAGAGAGGGAAGCGAGGCGTTTTAAAGCACGTGGTTGCTGTCGAGTTAAACCCAGCCATCAACGCGAATTGATCGCCGCAATCAATGGCAGAAACAGCGAAGGGGACGTGGTCGCGGTGGAGACGATGATCTGACGGCGTGGGACCGTGTTGTCTGCAAGAGAGAGAGAGAGAGAGAGAGGGAGCGTGGGGTCCACTGCTCAGTGACTTCGCGGGTGACGTTGCGCGTGAGAAAACTGTTCGGTGAGGGTTGCCGGGTGGGCTCTTGCTGGGCCAGATGCTTTGCTGGGCTGGGTAGGTTTAGTGGATTGGGTTTGTTTTCCATTTTTTTATACTAAACCCTTTTCTTTTTCTGTATTGAATTTTTGTTTTGATTTTTCATTCAAATAATTCAAACTCCATTTGAATTCAAACCACCACCAAACTTTAGGTATAGTTTAATTCTGTTTAACAACATATTCCAAAGTCCAAAATAAAATAATTATTATTAGGGTTTATTATTTATTAAAAACAAATAAATAGGCTTTAGTCTTTATTTCAAATAGGATTCAAATTTGTTTAAAAACTCTATTTGACTTTATAAATTCCTACAAAAATCTTTTCAGTAGTTTTTACTTGAAAACTAAAACACCTTGAAATATAATTTAAAATACTTTAATAAGTTTTTAATGATCATTCAAAATAGGAAAATGTCTATACTTGAATGAAATTTGTATAGAAATAAATCCTCATGGTTTTATTTAAATAAACCTTTACTATTTTAATCAAACAAAATATTTTATTTTAAAAGCTTGGCCAAGATTTAATTTGGCTCTTTTAAAAATAGTCCTTATTCATTATTTCTACCTTTGCTTATAAAAACCATATCTTTTTATTTAAAGATCCAAAAATGGTAATTCCAACTATTATAACTTTATTTATTATTTGTTTATCTTTGTAAATTCCTTTAGGATTTTATTTGATCAAAATAGGTTTTGATGTTTCCAATTGGAATCAAAAAGTTTCTTCTCACCCTAAATTTCAACAAAATTTTATTTTGTTTATTTATTTTTCACATTTAAAAATTTGGAAAATTTTGGGATGTGACAGTGCGCCCGCACATGGGATGGGTCTGGCCCCCCAGGCCTCCCCTCTGTCTCCCCTTCTGGCTACGTGGATCTTCTAGTGAGAAATAGTTTTTGGCATATTTTCGGGATTTTTCCTGATAGTTGATTTTCAGCACAAAAACAAGACACCAAGGTAATTCTGCTTAAAACAGAGTCATTCCATGTTAGTTGTATCCAAATCACGCAAGTATAGAGGAAAAACAATAGAAACGTGTTCGAGAAAGTAGATACGTTTTGGACGTATCACGGTGCTCTATTAAAAGGAGCACCTTAATTGCGATAGTTCTAGAGGCCCGCCACGGGTCAATGACGTAAGATGTTGTGCAAGTTCTCATTGCAAGCACGTATGACTATATTTGGAGCACATGCCTAGGATTGTTTAGTACTTGGATGCTTATTATTATTTATCTGCAATGCCCTAGTTCTTGAAGTTACATGTTTAGACTCGTCCATGCAATGCCCGTCCATCCATCCCTATGCCTACCGCACTCGAATCCTACTGTTACCATTGTTGTTACTACTGCTGTTGTTTCACTATTGCTGTTGCTGTTGCTATTGCTTTGTTGTTGCTACTACAAACTGTTGCTACTGATAAACTTCTGTGAGCAATAACTATTTTCAGGTGCAGCTAAACTGATAACTCAGTTTTAAAGGCTTGAAAGTATTCTTTGGCTCCCCTTGTGTCGAATCAATAAATTGGGTAATACTACCCGCGAAGACTGTTGTGATCCCCTACACTTGTGGGTCATCAGGGTACCCCATTAGCGGTTCTTTATGATACACATGTACTTACAATGACAAGAACTTATCGGTGACTAAAGTTGAGTAGCATGAGGATCGGCCCTCATACTCAAGGGACATGAGATTGCCAACTTATATTTTGTCAAGCATATACTCCATCCTTGTTCACTTTAACCTTAATTATTTAAAGATGCCTATGATAGGGGCAATGAGGGCTCAAAGATAGTAAGTACCATAATCTTTTAAAAGCTCTTTATGACTTGTAATCCCTGCTTCCCTCTATGAAGGGACCTATCTCCTATTTTCTAAGTTGAGTCAGTAAACCTACTTCCTCTCTATCTCCAGCAAGCATTTGAGTTATTGTGTTTCAAGCATTCATATGGTGATTTATTCAATTATGTTCTTTGTCTTTCTTGTTTGCACAAAACTCTTATCTATTGAGTATTACGTTGAAAGCCTTCATTGTGAAAAACCTTTTTGAGCAAAGAGTGCTCCTGTTTTGAAGACTGCTACAAAAAAGCTTTTTGTGAAATTGTTTGCCAGTTGTTCTCTGACCAAGGACAAAGTTTGCCAACTCCAATTATGATTTATATTTATGCATCTCTATTGTGACTCTTGTACTTGTTGCAAGCTAAGTTATATAATGGTGAGTTGTTTTCTTCTATGAGTTGTGTAATGGTAAGTGTGATGCTTCTTGTCCGTATTCTTTTATCGACACTTCACTCCATAAACCTGTTGACATGTTTACTGATCTCAGTTTTGGCTTGGGGACAAGCGAAGGTCTAAGCTTGGGGGAAGTTGATACGTCCAATTTGCACCACTATTCTATATCATAATTTGCCTCTATTCATTGATATATGTCTTATTATGGGGCTTATGTCTTTTCATCTATTTATGCATGTTGGATGATTCTTGGAGGATGGACTGCCGGAGTCTGGATTCTGATGGAAAAGGAGGTGTTTTGATGCAATTTAGCGAAGATTAGAAAAATACCAAAAAAATATGGGAAAATTATATTTTCCCAAAAGACAGAGGAAGCCAGAAGGGGAGGCGTAGAAGGGACACAGGGGGCCCACACCCCCTAGGCGCAGGCCCCCCTAGGCCGCGCCTAGGGAAGGTGTGGCCCACCTGCTTGGCTCCCGACTCCGCCCTCTCGCCTATATCATCCTCTCGGAACCCTAATACTAGGGGTGACCACAAATAGATTTTCGCCGCCTCTGCGGGGCGGAAAACACCAAGAGAGAAAGATCTCTCCGGCAGACATATTTCTGCCGGGGAAATTCCTTCCTAGAGAAGGGAGATCATCGCCATCAACACCGTCATCAAGCTAGGCTTCATCGGGATCATCATCATCATCCACACAATCATCTCCACCAGCACCATCATCACCACTCCATCCCGTTGTAACAATCGTGTTGAATACTTGCTTAGTTCATTAGGAGAAACTTTCCCGGTGTTGATTACTATTGTAGTTGATGCTTGTGAGTGGAACCATTGGATTATTGTTTATGTTCAGATTGTTATCCATTACCATATCTTCTCTGATATTGATCCATATGATGTCTCGTGGGTAGTTCGTTTAGTTCTTGAGGACATGGGAGAAGTAATATTGTTAGTAGTGGATTTGTGTTGAGTTATTATTCAATGTTTTAGTATTAAGTTGTGGTGCTATTCTTCTAGTGGTGTCATGTGAATGTCGACTACATGATACTTTACCATTTATGGGCCTAGGGGAATGCATTGTGTATTTGGCTACTAATTGTGGGGTCTTGGAGTGATGTAAACTGAACCCCCGTTAGGACACCTTTGCACAAGGGAGTGTAGGATCTCAGAGTTTAAGGTTGTGGTTAGGTTTATATCTTAATTACTTTCCTGTAGTTGCGGATGCTTGCAGGGGGTTTAATTACAAGTATGTATTAGTCTAAGTAAGGTCAGTACATTAGAACAGGTCCACCCACACAACACTTACAACACCAAAAAAGAGTACTCAGCTGTTTGAAGCGAAAGCACTTGACAGAATTCTCATGTGTCCACGAGAACGTTTGGTCCTTATAAGTATTTCCACCGTTTTGTCCTTTGCTAAGAAAGGATTGGGCCACTTGCTCGTTGTCTTTATTACTTGCACTTTGTTTTGTTGCCTTATAAGAAAACCCCTAAAAATCTGTTTGCTATGTATTTACAGAGATTTCCTGCTTCATACCACTAGTCAACACCTTCTGCTCCTCGTTGGGATAGACACTCCTATTTATCGAAAGTACTACGATACACCCCCTATACTTGTGGGTCATCACGTGTCTGTTAACCATCTTCTGCATAACCCAAATGCATGACAATGGGAATTGATGACTCGAACCCTCGTCACCTTTCACTGTGGACCTCTTTGACTTTGAGTCTGAAGGTGTGGGAGCATAGCTTCAGGTGCCGCATCTAGGACGTGGAGGTGTTGTTTGACGCGAAGGGCACATGTACCTCCAACGCTGCTAGGATATGTTTCTCCCGCATGCATTCCCATGAGGTTGGGCACTTCACCATCTTAAACATTGACAACCACTACATATTCACTATCATGGTCTTCGACGTGACCATGTGTCGCCGCTAGTACCACACTGACGATGAGGACGAGCACAATAACGATGACTAGCCTAGTTATCTACTATGTATTTCTAGATTTTGTACTATGTATTTTTCTTATGCATTTCATTTTCTAAAAATATGTATGCAAGCCATTATATGAATGAAAAATAAATCTACGTCGTTGGACACACCCCGATCCAAACAGATCAAACAAAAAAACTTGTTCACGGACCGATCAAAACAGATTAATTCAGAGACATTTCACGTCCAAAATAGGTTGACCCTGCAGAGCACAACTTATCCAGGGCAGACAGGCAAGCATGACAACTTTTCCTATGGAGATCTCAAGCTCTCTTTCTTGTAGTGGCCAATGGCTAGATACCCCTCGTGGTCTAGGAGGACCCCGGCCCGGCTACCATTTCAGGAAGTGCAGTAGACTACAATTATTTGTTGTACCTATTTTCCTTACCCTCGTTAGGTCAGACTTCTCTTACATTAACCCATGTTTTGATACCCCACGCTAGGCCTTCTGTAGCGTGCGGAGATCCGTGTCTGCATGATGGCACTTGATCGTGCCTTTTGTGTGCGGAAATGAGCATATATTAATATCAAAAGATACAAATTACATCTAGACTCTGCAACAATGTATTGTCCTAGCGGCCATACGGATGCACACAGCAAAAAAATAAAAAAGAATTAAAAAAAAAGTCCCGCTACAGCGACACATTCATTGGAACAATAGTATTACCACCACCAAGATAGCACCAGAATTCCAACTTCTCCAAAACCGACGCCTCCAAGAAGGGAACAGTACACAACACCGTCATCGCCCGATCAAAGATCTTAGTTTTTCACCATGAAAAAAGTCCACACTCTCAAAATAATGCATTAAACAAGGCCATTGCCAGAAACAACCAATTAAGGACAGACCCTGGTTTTTACCCTGAAAGATAGAACCGTGAACCTCTCCTATGCAGCCGCCCTCACTTGCATGTCATTGCTCCAAGTCACGAATTACCAAGCCAATTCCTCATCACCACCCAGACTCGAACCACCACTGTCAGTCCACAGATCTTGGTCTCCATGACATTCTTCGTCAGCACCATAGAACGAGAACATGCCCCATGATCTTAACAACCAACAAAGCTTCAAAGCGCACCCTGATGATGTAGCTCAGATCACTGTAGAGCTTTGTTGGGAGACCCCAAGAGGAAAGTATGATAAGCACAGCAACAAGTTTTCCCTCAGTAAGAAACCAAGGTTATCGAACCAGTAGGAGGAAGGAAACGACTGAAAGGTGTTGCTAGCAACTTGGAAACCTGCACAACATAAACTCAAGACTTTGCCCCAACAAACAGTGTAGGTTGTCAATCTCACCGGTTTGCTACAAACAAAGGATTAACTGTATGGTATGGAAGGTAATGGTGGTTTGCAGAAATTAAACAGGAACAGTGGAAGATGTATCGATGATAAAGATTGGACCGGGGTTCATAGTTCACTAGAGGTGTTCTCCTTAAGATAAACAACATAACATTATGGGTAAACAAATTACATAGGGGCAATTGACAAGACAGAGCAAGGCATAACAATGCAATACTATACATTTATGATCCTATGAGATTTGATTGGGCAATGCAACAAGATACATAGACCGCCATCCAACTGCATCTATGACTAGTAATCCACCTTCAGGTTATCATCTGAACCCCCTCCAGTATTAAGTTGCAAGCAACAGATAACTGCTTTAAGCAAAGTGTGTAATATAAACAATCCACTTGTTCCATGAATAAGAGATCGTTATTTTCTCCCTAGTAGCAATAGCACATCTACAACCTTAGAGATTTCTGTCACTTCTCCAGATTAAATAGAGGCATGAACCCACTATTGAGCATAAATACTACCTCTTGGAGTCACTAGCATCTACTTGGCCAAGATAGCTACTATAAACGGAGAGCATGCAAGATATCAAACAGCAAAAACATGATAGAATCAATAAGATAGAATCATTAACCAATATGACATAGTAATCTCAATATCCATCTGATCCCTGTAAACACAACATGCATGATTACAAATAGATGATCTTGATCATGAACGGAGCTCACAAGATCTAAACATGGTAGCACAAAGGAGGAGAAACAACCATCTAGCTACTGCATGGACCCGTAGTCCAAGGTGGAACTACTCACGCTTCATACCGGAGGCTGGCATGGTGATGAAGAAGGCGTCCGAGATGATATCTCCGCTCCGACAGGGTGCCAGGAAGAGCTTCAGATCCCCCCGATCTAGGGATGATGGTGGCGGCGGCTACGGACTGTTTCGTGGAGGATTGATCGGGTACTTAAGGTTTAGGTATTGGGGGCTTCTTATAGGCGAAGAGGGAGGCCAAGAGGGTGCCCGAGGTGGCTGCACCCCCTAGGCGCGGGCCAGGCCTGGCCACACGGCCAGGGGGTGTGGCCCCGTCGTGGCCATCCTCCGTCTCGTCTTCTGGCTCCGTGTTCCCCACGGTAAAATATTGACTTTGGCTTTTATCCCGTCCAATTCTAAGAATATTGATTTTCTGCCTTTTCTGAAACCAAAAACAGAAGAAAACAGGCAACTGGCACTATGGCATCTTGTTAATAGGTTAGTCCCATAAAGCATATAAAAATATCTCAAAGTGTAGACAAAGCAAAGAAAAGTAGATACTAAACAAGCATGAAACATCAAAAATTATATATATGTTTTCGGCGTATCACACCCTCTGAAACCAAATGGTCAAGGTAAAACATGGATGCGCACGACCGAATCCCATCCGATCCAACAATCTATCGACATTATCACACTTATAGAGTACGTCGTCGGAGCCTTCCGGAATACGACACAGTAACCCGATCAATGTAGAGAAACATCAGGCGAATCTTCATCTTGGCTCGAGAGGGATCAATGACCGCCACCTTTATTAGACAGGTGCCCCCTCCCCTGGCTCCCCATGGGACGGGCCGCCAAATCCCCGGCTAGGCGGCGGAGTAGGCGGCCAGCCGCCAAGACGCAACTGGCGTAGCAGACTGCGAAGATCCTCCGAAATCCGAAGATCGGATGCAAGGAAGGGCGCATCTGAGCCAAGGGCCAGGCGACCACACCCACCAGAGCTGCACCGGTCATCCCATCGCCGCCGTCCGCCATGGCGGCCACCACCAGCCTCCACCTACGTCTGCCACACTGGCGATAGCCCGTACTCCCGGCGACAATGGACCATGACGCACCACCATCCAGGGGAGAGGGATCCCTGCCGCCACCCTCCTTAGGGCACCTGGCCTTTGCCCACCGGCCCCTCCGGAAGTGGCGAGGAAGGGGAAGAGGCGGCTCCTAGGGTTAGGTCAGGGAGAACTATCTATTATGAACTATCTATTGTGATCTTCGTGTCTACAAGCTTCTACTTCTAGTATTTAGATGGGGACATGCTTCTTTTTTTTGAACCATGCAAGAGCCTTGCATATGTTATATTAGAAGAGGGAAAGCCATAGATATGGCTAAAGTCTTACAGAAAATACAAAAAGGGCAACACGAACTAGAAAGAAAGACCAGAATCCAACGCTAAAGGGATAATTGATGATAACCCCCCCCCCCCTAGTTGGTGATTATGTTGATTATAAACCCCCCTGAGCTTACTAACGATCAGAGTTTTGTTTCATCCTTGATTTGATCGATGAGTACGATTATCGGCTTGAAGCGATGCTCATTTTTGCGTTTTTTTCTCCGCACGCTTCTCAAGTTTGTAAAAAAAATTGCATTTCTTTCTCCGTGCGCTTTTCAAGTTGGAATCTGTTTCCGTGCCTTTATTTTCCATGGTGCCGAAGAGAAGTGAACTTCTCCACCAAAGGATGTTTCTCGCATAACAGGCGTGGCATTGAGTGCCCAAATGAGCACCAAACTTGTAGTTGTAGTCCTATATAAAATTTGTAAATTCTCTATCGGCATTGCCAATCAATCTAGAACATACGTAGTTGCTGTACATGGATCATATGACATTGACTAGTACGGAGTAACTAAGCTCGACACAAGCAAGTCGGACGCACGTCGTTCACGTTATTCTTACCTAGCTTCACGCCACTGCTTCGTGTGAAAGCGCTTATTCGGCGCAGTCAGCTAGCCGGATCTATTGCTTCGATTTGCATGATTGGATGAGACCGACTTGCATGACTGCTCACCTGAACCTGTTGCTGCTAATTAAACATTTTCCCAAGACTAATCTGCTCCATTTTGCAGTCACGTGATACAAGGAGGTCAGCGTGCTGACGCTAGCTTGGTGTACACTGATCGGCTGTGCTGTGCCGAGCTGCGAAATCGAACATTTTGACCCAGCCTAACCTAACCTAGCCTCGTGTCTTGGCCTGGAAAAACTCTGTTAGGTCAGTTAGGTGATTGGATTTGAGCGATGGAGATGTCGCATCGGAAGATCGATAGCTATGGGCGCGCAGGCCAAATGACGTCGCTGTCGCCACGACACGGGCGGGAAGAACACATACGGGCGGCCAATGCTAAGGACAGTGAAAACGATGGCAGTTCGGGAAGATCGAGCAACCTCTCAACTAAGAGCAGAGCATCATAGCAGGGCTCCTAAAAGGACAACCTATAGTAGTTCATAGGCCATGGAAAACCTGTTTTACGGACTTAAGACGCGTCAGATAGGAGCAGTAACCGTAAATCTAATCCGTAAAACAGAATATTCAGTTAAAAAAAAGTGTTGCATTTACGGGTGCTGTTTCGTGTGCCCCCTCTGTACCGACCCGTAAAACAGGATTTTGGACAAAATTTTAACTTTGGCAATGCAAATAAGTAAGCAAGCAAATTAATGAATAGTTCAAAGTTTCTACATCAATTCTCACGGCTACCACTTCGACCTAAAGTACTTGAACAATGTTTATCACCACTTGCGACCCAAAAAGTAGCACCTAGTCACATGGAAGGGAGCATGGCGCGTCAAGCATTGGGGTTGGCGAGTTCGACCTCGGACGCAATGAGGAGAGCAGACTTGGTAGCGGCTTTGGGCCTCTTCGGCCCCGTCGACTACGACTTGGTGCGTGGCGGCTTCGGCTTTGGTGTCGGGCAGGGACGACGACAGGGTTCACCGTCGGGACAATACTGGTGCCCGACGTAGGTTGGGGAACCAAGTGCGAGCTGGCGCGCTTCCGTCTCTTGATGTGGGTGGCGGCAACCATCTTGACGACCTCGACGTTGGTGGGAGACCTCTGCCTGCCGTGGGTGCCATGGTGACCACCGGCGGGGACGCGAGGCCTCCAGCGGTCCGCGGGGTGGTGTTGAGGCTCGTCCTTGAAGAATCGACGGCGGCGTCGCGGGAATCGACCGGCGCAAGCAGATCGGTGGCAGCGGCGGTTCGGGGACGGAAATGGGGAAGCGCTAAAATTTTCTCCCGCACAATGAGGTGGAGGCACGAGGGTTGTCCTACGGGTCGGGCCGCGAACCCCCACTAGTAGAGGTTGAAAGGCGTTTTTCGGCTCAATTTTTTTAAAAAAATTATGGACCGTGCTGTTTACGGGTCCTATCTACGCCATTTTTCACTCGCAACCCGTAAATCGGTTTGCCCCTTCCTGCTAGCGATGCTCTAACGAGGAGCAGAAGCTAGCTTGCGTTCATGTGTCCCGGGAGCAGGTAGAGGTGCCTCTTGCCGGTCGCTAGCAGAGAACAAAGCAGGTAGGTACGTATATGTGTACCATCCGATCCACCTTGCTACTTTATTACTTTTGGGTACTACGATTTCGAATATATATGCAAGACCAAATCCCCGTGTACCAGCAGGGTAAAATAAACTAGAGAGTCTTCTGTACTTGTCTGAACAAGCTCCGGCCGGTTGTTGCAGCTGTTCTCGTCACCAGCCTCCATTAATTCTCAAATTAACGGTACTTCCAATAACCCCATTGGCTGAACCACTACCCCCTCTAGCTGATGCAGCTCTCATGGACACCATATGGAACACACGATGGGAATAAAAACCGAGAGGAGTTGAAGGGTCAAAGCCAAAGGACGCAATTAAAATGAAAAGCCTCCTTTCGGATTTCATTTTCTGCTGATGAGATGAGGTTGCCAGTGGCCCAGCATGACTGCGTGATCAATCAATAAAGTTAAAGGGGAAGAAAGGAACACATCAAATGCGCGGAGATGCCGCTAGCTTTCAGTTCAATGATTTGCGCAGGCAGGACACGTCATTTCCTCTTACTCAGAACCATGGAATCTTTCCTTGTTTGCACACTGATAGGGCTAGTGCCATGCCCTAACCACCGCGCGAAGAATACAAGTACATGTACTTCTGGATTTGACAGTTTACTCTCCCGTTCCTAATCCTGTAATCCAAGTGTGGTAGCCGAAACTATCTTATCTTACCAGAGAGAATGATTAACCTATTTGACAAGTTGCTTTCTCTGAACCAAGACTGCCGTAGTAGAAACCCAAAGGGAAGATGTGCCAACGTACCGTTGATGGCAACATATGGAAGGACTCCCCTGCCGCTGCCGACAGGCCGATTTTCGGCCAGGATATATGGCGCCGAATTGTTCTTCGCCGATTTGAGTGTAGAAAGCATCAGCAGCACACAAATGTATAGGAAGGAATCGGAAATGCGTGGTCGTCAGATACCAACACGTGGGGAAGAAGAACAATCGTGTGCTCCCGGGGGGAATAAAAAGGTGCTTTCTTCGCCTCCTCTCAAACCCTCTTCGATCGTATCGCCTTCACGAATGCCAGAGAATGCAAATGACACAAGAATAAAGCTCTAGGAAAATAGTACATTTTAACTCCCCCCAAGCAAGATACCAGCATAAACACTCTTGATTCATCGAACCTAGTATTTGCTTCTACTCCATCGAAAGAAGTTCTGAAAAACAACGAAGTGGTGTTCCTGTAGTCCTTAATACTCCCTTCGATCAATATTAGTTGACTTCAATTTGGATGTATCTATTATAAAAATATGTCTAAATACATCTAAATTAGAGTCAACTAATATGGGTCGGAGGGAATACGAAAAATGGTTGCTAATGTCAAACCATTTACTTTTTTTCCCTGGCTCCATCCCCGGTCTTTTGCTCAATCGGATGTGTACTTGACTATGAGTTGGCGGCAATTTCATTTGGATCACTCGCAGCAAATGCTTGAATCATACTCGTTTTTTGTGTATAAACCTATAAATTATCAAAGTTGTGTGGTCACCGTCAAAAAGTCTGGTGGTATTGAGCAATCTATTGATATAAATCATTAAAAAGGAAAGAGTTTTTCCTTCTAAGATCTTTTAAGGAACATACATATTTCAACACATTCTTAACAATGTTAGGAAAAGTAGAAAATAAAGAAAAACTAGGTGACAACACATTTTATTTTCAAATATCTATAGTGTGTCCGCAATTTTTTAGAAAACCCTGATCTAGGAAATGATGTGAATTCAATAAATAGAAAAATACCTTCTACATTTGATCAAATTGTTACATGGTTCCTCTATAAGTTATACATTGTAAGATTCATGGAAGAGTTAAATATAGTAACAGTCCCTGTACTTATAGGGCTGGCTCGATTTGGTCCTCGTACTTGGAATTTGCTAAATTTTGCCCATGTACTGTGAATTAGGCTCGATTTCGTCCAATCTGCGTCAGGTCAAATTCGACGACAAACATTGAATTGGAGTAAATCCAGCCTAATTTACAAGTACATAAACAAAATTCAGCAAAATTCCAAGTACAAGTACTAAATCGAGGAAGTCCGACAAGTACAGGGACTGTTGGTATATTTAACTCTTCATGGAATCTCCCGACTTCTTTTTAGAAACTCTCATTCTTCTCCAATTAGACCTGTATACGGGTTCTGAAAAAAGATCCATTTTATGACTTTTTTCAAATTTGCATGCTGACTAGGCTACCATGTACCCATTTGGTGAAGCCGCAACCATGTCATCATAAGAGTAGTTTCATTGGATAACTTACATAAATATTTGAGAGAAATTATGTAATTGGATAAAATTTAGAAGATATTTTTCTAATTCTTATCACTTGCTAGGTAATGATTTTCATAAAATTCGTTAGCATATTCTAGATAATTGAAAAAACATGTAAAACTCCGTTGACCAAATATTTTGGGTTCTAAAAGTTAAGGTGTTGCAGTTAAATTCTAAATTTTGATTATAGTTTGGCAACTAACAGACTATGTACGTCCATGGACATACATTACTTATATTTATAACTGTAGTAATACAAAACTGATACACATACAAGCAAAAAAACAAGAAGAAAACAAACGGTTGGACAGCTGCAAACAGTTCTTGTCGCAACTACTAAGAACCTAAATCTTTCGCCGTCGTCGGAAAAAGAGAAGATCACCGGTAGCTGGTCCACACTTTGGCACTGAAGAAACCCCTAGCCATGAGACGTTACCGAGCCGTAATAACCACCAGCCCCATAAGACTGGATCTAGCCTGCTGTTAAAGAACATCAGCCGGAGGAGCCTTCTGAGCATCTTCAATGCTGGAATGGGGGCCAATGCCACCAGCCTATCAAGCGGCCGGATCCTATATCATCCACCATAAACCAACAACAATCCGCACCGCCACACTCCAAGTCCCCAGGACTAGATCGGCGACGAGATCAACACCACACAAAGCCGGAGCACACGCCCAACGAAGACCATGTCCCACAGGGTTCTTGACCCCGTAAACGTCGCCGAGATGCCGAGATGGGGTTGAAGCCAAGGTACCATTATTCGATGTAGTGCATCCACTACCATCTGAGTTATGCCACCATAACACCAAAGCACGCTAAACTTTAGGGACCTTAATGAACACCGAGCGTAGGTTCTGGGTCCCTACCCCTTCCCATCTGTGTGAGCGGAGGCGAGGACCCATCGATTGCCAGAGGGATAGAAGGCGGCGACTAGGGTTTTTTAGAGGAGGAGGCGGGAAGAGGCATATCCTTGACGCTGGAAGATATTTCCTAATATCACACTTGTTAGTTCACTTGACAGTCACTAGTGGAAAACGGGCCATCAGTCCCGGTTTTCGAACCGGGACTATGGTTTCGGGACTAAAGGCCCCCCTCTATTCCCGTTCCCTCCTCGAACCGGGACAAAAGAAGATCCACGTGGCTGCGTGTGGCTAGACACTTTCAGTCCCGGTTCCTGCCATGAAGCGGGACTAAAGGACTAAAAGTCCAGCATGAACCGGGACAGATCGTCGCTCTGCCCCGTGCGTCGTCCTGGCCTTACGAACCGGGATTAATGTGAGCCCTACTCCCGGTTCATAAACGAAACAGGACTAATGACTCGGGGTGGGATCGACAGAAGGCTTGATTTCTACTAGTGAGTTATTGTGCCCATGTCACACTGAAAGGGGCCCCATCTGTCAAAAAACATGTTATCATGGCTTAAGGCATGTACAACTGCGCCCACTCATGTATGTATAGAAGACTGCTCACTGCTACTTGCGACAGTTGTGGTGATAAAGCCTAAGTTAGTGTTTTTTAAATCAGTGTGATGATTGTGGCGATAATATGTATTTTTATCTGAACAATGTTATTATAGTATTACTAGTATTTTTTCTTGTCACCGCAGACAATGTCATACCTTAGTACTCCCTGCATTATAAAATATAAGATGTTTTAGTTTTTTTAAACACATTGTGTAGATATCTGTAGGGGTTCGTAGCATGAAAAACAAAAAATTTCTATCGCATACAAACAAACAAGCCAAGATCTATCTACTAGATTGTAGCAACGAGTCGATAGAATAACTCACCCTCGAAGATTCCAAAGTGTTTAACGAGAGCGGATTCTCGTGGGTGATGTAGTCGTACTCTTGCCGATCTCAAGATCGTGTAGACGATCCTTCCGGCGTTCAAGGCTTCCTTCATGATCGGTCACACGTTCGGTACTCGATGAATACCTTCCTCTCCCTTCTTCCAACAGGCAGCGGAGGTTGTAGCACTCTCCTCGCGATTCCGGCAGCACAACGGCGTGGTACCGGAAGTAGAGGGAAGATCTCGCAGGGCTTCGCCTTAAGCCGGAGCGAGTATGGTGGACTATGAGAGAGGCCTTGGCAATCTAGGGTTTAGAGGCACCAAGGAGAGGGACCTAGGACGGCGGCTAGGGCAAGGGGATTGCCCCAAGTCGGCGGAGAGGGTTTGCCCTAGGGCGGCGGCGGCTGCAGGAGGGTCGGCGGCTAGGGCTAGGGTTTTGGGTGGTGGAGGTGTGTGTGTGGAGGGGCAGCCCTGCCCCTCCTTTTATAGGTGGAGGGCGCCGGACAAGGGGGAGGGATTCCTCCCCCAACTCGGCCTCCAAGGCCTGCGGTGGAGGGAGAGGAACTCCTCCCCAAGTAGGTTTCCTACTCTCCCTCCACCAAGCAAACTTGTCGTTTGACTTTTCAAATTGGCGTTTGACTTTTCAAACTAGGATTTGATTTATCCCTTTATTTTGCTCAGCGATGACACCTAGTACATGATGCAACCATTCCAACTTGTTATGACACATTCATGTACCCTTCCCCTCCGGAGTGCCGGACCTTCCGGAACCTTCTAGAACATTCCCGACGAAAACACCGAAATCGTTCTCCAACCACGAAATAGGACTTTCCTTATATGAATCTTATTCTCCGGACCATTCCAGATCTCCTCGTGATATCCCGGATCCCATCCGAGACTCCGAACAACATTCGGTCTCTTACTCATCATTCCATAACTACTCAACACCATATTATCCTTAAGTGTGTCTCCCTACGGTTCGTGAATTATGTGGACATGATCAAGACACTGCTCCGAACAATAACCAATAGAGGAATCTGGAAATTCATATGGCTCCCACATTTCTACGATTACTTTGCGATCGAATGAACCACTTACATACGATACCAATTTCCCTTTGTCTCACGATAGTTTACTTATCCGAGGTTTTGATCGTCGGTATCTCTGCATACCTAGTTCAACCTCGTTACTGATAAGTACTCTTTTCTCGTTCCTGTGATATGTGATCCCTTGTAAGCCAGTCACATGCTTGCAAGCCAATTGGATGACATTCCACTGAGAGGGCCCAGAGTATATCTATCCGTCATATGGATGGACAAATCCCACTCTTGATCCATGTGTCTCAACCCATACTTTCTGAACACTCAATGCCACCTTTATAGCCACCTAGTTACGGTGTGGTGTTTGATGTCATCAAAGCATCCTTCCGGTGATGTTGATAAGCATGATCATGGTCAAAGGAATTAGGTTACTATGTATCAGAAAGCTTATAGGAATTGAACTATTAAAATGACTTGATCTTTATGCTATGCTTATCTATAGGAGTATGTCCATCATACCATTCTCCTAACGATATGATCTTGTTGTTAATAACATCTCAATGTTCATGATAGGGAAACCACAATCATTTATTAACCAACAAGCTAGTATTATGAAGAGGCTTTACTAGGGACTCTAATTTAGTTTACAAATCACACAAGTATTAATGTTTCCTTATTAATACTGTTATAGCATGAATGTAAACATTTATCATAAACACAAAGATATAATAATAACTACATTTATTATTGCCTCTAGGGCATATCTCCAACAGTCTCCCACTTGCACTAGAGTCAACTAATCTAGATTACATGGTAATATACCGAACACCCATGGCAGTTTGGTGTTGGTCATGTTTTGCCCTCGGGAGAGGTTTAGTCAATGGATCCGCCACATTCAGATCTGTGTGTACTTTGCAAATCTTTATGTCACCATCTTGGACATGTTCTCGAATAGCGTGAAAATGTAGCTTGATGTGCTTTAGCTTCTTGTGTGACCTTGGTTATTGCGCATTGGCTATGGCGCCCATGTTATCACAGTAGATAGACATTGGGTCCAGCGCACTTGGAACCACACCGAGCTCTGTAATGAACTCCTTCATCCATATGGCTTCTTGTGAAGCCTCCGAAGCAGCTATGTATTCCGATTCAGTTGAAGATCTCGCCACAACGCTTTGCTTTGCACTCCTCCAGCTAACTACTGCACCATTCAAAGTAAATACGTATCCAGATTGAGATTTAGAATCATCCAGATCGGTGTTACAACTAGCATCGGTGTAACCATTAACAACGAGTTGTTCATCACCTCCATAAGAAAGAACCATATCCTTAGTTCTTGTCAAGTACTTAAGGATGTTTTTGACTGTTGTCCAATGATCCACTCCTGGATCACTTTGATATCTGCTAGTCAAACTAACAGCATATGCAATGTCGGGTCTAGTACATAGCATGGCATACATTAGAGATCCTATGGCTGGGGCATAGGGAGTCTTACTCATCCTTTCTCTATCTTCTGTCGTTGCTGGACTTTGAGTTTTACTCAAGGTCGTATTGGGCAACATGGGCAAGAACCCTTTCTTGCTATCTTCCATTCCAAATCTCTTTAGAACTTTGTCCAAATATGTACTTTGTGACAATGATATTAGGCGTCTTGATCTATCTCTATAAATCTTTATGCCTAATATGTAAGCTGCTTTGCCAAGATCTTTCATTGAAAAACTATTATTCAAATATTCCTTGACACTATTAAGAAGGTCTACATCATTCCCAATCAACAATATGTCATCTACATATAGTATTAAGAATGCTACAGAGCTCCCACTCACTTTCTTGTAAATACAAGCTTCTCCATAAGTTTGTATAAAACCAAAACTTTTGATTACTTTATCAAAACGTTGATTCCAACTCCGGGATGCTTGCTTCAATCCATATATGGACCGTTGAAGTTTGCATACCTTGTTAGCATCTTTAGGATCGACAAAACCTTTGGGTTGCATCATATACAACTCTTCATCAATGTCTCCATTGAGGAACGCTGTTTTGACATCCATCTGCCATATCTCATAATCGTAATATGCATCGATTGCTAACAAAATCCTCACAGACTTTAGCTTCGCTACTGGTGAGAAAGTCTCATCGTAGTCAACTCCTTGAATTTGTCTAAACCCTTTTGCGACAAGTCGAGCTTTATAGGCAGTAACATTACCATCAGCATCTGTTTTCTTCTTGAAAATCCACTTGTTCTCGACAGCCTTCCGGCCATCCGGTAAGTCCACCAAAGTCTATACTTGGTTTTCATACATGGATCCAATCTCGAATTTCATGGCTTCTTGCCATTTATTGAAATCTGGGCTCATCATCGCTTCCTCATATGTCGCAGGGTCATCGGTGTTGTCCACCAACATGACACTCATAACGGGATCATACCAATCAGGAGTGGTACGAGTTCTCGTTGACCTGCGAGGCTCTGTAGCAACTTCAACCAAAGTTTCATGATCATCATCATTAGCTTCCTCACCACAGGAACTTCTTCCGGTGCTGCGCTACTCGCGAGTTCGAGAGAAGGTTCGACAACCTCGTCGAATTCTAGTTTCCTTCCAGTCACTTCTTTCGAGAGAAATTCCTTCTCTAGAAAGGATCCATTCTTGGCAACGAAGATTTTGCCTTCGGATCTATGATTGAAGGTATACCCAATAGTTTCCTTTGGGTATCCTATGAAGACGCATTTTTTCTCTTTGGGTTCAAGCTTGTCTGGCTGTAACTTCTTTACATAGGCTTCGCAACCCCAAACTTTAAGGAACGACAATTTAGGTTTCTTCCCAAACCATAATTCATACGGTGTCGTTTCAACGGATTTAGATGGTGCCCTATTTAAAGTGAATGCGGTTGTTTCTAATGCATAACCCCAAAATGATAGCGGTAAATCTGTAAGTGACATCATAGAACGAACCATATCTAAGAGAGTTTGATTACGACGTTCGGACACACCATTACGCTGTGGTGTTCCCGGCGGTGTCAATTGTGAAAGTATTCCGCATTTCTTCAAATACTCGCCAAACTCGTAACTTATATATTCACCTCCACGATCAGAATGTAGAAATTTAATCTTCTTGTTACTTTGATTCTCTACCTCACTTTGAAATTCCTTAAACTTCTCGAAAGTTTCGGACTTATGTTTCATGAAATAGATATACCCATATCTACTAAAGTCATCCGTGAAGGTAAGAACATAACGATAACCACCGCGTGATGCTACACTCATTGGACCACACACATCGGTATGTATGATTTCCAATAAGTCCGTAGCTCGCTCCATCATACCAGAAAATGGAGTCTTAGTCATTTTACCCATCAGACATGCGTCGTATCTTTCAAGTGATTCGAAATCAAGTGATTCAAGAAGTCCATCGGAATGGAGTTTCTTCATACGCTTCACTCCAATGTGACCAAGACGACAGTGCCACATATAGGTCGAGTTATCGCTTGATTTCAAACGTGTAGCTTCAATGTTATTAATATGTGTATTTCCACTATCGAGATTCAATAAGAATAGACCATCTATCAAAGGTGCATGTGCATAAAACATATTACTCATATAAATCGAACAACCATTATTCTCGGACTTAAACAAGTAACCGTCTCGCAATAAACAAGATCCCGATATAATGTTCATGCTTAACGCAGGCACCAAATAACAATTATTTAAGTATAAAACTAATCCCGATGGTGGATGAAGAGGTAGCGTGCCGACCGCGATCACATCAACCTTTGATCCATTTCACGCCGCATCGTCACCTCGTTCTTCGCTAGCTTCCGCTTATTCTACAAAGACTGTTTGAGTTACAAATATGAGCAACCGAACCCGATCAAATACCAGCACTACTACGAGTACTAGTTAGATACACATCAATAACATGTATATCGGATATACCTTTCTTCTTGATGTTGTCGTTCTTCAAATCCGCCAAGTACTTTGGGCAATTCCGCTCAGGACCTTCTCCCTTGCGGTAAAGCACTCGATCGTGCTTAGGTCCAACCTTGGTCTTCTTCGTCGGTAACTTTCTTACCACCCTTCTTGAAGTGTCCCTTTTGCTTAGACTTGCCTTTCTTGAATTTGGTGGTCTTATTGACCATCAACACTTGGTGCTCTTTCTTGATCTCCACTTCTGCAGATTTTAACATGGAGAAGAGTTCTGGCAACTGCTTGTTCATGATTTGCATATTGTAGTTCATCACAAAGTTCTTGTAACTTGGTGGTAGTGATTGGAGGACACGGTAAATCCCCAAAGCATTAGGAATCACTATACCTAAGCTTTGGAGTTTGTTTGCGTGCCTAGGCATCTTAAGCACATGCTCACTGACGGAGCTGCCCTCTTCCATATTGCAGTTAAAGAACTTTTCAGAAGCCTCATAGCTCTCAACTGCCGCGTGAGTCTCAAATATCAATTTGAGTTCACGGACAATATCATGTGGGTCTGAATTCTCAAACCTTTTCTGAAGCTCCGATTCCAAACCATACAAGATAGCACACTGAACTGTAGTAATCTTGAGTCTTCCGAGCGAGGTAAACATTCTTTACTTCATCGGTAGCGAGTCAGCGGGTCACCCAATGTGCATCCAAAGACATAGGTCAAATTACCAGCATTGAGGACAATCCTCAAATTGCGGAACCAATCCGCGAAGTTGCTTCCATTGTTTTTCAACTTTTCTTTCTCTAGGATGCATTAAAATTGATGGTAGGGGCCGCCATTGATCTACAACATATTTGCAATAGTTTAGACTAAGTTTATGACAAATTGAGTTCTAATTAATAGTTAAATTAATCTAGGTGAACTCCCACTCAAAACAATATCCCTCACATTGTTTTAGTGATCACACGAACCAAATCCACCACATCAAAACCGATCATCACGAGAGTTGATGTAGCTTCAATGGCGAACAATCGACATGTTCATCATATCTACTATATGATTCATGCTTTACCTTTCGGTGATCCGTGTTCCGAGACCATGTCTATACATGCTAGCCTCGTCAAGATCAAACCTTAGCTCCCACATGAGCAAATCTGGCTTTCTCACGTTGTATGCACTTGCAGAATCTAACACACCCGATCATCACGTGGTGCTTCGAAACAACAAGCTTTAGCAACGGTGCTTACTAAGGATGAACACTTTAGAAATTGAAATTCATGTGCATGAGGGATCATCTTATAGTGCTACCGTCGTTAACTAAGCAATACAAGATGCATAAAGGATTAACATCACATGCAATTCATAATATGTGATATGATATGGCCTTTCTTCTTTGTGCTTTCGATCTCCATCTTCAAGCACAAACATGATCTCCATCATCACCGGCATTGCATCAAGGTCAATGACGCTGCTCCATGGTTGTCGTCCACCAGCTTCAACTATTACAACTACTTTGAATAGACACGCGGGTCTTAACAGAAATGAAATACAACCATATGGCTCCTGCCGGTTGCCAACTTACAATAAGGAACATTGCATACATCAAATATAATCCCAATCATGGCCATATCACATCACAGCACACCCCTGCAAAACAAAGTTAGACGCCTCTAATTTCTTTGCATATTTTACGTGGTTTGGGGCTTTCAATAAGTGTTGATCTAACTTATGAACAGGAACCACAACGTTGATGTTTAAACTATCAAGTGCCCGTTGTAAATTGGATCCATACTATAATGGGAGAGACAGACACCCGCAAAGCCACTTATGCAATACAAGTCGCATGTTGAGCGTGGAGCAAGTCTCATGAACGATGTCATGTAAGGTTAGCCCGGGCCGCTTCATCCCATCATACCGCAGGATGCAAAGTATAAAAGAAGCAATTGATAATAAAAGCACCACCGCCCACAATGACCATTGTGTTCTACTCGTGCAACAGATCTACATATAGACACGACTCTGATACCACTGTAGGGGTTCATAGCATGGAAAACAAAAAATTTGCATCGCATACAAACAAACAAGCCAAGATCTATCTACTAGATTGTAGCAACGAGTCGATAGAATAACTCACCCTCGAAGATTCCAAAGTGTTTAACGAGAGCGGATTCTCGTGGGTGATGTAGTCGTACTCTTGCCGATCTCAAGATCGTGTAGACGATCCTTCCGACAAGGCTCCGTCAGAGCCCTTCCGCAATCGGTCACACGTCGACTCGATGAAGACCTTCCTCTCCTTGTTCCAAAGACAGAGGTTGTAGCACTCTCCTAGCGATTCCTAAGAAGACAACGTGGTACCTAAGTAGAGGAAGATCTCAAGGCTTCGCCTTAAGCCGAGCGAGTATGGTGGACTATGAGAGAGGCCTTGAGATCTAGGGTTTAGAGGCACCAAGGAGAGAAGCTAGGCGGCTAGGGCAAAGGATTGCCCCAAGTCGGCTAGGGTTTGCCCTAGGCGGCGGTGCGGTTGAGGGAGGCCGGCTAGGGCTAGGGTTTTGGGTGGTGGAGGTGTGTGTGTGGAGGGGCAGCCCTGCCCCTCCTTTTATAGGTGGAGGGCGCCGGCCAAGGGGGAGGGAGTCCTCTCCCAACTCGGCCTCCAAGGCCGGCGGTGGAGGGAGAGGAACTCCTCCCCAAGTAGGTTTCCTACTCTCCCTCCACCAAGCAAACTTGTCGTTTGACTTTTCAAATTGGCATTTGACTTTTCAAACTAGGATTTGATTTATCCCTTTATTTTGCTCAACGATGACACCTAGTACATGATGCAACCATTCCAACTTGCTATGACACATTCATGTACCCTTCATGAAGGGAATATGCCCTAAGAGGCAATAATAAAATGTTTATTATGTGTATTCCAAGTATATGATAGATCTTTATTTTGCATGCTACAATTGTATTAATATGGAAACGTTAATACATGTGTGTTTAATAAACAAACAGAAAGTTCCTAGTTATGCCTCTCTCATGAACTAGTTTGTTGATTAACAAGATGATCACGGTTTCCTGATCATAGACATTGGATGTTGTTAATAATGAGATCACAACATTAGTGTAATGGTGTGATGAACATTCATATGAAGTATAGCATTATGATCAAAGTCATTGAGTTTATATTGCTATAAACAAACTACGAAGTAGTCCTAATCCTTATACCATGAGATCACGCCAATCACTAACACCGGAAGAGTTTCTTGTTGACATCAAACGTCACTCCGTAACTGGGTGATTATAAAGATGGCTTCAAAGCTACTAAAGTGTTATGTTGAGAATCATGGATCAAGAGTGGAATTTGTTCATCCCGATGACGGATAGATATGCTCTGGGCCCTCTCGGTGATATCACATTGGTTAGCTTGCAAGCAAGTGATTTGATCACTAGAATGTTATATCACGGGAAGGAGAAAAGAGTGCATGTCAGTAACGAGATCAAACTAGGTATGGAGATACCGATGATGGAATCTCGGACATGTAATATATCGTGAAAAAAAGGGATTAAGATACAAGCGTAAAAGGTTCCAACGATCACAGGAAAAGTCATCGTTGAATGTGTGGGAGTCAGTATGGATCTCCAGGTCCCGCTACTGATTATTGATCAGAGAATGGTCTCGATCATGTCGGCATTATTCGCGAACCATAGGGTGACACACTTAAGGGACACTGGCATCCAGTTGGAGAAAATGTTTAATGCCGAAAGAATAAACAAGCGCAGGAATTTATTTCACTAGATACCGAAACAGGTTTTCGGGTGAAATTGCATAAAGTAGTTATGCATGTGAAATGGAATTCTAGCAAGGGGTTATTTGTGAATGTTTGTCATTAAAGTAATTGAAAAAATTCTGAATAAAATAAAAGAGTTTTATTTAATGAGAGTTTGCATGAAATTTGGTGGAAATTTAATGGGAATTTGAGTGGACTTTTGAGTGGAGGAAATTTAAAGGAATTTTGTGAGTGGAGTGTCCACCCACATGAAGAGGGGAGGGCAAGGGGGCAACCCCCATGCTCCGGCCACCCCCTTGGGGTTCCCCCCTCCTCCTATAAAAGGAGCTCCCCTCCTCACTTGTCTCTCACACCTCCTCGTGAAGGATCTCTCTTCCCCTCTAGAATTTATCCCCCATGGTCTCGGACTAGCGAGATACATGTTCCCGGTGGCTATTCGGCAAGAAAGGGTTGTGCTTCCGCTGCATCGCTGGAGCGAGGAGGCGGAGGTTGCCCGGTTTCTTGTACGTGTGTGCGAGCACGGATGCGCTACTGCTTTGCGGCGCTAGGACTTCCTCTCGATCTTGAGATCGACAAGAGATCGTCTACATCAACCACGAGTTGAACTCGTTAAGCTTTGTCGGTCTTCAAGGGTATGTTCTCTACGGATATAGATCCGCCCGTTGTTTGTATCTACTAGATAGATCTTGGTACATAGTTCCCATCGTAGGAAATTTTTTGTTTTCTATGTCGAACCCTACAAAGGGTATCGTGAGCCGATCTATGCGTAGATACTTTACACGGGTAGTACACATATGAGTATGTGGGCGATGATGATCATGTTGTTGCTCCTTTGTTGTAATTTTGGATATTGGTGGCATAGTGGGATGAAGCGGCCCGGACAAACTTTACATGTCCTCGCACATGAGACGTGTTCCACGCTTGACATGCAACTAGTTTGCATAAGTGGCTAGCGGGTGTCTGTATCTCCTATATAGTCAATATCTATTTTGCAAGCGAGTTGTCAACAATTTGGTTATCCTCGTTGTGGTTCATGTTCGTAGGTAAGAACGGTTCTATCTCGAAAGCCCTAAGCCACGTAAAACTTGCAATGGATAAATTAGAAGCGTCTAGTTTAGATTGTTGCTGGGCTAGTGTTATGATATGGTGATGTTGTAAGTAGAAGTATGAGATGATACTCTTACAACATACATAACGTGTAATCTCCATAGACCTTGGACTTACACATATAGGTATGATAGTGATCATACCACGGTTCACATGATAGAGATCATATGCGGGAACCATATCATTTCACTAATAAACATGTGATGTTTGATAGCATCTTATATTGCTTGTTTAGCGCTTTGTTAGCATAATAAGATGATCCCTCTTTTAAATATCAAGATAAGAATGTGTTCTTCCTTTACTATGCATCGATTATGTTTTTCGTCGCTCCAAGACATCACGTGATGATCGGGTGTTCTTGGATCCACGACCATATTTCGGGTGTAAAAGCAGCACACGCGAATACTAAGGTTCTAACTTGGCGAGCCTAGCATGTCTGACATGGCCTCGGAACACGGAACGAAAGGTTAAGCATGAGCCATTTAGTTGATATGATGCCCATTTGATGCTCCTTTGAAGCTACAAGACTCACGTGATGATCGGACTTGTTGTAGTGGATTTGGTTCATGTAATCACCAAAAGGCACGAGGGATGTCGCTTTTGAGTGGGAGTTCATTCGTAATATGGATTAGTTGAACTCAATCTATCATACACTTAGTCTAAACTTTACAAATTCTGTTGTAGATGGCACCACCGCTTTTAATTTCAATGTGTTCATGGAGAAAGAGAAACTTGCAACGAACGGTAGCAACTTTACCGAATGGGCCATGAATTTGAGGATTCTCCTCTCTGCACAAAAGCAATATGTGCTAGAAGCCGTTAGGCCCCCCCCACTTTAGATGATGCCCGACGAGGAGAAGAATGTCTATCGACTCGTCAGAGGACCACAACTTAGTTCATTACGGCATATTGTATGGGCTAGAGCCGAACTTCAAAAGCGTTCAAAATGGCAATGCTTTTGATACAATGGGTGAGTTGAAAATGATTTTCGACACACATCTTTGTTGTAGAGAGCTACAATGCTTGTAAAAGTTCTTTAGCTGCATGATGGAAGAGCACAACTCCGTTAGTGAGCATGTACTCAAGATGTCGGTTACGCCGATAAGCTTGTGTCCTTGGGAATATCGATTCCCATTGACTTAGGCATCCATCGTGTTCTAGCCGCCACCTAGCTATAAGAGCTTCGTGATGAACTATAATATGCAAGGCATGAAGAAGTCTCTCCCCGAGCTTCTGTCAATGCTTAAAACTGCAGAAGTGGAGATCAAAAAGGAATATCAAGTGTTGATGATCAATAGGAACACTGGTTTCAAGAAAGACAAGAAGGGAAAATGGAAGGGTAGTAAGGGAGGCAAGCCTGTTGCTGTGCCTGAAAAGAAACCCCGAGTTGGACCTAAGTCTGATACCGAGTGCTACTATTGTAAGGGGACTGGCCACTAGAAGCGCAACTGCCCCAAGTATTTGGCAGACAAGAAAGCCGGCAAGGCAAACAAAGGTATATATGATATACATGTTATTGATGTGTACTTGACTAGTGCTCGCAGTAGCACCTGGGTATTTGATACCGGTTCAGTTGCTAATATTTGTAACTCGAATCGTGGGTCATGAACAAGCGACCGCTAGCAAGGGTGAGGTCAAGATGCGTGTCGCAATGGATCAAGCATTGATGTGATCGCCGTTTAACGCCTCTCCACTTGCCATCGGGATTAGTTATAAACTTGAATAATTGTTATCCGTGCACCGACCGAGCATGAACATTGTATCTGGATCGTGTTTGATGCGGTGGTTATTCATTTAAATCGAGAACAATGGTTGTTCCATTTATATAAATGAAATCTTTTATGGTCATGCACCGATGATGAATGGTTTATTTCTTTTGGATCTCGATAATAATGTTACACATATTCATAATGTTGATGCTAAAAGGATTAAACTAAATGATGATATATCCGCATATATGTGTAATCGCCGTCTAGGTCATATTGGCGTTAAACACATGAAGAAGCTCCATTCAGATGGACTTTTGAAATCACTTGATTATGAATCATTTGATACATGTGAGCCATGCCTTATGGGCAAGATGACTAGAACGCCGTTTTCCGGTTCAATGGAACGGCATGATTTATTAGAAATCATACATTCGATGTATGCGGTCCAATGAGTGTGTTTCATGAGGTGGATATCGTTATTTTGTTACTTTCAGATGATTTGAGTAGATACGGTTATATCTACTTGATGAAACACAAGTCCGAAACCTTTGAAAAGTTCAAGGAATTTCGAATGAAGTGGAAAATCATCGTAATAGAAAGATCAAATTTCTACGGTCCACCGTGGAGGTGAGTATCTAAGTTACGAGTTTAGCACTCACATGAAAGAGTGTGGAATTGTTTCACAACTCACACTGCCGAACACCACAAATGAAATGGTGCAGCCGAACGTCGTAATCGTACTTTATTAGATATGGTTCGATCTATGATGTCTCTGACGGACTTGCCGTTGTCATTTTGGGGCTATGCACTAGAAACTGTTGCATTCACTTTAAATCGGGCACCATCTAAATCCGTTGAGAAGACACCGTATGAATTGTGGTTTGGAAACAAACCTAAGATGTCATTTCTTCAAGTTTGGGGATGCGATGTTTATGAAGAAACTTCAACCGGATAAACTCGAACCCAAAGCGGAAAAAATGCGTCTTCATAGGATACCCTAAGGAAACTATTGGGTATTCCTTCTATCACAGATCCGAGGGCAAGGTTTTTGTTGCCAAGAATGGATCCTTTCTAGAGAAAGAGTTTCTCGCGAAAGGTGTGAGTAGTCGGAAGGTAGAACTCGAAGAGGTTATTGAACCTTCTCTTCAAAGTATGGCGAGTAGCGCTTGGCGGAAGTTGTTCCGAGTTGGCTCCACTGTTGAAGAGGGAACTAATGATAATGATCATGAAACTCGAAGAGAGTACTACCGAACCTCGCAGTCAAGCAGACGCGGCAGCCCCGAGCAGACGGAAATCCTGTCATGAATTTCATGGTTGATGAAAATGATGACCTGCGATGTATGAAGAAGCGATGATGAGCCGATTCCAACAAATGGTTAGAAGCCATGAAATCCGAGATGGAATCCATGTATGAAAATCAAGTTTGGAACTTGGTGGACTTACCTCACCACGAAATGCCGTGGAGAACAAATGGATTTTCAAAAGGAAAACTGATGTTGATGGTAATGTAACCGTCTATAAAGCTCGACTTGTCGCAAAGGGGTTTGACAAATTCAAGGAGTTGACTACGATGAGACATTCTCTCCGTAGCGATGCTAAAGTCGATTAGGATTATGTTAGCAATTCTGCATATTCGATTCGAGATATGGCGATGGATGTCAAAACCGCGTTTCTCAATGGTAATATTGAAGAAGAGTTGTATATGATACAACCAAAGGGTTTTGTCGATCCTAAGGATGCTAACAAGGTGTGCAAGCTTCAAATGATCCATCTATGGATTGAAGCAAGCATCACGGTTGGAATCTCCGCTTTGATGAGGTGATCAAAGAGTTTGGATTTGTCCAAACTTATGGAGAAACTTGTATTTACAAGAAAGTGAGTGGGAGCAATGTGGCATTTCGATATTATATGTGGATGACATATTATTGATCGGAAATGATATAGATCTTTTAAATGTGTTAAAAGTTATCTAACAAAGAAATTTTCAATGAAGGACCTAGGTGAGCGTCATACATATTAGGCATAAAGATCTATAGAGATAGATCTAGGCGCCTAATAGGGCTATCGCAGTACATACCTTGATAAGATTTTAAAGAATTTTAAAATGGAAGATAGTAAGAAGGGTTCTTACCTATGACACAAGGCACGACATTGAGTAAGACTCAAAGTCCGCTCGGAAGAAAGAGAGATAATGGACAATGTCCCTATGCTTCACCATAGGCTCTATAATGTACGCCATGCTATGTACAAGACCGGATGTGGCACATGCTATTAGTTTGACTAGTAGGTACCAATCGGATCCGGTTTGAACATCGAAAGCGGTCAAGAATATCCTTAAGTACTTGCGAAGAACTAAGGATATGTTTCTTGTATACGGAGGTGAAGAAGAGCTCGTCGCTAAGTGTTATGTCGACGCTAGCTTTGACACCGATCCGGATGACTCTAAGTCTCAATCCAGATACGTATTTCTCATGAATGGCGGAGCGGTTAGTTGGAGGAGTTCCAAACAACCTGTGGTGGCGGGATCAATAACGGAGGCCGAATATGTTGTCGCTTGAGCGGCTCAGAAGCGCTTGGATGAAGGAGTTCATATCCGAACTAGGTGTGGTTGCAAACGCGTTGGACCCAATGGTGATCTATTGTGACAACAATGGTGCCATTGCCAATGCCAAAGAGCCAAGGTCTCACAAGCATTCCAAGCATATTAAGCGCCGGTTTCACTCCATCCGCGAGCATGTCAAGGATGGAGATATAAAGATTTGTAAAGTACATACGGATCTCAATGTAGCAGATCCGTTGACTAAAACTCTCCCTAGAGCAAAACATGATCTACACCAGAACTCCATGGGTGTTAGATACATCACAATGTAACTAGATTATTGTCTCAGGTGCAAGTGGGAGACTGAAGGGAATATGCCCTGAGAGGCAATAATAAAATGTTTATTATGTGTATTCCAAGTATATGATAGATGTTTATTTTGCATGCTACAATTGTATTAATACGGAAACGTTAATACATGTGTGTTTAATAAACAAACAGAAAGTTCCTAGTTATGCCTCTCTCATAAACTAGTTTGTTGATTAACAAGATGATCACGGTTTCCTGATCATAGACATTGGATGTTGTTAATAATGAGATCACAACATTAGTGTAATGGTGTGATGAACATTCATACGAAGTATAGCATTACGATCAAAGTCATTGAGTTTAAATTGCTATAAACAAACTACGAAGTAGTCCTAATCCTTAGACCATGAGATCACGCCAATCACTAACACCGGAAGAGTTTCTTGTTGACATCAAACGTCACTCCGTAACTGGGTGATTATAAAGATGGCTTCAAAGCTACTAAAGTGTTACGTTGAGAATCATGGATCAAGAGTGGAATTTGTTCATCCCGATGACGGATAGATATGCTCTGGGCCCTCTCGGTGATATCACATTGGTTAGCTTGCAAGCAAGTGATTTGATCACTAGAATGTTATATCACGGGAACGAGAAAAGAGTGCATGTCAGTAACGAGATAAAACTAGGTATGGAGATACCAATGAGCGAATCTCGGACATATATCGTGAAACAAAGGGATTAAGATACACGCGTAAAAGGTTCCGACGATCACAGGAAAAGTCATCGTTTAATGTGTGGGAGTCAGTATGGATCTCCAGGTCCCGCTACTTATTATTGATCGGAGAAGGGTCTCGATCATGTCCGCATTATTCGCGAACCGTAGGGTGACACACTTAAGGGATACTGGCATCCAGTTGGAGCAAATGTTTCATGCCGAAAGAATAAACAAGCGCAGGAATTTATTTCACTAGATACCGAAACATGTTTTCGGGTGAAATTGCATAAAGTAGTTATGCATGTGAAATGGAATTCTATCAAGGGGTTATTTGTGAATGTTTGTCATTAAAGTAATTGACAAAATTCTGAATAAAATAAAAGAGTTTTATTTAATGAGAGTTTGCATTAAATTTGGTGGAAATTTAATGGGAATTTGAGTGGACTTTTGAGTGGAGGGAATTTAAAGAAATTTTGTGAGTGGAGTGTCCACCCACATGAAGAGGGGAGGGCAAGGGGCAGCCCACATGCGCCGGCCACCCCCTTGGGATTCCTCCCTCCTCCTATAAAAGGAGCTCCCCTCCTCACTTGTTTCTCACACCTCCTCGTGAAGGATCTCTCTCCCCCTCTAGAATTTATCCCCCATGGTCTCGGACTAGCGAGATACATGTTCCCGGTGGCTATTCTGCAAGAAAGGGTTGTGCTTCCGCTGCATCGCTGGAGCGAGGAGGCGGAGGTTGCCCGGTGTCTTGTACGTGTGTGCGAGCACGGATGCGATGCTGCTTTGCGGCGCTAGGACTTCCTCTCGATCTTGAGATCGGCAAGAGATCGTCTACATCAACCACGAGTTGAACTCGTTAAGCTTTGTCGGTCTTCAAGGGTATGTTCTCTACGGATATACATCCGCCCGTTGTTTGTATCTAGTAGATAGATCTTGGTACATAGTTCCCATCGTAGGAATTTTTTTGTTTTCTATGCTGCGAACCCTACACTTCCCCTCCGGAGTGCCGGACCTTCCGGAACCTTCTAGAACATTTCCGACAAAAACACCGGAATCATTATCCAACCCTTAAATAGGACTTTCCTTATATGAATCTTATTCTCCGGACCATTCCGGATCTCCTCGTGATATCCCGGATCCCATCCGAGACTCCGAACAACATTCGGTCTCTTACTCATCATTCCATAACTACTCAACAACATCGAATCCTTAAGTGTGTCTCCCTACGATTCGTGAATTATGCGGACATGATCGAGACACTTCTCCGAACAATAACCAATAGAGGAATCTGGAAATTCATATGGCTCCCACATATTTCTACGATTACTTTGCGATCGAATGAACCACTTACATACGATACCAATTTCCTTTTGTCTCACGATAGTTTACTTATCCGAGGTTTTGATCGTCGGTATCTCTGCATACCTAGTTCAACCTCGTTACTGATAAGTACTCTTTTCTCGTTCCTGTGATATGTGATCCCTTGTGAGCCAGTCACATGTTTGCAAGCCAATTGGATGACATTCCACCGAGAGGGCCCAGAGTATATCTATCCGACATATGGATGGAGAAATCCCACTCTTGATACATGTGTCTCAACCCATACTTTCTGAACACTCAATGCCACCTTTATAGCCACCAAGTTACGGTGTGGTGTTTGATGTCATCAAAGCATCCTTCCGGTGATGGTGATAAGCATGATCTCATGGTCGAAGGAATTAGGTTACTATGTATCAGAAAGCTTATAGCAATTGAACTATTAAAATGACTTGATCTTTATGCTACGCTTATCTATAGGAGTATGTCCATCATACCATTCTCCTAACGATATGATCTTGTTGTTAATAACATCTCAATGTTCAAGATAGGGAAACCACAATCATTTATTAACCAACAAGCTAGTATTATGAAGAGGCTTTACTAGGGACTCTAATTTAGTTTACAAATCACACAAGTATTAATATTTCCTTATTAATACTGTTATAGCATGAATGTAAACATTTATCATAAACACAAAGATATAATAATAACTACATTTATTATTGCCTCTAGGGCATATCTCCAACAATATCTTTATTATAGATTCACTTATTTTGTTTTAAAATTAGACACTAAAAGACATCTAGATACATGTGTTATTTTTTTTAAAACATCATAATTCAGAACAGAGGGAGTAACCGCTAACACTTTGCCAAGCTCCCAATCCAGTTGTAATTTACAAAGGATTTAGTTACTCAAATGTTTCTTACATCTCTGTCTACGATTAGACTAAACTTAGTAGCAAATCATGTTGTAAGGCATTCTCAAATAGCTTTCATGCAAGGGAGAAACATCCTAGATGGTGTAGTAATTCTGCATGAAACTATTTATGAACTACACTTAAAAAAGGTTTTTCGAGGAAACATCCTAGATGTTGTACTATTCAAGATTGACTTTAAGAAGGCATATGATATAGTTAACTGGTCTTTCCTTTAGCAAACGCTCCGTATGAAAGGTTTTTCGGAGGAGTGGTGTGCTCTTATACAGTCTTTTGTATCTGGAGGTAGTGTTGCTATAGTCAATGATGACATAGGCAAATACTTCCAAACAAATAAAAGACCGAGACAAGGGGATCACTGTCGCATGTACTGTTTAATATAGTGGTTGATATGTTTATAATCCTTATTGAGAGGGCTAAAGCCGATGACCAAATTGAAGGATTAGTTCCCCATCTGGTAGATGGTGGTCTCTCAATCCTTCAACACGTTGATGATATAATCTTATTTATGGAACATGATTTTAAGAAAGCTAAAAATCTAAAATTAATATTATCAACATTTGAGCAACTCTCGGGATTAAAAATTAACTTTCATAAGAGTGATTTGTACTGTTTTGGCGAGGCCAACAACGATGTCCATCTATATAATAAGTTATTCAGTTGTGGTCATGGGAAATTTTCTATTAATTATCTTGGAATACAATACATTATCGACGTCTCATGATAGTTGAATGGAAACTCGTTGAGGAAAGACTTCAAAAACATTTTAATAGTTGGCAAGGCAAATTATTATCCCTTGGTGGTAGACTTATGCTCATTAATTTAGTACTTACAAATATGGTACTGTATATGATCTTGTTATTTCAAATACCAAAAATGGTCTTGAAGAAAGTGGATTATTTCCGCTCAAAATTCTTTTGGCAAGGGAATAATGAGAAAAAAATATCAGCTGATCAAATGGAATGTGGTTTGCCGACCAAAGGAACAGGGTGGACTTGACATACATGATTTGCAAGTTAAAAACACTACACTCCTAGGTAAATGGCTATTCAAACTTCTTACGGAAGAAGGTGTCTGAGAAACCATTTTATGAAGGAAGTATATTGGTTTCAAAGTTGTTTCTCAGGTGGTCTGGAAACCGGTGATTCACACTTTGAGCTGGGCTAATGGCATCCAAACAACATTTCTTCCGTTTTGTCGTCTTTAATATTAAAGATGGATCACAGATTGAGTTTTGGAAAGATAAATGGCTCGGCCAAACTACTCTTAGAGAACAATATCCTACTCTATATCTATTGTTAGACATAAAGGGTGCACACTTTCCATAGTAATGGACTCCAACCCTCCTAATGTCTTTTTCAAAAGAAGTCTCATAAGTCCTAGACTACTATCCCGAAACAATCTCTTATTGAGACTATCCATGGTACGGTTGTCGGAGGGTGTGGACAAATTCAAATGGAGTTTACTATATAGTGGTAAATTTTCTGTTGATTCTTTGTATAGAGCTTTGATCTAACCAGATATTCCAGTAGATGATAATAGTAAAATTTAGAAAATAAAAATACCCCTGAAAACGAAGGTCTTTGCTTGATACCTACGTAAAGGGGTAATTCTTACAAAAGATATTCTTGTTAAGAGGAATTGACATGGAAGTACACAATGTGTTTTTTGTTATCGTAATGAGATAATTAGACATTTATTTTTCCAGTATAAATTTGCTCGTGCCATATGGTCAATCATCCAAGTAGTCTCTGGTTTATCTCTCCCTTGTTCAGTTGCAATGTTTTTGGAAACTGGTTGATAAATATGGGACTGCGTTTAGGGTGAGAGCGCTTGTCATTATATGATTGCTTTAGCTGTGTAGGAATGACAACGGGCTACGGCTATCCTCCGATTATAGACTACTCTCTAACGTATGAAGTTTCTCGACTTTTTTATGAAGTGGTGTACGTGATTAAAGGACAAGACGAGAGATATTTTTTCTCTACATGAATGACAACGTGATCTGCGAATAGACATGTCATAAAGCTATGCATGTTTTTCTACTTTTAATACTTTTGTCATGGTTGCAAATTGTGTAAGTAATCAGTTGTATGCATCTTAGTTATGCAGATGTTGCATGTAAATATTGCTACGAGTAATAAAGCGACTATTTAAAAAAAAAAGCACTCTCCGTTTGTCCATAACGCAATTTACACTCCGACCACTGTGATTGGCAGTACAGATAGGTAGAGCATCGCAGCACACCTGAAGCAACGGGCCGAACAGCGATTGGCACCGGCTACGCTGGAGAAGACGGACCCGTGACTACGGCCTCCGATCAAAACTTCGCAACGCAACCACCCCCATCTACTAGAAAACTACATATACTTGAGCCCATTCAACTCTAATCCACGAATTTGTACAATAATCACCACAGTACAGGTAGTCATCGCATATTAATATCACCCGCACTTTTCCCTTCCTTCGTTTCCGCTTCCTCTTCCTCCCACGGTCCTCCTGCCCCTCGCCGCAGCTAGGAGGAGCGCCGCCGCAGTGCTTGGTATTTTCGCTCCGCCTCAGGCTTGGCTCCAGCGCCCACGCCTCGCGTGGAACCACCGTCATCCCTTGGCGCCGCGGTGGTTCAGGGCAGTGGCGGGCTCGGATCCCGGCGCGGGGTTATCCGGTAGAAGGCCCCGGAGGGGAATGCGGGTCCCAATTTGTGGTGATTTCGCGACGGCAGGCTACGGTGAGTGTTTCCCGGGCTGCGAATTGTGATTCGGGGATTTGGGACGGGTGCGCTCCCCGTGGCTGGGGGTGGTTGGATTTGTTTCAGGGCAGGCGTTTGGAAATATTCGCTAGTTCTCTCCAGGTGGATTCGTGGAACCCTTTCGATTAACATTAGTAGTGATCGCCTTGTGGAGCTTGCTCTGGCCCTTTTTATATTCTGCCTGATTTTCTGTGTGGATTTGAAGGGTGCCAAGACCGCTTTGATCGTGTGGATTCCGCCGTTCGGAGGACTAATCTTGTGGATTCCATCTCAGAATTGGTGTTTTTGTGCTAAATTAATAGGATCGTTCCAACAGTTTGATTAACTGCGCTTGAGAGCTGGCGATTTTAGGCGATAATTTCACGTTTTTATGTGCGAGCGTGCCATTTCAGGTGCTTTTTTGAGCAACCCAATTCGTGAATTCCTGCTTGTCGCCTAGCCCTCGCCATTCGCTGAAACCACTGGGTTAATTTAGTGTTTGATCGCTATATTTTCGGGAATTCTCTAGGTATGCTGTGGTAGAACTGTAGAACTGAGCATAATGTTGTACACAATTTATATTTGTGCTAATGATTTGAGTTGTTTCCAGATTCTAACTGTTGCATATATTTGACCAGTTTTTTGGGTGGGAAATAGATTTGAGAGACCATTTAAGTGTTTTTGCGCGTGTTTCTATTGTGAGTTTCTGCTCTACTACGTGGTAGGAGCTACATCTCTAGGTGCTTAATTTGGCATCTTTAAATGAACAGATTCATAAGTGCCCTGCTTAGTAATTTGACCGGTGTGAACAGATCTGTCCTTAACTTTTTCCTGCGGCGTTTTGTGAATTGAGATTGAGATGTCACTTTGCTGTTGGATTCCGGTAGCAAATAGGAGGGTTTGACTTGTTAGCACCCTACTACATGTACTTCTGGTCCTCGGAATTGGGTGGCTACAGTGTGCTGTTGTGTGAATAATTCAGTAAGATTGTGCCGTTAGGCATATAGAATGATCTGGAAAAGGAGCACAAAGTCGACACGACACCGCGCATGTTTACATTTCTGCATGTAGCATGTACTTTTGGATGTAATATTCGTTTTACATGAGTTCACTGGAGATGAATCTTTTAATCCTGTCCACTTCACTTTAGTTAGGCATCTTTGTTTCGGTAGGCCACTTCTAGCTATAATTTAGTAACGTGAAGTATACAATAAAATGTTATAGCAGGATGAATACTCGTATATACTTTTTGTGTACACAGGTCGAGTGGAGGCACATTTTATCGAGCCGAGGTTATAAATCATGGGTGCCTTCAGCCAGTGAGTTCAGGATTTGTGGTTGATGTCTTCAGGAACATGACAGGGAATGAGGAACTTGCTCCGAAACCTGTGTCATGCGGGGCAAGGTTACGTAGGGGTCGTGATGCATCAGTAAGAGAAGAAGTGCCCATGAGAGACCCATTCTTGAAGCACAGAGTGAAGAAGTTTGATCTATCTAGCCTAGATTGGATTGATCAGATTCCTGAATGCCCATTGTTTTGTCCATCTGTTGAGGAGTTTGAGGATCCATTAGTTTATCTCAGCAAAATTGCTCCTGTTGCGGCAAAATATGGTATAGATTCTTGTCTATTTTCGTCTGTGATTATTTTCTTCGAGTAAGGTCAAGGGCATGATAAAAATTGATTGTAATCGGGCAGAGAGCTAATGCTTGCCAAATGTGATCTCATGAATTTGCTCACAGTTCCCAACCATCCCTGCTACTTCATAGCTGTATTAAGTGCCAAATATTGAATTTTAGGAAACCACAAATATGGTTTTAAAGTGTATAGACCTAAGTGATGCCAATGCACAAGTTTAGGAACACCCGGTGCAATTTACTCTAATATAAAAGGAAGCAAATGGAGTGGCTCTCCTGTGGTATTCCCTTCACATTTTTAATCTTGTAGTATCACATCCAAATCATGCTGCACCTCCAGTTGAGCTTGTCTATGATCATAACGACTGCACATCTGAAAATTTTATTTTTGGGTTTTGTGCACATGCATGAAATAGACGAGCCACTCACATAAACCATTTGGCAGCAGCGAATGTCTCGGACCATATTGTTTGGCGATTGTGCTTTTTTTCTTCAAATCACTGAGACAATCTGGCGATTTTGGCAGGTATATGCAAGATTGTTTCACCTATATGTGCTTCTGTACCTGTTGGAACTGTACTTATGAAGGAAAAAGGTGGGCTGAAGTTTACTACCAGAGTGCAGCCTCTCCGTCTTGCTGAATGGTCTGTGGATGACAAGTTTGCTTTCTTCATGAGTGGAAGGTATGCTAGTCTACTAATAGTGCGTAACTGCTTCATAGTGATGCTTGTCATGTATAACACATAACTTATGAGTTTGTATCAACAGAAAGTACACATTTCGAGATTTTGAGAAGATGGCAAATAAAGGATTTGTTCGAAGATACTCTAGTGCTGCCTGCCTTCCACCAAGGTATATGGAAGAGGAATTTTGGCATGAAATAGCATTTGGCAAGATGGAATCTGTTGAGTATGCATGCGATATTGATGGTAGTGCTTTCTCTTCTTCTCCTAATGACCAACTTGGAAGAAGCAAATGGAACTTAAAGGTACTTTTTTTATGTACCATATTTAGAGTTATTTATGTGCCAACCTCACTAGGTACATTTTCCTTGGCATTTCTGTATTTGAATTTGAGTAAAATACACCACATGTCCTATAAGTATTCCGGGGGTGTCAAGTTAGTCCCAGTTGTTTAGAAACGCACATCCCAGTCACTGACGGTCCTATGCTCGCTGGAGCAGCTCTGACCAGCTGTTGACCGTTGCCATGTCAGATTAGGGGTTATTTGGTGCCAAAACTCCCGACCGAAACCTATTTCAGAAAGTTGCAAAAGAATCCCTGTCTATAATAGCTGGAGCACATTGCGAAAAATCACTTTGGAGGAGGGGCTCACTAGAGCCCGTTTTTTAATTTTTCAAAAAGCATCAAATATTTTCTAAAAAAAACCTAGGTGTACCCAACAATATGAAATACATGTCTGCAAATTTTCAATGGAAAATACCTTTTATTTCGGCGCAGAAAAAAAGACAAACATGACAAATTTTGGGAAAACGGAGGCCCATTCAAAATTGCACTGCTCACGCCCCAGATTCGAAAAATGCTGTTTTTTGCTGAGGCCAGAATACAAAATATTTTCACACGATTTTTTGCATGCGCGTATTATAAATCAGTATCTACGTCCTGGTATTTTTCGTATTTTTTGAATCTTAAAATTTAAATTTTCAAAAAAAAACATAAGGTCCTCCGGGGAGGATAGGCTCCAAATCGACGCTCTCCCCTTTCTTCTTTCTCTCACGTATTCCCCTTCGCTCTGACAGAAAAAAGGACAGAAACACTGCATTGTCGTTACACAAACATCAGAATTGACAGAAACATGATACATAAACTGATAGTCTGGAACAATCATCTCATAGTGTATGAGTTACAACTGAACTTGACGATGCACACAAATAGGTGCACTTAAATCTACAACAAAAGGTTCCATGCATGAGGTTTAATTCAGTACACCTAGCAGGCATCATTCTCATCTATCTTTCGGCCAAAATGAAACCAACTGTCCAAAAAGTTACTGTCCAAGCTGGGTTCCATGCTACTTCTTTGCCTTCACAGCTCTCTTCTTGTTCTGCTTAGCTGACTGCACATTGGCTGTTGTTTTTGTTGTCGCACCTAACTTCGGCAAAGCAGATTTGCTGCGTGCGAGGAAGCTTGACTGAGGAATAGGCATCAACACTTGAGACTCCTGTGAAGTTTGTGACTACAAGACAACACAAAACACACTTAAGTTACTTTTCCTACAAACTTAAATGCATTAACAGGAAGAGCTTGTAATCACTTACTTGGAGTATGAGTGCTTGTTGCACAGTTGATTGGCTACTGTTTTCTATTCCTTCATCAGTGCTTGCAGCGGGTTCCTACAAAAAAGATCATGAAGATATTGCAGCAACAATGTGATGTGGTTTGTGCTTGATCTTGTACCTGTGTAGTAACAATATTTCTCAGGTAGCTTTCTCTTAGAATGAGCTTGTGGTTGTGCCTCATCACCTAGTGCTTGACTGCTTGTCCTTGAATACCTCTGTTTGGGCATTTTCTTTTGTTGTGCGCAGTTGAGTTGCACAGACTACAAAGTGACATAGTTCCATGTCTGCTCATATTAGCCCCATCTTGCAGCTCAAGTGGATTTTTTCTCCTCTTTTTAGATGGCCTTCCAATGATTTTTTCATATAAAGGTGTTTGACAGGAATTACATCCATCTTCTACCATGCTCTTTTATCTCTACGTGGCAGTATACCAGTGGCATAAGCTTTGCTTGAAGGCAGAAATACTATAGGATTGACAGACCCTTGTTTCTGGCTTTATTCTCTCATGCCTAAACACTGAACATGCATGTATGCAAGGAATGCCTCTTAATTGCCAACTCCCGCATTCACACTCATCTTTGTTGATATCAACAATGTATTTTCCTGTTAGTCCACTCACTTGGAACACTCCTTTCAAGGATGGCATTACAATTCTTACCGTACTGCAGAGGAGGATCACCACGGGGTCGAACCAGTGAGGGCATCCTTGCAGAGCAGCCCGCAGAATGCTCGCTGACGCCCCGCCGAATCTGCCGCCGAATCTGCCGCCGCCGTCCACCCACGTCACTACGCGGTCAATGAGTCACCCCATGTCGCCTCGCCTCTGAGCTGCTCGATTTGGAGTAATGCCACAAGGGGCAACTAAATGAGAGACAGGGACTCGAGGGGGTTCCTGCATAAATGTCTACGGTGTGGTTATGCCATCGTGGGCCCTACTGCATATGTGGCAACGGTCAACAGCTGGTCAGAGCTGCTCCAGTGAGCATAGGACTGCCGGTGACACACTTATGGAACATTTAGGACCGGAATGTGTGTTTCTAAAGAACTGGGACTAAATTGAGACCCCAAGAATACTTATAGGACCTGTGGTGTATTTTACTCTTTGAATTTAGTAAAGTTATGCAGTGGCTAAAATGTATGCTTGCTCTACATTCCCTTTTTTGTTGTATGGGTTGGGTGTAGTGTATGGGGTTACACAGTTGAGCTCTTGCAATTATATGTTTATCAAGTTTACTTGTCCTGATGTACTAATATTTTGATCATTATACGATCTTATCTATTTATGTGCTACATTGCTTTATGATATGTTAAATATTACATTTGTGCTCTGATCCAGAAACTTTCTCGGTTGTCCAAATCAATTCTACGTCTTCTGAGAACAGCAATTCCAGTGAGTACACTGTATCAGTGAAATGTCCTGCTTTATTGTTTACCACTCACTGTTGTTTATTTCCTGGAATCTCCAGGGAGTAACTGACCCAATGCTGTATATCGGAATGCTCTTTAGTATGTTTGCCTGGCATGTGGAAGACCATTACTTGTACAGGTGCATGATTAGTAGTTTTGTTATTTTCCCACTTTCTACAATTTTTACCATGCTGCAGACTGAACCTTCTGTATATTCTAATCTGATTTTATGATTTTGCAGCATTAACTATCATCATTGTGGGGCTCCAAAAACATGGTATGCGGTTCCAGGAAAAGCTGCTCCAGATTTTGAGAAAGTGGTACGTGAGCATGTATATGATCATGAAATTTTATCAGGTGAAAGGGAAACTGCAGCATTTGATATCCTTTTGGAGAAGACTACAATGTTCCCTCCAAATATTCTACTGCATCATCATGTTCCAGTTTACAGAGCTATACAAAAACCTGGAGAGTTTGTGATCACATTTCCTCGAGCGTATCATTCAGGTTTTAGCCATGGTGAGGCTTCCTTGCGACTTTTGTGCTGTCAGCAATCTTCCAACTTCTCTGGATATCTCTAATGTCAATTTTATTGGATAATTTATGAACACTGGAAATGTTTATAACAATTTTCAGGTTTTAATTGTGGCGAGGCAGTGAATTTTGCTATTGGTGAATGGTTTCCTCTCGGAGCAATTGCTAGTCAACGTTATGCACTTCTAAATAGGATACCGTTGCTGCCTTATGAGGAACTTCTTTGTAAAGAGATGACACTTCTTGCTCATGAATTTTCTATGTCTGGCTATAAAGATATGACAACATCAACTGGAGATACACACATTCAACAGTGTATGAAAGTCCCTTTTGTGCAGTTGATGCGGCTCCAGCATCGTGTCCGTTGGTTACTTATGAAAATGGGAGCTCGCACATGCTATAAAGCAGATATTGATGTCACAGTTCTTTGTAGCATATGCAGACGTGACTGCTATGTAGCTCATGTTATGTGTAACTGCAGAGTTGAGGCAATTTGCCTTTGTCATGGTAAGAATTTTTAACACTTAAGTGATATCGACCTGCCCTGAAGCAACTTTTTCACTTGTTTGCGTTGTTTTGAAGAGGAAGAGATTTGGAAGTGCCCTTGCAGCTGTGACCGTGCTGTATTTGTGAGGAAAGACATCTTTGAGTTGGAGACATTGTCAAAGAAATTCCAGGAGGAAAATGGAATAATCAATGCATTCAAAAAGCAAATGTCTCACGGCTCTAGTGCACATTCTTACTTCAGCCACATTAATCATGATGCTGAATACTTCCCATACTGCAAGATTCACATAGATGCATCTGCTGAAGTTCATAGCATTTCAGAGACACGTGTTCTTCCATATGATCTGAACAAGCCATATCCTGCTGCATCAACAATAACATTTTCTTTTGGACCCCATGATTATTCTACACAAAGTGATGTAAGGCTCACTCCTGTGTTTCTTCTGTTGCTGGACTGTATTGGGGCAACTAAAATGTGTTGATATTAGTTTATATTTGCAGGAGTGCACTAGTTCTAACAAAAGAATCTTCTCTAGCTCTTGTCCCAAGATTTCATTTACTCCTGAAACTGCAAATATTAATGCACACCCTTCGCCTGCACCTGATCAAACATGCTCTTCTGAAAAATTGGCTGCAGAAGATACTGATAATTTTGACTGTGAGGTATTTAGGGTGAAGAGAAGGTCTGGCATAACTCCCGAGAGAAGGCGTACAGAAGTGACAACAATAACAAGTTGCACTAAGAATCAGGTATAGATATTTCTGTGACAGTGTCACAGTGCTGACTTATATTTCGTAATCATTCCTTATAAAATCAACATTTTTAATTCTGATCTAGCTTCACAGGATCTACTAAGGTCACTCCCTGCATGGATTGGGCAATCAAAACTATAATCCTGTTTGTGTAATGGACCTAAGTGCATGGCTTCAGTCCAGTATATACTAAAATGGTTATGAAACCTGAAAGAGTAAATTAAGGATTTCCATTTCATAACTTATAATCATTTCAGAAATCCGAAGGGACATGATGCATCTGTTCATAATTTGTAACTAAAGCTATTGAGCGAACAAGTTCAATTCATGGATTGATTGCACTGATGAACAACGTTTTCCCAGAACATCCAATATTAAGTTTTGCATGCACAGCTTTGTTTACTAATGGCATCTCCTTGATCCCAACTCCAGGTATTAAAACGGTTGAAGAAAATCCATACAGATGACAGACATCAGCAAAAGTTAGTGGAAGTATCCAGTGGCAAAGATGATCCTTTCCATACCAATTATACTAGACACTGTCTTGACTTTATTTCTGGCAATGGAGATGACTCAATAGCTTCAACCCAATTGAAGATGAGACATCACCTAGATGGAAATATTTTGGAGGATGAAGTTGCTTCCAGCCAAAATCCTAATGGCTGCACCTACCTACCTCCATCTGTAGAGCTTGGGCCAAAGCGCTTGAAAATTCTTGGCCCATCTTTTCCCAGCGGGAATAAAGCGTTGGAAATCTCTTATACATTCCAGGACAGTGACTTGGCTAGTCAGTATGATCAATGAAGTATAACTAGGCAATTGGTGCTAACACCACGTACGTTAACAAACATCATTCTTAACTTCTGGAAGCTGAGAACTCCTTTCTGCAGTATGGATGGTTCGGAAGCAATTCTTTCTGCAGGCCTCCGATAGAGGCACTGTCATGGCTGGATTCTTGATTTTATTGCCAGGTCACTTTTGTTCTAGGGAAACCTGAAAAGAGTAGGCAGACATTATCTGATGTTCTTAAGTTGTACATCTCCACTTTCCTTTCTTCTAGACTTTCCACTGTGAAGAGGTTAGTCCATAAATTTTACAGTTTCTTTCATTCTTTTTCGACAGACACACATGTACCTAGAATGCTTATACAGATGGAAATATGAAATTGACACTGTACATCTCCTCAAGAGCTACTTGTCTTCACTCTTTATGAAATCTCAGGTCATTAAGGTCATCATTTGTTTTGTCATTATTGTTTCCAGTTCCAGTATATTTGTCTCTGGATGTGTTAGTAACTTGAAAAGAAATGAATCAGTTGATGCTGACAGGAAATTGCTAGCCCAAGGTACATTTGTTTCCAGATGTGTTAATGACTTGATGCTGACTAAAAATTACTAGCATAACTAAATGTTATGTTTCATATGCAACAAAGTTATATTCTTTGTGATAATGTATAACGAGGCTCATGTAAATGCTCGAATCAATCATGTTTTATTGAAAGTGGGTGTAACAGAAGGAATAAAGGTAAGAAATTCAGTCGCAAATCATAGTTCTTAGACTTTTCTACTAAAATCTGGCATATAAGATTTATTTTCTCCCATAGCTGTACGATAGTACAATATTGGCTTAGCCAATTATATTTAGTTTGAAAGTAATGGTTGGTTGGCTAAGTATAATTTGACTAATTGTCTGGTGAATGTCTTTTATTTGTGGAAATAAAGTTATCTTTGCAAATTCTCCAGTAGTACATGACTCCAGGGAGAACGACGTGTTGTTTCTTGTCTGAATGCTTGGACAAAATATGGATTTAGTCATGATGCTTCTTATCGTATCATTGGGCTTGCATATAGTATAGTTATTATGCTGTGATGGTGGAACTGGTGGGACGGGCAAAATAGCCCGGTGCACAATTACATACTTTCACTCACCCATGCCACCATCATTTTGCTCCACCTGTTGCTGAGAATGCCATGAGGGCCTAGAAGAACCATTAGCACGACAGTTTGGTATGATTTTGCACGGCTATTATGGCTTTACATTCGCAAAGAGGCTATTCCTCCATGGAAAGGTGATGATGGGTTCATGAGCAAAGATTTGAGATCTTTTTTTTTAAACTTTATCAATTCTCTCATTCTTTCATGTATGTTCTCAAAGAGAAATACATGCCATCACATCATAGCATGTCTTTAAAGACAAGTTAAAAAAGAAGGATTCTCTTTGCTGCCACTCTTTGGTGTCCATGATGATTAACTGCCGAGTGCTGACTGAAGCTTTGTCAACACTCGGTGCTGCACTTGTACCCACCTGCTCTGTTTTCAATCCAGTTCCCTTATTTTGCAAGGGCTCAGCCTTAAGGCGAAGGTATGCATCATATAAAATGTAAGTGCGCATAAACTACTCCTATAATGTTCCTTTATATTCATGCCATCTTTTATCAGCGAGTCTTGTTGAAAGATAAATATTCTGTGTCATAATGAGGAAAAGACCGTGGATTCCAGCTTGTTATGTTGTCCAATTCAAGAAAATATTCTCTGCCTGTTCAAAAAAAAAAAAAAAAATCTCTGGTAGGAATCCGTCAATTGTCTTGTTGTCTGAAATGCAACCCCTGTATCGAACTAACTTTGTTGAAAATGTGATCGTACGACCCCCTCTCCATACAATTGATAGTTGATACTATGGTCGTGGTCTGAAGGTCCTTTATGACAGAGTACTACTACCCGCATGTGCTTATTTTTCAAAATGCTAAGAACATCTCCACTCGTATACCCAGAAGGCCGAATTTTGGTCCGGACGACGAAAACTGGCCCAGTCGCGTAGTCAAGGACTTGTTTTCGGCCGGTTTTGGGCCATTTTTGGTCCGGACTACCTAGGCCGAACCCAGGTTTCCGGGTACGCTCTGGAAACGCCGGACTTTGCGAAATCGGCGAAAAAAAAATCAAAGCGGCGCGTGGACCCGCCGAGTCAGTGACGGAAGGCGAGTCGTCGTCATCCTCGGAACCACGTGACGACCGCCGGGCAATAACTGTCCGTCGCGTCGGCCACGCGTTGCCGATTTACGGCGCCACCGTCGCCGTCTCGGCTCCATGACGGACCGTGATCGCTAACTTCCGCCGTTCCACTTTTCTCGCCTCGCTACACCCTCCGTCCTCGCCGTTCATCTCGGCCTTTATAAGCCGTACTCTCGCCGGAGATCTTCGCTCTCTCGCCTCACCCACGAGCCCAACTCCGTGACGTTCTCTCGCCTTCTCACCATGGGCGAACGCTACCGGCGACGCGCCAACGGGCAGCTTCGCGGCGCCCTCCAGACCGGAGGCGCATGCTATACGAGGCCGGTATATACGCGGATGCCTCCGGGGTGGAAGGCCGGCGGCATCCAATCCGGCAGCGCCGGGACGAGTTGCCGTCGATGTACAAGAGTACATCGGCATGGACAACCCTTGAGCGGAAGTGCCGACAACCTCTCTCTGGGAGCACTTCTTGGCGGGCCTTGTCGAGAGCTCGCCCACGAGGCCGCCGAACAGTCGCTTCGGCGCAACAACTTCGGCGGTCGCCGATGTTGGTGGAATGCGCCAGCGACGCCTTCGCCAGATGTTGGAGCACATCAACCGCGGGAACACGTCGCGGCTCGGCTTTCCGCGCAACCCGACGCCGGCGGCCAGGACGGGTCGGCGTGCTCCGGCGAACTGGGCGCCGAGGAGGATGGCGAGCATGAGCTCGTAAACGCCGCTTCGCACGCCGACGGCAGTCAAGTGCGAAGCCGTCTCGCTTGCGCGCTCACCGCCGCGGACGCGCGCACGCGATATCGTCATCGGCGAGCCACGGACAACGGCGTCGCCAACCGGCCACCCGCGCCTACGCCGCCCCAAGACAGAAGGCTCGGCGCCGGCTGAAGACGCCGTCTTGAAGATGGCGCTGGGCGATCGCTCATAACGCCGCCATGCCGCGGTCGAGCCCTCGCCGAATATCCAGAATGGTCGAGAGGACTAGGAGAAGCGGGCGGGCGCATCCTCTGCGGGCCGAGGAAGCGGCTACCGGCGTCGGGCGTTGTATGGCGTGAAACACGCCTACAAGCGCCCCAGCTTACGTCTTTGACGACAGCGAGGGCATGCCCGTCCTACCGACCATGGAGTACGGCGACCTGGCCGGGCAGCTCCGCGAACCAGTGCCGGCGACAACGGCGGCGGCGGCGAGGATGATGGCCGAGCCGACCCCGGCTACACGGCGTTTACAACAACCTCGGCATGTAGGACGGCGAAGGCACCGGCGGCGGCCTTTTTTAAGTTTATTATGTATTAGTTTAGTTTAAATTTGATGTAATCCGCTTATATTCGTCTAACTTAATGAAATTCGCCCATATTTAATGAATTTTAGCCGAACTTGGAAACTCGGCCTGGATACGCGAGTGGAAAAATGAGCGTACCAATGCTGAGAACTATTTCTGCCCGGCCAAAAAACAGACCGATTTTCGGCCAAGATTCGGCCGAGTGAAGATGCTCTAATATTTTTTGAAACAAGGCAAAAGACTTGTCATTTTCATTGATTAAGGAGAGGAGTTTTAAAGAGTGCTTACAAACCATATCTTGGCAAAAAGCCAAGATTGGAGATGCTCTAATAGCTCATGCTTACATGGTCTTGTGTCCGGTGCTAGCTTACATGTGGTGTCTGAAAGCCGTAAGTGGCCCTTGTAGACTGGGCCTGTCGAGTCAAAGCTTGGCCTCCTATAGTTTCCTCTTGCACAGTTGCATGTGCATCAGCTCAGTTGACGTTCATGGCAGAAATTGCTGGAGTTTCCTCTTGCATGGGTTCGCCTGTCCTCACCAGATGCTTCGTTCCAATCTATCTAGCCCTGTGTAGTCTCACCATAGGTCCATATGACCATACCATGCAAGCAATGGACGCTGGTTTGTACCATGGCGAGTAAATTGTTGCTGCCTGGCCATGAATGGCTCTCAAAATCCTCAACAGGATGAGACCACACTCTGATGGGGGACAAGCCATTAAAGGCCACGGAGTTCAAGGCCTCCATGTCTAATGTCTTGACCTACATGCTCACTGCTCTTGGCATTTCAAGCAGTAGTAGCATAGCAGTAGAGTCAGGCTATCAGCTGAGCCTGATCTTGTGTTAAGTTGTGATATCTAGGGTACAAGGCACATTGTTTATGAGCCTGAAAGTTTTGTGGACCGAGCAGTAAAATTTAAGCCTGCTACCGTAGATACTGTCGAGCTAGGAGAGGATCCCTTTAAACAGTACACCTCACATGGCTCGCTCGCTCTAGGCCTTCCAAAAGTCAAGTAAGACCAAAACCTTGTGTCTGAAGCGATCAAGTTTACTGCGTGCAGCCTTTGCTGTTACATTCCTATTGGCCTGCCATATAAAGAATCCAATATGAGAGTGTAGCTCCTTCTGTATGCAGTGTAGTCATCCACATCCTCCTCAAAGAAAACAGCTACTACTACTGGCCTAAGTAAACCAGGCTTGTTAGTATAATCATTTTACAATCATATTCCTTGTCGGCATCATGCTACTATTTTATTCTAGCTGCCTGCTAGATCAAATCGGATTTGGTCTGTAGTGGCTTCCATTGTCAGTTTTATCAATTGCTGAATCCAGTGACATGTACCCTCCCAGCATTAGTTTTCCCTGGGGGCCCTTTGACTCACCGGTCATTTCCCCACGTCCGCCGCTTCATTGATTTAGAAATCATCTCGTCTGTACACGGAATCTGGTGTTCTGATTATCTAATCGTCAATACAGGCGTAGAGATGCCCTAGGTATGCGTGTGCGCTACAGTCAGCAGAAGATAACAAGATGTAGCCTACTACTGTACTGTGCAGTCAGAACATAAGAAAAATGGACCGGGTGCTAATATGATGGTCAGTTTGTGGGTAAGCTGCAAATTTGACTGTCGGTAGTCGGACAAGGCCACGGAAACGGCGGGGGCATGCAGGAGGGAACCGTATGATAAGTGGGGCCAGCCGGCCACGATCCGTGCACAGTGTATACTGTAGTAGTGGTGGTGTGGTTGGCGTTGGCGATCTATATGTATGCAGGTCATCCGCTCCTTGGGCATTATGTGTGCCTCCACTTAGCACATTTATTCACAACTCCGTCCTGTCTCCATCCATGCACATGGCGTGGTCGATGTTGGAGATTGTTCCTGCTGTGGGTTTCTCTTCTTCTCTACTAGTGTACAACTAAGAGAGCAACTGCTCATGCTCCAGCGACGCAATGTACTGCAAATAATGCATGCAGATCCATATGTCTCCATCCATATAGCCATTTATTTGAACGTTTCACGCACTGGCAGCTAGTAGCTGGTGATTGAGTGAGTTTCCATCGCTATCCGAGCAGTTTAGGAACAGATGGGCGGCATATCGGGTTCCTGGCGACAAGGCTGCGAGATCGTTTCTGGCAGACCGACGAAAGCAACAACGACAATTCAATCTGTAACGCTAGCTCAAAATCAGATGACCCACGCGTGCATGTTTGTTCCTCTAAGTAGATAACAAGCGCATCCGAACAAGACCGTCGTCACGCGATATAGTGTCGATCTCTGGTGATCTTATTATTACTGTTAGGTGTGCGACCATCACCGATTTGGCAAGTAAATGATGGGGCCTGCCTGGGTTAGCTGTACTATGATACAGTATATAGGACTGTGACTATCACTGCAGGCTACAGTAGAGTAAAAGTGCGATCGCATTCAAGCAACTTGACCCGATCGGTTCGAGCTTAAGTGGTACGGTGTCCGCTGTATCGGGGTCTGTCACGCTACTGTGCGAGATCTATATATGGATGATCCATCAAACCACGCACGACGGAATGTTCACTACGCTTTAATTTAATCCGGCGGTGGTACTTGAATATGGATATAGATCCGGGGGCTGTTAAGCCCTGGCGCAGACCGCAGAGCTACTAGCTGGTTGGTAAACGATCCACACGTAGCAGTAGTACGGAAAATTTACGCACCGTCCTGTCCTGCCGATCGATTCGTCGACGGATCGATATCGTCGCGTGCGGCATGCATATGCATGTGTGCACGCGCGTGCCCCAGAGACCGACAGCGAGGTGCTTCCTTCCTTCGCGCGCGGCGTATTCAAACGTCATCTCATCAATTAATAAGAGCAAAAGAAAATTAAGGACGGATCGATGCGCAGCAGGGGCACATGTACACGCCCCATATCGTTCCGTGTAGTACGGCCGCGCTGGTTCGATCGATCGATCGATCGATCGATCGATCGATCCCTTGCATCGCGTACCCTGACACGCGCATTAGCTTCGGATGGAGAGGATCCTTCTGCCTCTATCCACATGTGTCCACGAAGATTCCAAGCTGAACGCGAAGCAGTACGTAGGAGTAGGTAGGATTCATAAGTTTGGAACAGGAGTAGCTTCTACGGAGTACTACCTATCTACTGCTCAGGCTGTAAATGGGTATGCCCACGGCCGCCCACCAAGTAACCGCCTATGCCCCTTTAAACTAATCGGGACACCGCTAATGACTCATATTATACGATCCTGTTTAGGGCAGGTACATTGCAGACGCTCCATTTAATCTAGGACGTTTGTGTTGGGAAACCGGGCCGGTAGAGGCCCATTCGGTGTGGCCTCTACCAGGCTTGGGTTGGCCCATGTGGGTATCGTATCCCCCCTTTTGTCTATAAATAGAGGAACAACCTTTGTACGTGAGTTACCGAGAAAGATATCAATAAAAGTTCCCTGTTTCATCTACTTGTACTGTGTGTGCCTTCTCCTAGTCTTCTTCGTCGACGTGGAACAGCCCGGGACGGTCGATCGGGGTGCTCAACACGTTATCGACGAGTCTCTCCGTCGAGCCTCCGGTCAAGCCACCGTCAAGCATCGCGGGCTTCGTTGAAATAACCCCAATCTGACCACAAAAATAGATTCGTCTCGCGATTTCCCTTCTAGATTTGCGTTCAGATCTTAGATCAGATCCCATCTAAGGTGCGGATTTTTCTTCCCGGGAGTCGAGCTGACCAGGTGTCGCCGACCAATGTCGATCTAATCACTCCCGGATTAGAATTTTGTTTGTATGCGTCGATGCGAGGCTTTTCTGTGCCGATCTGGGTTTTTTTATATAGATCGGAGTGATCTTGACCGTTTTTAGATCAAATCGATCTATCCTTTTTTAACGAACTGTACGTACATGTTCTGTTCTTGAAGCAGCCATGGCGGCTTTTAGCCGTCGCTCGCGCCCACCGCAGAGCCCGCCTTGCCAGCAGATCGCCGCTCGCCCGCGGGCCCTAGCCCACCGTCGCCCGCGTTGCAGCGCTGCCAGCTGGCGACAGCGTCTTTGTCGCACCATAAGCTGCATCTTGGCCGCGCTGCGAAGCCTGTTGCCGCCGCCGAGAAACGCCGGCAATGCCGCGGCCCGCGCCGCCGCCGGCCGATGCCAGCGCCCTTCGAGGCCCCGCTGCCAGCCCGCGCCACCGCCGCCAAAGCCCATTGCTGGCGTCAGCGCTGTGAGTGGGCGCCGCCGCTAAGCGCTTGGCCGCCACGCGCCACTGCCGAACCTCCGCCTTGCCTCATGCGCCCGCCGCCCGCTGCTGCTCGCCTTGCTGCCAGCGCCGCCCTTGCATGTGCTGCCCGCGCCGCAAGGCTTCGCGTCGAAACGCCGCGCCGAAAGGCCGCCTGCCTCGCCTTGGCCGCCCGCCCCGCTGCCTCGCCCAGCTGCCGCGCCGCCGCTTTAGCCATGCTTTCGCGCCCGCCCGCTGCGCCTTCTGCCGTGGTCGCCAGCAGCGCTGCCGGCCACCACCGCGCCAGCGTCGTCTTCTTCGCCGTCGCTTGCCGCGCGCTGCATGCTACGCCGCCCGCCGCCTGCTGCGGCCTGCGCCTTCGCCGCTGTCTGCCAGCGCCCGCCGCCGCCCAGCGCCCGCCGCCCGCCGTCGCGTCCCCAGCCCCGCCACGCCACGCGCTGCTGCGCCAGCGCCACGCCGCTTGGCGGTGGCCGCGTCTTTGGCGCCGTGCGCTGGCCGCCATGCGCTGGCTGCCGCGAGCTTGGCCGCCGCGCGCTTGCTGCCGCGTGCATGCAGCAGCTCCAGCTGAGGGTGGGCCAGGCAGTTGGCCCGCACGTGTAGTCCATCTTCTTTGGACCGTTTTTCTTTGCTCAGTTTTCGGTCCGATTTTCTACAAGCTGTTGAACTATGTTTTACTATAGTTATTAATTACCGCATGTTTTTAATACCTTGTATCTCATAGATAGCTTGCACCATTTTTTTTAAAATTGAATTTTGGGACGCCGTCATATTTGAATTATTGTATCGATTATCGCATTTATGCAACCGATTACCTGCTGTAATCTTACACTCTTTGCATAAATTGCAGATGACCGAAATCGTCAGCCGCGAGTTCCCGGAGTTGACCCAGGATGGGCTTAACTACCTGACTTGGGCCTCGGACGTTGAGATCGTCCTTGAGGGCCGATGCATCAAGGATGCGTTGATTATGGGGACCCCGACGGCCCCCAGCAAAACCATCCCGGCGGATAACGCCAAAGCCCTGCACTTCCTCCGCCATCACATGTGTGAGACTCTCAAGAATGAGTACATGGCGAGCGGGTGCTTCGCCCTTTGGACCGCCCTCAACAAGCGGTTCTCTAGGCTGAAGTACACCATTCAGCCACAAAGCGAGGCGCATTGGATACGTCGAGGTTTGCGGACTTCAAGACGGTGGGAGAGTACAACTCCAGTTGCACCGGTTGTACTATTCTTCACCGTGGGACCAGTACCGATCGCGCGGAAGATAGACAAAACCTCTCCACATTCCATCCGGACAACATCCTCCTCGAAACTTTCGCCAGAAGGATTCAGAATATGCGCTTATTGATGCTCTCCGGTGGCCGAGGCGCAGGATAATGTTCGAAAAGAACTTCTCCGCAACCCTTCTTGAGGGCCCAAGTCATGAGGCCAATCTGGTGCCTACAAGGTGCGCAAGCCCATCCACAAGAAGAGAGGCAAGAAGGGCAAGAAGGGACCCAACTCCTCCAACCCGCCAAGCAACGCATAAGGCGGGCAAGAGGCGAGGCCCAGGGCTGCTCACTGTGGCTCCAAGACTCACTTCTCAGGCAGTGTTTGGCCCCTAAACACGTCGTCGACGTTCAAGGCCAACAAGAAGCGCGAGGCATCTTGTCCAGTTGAGGCACCACCGGCGCCGGAGAGGCGCTTTGTCGAACGTCACGCACATAGTGGCGCGGGGCGTAGCACAAGTGGCGGCACCCTCGGCGGTCCCCACGGACGCCGTGCCCATGGAGGTTGAGCACGTTGTGCCCCGCCACCTCAGCCAGCCCCTTGTCCATGATGATGGCCAGCAGAGCCCCACCGACCTTGAGATATCGGTGAGCTTGGTGATTTCGGTAATCCACCTGAGCTCCATTTTGTTATGATGATGCCTTTTCCGCAATAATCAGATACAACTACTCGATATGGTTGTAAGATCTATGAGAGCATAGCATTTATTTGTTTCCTGGCGATTGGATGACATTTATTCATTTATTCCATTATTTGATTATGTGATGTTCTGAAATGCTTCTGTGTTTTACTTACTTGATGTAGCATCTTCCTCGCTCCATTATATTAATTAGGCACTATATTTTAGAACGCGTGGCGCCAAATGGAGGAAACGTGCCTTCGATATAGCGGCACCACCAATACCATCTTGAGAGAAACAAAGTATTTTGAGTCAATTACCAAAAACCACAGTAACATAATGACGATCGCCGTCAAGGGTCCGAATGTAGTTGGATCCGGAAGAGCAACTATCATACTCCCAAACAAAACAACTCGATCATTGAAGAGGCATTGTTGTATCCGAGTCGACTGCATTCTCTTAAGCTTTAGAGACATCCGCAAATGGTTTCCATGTCGAAACCGATGATGATGAGAATGGAAAGGAGTTCCTACTCATTACCAAGTGCGAAAATGGTAAACATGTTGTCGAAAGACTCCTTCATTAGCTCTTGGGCTGTACTACACTAAGATAGTAGCACCACCTATTTACACTACCCTTAAGACTGTCTTTAGAAGCTCAACTATTCTGCCTTTGGCATGATAGGTTAGGCCACCCGGTCTTAGGATGATGAGAAATATAATTAACAACTCGAGCGGTCATAATGTTAATGTGAAAATTTCCCGAATCCCGATGATTTCGTGTGCTCGCATGCGCCACGGGAAATTGATCATTAAACCGTCCCTCTAAAGGTGAAGGATGAACTCCCGCGTTCTTGGAACGCATTCAAGGGATATATGTGGTCCAATTCAGCCCTCTCGGGCCGCTTTGATACTTCATGGTGCTCATCGATGCTTCCTCTAAATGGTCCAATGTTTGCCTGCTGTCAACACGGAACCATGCTTTTGCAAAGTTGATCTCCTAGATCATACAAATAAGGAATAAATTCCCTGATTATCGTTTAAAGTCTATTCGAATGGACAATGCCGGAGAATTTACTTCAAAGGCATTCGATGATTATTGCATGGCAACTGGAATCAAACTTGAGCACTCCGTACCGCATGTCCACACTCAAAATGGACTCGCAGAGGCATTGATTAAAAGGATTAAATTCATTGCCCGACCACTCCTTCAGGGTTGTAATTTACCAACTACATGTTGGGGACACGCGGTGTTACACACCGCTAATCTCATCAACTTTCGACCATCGGCCTACAACATCCACTCTCCCATCCAACTTGTGCAAGGGTCGGCACCGAAAATTTCCTACCTACGTAGGTTCGGCTGCCAGGTATATGTACCTATACCACCACCCCAGCGATCAGCTATGGGACCGCTCCGTAAGTCGGGGATATACGTTAGTTATGAGACTGTGTCCATAATCAGGTTCTGTTATCGCCATATTTTGGCCAAAGAAGGAGATGGGCCGTGATCAAGATGGGCTTGGAAGATACGTATACTCAACATGTTGTTGAATCGGCCTTGTGCGTGGATTTGGGCTAAATTGCCCGTGTATCTTGTATCATAGTAGGTTCCGTTTCAGTTTAGGTAACGATAGAGTTGTAGAGTTATTCCAAAAGTAGAGAGTCTCCGGACTATAAATATGTACCTAAGGTTATCGAGAAAAAGAGGACAATCACGTTCACAATAAACACAATCTCGGCGCATCGCCACCCCTTGTTTCTAGGGTTTCTTTCGGTAGTAATATGTTGCCTAGATCACATCTTGCGATCTAGGCGATTTTTACTTATCGTTATTTGGTGTTACTGCATCAAGCCTTGTTGATGGCGAGTAATACTACTATCATAGATTTGTTGAGGCTAGCATCGGTGCTTTTCGTTATAATTGTTTGATTTATGCTGCCTCTAGTTACCTCGCTACCTTTGCACCTTTTCCCAAGTGCAAGGGTAGCATCTTGCTTGATCTTTATTTAGCTGATTCGACCGTTATGGTTATGCCTTGTTCACCAAGGTTTAGTTTGATATCTACGTAGTCAGGCCTTGCAAACGGGTTGAACGATCCGATGAGTACGTAAGGACGTGGTTTACTAGTTCTAGAGAAGTTGTTTCGAATTGACTTTACGTCGGTTGTTAGGCCTCCTCTAGGGTTAGTTTCCTATCATCTTTTGTATCTACCGTGCTCAATTACGTGTGGGACGCCCGATTCGTGGTGAAAACGTTAAACCGTCAGAGATCGATTTAACTTATAATGATAAAGCAAAACCCCATGTTATCGTAAATCTAATGCGTAACCATGGGATAATCGGCTCTAGGAGCCGATTCACGTGGAAACCCAGGAGCGATCACGGATCGAATTTTACGTATACTTGTTTAACATGCAGGAAATCAATCGAAGCAATCCTTCACCTTCCTGACCAGATATAGGTCAGGTGGCACGCCCTCAAACCAAGCCAGGACATGTGCCGGAGTTTTGAGGGCCGTTGCCCGAGGGACCAGGGCCCACCAGTTACTGGAGCCTCCCGCTCTTCGTGTTGCTCGCCGTGGGTTTTGGCAGCAACACATTCGCACGGTGGGACCTTCAACAACATCTGCATCAACATCCGACGCCGAGATGGGGGATGACCGATCACGTCTGACGAACTTCTCAAGAGCACAAGGCGGTATGACGAGATCGAGCTCTCTTCGCCGATCTCATCGGCTCTTTGAGAGGACCCGTAAGCATGGCATCAAGTGGAGGGGTTCTCCCGAGGGTGCTCTTGATGAGGTGGATCTGCTCTTTCCTTGAGGAGCGCACTGAGCTCACGACGGAAGTCAACTACATGGTGGCTCATTCTCTGCACCGCCATTCCGAGAGCTGGTGAACTCTTTCGAGCGGTCGCGTAGTTCAGAGATCATGAAACATCGATTCTCCGTCGGGGCCTACTTTAGGGACTCACCAGGAGAGAGACCGCTCTGCACAGGCCACACCGCCATTCACACTCAGCCCAGAGCCGCCAGAGCAGCGTCACGTCGTCTACAAGGTTGAGGCGACCCAGCGATTGCCAATTCCTATTTGAGCCACCTAAGGAAATCCCACATGGATATGTATGCACCCACGTCGGATCGCAATAACCGACACGCACCAACCAGATTGCAACCGCAGGAGTTTACGTGCGGGGGTTCACCGGCGAGCTTCAGGAGCAGGCGTTTCTGGAGCAGCGATGTCTGGGATGGACGCCGACAAACAGGCGTGGCTAGCCAAATATGCCATTGGAACAAGTCATGAGAATCTAGCCCCTGCAGCTCAAACAGTGGAGCAAATCCGTACCATCTTGAGAGACCAATTCGGCTTCGTGCCGAAGAGAAGGACAATCGGCTATTCAAAGCCGTACCCCAACGAGTTTGATCTGATTCCGCTGCCACCCAAGTATCGGCTCCCTGAGTTCTCAAGGTTTAGCGGGTCAGAAGGGTCGAGCTCGATCGAGCACGTAAACCGATACCTGGCACAGCTAGGCATGATTTCGGCATCGGATCAGCTGCGCGTAAGGTTTTTTGCGCAATCTCTGACAGGACCAGCTTTTGGGTGGTACACCTCGCTGCCACCTGATTCGATTCAGACCTGGAAGCAACTGGAAGAGAAGTTCCACATCCAATATCATTCAGAGGTACCGAGGCTGGCATTGCAGACTGCACAGCGCGTAAGCGGGAGAAATCAGAGCCGAGTACATCCAGCTTCAGACCGCTAAGAACCGATGTTACTCAGCTCGTTTAATCGAGAGAAGGAAGCGGTCATGGCGGTGTTGGGTCTCTCGGCACCCATCAAGGATCTGCTTTCAAGTAGAGTACAACTCATTGGCGACATGGCCCGAACCGGCGATGTATGAACAGCGCCACCGAGTTGTACCAAGACAAGTTCAAACGTCCGATAGGCTTGGTCGACTGAAGAAGATGATCCTACACAAGACCGGAGGTGGCCGTGGCTGAATGGGCTCGGGGCGGACACATGTCCCGCAAATGGGTGAAGCAAGGGCCTGCAAAGGGTTCGACCGCGTGAGCAAAGCTGAGCAGATCTTCGATTTGTCTTTGAAAGAAAGCAGTGAAGTTGCCCAAGGCCACAAAATCCCCACGGCTCGGAGATGAACGGAGACCATATCGCAAGTGGCATCACTGCTCACCCACACCACCAATGAGTGCAAAGAGTTACGCCGGATCCAAACGGCGATAGAACAAGGCCGTCGATCCTTGGGCGATTCGCCATGAAAGTGGACACAAACCCATTCCCCGGCGTCAATATGGTAGAACTCAATCACTCGAGGCGCCACCGGATTTCTCGTTCGGTGTTAATACGGGGTTTGGGTACCACCATGACACGTACAAGGAGGAAGGTGGTCGCTCTCGGGGCAAAGAAAGAGAGGAGGCTGGTCCACGCGACCGGCCCAGCCACAATGACAGGCGGTACCTAACAGAAGAACAGGTGAGGAGAGTGCGATATCAGAAGCCACATTCCACGCATCTCCTTAACAAGTATGAGCGTCAGTATGACCAACATCGCCGGCGCAATGGAGACGATGAAGGATATGAGCACCTCACAAGGGGACCGTCTAAAGAAAAGGAAGGCGCAGACAAACATTGGGATTGTCCTTTCTTCAAGTACTGCTGGGATGCGGGAATGAGCCGATTGCCTACAGTCGACAACTGCCCGGAATGTGGACAGCAGAGGGAGGACACGGGGCCAGTTTCAGTGTTCAAACGTCTAGGGCCTCTCCCACCTCAAGGTCATAGGAGTCCGCTCGAGCAAAGAGCCTCGAGAAGCCAAGGGATGACAAACAAGAAGACAGATACCACCGTCCAAGGTGGTGTCCCGACGGACTCAGACACACCCAAAAGCGTAGAGTGCAACGGCTGCGTAACTTGGAGGAAGCAAGCGCGAGATCTTCATGCGCTAAGAAAGCACGACCGATCCGGCCGTTAAAATTGGCGGACCTTGGAAACGGAAGATCGCCCAAAAGGAAAGAGTGGCGCCCAAACCGTTGAAAGCCGATGCAAAGACATCGGCGGCACAAACATGGTGTTCATACTTCCGCCGAGTTCTGCGCCCAAGAACTCGCGAGCTACCAAAGGCACAGCTTGATCGCGCCCACGGCCGTTATCTTTGAGAAGCCACGAAAGGGCTATAAACATTTGAAAGCCTGCATCACGAGGTTACATCAATGGACACTCGGCCGAAGATGTTGGTGGACACCGGAGCGGCAATCAATATAATGCCATACTCCATGCTACGGCGTTTGGGACGCTCATCGCAGATCCGATCAAAACCAACGCCACGTTAAGCGACTTCAACGGCCAGACTTCAGAGACGCAAGCGTCTTGAACGTGGATCCGACCGTAGGCGTAAAAACCATCCCTCGTCATTCTTCGTCGTGCGGCAAAAGCACCTCTGTTTGTCTTACTAGGGAGAGATTGATTCACGCTAAGCTGCTGCGTTCGTCCACGATGCACCGCCCTGTACAATGGGATGGAGATGAAGTGGAGGTCATCCATGCAGATGATTCTATCGAGATCTCCATAGCTGGCATGAACGTCTGGGAAGCAGAAGACCAAGAGCCGATCTCTGGAATCAGTCTAGACGGCTGTGAGCGCATTGAAGCTACAAAAAACGGGGTGAGGCTGGTCTTATCCACTGGCCTGACAGAGTAGCAAGGTCCACGATCGTACGTGGGACGGCCGATCCTCGTGATCGGCCACAAAAAATAAAAAGCACCAATCATACGACAAGCAGATCACGTAGTCGTAGCAGGGAGATGCCCTGCCATTGTAAAACAATAAGGTATAAACCGTCCTTGACTAATGCAATCAAAAAGGGGGACGATTCAGGCAATCGGCCCAAATTATTTTTGTTACCCTCACCTACGGTTTGCCCTGTGTTTAGCATCGATTTGACAGGTGACGGAAAGCTAGGGTATGGGTTTACATCCGCTGATGAACTAGAAGAGATCGACATTGGTCCTGGGGATAAGCCACGACCAACATTTATCAGCAAAAAGTTAGATCCGAGTCTGCGGGGTCCGATGATAGCCCTTGAAAAATATCCAGATCGCTTCTCCGGGACTACAGAAATGCAGGTTAGACAGAGCATCATTGAGCATCGACTACCGCTTAAAAAGGATTTCGCCCAAAGTTCGAGCACGACGGATGAAGGCCAAATTCGGAAGAAGTCAAGAAGGAGGTCGAGAAAATGTTGACCAAGTTAATCGAGGCCAGCGTATGCCGAGTGGATTTCTAGTATCGCACTGAGAAAAAGGATGGCCGTTGGCGTGTTGCCATAAATTTCGTGATCTCAACAGAGCTACCCCAAAGGATGAGTATCCGATGCGGTGGCGTAGACGTTAATCAACGCAGCGCTGGTCATAAGATCTTGAGCTTCATGGATGGCAATGCGTTACAACCAAATTTTATGGCTCGAAGACATACACAAGATCACGTTCGAGTCCCAGTTCGGTGGGGTTGTTCGAGTATGTAGTCATGACGTTTGGATCAAGAATGCCGCGCCACGTACCAAAGAGCCATGAATTATATTTTCCATGATCCGATCGGCAAGTGGTGGAAATTTACATCGATGACGTGGTGGTCAAGTCTGCTTCAGGCAAGGACACTTGGACGATCTGCAGCGTCTGGACCGAACAAGAAAATTCGACTCTGGATGAATCCAAAGAAGTGTGCCTTGGGTGACGGCCGGTCTTCTTGGGTTTTGGTCCATGAACGAGAATTGAGATCGGCCTGAAAAGTCGAGGCAAGACGAACAATGAAGCCACCTACCACAAAGAAAGAACTGCGTCTCTAATCGGCAAGATCAACTTCCGTCGAAGATTCATCTCCAACTGTCGGGAAGAATAGAACCGTTCATGGACTGGTGAAAATTGAATCGACGAGGAATTCATTGGGGCGAGAACAACAACGAGCCTTCGACGAGATCAAAGAATATCGACGAAGCCGCCAGGTTGGTTCCGCCAGCGCATCGTTCTACATTTACTTGTCAGTAGCTGACACGTCCATCGCCTCGGTGGTGGTGCAAGTTTATGATGGGCTGGAGCGAGTCGTATTTTACATAAGCAGAAGGATGCTGGATGCAGAGACAAGGTATCCTGATATCGATAAGTTGTGCCTCTGCCTGTTTTTCACCTGCACCAAGCTGCGCCACATTTTGCTATCAGCGGAGATCATCATCATATGCAAATCAGACGTCATAAAGCACATGCTGTCGGCTCCTATGTTGAAAGGCCGACTGGGCAAATGGATGTTTGCATTATCAGAGTTTGACATCCGGTATCAACCCGCAAAAGCAGTTAAGGGACAGGCGTTGGCCGACCTTATCGCTGAAAGGATCAACACTAACATAGCAGCACTGTCTATAAGAGCGTGGGCTATGTTTTTCGATGGATCGGTTTGTGACGATGGCTGCAGCATCGGCATTTTACTCGTGTCGCCCCGGGGGGCAACATTTTCCTTCTCCATCAGATTATCTACCTCTCGCACCAACAACGTCGCTGAGTACGAGGCTATACGCAAGGGAATGGAGTTACTCCTCGAAGCCGGAGCAGAAGCAGTGGAAATTTTTGGAGACTCCAAGTTGGTGATTTCCCAACTCACGGAGGAGTACACGTGTGAGAGCGAGTCCCTCTTCCCATTATGGCTGCCCGCCGAGTCGATGGCGCATTCGGTACATAAACTTCACTGGATCCCACGGTCGCGAGAATACCGAGGCGAATGATCTTGCACAAATGGCTTCAGCTACAAGGATGTAGCAGAGGAGCCGATGTTCGTGCATGCCTCGAAGTCGACGATCGAGAGCCGATATCTTCAATTACTTGAAGGATTCGGCTGGGGCATCTAAACGGATAAGGTACAAGGCCATGAAGTATGTGATTATTGGGGATGACATGTTTTACAGACTGGAAGGGTTATTGCTCAAATGTCCGGGGACAATGAGGCCAATCGGCTCCTACACGAGGTACACGAAGGCGCTGTGGAACTCACCAATCGGCTCACAAGATGAAATGGTTAATCAGCGATCGGGTTTTATTGGCCCACCATGCTTGAGGACTGTTTCAAGTACTACAAAGGGTGTCAAGCATGTCGAAATTTGGGAAAATTCAGATGGTACCACACAAGAATGAACCCCATCATCAAGCCTTGGCCATTCCGAGGTTGGGGCATGGATATGATCGGCAAAATCAACCCTCCATCAAGCAAAGGCCACATGTGGATTTTGGCCATCACTGATTATTTCACTAAATGGGTGGAGGCTGTCCCGATGAAATCAGTAAACTCAAAGGATGTTATCAACTTTGTGAAAGGTCATGTCATCCATAGATTCTGGATTCCCCAAACTATCACGACCGATGGAGGTTAGGTCTTTATTTCTCAAGAGTTTAGAAAGTTCTGCGAGGACACGGGGATTAAGCTGATCGGATCATCTCCATACTATGCTCAGGCAAATGGGCAAGCTGAAGCATCCAACCAGAGCCTCATCAAGCTGATCAAGAGAAAAGTCGATGAGCACCCTAGGCGTTGGCACGAGGTCTTGTCAGAGGCGTTGTGGGCTTATCGCATGTCATGCCATGGGGCGATAAAGACCTCTCCATACCATCTAGTATATGGACAAGAAGCCGTATTGCCCTGGGAAATTACGGCTGGATCGAGACGTGTCACTTTCGGACAATCTAACAAGCGAAGAATATGCAACCCGATGAGTGACGGTTGAGGATTTAATCGAGCTCAGTGTGGTCGCTGAGAAGATCAAAGAGAACAAGGCCAAGGTAGCTCGTGCATATAACAAGAAAGTGAGGCCAAAGGAGTTCCACGTTGGTGACTGGTATGGGAAGTCAGGTTGCCATTAGGGACTAAGGATGCAACATATGGTAAATGGTCTCCAAATTGGCACGGGCCGCATGGTCGATCAAGTTTTAAGAGGAAACGCATACATGCTTGAGGAGCGGACGACGTGAAATTCGATGGCGGTCAACGGTCAACATCTCAAGAAATATTTCCCAAGCATGTGGGATGATGGACATAAAACATGGGGGCGATACATGAAATCGGCCAAGTAAAAAGCACGTGAGACGTTGGACGGTAAAATGTAATGTGGGGCGATCGAAATCGGCGAATAAAAGTTAAAATATATAGCCGATGCACGGTCATCGACTCTAGAGGTTCACACATGTTACAAACAGTGCCGGTTTACATACAAGCCTCTTGAAGAAATGCTTCAAGGCGTGAAGCGCCACAACGGACACGATCCACCTCGGCGATCTCGCCATCATCTTCATCCTTGCCCGTCACTAGCTGCTTGTTCAGGCACGTATTTCGCCAGATCGGTCTTCGCTTGGGCTTTGAGGCTTTCTGCTTCGTCTTGAGAGCGGGCGATGGATTCTTCCTTGTCACGAATGAGCTGTTTAGTCGCCCGGACCTTCTCTTCAAGATCTTCCAACTCCCTTTTCAAGGATGCGGCAGCAGGATGTCTGAAACCTAGAAAGTTTAATGGTGGAATAAAGGCATTAATTCAGGTGTTCGCCATTAAATTCTAACATCGCGTTCAGACTGCGAGGAGTAGGCGTACCTTTAGACCGGAGACCTCTGGATTGGTGTTGGACGATTCCGCCATCTAGTTTACCGGCGGAGATGGATCTATGCGATTGAGGATTGAGGGTTCTTGCTGTGAGCTCGATCCGTCGATGGGCAATTGGAGATCTGGGTCGCCTTTTGAAGAAGGTCGCAGTTACCGTTTGAAGCTAAGTGGCCGCTTAAGTTTGCCTAAGTATGCGACCAAGTTTTGACCTTGTCAACGTTTGGGAAAGCCGATGTGCATCGGCTCTTTGAGCCGTGGCTTGGTGATCGTATGAACGTAACAAGGTGAAAGCCGATACGTTGCTATAAACCGAAGCATCGACCTATTTTGATTATCGGCAAAATTAGGGGCGAACAAGGCAATCTTCGAGAAACAGATTTTCATTCATTCAAAAGCTGATTGCTTACAAAAGGCTGATTGATTACAAAAGGGAGCTTATTGCTACTACTACTACTACTACTGGTTCCTAATCTAGGCCGAGGTCGCCGTCATCGCCGCCTTGTTCATTGCCTCGTAGCTCTGCCGTCGTCTTCACCGCTTCGCCTTTGAAGAAGCTGGGGCCTCTCGTCCTCGTTGTCGGTGTCCTCGCTGGACCCGGCGCGGAAGTACTTCACCGGCTGGTACTCCTCGGAGGAGGTGTCCTCCTCTTCCTCCTCTTCATCGGAGGATTCGACGCCGTCCCAGGACATGGCGTCGTCGGTGCTGTCTGCCTCCAGTTCTCCATCGGCAAGGAACTGCAGGTTTTCCTCGCCATCGGTCAAGGACGCGTCGTCCTCCGACCAAGTGGCGGTCCAATCCTCTCGTCCCACCATTGTGGGGCGAGAGTGTTGTACGCCGCCGTTGGCGGGTGCTCTGGTGTCGGCTCTCGGTCGCTCATTGAGTTGGAGGCTTGGGAGGACAGGCCATAGGAAGCAGAGGAGGCCATGGCGAAAAAAGAGGGTTTTTTCGCGGAGGAAGAAGGGTTTTTTGGCTACTGGAGGAAGATGGGGATTGCGAACTGCTTAGATGGATTTAAATAAGGGGAATAATATGAAGCGGTTCAATGCCATAGCGGTTTCCCAGAATGTGCTGCCAAAATCGTCAAATCATGCACTGCGAAGGAGTTGAGAAGACAGGGCATCATGATGAAGGGGTAGCGTGACGATCCTGTTCTGCAACGCATTCTGTCAACGCGCAACCCGATACAAAAAAAAGAGAGGGGGGAGAAGAAAGAAAAAAAAAGAGTGGTTTTGGAATTATTATTGCCAAAACCAGGGGGGCATGTGTTATCGCCATATTTTGGCCAAAGAAGGAGATGGACTGTGATCAAGATGGGCTTGGAAGATACGTATATTCAACGTGTTGTTGAATCGGTCTTGTGCGTGGATTTGGGCTAAATTGCCCGTGTATCTTGTATCATAGTAGGTTCCGTTTCAGTTTAGGTAAAGATAGAGTTGTAGAGTTATTCCAAAAGTAGAGAGTCTCCGGACTATAAATATGTACCTAAGGTTATCGAGAAAAAGAGGACAATCACGTTCACAACAAACACAATCTCAAGATCGCCACCCCTTGTTTCTAGTGTTTCTTTCGTAGTAATGTCATCGCCTAGATCACATCTTGCGATCTAGGCAGTATTTTTACTTATGCGTTATTTGGTGTTACTCGTACTGAAGCCTTGTTGATGGCGAGTAATACTACTATCATAGATTTGTTGAGGCTAGCATCGGTGCTTTTCGTTATAATTGTTTGATTTATGCTGCCTCTAGTTACCTCGCTACCTTTGCACCTTTTCCCAAGTGCAAGGGTAGCATCTTGCTTGATCTTTATTTAGCTGATTCGATCTGTTATGGTTATGCCTTGTTCGCCAAGGTTTAGTTTGATATCTATGTAGTCAGGCCTTGCAAACGGGTTGAACGATCCAGTAGTATGTAAGGACGTGGTTTACTAGTTCTAGAGAAGTTGTTTCGGTAATTGACTTTACGTCGGTTGTTAGGCCTCCTCTAGGGTTAGTTTCCTATCATCTTTTGTATCTACCAGGCTCAATTACGTGTGGGACGCTCCAGTTACGTGGTGAAAACGTTAAACTGTCGTAGATCGATTTAACTTATAATGATAAAGCAAAACCCCATGTTATCGTAAATCTAATGCAGAACCATGGGGATAATCGGCTCTAGGAGCCGATTCACGGAAACAGGAGCCGTCACGGCTCGAATTTTACGATACTTGTTTACCATGCAGAAATCAATCGAAGCAATCCTTCACCTTCGACCGACTGTATAGGTGTCGTGGCATCTCGAACCAAGCGGGGCGTGTGCGGAGTTTTGCGGTTGCCCGAGGGACCGAGCCCACCAGGCGATTCTGGAGCCTCCCGCTTCGTGTTGCTCGTCGCTGCTCGCGGTGGGTTTTGGCAGCAGGTTCTTGGACCCCTTGACAGTGTTGTCACACGGCCGCTTTGTGATCGCATTTTTGAGGATCTTTTCCCGACTTTGGGGAGGTAATCAACCGGAAGACAAAGTCGAGAAATCACGTGGAAAGCCACGGGATCCACGCTCATGACCCGCCTTATTGAGACTAATAGAAGTCCAAAAGATACTAGATTTGCACTCCCTAGCGAATCAACTGCCCGATCATTTTAGTGATTTAAAGACTGTAACAAAGTCGCATGTGCATGCGCGCAATGCACCGGAAAGGGTTAAAATACCAAAGAAAAATGATGGTATACCCGCTCCTGCTCCAAGGCCTAAGAGGACGCGGATTCCGGTTTCTCAAATCCCAAGTACCCGGGGACACCCGAAGAAAAAGGACAAGAGAGATTTATTACAGACTACCCTTGTTGAGGGGAGCCAGCTGAGACCTGGCACGAGTACGGATATTTCAGTGCACGAAATTCCGGACTTGAACTTTCCTATATCGGAAATACCCAGCGAAGTTGTGTGCGCACACATCGGAGCGGGAAAGCTAAAGGACCTAGCTCCTGGATTGGGAAATCCGGTGGAGAAAGAGGATGTGCCTGATGCACTCCATGACGAAATGGCCATTAACTATGTTAATTCGGGCGAGTCATACAACCGAGCCATGGCAAATGTCGACGTTAATTTTGCCAAGAAAATTGCCTCAATCATATATCTTGACCCTGAGCCTAACACGCTCGCTGATTGCAAGAAAAGGTCGGATTGGAAAGATTGGCGAAGGCAATTCGCTGAATTATTATCGTTAAACAAAGAGAGGTATTTGGACCTGTTTATCTAACTCCTCCCATATTCGCCCGTTGGCCATAAATGGGTTTTGTTCGAAAGAAACGAGAATAATGAAGTAGTAAGGTACAAAGCAAGGCTCGTTGCTCAAGGTTTCACTCGGCGACGTGTGTCGACTTTGAGGAAACTTACTCCCCAGTCATGGATGGAATTACCTTTAGATACTTGATCTCAATGGCAGTAAACATGGACTTAAAAATGAAACTAATGGATGTTGTCACCGCTTACCTATATGGTAACTTGGATTCGGACATATACATGAAAGTACCAGAAGGTATCCCTGTCCCGAACCAGGATAGAGCAAACAGGAGCTTATACAGTGTTCAGCTTAAGAAGTCATTGTATGGACTAAAACAGTCAGGTAGGATGTGGTATAATCGTTTAAGCGATTTCCTTCATGAGAAGGGCTACGCGAGCAATGAAGATTGCCCATGTGTTTTTATACGGAGATCCCAGGATGGTTTCAGATTATCTCGGTGCACGTGGACGATTTGAATATAATCGGTACACGACGATATTGAGGAAGCGAGTTCCTACCGATGTCGGAATTCGAGATGAAAGACTTAGGCAAAACCAAGTTACGCCTCGATGCGCAACTTGAGCATTCCCTACCGGGATTCTAGTTCACCGATGCCTACACCCGTAAGGTGTTGGAACGATTTGGGTTTGAAAAGGCATATCCTTCTAAGACCCGATGGTCGGAAGATCTTTGCAGCAAGACAAGGACCCGTTCAGCCTAAAGAAGAGAGGAGGAAATTGGGACCAGAATTCCCTACTTAAGTGCGATGATTATGTACCTCGCAAATTATACACGGCCGATATTGCATTCGCCGTTAATTTGCTTGCAAGGTACAGCCTCGAGCCTACCAAGAGGCATTGGAAAGGCGTTAAAGACATCTTTAGGTACATACAAGGGACAAAGGACCTTGGCTTGTTTTACCAAAAGAACCAAGACCTATCTTGTAGGTTATGCAGATCTTGGGTACCTTTCGGACCGCATACATCCAAGTTGCGATCGGATATGTTTTCCTTTGTGGTGGAACAGCTATTTCACGGAAATCGCCTAAGCAAACTCTTGTGTCGACTTGACGAACCACTCGGAAATCATAGCATTATATGAAGCATCACGAGAATGTGTATGGCTTCGACGCCGTAGTCACACATCCAGATGTCATGTGGATGAATACGATACAAACCCCAACAATTATCTATGAAGATAATGCCGCTTGTGTTGCACAAGTCCAGACGGGTTACGTGAAGAGCAATCTCACAAAGCATATAAACCCCAAGTTCTTCTATGCACATGAGTTGCAAAAGATGAACAAGTGAAAGTCTTGCATACTAAGTCGTGTGAAAATCTCACCGATTTGTTCACTAAATCATTGCCTTCTTTTCGAGAGATGTCCGAGGGATCGGCATGATGAGACTTAGGGAGATGCAAGGTTCAGGGAGAATCTTCACAAACTCATCTCTGAAATCTTGATCCCGATGATTGAGTACTTAACTTTATAGTTAAGTGAATTGTACTCTTTTTCCTTAGTGAGTTTTATGAAGTTTCACATGAGGTTTTTAATGAGGCACCGTGCAACATAGCAAGAAGTATACCGTGTGCATTTCTCCATATTTTCCCACCGGGTTTTCGAGTTTTAAGCCATGGTTATACAGATAAGATACCGGGAGTGTTGGAAAACCGTGCCGGTAGAGGCCCATTCTGTGGCCTCTACCAAAGTTAGGGCCCATGTGGTATCGTATCCCCTTTTGTCTATAAATAGAGGAACAACCTTTGTGCGTGAGTTCTGAGAAAGATATCAATAAAAGTTCCCTGTTCATCTACTTGTCTTGTGTGCCTTCTCCTGGTCTTCTTCGACGTGGAATGTTCGGACCGGTCGATCGGGGGTGTTCCAACAGTTTGGTGCAGTCCGTGGCTATTTTTCCAGCGTCGACGGAAACAATAGCGCCAGGCGCTTGGAAATAGTGTGAAAAATTCGCCCAGAAGCAGCCGACGCTTGCGGTTTATAATAACGAACTATTTAAGCGCCCCAATTAAGAGGCTAGCACAGTACGTGCCCTTAGCAGCTGCCCACCTTTTCCCGTCAGCTCCGATACAGGGCACCCTCCGATACAGGTAGTACAACCAAGGTCGTTCCGGTACTTGTGGAAGTTTGTGGATGTCGTTTCTCTCTCTCCTCTCCCCTTCCAACTACAGCGTTGTTTCTCTTCGCCGCCCCCCGCCAGTAGCATCTTCACCGCCGACGTCTCTCCTCCCCCCTTCCAACTACAGTCTCCCTTTGGTCTGATCTCCCTTCTCCCTCTTCTCCATGCCCATCGCTCTCTATCCTTGATCTGATTGCCTAGTAAATCAATCCCCAATCGTTCTTGTCTTCCTCCACTCCCAAAAATCTCTAAAGATTAAATTTCAGAAACACCTAGAGGCGGAAGAAGAGGAGCAGAGAGGTGGAGTGGAGGGATGGGGCGGCGACCGAGATGGTGGGCAATTTCCTTGGGGCATGACGCCATGGCTGGAGTCTCGATGCGGTGCGACGGCGGTAGTGCGCACGCCATGACCTCGTCGGACCTCTACTGCTCGAGGGACAGGATGACCCTGGCTGGAGAAGGGGAGCGAAGGACAGACCTCTGCTGCTCGATCGAGGGACGGGATGGCCGTGACCGAAGAAGGGGGTGAAGGACAGGATGGACATGGCCGGAGAAGGGGAGCGAAGGAGTGGAGCAGAGCGATTGGGTGGCGGATTTTTTTCCTTGCAATGCCCAGCATGGAGCCTCAATGCGGCGAGGCGGCGGTAGCGAACGCGCCGTGGGTGTCCATAATATTTTTTCGTCTCCTCGTGGGTGTCTAGTAATCGGAAATAAATGGGATGGGTTGGCGGCGCCGTGGGCAGCCCGAGCCCAGTTACAGTCTGATCTACTTCTGCTTGCTCGCTTGCTTGCTGCTATATATAGGAGATTTACTCCGGGAGCCGATCGAGTACAGTCGAGAAACCTCTCTGAACGGTTTAGTGTGCATGGGTCTTTTGGTACTTCCGTCTTCAGGTATACCTGTTTTTTTTGCACTTGTTTACCCCATATATTGAACCGTCTAAGGCTTTCCGAAAAACATGAATTTTGCAAGTAATGGTTTTGGATGGTGCATAGGAAATAAACACAATAAAATTTGAGAAAAGAAGAAGAGAGGCAATAAGGATAGAGTGCATCTGGACCTCTAAAAAAATGAAATAAATTGCCGCTCTGCCATGGTTGAGTTGCTAGCATGAAACCAACATTTTACGAGTTAGATTTCGACTTTATTACTAGTTTACGTTTCCGCGGACAAAAATCATTTTGTCAGGGTTGTCTCATAAAACAATAAATGCGCGCCCAGAGCACGAATTGTTGCTCTTTCTCACGGCCCTAGCCCACTGTCCGAGCTGATGTGGCACCCCCGGAGACGGCTGCCGACATGCCCGTTAACACCCGCTAACAGACGAAGTGGGTCCCACCACTTACCACGTTTGTCCAAATGAAAAGGGGGAAACATATTAGGTTTCAGACAATTTCCCCCCGGGTTGCGCGCGCCTGTCCTCTTCACTCCCCTTCCCTCTCTGTCCGTACTAGCGGAATGACGACGACTCTCGATGACGGTGGAGGTAGAACAAGCGTTGGTGGCAAGTCTGATTCTTCCACCGGCGGAGGTGGTGCAGATTCCTCCGTGGGCGGCGCGTGCTCGATGCACGACGGCTTGAGTGGTGGCAATGGTTCGCGGCCGGCAGCGGTGTTGACGCCTGAGGCGAGGTCAGTGTGTGATCTCCTCACCGTCGAAGAGCAGCTACCGATGGGCTTCCCCCTTCAGCAGAGTAAAGTAAGCTCCAACTCCCCTTCTTCAAGATCTGATGATGTCGGATTTAGGTAATGCTATAGTGTTAATATTCATGTGCCCCCAGTTTTGCATGTGTTAATTTTGAGAGTTGTAGTATTAATATCCAGAGATTGTATCTTTGTCAGTATAGTCATGTTGTTAATATTCAGAGACTATAGTGTTAAATTCATAGATTGTAGTGTTAATATCCAGAGATTGTAGTGTTAATATTTAGAGTTAACAATGTGTGAATTTGACATTACACATGTACATTTTTTCTGTTATGTAGGCTAGGTGATGCCTTTTGGGAGATTAGGTTTTATTTTCTTGGTGAACATAATTTGGAAAGAACACTCCATGAATCTGACATTACGATGTTGAATCTGCTAGCCCTTATAGATTACCATGGTTATGACATTAGGGATAACATGTACTATATGTACCAATAACAAGAATACCTCCTACTCCTACTGCTAGATCACCAACTACTCCATCAGGTAGTGCTCCAGGACCTAGGCCTTTCTCAGCACCAAGGACAATTAATGCATCAAAATCTAGAACTAGTACAAGAGTTGGCAAGAGGACATCCAAGATTATAACAAAGATGCAAGGTTATATAAATGTTGGTAAGCATGCAGCTACAAGAAGATTTGTTCCATTGACGCCAAGCTTGCAGATTAATATTTGTGTTATACCAGGCTTGTCTATGTTTGCAAAACTGTGAGTGTAAGACTATCAGTTGGACAATGCTTATATGTGTTGGAATATGTTTTATTCTAATTCATGAACTTTCTATGAGTGTTGGACAACATTTTGTGTAACTTTGTTTGTAAGACCATCATTTGCTATATGTCTAAGACTATGCTCAAAATATCTGCATAATCCTCCTTGTGGGTGCTTTGTCTACTTGATTTTTAGATGCTATTTTTCCATCGGTTCTATATGCGACAAGAAATAGCTATATAGATGGTTAAAATTACCATCTTAGACATTCTAGACACATAAAAATGGTTGTTAAAAATTATAGAGAATTTAACAATCAACACTACCCCACTTTGGTTCAAATTTCAATCTAACACAATGATTAAAATTTCAATCTAACAAAAGAATTCAAATTGGGTTCAACGCATCTATTCTATTATCTATTATATACTAAAAGCAATATAAGGATGTGTTTCGAGGCACCACGTTGATCCACATCACCTAAATTAATCTGATGGTTGGATCTAAAATCTACCGCTAGGATTAAATAAGAGAATAAGAGTTACATAATTGTTTAATCACATAATTTGTACTCTATAGTTTACCATGTAAGGCTGCCACGTCTATCATAAAAGATCAACTTTTGGTCTAGCAGGTAACGCTGCCACGTCTAAGCATAAAGGAGATTTCAAAGACGTATATCCCTAAGACACTAACTACTCCATTTAAAAAAGTCATACACTAGAGATATTGGAGTTGTATGATCAGGGACTCCATATAGATAGGGTCCACGGGGTGTTCAGCGTATGTTTTTCTTTTCAACTAGCATGGTGGCCCTCGCAATCGCGAGGCCACCGTCGGAATATGTCTAAGAACTTTTTATAACCATAGAAATTTATATTATGCTATAGTTCATATGGTTATATAGTCACCATAAATATTATATTAAATAAAAAATATTTGTACGGGATATATCATTTATCATTTATAATTTATGGGAGAATAATTAACATTTCCAAAAAAATGTCAATCATTACATGCGTATTTTTTAGGTGGTTATATTAGATTAGTATATGTGGCAAGCTAGGAGTAGTTTTTATTTTATGTGACTTCATCGTGAGGTTAAACCTTATGCTCGCCTACTTTTGACTGGTTTAGAGTCAACAAAACCTATATGGTGATGTGTGTAATAATATTTTTTTGCTTGATGACGTTGAGATACAGTTACTAATATAAGTAGCAATGATATAATCAATAAGGATACATTAAATTAAGGACCAGATTATCTTATGCACTGTTAAGAAGATACACTGGTACACTCTGTTGATTATAAGGTTCAAGAGCTCAATAGCTCATATACAAAATTATCAATTTTCATTAGGAGGCTGAATATTTTGGTCTACCATGAGATATTCTTAACCAATTCTCTATTTTCGGTTCAACATATGAACTTCAATAGGATAATAATGGTTTGCTAGGAACATTGTAATGATAAAATATAAATGTAGAAAGAATGGTTTAACACACAATTTACGATTTCAAGATTCAGTTAAATTTTTAATGGAATAATCATAATATTTTGTAAGCAATTGAATAAAATAAATCTTATTGATAGCTAGAGCAACTATTTAGTGAGAATCTAGATTTTTTTCTTGTCATAGTAATTTTCTTTCCTCACTATTTTTACTCTGGAATATTAACATTCAATGTTCATTAATTCTAAATTGGCATGTATTTGACATAGACACCATTTTTAAGATTTAACTTTGAACTTTGATAAATATAATTCAAATAAAGAAAATATTTGTTCTATCTTTGAATCTTGAAGATTTATTTATTTCCGATCAAATTTTGATGATAGATTCACCCTCTGATACATTCTCATCTATATGTATTGGTGTATCATGTAACATGTATAAGATGGTATCTTAATTAACAGATACTTAGTTTTATTGTGTGACTTCCATATTTTTAATCTCAGTATCTCACTACCAACACGCTGGTTGGGCATCGACATTACTTAATTAGTAGTGTCTTCCTACCACAACAATATTTGGAGAAATTATTTGATTCACAAGACTAAACAATAAATATGTATAATATCAGTGTCACATCAATCTTAAAATCTAAGTGTAATAAGCTACGGAATTGACATATAATCACATATTCCTTGTTCCTTTTCCATGATTGCTTGGGAATACTGCATATATGAACAGTAGGCTATGGATGGAGATCCACTAATTGACCCCATATATAATTTAGGATGCTTTTATATACTCACATCCCAAGGATTAAGGCTTTTTTTTAAAAGTCAAGCCACGAAAAGTTTGACCAAACTTTTAGAAAAACTATTATATTATATAGATACCATATGAAAATATTAATATTTTCTCTAATAACTTGGTCAAACTTTAGGTAATTTGACTTTTGGAAGAAATATAGGCCTTAAGCCTTGGGCAGAAAATATTAGATTATGATTCACGTCTTATCTTGGTAAAATATAAACGAAAGGGAACCCGACTGCACCATGGGGTATACTCTAAACTCATATAAATCCTAGTTTCGGTTTCGTAAAAAATATTAAGTTTTTAAATTTGTTTGAGTGATTTCCTCTAACTCCAAGTAGACGGATACATGTGGGCATGCAATATGAACAATCGGCTATTCATCTAGCTCCATTGCTTCGACCCTAAAATTAAATATAACTCTTAATACTTGTGTGCCAGATTAAGATTTTAACTCGATGTCTGGTATAACATGCATGAAAGAACTCGAGTGCACCATGGGGTTATAGTCTAAACCGATATAAATAGAAGGCTAGGTTATATAACAAATATTAAGGTATCTATATTGTTTTAAATTATGTCATCTCCCAAAGTTTAGACCAACCGCAAAGCCACATCCATACACCTCGGGTGATTTTTCTCTGCTTATTTAATAAAGGGAATATATATATATGCAACCCATATGTTGTATACTATTTCATATTTTCATTCAATGGAATGAATTAAATAACTAATGTGCCATTATGTTAAAAGGGGAAGTATGTCGGTCATTTGATAACTTTGAATGAGACAAATTATAATTAACATTGATATTTTTAAACATAAAACTTTAAATATTATAAGTTTTTTCTCTAGCACGTGGAGACCGGAGGACAAAAGCCAAATGTGATGTCCTTTACAAAATTTATATTTATGTTATATTTTACACTCTTAGTGGTAATAAGATTGTTTGTGCATACTCATTCATATTTACGCGAACATGTTTTATATAGATCAAAATAATTAAATTCTATCATGTGATGTCCTTGTATGTCGGATGCATGGAAATTTTTACACCTGTACTGAACAGAAATATTTATCGATGCTTAGCCGGTCGGGTGCATAAAAATGTGAATATGAAAAGCAAAAATATTTATCAAGCATATTCATTAATATATTCTAATATTCTTTTTATACCATGTGTAAACGTGTGTCTGGTTGAGCACGGATAGACTTAAGGGCAAAAGTAAACAAATTTTACAAAATTGTATCTATTTTCTGTTTTATGGTTGTGTTAGTGTACTCATTAATGTATACATAAATATAATTTTCTATATACATAAAAAAGTTAGATTTTGTCTTTACTCGTGCAATGTTCTTATATATGTAGCAGACTGGATAGGACGAATGAAAAATGTTATTTTTTAAATTATTTTTTATGAAGCATATACTTCGTCCGATCCAAATCAGTTGACTCAAATTTATTAAGAAACGGATGAATCTAATGGAGTACTAAATCATGTCTAGTTACAATCGAATCTAGATAAATCTAAGTCAACTAATTTGGGTCGGAGAAAGTATATCATTTTTTGTTTTCGATGCACATGAACCAACTTTTTTATGAAGCATATATATCATTTTTTGATCCTAATATTCTTTTCTATACGTTGTGCTTGAACTTCCGACAGATGAACTGAGCGAGGGTATGTAATCTTTAAAAAAGTCACTAACTACTCCATTTAAAAAAGTCATACACTAGAGATATTGGAGTTGTATGATCAGGGACTCCATATAGATAGGGTCCACGGGGTGTTCAGCGTATGTTTTTCTTTTCAATTCCTCTACATGCAAGCAAAAGATTACATACCCTCGCTCAGTTCATCTGTCGGAAGTTCAAGCACAACGTATAGAAAAGAATATTAAGATCAAAAAATGATATATATGCTTCATAAAAAAGTTGGTTCATGTGCATCGAAAACAAAAAATGATATACTTTCTCCGACCCAAATTAGTTGACTTAGATTTATCTAGATTCGATTGTAACTAGACATGATTTAGTACTCCATTAGATTCATCCGTTTCTTAATAAATTTGAGTCAACTGATTTGGATCGGACGAAGTATATGCTTCATAAAAAATAATTTAAAAAATAACATTTTTCATTCGTCCTATCCAGTCTGCTACATATATAAGAACATTGCACGAGTAAAGACAAAATCTAACTTTTTTATGTATATAGAAAATTATATTTATGTATACATTAATGAGTACATTAACACAACCATAAAACAGAAAATAGATACAATTTTGTAAAATTTGTTTACTTTTGCCCTTAAGTCTATCCGTGCTCAACCAGACACACGTTTACACATGGTATAAAAAGAATATTAGAATATATTAATGAATATGCTTGATAAATATTTTTGCTTTTCATATTCACATTTTTATGCACCCGACCGGCTAAGCATCGATAAATATTTCTGTTCAGTACAGGTGTAAAAATTTCCATGCATCCGACATACAAGGACATCACATGATAGAATTTAATTATTTTGATCTATATAAAACATGTTCGCGTAAATATGAATGAGTATGCACAAACAATCTTATTACCACTAAGAGTGTAAAATATAACATAAATATAAATTTTGTAAAGGACATCACATTTGGCTTTTGTCCTCCGGTCTCCACGTGCTAGAGAAAAAACTTATAATATTTAAAGTTTTATGTTTAAAAATATCAATGTTAATTATAATTTGTCTCATTCAAAGTTATCAAATGACCGACATACTTCCCCTTTTAACATAATGGCACATTAGTTATTTAATTCATTCCATTGAATGAAAATATGAAATAGTATACAACATATGGGTTGCATATATATATATTCCCTTTATTAAATAAGCAGAGAAAAATCACCCGAGGTGTATGGATGTGGCTTTGCGGTTGGTCTAAACTTTGGGAGATGACATAATTTAAAACAATATAGATACCTTAATATTTGTTATATAACCTAGCCTTCTATTTATATCGGTTTAGACTATAACCCCATGGTGCACTCGAGTTCTTTCATGCATGTTATACCAGACATCGAGTTAAAATCTTAATCTGAACACACAAGTATTAAGAGTTATATTTAATTTTAGGGTCGAAGCAATGGAGCTAGATGAATAGCCGATTGTTCATATTGCATGCCCACATGTATCCGTCTACTTGGAGTTAGAGGAAATCACTCAAACAAATTTAAAAACTTAATATTTTTTACGAAACCGAAACTAGGATTTATATGAGTTTAGAGTATACCCCATGGTGCAGTCGGGTTCCCTTTCGTTTATATTTTACCAAGATAAGACGTGAATCATAATCTAATACTACCTCTGCCCCAAGGCTTAAGGCCTATATTTCTTCCAAAAGTCAAATTACCTAAAGTTTGACCAAGTTATTAGAGAAAAATATTAATATTTTCATATGGTATCTATATAATATAATAGTTTTTTCTAAAAGTTTGGTCAAACTTTTCGTGGCTTGACTTTTAAAAAAAAAGCCTTAATCCTTGGGATGTAGGGAGTATATAAAAGCATCCTAAATTATATATGTGGGGTCAATTAGTGGATCTCCATCCATAGCCTACTGTTCATATATGCGAGTATTCCCAAGCAATCATGGAAAAGGAACAAGGAATATGTGATTATATGTCAATTCCGTAGCTTATTACACTTAGATTTTAAGATTGATGTGACACTGATATTATACATATTTATTGTTTAGTCTTGTGAATGAAATAATTTCTCCAAATATTGTTGTGGTAGGAAGACACTACTAATTAAGTAATGTCGATGCCCAACCAGCGTGTTGGTAGTGAGATACTGAGATTAAAAATATGGAAGTCACACAATAAAACTAAGTATCTGTTAATTAAGATACCATCTTATACATGTTACATGATACACCAATACATATAGATGAGAATGTATCAGAGGGTGAATCTATCATCAAAATTTGATCGGAAATAAATAAATCTTCAAGATTCAAAGATAGAACAAATATTTTCTTTATTTGAATTATATTTATCAAAGTTCAAAGTTAAATCTTAAAAATGGTGTCTATGTCAAATACATGCCAATTTAGAATTAATGAACATTGAATGTTAATATTCCAGAGTAAAAATAGTGAGGAAAGAAAATTACTATGACAAGAAAAAAATCTAGATTCTCACTAAATAGTTGCTCTAGCTATCAATAAGATTTATTTTATTCAATTGCTTACAAAATATTATGATTATTCCATTAAAAATTTAACTGAATCTTGAAATCGTCTAAATTGTGTGTTAAACCATTCTTTCTACATTTATATTTTATCATTACAATGTTCCTAGCAAACCATTATTATCCTATTGAAGTTCATATGTTGAACCAGAAAATAGAGAATTGGTTAAGAATATCTCATGGTAGACCAAAATATTCAGCCTCCTAATGAAAATTGATAATTTTGTATATGAGCTATTGAGCTCTTGAACCTTACAATCAACAGAGTGTACCAGTGTATCTTCTTAACAGTGCATAAGATAATCTGGTCCTTAATTTAATGTATCCTTATTGATTATATCATTGCTACTTATATTAGTAACTGTATCTCAACGTCATCAAGCAAAAAAATATTATTACACACATCACCATATAGGTTTTGTTGACTCTAAACCAGTCAAAAGTAGGCGAGCATAAGGTTTAACCTCACGATGAAGTCACATAAAATAAAAACTACTCCTAGCTTGCCACATATACTAATCTAATATAACCACCTAAAAAATACGCATGTAATGATTGACATTTTTTTGGAAATGTTAATTATTCTCCCATAAATTATAAATGATAAATGATATATCCCGTACAAATATTTTTTATTTAATATAATATTTATGGTGACTATATAACCATATGAACTATAGCATAATATAAATTTCTATGGTTATAAAAAGTTCTTAGACATATTCCGACGGTGGCCTCGCGATTGCGAGGGCCACCATGCTAGTTACACAAATAGTTCAACACATACACTACCACTTGGGTAGTTCGGTTCAACAGATGCATTACCACTAGAGCTCAACATATTACACAAATTGAGCGGTACCACCCCAACACAAGGGATCAAATAGAACCAATACATCATCACTCATCACATCACATATTGCTTTGATTCTCTTAACCTTGTCCTTGTGATCATCACTAACATGTAGCATGTCAGACAATACGTACTCTAGTTTTTTCTTTCCTCTTCATAGTTTCTCTTCCACCTTCCCATTTCTTCAGTCTCACCTTCACTACTTCTTCCTGATATCTCGGCACATTCTTGTGTTGTTCAACTGCAGTCTTGAGCACCTCAACTTCTTTATTCAGTGATTCTCTATTACCTTCTTCATCCGCCCCTCATCCTGCATCTCCTTGTTCATCTTGGCTAGGTTCTCTGCATGCACCCGCTTCTAGGTGTCATCCATGAACTTGTGCACTTCTACTAAAAGGCTAGCATGTTTCTTCTCCCATTTCTCTTTCTCTTTAGAAACTTTCTTAAGAAACTTAGCACTCTCATATCTCTCGGCAAGTTTGACACTATTGCTCTTATACCTAAAACATTTTTCAGAATGCCAGGCTACTCTTTATCTTGCCAAGACTGAAAGTCACAGTTCATCACATCACTCGACAATAAAATATGCGGAAAGTTTACAAAAATTTAGTGATCTAAAGAAAGGATCTACAATCTATGCAGAATTTTATTGATCCAAATGGATATAACAATTTAATGCTGGATGCTTTAAGTAAATCAAATCAAAATCAAACATACAGAAACACTTCAGATCTACATGTTATATCAGGTAAATTGGGCTATATCAGATAAAAGACTACAATGATCTCCATGTTATATTAGGTTAATTGGGCTATATTGTACTTTCCATTAAGTAAACTAAATCAGGGAAAAGCAGTTCACAAATTTAGAAACACATTAAAATATATCGGCATTGATGCATTACTCGATCTAATTGACCAAAGAAACTAACAAAATTTTGAAAAACAAATTGAAACTTACATTGCCAACTTGACAGAGGTAGAATTTTCTACTTGTGATTGTCCCTCCAAAGGAAACACATTTGTGCGGCTCGAGTTTGTGTCTGCGACATAGCTCCTCGCAACCTACAGCTATCCCGAAGAATGTCGGGTCATCAAGGGTATCAAGAGCATTGTCGATGTCTGTGATGTCCTAAGAGGAAAGAAATCGACTTTAATGGACCTTAATCGACAACAGATCAAAAAACCCAAATCCAGATGAACCCTAACCCTAAATCTAGAAATGCGACATTGGAGCTTACTCGTAGGATTGGATTGCTCGACTCAGAACCATCATGCCATCTAGGCATGTCGACGGCTACGACTCGCGTGGACAGTGGCGACGACTCATGTGGTGGTCGGAGATGGCTCGATAGCGGCGCATGAGCGGGGTCGAGCCAGCGAGGAAGAAGACATGACTAAGAGGTCAACGGAAACACGACTTATCCACGCGGTTAGTGGTGGGACCCGCTTCGTTCGTAACGGGTGTAAACTGCTGTGTCGGCAGCCGTCTCCGAGGTGCCACGTCAGGTTCATGGGGTGCTTAAAGCGCGTTTAGTGTTTTATGAGACAACAAAATGTCGTAGATTTTTGTTCGCAAAACATAAAGTGATAGTAAAGTAAAAAAATTAACTCGTAAAGTGGTGGTTTTATGCTAAAAACTCGGCATGGTTCATGCTTAATTTTGGTTATAATAATGTATTGAACAAGATTTTGAGTCGGCGATCCTACTGTCAGTCCGAAGGGCCGTCGCAGATAAAATTCACGAGGATATTGAAACCCTCCAAAATTCTTAGGAAAATCATACAGTGCAAAGAAGCCCTAGGCGCCGGTGCTGATGAGCTTGCTCATTTAGCTAGAAGGAATGCACACTTGGCAAGTGTGATGGCAAACCGCACCTCGGTATATATATTAGAGCTTCTCAACAAGGATTGCCATAACTTTATTTCTTAGTCAATAAATCTCTTTCTTTCTCATATTTTTTTTATAAGTTAGTGCTTCATGTACATTATAGAGCCCAAAAAATGGAGCCTTATTTAACGATAATGGACATAGTGTTCAGAAGAACGTGTGCATCATTGCCCTGGTGGACTCATGGCTACACCATACCCCCCTCCCCCCCTCCCCCCGCGTTTCGACATATAAAATGTTTTAGATTTGTAAAAAAAAAAATCTAGACTTTTTTTATATAAATTCACTTTAAACCTGAGTGAACCTACGTACTAAAAGAATGCTAGATACATTTGCTTCGTAAAGCTAAAACATCTTACATTTTAAACGGAGTAAGTATTAACTAAAAACCTACTCACTTGAGATCGTCTTTCCCCGAGGTAGTTCTCTGAAAAGCCTCATATTCCGGGGGGCTGAAGTCAATTCCCGTCAATGCAAAGTAAGTTCTCCATAATTCAATGCCTTTTCATTCCTTTCTTTGATCGATCTTGTCCTGATGATTATGCATGAGAGCAACCAAACTTACTTTGCATGAAGTGGTTTTTGCATGAGAGCAACCAACCTTACTTTGCATGACCTTTGGCGAAAGCCTATTTCAAGGATGATTATACGTTCAAACATTAACAAGACCTCCTGTGAGACCCTGGCGCTACATAACTAGTAGGAGTAATCAAAATGGAAGTCCCGAAGATTATCGAGAACTTACTAGCAACCACTTCCGACTGCAAGCGTGAGTACCTTCCATTTTCGAGTGGTAGTTGATCCAAGTCGGAAACCAGACCAGCTGAATTTTGTTGTATTACAGAGAAACGTCAAGAAGAGCTCGCCAAAGCCCGCGACATCTGGGTGCACATCAGTGTCATGCAAAACAAATTGCAGAAATGGAAAACAATCACAAGGCCGGGCAAGACGCAGTGGAGAAAGATGGCGAAGAACGCCTAGCGAAGGTGAACAGAGAGCATTAGCTCGCCAACATGCAGAAGCGCGCAAGAAGAACTATGGTGATCTACAGCACCAGATGTACTCGGAGATGGAGCAGAAGACGAGGGTGCTCACCGAGCTGAGTCGCAAATTCGATTCCATGGAACTTGCGACCAGGGAGGGAGGCCTCGCGTTCAGTCCTTGTAAGCATTTAGCGAGTCCCCGGTAGACGATTTCCAGCATGGAGGAGTCCCTAACATTGACGGTTTATTTTTGTGCTTATGAAATTTAGTAGGCACAAGTGACAAGTGACAAGGTGTTGTAAATGCAGGGCCGTACCCGAGAAAACAAAGACCCCGTGCGAAACCAAAAAGTAGGCCCTCGATGCCACCACTAGCAATTAGGAAACATGATTTTTGTAATAATTATATCATGTTGGTGGTACAATTTTAAACAATTGCATCCTGTCACAAAGCGATTATCTGGAATTCAAAAGTACTACATTGTTCAGCAGAAATCCTTCTAGCATTCCTTGAGAAAAATCTTCAATTAAATTTTCATAAGAAACCTTCCCCAAAATTCCATGTCATATATCAAAAATAGAACATGAAACCAAAATGGGATTTAACAACTTTTGTTAGATTTTGGAAGCATACTATCGGATGCGGCATGTGTGGCTAGTCTGGCTGCTCCTACTCTTTATGAATCAGCGTTCAGCGAAAAAAAAACATGTCACCGGGCACCGGGCCTCCAACTCCAATGGATGCACCCATATTGCATAGGCGGCAACAACCAACAAGGGGATCCGAAGCTGAGAAGAGAGATGAGGAACTGATACTGAGAAAACATCAAATAAATAGATGATAGATTGAGGGTGCAGCCTGCGGTGTACTTTTTACTTACTCATCGCAACAACATATCTACCATGAGGAAATTGGGATTGAATTTATCTTGATACAAGCTGCCAATGGAAGATGAAAAGAACAACACTTAGCTGGAAGAGAAAGAGAAAGGAGAAGAAAAGGAGAGAAAGGCGTTGGTGAGTTGGGCCCTCTAGAGTTAATTCGGTTGTAGACTACTAGACAGTCATATATTATTTAGTCATATATTATTCAATGCATCGATTAGTTTCTAGTTTTTTTTGGGGTTGAAAGTCTAGTAAACATGATTTGCTAGGAGATTAACATATAAAATTGAAGGCCCTTTAAATTTGGAGGCCCTGTGCGGTTGAACACTCAGCACATGTGTCCGGTACGTACGGGCCTGTGTAAATGAACTCGAAAGAGCGACTCGAAGCCACGATGGACCATCTTCAGGACGGACTGAGCTTGGGTGACTTTGTGCTTCCAAGTCTCACCGTGACTTGGTGTCATCACCACCATCTATTTTTCATCCAAACGTATCAGATTGACTCGGACTCGTACTAAAAAAATAAAAATTCTTAGAATTATTTTTCAATAAACCATGTATGTTCCGATTTGTATTTTGGTGAAGTTTCATTTTATTTCGATCAAAAGTTTGTGATTAAATGGGTATTTAGTTTAAAGTAGTGATCGTAAACGTAAAAACTATTTAATTACAAGATAGTTATCCAAATGAAATGAACCATTCCCAGGTTTCAAAACAAGACATTTATACTTCACTGATCATTTTTCAAAATTTTCTAAGTAGATTTACTTTTTTAGTTCGAAATCCGAATCAAATACGTTGGATAACTGATAGATGGTGGATGGTAGACCAAGTCATGATAAAACTTGGAAGCACCAAGTCACCGAAGCTCAGTCCCTTCAGGACATCGCTGCCTAGACGCTGGCTGTACTAAAGTATTTCGCCCGAATGACACTAGAAGAAAAATTGCCAACTGCAACGATTTGTCCATCCAGCATGGTAGAACCAAGATTTCATTTTTTCGTGGTAGACGGTATTTGTTTTATTTTCGTGTTCCTCTTCTACAACGAAATTGTAAAAAAACATGGCAGAATCGTGTCCAACATGTGGTAGATGTCAAACTTTTGGTTCCGCGTTTTTGACTCTAATGGATGCCACCCCGGTCACTTGAAGCTTGTGGGCCGCAATGTCGGTGTCTCTAGTGTACCTTTTGTTTGGTCGTGCCCCTATTTTGAGCTTGATAATGGTGCTTGATGAAGCATAAGAATCTATCATCTCACTGGAGTAAACTAGCAAGGTGGCCCTCAGAATGCAAGGGCAACATCTCAAAAGTTTATTTAATTTTTTTTAAAAAATATAATTTTATAGATGTAATTTTATGTAATTATTAAAACTACCAAACATAGATAGTCCAATAAATTTTAACAAAGTAAATGATTTTTTACTTTCTTCGTACTTGTGGTTGTAATTTTGGTACTTGTCCTATAAATCTGTAAATATTCATGTCTCGTGTTTGTACAAGAGACATGACTTATTTTAATCAAGATAGAATGGCAATACTTTGACGAGTCAACATCATCCGAGGAATGGAAAATCTTGCTTCTGCCATGCGCGTGTCAAGCTTCGTTCATATTTTTAACAGTTTTATCGTAGTAGAGGGACGCGAAACAAAAAGAAAGTTTTTCATCGGCCACTGTCGAGCCGAGAATTTCGTCACAAAAGTAATTCGGTTGTAGACTACTAGAGAGTCATATATTATTCAGTCATATATTATTCAATGCATGATTAGTTTCTACTAGTTTCTTTTGGGATTGGGAGTCTACTAAACATGATTTGCAGTAATGACTAGGAGGCCGTGTGCGGTCGAACTAAATGAACTCGAAAGAGCGACTCGAAGCCACGATGGACCGTCTTCAGGACATCGCTGCCCAGGCGCTGGCTGTACTAAAGTATGTCGCCCGAATAACACTAGAAGAAAAATTGCCAACTGCAACGATTTGTCCATCCAGCATGGTAGAACCACGATTTCATTTTTTTGTGGTAGACGTATTTGTTTTATTTTCGTGGTCCTCTTCTACAACGAAATTGTAAAAAACGTGGCAGAATCTGGGCCAACATGTGGTAGATGTCAAACTTTTGGTTCCACGTTTTTGACTCTAATGGATGCCACCCCGGTCTCTTGAAGCTTGTGGGCCACAATGTTGTGTCTCTAGTGTACCTTTTGTTTGGTCGCGTCCCTGTTTTGAGCTTGATAATGATGCTTGATAGAGCATAAGCATCTATCATCTTATTGGAGTAAACTTGCAAAATGACCCTCACAATGCGAGGGCAACATCTCAAAAGTCTACTTAAATTTTAAAAAGTTCTCTTTTAAAAAAATTATAATTTTATAGATGTAATGTTATGTAATTATTAAAACTACCAAACATAGATAGTCCAATAAATTTTAACAAAGTAAATAATTTTTTACTTTCTTCGTACTTGTGGTTGTACTTTTGGTACTTGTGCCATAAATCTGTAAATATTCATGTCTCGTGTCTGTACAATGGGCACTGAGATGTGACTTATTTTAATCAAGATAGAATGGATTATGTAATACTAAAGAACAAATACTCGTAAAAATGGTTCAGACTTAGAAAACTGAAATTATAACCTTTTAAAGTTTGAGTAAATCAAAATGTAAAATATTTCACATTGTTGAACTAAAATTATGTACTTTATTTGCTTTCTAGAGTTTGTATTTCAAACCATTTATCTGAAGCATCTATTGTCAAGGCTGTAGTCCTAGTCATGAACTTATTTTGGACAAAAGACGGGGATTTCTTACCATATAATTTATTGGCCAAATTTGAAGTGACAATGAAAATTGTTTTTTGTATAAATGTTTTTCTCTGCATTTACAACTAAATAAAGAGAATTGTCATTTTAGCGCACCCACATATTTCTTCCTCCCGTTTAATCTAGATTTTAGGAAATATAAATGAAGTTTTCATTTCCTATTTTGAAACACACACCATTTTAGACCTAGGCAATGGTCTCGAAGATGTAATTTTTGAAAATTATTATTTACATGCAAGCCATAGACAAGTTAGAGTCCGTGAAATTATTTCTTTCAAACTGATCTTGATAGTAGAAAAAACTCACATAGTTTTATGTTTTGAGAATCCCTTGGTCTAAGCCACTTTAAGGTTGAACTTGTGGGATCTAACAAATTCATATAAAGAGCCATACATTGATCGGAAGGAGCAATTTGCCGAATTTAAAGTGTGCTAAGGTTAAGCAAAATCTAGAGCATTTAAATTAGATGGGGCTACTCAATGCTCAAGAAGAATGCATAGATCCATATGTGTTTGCACTTTATTTTTAATTTTAGTATGCTTTTTTGTATTGGTTGTTGTTTAGTTATGTATACAATATAATTTATTTTTTCAATAAGGGTTTTAAAGTTTCTCCTAGCATGAATATATTTTCTAGGAATCATATTCTTGGCGGTTTACGTTAAGGTCTAGGCTTCGATAAGTGGAATCTGACATGCACTTTTACAATTTGGAAATATTTTTAACCATGGATAATGTTGCTAGATAACTGAACGATTGTGCAGTTCTAAAATGAAGGCTGTGACAACCAACATTTCTAGGTACTACAAAATTTAAGAGAAGTATGTCTCTATTCCCTTTAGACATAGTTTTATATTGATATTAGTATGTCTCTCTTCCTTTTAGACATAGTTTTATATTGATATTTTAATACTTATGCAGAAACATCACACATGCATTTTTTCGGAAACCATGCCATATTATTAGATCAAAATTGTAATTTCGAGATATTTTTTCAGAAAAATAAGATTTTTTCTTAGTCTCACAGTTTGGAACAACGACATGTCTACCTTTGTGTATGTAACACGTTTCTCCTTTATTTTGCTACCTTTTTTATGGAAGTATAGAGTGCCTAAATATATAGTGTCTTACTATATATAACCATTCATATGTGGAAGATTTTCTTATCAATGAATAATCAGTATGTTGGATATACAACCATGCTTAATGTAAGGCGAATTAAGTTCATCGGACATTCATAATTTCATAATTTTTCTTTCCGAGTGACAATGGTACTTGTAAAATAAAATCCTAAACCGATAAGTCATTTTTCCCTCTAAAAAAGTAACATGTGCAAACGTGAGTAAAAAAATGAACTAACTTCTAAATACATGTATGTATAAACTTTGTTTTTTTGCCTGAAGTAGTAGTGTAGGTTTTCACCTCTATTCGGTCGGGAATAGTTGTGAATTTCTAGCCATAGCCGGATATCCCGATTGTTTTTTCTCTAATCATGTCCATCAACGTTTCACGGATGGACTCTTTATTGGTACGGACTAAATATGCCGGCTAATTAAATCCTAACATTAAATGATAGATCCAACAGTCAATATATAGGTTCATTTTTCTTGAACCGTCGCGTGAGACGTGGTATTCTTTTTTTTTTAAACTTTTTTTTGCGGGTAAAAGGAACTTTATTAACCAAGGAGGGTTACATTTGTTGGAATATTAGCATAATTTTCATGATTAATTTCAGAATGTAAATCATGACAACAACAGCTATAAACACGTAAATCTCTAACATACTAGATGTATTGATCAACATGAACATCAGCAGAGTATATGCACTAACAACCATAGTTTGGTGTCAATAGATTTCACTCAAAATCATAACTAGTACCTAACTGCCAGTAGCCTACCCCGCGGGTTGGAGCATATGCGTCATACTCCCTGGTCTCTTCATCAGTTTACTAAAGATCACCCAAGTCTCATAGATCGCGATGTTTATAGTCGAGCTTATATAGGTGTGTTCTTTTAAGAATGCACTGTAGGATGACATCTTTGCTAGTTAAAGCCAACATAAACACATTAAGGCATGTTGCCAACCTGCCTTATAGATTATGAGAGTTATGCATCTTCACATAAAGAGGGTTACCAACTACTCTCCTCAGTCAAACCACTAGCTTGTTCTTCCCAGGTACTAATTCACGGGATTTCCGATCACATAGGTTGGGTTACCACTAGGTGTGACATCCATGGGTCTCAACCCCATCTCCCTTTGTAAAGGGATCTGCCATGTTTTTGTCTGTTTGAATATACGTAACAGTTATTACTCCGGAGTTTCTCAATTTCCTGACAGACTTCAAACGTCTCTTCACGTGTCTTGATGACTTCACGTTATCCTTAGAATTGTTCACTTTTACAATAACAGTTTGGTTGTCACAATTCAAAAGTATTGCGGGCACAGGTTTCTCAACCACAAGCAAGTCCATCAAGAGCTCACGGAGCCATTGTGACTCAACAGTGGCTGTGTCTAAAGCAGTAAGCTCTGCTTCCATAGTTGACCTCATCAATATGGTCTCTCTACGGGATCTCCATGACACCACACCACCTCCAAAGGTAAACACATACCCGTTCGTGGCGTAGAGTTCATCAACGTCAGAGATCCAGTTCGAGTCACTATATCCTTTAAGCACGACAGGGTTCCCTGAATAGTGAATCCCATAGTTCATTGTACCACATAGATAGTGCATGACCCTTTCAAGTGCATGCCAATGATCAATACCCGTGTTAGACATGAACCTACTCAACTTTCTCACAGCAAAAGAGATATCAGGTCTTGTAGCGCATGCTAAGTACATGAGAGAACCAACAACTTGTGAATATTTCAGTTGATCTGTTGGTTCCTTCTTATTCTTTCGTAATGTCAAACTAGGATCATAAGGTGTTGGAGAAGTCTTTATATCATTAAAGCCAAATCGGCTCAAGACCTTCTCAACATAATGAGGTTGCGTTAATGTAATCCCATTCTCATTCTTAATAAGCTTGATGTTCAGAATCACATCAGCCTCTCCCAGATATTTCATATCAAAACTCTTTGACAGAAAAGACTTGACTTCATTTATCACTTTCATGTTTGTACCAAAGATCAGAATGTCATCACGTACAAACATAATATAACACTATCATCCCCACCATGGCAATAGTAAACACACCTATCAGCCTCATTAAGGACAAAGCTAGCAGAAAGTAAAGTTCTGTCAAACTTCTCATGCACTTGCTTAGGTGCTTGTTTCAGGCCATATAAAGATTTTAATAACTTACACACCTTTGTCTCTTCATCTTTTACCACAAACCCATCCAGCTGATCCATATAGATCTCCTCTTCCAACTCTCCATTAAGGAAAGCTGTCTTTGATGTGTGTTGACGCCCCGTTGGGAAACCCCAAGAGCAAGGTATGATGCAGCATAGCATCAAGTTTTCCCTCAGTAAGAAACCGAGGTTATTGAACTAGTAGGAGGAGGGAAACATCTCAAAGGTGTTGCAAGAAACGTGGAAACATGCATAACACAAACTCAAGACTTTGCCCCAACTAACAGTGAGGTTGTCAATCTCACCGGTTGCTATAACAAAGGATTAACTGTATGGTGTGGAAGGTGATGATGGTTTGCAACAAGTAAACTGTAACAGTGGAAGATGTATCAATGGTAAAGATTGGACCGGAGTCCATAGTTCACTAGAGGTGTTCTCCTAAGATAAAAAACATGGCATGCTGGGTAAACAAATTACAACACTGCAATTGACAGGACTGAGCAAGGCATAAAAATGCAATACTAGACAAAAAGATCCTATGAGATTCGATTGGGCAATACAACAATATAAATAGACCGCGATCCAACTGCATCTATGACTAGAAGTCCACCTTTGGGTTATCATCCGAACCCCCTCCAGTATTAAGTTGCAAGAAACAGACAACTACTTTAAGCAAAGTGTGTAAGGTAAACAATCCACTTGTTCCATGAACAAGAGACCGTTGTTTTCTCCCTAGTGGCAACAACACATCTACAACCGTAGAGATTTCTGTCACTTCCCTTGATTAAGTAGAGGCATGAACCCACTATCGAGCATAAATACCCCCTCTTGGAGTCACTAGCAACTACTTGGCCAAGATAGCTACTAACAACATAGAGCATGCAAGATCACAAACAACACAGACATGATAGAATCAATAAGACAAAACCATTAACCAATCTGACATAGTAATCTCAATATCCATCGGATCCCCGCAAACACAACATGCATGATTGCAAATAGATTAGATCTTGATCATGAACGGAGCTCACAAGATTTATACATGAAAGCACAAGGAGGAGATACAACCATCTAGCTACTACATGGACCCGTAGTTCAAGGTGGAACTACTCACGCTTCATACCGGAGGCTGGCATGATGAAGAAGAAAGCCTCCAGGATGATCTCCCCTCCGGCAAGGTGCCGGGAAGAGCTTCAGATCCCCTCGATCTAGGGACGATGGTGGCGGCGGCTACATATGGTTTCGTCGAATTTTGATTGGGTGCCTAGGGTTTTTGCATGGGGGGCTTCTTATAGGCGAAGAGGCGAGGCAGGGGGGCACCCGGGCGGCTGCACCCCCAGGCGCGAGGTGGTCCCACCCGTGCAACCAGGGGGTGTGGCCCCCTGGTGGGTCCCCTCCGTCTCGTACTCTGGCTTCGTGTTCCCCACGGTAAAATATTGACTTTTTCTTTTGTCCCGTCCAATTCCGAGAATATTGATTTTCTGCCTTTCTGGAACCAAAAACAGAAGAAAACAGGCAAATGACACTATGGTAATTTATTAATAGTTTAGTACCAGAAACCATATAAAAACACCTCAAAGTGTGGACCAAGCAAAGCAAAGTAGATAGTAAACAAGCATGGACTCATCAAAAATTATAGATACGTTTCCGACGTATCAAGCATCCCCAAGCTTAACTCCTGCTCGTCCTCGAGTAGGTAAGTGATAAAAGAATGATTTTTGAGGTGACATGCACCATCAAAACCAAGATCAAACATTTGCAAGCATTGAAAGCTAGGATCAAAGAACTCTAAACATGTGCATGAAAGATGGAGTTGTAATAATAAGACAAAGTAACTATGCATGCAACATGAAAGGCTACAAACAAAGATCATGAATAACATGCATTGAAAAACGTTTGTTTATTTCACATACAGAAAACATGGCATAGTGGCATTAAACTTGTCCCTCTTGGACTAGCAAATAGATGCATAGGACACATTCAAAGTTCATAAGAGTGACTAGATACAAGTAGCACAAGAATAAGCAATATCAACAATATGCATCAATCAATAAGTTTTGGGACACTGCACATAGAAATAAGAATGGCAACTATGCTCTCTTAACTGGTGCCTAAAGGATAGAAGGTGGAGACTCAATATTGGTGGAAGAAAGGCCCTTCATAAAGGGAAGCAGGGATTTCAAGTTTCAAAAAGAGCTTCCAAAAATTATGGTACTTGTTAGCTTTCAGCCCTCATTGCCCCTATCATAAGCATCTTGAAGTGATTAAGGTTAAAGTGAAAAAAGATGGAGTATATGCTTGACAAAGTATAAGTTGGCAATCTCATGTCCCTTGAATACGAGGGCCGCATCGCATGCTACTCAACTTTGGTCACCTGTAAGTTCTTGTCATAGTAAGTACATGTGTATCATAGAGAACCGCCAACGGGGTACCCCTTGCACATGGTACAGGAGCTATCCCATAACCAAAATGACAAGGCAAGCAGACAATGAGCATCTTAGCGATCTTTTTATTTACTATTTGCATAGATTTTTATTAAGGATGCTTCACAGATTGCTCATTATGGTGATGCTGCAAGTTTCCACCATGATTAGGCGGCTTAGGATAGCGGCCCAAGCGTTTCTCTACCACAAAATACATAACTCCATGGACTTACAAGCTCCCTCTTTATTTCACACCAGCGACATCCATAGACAAAAGAGCATGATATCAAATGTGTACGAAGTACAAGTGCAATGTTGTAAACATTTCCCATGATAGCATGGTTGTGCTAATTCCAACGTATAAGTGCAAGCATATACAACATAGATGACACAATGGTTCAAGTTTATTAGGGGCAAGGAATATAAAGTGTGCCATCAAGTTTGTCAGTGCTTTAATCACTAAGTTTTCACATAACAAAATACTTTTTAATTGGAAGATAGTCGAAAACAAGAATATACTTGGAGTGGTGTAACACCCCATGCATAGGAATTTATAGTGGACACTTTGGAATAACTTGGTTTCTTGGGAGTTGGAAGCATGAGTAGAGCTTAATCATACAAGTGGAGGCTAGCAAAAGACTAGGAGCAACCAACTAAGAGAGCAATAATGGCCATAATCATGCAGAGCGACAAAACATTACTAATCAAAGCATAGAGTGGTACTACAAGTCAAGGAATAAATGATCATAGAGGCTATGGTGACTTGTTCATAGTCATACATGGTGTGAGCATGTGCCAAGTCAACCCAAATAAAGCATCAAAGGAGAATACCACAATACTATGCTTTTGTATGCTAAAACAACATATGATTCTTTCAAGGCACACTAAGCAATACCAATTGTTTGGAACAAGTCATGCTACAATAATAATCACTAAGCATAAGGTCAAAACAACACATAGCATGTCATGCTAAAGTCTAAGTCACAGTCAATGCAAGCTCCTCTTGCACTTTCAAGCAAGAACTTCCTACTCCTTTCCAACACCAATCGACTTATTTGAAACAACACAGCGAGAACGGGGGGGGGGGGGGGGGGGGGGGTTCCAAACTACTTTATTCAAGAAAACTAAAAAAATAAGCAAACCAAACAAAAACTAAGACGCTCCAAGAACAGCACATCAGTGCATGAAACAATAAAAACGAAGTGTCTAGAAAGACCTGAGCTTTTTATTGATGAAGAAGGGGATGCCTTGGGCATACCCAAGATTTGACGCTTGTACCTCTTGGATATTTCTTGGGGTGACACCGGGGTGGCATCCCCAAGCTTGAGCTTTTTTCCATTCTTCATCTCATTACATCATTCTCTCTCTACACCTGAAATTTTTCCTTCATACAAAACTTCACACAATCTTCATTAGCAATATTAGTGTATTCAAAAGATAATAGACCTTTGGGTTTAGCTTTAGAACAACAATTTTTTTCACTAAAAACACAAGATACCGTAGAAACTCCTTCAAAAAGCTCAATTCCCCAAAAAGAACCCAAAAAGGAATCAATAAGAAGCAAATGCAAATAATGGCAGAAATCTGTCAAAACAGACCAGAAGGTAGAAACCAATTTTTTTCGAAAATATTCTGTTGCTCAAATAAAAAAATATTGAAGTAACGGAAGTTATCTAACATAATGGGGGATTTATTCGTAAATTTTCAGCTCAATCCGACTTACAGAGACTCCTCACGAATTTTTATGGTGGAGGACAGAAATCTGTTTCGGGACAGCAACTCCCCAAATCTTACTTCCCTCTCATTAGAGGTCATTCTTGGCACAAAAACAAATAAAAAAGGATAAGGAGAGGTAATTAATGAAGTAATAACTTCCAAGACTCAAGTAAACTCTTGGGTTATCTCCCAACAAATACTTTTTTTAACACCTTTAAGTTAGGCACAAGAAGCAAGAAATCAAGTATTTTCAAATGAGGAATTAAGGTCAATACTTTCAAAGTCTTCAACTATGAAAGGTATCTCATCCAAATGAGTTTTGGAGGATCCCTTCTCATCTATCTTTGGTTTACTACTTTCATCAAAAGGATTTTCAGGAACAATCCAATCAAAATTCTATTCAAAGTCCTCATGCATCCCAACAAGCTTAAAGGGTATGGGTATCTTAAATTCCTCGCTAGGATTGGTTTTATCTGAAGTACCCACAACATCTTCTCAAGATCCTATCATATTAAAATGCTCAAAGACCTTTTTAGCTTCCTTAGAAACATCATGGAACTCTTTGAGTAAATTTCAAGGATAAATTCTCTCTTTTCAGCATCCTTTTCTTCCTTTGGTTTGAGAAACAAAATTTGCATCATGGGGTTAAGGCTAACAAACCTAGAGTCCAACATATGAACTAAAGAAGCTGCAGCAATTTCATAATTAGGAGCAAGTTCTGCTATAGATCTATCCTTAATATCCTCATGCTTGCTAACATGATTGAAGAATTCTTCAATATTTTCTTTCCCAATTATAGATCCACTACCTATCGAAAGGTCCTTCAGGGCGAACTTGGGGAACAACATGGTGAGCTAGAGCAAGGTGGCAACTAGAGCAAGAACTAATTTTTGTGTGTTTTTGATAAGAGAAAGCAAACGAAACTAGACTAATTTTTTGGAGTTTTTGATAAAAAGAGGCAAACAAAACCAAGCAAAAGAAACTAAGCAAACTAAAAACAAAGTAAAGAGAAAGGTTGAGGAGGAATCCCCTTGTGAAGACGTCCTTAGCCTCCCTGGCAACAGCGCCAGAAAGTCTTGATGCGTGTTGACACCCCGTTGGGAAACCCCAAGAGCAAGGTATGATGCAGCACAACAACAAGTTTCCCTCAGTAAGAAACCGAGGTTATCGAACCAGTAGGAGGAAGGAAACACCTCAAAGGTGTTGCAAGCAACGTGGAAACCTACACAACACAAACTCAAGACTTCGCCCCAACTAACAGTGAGGTTGTCAATCTCACCGGTTGCTATAACAAAGGATTAACTGTATTGTGTGGAAGGTGATGATGGTTTGCAGCAAGTAAACAGTAACAGTGGAAGATCTATCAATGGTAAAGATTGGACCGGGGTCCATAGTTCACTAGAGGTGTGTTCTCCTTAGATAAAAAACATGGCATGCTGGGTAAACAAATTATAGCACTGCAATTGACAGGACTGAGCAAGGCATAAAAATGCAATACTAGACAAAAAGATCCTATGAGATTCGATTAGGCAATACAATAATATAAATAGACCGCCATCCAACTGCATCTATGACTAGAAGTCCACCTTTGGGTTATCATCCGAACCCCCTCCAGTATTAAGTTGCAAGCAACAGACAACTTCTTTAAGCAAAGTGTGTAAGGTAAACAATCCACTTGTTCCATGAACAAGAGACCATTGTTTTCTCCCTAGTGGCAACAACACATCTACAACCATAGAGATTTTTGTCACTTCCCTTGATTAAGTATAGGCATGAACCCACTATCGAGCATAAATACCCCCTCTTGGAGTCACTAGCAACTACTTGGCCAAGATAGCTACTAACAACATAGAGCATGCAAGATCACAAACAACACAGACATGATAGAATCAATAAGACAAAACCATTAACCAATCTGACATAGTAATCTCAATATCCATCGAATCCCCCAAACACAACATGCATGATTACAAATAGATTAGATCTTGATCATGAACGGAGCTCACAAGATCTATACATGAAAGCACAAGGAGGAGATACAACCATCTAGCTACTACATGGACCCGTAGTCCAAGGTGGAACTACTCACGCTTCATACCGGAGGCTGGCATGATGAAGAAGAAAGCCTCCAGGATGATCTCCCCTCCGGCAGGGTGCTGGGAAGAGCTTCAGATCCCCCGATCTAGGGACGATGGTGGCGGCGGCTACATATGGTTTCGTGGAATTTTGATCGGGTGCCTAGGGTTTATACATGGGGGGCTTCTTATAGGCGAAGAGGCGAGGCAGGGGGGCACCAGGGCGGCTGCACCCCCCAGGCGCGGGGTGGGCCCACCCGTGCAACCAGGGGGTGTGGCCCCGTGGTGGGTCTCCTCCGTCTCGTACTCCGGCTTCATGTTCCCCACAGTAAAATATTGACTTTGGCTTTTGTCCTGTCCAATTCCGAGAATTGATTTTCTGCCTTTCTGGAACCAAAAAGAGAAGAAAACAAGCAAATGACACCATGGTAACTTATTAATAGTTTAGTACCATAAAAGATATGAAAACACCTCAAAGTATGGACCAAGCAAAGAAAAGTAGATAGTAAACAAGCATGTGACATAAAAAATTATAGATACGTTTCCGACGTATCAGTCTTCATGTCCATTTGATGAACGAGAAGACCATAAGAGGCAGCCAGGGACAATAGTACTCGAATGGTGGTTAGTGTAGCGACAAGTGGATATGTGTCAAAGTAATATTCACCTTCTTTCTGTGTGTAGCCTTTAGCTACAAGCCGTGCCTTGTACTTATTAATAGTACCATCAGGCCTTAGCTTCTTCTTGAACACCTACTTAGGTCGTTCTGATAATTCCCAGGTTCCATTAGAAAGAATCGAGTCCATCTCATTTTGGATAGCTTCTTTCCAATCATCTGCATCAGGAGATGCATATGCCTCTACAATGGATCTAGGAGTATCGTCCACAAGGTACACGATGAAATCATTACCAAAGGATTTTGTAATCCTTTGTCTCTTACTCCTCGTGAGAGGTTCATCGTCATCCTTCTCAAGGACTTCCTCATGTGGTTGTTCAGAATTCTCAATAGATGTACTAGATTCAGGAAGTATTTCAGAAGAAATTCTATCAATGCTATGCATATCGTTCATAGAAAAATATTCTCAAATAATGTTGCATCACGAGATTCCATTATAGTATCAACATGCATATCAGGTACCTCAGATTTAACCACTAAAAATTTATAGCCTACACTCCGTGGAGCATACCCTAGAAAGATACAATCCACTGTCTTAGGTCCGAGCTTGCGTTTCTTGGGAATCAGTATGTTGACCTTCGCCAAACACCCCCAAGTTGGCAAATACGAAAGTGATGGTTTTCTCCCAGCCCACTCCACATAAGGGGTCTTTTCTTTATTCTTGTTAGGAACTCTATTCAGGACATGACATGAAGTCAACAAAGCCTTCCCCCACCATTCCTTTGATAAACCAGCAGTGGCTAGCATGGAATTCACCAAGTCAGTCAGCGTGCAGTTTTTCCTCTCGGCAACCCCGTTTGATTGGGGCGAGTAGGGGACGTCCTCTCATGAATAATTCCGTGTTCCTCACAGAATTCGTCAAATATTTGGGAAAATACTCACCACCACGATCCGACCTAAGACGGTTGATGACATGGTTATACCCTACGGGCACACAATATTAGCATACTTGGTCCAGCCCAAGGAAGGCCCACAAGAATATACGCGGCCTGTGGATATTTTCGGGTGGCCTAAGCCCATGGCGTCTTCGGATCCTTGGAGAGCAAGACTAGAGTAGATTAAATATTCAAAGGGGCAAACCCTAACTTGGAACCGACTCGATCTGTGACCGAGACCTGCCTATCTCTATATAAAGGCTAGGAGGGCACGACAGGGAGGACAACTTCTCACCGCATACACACCTCCACACTAGATTGCATCTGTGCACTCCTGTACTTTTCGGTTCCGCCGTAATCAAGAGAAGACAAGTAGGAGTAGGGTTTTCCCTCTGGGGGATTGAACCTAGGTAAACCTCGTGTGCCCGTGTTGCTTGTTTGCTAACCGTTCCGCGATCTCCAGCATCCCCACCTTCTCCAAAACCCAAGCTAATAACAATGGTCATTGATGAGATCAAACCTCGTCAATTGGTGCCGTCTGTGTGAACTGGGGGCGCTGATTGTGCGATCGTGATGGTCCCATCCGAAGTGATCTACAACTCCTCGGCGACAGAGAGCCATCTCCTCTTCGGCGCTTTCGACTTCACCGCCCACTCACCAGTCACCATGAAGGATTTCGAGCCCGTAGGCGACGGGCTTGAAATTCTGTTCGAGAGCTTGTGCTTCCAAGTCGGGCAGACCGGAACTCTTCGCCTCCTAGATCGAGTTCCGCCACCATCCATCAGGCCTGCTTCGTGGATCCCACCCATCGGCGTGCTACACACGTCGACGTTGACAGACGAGTCCTATGACAGCAGCAGGTGCAACTCAGATCTGTGCGGCCCTCCATCCGACAAAGGAACCTACGGTTCCGGATCCGAAAGCTGCGGCAGCAGCGATCCAATCTACAGGCGATACCAATGCGCCGTAGTAATCCATGGAGAAACGGAAGGGCAGCAGCCCAACCCACCATCGAATCCGCCGCCCAACCCGTAGGCTGGGAACGGAGGAAATGGAGGACAGCCACCCCTCCAGCCCAATGAGGGCGATGCCGACGCTTATAGAAGAATCAAACTCAACAAGGAAGGATGGCACCAGGCACGCGAAGCCGTGGCAGGCAACAAGATCCTGCCTGTGAATGCTTCATGGGACCTGCTGATGGCATACCACCTGCTCCTCATCGACCAGCACAACCGGCAGGTGAAGACGCAAGAGATACTCAACAAACGCAAGTAGGCGGCTTCGGAGTCTAGCGTGCGGCGAGCTGCGCTCTCCACCATTGGTGGCTCTAGCTTGCACGACAATCATGCTAACAAGCACCACTCTTGTACAGAGCACATGGACCCCGCTGCACGACGTGAGGTCACCAAAACCCTCAACACGTCCTTCATGGAGATGGACGCAATGGCAATGTCATACCAAAGACGCCTCAGGCTGCGATCATGGCAGCCACCACGTACCTTGCGTCCCATCCACCTCTGGTGGGGGACCCGAAGAGCGCCATGCACAAGTACACGCTAGCCGAACTAGGACTCGTCGGAGCTGCTCTCTACGAAGAGGCTCCCGCGGAGCCGAAGAAAAAGGCTGCGTTCAGATTCAATCGCAGCCCCACACCATCATCCGGCGAGGACGCACACGATCTGCCTCGACGTCGCAGAAGCCCAAGACGTCGCAACAGCGATTATGACGCCCGAAACGACCTCACTCAACGCAAGGTCGACAAGGCATGCACCAAACGCGCGTGCTCAACCGAATCCAAAGAGGATGACGACGGGGAACTATGTGGAGCATGATGCTTCAGCAGATCTGTTCGGCGCACACGCATGCCGAAAAATTTCAAACTTCCTTTGGACACTCTGAAGTTCGACGGCACGCAGGATCCGAAGGCCTGGCTCAGCGGCCACCTCTCGTCCGTCAAGCTGCATGGTGGCAACAAGAAGACCGCCCTGCAATGCCTTCAGCTGCAGCTGATAGGCGCAGCTCAGATCTGACTCAGCAGCCTGTCCTCAGGCTCCATCTGAAGCTGGGAAGAACTGGCATACAGTTTCATCCGAAACATAAAGGGAACCAGCAAGAGGCCAGCCTCGATCGAAGAGCTGCGGGCTTGCACTCAACGAACGGGCGAATCCATTTGCTCATACATCTTGCGCTGGTCCAATATCAAGAACTCCGTGGCACACATCTCCGAAGAGAGAACAATCGACGCCTTCAAGGATGGCGTCAAGCGCCCGGACTTCAAGGAAGAACTTGGGCGCGTCAAGCCCAAGACACTCGACCACCTCATGGACATTGCCAACAGGTGGGCAGATGGCGAGGACTCCCTCCACCAAGCACATTCGGATGAGGAGGATGAATACGGCCGCAGGCGCGAACGCTGTAGCAAACGAAGATCACGCAGCTACGACAGACCCGACATGGTTGCGGCTGGCTACGCCGAACGCCGCAACGACAACAACCACAACAGCGGAGGATACCGCGGAGGCAACTTCCGCGACGAAGGGCGCCCAACATAAACGTGGCAGCGCCGCGGCCATGACGACGAACCTTCGGCATACGACAAGTTGTCGGGCCCCTGCACCATCCACTTCTACATCGACAAGCAGTATGGAAAAAGAAGGCCAGCCACATGCTCAAGGACTACCGCGAGTTCCAGAAACTCAACGAGGGTCTGAGCCAAATGCGGCACCAAATCGTGAACCCTGGGTTCGGACCCGCACCCGCACCAGGTGACATCGCCCATGGAGCTCCTCCACCACCGCTCGGGGGACTGTCGAATCCCACAATTGCACCTGCGCCAAACACCGGCACAGGTGGATATCCACCGCCAAAAGGGTCCCTCATGATCAAGAAGGGACGCCCTACCAATAGGGTGCAAAAGAAGATCACTCGACATGCCAGACTTGCTGTAACCGCTCCACCGGTCATCCCTGAGTACCTTAGTGGCTCGGAGTCCTGCATCACGTTCAATCGTTTGGAGCATCCCCGCTAGATCCCTTGCCCAGTTCATGCTGCCCCGGTGCTCGAGGCCCAGATCGGAGGATTCGAGATGAGCCGCGTCTTCATGGACGGCGGCAGCGGCATCAACCTGATGTTCGCCAGCACCCTCGCAGCGATGCGGATCCTACTGTGCAGCCTGGAATAGTCGGATACAACATTCCACGACATAGTCCCAGGGAAGGGCATATATCCCCTAGGAAAGATATGGCTCAACGTCATCTTCGGCAAGCCCGGAAACTTTCGATGTGAGCGACTCGAGTTCAAAGTGGTGGATTGGCCATCACAGTACCACACCATCCTTGGGCGTGTAGCGTTCGCAAGGTTCCTAGCAGTACCGCACTATGCATACCTGCTGCTCAAGATGCCTGGGACCAAAGGTGTCATCACAGTCCAGGGAAGCTTCACCTGATTAGACCACTATGATAGAGATTTCAACAGAATCTCCTAGTCATTCGGCATGCAAGAGGAGCTCACAAGGCTCCGAGAGGTGACAGGCAACGGGGCACCCCCAGTCACAAGGCAAAACTCACCTGATACGTCGTTCGACTCCACAGTCAACACGAAAATGGTGCAGGTCCACCCAACCGACGCGTCTAAGACGACGATGATTGCCAACAACCTCAATCCGGCATAGGAAAGCGCGCTCGTCGAATTCCTCTGTGAGCGTTGGGAAATCTTCGCCTGGTGTCCTTCGGACATGCCATGAGTTCCCAGGGAATTCGCCGAGCACGCACTCAATGTATTTCTGGATGCCAATCCTATCAAATAGTCCATCTGATGATTGTCCGAACCACGAGCCGAAGCCGTCGGAATCGAAGCCAATAGACTCCTCGATGCCGACTTCATCCGGGAGATCAAGGAGAGCGAGTGGCTAGCCAATACTGTGCTGGTCCCTAAAAAGGATACGGACATCCTGCTGATGTGCGTGGACTTCACGTCGCTCAATAAGCACTGCCCAAAGGACCACTTCCCTCTACCTCGGATCGATCAGATCATCGATTCGACTTCAGGATGCGAGAAACTCTCCTTCCTCGATGCCTACTCAGGCTATAATCATATTCGACTGAAGGTTGAAGATCAAGAGAAAACGGCATTCATCACACCGTTCAGAGTATTCTGCTACAACACAATGCCCTTTGGGTTGAAGAACGCATGTGCCACGTGCCAGCGGTGCATGCAGGCGTGCCTAAAGATCCAGATAGGCCGCAACATACAAGTCTATGTCAACGACATAGTCGTCAAGAAAAGGGAGGCCAAGACATTGATCGACGATCTCCGCAAGACGTTCGACAACCTTGATCACTACAAGATCAAGTTGAACCCAGAAAAGTGCGCCTTCGGCGTCCCATATGGCCAACTACTTGGCTAATTCATCTCCCAGCGAGGGATTGAGGCGAATCCGAAGAAAATCCGGGCCATACTGGCCATGGAGAAGCCGAAGAACCTCAAAGGTGTCCAACAGCTAGCTGGTCGCATCTTGGTGCTGAGCAGATTCATCAGCCGCATGGGTGAGAAGGCCCTGCCTTTCTACCAGCTGCTACACAAAGCAGACAAATTCGAGTGGACACCTGAAGCAGACGACACATTCGAAGATCTGAAGCGACTGCTCTCCACCTCGCCCATCCTGGTCACACCAAAGGAACGCGAGCCTCTGCTGCTATACATAGCAGCCACGCATTAGGTGGTAAGCACCATACTCGTGGTCAAACGACCCGAAGAAGGCAAGACCCATGGGGTCCAACGCCAAATCTACTACCTCAGCGAGGTACTAACTCCAACAAAACAGAGGTACCCTCACTACCAGAAACTGGCCTACGGCATGTTCATGACGGCTCTTCGGCTGAGCCACTACTTCCAGGAGCATCAGATAATGTTTGTCAACGAGGCGCCACTGTCCAACATCCTGAACAACCCCGAAGCAACAGGACGCGTAGCCCTGTGTGGCATCGAGCTATCTCCTCTAGACATAGTCTACGAGCGGCACCATGCGATCAAATCTCAGGTCCTCCCCGACTTCTTCGTCCACTGGATGGAGATCCAGCCGTCGGACACCCCGAATATGATGCAGTCATGGACGATGCACTTTGACGGCTCCAAGCGCGAGGCCGGAGCAGGAGCTGGCATCATACTGACGTCCCCGCAAGGCGATAAGATGAAATACATCCTTCGGATGAAATTTCGAGCCTCCAACAACGAGGCCGAATACGAGGCCCTCATCCACGACATGAGGATGGCCAAGATCTGCGGCGCAACCCGCCTAGTCATCTATGGTGACTCAAAATCTCGTCGTCCAACAGACGATGAACGAGTGCGACGCACATGCCGCCAACATGATCGCGTACCGCGCGCTCTACAATTCACTCGAAGGAGACTTCGACGGCTACGAGCTTCGGCACGTTGGAAGGTAAAGCAACAAGGAAGCCGATAGACTCGCCAACATCGGCTCCACCTGCGCACGGGTACCACCAAGTGTGTTCCTCGAACAAATCTGTGTGCCTTCCATCAAAAGGAAATTCCCCAAGGGATCACCCAAAGAAGCAGAGCACGCGGGGGCTATGCCACCCGAAGGACAGGAAGGACCCAAAAAACTCGACACGGAGGTCGAGTTAGTCAGCTTAATGCAGGTCATGGCAATCGAAGAAACATGGACACAACCGTACCTTCGGTACCTGATAAACAGAGAACTGCCTAATGACGCGACAGATGCCCAACGCATATCTCGCCGGTCCAAGGCCTTCACCATCATCAATGGCGAGCTATACAAGCGTAGCATTTCGGGTGTACTCCAGAGGTGCGTCACCATTGGTGACGGCAAAACCATCCTTCAAGACATCCACGAAGGCATCTGTGGCCATCACGTGGGCAGCCACGCCCTCGTCGCCAAAGATTTATGAGCTGGATTCTACTGGACAACGACCATGACCGATGCCAAGGACATCGTCCGGAGGTGCAACGGCTGCCAGAGGTTTGCAGACCAACTACACGCACCAGGGTCAAAGCTCAGGCCCATACCCTTGGCCTGGCCCTTCGCCCAATGGGGCCTTGACATGATTGGAAAACTGCCCAAATCTTCGAAAGGAGGCCACGTCTACCTCCTGGTCGCAGTCGACAAGTTCACCAAGTGGATCGAGGCCATGCCTGTCACCAACCAAAAGGGCAAAACGGCCGTCAAGTTCTTCAAGTCCATCGTCTACATGTTCGGCATGCCGCACAACATCATCACGGACAACGGGTCGAACTTGATCTCTAAAGAATTCCAGGACTTCTGCACAGGCCTTGGCATCAACATATCATACGCTTCCATGGCGCATCTACAAACCAACGGGAAGGTCGAAAAGGCCAACGGTCTCGTAGGCGGTGGCATCAAGAAACGCCTACTCATCCCACTTGAACGGCTTGCGAGAGCTTGGGAAGAAGAACTACCCTCCGTCCTCTAGAGCTTGCGCACAACGCCGAACAGCTCAACTGGATACACGCCCTTCTTCATGGTACACGGAGCCGAAGCCGTGCTACCTGCATAAGTACGCCATAAGGCCCCACGGGTCGTCGCCTACAACAAAGCCAAATCGACGGCCACACTCGAAGACGCCGTCGACACACTCGACGAGGCATGCGACATCGCCATGGCTCGCTCGGCGGTCTACCAGAAAAGCCTCCGCAACTATCATAACCGTTGGATGCGCCCAAGGTCCTTCGTCGAAGGAGACCTCGTCCTACGACTCAAGCAAGAGAGGCCGAAGAAGCTCGAGTGACCGTGGGAAGGACCCTACATCATCACCAAAGTCATCCCAGGTGGCGCCTACCGCCTCAAGCACGTCGAGTCTGGAGTCGCATACTCCAACCCATGGAACGTCGCACAATTGCGACGCTTCTACCCATAGATATCCCTCCTTACTTTCAATAAGGCTACTCAGCCGAATAATGTACCTCCTCGATTACGATATGAATAAAAGCTAAGTGCCTCGCCCGAAAAACTTTTTTCCTTACATTACTTTCTGTTACAACACACTTGAGGGCTCCGCCTCACCTCACGACTTCATTGACTGTGAATAACGCATGTAAACCTGAGTAGCTGATCACGTCAGGCTAACGAAAAGGGCATGCATACAACAAAGCACCACATGCTAATACACATAATCTTTACAACAAAGGGCACAACAAGCCCAGTCGAAACATATACAAGTTTTACATCTATCTTTTTTCAGGTCTACCTATTATGAAGGATCACATGCGCCCAATGCTCAAAAAGATCTACAATCTCTTCGGCATACTGCCTAACAGCCGCATAATGCAGGCGCATATCCCAAAGGACACCATCTGGTCGAAGGGGCGGCCTAACCGCCACTGCCGCAAGGTCAACATCAGGGCGATGCAGCTGAACAAGCGGTAGAGTAGCTTTCACCCCTGCCACCAACTGGTGCCGCACCAACTCCCTCATGTGATTCACGTCCCGAAACTTCGACAGCAAACCCCATAGGGTGGACGACACCTCATCTAGAGGAAACATGACATACATAATCGATGCAAGGGAAGTCTTCACCTGCCTCAGCATCCGCGACACCTGATGAACACGATCCTGCACCGTCGTAAGGACGGTGGCCCGGTCACGGTCCATCCAGAAAAAGCCTCCGGCTTCCATATCCTGTTGGGTCAGGCAGTTGATCCGAACTGCAACGCGTTCCTTCTCCTCCCTCGGAACAAAGTTGGCACCTGCAAAAACTCAGAGTAATATGACACGCAAACAAGGCGCATCCGAAGACACGCAGCAGCCCAAGAAAACTCACATTGCAGTTGCTCGCTCAGTCTTCGACTTCCAAACGTCCGCATTGCCCCGAACGTTAAGGATCTCCTTCTCCAAGATACGGACACGATCACAAAGAAAGGCAAGCTGTGACGTATCATCCAGAGATGGTCGCGACTGGGGGACAGTCGGAGTATCCACAGGAGCCTCACCCGATGGTCCCTAAAGGAAAACAAGCAAGAATATGAACAACACATGTCTTGGGCAACAACTCGAAGCATCATTTATATACATCAAAAGCCACTGCGTGGCACAAGGATAATTTGTTCATCCACAAAAGCATACATTACAAAAGAGGATACACTATCCTGAAACTACAAGCAAACAAGCCTAAGCAGCCGCATCCGGAGTGGCCTTGGAGCCAGAATGCCTGACCTTGGCTTCGCCCTGCTGCCTTGCCGCATAGTCTGCCAGCAAGTCGATAAGCTTCGGACCATACTGCTTACAACGAGAAGCGAAGAGAGCAAAGGCTACCTTAGAGCCGTCGGGAGCTATTGGCATCTAGGAGGTGACGTCATGAAGATCCAGCTCCGCTCTGGACGCCATGGACATGGCCAGCCCCATGGAAGCGTCGATGCCCTTCTGCTTGCGCTTATAGGCCGCATGGGCATCCTTTGACAGCGCATCCACCAGAGAATCAACATCCTCAAGGGCAGCTCCCTTGGGAAGGATCTCCTTGTAGAAACGCTGGAGAACCTCCTTGGCCTTAGCAAGGGAACTAACAGCAGTGCCAGAACGATCTTCAACCGCTGAGGTAGCATCATCCAGAGCGCTCCCGTGCTCCAGGACATTGTGATAAAACGCAATGCCCGAGGCATCTAGCGCCAAGAAGAATAGACATGAAAAAAATAAGGCCAAGAAGAAAGAATAGTCGAAAATCCAAAAACCAATTACATGCAAAACACATACCGGAGAAGGCCTTGGCTATATCCATCAGCTTCTCGTCCACCTCCTTCTCGCACGCAGCCACAGCAGTTGCGAGCTGCTCCTCGCGATCCGAAGCCTCCTGCTGGAGGCGCTCCTTGGCCTCGGTAGCATCCGCCAGCTCCTGCTGCAGACACTCCTTTGCCTCCATGGTATCAGCAGCCTACTTCTCCGCACGACCAAGACTCTTTTCAAGAGTGTCCAGTCGGATAAGAGCCGCATTATTATCATCTACAAAGCACCAAGGACATACATGATCAACGCAAACTACATTGAGGCAACAGATGCAAACGAACAGAAATAAGCAAATAATAGAACATTGCAGCTGCTTCATGCTGGCCTCCAGTGCCAGATGCTGCCGGATGAGCAGGTTCACACTGTGCACAAAGGGCTGCAGAAAGAAGTAGAAGAAAACAATCAAGAAAGAATCAAAACAAGGCTCAGGGGCTGCACCCCACAACGAGCAAAAACGTCGAACAAAACGACCCGAAAAAGGCTCGAGGGCTCCCCCAGGACAAAAGGAAAAGCAACCTACATGCTCAGACGGGGACTTTGAAGGTCTAGGTGCAGTCTTTTGAGTGACGACCACTCGAACCTCCTGCGGAGAGGGGTTCGGAGCATCGCCCCTAGAGGTGGCCACCGTCTAAAAGGGTGGGGCCGTCAGCTTCGACTCCCCCACGTCCTCCTGGGCGCCCCCACTAAGAGAGCCCTCCAAGGAGTGGCTGCAAAAAAAACTTTCATCTAAGCAAGAAGAAAAGTGCACATGCAAAAAACAGAACAAAAGCATCGGAAGGTACTTACGAGTCGATGTCGCTCATATAAAAAATGGGCGGCGCCTTCTCCTTCTTTTTCTTCTTGGCCGGTGGCTGTGGCGCCATAGCCCGCACGGGCACAGCCGGGAACAGTGAGGATGAAGCACCATCATCCCCACCATGGCGCACAAGGAAGGACGGGTCCCTAGCATCGGCGAAGTCGAGGCATCCGAAGACTCACTCGAACTCCGTGTCCGCTTTCGGGTCCGCCCCTCGCTCGCCTCAGAGGCTTCCTGAGTTGGCGACTGCGCCGGAGGAAGCTCAAACTCGGAGTCCACAAATTTGTTGTCCGGTGCAATTGAAAACCTTTCGGGCAGTCGATGCACCATGCTAGCCACCTTGAGCTCCTGCACAATGAAGACATCAAAGATTAGTACAAGCAATTATAAGGAAAAGCACTCAAAAAAGGCACAACGCGCACGTCGCAAATCTATACCTACGGAACTGGTTTCATGGCACTGAAGGGGGACGTCAACGACTTCCCCGGAAGATCCTCCTCGGACTTGTACTTCAGCAGCGGCCAAATAACTCTGTCGAGGTCGCCTCGGGATAACTCCTCGGCTGAGACCCTCGTCGGGTCGTTGCGGCCAGTGTAAAGAAACATTGGGTGCACCCTCGCCTGGAGCGGCTGCACCCGACGTTTGAGGAAGGTGCGGATTATATCCACACCATTAACCTCCTTTCCAGGCTCCATCTGGAGAGCCTCCACCCGACGGTAGAGCTCCTCTACCTCCTCCACCTCGCCCTCCAGGATATGGTTGTTCCAGGATCTCTTCGGCAAGATCTCCTGGGCGGATTCGAAGGGGGCAAGGCCGAAGTTTTGCCCGTCCAATGTGGAGTCATGGATATAAAACCACTTCCTCCGCCAGTATTGGACGGACTCAGACATAGAAAAGGAAAAGAAGAGAACAGAAGATCGAAGGGAAATAACGCAGCTGCCGAGCGGATAGACCCCGCCGGTGCCAGACTGCCTCTTCACGGAATAGAGCTTCCGGAAGAGGCCAAATTGCGGCTCAATACCGAGCCAACACTCGCAAAAAGTGATGAAGCAGGCGATGTGGAGAAGAGAATTGGGTGAAAGATGGTGGATTTGGATGCCATAGAAGAACAACAGTCCACAAAGAAAATCAAGGACTGGAAGCGAGAGGCCACGAAGAACAAAAGCGACAAACATCACCCGAAACCCTGCGGGTGGATGGGGAATTACCTCATCGCCGGGGATCTTGACGGCCTCCTTATCCCGCGGGATTAAACCCGCATCACGCAGCTTGCGCAGGTCACTCACATGCGTCTCCATGCACCGCCACCTGCCATCGGTGATGCAATCGGCGGTGGTGCTTTTCTTGCCACCAGCAGCAGCACTTGAGCCTGCTCCGGCGGAGGCCTTCTTTGACTTCACCATCGTGGAGCGTCGACGACAGCGGTGTGCGTGCAGGAAAGAGGAAGGAAAGGACCGAAGAACGTCCAGCGCGCGAGGAGAAAGCTCATGAAAATGAAAGCAGTGAAAGCAAATGGCGAAGGGTGAAACAAACTACTATTTTCCCCACAGTTATAAGGATGAAGATGACGAACAGGAACCGTTCATCCAGAAGCCCTAATGCTATGGTCAGATCCAACCGTCCACGTGTCAACACAACAGCGAACCGTCGCCCCTCACACCGTCCACTATGCACGGAAACCAAGGAGACGCCGTAATTCTCGCCACGTCGCGCATGACCAGTCAACTCCAAGTCAGAAAGTGGGACCCACATTCGTCCAGTCACGTCACCTCTGGCGCCGCAGACGGTTGAGGTCACCAATCTTCAGCACTGACGTCATCAAAACAAAGCTAGCAACGGTTGGAAATCTTCGGCTGATAATTAAAAGTACTCACTCGAATCTACGATTTGAGCAACTACTCGGGGGCTACTCCTACCAGGAGCGCTGGCTGCGCACCTGAGACTTGGTTAAGGTATTAAACCACTGTTGATTCTTCGAGTCCTATGTCGATTCTACAACTCCACTAAGGACTCAGGGGCTACTCCCATAGGGAAGATTGACCAAGCATCCGAAAAATTGTGTCCTACGGACCTGAAGCTCAAATACCCGAACTAAAGTCTCTGCTCGAGTCTACGACTCGAACAGACACTCAGGGGCTACTCCCATAGGAAGCGCTGGTCGTGCACCCTATGATTTTTTTCGACTGTGATCCTTCGGATCAAAATGCGAAAACTTTTTGGCAACTTTGCCCCAATCAACGCTAAGTGAGAAGCATCCTCATTGGACACCCAAAACACCTCCGCGGTGATAACATTTCAGATGTTGTGTCTACGACACAAAGATGAGACCCGTAGATATCATCTAATGGCCTGGTAACGCACCTGACTGCGCTCTGCCAGTAAAAAACCATGTCAACAAGCACGATGAAAATCCCAACAGACGCGTTGGGTACATCACTCGAAAACTACTGGGATTCTACTCCTGTAAGACCTCAATGGCCTAAGTCGAATTACACCAGCATCCGTTCCAGATTCGATTCTAGGGACTCGAGTCTGAAGAAGATCATGTTGTTTTGTCCTAAGACAGTTAACTAACCCTGATCCGTCAGGAGAGTCAGGCACATGCATCAAAAATCCCTACGAACTAAAATCATTCCTTCTCTTATGAACAGACACAGCTACACCCAAAAGATTGAAGAGTCCTTAGCCGAATCTATGATTCGACTGAACATTCACGTGCTACTGACATGATTATACCCTATGGGTACACAATATTAGCATACCTGGTCCAGCCAAAGGAAGGCCCACAAGAATATACGTGTCCTGTGGAGATTTTTGGGTGGCCCAAGCCCATGGCGTCTTCGGATCCTTGGAGAGAAAGACTAGAGTAGATAGAATATTCAAAGGGGCAAACCCTAACTTGTAACCAATTCGATCTGTGCCCAAGACCTGCATATCTCTATATAAAGGCTAGGAGGGCATGACAGGGAGGACAACTTCTCACCGCATACACACCTCCACGCCAGATTGCATATGCGCACACCTGTACTTTTCGGTTCCGCCGTAATCAAGTGCAGACAAGCAGGAGTAAGGTTTTCCCTCCGGGGGCCTGAACTTGGGTAAACCTCATGTCCCCGTGTTGCTTGTTTGCTAACTGTTCCGTGATCTCCAGCATCCCCACCTTCTCCAAAACCCAAGCTCATAACAATGGGCATTGACGAGATCAAACCTCGTCACTTGATCTTTCTCTCTAGTTGATTTTCAACTTCGGACTTATAAATTTTAAAGTAGTCTAAAGCCCCATCTTTAGTGTGCAACAAGTAAACATAGCATAATTTAGTAGCATCATCTATCAACGTCATGAAATATCTCTTTCCACCTTTTGTCAACACACCATTCATCTCGCATAGATCAGAATGTATGAGTTCTAGAGGTGCCAAGTTTCTCTCCTCAGCAACCTTGTGAGGTTTTCGAGGTTGCTTTGATTGCACAAAACTATGGCACTTACAATCTTTGGCAATAGTGAAATTCGTAATTAAACTCATACTGGACATCCGAGATATCAAACCAAAATTAATGTGACATAAATGAGAATGCCAAACACTGGTATCGTCATTAACACCGCCACAAATATGATTCACGGATTTATTACAAAACTCTGAAAGTGAAAACCGGAACAAGCCTCCGAACTCATAACTTTTACCAATAAATTGTCCATGTTTCGAAACAACGACTCTATTGGACTCTAACACAACCTTAAACCCATCTCTGCATAGAAGGGAGCCACTAACAAGATTCTTGTTCACAGTAGGGACATGCTGCATGTTCCTCAGCTGCATGATCTTTTCGGAAGTAAATTTCAGATCCACCGTGCCAACACCACGAACAGAAGCATGCGATCCATTCGCCCTTATGACGGATGAATCCCGAGCGACCTGATAAGAAGTGATCATAGAGATATCAGCACACACATGAACATTAGCACCCGTATCAATCCACCAACATGGAGATTCAAATACTGAAAGAACAGTAAATAAATTACCATACCCATTAGTGTTGCTAGCAGTCACGATGTTGACAGTCTTCCCACCTTTCCCTCTGCAATCTGCACGATCTGGGTAGTCCTTGGAAAAGTGGCCGAGCTCTCCACTTGAGTAACAATATAGCTCGGCCTTGTTCGACTTCTTCTTCTTGAAGGTTGTAGTCTTTTCAGGCTTGTTGAACGAGGGCTTATAGTTCCCTTTGTTCTTACCAAAGGTCTTCTTCTGCGCCATGTAGGCGCTAGACTGGCCCTCGCCTCCTCTCTCAGCAATGTCCTTAGCCCGAGCCTTCTCCTCAACATGAAGAGACGCTATCAGGTTTTCAACCGATATCTCCTGTCTCCTGTGTTTGAAAGTTGTGGCGAAGTTCCTCCACGAAGAAGGCAACTTTGCAATAATGCACCCAGCCACAAACTTGTCGGGTAAAATACACTTGAGGATTTCAAGATCCTTGGCGAAGCACTGTATCTCATGAGCTTTCTCAACTACAGAACGGTTGTTAACCATCCTGTAATTATGAGAGTTCTCCATGATGTACAGCTCACTGCCAGCATCTGCTACACCAAACTTAGCGTTCAGTGCCTCCTAGATCTCTTTTCCATCTTTGATGTGCATATACACATCAAACAGCTTGTTGTTAAGAACACTCAGAACGCATCCCACAAAGGCAAGATTGATTTCCTTGAACTTGTTTTGAACCTTGTCAGATGTCGTTCCTTCAGGTAAACTCTCACTAGCCTCGAATACTTTTAGAGCTTGTAGCCATAAAGTGGTCTTGTACTGCCACCTCTTAAAATGAACACCGGTAAACTTTTCCAGCTTCATAGCATTGGCCAAGTGTCCCATGTTTAATTCAGGAAATTGCCTATAATAAGGTTTTTGGATTATTGGAATATTAGGCATAATTTCCACGATTAATTCCAGAATATAAATGATGACAACAACATCTACAAACACATGAACCTCTAACATACTAGATGTATTGATCAACATGAATGGCATCAGACTATATACACTAACAGCCATAGTAAAACAACAGATATGATGACGGTGTACGTACTGATTGGTTGTCGATGTAGTCACCGTTGGTGCAGCAGCCTGTCGAAGCAGTCGCGCGGAGCGCTTCTGAAAAACCTTATTCACCTTCTCCCGTACAGGATCACAAAGGTGAGTGGTTCTGAAGACCTGCTCTCCCGACCGCTGGTTCACGCCGGCAAGCGGGATGTAGTAGAATACGGTGGCAGTGCAAGCAGAGAGGATGGAAAAACCCTAGATCGGCTCGAAAATCCCGTACAGGACACAAAGTGGACCAAGCCCACATCGCAAACGTTCGGGTCGGTTACAGATAGACCACGATCTGGGAGCGACCCGAATCCACTAAATGTTGACACGTCTGTCTAACCGCACACATTTTCCTGAGCAGTAAAATAAAGCTCGGCTCGGCGAGATTACCGCAACCCATGGCGCGCGCGTGTCGCGTCGTGATGAGGCGAGCGTGCGTGCGAGCGGTGTTTTCGTCAGATGAGGAGCGCGCGTGTAGCTCTCTTATTGTCACTCACTTACAAAGTGGTGCAACACTCCACCTTATAAGGTGGTGCAACTCTTCTTCAACTTCCCATGTGGGACTAAACTTTATCTCCTAATGCTCTTGCCACACATATGTGAGCTGCCACTAACTTGGGCCAAATCACATATGTGCTTCCACATACATGGCCTTTGATATTTAGAGAAAAACTGAAATCACACATGGGTCTTATGATTTAGCCCATTATTTCTAACAACATTGTGGTCATGTTCTAGCTCTTGAAGAATAACATCAGGTCTAGAGCCTAACCAAGTAGTAGTACGATGTTCCACCCTAGCAAAGTTTGCAAGGCAGTGGCTAACCCTAATCTGCGATCGTTCCACTTTTACAAATTGACACACTCTATTTTGACTAGACATGGTTTTTATTTCTGCAATAAGATGAAGAAAAGGCAATCTGTCCTATGCTCTTGACTTTGCTGCTTCAATCATCTGGGCACAATCTGATTCAACGATGATCCACAATTGGCTGAAATGAGTGGAACGTTCCAACCCTTCAAGATACGCTTGCAGCTCTGCTTCGAGAGGGGAAGCACAATCATCCAAGAATCTGCATGAAGAGAAGATCGGAGATCCCTCATAATCACGAAGAACCATCCCAATTCCTTCCATATGACCAGCTTCTTGAAAGGACCCATCAACAGACAGTTTGACCCACCCATCCAGTGGTTTAGACCATGGTTTGATCGAGGATTGCTCTTTCTTACCAAGTAGTCGTGTAATCCCATCGTCCATAATCGGTTGTTTTCCTTTAATCAATGTATCTGTAGAAGCATGCGTAACACCACCTATCAGTCTCAAATAACTGTTCAGAAATCGCCTCGAGCCTTCTAGAGATGGTAGGGGTTTATCATGAGTAGCATCGTTCCGGCCATACCACGCTCTCCAAGCAACTAACAATGTCATCTCCACCATATTATTTGGAATTTTAGCAATTACCGTTCTAAACCAATTGAAAGGGGGCATCGAAAGGTCAGCATCTGAAGGTAAATTCCAGCTCTTCCGTATCTTTGTCCACAGGTTATGAGCATGCAGATAACGAAATAAAGCATGAACCACATCCTCTATCTCCCTACAACAGATGTTATAGTAGCCTGTAACTCGCATATGTCTCTATAGTTTATTTTCCTCTGTTGCTAAACCATTTGAAGCAGCCTTCCAAGCAAATATTTTCACCTTCGGTGGAACAGAAAAGCGCCAAATTTTTGTCCAACAAGGATCATCTCCAGCTGGTCTTGCACTACATGGTGCCATAGAATATTGATCCGGATGCTCAGATAGGGCTAGCTTGTATGCACTCTTCACAGAAAAACCCTGGAAGACTCAGGTTGCCAGGCCAAGGTGTCATCACACGCATGTCGAGGTAACTTAATCTTTAAGATTATATCTGCATCGATGGGTGCAAATGTTTGGCGATTTTTTTACTACATCCCACCTCCCCTGATCATCTGGCAATTCAGTGACATGACATACACGACGGTTGCCCTGTGGGGGTGAGGGTTTTATCGTACGATGTACGAGGGATCCAACTATCCCTCCACACTCTAATACTTTGCCCATTTTCAACTCGCCAAATTAAACGCTTCTTTAACAATTCCAACCCATAAGAAATAGCTGTCCAGGTTGAAGAGGGTTACCCGTAAATACTATATCCAAAAGATCCCCATTTGAATAATACCTTGCCTTTAAAAATCTCGCACATAAGCTGTCAGGAAACGCTAAAAGTCTTCAGGCTTTCCTAGCCAGTAGTGCTAAAAGTCTCTCGAAACCCAAGACCTCCTTGATGTTTAGTTTGATTTAACTTAGGACAACTTATCCAGTGTGTTTTTCGTTTACCTTGGTTAGATCCCCACCGATAATCGCGTATCAGCTTCGTCAGATCTTCACAAACTCACATGGGTAACTTGATACCTCCATAATGTATGCAGGTAATGCTTGACATGACATGGTAGCATCTAGTATAATAATGAGTTCAATTGAGATGCGTACTATTGTTTTTATGTTGATCCAAAACAACAGTTTTCTTTGATATGTATATATTCAACATTGGTTGATCGCGTCAAACCAGGTTGACACAGAGTTACGTAACTTCTAATCTTTTATTAATCCTAGCCATATATTTTAGATCTAACCAGTAAAATAATTTAGATGATGTGGCTTAACGTGGTGCCTCGACCAAGGGTCCACTGGTCCCGCACTGGTCCCGCGCATCCACCGACCCAATCGCTATCTGCACCCCCCTGACGTCGATCCCACGCATCCACCTTCCTGTTCGTCTAGCGCCCGGCCACCCAGATGCCTCCCCACCTCGCCGATGCCCCCACCTCCTCGATGCCTCCACGTCTTACCCGACGCCCCATGCCGCAACCTCGCTGATGCCTCCACCTCCACGATGCCCGTGTTGGTTAGTTTGCCGCCTCTCCACCCGACGCCGAAGGGATTCCAGTGACCAAAAAGTGGCGGCGTGATGAGCGTTGGGGATATTCTTTCCGGGTATACCCACGGGACTCGCTGACCAGGGTGGCCCACCAAAGGTTTAGAGCTTTGCTCCACGGGCGGCCTAGTCAAGGAAAGAGGGGGAGTCACTTCCGGCTATGACAAGGACCGGAAGACTTACCGACTTAGGCCTGTAGTATTACCTGTAGTCCAAGCTGTATCTAGTTACCGACTCTGTAACGTAGCCGGATCGGTCTTTCCTGTAACCCTAGGTCCCGGTGACTATAAACCAGACCTAAGGGAGCCTTTAAAGCACTAGATCATAGATAACCAACAACCATATCGCACAGACGAACCTCTCTTGTAATCCACTGTAACATCCGACTCTTGTCGATATATTACTGGGTTGCTAGCAGGAGTAGGATCCGATCACCATAGTCGGATCTGAACCTGGGTAAACTTGTGGTGACTGCTCCCGAAACACCGTACGGCTCACACCCCATCTTATCAATGCCTTCAGGACACCCTATGTGTACTTGTCGACAATCCGACGATAGTTGGTGCCCACCGTGGGGTTGGTGACCTTTTGGAGCTTCGTTCCGGGCAGAATCTGCGTGTGCATGAATCGACAAAACAATCGCCATCGGTCGCGTTCTCTACGCTAGTGACGTACCTCTCGTTCTTATCGACGAGACCTGGATTCCGGATAGGGAGCCCATGACGACATACACAATCATGCCTATCGGCGAGATCGATATCTATCTCGGTTTCGATGATCCCACCCAACCCACCCCTAAGGTGATGACCATGGCGGAATAAAAATTTGGACAGGCTCTATACGCAGAGGCAGAAGAGTTCACGATCCTGGAAAAACATGAACCCACCCAGCCCGCTCCTGTAGTGGAAGAAAAATCCGGATCAAATCTCCCTGTTGAGATGGGATACATAGATGAGGAGTATATTTGCTTCACCGGTTCTACCCATGATGGAGCAGAAAAAACACTCTTGAGGCACAGGATAAACCAGATGATGAAACGCCCCTACATTGACTACTAAGCAATCACTAAGATCAGGCAGAGCTTTGAGATGGCAGAGGCGGAAACTCAACTGTGCCACTACCTTGAATCCATGAAGAAAAAGAAGCATTGCTTCATACGCTACGTTGGCTCTGGATCCGTCTCTGTCGATGCTGGAGCTGGCAACGACTCAGTCCTTGATGCAATTAGAGAAAACACTAACCTACCTGCTTACCCTCAGGAGTCACTAACGTTGCAGGAACTCCAAGAATTTGAGTAGGAGATGGCAGTGTACGAAGAAGTGTAAACCTCCAAAACAGTGGAAGGTGAGCTGGAGAACCCTCCGAGTCCGTATGATAGCATGGATGAAGACTACACCTCATAAGATGACATGGACACCGGAGATTCATCTGAGGTCCAAAAACCAACCATGATGGAAAGTACCGACGGAAGTTTATCTCCCATTATCAGACAAAAAGCCGTCTTTGCCACTGGTACGCACGTAAAGGCTACTGGGCAGTCAACGAAGAAGAATAAGAAAAATAAGAACCCAACACGGTAGAGCTAGTTGAGGAAGCCAACGAGGAAGAAGTTGACGAAGAGATCGAGATGGAGAACCAGGACGGAGATCCAGTTAATCCCACACCGATCGACCCTCCTGTGAACGGACACGTTGTCACTAAGGGTGCACATGAAATCTACGGAGATGCACTCACGATACCAATCCCACTTCTCCGGATCTCACTCCGGAGAAGCTGGGGAAAAGGGCTAAGGACCTAGAAAAGTATTGCTTGTTTTTGCTCGAAGAAGCTGCGTGCATCGTCGAGCTTAGACAACAGATAGACAGTAATCCTGCCCTATACCAGTCAGAATTCAAGCGGCTTCCCAACAAGACAAGAGGTGGAACGGTTCTTGCCAATAGGAACCCGAATATCCATAAAGATCTATTTGACGATAAAACTGGAGAGAAGATCCGATTCTACAACACGCCAGTGGAGAACGCTAGAGCCGCTCGAGCCATCCTATCCAATAATCCGTCTCCAGAACAGGTCCAACAATGCGTAGCATTGCTCGACAAAGGTTTGCAACAACAAAAGACATCCGCATCATTAAGTGGCAAGATGGCTTCAAAGTTGGAATTTTGCCACTCTAACATAGGCCAAAAAGATGATGAAAGACCCCACAGGGATAGAGATCAACATCATCGTCCCCGGGAGGAAGAACACTCAAGGACTGGATCAAACGGTCATCATCGCACGGCCCGCGGGACCGATCGGGAGTTATTTCGGCTGTGTCTCAAGATACTATCAGGGAATTGGTACCTAGCCAAACCCATCGTTGGCAGAATAATCACCACTGGGAATACTCGGAGGTGCGCTGCCATCGAGAATAGGATCGGCTAAGAATTCCACCCCGAGCTGTTCGGCCGAGCCTTGTCGTAATGACAATGTCGAACAAAGAAACGACCTGGATTGCCTTGAGTCAAGAAGGGATGGAGCCCGACGAAATCAACCTTGGAGCTAGCATGATGAAGCTCCGGGACCGTGTCGCTCAGCCAGAAATAACCCACTAGAGCCACCATCACCGCCCAGAAGTGACTATGAGGGATCCCATCGCAGCCATGTGAGCCGCAGGGGTGGGGGGCGGCGACGGGGGATGAAGAAGCATAAATATGAATCCGTTGCCACGCAGAAGCCGCAAGCCACCAAGGAGCAGGTCTTTCTCGCCCAACGATGCTCGCCACCGCATCGAGTCCAATATAGAAGCACGGCGGTACGAGGAGGAAGACGTCTATGTGGGACCCAAATGCTTTGGCCCACCTATCCATCAAACAAAGTTTTCGCTTGACTTCGGCATTGCTAAATACATTCAACCCTACGACGGTGTATCTTGGCCAGATACCTGGCTTCAGGATTTCTTCCAGGCTTGCTGCATCGCAAAATGAGGAAATACCTTGGTCGTAGTCCGGTATCTCCCACTCATGTTGCGGAAGATGGATCAATCATGGATCAATGAACTGCCAGAGAACTCGATTCACAACTGGTATGATATGCAAAGTGTGTTCTTTTCAAACTTCGAGGGAACATACAGGAGGCCCTGCACAGCTGGAGACTTGCAGCGTTGCACTCAATGACCTGTAGAAACTTGCCAAGATTACCTTGGGCGCTGGATCAACACTTAGAACTCCTATGAAGTAGTAAACGATCAAACCACGATTGAAGTTTTCATCGCAGGACTCCTAGTCGGATTATTGCGTCATAGACTAAAGCGTGACCATGTCACAGACCTGTGAGAGATGATAGAAACGACGAGCAAATATGCCGACACCAATGACGATTCAGATGGACTGCTGAATATTCTGGACAATCCACATGTGGCCAAGCAGCAGAAGCAACAAACTTAGAAGCACAAAAATACCTCAGAAGATAAACCGGCTCCGGACAATGCAATTGTTAATGCAACATTCGGATCTGGAGGACGAGGAGGGCACGGAGGTGACCGGGGACGAGGTCGTGGAACTTACCGAGTCCATGGTAGAGGAGATCAGCAGCCCGGAAATCATACTCCTGGGCCGACATAGACAATAACCCTTGTGTACATCACTCGGACGGGATTGGAGGTTCTACCCATACCAATGCCGAGTGTCATTTCAATGACGACATCAAAAGAGACGAATCCGCTAGCTACAGGGCCAAGCGATGCAAAGGAAAGAAAATTCCAAGAAAGGCAAGTAGGCCAAGGAAGATTCCAACATGGAAGAAGCGGATGCCGCACAACCCAAGTTGGATGGAAAGAAGGATTACCCTACAAAGAAATACACATATGTCTTCTTCCTTGGAACTCAGCCGGCTAAGGTTAGAAGGGCGATTCTCCATGAGCTCGATGCCACAGTTCTGGCTGTCCCCTAATTCTTGGACTGATCGGATGTAACCATCACCTTTGACCGCAATGATCACCTGAGGAAAACACATCATCGGGGAAAGTACCCTCTGGTCGTCAATCCTCTTATTGATGGCTACGAGTTCTCCAAAACTCTCATGGACGGTGGTAGAAGCATCAACATCCTCTACATCGAGATGCTTCACCGCATTAAGATCCATGAAAGTTAGTTAAATCACAGCAACGTGAATTTTCATGGCATTTTACCAGGAAGACATGCAGATTCTCTAGGTGAAATAACATTGGACGTGACATTCAGAACTCTGGACAACTACCGGACCAAGCCACTCTCCTTAGAGGTGGTACCATTCAAAAGTGCTTACCACGCCATCTTCAGGCGTCCGGCTTACTAGGCGTTCATGGCTCGCCCCTGCTACATATACAACATGATAAAACTTTCGGGTCCAAAGGACATCATCACCATCCGGGGAAACCCGAAGAAAGCAAGAGATTGCAAGGAAGGATCTGTCGCCTTTGCTGAAGCCGTGCTACATGCCTAAGAGTATCAGAAGATCAAGAAGAACACTGATCCATCCGAGATGCTTGCTACAAAGAACGAGGTGCTAAAGCCTAGTCTATATTTCAAGGCATCAGAAGATACGAATAAGACGTCGCGGTAGGAAGATGATCCCTCCAAGTCAAAAAATGTAGGGGTAGTTCTAGACCTCACATAGGAAAGCGCGCTTGTCGAGTTCCTCAAAGCTAATAAAGATATCTTTGCATGATAACCTTCTGACATGACCGGAGTACCTAGAGAACTTGCCGAGCACTCTCTTAATGTGTACCCTAACGTTAAACCCGTCAAATAGTCCTTATGATGATTTGGTGATGAAAAGTAAATAGCTATAGCTAAGGAATTAGCCCGACTAGAATTAGCCGGATTTATCGCAGAGGTCATCCATGCTGAATGGGTGGAAAATCCTATACTCGTCCCTAAAAAGGACACTATTGATTTAAGGATGTGCATTGATTATACAGCCTTGAACAAGGCTTGTCCTAAAGATCCGTTCCCTTTACCAAGAATTGATCAAGTTATCGACTCCATGGAAGGGTTAGAAGTACTCTGTTTCCTCGACGTATATTCCGGATATCACCAAATACCGATGAAAAAATCGGATCAATTAAAGACATCTTTAGTCACACCTTTTGGAACCTTCTACTACAAAACTATGACTTTCGTCTTAAAGAACAGAGGAGCTACATATCAATGCACCATGTAGCGTTGCCTTAATGACAAAATTGGACACAACATCCACATATACGTAGATGATATATCAGTGATGTACAAAAAGAAGGAACCACTTATTTCCGACTTAGAGGAAACATTTGCTAGCCTATGAAAATTCAACATAATGCTAAATCCGAGGAAATGTTTCTTTGGAATCCTAGCCAGAAAATTGTTAGGTTTCATTGTGTCTGAAAGAGGCATAGAGGTGAACCGATACAAAATCAAGGCTATATGTAACATTACCAGGCCGACTCGCCCGAAGGACGTGCAATGACTCACTGGTTGCATCACAATAGCGAGCCGGTTTGGAAGCCAACTCGAAGAAAGAGCCGCACCTTTATACAAGCTCTTGAAGAAAACCGACAAATTTGTCTGGACCAAGGAGGCCGACGTTGCTCTGCAAAGTTTGAATGATCTACTTTCAAATCCACCAATTCTCGCAACACCAGAGCCACATGAGCCTATGTTACTTTACATCGCAGCGACGAACAAAGTCGTAAGTGTGGTAACATCAGTGGAGAGCGAGGAAGAAAATCACGAGCATAAGGTGCAACATCCAACTTATTACCTAAGCGAGGTCCTGGTAGAGTCTAAGCAAAGGTATCCACATTACCAAAAGCTAGCCTATGGATTATTCTTTGTTGCCAGAAAGCTACGACACTATTTTCAAGAGTACAAGATCACAGTGGTGAGTAGTGCTCCCCTAAGAGATATAATGAACAATCGCGATGCCACAGGACGTGTCGCAAAGTTGGGAATAGAGCTTGTAGCTTTTGACATTGAGTACAAGCCACGAACAACAACCAAATCCCAAATACTCGCTGATTTCGTCGCTGATTGGACAGAGACGGCAGAAAACACAAGTTGTCCAGACTCATAATTTTGGACCCTACATTTTGACGGATCAAAAGCACGAGGCGGCTCGGGGGCTGGCTTGGTGCTCAAGTCACCCCAAGGAGATATGATGTTCTATGTATTACAGATACATTTCACGGCAACCAATAATATTGCCGAGTATGAAGCATTGTTACATGGAATACGCATTTCCAAAAACATTGGCGTAACTCGACTCATGTGTTACGGAGACTCGGATTTAGTTGCCCAACAAGTATCCAATATCTGCAATGCAAACAAGTACATGGAATCTTACAAAGTTGTTGTGGATGAATTATCTAAATCGTTCGAGGGTTTTGAGGTTCAACACATCCCTCGAGCAAAAAATGAGGAAGCAGATGTGACATGGATATACCCGATGGGTGCATAACATTGGTATACCCGGTCTAGGCCAAGGAAGGCCCATGTGGAGACCTGCAGCCCAGGGAGATTTCGGGTGGCCCAAGCCCATGGCGAGTTCGACTCCTTGGAGGACAAGTCTAGATGTAGATAGAATTTCAAAGGGTCCAACCCTAATTTGTAACCGACTCGACCTATCCTGGGACCTGGCCTATCTATATAAAGGCCAGGAAGGTACGGCGAGAGGGATCTCAACACCTCATACACACACCTCACGCCAGATTGCATCTGTGCACCCCCTGTAACCTTTGGTTCCGCCGTAATCAAGAACATACAAGCAGGAGTAGGGTTTTCCCTCCAGGGGCCTGAACCTCGGTAAACCTCATGTACCCGTGTTGCTTGCCTGTTAACCGTATCGCGACTTCCAGCATCCCCATCTTCTCCAAAAACCAAGTCCATAACAATGGGCATTGACGAGTCGAACCATCGTCAATTGTCGCCATCTATGAGAATTGGGGACGTCGATTGTGCGGTCGTGACGGTCCCATATCGAGCGATCTATGATTCCTCGGCGACGAAGAATCACCTACTCTTCGGCACTTTTGACTTCACCACCCACTCACCATCCACCCGCAAGGATTTTGAGTCCGTAGGTGACGGAATCGAGATGCTATTCGGGAGCTTCTGCTTCCAGGTGGGGCAGACCGGCAGCCTCCACCTCCCAGAGTGGGTGCCAATTCCATCAATCAGGCCCGCTTCATGGGTCCCACCCATGGATGCCCTATGCACGTCGATGCCGACGAGCGATTCAGATGACAGTAGCAGCTGCAACTCTGATCTGTGCGATCCCCCTTCGGATGAAGGAACCTATAGTACCGGATCTAAGAGCTACGATAGTAGCAACCCACTCCGTGAGCGCTACCTGTGCGCCATCATCCATGGTGGCGACGTCAACAATGGAGCAGATTCACCACTAGGTGAAAATCCAAACCCCCCTCCCAATCCCTCTCCCAACCCTTAGGTTGAGAACACGGGAAACAGGGTGAACCCGCCTAACAGGGCGTCTCGAGGCACTGAGGGCGTCAATCGTGCCCACAACTAGATCCACCTCAATGAGGAAGGCTGGGAGATCGCACATGAAGCCGTGCGGGGCAATCACATCCTACCCGTGGATGCCTCCCGTGACTTGCTGATGGCCTATCACTGGCTCCTGATCGATGAGCACAATCAACATGTCAAGCTGCAGGACGACCTCGAAAAGTGCAAGCGGGCAGCTGACAAGTCAAGCATGCGACGAGCTGCGCTCTTCGCTGGTGTCTCCTCTTCACACGGGAACAATGCCAACAAATACTGCTCTCGCCTGAAGCGCATGGACCCTGCTGCACGGTGCAAGGTCACCAAGGCACTCAACACGTCCTTCATGACGATGGACTCGCAAGGCAACATCATGCGGAAGACGCCGCAGGCTGCAATCATGGCAGCCACCACCTACCTCGCATCCAACCCGCCACCGGCGGGAGACCCGAAGATCGCGATCCATAATTGTGCGCTCGCAGGACTCGGACCCGTCAAAGCTGCGCTCCACGACGGAACTCCCACGGAGCCAAAGAAAAAGGACGTGGTGAAATTCACTTGAAGCCGCACACCCTCATCCGAGGAGGAAGAGCATGACCTGCCCCGACGCTGTCGGAGCCCAGGGTGCCACAGAAGCAACTACGACGCTCGTAGCGAGGTCACACAGCGCAAGATCGACAAATCACGTGCTAAGCGCGTGTGTTCAACTGAGTCTGAGGAGGACGACGGAGAACTGTGTGGAGCCATATGCTTTATCATATCCATTTAGCAATCGCGGATTCCGAGGAATTTCAAGCTCCCTTCAGACAACCCGAAGTTCAATGGCGTGCAGGAGACGAAAACCTGGCTCGACGATCATCTGTCATCAGTCAGGCTCCACGGTGGGAACAAGAACACCACCCTACAGTAACTCCAGCTGCAGCTGACAGGCGCAACCAGGGCCTGGCTCAGCAGCCTCCCCTCCAGCTCCATCCGCAGTTGGGAAGATCTCTCCTACAGCTTCATCTGCAACTTTAAGGGCACCAGCAAGAGGCCAGCCTCAATCGAAGAGCTGTGGGCCTACACCCAACGGAACAACGAGTCCATCCGCTCGTACATACTCCGCTGGTCTACCATCAAGTACTCCGCCGCAAAAATCTCTGAGGAGAGGGCAGTCGACGCTTTCAAGGACAACGTCAAGCGCCGCGAATTCAAGGAGGAGCTCGGGCGCGTCAGGACCAAAACCCTTGATCACCTCACGGACATCGCCAATCGCTAGGAAGATGGCGAAGATTCTATCAACCTAACACATTCGGATGACAAAGATGACTTCGGCCATAGGCGCGATCATTGTAGCAAGAGAAGATTGCGCGTCTATGACGATCGCGAGGAAGTCAACATGGTCGCGGCTGGCTACACCGATCGCCACGACGATGGCAACCGCAATAGCAGATACCACAACAGCAACTACCGCGATGGTGGACGGCCCGCCCAAATGTGACATTGTCGCAACCGAGATGACGAGCCTTCGGCATACGACAAGCTATCAGGTCCCTGCACCATCCACTTCTACATCGACAAGAAGGATGGTAAGAAGAAGGCCAGCCACATGCTTAAGGACTACCAAGAGTTCGAGAAGCTCATCGAGGGCCTCAGCCAGTTGTGACACCAGGCGGTGAACCCTGGATTTGCACCTGCTCCAGGAGCCGTAGCCCACGGAGCTCCTCCACCACCACCTGGAGGACCCTCACAGCCGCCGACCGCACCAGCACCAAAAAATGGTGCAGATGGATACCTGCCATTGATTGGGTCCATGATGATCCAGAAGGGGCGCCCAACCAACAGGGTGCAGAAGAAGATCACCCGGCAAGTCAATCTGGCCATGACTCCCCACCAACCATACCTGAGTACCTCAGCGGCTTGGAGTCCTGCATCACGTTCGACCATTCGGATCACCCGCGCCAGATACCTCGCCGAGGACATTCTGCCCTAGTGCTCGAGGCACAGATCGGACGATTCAAGATGAGCCGCTGATACGTCGTAAACGTATCTATAATTTTTGATGCTCCATGCTTGTTTTGTATCTACTTTGCTTTATCTACAATTTGAGGTGTTTTTATATCTTTTTTGGAACTAACCTATTAACAAGTTTCCACAGTGCCAGTTGCCTATTTTCTTCTGTTATTGGTTCCACAAAGGCAGAAAATCAATACTGTCGGAATTGGACGGGACAAAATGCAAAGTCAATATTTTACCGTGCGCATCACGAAGTCCAGAGGGGAGACGGAGAGGCGAGCTAGGGCCACCACACCCCCCTAGGCGTGGGTGGGCCCTACCCGCGCCTAGGTAGGGTGTGGGCCCTCTGGCCGCCTCCCAGCCTTGCCTCTTCGCCTATAAGAAGCCCCCGGTGTAGAAACCCTAAAGACCCGACCAGAAAGCCACGAAAAGTTCCATAGCTCCGCAGCCACCAAAGGGGAGATTCGGGGGATAGAAAAGTCTCTGTTCCAGCACCCTGCCGGGACGGGGAAGTGCCCCCGGAGCCATCTCCATCGATCTCCATCGCCATCTTCATCACCGTTGCTGATTCTCATGATGAGGAGGGAGTAGTTCTTCCTCGAGGCTAAGGGATCTAACGGTAGCTATGTGTTCATCTCTCTCTCTCTATGCATGATCTCATTGTGTTCATGAGCTTTGTAATCAAGTATATATACCTTGCTACTCAAGTGCTTCAATAGATCTCTACTCTCCCCATGTGTGTGAAAGTGACATCGTGGACGCCATGGTGGCACTTAGGCTTGAGTCTACATAAATACTCATTGTGCTTTAATAGATCTACCCACGTGTGAAAGTGATAGTGTGCACGCCGTGTGTGGCACTTAAGCTAGACTACATATATATTTGTTATGAGTTATATTTGGAGTTGGATGTCTTTATGAAATTGTGGTGTTTGTTGGAACAATCTAGCGCTCAAGGTGACAGTGTGGGGTTATCTAGATGGGGAATGCGGACTTTGAGGTGTGCTTTTGTAGCCCTACCATGGATTAGAGTGTCCAACCGGAGAGTAGTTAAGAGTAGTATCATGAAGAGAATATATTTATATGAGAGAGTGTTCACTAGTGAAATTATGATCCCTAGGCCTTGTTTCTAAACATTGAAACAACATTTACATCTAGATATGTTGCATGTTTGCTTGCTTCCATCTTTATTTCAGTTTGCCTTTAGTCTCTCCCACGTCAAGCTCCATCAAAGCTATTTTCTGGCACTGTTACTGCTTGTATTTCACTATCTCTTCACCGAACTAGTGCACCTATACACCTGACAAGTGTATTGGGTGTGTTGGCGACACAAGATACTTCTTGTATCATGATTGCAGGGTTGCTTGAGAGGGAATACCTTTGACCACTTCCTCCCTGAGTTCGATAAACCTTGGGTAATCCACTTAAGGGAAACTTGCTGCTGTTCTACAAACCTCTGCACTTGGAGGCCCAACAACTGTCAACAAGAATAGAAGTGCATAGACATCAAGCTATTTTCTGGCGCCATTGCCGGGGACTGAAGAATAATAAGCTCCCATGTCAACCACGTGCCATCAAAGTATTTTCTCGCCGTTGCCGGGGAGGAAAGGTAAAAGGCACTCACACACGTTACCCCACAACAATAGCAAGCCAGAAAGCTATTTTATGGCGCCATTGCCGGTGAGGTAAGGTAAAAGGTACTCACATCCTTCGGTGTGAGTGCTCAAAGTTATTTCCTTTAGATCCTGCAATTTTGTCTTTTTATTTCTTATTTTCACTAGTTAGGCTTAATGGAAAATAACAACAAAATTAGAGAGCTTTATAGTGTTTATCTTGAGTTAGGACATGAAGTGTTTGAAGAGAAAATTAAAAAACCTATGGAGCTTTATTTGCATGCTAATAGCAATGTTATTAGTATGAATTCTTTGGACACCATTATTGCAAAGACTATGGAAAATTCTAAGCTTGGGGAAGCTAGTTTTGTTGAAAATGATCTTTTTAGTCCCCCAACTTTGGAAGATTGCTATTCTATTGCTTATGATGATACCAAACCTCCAATTTATGATGATTACAATGATGAATATGATATTTTCAGTCCACCTACTATTGAGGAGAATTTTTTTTGTGATTACAATATGCCTCCTATATTTGATGATTATGGTGATGAGAATGATAGTGATAGCTATTTTGTTGAATTTGCTCCCACTCCGATTAATAAGAGTGACTATGCTTATGTGGAGAGTAATTATTATTTTATGCATGTGGATCATGATAAGAATGTTTTATGTGATAGTTATATTGTTAATTTTATTCATGTTGCTACTGAAAGTTATTATGAGAGAGGGAAACATTGTTTTATGTATCTCAACAATATTAAGTTTCCCCTCTTTATGTTGAAATTTTTGAAGTTGCACTTGTTTTGCTTTCCTATGCTTGTTGCTTTGTGCTTTCATGACTTCTTTCTTTACAAGATTCCTATGCATAGTAAGTGGGTTAGACTTAAATGTGTTTTGAATTTGCTTCTTGATGCTCTCTTTTACTTCAATTCATATTTCTTATGTGAGCATCTTCTCAAACTATCAAGCCTAACTTAAAGGCGTTAAATAAAAGTACTTGTTGGGAGATAACCCAAGAGTTTTCTTGAGTATTGGAAGTTATTACTTCAGTAATGACCTCTCCTTATCCTTTTTATTTGCTTTTTGTGCCAAGAATGACCTCTAATGAGAGGGAAGTAAGATTTGGGGAGTTGCTGTCCCAAAACAGATTTTTGTCGTCCACCATAAAAAGTCGTGAGGAGTCTCTGTAAGTCGGATTGAGCTGAAAATTTACGAATACATCCCCCCTTATGTTAGCTAACTTCCATTAGTTCAACACTTTTTGTTTTGAGCAACAGAAGGTCTTTGAAAAAATTGGTTTCTACCTGCTTGTCTGTTTTAACAGATTTCTGCCATTATTTGCATTTTCTTCTTATTGATTCCTTTTTGGATTATTTTTTGGGAAATTAAGCTTTTTAGGGAATTGCTATAGTAGCTTATGTTTTTAGTGAAAGTTTTTTTGTTCTAAAGCTAAACCCAAGGGTCTATTATCTTTTGAATACACTAATGTTGCTAATGAAGATTGTGTGAAGTTTTGTACGAAGGAAACCTTCAGGTGTAGAGAAAGAATGATGTAATGAGATGAAGAATGGAAAAAATCTCAAGCTTGGGGATGCCACCCCGTGTCACCCCTAGAAATATTCAAGAGGTACAAGCGTCAAATCTTGGGGATGCCCAAGGCATCCCCTTCTCCATCAATAAAAATCACAGGTCTTTCTAGACACTTTGTTTTTATTGCTTCATGCACTATTGTGTTGTTCTTGGAGCGTCTTAGTTTTTGTTTTCTTAGTTTGCTTGAGTAAGTTGGTTGATCACAACACACTTATTTTGGAGAGAGACACACTCTGTTTTCATTGCCTAGAACACTCTAGTTTTCATTCTTATTGTTCTGTGAGTGTTCAATTTTGCTAGCACTGAGTTTAGCTTTAGTTTTCTTGTGCTTTCAGCTTGGAAACTTTTATTTATTCTTTGTGGATTTGTGAGACAAGCTGACTGATCTTTATTGATTATTATCTTTCTGAGTTGTTTCAAATAAGTTGATTGGTGTTGGAAAAGAGTAGAAAGTTCTTAAGTGATACAAAAGGGAGCTTGTTTTGACTGTAGCTTAGACTTTATCATGACATATTAGATGTTGTTTTGACCTTATGCTTAGTGATTATTGCTGTAGCTTGACTTGTTCCAAACAATTAGGATTGCTTAATGTGCCTTGAAAGAATCATGCGTTGTTTTAGCATACAAAAACATAGTATTGTGGTATTCTCCTTTGATGCTTTGTTTTCGGTTGACTGGGCACATGCTCACAACATGTTATGACTATGAACAAGTCACCATAGCAACTATGGTAATTTAGTCTTTGACTTATAGTACCACTTTATGCTTTGATTAGTAATGTTTTGTCCCTCTACATGATTATGGCCATTATTTATCTCTTAGTTGGTCGCTCCCAGTCGTTTGCTAGCCTCCACTTGCATGAGTAAGCTCTACTCATGCATCCAACTTCCAATAAACCAAGTTATTCCAAAGAGTCCACTATAAATTCCTTTGCATGGTGTGTTACACCATTCCAAGTATATTCTTGTTTTCAGCTATCTTCCAATTAAAAAATATTTTGTTATGTGAAAACTTAGTGATTAAAGCCCTCACGAACTTGATGGCACACTTTATATTCTTTGCCCCTAATAAACTTGAACCATTGTGTCATTAATGTTGTATATGTTTGCACTTGTACATTGGAATTAGCAGAACCATGTTGTCATGGGGAAGGTTTTCAACATTGCACTTGTACTTTGTACACAGTTGATATCATGCTCTTTTGTCTATGGATGTCACGGGTGTGAAATAAATAGGAAGCTTGTAAGTCCATGGAGTTATGTATTTTGTGTTAGAGAAACACCTGGGCCGCTAGCCTAAGCCATGCCTAATCATGGTGGAAACTTGCAGCATCACCATAATGAGCATTCTGTGAAGCATCCTCAATAAAAAGCTATGCACAGGGTAAATAAAAAGATCATTGAGATGTTCATTGTTTGCTTGCCTTGTCATTTTGGTTATGGGATAGCTCCTGTACCATGTGCAAGGGATACCCCGTTGGCGGTTCTCTATGATACACATGTACTTACTATGACAAGAGCTTACATGTGACTAAAGTTGAGTAGCATGAGGAGCGGCCCTCGTATTCAAGGGACATGAGATTTCCAACTTATACTTTTTCAAGCATATACTCCATATTTTGTTCACTTTAACCTTAATCACTTCAAGATGCTTATGATAGGGGCAATGAGGGCTGAAAGCTAACAAGTACCATAATTTTTGGAAGCTCTTTTTGAAACTTGAAATCCCTGCTTCCCTTTATGAAGGGCTTTTGTTCCACCATTATATTGAGTCTCCACCTTCTAACTTTAGGCACCATTAAGAGAGCATAGTTGCCATTCTTAGTTCTATGTGCATTGTCCCAAAACTTATTGATTGATGCATATTGTTGATATTGCTTGTTCTTGTGCTATTTGTATCTAGTCACTCTTATGAACTTTAAAGGTGTCCTATGCATCTATTTGCTACTCCATGAGTGACAAGCTGAATGCCACTATTCTATGTTTTCTATATGTGAAACAAACAAACGTCTTTCAATGCATTGTTATTCATGATCTTTGTTTGTAACCATTCATGTTGCATGCATATTTACTTTGTCTTACTGTTAGAACTCCATATTTCATGCTCATGTTTAGAGTTCTTTGATCCCATCTTTCATTGCTTGCAAATGGTTTGATCATGATTGTGATGGTGCATGTCACCTCAAAAATTATTCTTTTTATCACTTACCTACTCGAGGACGAGCATGAGTTAAGCTTGGGATGCTTGATACGTCGTAAACGTATCTATAATTTTTAATGCTCCATGCTTGTTTTGTATCTACTTTGCTTTGGTTTGTCTACACTTTGAGGTGTTTTTACATCTTTTTCTGGAACTAACCTATTAACAAGTTGCCACAGTGCGATTCTGCTTTTCTTACATTTTGGTTCCAGAAAGGCAGAAAATCAATATTCTCGGAATTGGACGGGACAAAATCCAAAGTCAATATTTTACCGTGGGCGTCACGAAGTCCAGAGGGGAGACGGAGAGGCGAGCCAGGGCCACCACACCCCCTAGGCATGAGTGGGCCCTACCCCGCGCCTGGGTAGGGTGTGGGACCTCCGGCCGCCTCCCAGCCTCGCCTCTTTGCCTATAAGAATCCCCCGATGCAGAAACCCTAAAGACCTGACTAGAAAGCCACGAAAAGTTCCATAGCACTGCCGCCACCGAATGGGAGATTCAGGGGACAGAAAGTCTCTGTTCCGGCACCCTGCCGGGACAGGGAAGTGCCCGGAGCCATCTCCATCGATCTCCATCGCCATATTCATCACCGTTGCTGATTCCCATGATGAGGATGGAGTAGTTCTTACTTGAGTCTAAGGGATCTACAGGTAGCTATGTGTTCATCTCTCTCTCTCTCTATGCATGATCTCGTTGTGGTCATGAGCTTTGTAATCAAGTAGATCTACCTTGCTACTCAAGTGCTTCAATAGATCTCTGCTCTCCCCATGTGTGTGAAAGTGACAGCATGCACGCCATGGTGGCACTTAGGCTTGATTCTACATAAATACTCATTGTGCTTTAATAGATCTATGCTTTTCCCCACGTGTGTGAAAGTGACAGCGTGCACGCCGTGTGTGGCACTTAAGCTAGACTACATATATATTTGTTATGAGTTATATTTGGAGTTGCATGTCTTTATGAAATTTTGGTGTTTGTTGGAACCATCTAGAGCTCAAGGTGAGAGTGTGGGGTTATCTAGATGGGGAATGCGGACTTTAAGGTGTGCTTTTGTAGCCCTACCATGGATTAGAGTGTCCAACCGGAGAGTAGTTAAGAGTAGTATCATGAAGAGAATATATTTATATGAGAGAGTGTTCACTAGTGAAAGTATGATCCCTAGGCCTTGTTTCTAAACATTGAAACACCGTTTGCATCTAGATCTGTTGCATGTTTGCTTGCTTCCATCTTTATTTCTATTTGCCTTTAGTCTCTCCCACGTTAAGCTCCATCAAAGCTATTTTCTGGCACCGTTACCGCTTGTATTTAACTATCTCTTCGCCAAACTAGTGCACCTATACACCTGACAAGTGTATTGGGTGTGTTTGGGACACAAGAGACTTATTGTATCTTGATTGCAGGGTTGCTTGATAGGGAATATCTTTGACCACTTCCTCGCTGAGTTCTATAAACCTTGGGTAATCCACTTATGGGAAACTTGCTGCTGTTCTACAAACCTCTGCACTTGGAGGCCCAACAACTGTCTACAAGAATAGAAGTGCGTAGACATCAGCCGCATCTTCATGGACGGCGGCATCAACATCAACTTGATGTTTGCCAGCACACTCGCAGCCATGCAGATCCCGCTCTACAATCTAGAGCCGTCGGACACGACGTTCCACGACATCGTACCAGGGAAGGGCATATACCCCTTGGGCAAGATATGGCTTGACGTCATCTTCAGCAAGCCCGAAAACTTCAGACGTGAGCGGCTAGAGTTCGAAGTGGTGGACTGGCCATCACAGTACCACGACATCCTCAGGCGTGTGGCATTCGCAAGATTCATGGCAGTACCGCACTACGCGTACCTCCTACTGAAGATGCCAGGACCCAGGGGCATCATCATCGTCCCAGGAAGCTTCATCTGGTCGGATAGCTGGGACAGAGACTTCAACTGAATCTCTAAGTCGTTCGGCATGCAGGAGGAGCTCACAAGGCTCAAGGAGGTCACAAACAATGGGGTAACCCCAGTTACCAGGCAAAACACACCTGATATGTCGTTTAACTCCACAGTCAATACAAAGAAGGTGTAGGTCTACCCAACGGACGACCTGGGTCCCACATAGGAAATCATGCTCGTCGAATTCCTCGTGAGCAGCTGGTGTCCTGCGGACATGCCAGGAGTTCCTAGGGAATTTGCCGAGCATGCACTCAATGTGTTTCCAGATGCGAAGCCAGTCAAGAAGTTGATGCATCGACTGTCCGAGCCAAGAGCCGAAGCCGTTGGTATCAAAGTCAACAGACTCCTCGACACCAACTTCATCAGGGAGATCAAGGAAAGAGAGTGGCTAGCCAACCCCGTGCTGGTCCCTAAGAAGGACACGTACATCCTGCGGATGTGCGTGTACTTCACATCGCTTAACATGCATTGTCCCAAGGACCACTTTCCTCTCCCTTGGATCGATGAAATCATCGACTCCACTACAGGATGCGAGAAACTCTCCTTCCTCGACGCCTACTCGGGCTACAACCAAATTCGGCTGAAGGCCGAAGATCAGGAGAAAACAACGTTCATCACGACGTTCGAGGTGTTCTGCTACAATACAATGCCCTTCGGGCTGAAGAACGCAGGTGCCACTTACCAGAGATGCATGCATGCATGTCTAAAGGACCAGATTGGTCGCAATGTCCAGGTCTATGTCGACGACATAGTGATCAAGACAAAGGAAGTCCGGACACTCATCGAAGATCTCCGCGAGATGTTCGAAAACCTTGATCACTACAAGATCAAGCTGAACCCAGACAAGTGTGCTTTCGGCGTCCCGTCTGGCCAGTTACTCGGGTACTTCATCTCCTAGTGTGGCATCGAGGCAAACCCGAAGATAATCAGGGCTATACTAGCCATGGAGAAGCCGAAGAACCTCAATGGGGTCCAACAGCTAGCTGGGCGAATCGCGGTGTTCAGCAGGTTCATTAGTCGCATGGGTGAGAAAGCTCTCCCCTTTTATCAACTTCTACGCAAGGCCCAAAAATTTGAGTGGACACCCGAAGCAGACGATGCTTTCGAGGATCTCAAATGCCTACTCTCCACATCACCCGTCCTGGTCACGCCAAAGGAGAGGGAGCCTTTGCTACTATACATAACAGCCACACATCAGGTGGTCAGCACCGCACTCGTGGTCGAACGACTCGAAGATGGCAAGTCCCACGGGGTCCAACGCCCAATTTACTACCTCAGCGAGGTACTAACCCTGACAAATAAGAGGTACCCTCACTACCGGAAGCTCGCCTACGGCGTGTCGTGGTGGTGGCACGGCAGATGCCATGGGTAGACTAAAGTATGGGGACAATGGATGCTAGTGGGGTCTGGGGAGGGAAGATGTAGTGGTTTCTACACATAACTAACTGGAACACAGATCTTTATTTCTCTTCCACCAAGTTACAAGTGCTCCTTGAGTTGTATCATGGAGAAAAGGAAGAAGATCACTACTACACGAGCCTTCTGGTCCCAAAGGAACCAATCCCTGCTCCAGGAAGCCGTGCCCCTCCTTATAAAGGGGTCCCTTGGTTCCTCCTAGGGCTGACGTGGCAAGCATATTCTCGTAATATGGTTGTCCCAAAGTGGTAACTCGGCGGACCTCTTTCCGTGTCTCCCTTCTATCGACGGCAAAGACCCAGAACCCCCACATGTAAGCCTCGGGCTTGCCCACTGTCACCTCCGTGATGCCTGTTTGCACCTCTAAGGCTCTGCTCTTTGTCTTTAGTGCTTGGCCCCATGTAGACTCCTCCTAGCCAGTAGCTAGGGTTTGACTCTGGGATCCTTCTCCTTCTCCTGCAAGCTTACCGTTACCCGGCCTTGTCTCGCATAACTCGGCTCGGCCTTCACCTGCGTTTGAGATGATCAACCTTATTCGGCCGACTTAACTCACACGTCGGCCGAGTAAGGTATTAATCACTCGATTTTGGCTAGGCCATGCCTAATTCCGCCGAGCACTGCATAACTCGGCCGAATTAGCTTATAACTCGGCATATGGTAAGAAAGGTTCCTTCCTAATTTCCACTACCTTGACCCTACCTGGGATCATCCCCCTAACCTTAGTCCCCGAAGCTGGTGTGGTCCTGCCGAAGATTTTGGCCGGGACACATTAGTTCCAGACGTTTGTTCCTTCTCATTTCCCGTCCGAGGTGTTTCTTAGCCAACGCTCTTTTCTAGTTATCCTTCTTCTGTTCATCCTCTCTTGCCGAGGTTTGACCTGTGTTCCGAGTCATTCTCATTTCTCCGGGGTATCCACTTGGCTTCTTGAGTAAGCCTCATACTATGTGTACCAATCATTACTATTGTCTAGTTTTTTGTACTGCTATAGTGTTTGCTGACATGTTATAGTGATTACTGCGCCTGTCGCGTCGGCGCAGTGACGCTTTGATAAACGCAACGGTCACACTGCCTCATCCCCTCTTGCACCGTGTGGCCCTCGCTGTGGCTCCACTCTCTGTCCGCGGATGGGTGATACACGCGCTTACGTGGTTACCGTGGCACAACCACGATCCCACTACCACTCGCCCTACACGATTATAAGTAGGGGAGTGGGTGTGGGTCGATTTACTTTTCCCCTCCCCACTCCCTTCGTATTCCTCACAATGCCGCCGTAGCCGCTTGCGCTGCAGTGACCGTGCCACCGTAGTTCCTTCTCGATGGCCACGATGCAGCTCTTCTGCTCTTGCGAGCTCACAGCCGCATCCCCTCTTTCGGGTTTCTGCTTGTGTGCTTCTCCGCAGCGTTTCGCGCCACCGCTGCTAGGTCTCTGCCCTAGGCACTCTTCTTGTTTTCCTCAATTTCCCGCGGCGGTTCTTTCTCTGCTCCTCCATCGCGTTTGTCACCGTCGTGACGGGGCCCTGCACTTCTAGGCCTCTCCCCACCACCAGTTATTCTTCCGTCGACTCCTCCGACGAACCTATGTCTAGCTCTGCCAGCGGCGCCCTCGTCGGGGAAGAGGATCTTATGGCGGGTCCAGAACAGGGCTCCTGGCAAGGTTCCACGGTCTCTCGCTGAGAGGTCGAGTGGCTATGCAAGACTCGCCGCATCCCTGCCAAGGTAAACTGTCGCTTACTCGGCAAAGAATCTTCCCCTGTGCTGGATGAGGGCGAGTTCGTAGTTTTCATGTCTCACTTTTCCCGAGGATTTGGCCTCCCTCTTAGTGATTTTTCTAGGATCTTCTTAGATTACTTCAGATTTCAGCCGCATCACCTGCTTGCTAATGCCGTAGCTTCTCTTTCGGCCTTTATCTCAGCTTCGGAGGGATACTTCGGCCTTTGGCCTTCAGTAGACGTATGGTCTAAATTTTTCCAAATCCGAGCTAACGTAGTGCCGGATAAATCTCTTCAACCCTCCGAGAAATCTCTAACCCAATGTGGGGCCGCCTCCATTACACCTCGGAAAAACTCCGTGTTTCCCGGTGTTGCGGGTCTTGAGTCTTGTATGAAATGGCATAGATCATTTTTCTATGTCAAGAATACCGGAGCAGAAGATAAGATTCGGCTCCCTGCCTTCTCGATCGGCCCTCCTTCAAAGAAGAACTGGCTCTATAACCCGAAGAAATCCCATGCTCTTGCCGAGGCATTCGTGCTTCGGCTTAAGGAATTGACTCGTGCCGGTCTTTGGGGCGAAGATCTGATGACCGTGTTTATTAGCAGCCGAATTTGCCCCTTCCAACTCTGTTCCCACAAGCTTTGCTATATGAGTGGTCCCTTGGATCCCAACCGAGTTTCTACGGTCGAGCTTGATGACTACCAAATTTACAAACGTGTCCAGGCTATCTTCAAGACTGATATGCCCGAGGAATGGAAGTGGGGAATGAAGCCATTCTCTTGCGAGAATCCTCCTCCTCAGGTAAATTGGACATGAGTGGTTTCATCCGAGTTATTCTTCCATCATTCTTTCGCTAACTCTTGTTTTCTTTTCTTGTAGAGGTTTTCAGAGTAGACCACAAAAGACGCCGAGGTTTTGGCTCTTCCTTGGACCGCTGACCGCAATACCCCGGACAACGGAGAACCTGATCCGGAGGAGTTCATTCCTAGGCCGGAAGCTGCTCCTGTTCACGAGTGGAGCAAGACCTCGGACCGTGCTGATGAAGGTGATCCGGACGACGTCCAAATTCTCGAGGTAGTTGCTGCGGTGCCTATCTCTTACGCATTTCCGGCTCCTTCTTTCCCAGCTAATCAGGCTGGCCAGGTGCACGAGGTCGAACCTCTCGCTTCAAAATCCCCTGTTGCTTCCAAGAAGCGTGCCGCCTCGACGAATCCTTCCGACGCTGCCCCTAGGAAGCGAACCAACAAATCTTCCCAGCACATTCCGAGGCGTAAAACTATGCCTGGAGTTACTGGGTAAATTTCCCTTTATATTCTCATTCATATTTCTTGTTTCTCCCTTTCTATCTCTGAATTAACTTTTAGTTCTTTGCACAGCTCCTCTTTCCGCCAAGCCTAGCGGTGCGAGTATGACATCTCATACTACCCGGCCGCCTTCACCATCACCTCCAGAAGATGTCCGGGTTCCCAATCCTCCTCATGATGAATCTCCTCCAGAGCCAGCTAATCAATCTCGTCGGCGAGATGAGCCCATTGCTCCCCCGTTGTCTCTGATGATACCTCGATGCCGGATCGCCCGACTGATTCGGCTGTTCCCCTCAAGGTTCCCGAAGTTACTTCCATTGATCCTTCGACTTTTACAGTTCCATCTTCTGCCCACACGTATGCCGAGGTTACCACTAACTTGGCTCCTTTGGAGACTGTCATTCCTCCTGCTGCAAAGGATGTCGCCCCTAGTTCAGAGGTTGTTGCTCCTGCCGAAGTTCCCGCCAAAAGCAAGAAAGTTGTTGCTGCTAAACCCTTGCCATGTCAGAAGGGGCAATCAATTTCCTCTAAGCCCAACGTTGCTAATATGCTTCACTAGGGGGATTCTACCGCTAAGCCTAGTGTTGCCCTTGCCGCCGACATGCAACTAGTGCTCTACAAGAGTCCGGCGGCCGCGGCAGTTACACAACAGGCCAGAGGTAAAGTGCTGACACGTACTGAGAGTGGGAATAGCCTCTGCTCGTTGGTAGAGTATGCCAAAAATTGGAATGCCGCCGATCAACTTGAAGGCAATCCTAGTAGCCAACCATTCTAGCTCTCCGACATCAGCAGCTGCTTGCATATGGCTGCTAAGATTGTCCTCGAAAGTGACAAGATGAATGAGGTAAACTCCTCAATTTATACTTTGTTTATTATTCATATGATATTATATACGCACTAGTTCCTGAGCTTGCAACCGAATGACTTGTTATTCGGCTGGAAGATTTCCTTGTTTCAAATACAACATCTTGTCTGTGCAATAGATAATGTTTGCTGTGTTCGTTAGAATACGTCTAACCACCTAGAGCCGAGTCAAATTTCTTCGTGATTCAGATCTATTTTAGTTTTGAATATCCAGCCATCTAGATCCGAGTCATATTTTTCTTGATTCAGATCTGCTTTAGTTTTGAACATCCATCCATCCAGATCCGAGTCAAGTTTTTCTTGATTCGGATCTGCTTTAGTTTTGAACATCCAGCCATCTAGATCCGACTCAAGTTATTTCTTGATTCGGATCTTCTTTATTTTTGAATATCCAGCCATCTAGATCCGAGTCAAGTTATTTCTTTTTTTTAGGGTAAAACAGTAGGGCAAAAAACCCCACTGCAATTTTTATATATTATAGAGAGTTACAAAAGAGTATTTACAAACTCAATCCACCTCAAAGAAGAGGGATAACATTCTAAGCAGCTATCTCCTGTCTAAATTAATTTCAATCCAATCTTTGAGGCCCTGATAATACTTCTTCTTAATTTTAATTCCTGGGCTACAATAGCCTTCCAATCCTCAAGCGAAGCATGCTGGTTATTGAAGATTTCATTATTTCTGCAAATCCAAAGGCCCCAAGCTCCAAGAATAAGAATTTCCATTGCAAAAGGGACATTAAGATCTTTTTTAATACTGGCTAAAGCTTAAAAAAGATTTTGATCAGCCACTTGGACATGCGAAATTTCGGCCCAGCAAGATTTTGCAAAAGGGCATTCCCAAAATAAATGTAGGATGGTTTCTTCACTGATGCAGCCATGGAACACACATTCATAAGATGCCAGAGAAAAACATTTCCTTTTCAGAAGGTTTCTTGTGTTGAGCCTATCAAGCAGTAAGAGCCAGAATAAGAATTTGTGCTTTTGCTGATAGGAAGATTTCCACAACCAAGAGAAATGTGGCTGTACAGGTTGGCAACCAGATAAGGAACAATAAGCCTTTTTGACAGAAAAATTACTGCCCCAAATGTAACTCCAGTTATCAGTTTCCCCCTGCCTGCCAGTATTGAGAATTTGCTCAAGACTTTGATATTCCTGGTAAGCTTGCTGTGACAGAGGGAGGTAAAAAAGATCCTGAGTATTTTCAGTATGCAGGAACTCACTGACAGAGATGTGAGCGTTTTTTGCATAGGAGAGGAGATGAGGAAGCTTATGTTGAAGACAAATATCATTCCACATATCAGACCAGAGAAGTGTGGATTTTCCATCTCCAACCAAGCACTTTGCAAGTCCTTTAAAAATGTCAATCAATTTCAGATGAGCTTTCCACCAAAAGGATCCCTCAAGACTTCTTCCAGGGAGCTTACCATTACAGTAATAAGTGTTCCATATGAGGTGAACCCAAGGGATATCCTTGTGATTATAAAATTTATCCAAATTCTTCAAAAGAAGTGCAGAGTTTTGAATATTAAGGTCAAGAACTCCCAATCCCCCTGGTTCTTGGGTCTACAAACTTTCTTCCATGCTACAAGAGCATTACCTCTAGGTTGAACATCAGAAGTTTTCTTTCTCCATAGACATTGCCTCATATATTTAATCAACTGTTCCTTGATAGTGACAGGAAGATCAAAACATATCATGTAATATATGGGAAGGGAAGACAAAACAGATTTAACTAGCTGCTAGTTTCCCCCATAATTAAGAAAGTCAGCTATCCCACACAACCTTCTCTCAACTCTCTGAACAATAGGCAGGAAATGTTCCACAGCAGGTTTATTCAAACTCAGAGGCAAACCAAGGTAGGTGAAAGGCAAAGTGCCAGTGAGGCAAGAAAGAGTATTAGCAAAGTGTCCAAGCCTCTCAGGGTCCATGTTAATTGGCATCATACTGGATTTAGAATAATTAACTTTGAGTCCAGTGGAGAGAGCAAAAGTATGAAGAATGGCCTTAAGGCACAAGAGTTGCTCAGAATCAGCTTTAAGGATTAATAAAGTGTCATCTGCATACTGAACCACAGGGAAATCAGGACAAAACACTTCTTCAGTGGGCAGAGAAAGAAGAACAAAGTTCATTGCCTTATTGAGGATACTTTGAAGGAGATCAGCAGCCAAAACAAACAGTAAAGGAGATAAAGGATCCCCTTGTATAACACCCCTTCTGCAGTAATTTTTTTTCCCAGGCACTCCAATTAAAAGCACAGAGGAAGAAGCTGAACCAAAGATCAACTGAATCCAAGAAATCCATTTATCTCCAAAACCTTTGGCTTTAAGGATATTGATGATTGCAGAGTGCTCAATTCTGTCAAAAGCCTTTTCAAAATCAAGCTTAAGAATTAAAATTTCTTCCTTTGACTTGTGACATTGATCAAGGAATTCAAATGCCCAACCTAAATAGTCTTGGATAGATCTTTGTTTAAGGAAACCATATTGATTCTTGTGAACAAGTTTAAGGATGACATTCTGCAGTCTATTAGCCAGAATTTTGGTGATAATCTTAAAGACACTATTTAGCAAAGAAATAGGCCTAAAATCAGCAGGAGTCAAAGGAGCTGCAATTTTTGGAATGAGGGTGATAAAAGAGGCATTAATGCTTTCCAAGGAAGTTTGCCCCTCATAGAAATCCACAAGGAGATGTTTCACATTATCCTTAAAATAGGCCAGCAATGCTTCATGAATTCATTATTAAAACCATCAGGGCCAGGGGATTTATCATTTGGCAGATTTTTAATGACCTCATCAATCTCCTCATCAGAGAAAGGTTTTTCCACCCATTAAAGAGAAGCATACCATTCACATCTCCACCCAATTTGTTTCTATCTGAAGGCTGTCTATAGAAGTTGAAATCTCCCACAATGATCCAGTCCAAATCATCAGGCATATCAATGATGCCAAACCAGTCCAAAAATTCAGCCTTTTTTCAGGTAAACATGGCCCATAAATGTTGGTAAGGATCCAGGATTCATTGGACAAGAGAGATGTCAAGGTGATGGAGATAGAAAACTCATTGAGGAAGGAAAGATGTCCAGAGAACATGGAACTATTCCAAATGGTGATCAAACCTCCAGATGCACCTCTAGAGGGAAGAAATTCAAAATTGTTAAATATGGGGGGGGGGCAGAATTTTTTGATGTAAGATCGATCAAAATCCTCTCGCTTAGTTTCTTGAAGACAAATAATGTCACAACCAGACTCCTCAATTTTATTTCTGAGAGCAATCCATTTTTTTTCAGAATTGATTCCCCTGATATTCCAATTCAAGATCTTCCAAATTCTTTTGTTATTCATTAGGAAACCAGAAGCAAGTATAGATATGGGGTGATATAAATAATGTAATCACCTAGGACAAGAGACATCAATCACATAGGCAAAAGGCAATCCATATCAAGGCACCACAGGCAAGGGATATGTCAAGTTATTTCTTGATTCAGATCTTCTTTAGTTTTGAATATCCAGCCATCTAGATCCAAGTCAAGTTATTTCTTGATTCAGATCTTCTTTAGTTTTCCATCTAGATCCGAGTCAAGTTATTTCTTGATTCAGATCTTCTTTAGTTTTGAATATCCAACCATCTAGATCTGAGTCAAGTTATTTCTTGATTCGGATGTTCTTTAGTTTTGAATATCCAGCCATCTAGATCCGAGTCAAGTTATTTATTGATTTGGATCTACTTTAGTTTTGAATATCTAGCCATCTAGATCCGAGTCAAGTTATTTCTTGATTTGGATCTGCTTTAGCTTTGAATATCTAGCCATCTAGATCCGAGTCAAGTTTTTCTTGATTCAGATCTTTTGTGATTTTCTTTGTATAACTTTGTCAGGGATATGACCCCAGGTACCCCAGAGTTATGTCGTCTACATAACAGAAAGAAGGAAAATCATTGAATATAAATAACATGAAGAAATAGAAGAAGGAACACATAAAAAACAAGAGCAAACTCGGCTTGGGCCGAGATAACCGAAGCATGGCCTGGACAGGATCCACCCAAGCCGAATTGGCTAAGAGGCTCAAGGCCGAATTAAACTTTCTTGGGACGAATCCCAATACGTAGGCCCACAGGAGAATGGCTCCGCCGCTCAGCCCCCGCTGGAAACCCGCCGACCTGACTCCCTCCGAACTACCTCGACGCCCACTCTCTTTCCCTCCAAGCCACCTCGGCAGATCGATGCCTTCTCCCGACGAGACTCCCTGCTCCCTCACCTCATCGCCCGGGTGGGTCGAATAAGGATCAACTCGGCCCACCGCGGGACACAACGCCAGCTCCATCACCTCGTCGCCGGGTGGGCTGAATGAGGCTTAGCTCGGCCCACCACGGGGGTCAACGCCACCAGCTCTGCTGGACCAACTCACTCCGGCTAGGCCTGACCCCAGCTATATTCCGACTGGGCCGAATCGACAGGACACCTCGGCTGGGCCTGTTTCTTTATTCGGTGAAGGCAATCAAACCCGGTTGGGCCTCTACAGTATCAGGCCGACTCTCCCTGCTGACAGGACGAATCAAGCTTCCCTCGGGCTGAATCTCCACTCAACCCAGGGCGTTTGGGCCGAGTTATAATGACCTAGACACCTCGTTATTTATCTCCAGGTGTCTCCACGGTCTCCCCAAGAACACGCCATCGGATCAAGACAAGACCGACAAGTATCGTGCCAGTCTTGGGACGCCCATGGCTCAGACTGGCACATGGGCATATGGAATATGCCCTTGGCATCAAGAAGATGCTAGATAATATGCCCTTGGCATCAAGAATATGCTAAGGAATATGCCATGGCATCTCCAAAGATGCCAAGGCATATGCTGAGCATCTGAGAAGATGCCAGGAATATGCTACGCAGATGCCAAGCGTGTGGAACAAGCCTTGTCCCTTGGGCTCCCCTTTATAAGGAGCACCAGGGGGATCGTTGATAGAGAGGCCCCGAAGGGCTCTTCCCCCCTCAGCTCAATAGGAGCTCTCCTTCTTCTTCCTCCTCCACTCTCACAGACAGATCTAGATAGAGAGATAAGAGATACAGCTCAAGGAGCATGATTGTAGCCACAAGTATGGCAAGATTATAAGAGATTGGAGGTAGAGGAAGAGGTGTTATCTCCACATGAGAGTGTCAATCCTAGATACATTGTATTGCTCTTTATTCATACGAGTGCGGTCTTCACTGCATCATCCCTCCCTGGATTCCTCCACGTCCATCGACCCCAACTTTAGCCTACCCATGGCATATGCCGTGATACCACCACGACATTTGGCGCCCACCGTGGGGCCTCTTAGTGGCGTTGGTTGGGTTTCCATCCAGACGGGAGCATCTTCATCAACTTCTTCCTCACAGAGCTCATTCAGTTCCACCAAGCGAGCAGAGAACAGAGAGGTAAGCGTAGAGGCTCTCCAAGCCCGACTCATCAAAGCAGGTAAGACTCAGCGAGAAGGACTTAGACTCTTCTCCAAGCTTACCCTAAGTACCAGGTAACTCAGCAGGGAAGGTATGACTTAGCGAGAATCACTCAAACACTTCTCCAAGTATAAGTATACTGTAAATGCCAGATAACTCAGGCACCGACACTCGATCCTTCACCCCGGGGAGAAAATAACTTAACCCGGGGACTAGTCAACGTATCCGTAGAGTCACCTTTAGAACACTATGTTGATTCAGATAGAATTTGAGTTAGTTTGTTTATTCTTTGGATTGACCTATAACTCAGCTCACCAGCTAGCTTATTGATGATTCGGATAGGATTTGAGTCAGCTTATTTATAATTCAGATAGGATTTGAGTCAGCTTATTGATGATTCGGATAGGATTTGAGTCAACTTATTAATGATTCAGATAGAATTTGAGTCAGCTTATTTATAATTCGGATAGAATTTGAGTCAGCTTATTTATGATTCAGACAGAATTTGAGTCAGTTTATGTATGCTTTAGATTATCCTTTAACTCAGCTCACCAGCCAGCTTTTGTTGATTCAGATATAATTTGAGTCAGTTTATTTATGCTTCGGGTCAACCTTTAACTCAGCTTAGTAGCTTGCTTCTGATTCAGACTAACATTTGATTCAGCTTGACAGGGTATATTATAATTCGGATTGGTATTCGGACTCGGCGTACTAAGCATATCTCTAATTCAGACTGAAGTTTGACTCGGCTCGCCAGATTGCCAGGTCATGTTATGACTCGGATTGATATTTCACTATCTAACCAGGTTATCTCATATCTCAGATGACTATTTGCCAGCTTATCATATCTCGAATCTATATCTCATACCAACATCTCGAATCAGATCTCTCAGCGATTAGCCCTATTCTCATATCCCAGAACTCAATCTCGGATCTATATCTCGGATCCATATCAAAGGCAAATTGACATCACCTCATCGGATCAAGTTATATCGTGGCAAACAAATAACTCGGATTTGAGTCATATACCTCGGATTTGAGTCAGATGACTCAGATTTGAGATGTAAGTCAAAAGTGAGTAAATTAACTCGGATTTGGAATCGGATGACTCGGATTTGAGTCATATACCTCGGTTTTGAGTCAGATGACTCAGATTTGAGATGTAAGTCAAAATTGAGTAAAGTAACTCGGATTTAAAAACATATGACTCGGATTTGATTCATATACCTCGGATTTGAGTCAGATGACTCAGATTTGAAATGTAAGTCAAAATTGAGTAAAGTAACTCGGATTTGGAATGAGATGACTCGGATTTGAGTCATATACCTTGGATTTGAGTCAGATGACTCATATTTGAGATGTAAGTCAAAATTGAGTAAAGTAACTCGGATTTAAAAACAGATGACTCGGATTTGAGTCATATACCTCGGATTTGAGTCAGATGACTCAGATTTGAAATGTAAGTCAAAATTGAGTAAAGTAACTCGGATTTGGAATCAGATGACTCGGATTTGAGTCATATACCTCGGATTTGAGTCAAATGACTCAGATTTGAGATGTAAGTCAAAATTGAGTAAAGTAACTTGGATTTGGAATCAGATGACTCGGATTTGAGTCATATACCTCGGATTTGAGTCAGATGACTCAAATTTGAGATGCAAGTCAAAATTGACTAGAATAAATCGGATTTGGAAACAGACGACTCAGATTAAAACTTACCCAAAGGGGTTATGAGCAGTGCCCAAGAAAGCCAGAACTCATAACTTACCCAAAGGGGTTAAAAGAGCAGTGCCCAAAAAGGCCAGAACTCATAAACTTACCCAAAGAGGTTAAAAGAGCAGTGCCCAAAAAGGCCAGAACTCATAAACTTACCCGATGGGGTTAAAAGAGCTGTGCCCAAGAGGGCCAGAACTCATAACTTACCCGATGAGGTTAAAAGAGCAGTGCCCAACAAGGCCAGAACTCATAACTTACCCGATGGGGTTAAAACAGCAGCGCCCGAGAAATCAAGAACTCATAACTTACCCAACGAGGTTAAGAAAGGAGTGCCCAAGAAGGCCAGAACTTATATATTACCCAAAGGGGTTAAGAGAGGAGTGCCCAAGAAGGCCAGAACTCTTAAACTTACCCAAGGAGGTTAAAAGAGCAGTGCTAAAAATGGCAGGACATCAATAATTTACCCAAATGGGTTATATGGCTAAGAGATATATGAAAAAGAAAACATGTAACAGATAATAACTCTGGGAATGTTTGATGTAAAGCCTATGAGCAACTCTACGAGTCCCACATAGCCTCGGGGACTAATGTCGGGGATATGACCCCAGGTACCCCACAGTTATGTCGTCTGCATAACAGAAAGAAGGAAAATAATTGAATATAAATAACATGAAGAAATAGAAGAAGGAACACATAAAAACAAGAGCAAACTCGGCTTGGGCCGAGATAACCGAAGCATGGCCTGGACAGGATCCACCCAAGACGAATTGGCTGAGTAAGAGGCTCAAGGCCGAATTAAACTTTCTTGGGCCGAATCCCAATACGTCGGCCCACAGGAGAATGGCTCCGCCGCTTAGCCCCCGCTGGAAACCCGCCGACCTGACTCCCTCCGAACTACCTCGACGCCCACTCTCTTTCCCGCCAAGCCACCTCGGCAGATCGATGCCTTCTCCTACCGAGACTCCCTGCTCCCTCACCTCGTCGCCCGGGTGGGCCGAATAAGGATTAGCTCGGCCCACCGCGGGACACAACGCCAGCTCCATCACCTCGTCGCCCGGGTGGGCCGAATGAGGCTTAGCTCGGCCCACCACGGGGGTCAACGCCACCAGCTCTGCTGGACCAACTCACTCCAGCTGGGCCTGACCCCAGCTGTATTCCGACTGGGCCGAATCGATAGGACATCTCGGCTGGGCCTGTTTCTTTATTCGGTGAAGGCAATCAAACCCGGCTGGGCCTCTACAGTATCAGGCCGACTCTCCCCGCTGACAGGCCGAATCAAGCTTCCATCGGGCCGAATCTCCACTCATCCCAGGGCGTTTGGGCCGAGTTATAATGACCTAGACACCTCGTTATTTATCTCCAGGTGTCTCTAGGGTCTCCCCAAGAACATGCCATCGGATCAAGATAAGACCGACAAGTATCGTGCTAGTCTTGGGACGCCCATGGCTCAGACTAGCACATGGGCATATGGAATATTCCCTTGGCATCAAGAAGATGCTAGAGAATATGCCCTTGGCATCAAGAATATGCTAAGGAATATGCCATGGCATCTCCAAAGATGCCAAGGCATATGTTGAGCATCTGAGAAGATGCCAGGAATATGTTATGCAGATGCCAAGCGTGTGGAACAAGCCTTGTCCCCTGGGCTCCCCTTTATAAGGAGCACCAGGGGGATCGTTGATAGAGAGGCCCCGAAGGGCTCTTCCCCCCTCAGCTCAATAGGATCTCTCCTTCTTCTTCCTCCTCCACTCTCATAGAGAGATCTAGATAGAGAGATAAGAGATACAGCTCAAGGAGCATGATTGTAGCCACAAGTATGGCAAGATTATAAGAGATTGGAGGTAGAGGAAGAGGTGTTATCTCCACATGAGAGTCTCAATCCTAGATACATTGTATTTCTCTTTGTTCATACGAGTGCGGTCTTCACTGCATCATCCCTCCCCAGATTCCTCCACGTCCATCGGGCCCAACTTTAGCCTACCCATGGCATATGCCATGATACCACCACGACAAACTTGTTATTTCAGGTTGCTCACGACTGGCGAAAGGCCGAATTTCAAAGGTTAATGTTCTTGCACAAGAAGCTTCAAGATAAATTCGACCAAATGGTCCCTGTGGTGAAGAAAACCGGTAAACTATTCGGCTCTTAGGGCCTTCCATGTTTGTAGAAAACTCCCTTTTTGTACTAACTTCTGATGTGTTGTTGTGAAGTTAATGTCATCAATCTAAATACCCGGCTTACGAAGAAAGTTGGCGCTCTTGAAGGTTAGTTATCCCATTGCCCTTTTATTTGTCCATTTTTGTTCGAGGTAAATCTTGGGTATCTTACAGTATTCCGGCTTTGGTATAGCCGAGTTACAAACACTTGTAGTGTTGCATCAAGAATGCATACCTATGCCTGATATGATGCTGCATTTTTAGAGCAAGATGCCACTCACTCGGCACAACTTAAGGAAAAATATGACGAGATAGCCCGGCTCTGGGCCGAGTTGAATCTCTTAAACTTGCCCAGAAGTTAGAGTTAGAGAAAGTTGATCAGGAATTTTCCGAGGAGAAGAACCGACTAAATCTGCAGCTTTAGAAGGACAAGGAGCTTATTGATGCCGCCGAGCTAAAGAACCAGGTGATGAGCGAAGAAATGACCCGTTTTGAGAAGAATAAAGCCAACTGGGCCCTGGATCTCCATAAAATGCTGTGTTACATCCACTGTAAGTTTCCATTTCTCATCGAGTCATTCTTTTGCTTGTAGCTTTTCTTGACTTAAGCGACGTTTTTGCTTACAGACCATTTTCCAGAAGCCGAATCTAGTTCAAAAGTTGTCCTTGCTGCTCGTGGCCGCCGAGGTGTTCCCATCATGACGAATCAAGAATATACCATTGAAGATTTCCTGATTGCCGTTGCGGCTGCTATCCAACCAATGAAAGTCATGGGAAAAGATCTGGTGCAAGCAACTATTCGGGCTTACCATGTGCTCTGGCTGAATGAGCCAAAGATTAAGAAAGTTGAATTTCTCGTGGAGAGGCTAATGGAGTCTTAAACTCGACTGAATCTTTGGCGAGAATCTGCCGGACGAGCCGGAGCGGACATGACTCTTACTGATGTCCTGTCATGGTATGAGGATATCTCCCTCGATACCTTGATGAACTTGCGCACTGGCTCTCCTTGGGTTGAAAATCCGGAGTATGTTGCCCGCCGCCAAGCCCGTGCCTATCAGCTTATCGAGTACGCCGATGTTCATCACTGGAATGAAGGGCCGAGCTTTCTCCCTGAGGATGCTGAAGATGATGCTGAGGCTGCGGATGAAGATGAATCTGATGGAGATTCGGGTGATGAGGGTGACTCGGATGAAGATTTCGATAATGGTAATGGGTCCAGTGATAGCTCAGGAGGAAATGACGAGGATCGGTCCTCCTCCAAGGGAACTGAAGCTTTTGAAGACCAAGGTGGAGTCTCTCATCGGATGAACCCTGCCCAAGATTTTCCTGCGACCTCCGTCGCCGAAGTAACCTCTGCAGAATCTCGAGAAACCACTAAGGCCCCTGCTTCTAAGGTCGTTCCTTCCAGCGAGGCCGAGGTAGCCTCGGTTGCGTCCTGGGCACCAACATCGGACACACCTGCTGCCTCTACTATTCCTCCCATGGGTGATTCGGCAGCTGCCGATGCTTGAGCTTAAAAACTCTTATTCATTCAAGTCCCCGGTATTCCGGGTGTATGCTATTCCTAAACAATCCTCCCCTTTGGTACTATTTGATCCGTTTAACGTTGGCCTCCTATGCCGTAGTAATATTGTTACTCTATCTAGTTGAATTTATGTGATCGGTATCTTTGTTTGCAAAATTTTAACTTTGTAAATTTGAATAATGTTTCCCTATGTTTGGCATCCATCTTGTGTCTTTCATCTATTCTTAGTCGCAAAACTCTTGGTTTTACAATTTTGTCTCAAGGACTATGCGCCCTAAGTCCATATATCTTTTAGTCTGATAGACTTACTACCATTCTGAGTTATCTGTCAGTAAGATAATATAAATAGGGTATTTTTCACATTACATCTCGAATTGCTGATGTTATTACTTGTGTGATTATGATAGTATAAATTGATGGTGGTCTCCCCCGAGCTATTGCTCGGGTTGCCAAAGCGATCATACACATTACACCTACGGTGTATGATAGACTACCTGGGGAAGTCCCCGAGTCACTGTTTGGGCCACCGAGGTTTTGTACATAACCGAGTCGGCGGATAGTACGAGACAGTCCCCGAGTTATTGCTTGAGTTACCGAAGTTTCATACACACCTAAAAAATGATAAATAACGCGGGGTAGTCCCCGAGTCATTGCTCGAGCTACTGAAGTTTTATGCATAATTTAAAATGACAAGTAACATGAGGTAGTCCCCGAGTTACTGCTCGAGCTGCCGAAGTTCCATACATAGTTAAAAATGACAAATATCATGAGGCAGTCCCCGAGTTACTACTCGAGCTGCCGAAGTTTCATACATAGTTAAAAATGACAAATAACATGAGCCAGTCCCCGAGTTACTGCTCAAGCTGCCAAAGTTCCATACATAATTGAAAATGACAAATAACATGGGGCAGTCCACGAGTTACTGCTGATACATGTCTGATACATCAATTTGATACATCATATTGCCGGGTGCAATACACATCCTCTAAGTGTAAAATGGATGAAGTAAAGCCACATACACGGTCTTTTTGATTCATCCCCGGACTTGTTTGCCTTGCTCTTTTCTGGTGTTTGAGCGCCGATCAAGTAGTATGCATCATTGTGTAATGCTTTGCTCACGATAAATGGGCCTTCCCATGGGGGTGAGAGCTTATGCATGCCGGCTATGCGTTGCACTAGCCGAAGAACTAGATCTCCTTCCTTAAAAACTCTTGGACTCACTTTCTTTCTATGATATCGTCTGAGGTCTTGCTGATAAATAGCTGATCTTGAGAGTGCCAACTCTCCTGCTTCTTCTAGCAAGTCCACATCATCTTGCCGTGATATTTCGTTTACTTCGGCGCTTGTGTACTGGGTCACACTTGGCGAATCATTAATTATGTCGGCTGGAAGTATAGCTTCTGCCCCACATACAAGAAAGAACGGGGTATACCCCGTCGATCTATTCGGGGTGGTCCTGAGGCTCCACATCACTGCTGGGAGTTCCTCATTCCAGCATCCTGCCGACCTATGCAGCGGTTCTATCAGCCGAGGTTTTATCCCGAACAACACTAGTCCATTTGATCTTTCTACTTGCCCATTTGAGGCCGGGTGAGCCACCGAAGCAACATCCAGTCTTATGTGTTTCTCTTGGCAGAATCTAGCAAAGGCTCCTTCAGCGAAGTGTGATAATATCTTTGAGGAATTTCACCGTCGTGGGCCCATCACATTTTCTTATTGTCTTCACTTATATCCACTTTGTGAATTTTTCCACCATGACCAGAATGTGATTCATGCCGCCGCGAGCCGGCTTAAATGGACCTACCATATCTAAACACCACATAGAGAATGGCCAAGTGATTGGTATTGTTTCTAACTCGGAGGAAGGCAGATGTATTTTGCTGGCATATCTCTGGCAACCATTAGATTTTGTTACCAATTATTTTGCTTCCTTCAGCACAGTTGGCCAATAAAATCCATGCCTAAATGCTTTGGCCACTAGGGCTCTAAACGAGGCGTGATGTCCACATTCCTGTTGATGTATATCCAAGAGGATTTGCTGCCCTTCTACCGAGTAAACGCATCGTTGTAGTACATTTGTCACACTTCTCTTATAAAGCTCATTATTTATGATTATGTATGTGTTTGCTCTTCTCACTATCTTCCTGGCAATAACCTCATCTCCGACAAGATCTCTTCTTTGAGGAATGAGAATATTGGTTGTGCCCATGTCAGCGTGACTTTTTCCGGGAAAATTATGTTGTCAATTTCCATTATTTCTGCCAACATAACATCTATGGGCTTTTCCCAATCCATTTTTGGGTTTAGCAGATCCTTCTCCGAGTATTTCGGCTCATGTGCTTTGTCACTCTCCATTGGGGTGCGCCCTTCTATCTGATCTGCCGAGATACGAATTGACTCGGATTCTGGCGAAGGTGTAATTGATGGTTTTCTTAAGTGTTCTAGGGCTATACCATGCGGAATTGACTGCCTGGTTGATCCGAGCTTTGACAGCGTATCTGCAGCATCATTTTCTGCCCGAGGTACGTGTTGGAATTCACATCCATCAAAATAACCACTGATTTTCTGTACATGAAACCTATATAGGGCCATATTTGCATCTAGTGCGTCCCAATTTCCTAACACTTGTTGGACTACGAGGTCCGAATCCCCGTAACACAAAATCCGACGTATGGCGATCTCTTTTGCCATTTTTAGGCCATGGACAAGCGCTTCATATTCAGCTACATTGTTTGATGCAGCGAAATGTATTTGCAACACATATTTCAGCTGATCCTTTTTCGGAGAGGTTAGCACTATTCCTGCTCCTAGCCCATTTCTTACCTTCGACCCATCAAAGTGCATCGTCCAATACTTCCGATCTAGCAATGGGGGTTCATATTGCACCTCGGCCCAGTCTACGAAAAAGTCGGCCACTGCCTAAGACTTAATTGCATCTCTCCTATCAAATTGCGGAGCATAAAGTGATAACTCAATTGCCCATTTTGCTATTCGGCCACTTGCATCTTTGTTGCTTAGTATCTCGGATATCGGTGCCTCACAAATCACCTTTATTGGGTGTTCTTCAAAATAATGTTTGAGCTTCTTTGCCGACATGCACACTCCGTAAGTCATTTTCTGGTAGTGCGGGTAGTTCTGCTTCGATGCCGATAATACCTCACTCAGGTAATATACCATTCTTTGCACGGACTTGCCTTCTTCATTTCGTTCCACAGAAACTACTGCACTTACCACCCTGTTTGTTGCTGCCACATAGAGTAGTATGGGCTCTTTTGACAATGGGGAAGCCAAGATAGGCGCCGTAGCTAGCATATTTTTTAACTCATGAAAAGCGTTATCGGCCTGAGGTGTCCAGGTGAACTTGTCGGATTTTTTCATTAATTGATACAGAGGTAATGCTTTTTCACCTAGCCGACTCACGAACCGACTCAGGGACGCAAGGAACCCTGTAAACTTTTGTACATCATTTAGGCATTTTGGAAATTCCATTCTTTCAACTGCACGGATCTTAGTAGGATTTTCCTCTATACCTCGGCTAGATACGAGGAAACCGAGTAATTTTCCGGCCCGCACACCAAAGGTAAAATTTTCTGGGTTAAGCTTCATTCATAACCTTCTTAAGTTCGCGAATGTCTACCGAATTTACTCTAGGAGCGTGTTGCTCTATTTGTTTTTTATAACCACATCATCAACATATACTTGCCCATTTTTTCCAATTTGGTCATACAGACATTTTTGCATGCATCTTTGGTATGTGGCTCCTGCATTAAGCAGGCGGAATGGCATGGTGCCATAGCAATAAGCCCCATACGGGGTGATAAACGCAGTATTTATTTGATCAGCCGGGTTTAACAGTATCTTGTGGAAACCAAAATACACGTCTACAAATGATAATAGTTCACAGCCTACGGTTGAATCAATGACTTGGTCTATCCTAGGTAAAGGAAAAGGATCTTTGGGACACGCCTTGTTAAGTTTCGTGTAATCTATGCACATTCGCCAAACGACGGCTATATTTGGGTCATCCTTTTTATTTTCTACGAACACCGGATTTGATAGACTGTCCAGATGAAGTACCTCCATGATAAACCCGGCTACAAGAAGCCAAGCTATCGCATCCCCTATTATCTTTCTCCTGTCTTCGGCGAAGTGGCAGAGAGGTTCCTTCACCGGCCTTGCTCCTGGCCTTATGTGCAAAGAGTGCTTAACCCACTGCCTCGATACTCCTTGCAGGTCCTGTGTTGACCACGCAAAGATATCCCTATTCTCACGGAGGAAGTTGGTGAGCTTGCTTTCCTATTTGTTGTCCAGGCCGGTGAAGGGTTTCGCGGCATAGTAAATCAAAAATTTCTACGGATGCGAATAGAGGGAAAGCCAAGATCTAATCTAGGAGATGCAAACAACGAGAGAGATTGGATTAGATCTTCATACCCTTGAAGATTCAAGCAATGAACGCCTGTCGGAACGTGGGTGATGTAGTCGCATTTCGCCTCCTCCTCGCGATCCGATCCGATCTAGCACCACAAGTGGCGGTGCCTCCGTGAGATGCACACGTGCAGCACCTCGACGTCTCCTCCTTCCTTGGTCCAGAAAGTATGGTGGAGAGATGGGTTGGATCTACAACGCGACGGCGCGGTGCAATTGGTGGAGAATTTCTGCAGCAGGGCTTCGCCTACAAGCAGTCGAGAGGGAGGGAGGAGGGCAGCAGGTTGGCTAGCGTTGGAGGGGAAGGTGTAGGGGGTTGGTGCGCCCCCAGCCCTCTATATATAGAGGGGTGGGCGCAGCCCTAGACCCTCCCCCAAGCCAAGGCCGGCGGCCCCAAGGAGGAAGAGTGGGGGGCAAGGAAACCCCCCTTCTAGAAGCTCTATCTAGAGTTTAAACCTCTCTTGGCTGGCTGGGCCCTATGGGGCCTTGTAACCCTAGCCCAATGCGTCCAGGGCACTCCCTCATAGGCCCATGCCCCCTCCCGGAAGGTGTGGCCACGTTGGTCCCCTTTCGGAAGGTTCTAGAAGCTTCCGGTACAATACCGATTAACCCGGAACAATTCCGAACTCCAAAACTGCCTTTTATATGAATCTTATTCTCCGGACCACTCCGAACCTCTCGTGATGTCCCGGATCCCATCCGAGACTCTGAACAAAAACTCATAAACCAATTATCCAATCTATCCTGGCGTCGAGACACGTTAAGTGTGTGACCTGCGGTTCGAGAATATGCACATGATCTTCTATCAATAATCAACGGGTCTGAAACCCATATTGACTCCACACATTCATCGATGATCATATCGGATGAACCACGATGCCAGGATTCAATCAATCCCATATATATATTCCCTTCGTCTCGCGATATTTTACTTGCCCGAGATTCGATCGTGCATTGCCATACCTAGTTCAATCTCGCTCACGAAGTACTTTACTCGTTCCGTAATCCGATATCACTTTGTGATTAACTCCTTAACCACATGCTTGCAAGCGGTGTTGATATTGATTACCGAGTGGGCCCGAAGTATATCTCTCCGACTTGGGAGGGACAAATCCCATCTCGATACATACAACCCAACAGATACTTTTCGATCACCTGAGAGACACCTTTATGATCACCCTCTCATAGGATGACGTTTGATGACCTCAAATATTTCTTCCGATACCAGGGAGTTGTATTATCTCATGGTCCAAGGAATACAATATTTGACATAATAAAAGCTTCGCAAAGACGAACACGATGACACGATCTAATTGCTTCGCTTAGTTTGGGTCTGTCCATCATATCATTCTCCCAATGATATGATCTCATTATCCATTGACAACTCATGTCTATGGTTAGGAAACCTTAACCATCATTGATCAATGAGCTAGTCCATAGAGGCGTACTAGGGACACGGTGTTGTTCACAAACCACACAAGTATTAAAGTTTCCGCTTAATACAATTATAGCATGGAATATAAACATTATCATGAACAAGAATTATAATAATAACATCTTTATTATTGCCTCTAGGGCATAATTCCAACAGTCTCCCACTTGCACTAGAGTCAATAATCTAGTTTACATTTGGCAACAATCTCACACCCATGGCACTGAGGTGCTGATCATGTTTTGCACGCGGAAGAGGTTTAGTCAACGGATCTGCGATATTTAGATCTGTATGTACTTTGCTAATCTTCAGATCTCCATCTGCTATATAATCTCGGATTATATGAAACTTGCGGTTGATATGCTTGGTCTTTGGATGATATCTTGGTTCCTTAGCGAGTGCTATGGCGCCAGTGTTTTCACACAATATCTCTAGTGGGTCCAATGCACTTGGAACCATGCCAAGCTCAGTGATGAAGTTCCTGATCCAAACTCCTTCACTTGACGCTTCTGCAGCAGCCATGTATTCCGCTTCTATTGTAGATCCCGCGATCACGCTTTGCTTGCAGCTTCTCCAGCTCACAACTCCTCCATTCAAAATATACACGTATCCTGTTTGAGATTTAGAATCATCCTTGTCGGTGTCAAAACTAGCATCGACGTAACCTTTTACGACGAGCTGTTCATCACCCCCATAGACTAAGAACATTTCTTTAGTCCTATTTAGGTACTTTAGGATGTTCTTCACGACTGTCCAGTGTTCCACTCCTAGATCACTTTGATATCTGCTCGTCAAACTAAGAGCATTGGACACATCCGGTCTAGTACACAGCATGGCCTACATGATGGAACCTATGGCCGAGGCATAAGGCACTTTGCTCATAGCTTCCCTATCATTTACCGTAGCTGGACACTGAGCCTTGATCAATATCTTACCTGACAACATAGGCACTGAACCTTTATTTGCCTTATCCATTCTGAACCTTTTCAGAACTTTGTCTAGGTATGTACTCTGGCTTAAAGCTATCAGGCGTCTTTGTCTATCTCTATAGATTTTGATGCCCAATATATAAGCAGCTTCACCTAGGTCTTTCATTGAAAAACACTTGTTTAAATAACTCTTCACATCGTTAAGCATGTTGATGTCATTTCTGATAATCAATATGTCATCCACATATAGTACCAGAAACGTCACCGAGCTCCCACTCACTTTCTTGTAGATACAAGCTTCGTAGCAATTTGGAACAAATCCAAAGCTCTTGATCACTTGATCAAAACGAAGGTTCCAACTCCGAGATGCTTGCTTCAGTCCATAAATGGAACGCTGAAGTTTGCATACTTTATCAGCATCCTTAGGATCGACAAAACCTTCGGGTTGCATCGTATACAACTCTTCATCAATGTTGCCATTGAGGAAAGTAGTCTTGACATCCATCTGCCATATTTCATAATCATGAAACGCAACAATTGCTAATAAAATCCGAATGGACTTAAACATCGCTACGGGAGAGAAAGTCTCATCGTAGTCAACACCTTGAACTTGTTGAAAACCTTTTGCAACAAGCCGTGCTTTATAGACGGTAACATTACCATCCGCGTCCGTTTTCTTCTTGAAGATACATTTGCACTCAACGGCCTTTCGGTCGCTAGGAGGGTCCACCAAAGTCCATACTTGGTTTTCCCTCATGGATCCCAATTCGGATTTCATGGCTTCTAGCCATTTCTCAGAGTCTAGGCTCATCATCGCTTCCTCATAGTTCGTAGGTTCACTGTCTTCTACTAACAAGACAGTCAAGACAGGGTTGCCGTATGTGGCATCCCGCAAAACCACTACCAGAAAATCACGTTGTTTTTGTGCATTGCATCATCATGGCCGCATGCTCATGTCATCATGCCACATTGAATCTGAGCATCGTCATCACCCTGCATTGGTTCGCATAAAACTATTTTCGGGAAAACCTAATTTGTTTTCTAAACGCCCCGTCTTTATTCAAACGCAAAACCCGGGTCTCTGGATTATTTTGTTTTGTCCGCTATCGGTTTGCAAAAGCCCTGTATTAAACAAATAAAATATTCAATTATTTTTAGTGGGGCAGTCGAACGGGACGATTAGACCCAGTCGACCACCCCCAGTAGTAAAACGGTCCACCTACACCAGCCTACCTGAAATCCTATTCCACCTAGTCCTAATCTACCCACCACTCACAGCTCGCCACCTCACCCTCTCCCCCAATCCCTACCCACCTTGCCACCTCATCAATCCTTGACCCAGCCCCCCTCCTCTCCTTCTCTCACCCCAGTCCCATCTACCCTCCCCTCACTTACATCCTGGGCCCACACGCCACCTCCCTCCCCACAGCAGCCCCACTCCTCCCTCCCTGCCCATCAGCACACACGCCCCCCAACCCTCTCTCTCTGACCCCCGGGCCCCACCGAGCCAGCCACACCCCACTCACCCCGACCCCCACCCTGGCCCACCACAGCCCGTCCCCGCTCTCTCTCCTTTCTCCTCTCTTCCCTGTCCTCTTCCACCTCCCACCGACGCGCCCACCCCCTCTCTCCTCTCTGCGCCTCCCTCCTCCCGCTCGCGAGCCCAACCCCGACGCCCTCCTCTCCTCGCGTGCGTGCCTCTCACCTCTCGCTCTCCCACCCTTGGGACCTCGCGGCCCTTCCCCGCCGCCGAGGCCCTCCTCCTCCCTCCTTACGGCCCGGGCGCTGGCCTCGCCGCCTGCGCCAGCGACCCCCTCCTTCCACGGCTTCGCCCCACCCGCATCGCGCGCCCGCCAGAGCTCCTCCGCCGCCTCGGTTCCCTCCGCCTCCACGCGCCAGCCCGCCTGCCTTCCCCTAGTCGCCGCCCCTCTCCTGTCGCGTCCAGAGCTTCGCGCCTCGCCCGTCCTCACCTCCCTTCTCCTCGCTCGCTCAAGACCGCTGCCCCTCCCGCCGCGCCTCGCTGCTTCGCAGCGCCGCCTCCTCCAGCGGCCTCGCCTCCGCGCCGCCGGCTCCCAGCCGCCTCGCCTGCGCCGCCCTGCGCCTCCGCCCTCACGCTGTGCTCTCGCTGCCGCCAACATCGCCTCGCCGAGCCAGCGTTCTGCCGCCTCGTCCGCGAAAAGTGCCGCCAGAGCTGTGCCGCCCGCCCTCGCGGTATCACGCCTCGCCGCGGCGCGGCGCTCTCGCCTCCCTTCCTGCGCCGAGTTCCGCCATCCTGCGAGCTTCCTGGCGCTCTCGCCTTCCCTCGCCGCTGTTGCCTGCCCTCATTCCACCCCCTCGACAAGAGTGTCCGGCCGCCATCCTTTTGCAGACCGAAGATTTCACGGCACGCCAAGATCTTCTCGATCCACAAGACCGTCGACATGGATACCGGCGACGCCGGCGTCAGTACCTCCTCTCGGACCCGGCCGAGACCACGAAAGACCGATTCCGGCGAGCCCGAACCCGAACCTTCGGATCGCCAAGATCCACCGGCGCCAAACCTAAGACCGACATCGTCACCCGAGAACTCTGACAAGGACGCCAAGGTCGCTTACACGGAACACCAAGTCCTCCACCTTGAACGCCATGACAGTCTACGCGGACCCGAAGACCTCGAATGCGACAAGAACGACACCGACCCAGAAGAACCCGATGCGCCCCCGACACCGAACCAAGTACTCCTTTCCGGACGCCGAGTTCGCCGAGAACCCGGATGCGACAAGATCTGCCCCGTTGTTCGAGAACGTTCCTGCCGAGACCGCTTCCGTCGAACCCTGAGCCCCTATCGAACCTCGAACCCCCCGGAACCCCAAGTTCGTCGAGACCCCCTAATGTGTGAACCCAAACCCGAGACCTTATTTTATTAAATGATACAACTTGTCGCATATTAATTGTCATACTTGCATGCATATTTGTGTGGTTTGGGGGCACTATGCCGATTCACCTCATAATTAAATATGGGGCCCATATGCGGGCAAACCTAGTCTTATATTGGCCTCATTTAAATTTGTGTAGCGAACCGGTAACTTATCTTGCCTTGTTATTACAACATTTAAATTGCGGGGCTTCTAAACAACATGAACCACCTAATTAATTGTCGGGACCCCGGTTCCGCTTAATATGACCTAAATTGCATCGCATGCTTGCCATGTCATACATCATACATGCATCATGCCCGATCTTCTGCCGTAGTATTAAATACTGCATCCGTGTTTCTTCTAGTGTTTTGCTTCTTCACGGACTTGACCGTTGAGTTGATGTGAGCTTCGCCCCGTTCTTCGGATGAACCTTCGACAATGTTTTCAAGCGAGCATCTCCCTCTTTCTACCTATCTTACTTTTATAGTATTTATTCCCTCCTGTTGATCTATTGCTATCTATGTTGCGATGCTCTAGATTCCGTATCCGTGATATCCCTTGCAGCCCTATACTGCCTTGGACACATCCTATTACCTGTGGTTTGGTAGCTAGTTGGACCTGCGTGTCGTAGTCGCTTGCTCAAGTGCTGTTGCGTGTCGTCATGTACCACAGCTGTTGGAGTATGGCCGCATGTTTGATGTTGGAGATGATCATGGCTTTACTTTTCGTTCACTTTAATTACTGCTTAACAACTAAAATTGAAGTAAGTAAGCAGAGGCACAGGTGGGCAATAGATGTTATTTGGTTGTTAACCGTCCACTTGTGTCCCGTAGGACCCCGAGTGCTTGATACCTGTTCCTTGATTTTTCGCGCTATCCACATCCGGGAGGATTATGGGACCCCCCTGAGCCAGAGCTTGATTCATTCTTATTTCTTGGGGCCACAACTAGTTTGAGGTTTTATTTACTATCCTGTACTTATGCCATGCTTTACCGCTTTATTACGATTGTGCGAGGAGCACACTGTACTGTTTAGGTAAGCGGAATGTTTTCGTGGTATCGACAAGCCCAGTTTTGGGTTCCCAGTCGTTTACAACCATTGACGCAAACCTTGAGTCCGTCTCGTAGTCAGCTGGCTTCGTTGCGGGTCTACTCAATGGGGTGACCCCTTGAAATAATTCTGAATCCTGTGATTGCTTTGTCGTGAAGGCCTCGTTGGGTTTTGATTTGGTTTTTCGGAGGTTGATCGAGCGTGTGTTGCTATTGGTGCACCCCGGCCGGGTAAAACTTTCTGAAAGCCTTGTCCGCGGTTATGGACGACTTGGAGCACAGTATCTCGATCATAGACAACTATAACTAAAGTAGTGCTATAAATTTGACTTTATAATGACTAGTAATCAGCTTCACTATAATGGAATGGCTAAATAATACTGACCAAAATTGCTTGTTTGGAGTGTCGCTTGCGACCATTGTACCTGACTAGTAAGTATGGCAACTACAACGGAATGGCTAAATAAAAGTACCAACAACTGCTGGGTTTTTGGGTTATCTCATGCTAATTGTATCTGACTAGTAAGTGTTGCAACTACAACGGAATGGTTCACTAAAACGGCCCACTGCTTATTTTATCAGGATGATTATCTACACCTGACTAGTAATTGCTGCAACGATAACTGAATAAATAAAACTGCCAACTGTGTGAGTTTCTCGGTGGACTTCCTCGATTGGTCTCGAGGGGGAAATACCAGGATGGGTTTGTTTGGTGTTAGTATCAGGATGGTTCCGAATAGGTCTTTCCTACCCTCTCTGATCGCCGCCAGTTGTATCGAGTCTCTATAGGTTGTTTAGTGCATGCTGCCGCTGCCGCTCAGTCCACCATACCTATGTAGGCGAGGACCGCCGAATTCTAGTCTCGCCGTGTACTGGCCTCAAGATCTTGACGCCTCTCTTTTCCTTTGCCCTTTGTCGGCACCCCTTTGTTTAAGCAGGTTTGAGATCGACGTCGTTAGGGGTTACCCTTCCGGCTTGGCACAGGTGGTTATGGACGCCATTGGTTATTCTTCAGGGCTCTTAGCCCCATTTGCATCTTGTCCGTAGTCGGACGCTCTATCATTTTCAAGGTGATTTGGATCTTTGTATATTATATCTGTATTCTTGACTCTTTGAGTCGCTGTTGTATATATATCTGTTCTGTGGGTCCCATCGAGGACTGTTGTGTAATGTTATTACTTCGTTTTCCACCCGCACGAAAGTGCCTGGTGGGCACCTTTGAATCGTTTCTATGCGGGTTTGGCGGGAAGCGCTAAAACTTGCATAGGTCTGATTCTGAGGGTGTTACAGAGTGGTATCAGAGCTCAGCAGTTGCGATACCCCACAAGTCCAGCCTGTAGGATAACCTAGCTAACGGCCGAAGTAGAGTGTCGAAACTATTTTTGCAAAATCGGTTGGATAGTTCTGATTAGGTCTGATTTTATTCCTTACCCCTCTGCTATTCCCCTCTTACCTCTGCGTGTTTTGAATCTACTCCCGTATCTTTTCTTCGAGTCCAGGATTTCTCGTGGTTGGGTTTTCGTCGTACCTTCAGGGTTTCGCTTCCTCCTTTGATAACGGTGTTCTACCATCCGGTGTTCATGCTGCCTGAGGAATCCGACTACTGTGGTACCATTCTTTGTTCCTTGTTTGTGCCTTCCGGTGTTTACCGACGCGACGACATCATCTACGCCAGATCCGATGCAGAGTCTGCATCACTCCTTGTTCCGACCCTCGTTTGTCGAGATCTTCAGCCTGATTCCGAGAGTTGGTTGCATAATCCGCCTGTTCGGGTGCAGAGTAATGGTTTGGGTGCGCGATGGACTGATCACCATCTGACTACTCTTATCATTCGCTCTTGTACATCGAATCAGTGGATCCAACAATTTTACTCCGTCCACGGAAGCTAGAGGTGGCTTTATTGGTTGATACCTCTACCTTCGCCTTTGTTCCCGGAGTGTCCTCTCGACGATCACGGACAACAACCTCTTGTTAGTGGTGTCACGAGGATCTACACGATGCGAGGAGACGCAGATTGCCAACCTTCCTTCCGGTACCATGAGGCGGATCTCGAGGGCGAGATCCATTGTTAGTGGTGTCGAATTGTGGCATCCCGCAAAACCACTACCAGAAAATCGCGTTGTTTTTGTGCATTGCATCATCATGGCCGCATGCTCATGTCATCATGCCACATTGCATCTGAGCATCGTCATCACCCTGCATTGGTTCGCATAAAACTATTTTCGGGAAAACCTAATTTGTTTTCTAAACGCCCCGTCTTTATTCAAACGCAAAACCCGGGTCTCTGGATTATTTTGTTTTGTCCGCTATCGGTTTGCAAAAGCCCTGTGTTAAACAAATAAAATATTCATTTATTTTTAGTGGGGCAGTCGAACGGGCCGATTCGACCCAGTCGACCACCCCCAGTATTAAAACGGTCCACCTACACCAGCCTACCCGAAATCCTATTCCACCTAGTCCTAATCTACCCACCACTCACAGCTCGCCACCTCACCCTCTCCCCCAATCCCTACCCACCTTGCCACCTCATCAATCCTTGACCCAGCCCCCCTCCTCTCCTTCTCTCACCCCAGTCCCATCTACCCTCCCCTCACTTACATCCTGGGCCCACACGCCACCTCCCTCCCCACAGCAGCCCCACTCCTCCCTCCCTGCCCATCAGCACAGACGCCCCCAACCCTATCTCTCTGACCCCCGGGCCCCATGCCCCCGGGCCCCACCGAGCCAGCCACACCCCACTCACCCCCGACCCCACCCCCTGGCCTGCGGCCCCACCTCCGCCCCAATCCCCCGGCTCTCCTTTCTCCTCTTCCTGTCCTCTTCCACCTCCCACCGACGCCACCTCTCTCTCTCTCTCTCTCCCCTCCTCCCCGCCATGAGCCCAACCCCGACGCCCTCTCCTCTCGCGTGCGTGCCTCTCACCTCTCGCTCTCCCCACCCTTGGGACCTCATGGCCCTTCCCCGCCTGGCCGAGTCCCTCTGCTCCTCCCTCCTTTGCCCGGCCAAGGTGGAGCCCCGCCTCACGCCTGACGATCCCCTCCTTCCGCCCGGCCGACCCGACCCCGCGCTGCGCCCGACCGCCGAGCTCCTCCGCCGCCTGGTCCCTCCGACCTCCCTCGCCAGCCTCGCCTGCCTTCCTAGTCGCCGCCTCCCTCCCGCTGCGTCGCGTCATGAGCTTCGCCCTCAGCCCGGCTCACTCCTCCCTTCTCCTCTGCTGCTTGGCGCCACCATGACCCTCCGCCAAGCCTCGCAGCTTCGCCCAGCGCTTTCCGCCTCCTCCATGGCCTCGCCGCCTCCGCCGCCGGCGGCTCGAGCCGCTCCGCCACCGGCCGCGCTCCTCGCCTCCCCGTCACGCTCGCCGTGCTCCTCTGCTGGCCGCCAACATCGCCGCCGAGCCTGCCGTTCTGCCTCGCCGCGAAAGTGCCAGGAGCTGTGCCGCCGCCCCTCCTCGCGGTATCCCACGCCTCTGTCGCCGGCGCGCGTGCGCCTCTCGCCTCCCTGCCAGCCGCCGGAGTTCCGCCGTCCTGCGAGCTTCCCTGGCGCCGCTCTCGCCTTCCCTCGCCTCGCGGGTCGCTGCCTGCGCCCCTCTGTTCCACCCCCACCTCGACAAGAGTGTCCCGAAGCCGCCATCCTTTTTGCCGAGACCCGAAGATTTCACGGCACGCCAAGATCTTCTACTCGATCCACAAGACCGTCGACATGGATACCGAAGGACGCCGAGCGTCAAGTACCTCCTCTCGGACCCGGCGACCGAGACCCTGAAGACCGATTCCGGCGAGCCCGAACCCGAACCTTCGGATCGCCAAGATCCACCGGCGCCAAACCTAAGACCGACATCGTCACCCGAGAACTCTGACAAGGACGCCAAGGTCGCTTACACGGAACGCCAAGTCCTCCACCTTGAACGCCATGACCGTCTACGCGGACCCGAAGACCTCGAATGCGACAAGAACGACACCGACCCGGAAGAACCCGATGCGCCCCCGACACCGAACCAAGTACTCCTTTCCGGACGCCGAGAACCCGGATGCGACAAGATCTGTCCCGTTGTTCGAGAACGTTCCTGCCGAGACCGCTTCCGTCGAACCCTGAGCCCCTGTCGAACCTCGAACCCCCCGGAACCCCAAGTTCGTCGAGACCCCCTAATGTGTGAACCCAAACCCGAGACCTTATTTTATTAAATGATACAACTTGTCGCATATTAATTGTCATACTTGCATGCATATTTGTGTGGTTTGGGGGCACTATGCCGACTCACCTCATAATTAAATATGGGGCCCATATGCGGGCAAACCTAGTCTTATATTGGCCTCATTTAAATTTGTGTAGCGAACCGATAACTTATCTTGCCTTTTTATTACAACATTTAAATTGCGGGGCTTCTAAACAACATGAACCACCTAATTAATTGTCGGGACCCCGGTTCCGCTTAATATGACCTAAATTGCATCGCATGCTTGCCATGTCATACATCATACATGCATCGTGCCCGATCTTCTGCCGTAGTATTACATACTGCATCCGTGTTTCTTCTAGTGTTTTGCTTCTTCACGGACTTGACCGTTGAGTTGATGTGAGCTTCGCCCCGTTCTTCGGATGAACCTTCGACAATGTTTTCAGGCGAGCATCTCCCTCTTTGTACCTATCTTACTTTTATAGTATTTATTCCCTCCTGTTGATCTATTGCTATCTATGTTGCGATGCTCTAGATTCCGTATCCGTGATATCCCTTGCAGCCCTATACTGCCTTGGACACATCCTATTACCTGTGGTTTGGTAGCTAGTTGGACCTGCGTGTCATAGTCGCTTGCTCAAGTGCTGTTGCGTGTCGTCATGTACCACAGCTGTTGGAGTATGGCCGCATGTTTGATGTTGGAGATGATCATGGCTTTACTTTTCGTTCACTTTAATTACTGCTTAACAACTAAAATTGAAGTAAGTAGCGAGGCAATTGGGCAATAGATGTTATTTGGTTATTAACCGTCCACTTGTGTCCCGTAGGACCTCGAGTGCTTGATACCTGTTCCTTGATTTTTCGCGCTATCCACATCTGGGAGGATTATGGGACCCTCCTGAGCCAAAGCTTGATTCATTCTTATTTCTTGGGGCCACAACTAGTTTGAGGTTTTATTTACTATCCTGTACTTATGCCATGCTTTACCGCTTTATTACGATTGTGCGAGGAGCACACTGTACTGTTTAGGTAAGCGGAATGTTTTCGCGGTATCGACAAGCCCAGTTTTGGGTTCCCAGTCGTTTACAGCCATTGACGCAAACCTTGAGTCCGTCTCGGAGTCAGCTGGCTTCGTTGCGGGTCTACTCAATGGGGTGGCCTCGTTGGGTTTTGATTTGGTTTTTCCGAGGTTGATCGAGCGCGTGTTGCTATTGGTGCACCCCGGCCGGGTAAAACTTTCTGAAAGCCTTGTCCGCGGTTATGGACGACTTGGAGCACAGTATCTCGATCATAGACAACTATAACTAAAGTAGTGCTATAAATTTGACTTTATAATGACTAGTAATCAGCTTCACTATAATGGAATGGCTAAATAATACTGACCAAAATTGCTTGTTTGGAGTGTCGCTTACACCATTGTACCCGACTAGTAAGTATGGCAACTACAACGGAATGGCTAAATAAAAGTACCAACAAGCGCTGGGTTTTGGGTTATCTCATGCTAATTGTATCCGACTAGTAAGTGTTGCAACTAACGGAATGGTTCACTAAAACGCCCATCGCTTATTTTATCGTGATGATTATCTACACCGACTAGTAATTGCTGCAACGATAATCGAATAAATAAACCGCCAACTGTGTGAGTTTCTCGGTGGACTTCCTCGATTGGTCTCGAGGGGGAAATACCAGGATGGGTTTGTTTGGTGTTAGTATCAGGATGGTTCCGAATAGGTCTTTCCTACCCTCTCTGATCGCCGCCAGTTGTATCGAGTCTCTATAGGTTGTTTAGTGCATGCTGCCGCTGCCGCTCAGTCCACCATACCTATGTAGGCGAGGACCGCCGAATTCTAGTCTCGCCGTGTCTTGGCCTCGATCGACGCCTCCTCTTTTCCTTTGCCCTTTGTCGGCACCTTTGTTTAAGCAGGTTTGAGATCGACGTCGTTAGCGGGGTTACCCTTCCGGCTTGGCCAGGCGGTTATGGACGCCATTGGTTATTCTTCAGGGCTCTTAGCCCCATTTGCATCTTGTCCGTAGTCGGACGCTCTATCATTTTCAAGGTGATTTGGATCTTTGTATATTATATCTGTATTTTTGACTCTTTGAGTCGCTGTTGTATATATATCTGTTCTGTGGGTCCCATCGAGGACTGTTGTGTAATGTTATTACTTGGTTTTCCACCCGCACGAAAGTGCTTGGTGGGCACCTTTGAATCATTTCTATGCGGGTTTGGCGGGAAGCGCGGAAACTTGCATAGGTCCAATTCTGAGGGTGTTACACCGTACCACTCAGGAGGGGCACGTGACCTTGTCGACCTGCGACGTTCAGTAGCAGCATCGTCCGAAGCTTCATGATCCTTGTCATTAGCTTCCTCTATTGTTGGTGCAGCATGGAACAATTTCAGTGCGCTACTCTCCAATTCAAGAGAAGGTTCAATAACCTCTTCTAGCTCTACTTTCCTCCCACTCACTTCTTTCGAGAGAAACTCCTTCTCAAGAAAGGAACCGTTCTTGCATAAACACTTTGCCTTCGGTTCTGTGATAGAAGGTATACCCAATAGTTTCCTTAGGGTATCCTATGAAGACGCATTTCTCCGCTTTGGGTTCGAGCTTGTCCGGCATCAACTTCTTGACGTAAGCTTCGCATCCCCAAACTTTAAGAAACGACAACTTAGGTTTAGCACCAAACCACAGTTCATACGGTGTCGTCTCAACGGATTTAGATGGAGCCCTATTTAAAGTGAATGCAGCGGTTTCTAATGCATAACCCCAAAATGATAACGGCAAATCAGTAAGAGACATCATTGATGGGACGATATCTAATAGGGTTCGATTCCGGCGTTCAGACACACCATTGCGCTGTGGTGTTCCGGGTGGAGTGAGTTGTGAAACGATTCCACTTGCTTTAAGATGCGTGAGAAAATCATAACTCAAATATTCACCTCCACGATCGGATCGTAGAAACTTAATATTTCTGTTACGATGGTTCTCCACTTTATTCTGTAATTCTTTGAACTTTTAAAACGTTTCAGATTTATGTTTCATTAAATAGATATAACCATATCTACTTAAGTCATCGGTAAAAGTGAGAAAATAGCGATATCCACCGCGCGTCGAAACACTCATCGGTCCGCATACATCGGTATGCATGATTTCCAACAAGTCCGTTGCTCGCTCCATCATACCGGAGAACGGGGTTTTGATCATCTTGCCCATGAGGCATGGTTCGCATGTGTCAAATGATTCAAAATCAAGAGACTCCAAAAGTCCATCAGAATGGAGTTTCTTCATGCACTTTACACCAATATGACCTAGACGACAGTGCCACAAATAAGTAGTATTATCACTATCTACTTTGCATCTCTTAGCCTCAATGTTATGGATCTGTGTTTCATCCCTTTCGATATTTAGAAGAAATAAACCATTCACAATAGGTGCATGACCATAAAAGATGTTACTCATATAAATAGAACAACCATTATTCTCCGATTTAAATGAATAACTGTCTTGCAATAAACAAGATCCAGAAATAATGTTCATGCTCAACGCAAGCACATAATAACACTTATTAAGGTTTAAAACTAATCCCGAAGTTAAAACTAAGGAGAGCGTGCCGACGGCCATCACATCAACTCTTAATCCGTTGCCAACGTGCATCGTCACCTCATCCCTCATAGCCGCTCATTCCGTAGCTCCTGTTTCGAGTTACAAATATTAGCAACTGAACCGGTATCAAATACCCAGGCACTACAACGAGGGCTAGTAAGGAAAACATCAATAACATGTATATCAAATATACCTTTGATGGTGCCAACCTTCTTGTCCGCTAAGTACTTCGGACAGTTGCGCTTCCAGTGACCCTTGTCCTTGCAATAGAAGCACTCAGTGTCCGGTTTAGGACCAGACTTGAGCTTCTTCTCAGCAGGGGCAACGCGCTTGCCGCCTTTCTTGAAGGGCTTCCTTGCACCCTTACCTTTCTTGAAGGTGGGGGGCTTGTTGACCATCAACACATGATTATTCTTTTTGATGTTCACCTCCGCTACTTTCATCTTAGCAAAGAGCTCAGTGATCATATCAGTGGAACCAATCAGATTGTGATCAACTACAAAACTTTTGTAGCTAGGAGTGTCAATCTTGAGCTCCTCTAGAATCTTGCAGTCCAGTTGCTCAAGGCGTTGAGTGTAGCCCGTCATCTTAATGGTGTGCTTACTAACGGAACTCCCTTCCTCCATCTTATAGTTAAAGAATTTATTAGAGATCTCATATCTCTCAGAACGGGCTTGAGTCTGAAACATGTTTTTCAGCTCCTCGAGAATCTCAAAGGGCCCGACGAAATCCTCAAAACAATTTTGAAGATCCGATTCCATAGCATACAACATGGCGATCTTAATCAAATCATAATCATCCTTGCGCGACTGATAAACAGCTTTTTCATCAGCCGACGCATCTATAGCAGGGGCGTGACCTAGCGCTTTCTCAAGGACATAGTTCTTTTGTCCGCCAGCGAGAATGATTCTCAGAATGCGGAACCATTTGGTGAAGTTAGAGCCATTGTTTCTAAGCTTTTCTATCTCAGCAAAAACGTTGAAGTGAAGTTGGAGTTTGCCATGTGATCTACAGTATTTGCAAGTACAATTTAGACTATGTTCATGATAAATAGTTCAACTTAATCAAATTACTAGATGAACTCCCACTAAATTCAACATCCCCCAAGTTGTTTAGTGAACACGATCCAAATTCACCACACCTAATCCAATCTTCACGAGAAGAGATGTGGTTTCAATGGTGGACAACGAAGTGTCGATCATATCATTCATATGACTCATGCTTAACCTTTCGGTTCATGTGTTCCGAGGCCATGTCTGTACATGCTAGGCTCGTCAAGTTAGACCCATGTATTTCCGCGTGTGCAAAACTGGCTTGCACCCATTGTATGTGAGCGTAGAGTCTATAGCACCCGATCATCACGTGATGCTTGGACACGAACTTTAACTTCGCAACGGTGCATACTTGGGGAGAACACAGTTTTATCTTGATCTTTAAGTGAGGAATCATCTTATAATGCTACCGTCGCGATCTAAGCATGATAAGATACATAAAAGGATAAACATCACATGCATATAACTTTCATGTGACATGGTATAGCCAATCTTCGCGCAATTATCTCCATCTTGTGCGTGCCGGCATGATCTCCATCACTCCACAATGATTGCCTCCACCACGAATAGCAACTACAACTATTGCTAACTACTTAGCGATAAAGTGAAACTATTACATGGCGTATAAGAAGTTGACACACAAGTCATACACAATTATAAAGACAACCATATGGCTCCTGCCGGTTGTGTACTCATCGACATGCAAGTCGTGAAACATTACAAAACATGATCATCACATACATTATACACATCACATCTTGGGCCATACCATATCACATAAATCACTCCCTGCAAAAACAAGTTAGACGCCTCTACTTTGTTGTTGCATGTTTTACGTGGCTTATGAGAGTAGATGCTAAGAACGATTCTTATCTACGGAAAGCCACAACCATGATATTATGGTTGCCAAACTCCGGTGTTAATCCCATGACAACTATAGTGAGAGAAACTGACATCCACCAGCCGCATGTGTGGAACAAGCCACACGTCAAGTGCGGAGCCGGTCTCGCGAACGACGTCGCGTAAGGTTGGCCTGGACCGCTTCAATCTCACTATCCCGCGTCATAAGAAGAACACAAACAAGAGACTTGCAACTGAAAACATCAACGCCCGCAACAACCATGTTGCGTTCTACTCGTGAAACACATCTACGCATAGATCTAGCTCTCTGATACCACTGAAGGGTTTCGCGGCATAGTAAATCAAAATTTTCTACGGATGCGAACAGAGGGAAAGCCAAGATCTAATCTAGGAGATGCGAACAACGAGAGAGATTGGATTAGATCTTCATACCCTTGAAGATTCGCGATGGAACGTTCGTTTAACGTGGGTGATGTAGTCGCTTCCTCCTCGCGATCCGATCCGATCTAGCACCACAAGTGGCGGTGCCTCCGTGAGATGCACACGTGCAGCACCTCGGCCTCCTCCTTCCTTGGTCCAGCAAGTATGGTGGAGAGATGGGTTGGATCTACGACGCGCGGTGCAATTGGTGGAGAATTTCTGCAGGCTTCGCCACGCGAGGGAGAGAGGAGGGCAGCAGGGCGGCTAGGGTTGGAGGGGAAGGTGTAGGGGGTTGGTGCGCCCCCAGCCCTCTATATATAGAGGGGTGGGCGCAGCCCTAGCCCCTCCCCCAAGTCAAGGCCGGCGGCCCCAAGGAGGAAGAGTGGGGGGCAAGGAAACCCCCCCTTCTAGAAGCTCTATCTAGAGTTTAAACCTCTCTTGGCTGGCTGGGCCCTATGGGGCCTTGTGCCCCTGGCCCAATGTGTCCAGGGCACTCCCTCATAGGCCCATGCCCCCTCCCGGAAGGTGTGGCCACATTGGTCCCCTTCCGGAAGGTTCTAGAAGCTTCCGGTACAATACCGATTAACCCGGAACAATTCCGAACTCCAAAAACTGCACTGCCTTATATGAATCTTATTCTCCGGACCACTCCGGAACCTCTCGTGATGTCCCGGATCCCATCCGAGACTCCGAACAAAAACTCATAAAGCAATTATCCAATCTATCCTAGCGTCGAGACACGTTAAGTGTGACCTCGGGTTCAAAATATGCACATGATCTTCTATCAATAATCAACACCGGGTGGAAACCCATATTGACCCACACATTCATCGATGATCATATCGGATGAACCACGATGCCAGATTCAATCAATCCCATATATATATTCCCTTCGTCTCGTGATATTTTACTTGCCCGAGATTCGATCGCTTGCACCGTCATACCTAGTTCAATCTCGCTCAGAAGTACTTTAATCGCTCCGTAATCCGATATCACTTTGTGATTAACTCCTTAACCACATGCTTGCAAGCGGTGTTGATATCGACACGAGTGGGCCCAAGTATATCTCTCGACTTGGGAGGGACAAATCCCATCTCGATACATACAACCCAATGATACTTTCCGATCACCGAGAGACACCTTTATGATCACCCTCTCATAGGATGACGTTTGATGACCTCAAAGCTTTCTTCCGATACCAGGGAGTTGTATTATCTCATGGTCTAAGGAATACAATATTTGACATAAGAAAAGCTTCGCAAAGACGAACACGATGACACGATCTAATTTCTTCGCTTAGTTTGGGTCTGTCCATCATATCATTCTCCCAATGATATGATCTCATTATCAATTGACAACTCATGTCTATGGTTAGGAAACCTTAACCATCATTGATCAATGAGCTAGTCCATAGAGGCGTACTAGGGACACGGTGTTGTTCACAAACCACACAAGTATTAAAGTTTCCGCTTAATACAATTCTAGCATGGAATATAAACATTATCATGAACAAGAATTATAATAATAACATCTTTATTATTGCCTCTAGGGCATAATTCCAACAGCCGGCACCAATAGTGATGGTACGCTGTGGGAAATGATCATCGATCTGAATCTTTTTCGTCTCCTTAGTCGGCTGGAATGATACACTTCCATGCGGGTTGGCAAGTGCCGGCATGTTAAGCTGTGCCGACTGAGCTAGAGCTGCCACCTCCTGAATTCTTCTTTTTTGTCTTGAAATTACCAAAGACTCGGCCAGGTTTGATCCGGCTGAAGCACATTCCATTGATTTCCTATAATCTCCAGCTACTGTTATCACCCCCTGAGGTCCTGGCATCTTAATTTTCAAGTAACTGATGTGATAGCTGCTCATAAACTTAGTCAATGCTGGCCGTCCGAGTAAAGCATGATAGCAACTTTCCATATCCACCACCTCAAACTCCAGATTCTCAGCTCTATAATTCTCTCTTCTGCTGAATAATACATCTACTCAGACTTTCCCAATGGGCTCGCACGAGAGGCTCGACACTATCCCGTGGAACATTGTCCTTGTTAACTGCAGCATATTCAGAGTTATTCCGAGTTTGTGCATTGTGTCTTTGTACATGATATTAATGCTGCTCCCATTATCTATGAGCACTTTTGATAACTTCACATTGATGCCAGGCCCGACAAATATCAGATCTAGTACTAAGGCATACGATCCTGGATTCGACATTAACTTTGGATGATCCCTTATGCTCCAGGTTATCTCCTGATCAGACCATGGCACATATCTCGGAACTGCTGGCATAACTACATTCACCTCCATATGTCAGCGTTGTACGCTCTGTCTATCTTGTTGTTCTGTTGTGAACACACAATATGATTGGTGATGTTCCCTGTAATCATTGCGTCCATTGTTCCCGAGGTTTCCCCTTCCATCTTGATTCTGATTTATCACTTGGTGCACTGTATCCCTCTGATCCGGATTCTCATACCTTGGAGGGGCTAGAGGTAACATCAGTTGTTGCGCATTTCCCCCAGTCAGTTGTGGCTGCTGTTGGTGATGTGTTTGATGCTGTGGTGCTTGTATGGCTGCCGGGTTTCCCATTGCACTCTTCATCCAGGCACATTGGCGAGTGGTGTGATTGGCTGGCTTAGCCGGGTTAGGCGTGTGGAATTTACACGGGTGATCCAACATGGACTCAAATGTGTACTTCAGCCTTTCTTGCCATTGTTTATTCTGTTCAGGTGTCCACTGCTTCTTCCCCTCGTTCCTCGGTGTCCACTACTGAGGACCATTCTTCTGTCATTGATTGTTCCCATGACTCGGCTGATCCTGCACAACTACTGCCACTTGATTTGAACTGTATCTATAATCAGGCCTCTCATCCCTTCTTCTACCTCAGTAATCATTGCGTCGCGATGATCCGACACCATCTCGGGCATAATGATCCTGTTGCTCACGATGCTCAGCTGACATAAGCTCTTGTTGTGTCGGATCACCTAAGGCATATGAATCTGCCACTATGATCGTTTCCGCCAACGTGGTTGGCATATCTCTCTTCAACCTCTGCCACAATACACTTTCGTATCTGCGCCCCTGAGCGAACCATGCAATTGCTTGAGATTCTATAACCCCCTCACATGAGTTTCTGAGGTTGCACCACCGAGTCAAGAACTCCCTATCAGTCTCATTCGGTTTCTTCTTGCACATCGCGAGTTGTTGTGGCCTGTTTGGCCTCTTATATGTACTGGTGAAATTACTGACAAACATTTCCTCAAAATCTAACCAACAGTTGATACTTCTCGTTGGCAAATTATTCAACCAGACTCTGGCCGGCCCTTCCAACATCTGGGGCACGTATGTTACAGCCCATCTAAGACTTCCCTCGGCTATTTTTATGGCCGTGGCATAATCAATTAGCCAATCTGCAACTTCGTACTCCCATTGTATGTTTTCGTTCCTCTTGCCAACTGAAAGTTTGGCATGGGCGGTTCGCCCATAATCCGAGGTCCAAAACATGCCAGGCCAGGCGACCCTGTTCTTCCAACTGCTCGGACCAATACAGTCTATCCAGCTTCAATCTTGCGTCAGTTGACGGCAAGTTTCTATAGATAATTCTCTCCCGTATTCCATAACGGTTTTTTCCACCATGCTCTGCATTTTCCATCTCCGAGTAACCATCATTGTATCTGTCATTTTCCTGATTATGCAGAGCTTGTCTTGCTTCTCGCTCTTGCCGAGGTTCGTTCCTCGGCTGATGATCTTGCGGAGGGTACCTCCTTTCTTCCACCGGGTTATTGTTCTTGGGGTTTCCCCTTCCGAGATTCCTGTGCTCCCTATTTGCACGGCCGGGTTTTCTATCACCGCTGTTACCTCGGCTTCCATTGCCTCTATTTTCATTGATCTTCCCGGCCACTGCCGGGTCATATGGGACAATTTGTTTGTTTCTCTTTCCCGAAGTTACTGCTTTGTCTTTCCGCGCATTGTTTCCGGGCGAGGATGCCGCTGCCACGGATAATGCGGGGGGAGTCCCTGCCGAATGCACCATGCGGGAATCTCCTGGCTTCGTCGGGTTAGCCCTAAGAATTTCTTCATTCTGCTGGTTCGCAATGCGTACCAGCTAGTTTACTCTTTCTTGCTGCTTTTGCCGGGCTTCCCCGCTTAGTCCTTCCAATTCTAGGGCTGCTGCATTTGCGGCCCTGAGGTTCTTTGTCGGGGTACTATACCTCGGCAAACCCGGGTCAACCAAATCATCTGGTTGAGCCTCATGCTCTTTGTTGATATCATTCATGAGGTTCTTTCCTCTTAATCTCAGATACTCTACTCAGCAAGGGGCCGTATCTAGCTTGTTTTCCCTAGCATATTCTCGCAAGGTCCTGTTAAAGGACTCCTGCAAGGCCGACACCTTTTTCGCCTCCTCTAACATTTTCAATCTAGTTTCTTCTAATTCCGCCTGTGCGTTTGCCAGGTCAACTATCGGTGCTACAGGTGTAGTCAAGTTTTCTATAGATGCCTGGAGGGTATTCTCCGGCCTCTCCAGAGGTGGCCATCTTACCCTCGCTGCTTTTGGAGTTACCTCCTGCACCTCGGCTGCCCTGGTCACCGGAGGATCTGCTACTTTTGGCTTTGGAGCTGCTTGCTTCGTTGTTACCTGTCCTCCTGCCGCCGGGTCCTTGCTTGATCCGGTGCCTGCCCCTGCTGCTGGTGTTAGATCCTTCATCATCACCTCTACGCTTCCTGCAGGGCGAATGCCACGCTGACCGCTGGTAGCACCGAGGGGAGGATCTCCTGCGACGATGACTCGACGCGGGTAGACGCAGGAGGTGTCAATGCCGACGTAGATCTTGTGAGCGCCCAGGTTGATGAAGATGCCGTTGCGCGGGGGCGCCTTCCTTCTGAAACTGCCAGCGTTGTCGCTGACGTAGTCCCAGATGTCGAATCTCTGGACTAGGCCAGAGACCACCTTCTCGCCGGTGTCTATGAAGTTTCCCGTCTGGATCTTGACTCCAGCTAGCACCGCTGCTGGCCCCATGGTGGGCGCCAACTGACGTGGTGGTGGCACGGCAGATGCCATGGGTAGGATAAAGTATGGGGCCAATGGATGCTAGTGGGATGTAGTGGTTTCTACACACAACTAACTGGAACACAGATCTTTATTTCTCTTCCACCAAGTTACAAGTGCTCCTTGAGCTGTATCATGGAGAAAAGGAATAAGATCACTACTACGCGAGCCTTCTGGTCTCAAAGGAATCGATCCCTGCTCCAGGAAGCCGTGGCCCTCCTTATAAAGGGGTCCCTTGGTTCCTCCTAGTGCTGACGTGGCAAGCATATTCTCGGAATATGCTTGTCCCAAAGTGGTAACTCGGCGGAACTCTTTTCGTGTCTCCCTTCTATCGACGACAAAGACCCAGAACCCCCACATGTGAGCCTCGGGCTTTCCCACCGTCACCTCTGTGACGCCTGTCTGCCCCTCTGCGGCTCTTCTCTTTGTCTTCAGCGCTTGGCCCCGTGTAGAATCCTCCTAGCCAGTAGCTAGGGTTTGACTCTGCGATCCTTCTCCTTCTCCCGCAAGCTTCCCATTACTCGGACTTGTCTCGCATAACTCGGCTCGTCCTTCACCTGCGTTTGAGCTGATCAACCTTATTCGGCCGACTTAACTCACACGTCGGCCGAGTAAGGTATTAATCACTCGGTTTTGGCTAGGCCATTCGGCCGAGCACTTCATAACTTGGTTGAATTAGCTTATAACTCGGCATATGGTAAGAAAGGTTCCTTCCTACTTTCCACTACCTTGACCCTACCTGGGATCATCCCCCCAACATGGTGTATTCATGACGACGCGTCGGCTGAGCCACTACTTCCAGGAGCATCAGATCGTGGTCATCAACGACGCCCCGCTGTCGAACATCCCGAACAACCCTGAAGCCACGGGGCGCATAGCCTTGCGGGGCATCGAGTTTTATCCTCGAGACATTATATACGAGCGGCGCACAGCCATCAAGTCTTAGGTCCTCCCTGACTTCCTCATCCACTGGATGGAGATCCAGCTGCCAGACACTCCTGACATGTCGTAGTCCTGTATGATGCACTTCGACGACTCCAATCGCGAGGCTGGAGCAGAGGCCGGCATCATACTGACGTCCCCCCAAGGTGACAAGATGAAGTACGTCCTTAGGATAAAATTCCGCTCCTACAACAACGAGGCCTAATACGAGGCCCTCATCCACGACATGAGGATAGCCAAGGTGTGCGGCGCCACACGCCTCATCATCTATGGCGACTCCAACCTCGTCATCCAGCAGATAATGAACCAGTGCGACGCCCATAGTGCCAACATGATCGCATACCGTGCGCTCTACAACTCACTCTAAGGGAACTTTGACGGCTGCAAACTTCAACACGTTGGCAGGGAAAGCAACGAAGAGGCCTACAAGGTCGCCAACAATGGCTCTACCTGCGCTCAGATACCACCAGGAGTGTTCCTCGAACAAATTTGTGTACCCTCCATCAAGCAGAAATTCCCAAAGGGCTCAGCTGAAGCCATAGAGCCCTCAGGGGCTGCACCACCCGAAGGACAAGAAGGACCTGAAAAACTTGACATGCAGGTCGAGATGGTCAGCCTTATGCAGGTCATGGCGGTTGAAGAAACATGGACACAACCGTACCTCCCTTACCTGATAAACAATCAGTTGCCTGATGACCCGACAGATGCCCGGCGCATGTCTCGCGGATCAAAGGACTTCACCATCATCAATGGCGAACTGTACAAGCGCAAAATTTCGGGTGTGCTTCAACAATGCATCACCATCGATGACGGCAAAAGCATCCTCCTAGACATCCATGAGGGTGTCTGTGGCCATAACGCAGGCAGCCGTGCGCTGGTTGCCAAAGCTCTACGGGTTGGCTTCTACTGGCCAACCGCAATGAAGGACGCCAAGGAGATAGTCCAGAGGTGCAACGTATGTCAAAGGTACGCGGACAAGCCACACGCGCTAGGATCAGAGCTCCGGCCTATTCCAATGGCCTGGCCTTTCTCCCAGTGGGGCCTCGACATGATCGGAAAATTGCCAAAGTCCTCGCTAGGAGGCCACGTCTTCCTCCTGGTAGCAGTCGACAAGTTCTCAAAGTGGATCGAGGCCGTGCCTGTTACCAACCAAAGCGGCAAAACTGCCGTAAATTTTTTCGAGTCCATTGTCTACAGGTTCGGAGTACCTCATAGCATCATAACGGACAATGGCTCGAACTTCATATCGAAGGAGTTCCGAGGCTTCTGCGAGAACCTTGGCATCAACCTGTCCTACGCCTCTGTGGTGCATCCGCAGACCAACGGGCAGGTCGAAAAAGCCAACGGCCTCATCAACAACGACATCAAGAAGCGTCTGCTGCGCCCACTCGAAAGGCTTGCGGGAGCCTGGGTGGACGAGCTACCCTCTGTTCTCTGGAGCCTGTGCGCAATGCCAAACAGCTCAACTAGCTACACACCCTTATTTATGGTGCACGGAGCCGAAGCTATGCTACCTGCCGAGTTACGCTACAAGGCCCCACGGGTCGTCGCCTACAGCGATGCCGAATCATCGGCCGCACTCGAAGATGCCATCAACACGCTGGATGAAGCTCGTGACATCGTCGTGGCTCGCTCAACGGTATACCAGCAGAGCCTCCGCAACTACCACAGCTGTCAGCTGCGTCCAAGGTCCTTCATCGAAGGAGACCTCGTCCCGCGACTCAAGCAAGAAGGGCACAAGAAGCTCGAGTCACCATGGGAAGGACCCTACATAGTCACCGGAGTCATCCCAGGTGGAGCCTAACGCCTCATGGATGTTGCATCAGGAGTCGAATACTCCAACCCCTAGAACGTCGCACGACTGCGACGCTTCTACCCCTAGTTACCCCTTTTATTTTCAATAAGGCTATTTAGCCAGGCTACTAAGCCGAACAATGTACCTCCTCGCTTACGATGAATAAAAGCTAAGTTCCTTGGCCCAAAATCCTTTTCCTTATATTATTTTTCGCCAAACACGCTCGGGGGCTGTGCCTCACCTTACGACTTCGTCGATTGATAACATGCATATAACCTGAGTAGATGACCACGTCAGGCTAACGAAAAGGATATGCACACTCTATAATCATACAATGCACTACGTGGAAGTACATACAAACTTTATAAGGGCATTACAATCCCACTTGAACAAATACAGACTTTACATTATCTCGTTTTTGTTTACAGGACTTAACTATGCTGGAGAAGATCGTTTGTTCGCTCCTCAAATACATCTATAATTTCTTCGGCATACTGCGCCATATCCCAATAATGCGGACGCATATCCCATGCCATGCCATATGGAGGTGGAGGTGGCCCAGTCACTATCTCCGCAAGATTGACATCACGGCGATGCAGTCGAACAAGCGACAAGGCTGCCTTCACACCTGCCACCAGTTGATGGCGCACCAGCTCCTTTACATGACCTACATCTCAAAACTTCCCAAGCAAGCCCAGAAAGCTAGAAGGCACAGAATCTAAAGGGAACATGGTGGCCCAACCGCCGTGAGTGACGCCCTTGCTCGCTTCAGCACCCGAAGAACTTGGTGGACGCGATCTTGCACTGTCGTAAGCACGATCGCTCGATCATGGTCCATCCATAAGAAACCGCCGGCTTCCACTCTTGTTGCGTCAAGCCATTCATTCGACTCGCTACACGCTCTTTCTCTTCCTTCGGAAGAAGATTCACAACTGGACACAAGCAGTGGGTAAGCTAGCATAAACAACTGGCACACTCGAAGAGGCAACGAGTCTAGATGACTTACATTGGAGTTGCTCGCCAACATGCCGAAACTCTTCAAGCAGATACTCCTCCCTGGCAATGGCTCGCTCAGCCTTTGACTTCCACACATCCGTGTGACAACGGATGCTGAGGATGTCTTTCTCCAAACTCCGGACACGGTCATGCAAAAAAGGCAACTGCAATGACTCGCTCAGTGACGGGCGAGTGCTAGGTGATGGAGAAGTTGTAACCACCGGAACGGCAGCCGAAGGACCCTATGGGTGAACAGGGAAACATCAAAATCGCAAACATTTGACAACAGTCAAAAGACGCATTCATAAATACACAAATATGGCCACTACATGGCAGAGTGAAGCTTGTTCATCCAAAAGATGTTACACATGAAAGAGGAAAAAAAGTCTAGCTACAAAGCAAAAGGGTCTAAGCGCCAGCACTCAGAGCAACTTTCAAGCCAGACTGCCTAATCTTGGCCGCTCGCTGCTGCTCTATCGTGTAGTCGGCCAGAAGATTGATGTAGCGCTGAGTTGATGTAGGAGCGCTTTGTTGGGAACCCCAAGAGCAAGGTGTGAAGCAGCACAACAACAAGTTTTCCCTCAGTAAGAAACCGAGGTTATCAAACCAATAGGAGGAAGGAAACCTCACATAGGTGTTGCAAGCAACGTGGAGACCTGCACAACACAAACTCAAGACTTTGCCCCAACGAATTAGTGAGGTTGTAAAGCTCACCGGTTTGTTGTAACACAGGATTAAACGTACTGTGTGGAAGGTAATGGTGGTTTTTAGAAAGTAAACAAGTAACAGAGGAATATGTATCAATGGTAAAGATTGGACTAGGGTCCATAGTTCACTAGAGGTGCTCTCCTTAGATAAACAACATGGTATGAAGGGTAAACAAATTACAGCAGGGCAATTGATAGGAACTAAGAAAGGCATAACAATGCAATTACTAGTCATAAAGATCCTATGAGATTCAATTGGGCAATACAACAAGATACATAGACCGCCATCCAACTGCATCTATGACTATAAATCCACCTGCAGGTTATCATCTGAACCCCCTCCAGTATTAAGTTGCAAGAAACAGACAACTGTTTTAAGCAAAGTGTGTAAGGTAAATAGTCCACATGTTCCATGAACAAGAGACCGTTGTTTTCTCCCTAGTAGCAACAACACATCTACAACCGAAGAGATTATTGTAACTTCCCTTGGAAACTAGAGGCATGAACCCACTATCGAGCATAAATACCCCCTCTTGGAGTCACTAGCAACTACTTGGCCAAGATAGCTACTAACAACGGAGAGCATGCAAGATCACAAACAACACAGACATGATAGAATCATAAAGACAAAAACCATTCATCAAACCAACATAATAATCCCAATATCCATTGGATCCCCGCAAAGACAACATGCATGCTTACAAATAGATTAGATCTTGATCATGAACGGAGCTCACAAGATCTATACATGAAAGCACAAAGGAGGATATAAAACCATCTAGATAATACATGGACCCATAATCCAAGTTGGAACGACTCACACATCATACCGGAGAGAAGGCCTCCAGGATGATCTCCCCTCCGGCAGGGTGCCTGGAAGAACTTCAGATCCCCCGATCTAGGGACGATGGTGGCGGCGGCTATAGAAGGTTTCGTGGAGATTTGATCGGGTGCTTAGGGTTATGCATCAGGGGCTTCTTATAGTAGAAAGGGGAGGCCGAGGAGGCGACCAGGGGTGCCAACCCTATCTAGGCGCGGGACCACCCCTGGCCGTGCTTGGCGGGGGGGGAGGGGGGGGGGTCTGGCTACCATGGCCGGCCCCTCCGGCTCCCTTCTGGACTTCTTGTTCCCCACGGAAAGTAATTGACTTTGGCGTTTGTCCCGTCCAATTCCAAGAATATTTCTTTACTAACTTTTCTAAAACCAAAAACAACAGAAAATAGGCATCTGGCACTGTTGCAACTTGTTAGTAGGTTAGTACCAGAAAACATGTAAAAAGCACCTCAAAGTGTAGACAAGTAAAGCAAAGTAGATACTAAACAAGAATGGAGCATCAAAAATTATAGATACTTTTCCGACGTATCAACATCCCCAAGCTTAACTCCTTCTCGTCCTCGAGTAGGTAAGTGATAAAAGAATAATTTTTGAGGTGACATGCAAATTCACAATAATGATCCAACCATTTGCAAGCATTGAAAGCTAGGATCAAAGAACTCTAAACATGTGCATGAAAGATGGAGTTCTAACAATAGGACATAGTATCTATGCATGCAACATGGCAAGCTCCAAACAAAGATCATGAATAACATTCATTGAAAAACGTTTGTTTGTTTCACATACACAAAACATAGCATAGTGGCAATCAGCTTGTCCCTCATAGAGTAGAATATAGATGCATGGGAAACCTTCAAAATTCACAAGGGTGACTAGAAACAAATAGCACAAGAACAAGTAATATCACAATATGCATCAATTAATAAGCTTTGGAACACTACACACAGAATGAAAACTATGCTCTCTTAATGGTGCCTAAAGCTAGAAGGTGGAGACTCAATAATGGTGGACGCAAGGTCTTTTGTAAAGGAAGCAGGCAGGGCCGGCTCTAGGGGGCCACGACCCTGGCAACGGCCAGGGGCCCATGGCCCGGGGGTCCCAAAATTTTTTACTCATGTGTATGTACCTGGTATATATACATCTTCTTTGGAAATTATTTTTGTAAAGTCCCAATGTCCACACAGTGTCTGCCATCAGGATAGCGATCAGCTATACTCGATTGCGACGCGAGAATCCAGGAAGCGCACACGAGTTACGATGACACGAGTTACGATACCAGTCGATCGAGATCTCCCTTCACCGGGTCACCCTACACTCCTGACGGCTGACTCTGAGACTCGATGATCTAGGGCCCTAACTCAATCCAGTCGGTCGTCATCGACGATCACCAACATCCGGCCATGATCCTCAAATGAGAGGCTGAAATTATTCGAAATTGATAGTAGATACATATATAATAATTTTTCTTGATATGTCTATATATACGTTAGCCTTAGGGCCCATACCGTTGACTTTGCCTAGGGCCCAAAAAAATATTGAGCCGACCCTGGAAGCAGGGATTGCAAGTTTCAAAAAGAGCTTCCAAAAATTATGGTACTTGTTAGCTTTCAGCCCTCATTGCCCCTATCATAAGAATCTTGAAGTGGTTAAGGTTAAAGTGGCAAAGATGGAGTATATGCTTAACGAAGTATAAGTTGGCAATCTCAAGTCCCTTGAATACGAGGGCCACACCTCATGCATACTCAACTTTGGGTGCAGGTAAGTTCTTGTCACTGTAAGTATTTGCATATCATTGAGAACCGCCAATGGGGTACCCCTTGCACATGGTACTGGAGCTTTCCCATAACCAAAATGACAAGGCAAGCAGACAATGAGCATCTCAGCAATCTTTTTATGTACCATATGCATAGCTTTATATTGAGGATGCTTCATAGATAGCTCATTATGGTGATGCTGCAAGTTTCCACCATGATTAGGCATGGCTTAGGCTAGCGTCCCAAGCATTTCTCTAACACAGGATACAAACTCCATGGACTTACAAGTTCCCTCTTTATTTCACACCGGTGACATCCATAGACAAAAGAACATGATATCAACTGAGTATAAAGTACAAGTGAAATGTTGCAAACGTTCCCCGTGACAACACGGTTCTACTAATTCCAACTTATAAGTGCAAGCATATACAACAAAGTTGTCACAATGGTTCAAGTTTATTAGGGTAAAATAATATAAAGTGTGACATCAAGTTCGTGAGGGCTTTAATCACTAAGTTTTCACATAACAAAATAGTTTTTAATTGGAAGATAGTTGAAAACAAGAATATACTTGGAATGGTGTAACACACCATGCATAGGAGTTTATAGTGGACACTTTGGAATAACTTGGTTTCTTGGGAGTTGGAAGCATGAGTAGGACTTACTCATACAAGTGGAGGCTAGAAAAAGACTGGGAGCAACCAAATAAGAGAGCAATAATGGCCATAATCATGCAGTGCAACAAAGCATACTAATCAAAGCAAATAGTGGTACTACAAGTCAAGGACTAAATGATCATAGAGGATAATGGTGACTTGTCATGGTCATAACATGGTGTGAGCATGTGCCAAGTCAACCCAAGCAAAGCATCAAAGGAGAATACCATAATACTATGCTTTTGCATGCTAAAACAACGCATAATTTCTTCAAGGCACATTAAGAAATCCCAATTGTTTGGAACAAGACATTCTACAGCAATAATCACTAAGCATAAGTTCAAAACAACACCTAGCATGACATGCTAAAGTCTAAGTCACAGTCAATGCAAGCTCCTCTTGCACTTACAAGCAAGAACTTACTACTCCTTTCCAACACCAAGCAAATTATTTGCAAAACAACACAGTGAGAACGGGGTTCAAACTACTCAAGAAAACTAAACAAACTAAGCAAAGCAAACGAAAACTAAGACGCTCCAAGAACAGCACAACTATGCACGAAACAATAAAAACGAAGTGTCTAGACATACCTGAGCTTTTTATTAATGAAGAAGGGGATGCCTTGGGCATCCCCAAGCTTTAACGCTTGTACCTCTTGGATATTTCTTGGGGTGACACCATGGTGGCATCCCCAAGCTTGAGATTTTGTCCATTCTTCATCTCATTGCATCATTCTCTCTTTACACCTGAAAATTTTCTTTCATACAAAACTTCACACAATCTTCATTAGCAACATTAGTGTATTCAAAAGATATTAGACCTCTAGCAAAGTTTTGAAACAGCAAGGCTTTTCACTAAAAACACAAGATACTATAGTAACTCCTTCAAAAATCTCAATTCACCTAAAGAGAACTCAAAAAGGATCAATAAGAAGCAAATGCAAATAATGGCAAAAATCTGTCAAAACAGACCAGCAGGTAGAAACCGATTTTTTCGAACATCTTATGTTGCTCAAATAAAAAAGTGTTGAACTAACTAAAGTTATCTCACATACTGGGTGATTTATTAGTAAATTTTCAGCTCAATCCGAGTTACAGAGACTCCTCACGATTTTTTTGGAGGAGGACAGAAATCTGTTTCAGGACAACAACTCCCCAAATCTTCCTTCACTCCCCAAATCTTCCTTCCATCTCATTAGAGGTCATTCTTGGCACAAAAACCGAACAAAAAGGATAAGGAGAGGTCATTACTGAAGTAATAACTTCCAAGACTCAAGGAAACTCTTGGGTTATCTCCCAACAAGTACTTTTCTTTAACGCCTTTAAGTTAGGCACAAGAAGCAAGAAGAATCAAGTATTTTCAAATGAAGAAGCATTAACATCAAATCTTTCTTTCAAAGGAGGAGCAAAAAGCAACCTATCTCTCCTCATAGGGAAGTGTTCAATACCTTTCTTGAATGGAAAATGATATTTAATGGTGCCTTCTTTCATATCAATGATAGCACTAACTTTTCTAAGAAAAGGTCTTCCCAAAGTAATAGGACAAGAAGCATTGTATTCAACATCCAAAACATAGAAATCCATAGGGACATAAGAATTATTAACCATAATGAGAAGCTTCATTAATACTCCCCATGAGTTTCTTCTTAGCATTATCATTGAGTGGGACATCTAAATAAAAATCTTCTAATGGTGGCAAATCAAGCATTTCATAAATCTTCCTAGGCATAAGAGAGACACTAGAACCAAGATCACATGAAGCTTTTTTCAAGATTTTTCAAGAACATAATCACTTTAGAAATATTGCAACCATCAACATCAAAGTCAAACTTAGCATGATAAGCATCCTTTCTTCACTAGGCATTCCAGATCTACCATGATAAGCATTCCCACTAGGAGGATAAGGCCTATAATTACCATAAGCATTGTTGTTGAAATTGTTGTTTCTAATGAAGTTCACATCAACTTGCTCTTATTGAGCAACCAAAGAGGCTAAGGGAACACTATTAGGATCTAGAGGAGCTTTCCCATTAACAAGCATAGCCATAATAACATCAATCTTTTCACTCAAAGAGGAAGTTTCCTCAACAGAATTTACCTTCTTACCACGTGGAGCTCTCTCAACATGCCATTCAGAGTAGTTAACCATCATATTATCAAGGAGCCTTGTTGCATCACCCAAAGTGAGGCCCATAAAAGTTCCTCCAGCAACTGAATCTAATAGATTTCTTGAGGATAAGTTCAAACCTGCATAAAAAGTCTGGATAATCATCCAAGCAGTGAGTCCATGAGTAGGGCAATTTTTAACCAAAGATTTCATTCTTTCCCAAGATGGAGCAACATGTTCAGTATCAAGTTGTTTAAATTTCATAATGTCACTTCTCATAGATATAATTTTAGCAGGAGGATAATACTTTCCAATAAAAGCATCTTTGCACTTAGTCCAAGAATCAATACTATTTTTAGGCAAAGAAAGCAACCATTCTTTAGCTTTTCCCCTCAAGGAGAAAGGAAAAGCTTGAGCTTAATAATATCTCCATCTACATGCTTATACTTTTGCATCTCACAAAGTTCAACAAAGCTATTGAGATGGGAAGCAGGATCATCAGAACCAGCACCAAAAAATTGCTCTCTCATCACAAGATTCAACAAAGCAGGCTTAATTTCATAAAAGGTAGCATCAGGAGCAGGTGGAGCAATAGGAGTGCTTAGAAAATCATTGTTGTTGGTTCTAGTGAAGTCACACAACTTGGTGTTCTCAGCAGAGTTCAATTTGGCAAAGGTGGGCAAGCCAAAAACAGCAGCAGCAGCTAGAGCAGGAACTAATTTTTGTGTGTTTTTGAATAAAGCAAGCAAACCAAACTAGACTAATTTTTTTGGGCTTTTTTGGAAAGAGGCAAACAAAAGCAAGCAAAATAAAAACAAAGTAAAGAGAAAGGAAGTGAAGGACTCCCCTTGTGAAGATGTCCTTAGCCTCCCCGGCAACGGCGCTAGAAAAGCTTGATGCAGCGCTGAGTTGATGTAGGAGCGCTTCGTTGGGAACCTCCAGAGCAAGGTGTGAAGCAACACAGCAACAAGTTTTCCCTCAGTAAGAAACCTAGTTTCTCGAACCAGTAGGAGGAAGGAAACGTCACACAGGTGTTGCAAGCAACGCGGAGACCTGCACAACACAAACTCAAGACTTTGCCCCAACGAATCAGTGAGGTTGTCAAGCTCACCGGTTTGCTGTAACAAAGGATTAAACATACCATGAGGAAGGTAATGGTGGTTTGCAGCAAGTAAACAAGTAACATATTAAGATGTATCAATGGTAAAGATTGGACTGGGGTCTATAGTTCATTAGACGTGCTCTCCTTAGATAAACAACATGGCATGAAGGGTAAACAAATTACAGCAGGGCAATTGACAGGAACTGAGCAAGGAATAACAATGCAATTACTAGTCAGAAAGATCCTATGAGATTCGGTTGGGCAATACAACAAGATACATAGACCGCCATCCAACTGCATCTATGACTAGAAGTCCACCTTCAGGTTATCATCCGAATCCCCTCCAGTATTAAGTTACAAGCAACATACAACTGCTTTAAGCAAAGTATGTAAGGTAAACAGTCCACATGTTCCATGAAAAAGAGACCGTTGTTTTCTCCCTAGTATACACAACACATCTACAATCGAAGAGATTATTTTCACTTCCCTTAGAAACTAGAGGCACAAACCTGCATAAAAAGTCTGGATAATCATCCAAGCAGTGAGTCCATGAGTAGGGCAATTTTTAACCAAAGATTTCATTCTTTCCCAAGATGGAGCAACATGTTCAGTATCAAGTTGTTTAAATTTCATAATGTCACTTCTCATAGATATAATTTTAGCAGGAGGATAATACTTTCCAATAAAAGCATCTTTGCACTTAGTCCAAGAATCAATACTATTTTTAGGCAAAGAAAGCAACCATTCTTTAGCTTTTCCCCTCAAGGAGAAAGGAAAAGCTTGAGCTTAATAATATCTCCATCTACATGCTTATACATTTGCATCTCACAAAGTTCCACAAAGCTATTGAGATGGGCAGCAGGATCATCAGAACCAGCACCAAAAAATTGCTCTCTCATCACAAGATTCAACAAAGCAGGCTTAATTTCATAAAAGGTAGCATCATGAGCAGGTGGAGCAATAGGAGTGCTTAGGAAATCATTGTTGTTGGTTCTAGTGAAGTCACACAACTTGGTGTTCTCAGCAGAGTTCAATATGGCAAAGGTGGGCAAGCCAAAGACAGCAGCAGCAGCTAGAGCAGGAACTGATTTTTTTGTGTTTTTGAATAAAGCAAGCAAACCAAACTAGACTAATTTTTTTGGGATTTTTTTGGAAAGAGGCAAACAAAACCAAGAAAAATAAAAACAAAGTAAAGAGAAAGGAAGTGAAGGAATCCCCTTGTGAAGATGTCCTTAGCCTCCCCGGCAACGGTGCTAGAAAAGCTTGATGCAGCGCTGAGTTGATGTAGGAGCGCTTCGTTGGGAACCCCAAGAGCAAGGTGTGAAGCAACATAGCAACAAGTTTTCCCTCAGTAAGAAACCGAGGTTATCGAACCAGTAGGAGGAAGGAAACGTCACACAGGTGTTGCAAGCAACGCGGAGACCTGCACAACACAAACTCAAGACTTTGCCCCAACGAATCAGTGAGGTTGTCAAGATCACCGGTTTGCTGTAACAAAGGATTAAACATACCATGAGGAAGGTAATGGTGGTTTGCAGCAAGTAAACAAGTAACATATGAAGATGTATCAATGGTAAAGATTGGACTGGGGTCTATAGTTCACTAGACGTGCTCTCCTTAGATAAACAACATGGCATGAAGGGTAAACAAATTACAGCAGGGCAATTAACAGGAACTGAGCAAGGCATAACAATGCAATTACTAGTCATAAAGATCCTATGAGATTCGGTTGGGCAATACAACAAGATACATAGACCGCCATCCAACTGCATCTATGACTAGAAGTCCACCTTCAGGTTATCATCTGAATCCCCTCCAGTATTAAGTTACAAGCAACATACAACTGCTTTGAGCAAAGTATGTAAGGTAAACAGTCCACATGTTCCATGAACAAGAGACCATTGTTTTCTCCCTAGTAGACACAACACATCTACAACCGAAGAGATTATTTTCACTTCCCTTGGAAACTAGAGGCATGAACCCACTATCGAGCATAAATACCCCCTCTTGGAGTCACTAGCAACTACTTGGCCAAGATAGCTACTAACAACGGAGAGCATGCAAGATCACAAATAACACAGACATGATAGAATCATAAAGACAAAACCATTAATCAAACCAACATAATAATCTCAATATCCATCGGATCCCCGCAAACACAACATGCATGATTACAAATATATGAGATCTTGATCATTGTAAGATCCCACATTTATAAAGGTAAAGATCCCTGTGATTGCAATGCTAGTCCCTGGATCAATTGCTAGCATCCACAGTTTAAGATGAAGCACATAGAAACAAAGGTCATTATTACATCATCATTCAAGAGGTAACATAGTCTTTTACAACTCCATAGCCATAGGCTAGTACAAGAGTTTAACTTAGCAATAAAAATAAATGTCTTTATCTTCATGTGCCACAGGAAAGCATGTTGAGTGTAGACTCATAACCCTGATCCTCATCAGAGTAACCTGCAACATCACAAATTACAGCCATAGTGGGTCAATACATTGGAATAGTATTGGCAAGTGATACCTTAGTAGAATATTAGAATCTAGTTACTACATGAATTTGGCTAAGTGTAGCTTAGGCTTGCTTTGCTCAAAATAGGTTTTACCTATCAGTTGAAAACACTAAGTTTTTGTTTGACAAAAACTCCCAAGGAACCACCAATAGAAATTGGTGAACCTTCACCCTTGTTCAACCATAAGTTTTAACTTAGAAAATTGGGATGAGGAGATTATTGATAGCTTCCATGTCTTGATACTCAAATTGTCCATTACCAGGGACATGGCTAAGTACTTAGTTTCTTCCTTCTGCAGAGGTGGTGCACTTTCCCCACAAGACTTGATTTTCACCAAGACATGACCTTTCAGAAGCCTTCCCTTAGACCAAAATGGACGCTCTCCAAACCTATCAATCCCCTACCACCAACTGTCCATTTGGCTAAGTTATTGCAACCTATATGATCTAGGCAGAGCCCATAATGCCATGTGGCTGCACTAGAAGCTTCTTAACATTTGGCATTTCAAATCCCTTTGTTCCTAGGTGGCAATCCACAAGTGAGATACACAAGATAAACCATAGAAATGGGCCTTGTGTAACCACTCAACCAAAAACCACCAAGCAATTACCATTCCACCCAGGTGTTTCATTCATTTAGTTGTTTTATTAAGCAAAAAACATAAGTCAAAGACTTAGCAATATTTTTCCATAGCATGAATATATTCCACCCTTGGTTGCTACTAGCTAGGCTAAGCATGGCAATAGCAAGTATCTTAACTTAGAGAAAATTCTAACAATTCTACAACTAATAGGATTTCCCAAGCATAACATATAGATACTTAGCAAAATATTCATGCAAGCCCTATACAAAATATTTCTAATGCATAGTCAAAATATTGGAATAAAAATATGAAGCACCACTTGCCTTGGTAGTTTGGGGAGTAGCAATAATCTTCACAATCACAATCACCACTAGCACCAAAATCTACACATAAAATGATAGCACCAAAATCACATACCAAACTAAACAAGCAAAAATATATGAATGCATGCAAATGCCATGTGATGATTTTTATAAATCCAACAAGACAAGTGGAACAGTACTGAATCATAAACTAAACAACTATACACCAAATAAAATTAATTTGACCTTTAAAACATTTTCCATATAATTTTTATACTCAAAATAAGCTTACAAATGTCTCTGCAAAAACAACTAAGCTTACAGAAGCAATTCATTAAACAAAGTGCATTGTTGGATAGAATTCTTTCTCCTGATTCCAATGATATAAAATTTGCAAAATTTTAACGTGTGGATCAAAAGTTATGAATTTTGCAAGTTTGAACATCTAATAGATCTAAATTCTGATTTTAAATCAAACTACAGGCCATGCGGCGCTATCTGATTGGTCGATACCGTTTCGCGCGGATCAGGCTTTCTGGATCGTTGGATTAAAAGTACATCACATGGCTTAGATCTAAACTTACCTCTTCGCTTAAGTGATCTAACACACGCGTTGGATCTAGATCTAACGGCTCAGATCCAACAGACCATAAGTGAGCGGCGCTGGCAGCGTCGAGTGGCGGCAGCGTGCTCGGGCAGTGGTGCTTCCGACGATACAGGAAGCGCTAGGGGAAGGGGATTAGCTCACCAGTCTCGCCTTGAAGTGCTGGTTCTCGAGGTGGTCGCCGCTTGTCGAGGGGCGCATGGGGTCGTCAGGGATTGCTCGTCGGAGTTGCTTCGGTCGTCAGGTACGGCTGCTCGTTGTCGTTGGCGAGGATACAGATCATGCCAGGGAAAAATAAGCAGTGCGTCAGATGCGTAAAGCGATGCTGTTCACGCGAGTGTCAATGAGAGGGGGAGGCGCGGTCAGTACTAACCAGAGGAGTTCGTCGGAGAGGAGGCAGACGGCAGCGCGGTTCTGGTCGAAGATGTAGTCGAGGTTTCAGGGCTCTTGCGTGTGAGCTGGTGGTACTGGGAGATGCGCAAGGCGAAGTGGAGCATGATCGTGTGAACCAGGAGTGGAGGGGTGGACGGAGTTGGTCAGAATTAGATTTGTATTCCATCAGAGCAGCGACGATGTTTAGTGAAATAGGGGCAGCCTGGTGGCGAAGCGAGCGAGTGGAGCGAGGGGAAATGTGCGGGGTGGGGAAGGGGTTTTGTAGCTGGAGCCGGGGCGAGGATCACGCACGGAAACGCCGGCAATTACTCGAGTTATGGCGCGGCAGTGAAGGAGGAGAAACAACCGGCGACGACGTGGTCGTGGGCGTGATTTGGGGAAGACGGAGATGAGCTGGCGAGGTTCCACTAGTCAGTGACCATTTGGGTAGCGCGGGTGCGGTGAAGAAAACAGAGAGAGAGGGAAACCTGGGTGGGCTGGCTAATGGGCTGCTTCTGCTGTTGGGCTCAAATGGTAGCGCCTTTTTTTCTTTTTTTCTTTTTCCTTTTCTTTTTATAATTTGATCTTCAGGAATGTTTTTCACAAGGGTTTGAATTCAAACTTGTTCTGAATTTTGTAAATTAAAACTTGCACCTTTTTGGCTATAGAACAATGTTGCTCACTCAATTTACTTTGGCCCATTGAGTTTTAGAATTTAAACCATGCCTCTACTATTTATTTACAATAGTCATATGAATGATTTGAATTCATATTTTTGTTTTGAAAAACTTTGTCCAAGTTTTGGAAAATATCAATCAATCTTAGGATCGATTCTTTACTGCTCAAAACAAGTATTTTCTTCTTATAAGGTAGAAATAAGGCCAATGACTTGCTTACATAAAATAATAGATCACAAAGTTTCTATTTTTGAAGAAATGATCCTAAAATGAGTATGAATGCATGAATGATATGAAAAATTTGAAAACATGATTTTTGGGATGTTACAATCATGAACGGAGCCCACAAGATCTATACATGAAAGCACAAAGGAGGAGATACAACCATCTAGCTACTACATGGACCCATAGTGCAAGGTGGAACTACTCACGCATCATACCGGAGAGAAGGCCTCCGGGATGATCTCCCCTCCGGCAGGGTGCCAGGAAGAACTTCAGATCCCCTTGATCTAGGGACGATGGTGGTGGCGGCTACAGAAGGTTTCGTGGAGATTTGATTGGGTGCTTAGGGTTTCTGCATCAGGGGCTTCTTATAGGCAAAGGGGGAGGCCGAGGAGGCGACCAGGGGGGGCAAACCCTAGCTAGGCGTGGGCCCACCCCTGGCCGCGCCTGGGGGAGGGGGGTCTAGCTACCCTGGACAGCCCCTCCAGCTCCCTTCTGGACTTTTTGTTCCCCGTGGAAAGTAATTTACTTTGGCGTTTGTCCCGTCCAATTCCGAGAATATTTCTTTACTAACTTTTCTAAAACCAAAAACAGCAGAAAACAGGCATCTGTCACTGTTGCAACTTGTTAGTAGGTTAGTACCAGAAAACATGTAAAAACCACCTCAAAGTGTAGACAAGTAAAGCAAAGTAGATACTAAACAAGCATGGAGCATCAAAAATTATAGATACGTTTCTGATGTATCAAAGATCTATTAGCTTAGGCCCAAAATGCTTACAGCGGGAGGCAAAGGTGGCAAAAACTACCTCAAAACCATCCACCGCTGTTGGCATCCTGGACGTGACCTGCGGTAGGTCCAGCTGGGCTCCAGACGCCATCACCATCGCTAGACCCATTACAACGCCGACCCCCTTCTGCGCGCGCTTGTACTTCGCATGAGCATGATCCGCCAAAGCTTCTGCAAGGGAGTCGACGTCCTCAAGGGAAACACTCTTGGGGTTGATCTCCTTATTGAAGCGAGTGAGCGCCTTCTTGGCCTTATCAACAGAGACAACGACAAGGAGCAGCGATCTTTGATCACCGCAGCAGCATCTGCCAAAGGATCCCCGTGCTCTAGCGCGCTATGATCAAACACAATGCCAGAAGCATCTGGAAAGAAACGCAACAAAAACAGTCGAAGTGAGGAAAGAGAAATCACACCCAAAACACAGAACACCCAAATAAGAGAAAGGTGACTTACTGGATATTGCTTTGGTATAAGCCATAAGCTTTTCGTCCATGTCTTTCTCCCGAGTCGTGACGATAGCCGCGAGCTGCTGCTCACGATCTTCGGCCTCCTTTTGTTGATGCTGGAGGGCCTCCACAACATCCTTGGCCTGCTTCTCCGCTTTGCCGAGACTTTTTTCGAGTGCGTTCAGCTTGCGGAGATCATCATTATTTTTGTCTGCAACATTGGATAACTGCGATGACCCAACATACCACTGCATGATGCAGTACACTATAGTCGTTGACATAACACCAATGGAACACCGTTCCATTTGTATTATATCCCTCAGAGTGATACAACAGAAACATCGCAGGTCCAAGACATTACATTAGATTACATGTAACATGTTACAAAAGTTCCAGAGAACTTCCTCGAACAGTTAGGAATATTATATAGAAGGAACCAGAAAGATCCACTCGGAGTTTACTTTAGGAGTACTACTATTAGTATATATATAAGGCTTGAAAGTTCTACGATAGTATTGTTCTACAAAAGTAGGTTCTAGATTCTAGGAGTTTTATTTATACTCTATACTTCAGCTTGACTTCCATAGCTTCTGGTAAGAATCTTTGACTCCGTTGATCTCCATCAGATATCTTCAACTCTTCAAGTAACTTATTTCCTAGGAACACCATTGGTTTCTCCGAGATCTAGAAAGGGTTAAGAAGATACGATTGAGTACGAGCGTACTCAGCAAGTTCACTAAAGAGAAGTGTTTGATGCACTATCTACAGCCACAGACCATAGGTCGTAGGCTATGAAGGTTTTTGAAAACATTTCTTCAAAGGTTGCTTTTATTCTGAAAACTATGTCCGTCAGCCATCACAGGTTTACCAGAACTTTCATGGAGTTCCTTTCCTGCCGCGTTCATAGCTCCTTCCCGGAACAGGGAGTAACAAGTTACAGTTCTTACACTCTGAAGAGGTGCGTTGCTTTACCCATGAGAGATCTTAGCTTTGCACATCCGAGTTATAGGCTCGTTAATACTTCCTTGGTATGAGGCCCATACTAAGATCCTAGCCAATCACTGTCCTTCTCCACGACCCCGCATACCCTACGGATTGCACATCAGGCCTAGGATAAAACTTGTTTCCAATAGCAGCCTAAGGTTTACAATCCTCATAGATACCAGAAGCCGTGGGACGTTGAGGGATCCCACCCATATTCTGCCAACCCTCTATAAGAGGAGTTACAGCAACGTCCCGGTCATCCGTTGGCATGCGAAATGGAGCCAATCTAGCTGACTTCTTCGTCGCATTCCAAATCTCATGGTTAACGCATAATATACAGCGCAAGAAGCACTAGCGACATTGGTTGTTAAGTCCTAGATATTATGTTCCTTTACCACCGGAAATTCCATAGTAGGTTATTTACCAACCTATATTCATATTATTATGAAAATAGAGTTTCCTGACCTTTATGAAATGTAGGAGATGACAACTCTCGATTTGCAAATACTTTACAGAAAATAATCAAAGGACATGAGCAAGTGTGAACTTGCGTTTTGTGATTGTAAGATTATGCATTCAGGGTCTTCAGAACACTAGAAGATCCAATATCTAAAATCATCATCATTGGTCCGGTAAGGACTAATGTTTAAAGAAGCAAGATGATATTATGCATAAATAATGCTATGCAATTTTATAATTCCCAAAGTGAAACCTTCATCATTATAAATGAGTTGATCTTAGGTATCTTCTTTAAGATTGGGTTTATCTTTAAGTTTATTTCATAAGCAATTTACCTCTATAAGGAACTTAAATATTGACATACAAGATATGAAAATATGATATCATTATAATCTAAGATTAAGGTTGATTACCAACTAATGACTAAGCTAAAATTCCATGTATTAGGTTGTTAAGAGTTAAAGGACTTACTTTAGGGTTGTTGTTTGAAATGGCAAAAAGAATAAAATTTGAAGAAACTAGTGTTTAGTTGAGGTTAATCAGTCTTGAGAGTTAGTAGGTTTTACATTAGGGTTTGTGATGGTTATGAATGATGTCGAGTTATCATATTTGAATTGATGGTACAAGTGACCAAAGTTAACTATAAAAACATGAATAAACTTCAAATGAGGTGTTTATGATTGTTTAGACCAAAGTTAACTATAAAAATAGAAGTGAATCTTAAGATGTAGTGAGTTTTAGAACATCATCTAGTTTTAGGGTTTTAACAAATATGATTATGGATGATCCCTTTTAATTTAAGTGAAAGATGAGTTTAATAACATGCAACTTATTAATGGAAGCATAATTAGATGATCTTATAAATTTGCTAGGGTTTAGAGTCATTTTAAGAGTGGTTAAGAGATGAATATTATTCACCATCTTATACATGATTGATATATAATATTTATTTAAAAGGAGTTTAATTTGAGTTTAAGATTTAAAAAAAGTATGTAAAAGTTAATAGTTGTACTTAAGTTTTATTATAAACCTTAGTTATGGTTTAGAATTTTAGTAATTAGATTGTAAGGTTTTAATATTTCTAAAGAAATATAATTATTTCTTACTTAAAAAATGTTCTTAAAGAATTTTTAAAAATAGATAATAGATAAGGACTTATTACTTTAAACCATTAAAAACTTACTAATAATATATTTAATATTTTTCTAGTGTAATATATTTATACAAGATCTAAAAATGTTTTTTATTTATTTTTAAGTATTATTATTATATTTATAAAATTCCATAAAGGATAATTAGTTTTTGAATATTTACTTAAAATTTTATATGAAAATTAGGTTAGTTTTTTTTATAAAATAGTAGATTTATTATTATACCGAAAAATGATTTATTTATTTATTTTTAGGGGGTTTACTTATTTTATGAAATTTCACTAAATAATTAATAGCTTTAATATTTAATTTTATTATTTTTAGTTTAAATAAATAATGTTATATTTTTCTTAAGTAGAAATTATTTTTGTGAATATTTTGATGTTTTTTAGGGTTTTAATGGAATTATATAGTTATGTTTTGAGTTGAAATGTTTTCTTAAATCTTGCTAAAATAGGAAAAATATTTGTTTTTAGGTAATATTAATTTAGGTTGTGGCCCAGCTGGCAAACTGGACTGGTTTCAGGGACTAGGCCCACTAGAGCCCAACTTGGTCCGGTTTGGGGTCAACCCCAGCCCGATCCACTTCCTCTCTCACTCTCCTCGCTGTATCTCTCGCGCGACACACATACGGACGCATGTCTTCGTTCCTCATTCCCCTTCTACTAGGCTCGCATAAGCCGTCGCCTGCTGCTTCTCCGCTCGTCGCCAGCCATCTCCGCCGCCGACGCACGCCGGTGCTGCCTCGCCACCTCTTCTTCCTTGTCTTACCCAGTCAATTTGGCTTGCGCGCGCGCTGACACGCACTCGGCTGAAACCCTAGCTCTGCCCCGGCACGAAAGATGTCGATTCTGGCGCTGCCGCGCCTCCGATGACTTCTAGCGGTGTTGTTGCTTGGCCGAGACATTCTCCGCGTGCTACTGCCGTTGTTGGGACGGCTCGGTGCGGTGTAGGCGCCTCGGTGCCCACCGTGCTGACATGTCACTACCCTTGCCGTCTCTCTCCCCTCTTCGGTGAGCTTGGGCTCGTCTCAGGTAGGTATCTCTTCTTCCCTCTCTACTTATTTACCTTTTCTCCTTTCTACTAGGAACCATTGAATCCTAGTAACATTTGTTGATGCTTGGTTTGTTGGTGTTGTCTAATTTTGACCTAGGTTTTGGTGGGACGGCAGGGTACCTACAACCCCTGCGATCTTGATCGGGTGCTTCTAAGTTTTTTTGTGGTGGTGGGGAAGGTGTTGTGGTATCACCTCTTTTTCAAACACGGGTGGGACGACATGTATCTGCAACCCCGGCGTCGGCTTTATTGTCTACTACCTCAACCATGTCTCTGGTCAGGTAAGACTCAAGAAACCGGCCTTCAAGCCGATGAACTCGTTTAGGTGTAGAATTATGGTGGGTGGTTGAATTCCTCGACATGTACTAGGCTATGATGTTAGTAGAATGTGTATTCAGGTGATTGGTAAATTTGTTTGGAATTGGTGGTGTTGTATTGATTTCCAGTGCACCACACTTTGATGAGTAATATAATTTCTTGCTTTCATTTGGTTGTAAAATAGATATGGTTAGTTATCTCTAGACTTTGTTAAATACTGGGAAAATTCATAAGCTCAAATTGTGGTACTTAAATATCTTTGTTTCCCAATTCTGCTACTCTGTGACAGGTATTTACACTAATGCCTCTATCAGTTAGTTTGATTTCTGGTGGCTCTACTAGAAAGATTATTTGGTATACTAGTTGTTGCTGATGGATGAAATGGTATATCATCTATGGTTGAACCATATGGCAGTGATTGGTTAGAATGATTCCTAACTATTTAATTAGGAAGATGATTAGTGAGTTATATATATTGTTTGGTGGCTTATCTTGCCTTGGTGACTATTGTGGTGCCTCCCTATGGGAGTGAGCACAATAGTACTTCAGGTAGATGAATTGTTGTTTACACAGTTGGATAAAATCCATAGAGAATTAATGCTTATGATGCTGGTCTGAAGCTTTGGTGATTTAGAATAAGTTCACTTTGAATTTAAAGTTGGAACGATAGCATAAGTACTGTTACTATGACATAGTACATCCTTGGATGATTTTTAGCTATTATTAGCTAGAAAATGATTTGCACAATCCATATTCAGGTTTACAAAGTTTCTGTATTTTGTATGATGATGAAAATTCTAATACTTCAGTGGCTTTTGCTAACTGCTTTTGTTGCCGTGGTGGCTCCTATTGGAGTGTGCACAGCAACAGGTTGGTTTAACATGATTAGCTGATGTTGATTTAGCCCTGCTTGCTGGAATTCATCACCATGCTAAATGACCAATGATTAAAGAGTGAGTGGAGATTACCCCTGCCTATGATGTGCAAGCTGAGGCTACATCTTTTCGGGAACATAGCATATACTAGATTTGCTGGTCCAACAGCTCCATGATGAGATTCCCATAGAAATACTATGGAAGCCAGAGATCTTGATCCTCCTATAGTTCTTTTAGTTTTGCGCGAAAATTACCCGGATTTTCTATGCCTGAATGCAATGCACAAACCTGTGTCCTCTCTATTTCTAGGTTCTAATCCTGGGGTTTTACTATAATAAAGGATGAACATAAGGAAAATCCAAGAGAAGTCGACATCAAAAGAAACCTACGCACCTCAGAGCTGATTGAGCTCACCTTCCAACAAAAGGTGTAGCTCGATCAGACGGTTGACGTCGTGCACAAAGGGATGCGAAGAAAACAACAAGCTTGCTAAGTAAAAGGGCTCGGGGGCTCCCTCCCCCTCCCACGCAAAATAAGAAAGACACTTACGTGATCTGCTGTGGACTCTGAAGGTTTTATTATCATCTACCGCATAATGAGTGCACGAGACTCCCGCCTTGCGGAGCTCGAATCCTCGTCATCAGAGTTGGCCGCCATCTGGGGAGGCGAAGACACTGGCTTCGACTCCGCGACAATTTCTTTGGGGTCCTAATTGAGGGACTCCTCCGAATGATTACTACTAGCACTTACAAAGAGCCAAATCAACAACAAGCTAATTCTTAGCACATCAACAAAGTAACAAGATTCGACCAGAGCAACTTATGATGGTATGTCTGACAGGTTGAAGATAGGAGCCTCCTCCTTCTTCTTCTTCTTCTTCTTCTTCTTCTTCTTCTTCTTATTCTTCTTCTTCTTCTTCTTCTTCTTCTTCTTCTTCTTCTTCTTCTTCTTCTTCTTCTTCTTCTTCTTGGCCGGCGGCTGCGAGGCCATCGCCCGAACAGGCACAGCCGTGATGGGGGCTGAGGTCGCACCCTCATCCCCGCCATGGTGCTCGAGGAAGGAAGGACCCTTCAGCGTTGGTGGCATCATCCCATCCGAAGTTTTGCTCCGGGACCACTTTCAGGTCCGCCCTTCGCTCGGATCGGGAGCTTCTAGGGAAGGAGACGGCGTCGGGGGGGGGGGAGCTTGGAATCAGATTCCACCTCCTCATTGTCCGGAGCATCTGTGTAATTCTCAGGTAGAGGGGGCATAATCCCCGCTACCTTGTGGTCCTTCAAATTGAACATAAGAGATGCAACAAAGATAAGTAACGATAATAGATAACAAGCACTCGAAAACAACATTACATAAAACTAAAAGTTTCACCTGGGGGACAACTTTCTTGGCACTGAAAGGGGAAGTCAAGGACTTCCCTGGGAGGTCCTCATCGGCCTAGTACTTCAGCATACGCCGAATCCCCTTATCAAGGTCACCCGAGGACATCTCCTTAGGCAATACCCTTGTCGGGTCGTTGGGGCCAGCATACAGGAATATCGGATGCGCCCTCGCTTGGAGCGGCTGCACCCGACTGATATGTCCATTTTGCATCACTATTTTATATCATAATTTACTGTTATTCATTGATATATTTCATATTAAGAGGTGATGCTTATGTTATTTCATCTATTTTGCATGTTGGATGACTTTTGGAGGATGAAACTGCCGGAGTCAGGATTCTGATGGAAAAGCGGTGTCAAGATGCAATATTCGTGAAGAGCAGAAAATTCTAGAAAGTATATGGAAATACCTATTTTTCCATAAGACGAAGGAAGCCAGAAGGGGAGAAGTAGATGGGCCACAGGGGGCCCACACCAACCCCTGGAGCGCACCCCTGGGCCGCTCCACCAGGTGGTGTGGCCACCCTGGCCCACCTCTGGCATCGCCCTTTCTCCTATAAAATCCCCCTAGAAACCCTAAGACTCGGGGAGCAACCGTGTGGTTAGTTAGTCATGAGGTTGTCCAGGACCACTATGCAAGTTAGTTAGTCATGAGGTTGTCCAGGCCCCGTTTGGTTGCACGCTCGTCTTGGTTCCAAAGGCAAGAACTTAGGTCCTAGTGGTGGCGAGCATGGGACTAGAAAAAACACATCCCACTGTGGCCTCCCATACAAGCCTTAGCATGTTTAACTCATATCACATCTGATATCATCTCATCATGTTCTCCTGTCATACTAGATTCCCTACATCTGATACATCATCTGGATGGACCAGAACTAACAGCTATGCATGGCTAAGCAGACACATATAAAAGCTCTAGCAGTGCACACACTCCAAACCTAGTTATGCTAGGAGCAGTGGATCAGGTAATATAAGCTCAAAAGGGAGTAATGCAATAGATAGGATACTCTATCTGTCAATAAAATACCACAATAGAATCGTATGCATCATGGCAGAATTGAAATTCTTTCAAAATCATAGGATTATATCATGGTGGGGCTATGCTTTCCTTTGCTTGTTGATAGCAGATAAATAGATCTTCGGGAGCCTTGAACTTGACTTGGTTAGAGTAGGTCAAGTATTTTTCGTCGTTCTTCGATATTCGATGGTGTTATCCTCGGTCTTCGATCTTGATCTCGATTTCGTATTCTACCAGGAAGAACCAAACCGGAAAGAAAGGGAAATAGTCAACACATGGCATCAATGCAATGCTCAAGCAAGGATGATGATATGACAAGTTAAGTTGTATTGAAAAGTAACCCTAGGGCATGCTCGACAACTTAATCGGGGTTCCGAGGGGCGCAAATCCTAACTCGAGGAAAACTCCGGAATCACCTGTCAGGGGTTACTATGTTCTTGTAATTAAACTTGTCTTAAGAGTTGTTGAACAATGCATGATTATAGCTTAAAGAGATAGCTCTCATATTTCTGAACATTTTGATATATTATTTGTATTTTCTGACTTATAAATCAAAAGTTATTGCATTTACAATATTCAAAACAATTTCTGAAAATATTAAATCTTTTCTGAAATTAAATAAGTCTGGAATTACTTTTTACACCCAGGAAAACTATACCCACAACAACTAACTGATGGGCCCTGTGCCACATAGGCAGCCACGTGAGCAAAGTGGGACAGAGGGGGCCGTTGGGTGTTTTTCACCAGGGCAGGGGTTAGCCACTCCCACTAACGCATGGGGTCGAGGCAACGTTGGCATGCCACGCGGGCGCCACGCGGGCCTCACCGGTGAGCACTGTAGGCGGCGGGAACGACGCAGGAGGGTGCGGGCGAGCAAGCGGAGCAGCGCGTTCGAAGCAGCACTTCAGGCTAAGCCAGAAATGGGAGACGCCGCTACGGGAGGGTCGTCGGAGCAGCGAGCACGGCGAGGTTGCTGCGACGGCGTGCGGTGGTGCTCGGCGACAGCGAGCTACAGAGAGAGAGGGGAAGTGTGAAGGGATCCTGAGCACCATGTGCTCACCGTGATGCTGGTGCTGAGGTCGAAACGGCCGGAGGAGGTCCGTGGCGACGACGCAGGCGAAGGGGGTGGTCGACGGAGGCCGGGAAAACGGAGTCGCTGCCGTCGATTGGGGTCACGCGGTGTCAATTCCGCCGGGGATGAGGACCAGCGCGTCCCAGCGGAGCTTCGGGGACGGTCGGTTTGGCGAGGGGAGGACGGGAAGGGTGGGGCGACGCGGCGGCCGGAGCTAGGGTTCGGCCACGACGAGGAACACGCGAGAGAGAGGGGTCTCTGGGGAGAGAGGAAGGGGATAAGGACGAGAGGGGAGGTCGCGGCGCTCTTATCCACCTCCTGGAGCTCGGCAGACGGCCAGGAGAAGGCGGCGGCCCTCGACGGCGCCGGCGATGACACCGAGCAGGGAGCCTGCCTGGAGGAAGACGCCAAGGAAAGGACTCGAAGCGGTATGGGCCAGGTTTGGGCCGCTACTAGGCTGGCTGCGGCTGCTGGGAGCGGCAGGAAGAGAAGAGGGAAGGGAGAGAGGCGAGCTGGGCTGGGCCTGGAATGGTCTGGCTGCTATTTTTTAGCAAATCTTTTTCACTTTTCTGTTTTTAATTTCTGCTTTGAATTTTCAAATTCAAAACTGTTTTGGATGTTTCAAAGAAATACCAGAGAGTTTATAAAATAACTGAAATAATGTGGGGCCCTTCTAGTCTATTTGGGCTCCATAAACTTTGATAGTTTTCAAAATATTCAAAACATTTGAATTGTTTTTAGATGGAGGGAAAGAGTAGGGTTTAGGGTTTTGATTATTTTCTCTTTGCATGCATTTTCATGTGATGATGCTAATGAATGCTCAAGCAACCCTAATTACTATTTATCTAGAACTGGGGTGTTACAACTCTATCCCCCTTACGAGAATCTCGACCCGAGATTCCAAAGGTAGGAAAAGAGACAGAGATAGAAAGAAACAGGGTCACTCTAAAGATAAGAGGGAAACACACTATACAACACACAAAGTATCTCATGGTCAACTCATGGATAAATTGTTCCGAAACAACTCTGAGATGGCAAACATGAAACACACCAAGGTAACGGAGGAAGCAAAAGGAGAAGGTTTCAAGTTTTTAGATAGATGGTCTTCATACGGATTGAGACCATGGAACTTACATGAGGTTTTGAATCTTCTGAAGAAGAAAGCTTCCAACAGAAAGAACATGACCACAAACTTCGATACGGAACCTCTACTAAACGGTTTAAGTAGAGATTTCAGGTTGCAAAGATGTGGATCAACAAAAGCAAGCTGTTGAACTACTTTTGACACAGAAGGGTCACTTTTTCATTCAACAGAAGGTCAAGACAGAGGGGTGTTTTGTGGAGAGGAATCGTAAGAGTCACGAGGAACATGTAGCAAGAGGAACTTTTAATCACCAGAATCATAGTTGCTCGTAAAACATGGTTGAGAAAACGGAGGAAACTCTTTATTCATCCAGATTTATCAAAAATCTTTGCCAAAGATTATGGTATCACTTTACACCACTAGGATGAATATTTAAGAAGATTCCTGATGACACGAGAAGAAAGAAACTTCATTCTCAGACTTCAAACACTTGGCACAATGTAACGCTTGCCAACATAAGGGTCTGGAGGATTAACCGAGGGACATTTAACAACACTACTTTAAATGTTCTCCTTGATGTTCGAGAAATCAGACACCAAGTAAAGGTCAGACTTCTGAGACAAAGGAAACCATAAGCACAACTCATATGATAACTTATATAAGAAGCCTCAGAAGGAGTGGTTGTTACTGCTGATTCAAAAGGATATGACAAAGCTCTTTCCGGCTAAGTGTGTCAACCATTACATCATTCTTGCCAAATTTACAAAGAGACCTATGTCAAAACCTTGAGGAACACCAACCATCATTGCTGCTTGAGATTTAGCTTTGGTTAGGTGGGATGATACTTCAGACTCAGCATGTCCGAATAGAAAATTTGCAACATTTACCGCGAAGGTAAAGTTACTAGATTCTCAAGACAGGGAGTATAGTGTCAAGATCTAAAAGACTGAGCTAAATTGCTAGACCCATGTATTTACAACTTGTCGAGAGACAACTGCACACACATAAAGTACTAACAATAAACCACACATGTGTCCTTAAGTAAAAGGATAACTCTACTCGAATCCATGGCAACCTCTTTCAACATTTTCACATGAACTAGAGAAGGTCACTTCTAACATCCAAAACTCATACTTTGAGATGACTCGAATATGGTTCTCGAAAGTTTCCAACATTAATGCCCAATGTTCCGTATGAATCTTTTCTAGCATGGAGAGTATAAGGATGTCATTGATGGGATCAACAACAAACTTATCAAAACACTTCAATAATATGGACTCATATGCTTCATGAACAAGGCAAGAATATTGGTCAGACCAAAGGACATGAGGATGTACTCAATTGAAACATCACTAGTAGCAACACCATCAAGATAGTCCTTGGAACTGAGTTTGGTTTGACGATAACCCAAATCAAATCAAAGATAGGGGAAGATAACATATCCACGAAAGAAATGCTATCTTTCTTCAAAATGAACAAAACTAGACAACCCTTTAAGGAGGAACAAAGTCGGAGATGACTTTTGTCTTACAACTCTCCAAGTTGTTGTTTAAGCTCAACCAACTAGTTCAGGGGTATCCAGTTACGGATCCTTGGAGATAGATGCAGTTCAGAGAACTTTCTTTCTCAAAAACTTGACAACACGGTCATGTGGCAACATGGCGATACTTCTAGTAGACATCTAGAATATCACGAACCACCGATATGTCACTTAGTTCGAGAGGAAACTTGCTTTGTAAGGCAAGGAGACGTAGTCTCAGAGCTTCGGCAACAACCTAGATCTTTGACCGAAGAGAGTGTACTAGAATAACGGACTTGGTAACACAATCATCCTTTGCTTAGTGACGGGGTTAACGAATAAAGCTAAGAATTCCTCAAATTCCCTTAGAGTTCAAACAATAAGAATTGCTAGAATCTCAGATGGACACATTGTTACGCACATGCATCACTCATGAGCGCAAAAGCTCGAGGGAAGGTGGGTAAGTATGTGTAGGAGCATCAATTCATTAAGGGGTCATGAAACTCGACACGACCTCTTAGTATAAAAGAGTGTGATACTTTAAGATAGAACAGATAGAAGCTAATCACCACCTCTTGATCTGCGGTTTACAACACTTTGACCTAGTCCTAGAAATGACGAGGTATTGGAGTTTGTTTCTCCTGACATCCCAAAATGGTTTATCTTGACGGACCACAATAGTATCTTGCATCGGAAGACACCAATGCAGATAACTACTTGGCTACCAACTGGTAGACAAAGGTCGGAAAACAACAAGGGAAGAAGGAACATGCTCAGGATAGAATCCCGAGATGTGGATGCATATGTCAACAATCTTCCGAAAACCAAGGCGTAGAAGGGGTAAAGTGTTGCAGAGTCACCAATATAGATGCGAGAATCTCGAGGAGTACTCTTGTCGTGATCTATTTGGTTCCATTAAAGAACATCTGCCATAGCTAGTGGTAGGGGAAGTCCTTAATTATCACAATTCAATCGCGACAATAACCACAAGCTTGAAGGCTAGAACGGTAATACCAACCATCCTAGGGTAATGTGTGAACAATAACGACAGGGGTCAAAAGAATAAATCTTGGGTTAAAGGTCAGCTTCATGTACAAGATTCACAACACCCAAATCCAGCACAATCAGGGATCTTTGGTTCAAGTCCAAGGGTTAAAACCCAAAGAAAGAAGTAACAACTACTTGAGTGATGTAGCATACACTTCAAGGTAGTAACCACAAGGTAGCTTCCAAAAGAAGATAAGAATTCTAAAGTACCCAACAAATAAAAAGGAGGCACTCGAGGTGAAAGGAAACCTCAAAGCCTAGAACAGAACACTGTAGATCCAATAATAGAGTATTGTGGTTCCAAAGGATAGAGAGATCATGATAGAAAGGAATCTCTTAGATGAACAGGAGCAAAGGGAACAAGGAATTCACAACACACACGACCTTAGAGAACTCAACACTAGGTCAACTGGCTTAGAAACGACTTGCCTGAAAAGGCACCTAAGCTTTGAAAGACTAGAAGAGAGATCAGAAGTTTTCCAAAATCAACACCAGAGAAGATGACCCAGAGTTAGAGAAAAACTGGATAAGGAGTAAAATAAGCATACTAGAGTTTTCACAAATACTTTTCATCTTTAAAATAGTTTTCACAAGCACTAGACTCAATATCGACCAATAGCAAGGTTTTCCTACAGTCGGTATTGCTCTGATACCAAGAACCGTGACCACCCCGAGATCAGGGCTAAAAAAATCCCAAACCTCCGTTTGAAATAAGCTTAACCTTGAGCTGAAGAATATCCAGTGAAGAATCGGTAACATGGTAGTGACCCTACGACACAAAAATTTATTACTGCAAGCTCATAACTGAGCAGAGAACCAAATTATTACAAGTAGAGGTCACTGACCATAAACATCAAACAACGGAAGGAAAATTATGCTATTAAGTATAGCAAACTTAACAAATGGCCTAAGAGGCCTGAGGCATAAGGATGACGTCCCAGCCCATAGATTCCAGGCTGCCGGCCGGGAACACCAAGCTAATCATCGATGTCGATGTAGTACGGAACTCGTCTTCAAGGAACACTTACTCTGCCAAAAGTATCAACAAAGCAAGGGTGAGTATAGGGTGTACTCCGCAAGACTTATGGCTGGTGGAGTTGTTTTGCGAAAAGCCATCTTTCTTTATAAAACAAGAGAGGGAGAAGAATCTCGTCTAATCAGAGTATTTTAAAAGGGGATAAGAGAGCGACGTCTCCGAAATATTGATCATCATCTTTTGATATCCACCGAATCATCATCATCGTCTACTAACTAGGATCACCCCCTCGTACCCATGAGGAAGCATCCTTAAGCACACGTTGATCTGCCAAGTTTTAATATTAGGTTAAAGTTATCTATGATCTTGAGTCCGGTTGCCAAGTCGTTCATAACCGTGAACACGGCTTTTCGAAAAGATTATTACCCTGCAGGGGTGTACAACCTTACCCACACGTACTAACCTTCTCTTAATGCCACATGATTAGCCCTCTTCCTTGGAAGGCCGACAGAGGGTGGTTAGACACGACCTTTACCTTGCTTTCGCCGAGACCATGAGTCACGCAATAAGTATGATTCCGCCGTAGCGGGTCAAATCCCGAAGTCGGTACTTAAATATGTGAGGCGAGGTTGGTTTACCAGGGGCGGCATCTACCCCAAGCAACCCGGTCCACGCTTACCTACCTGTTATGAATGCACCAACTTCACCCGGCAAATCTTTCAAAAGATTTTCTATGCATATGTCAAATGGAATGCCCGAACTATGTGACTCATGGAATCTACTAGGAAAGTTAGTTAGTCATGAGGTTGTCTAGGCCCCGTGTGGTTGCACGCTCATCTTGGTTCCAAAGGCAAGAACTCAGGTCCTAGTGGTGGCGAGCATGGGACTAGAAAAACCAAATCCCACTGTGGCCTCCCATACAAGCCTTAGCATGTTTAACTCATATCACATCTGATCTCATCTCATCACGTTCTCCTGTCATACTAGATTACCTGCATGTGATACATCATCTGGATGGACCAGAACTGAGAACTATGCATGGCTAAGCAGACACATATAAAAGCTCTAGCAGTGCACATACGCCAAACCTAGTTATGCTAGTAGTAGTGGGTCAGGTAATATAAGCTCAAAAGGGAGTAATGCAATAGATAGGATACTCTATCTGTCGATAAAAGAACACAGTAGAATCGTATGCACCATGGCAGAATTTAAATACTTTCGAAATCATAGGATTATATCATGGTGGGGCTATGCTTGCCTTTGCCTGTTGATAGCAGATAAATAGATCTTCGGGAGCCTTGAACTTGACTTGGTTAGAGTTGGTCAAGTATTGTTCGCCGTTCTTCGATATTCGATGGTGTTATCCTCGGTCTTCGATCTTGATCTCGATATCGTATTCTACCGGGAAGAACCAAATCACCGGAAAGAAAGGGAAACAATCAACACATGGCATCGATGCAATGCTAAAGCAAGGATCATGATATGAAAACTTAAGTTGTATTGAAAAGTAACCCTAGGGCATGCTCGACAACTTAATCGGGGTTCCGAGGGGCGCAAACCCTAACTCGGGGAAAACTCCGGAATCACATGTGAGGGGTTACTATGTTGTTCTAATTAAACTTGTCTTGAGAGTTGTTGAACAATGCATGATTATAGCTTAAAGAGATAGCTCTCATTTTTCTGAACATTTTGATATATTATTTGTATGTTTATGACTTATAAATCAAAAGTTATTGAATTTACAATATTCAAAACAATTTATGAAAATATTAAACCTTTTCTGAAATTAAATAAGTCTGGAATTACTTTTTACACCCAGGCAAACTATACCCATAACAACTGACTGATGGGCCCTGTGCCACATTGGAAGCCACGTGAGCAAAGTGGGACAGAGGGGGCCATTGTGTGTTTTTCACCAGGGCAAGGGTTAGCCACTCCCACTGACGCGTGGGGCCGAGGCCGCGTTGGCATGCCACGCGGGCGCCACGCGGGCCTCGCCGGTGAGCACTGCAGGCGGCGGCGGGAACGATGCAGGAGGGCGTGGGCGAGCAAGCAAGCGGAGCAGCGCGTTCGAAGCAGCACTTCAGGCTGAGACAGAAACGGGCGGCGCCGCTACGGGAGGGTCGTAGGAGCAGCGAGCATGGCGAGGTTGCTGCGGCGGCGCACGGTGGTGCTCGGCGACAGCGAGCTACAGAGAGAGAGGGGAAGTGCGAAGGGATCCTGAGCACCAGGTGCTCACCGTGATGCTGGTGGTGAGGTCGAAACGGCCGGAGGAGGTCCGTGGCGACGACGCAGGCAAAGGGGGTGGTCGACGGAGGCGAGGAAGACGGAGTCGCTGCCTTTGATTGGGGTCACGCGGCGTCAATTCTTTCGGGGATGAGGACCAGCGCGTCCCAACGGAGCTTCAGGGACGGTCGGTTTGGCGAGGGGAGGCCGGGAACGGTGGGGCGACGCGGCGGCCGGAGATAGGGTTCAGCCACGAGGAGGAACGCGCGAGAGAGAGGGGTCTCTGGGGAGATAGGAAGGGGATAAGGACGAGAGGGGAGGTCGCAGCACTCTTATCCACCTCCTGGAGCTCGACGGACGGCTAGGAGAAGGCGGCGGCCATCGACGGCGCCCGCGAGGACACCGAGCAGGGAGCCTGCCTGGAGGAAGATGACGAGGAGAGGACTCGAAGCGGTATGGTCCATGTTTGGGCCGCTACTGGGCTAGCTACGGCTGCTGGGAGCGGCAGGAAGAGAAGAGGGAAGGGAGAGAGGCGAGTTGGGCTGGGCCTGGAATGGTCTGGCTGCAATTTTTTTAGCAAATATTTTTCTCTTTTCTGTTTTTAATTTCTGCTTTGAATTTTCAAATTCAAAACTGTTTTGGATGTTTCAAAGAAATACCAGAGAGTTTATAAAATAACTGAAATAATGTGGGGCCCTTTTAGTCTATTTGGGATCCATAAACTTTGATTTTTTTTAAAAAAAAAAAAAAAATTTTTTGCTTTTTTTTTAGATAGAGGGAAAGAGTAGGGTTTAAGGTTTTGATTATTTTCTCTTTGCATGCATTTTCATGTTATGATGCTAATGAATGCTCAAGCAACCCTAATTACTATTTAGCTAGAACTGGGGTGTTACAGTTCCGCCGTAACGGGTCAAATCCCGAAGTCGGTACTTAAATATGTGAGGCGAGGTTGGTTTACTAGGGGCGCCATCTACCCCAAGCAACCCCGACCACGCTTACCTACCTGTTATGAATGCACCTGCACCCGGCAAATCTTTCAAAAGGTTTTCTATGCATATGTCGAATGAAACGGCCGAACTATGTGACTCTTGGAATCTACTAGGCAAGTTAATCAGGCGAGGGGTTCCCAAGCCCCGTGGGGCTATACGCTCATCTCGGTTCCAAATGCACGAACTCAGGTCCTAGTGGTTGCGGACATGGGACTAGAAAACCACATCCCACCATGGCCTCCCATACAAGCCTTAGCATGTTTAATCTCATATCACCTCTGATCTCATATCATCATGTTCTCCTGTCATACTAGATTCTCTGCATCTGATACATCATCTGGATGAACCAGCACTGAGAACTATGCATGGCTAAGCAGACACAGATATAAGCTCTAGCAGTGCACACAAGCCAAACCTAGTTATGCTAGGAGCAGTTGATCAGGTAATATAAGCTCGAAGGGAGTAATGAAATAGATAGGATACTCTATCTATCGATAAAATACCACAGTAGAATCGTATGCATCATGGTAGGAATTGTAGTACTTTCGAAATCATAGGATTATATCATGGTGGGGTTATACTTTCCTTTGCCAGTTGATAGCAGATAAATAGATCTTCGGGAGCCTTGTACTTGACTTGATTATAGTTTGTCAAGTATTGTTCGTCGATCTTCGAACTTCGACGGTCTTGATCTCGGTCTTCGATCTCGATCTCGATATCGTATTCTACCGGAAAGAACCAAACACCGGAAAGAGAGGGAAACAATCAACACATTGCATCTATGCAATGCTCAAGCAAGTATGATGATATGAAAAGTTAAATTGTAGTTAAAAGTAACCCTTAGATATGCTCGACCATTTAATCGGGGTTCCGAGGGGTATAAACCCTAGTTTGGAGAAACTCTAGAATCACCTGTGAGGGGTTACTATGTTCTTCTAATTAAACTTGTTATGAAAGTTGTTAAACAATGCATGGTTATAGCTTAATTATGTAGAGCTCATTTTTCTGAACATTTTGATATATTATACATATTTTTCTGACTTATAATTTAAAAGTTATTGAATTTACAATATTTAATTAAATTCTGGAATTATTTGAATCAATTAAAATTGATTAATGCGTCACTGTGACACAAAGCTGGCGTCAGCATAGGATCTAGGTCGTTTTTCACAGGGGCAGGGGCTACCCACGGTGGCTGACAGGTGGGGCCGAGGCCACGTCGTAAGCCATGCAAGCAGATGGGGCCAGGGGCTAGTTTGACCGGGCTGACCCGCAGGCTGGCGTCACGGTGACGCAGCCTGACGTCACTCGACGGTGAACCTCTCAGGCAACGCACGGGGACGGCGAAAGAGGGCTCGGGGGACTACACGGTTAGGCGGGTTGGATAGAGCGTAGCACGACGACCATATGGTGGTGGCGCCACCCTATTTTGGCAGCCGAAGCTACGCCGACGAGCATGCACTACGGCGGAGGAAGGCGACGCTCGACGCAGGCTCGAAACAGAGCGAGAGGGAGGACGGGAGAGGGTCTAGGAGGTGCAGGAGCTCACCACGAGTGCGAGAGGAGGGTCAGCATGGCTGGCGAAGGTCGAAGTCGACAGCTATGGCGGCGGGGAAGCTTGTCGAAGACAGGGATGAAGCGGTCGGGACGGCCGATTGCTGGCACCCCGCATCGATTCCTTTGACGAGGAAGTTCGGCACGGCGAGGCGGAGACGATGACATCCTCGAAAGGAGCTCGGGGATGCATGGAACGACGGGGCGATGCGGCGGCCGATGGTTAGGGTTTAGTCGACTTGTGGGGAGGAAAAGAGAGAGGTCAGGAGAGAGAGAGAGAGAGAGAGAGAGAGGGAGAGCGAGAGAGAGAGAGAGGAAGTGGATGAGGATGAGAGAGAGGGTCACGGTTCTCCTTATCCTCTCCTGCAGCGTAATGACGGGCCTTGGTAGGAGATCAATGGCCGCGCGACGACAAAGGAGCTTAGCGCCGGAGGAAGACGACAGTCGTGACGGGCGACAGCAGCGAGTTGGGCCGAGTTGGGGTGGCTCAAGGCGTGCATGTGATCAACAGGGAGAGAATAGGGGGAGCTGGGCTGCGGCCCAGATTAGATTAGCTGTAGGTTTTCTTTACAAGATGTTTTTTTTATTTTTCTGTTTGATATTTCCTATTTGTAATATCAATTTTCAAATCTGTTTTGGATGTTTCAAAATATCAAAAGCTTTTGTAAAATATACAAACTGTTATGGGGCCCTTGTAATCCATTTGGGATCCATAATTTTGGTACTTCTCGAAATATTCAAAACCATTTGAATGTATTTCAGAGAGAGGGGAAAACTACAGTTTTAGGGTTTATCTTTATTTATTTAATGCACAATTTAAAACATGATGCTCATGATGCATAATCAAACCCTAATATAAGAGTAGCTAAAGCTGGGGTGTTACACCAGATCCCCACCTTCACTGAGTATCACCTCTGCCTCCCAAGATCCAATCCACGCAGCCGCCACCACCACCCCCACCCCACCCCCAATAAATACCATCTTCCATCCACATCCTCCCCCTTCCTCTCACGCCGCCACCTCTCCATCCTCGTACGCGTTTCCCTTCTTCCTCCAAGCACCAGAACCACCACCCGAACCTTCCTGCTCAATCATGTGCGCTTACACTCACCGTCAGCAGCGTCAACAACATCCTCTGCTGATCGAGACCCTTCTCTCCCTCTCTCTCTCTCTCTCTCTCTAATACCCGATTTTTTCTGCCACATGGTTCGTCGGTGGTGGCCACGCAGGTTTTCGCGGTTGTGGTGACCGTGGACAGGTCATGCGTCTGATGGTGCCTGAGAGTGCTTCATCGGGAAACCCCAAGAGCAAGGTGTGAAGAGCATAGCAGCAAGTCTTCCCTCAGTAAGAAACCGAGGTTATAAAAACAGTAGGAGGAAGGAAATGTCTCAAAGGTGTTGCAAGCAACTTGGAAACCTTCACAACACAAACTCAAGATTTTGCCCAACGAACAATGAGGTTGTCAATCTCACCGGTTGCTATAACAAAGGATTAACTGTATGGTGTGGAAGGTAATGGTGGTTTGCAACAAGTAAACAGTAACAGTGGAAGATGTATCAATGGTAAAGATTGGACCGGGGTCCATAGTTCACTAGAGGTCTTCTCCTTAGATAAACAAACATAGCATGATGGGTAAACAAATTACAGCAGCACAATTGACAGGACTGAGCAAGGCATAACAATGCAATACTAGACATCATGATCCTATGAGATTCAATTGGGCAATACAACAAGATACATAGACCGCCATCCAACTTCATCTATGACTAGAAGTCCACCTTTGGGTTATCATCTGAACCCCCTCTAGTATTAAGTTCAAAGCAACAGACAACTGCTTTAGGCAAAGTGTGTAAGGTAAACAATCCACTTGTTCCATGAACAAGAGACCGTTGTTTTCTCCCTAGTGGCAACATCACATCTACAACCTTAGAGATTTCTATCACTTCCCTCAGATTAAATAGAGGCATGAACCCAGTATCGAGTATAAATACCCCCTCTTGGAGTCACTAGAAACTACTTGGCCAAGATAGCCACTAACAACGGAGAGCATGCAAGATCACAAACAACACAAACATGATAGAATCAATAAGACAAATCCATTAATCAATATGACATACTAATATCAATATCCATCGGATCCCCGCAAACACAACATGCATGATTACAAATATATGAGATATTGATCATGAATGGAGCTCACAAGATCTAGACATGAAAGCACAAAGGAGGAGATACAACATCTAGCTACTACATGGACCCGTAGTCCAAGGTGGAACTACTCACGCTTCATACCGGAGGCTGACATGATGAAGAAGAAGGCCTCTGGGATGATCTCCCCTCCGATAGGGTGCCGGGAAGAGCTTCAGATCCCAGTAATATAGGGACGATGGTGTCGGCGGCTACAGACGGTTTCATGGAATATTGATCGGGTACTTAGGGTTTAGGCATAGGGGGCTTCTTATAGGAGAAGAGGCGAGGCAGGAGGGTGGCCAGGGGGCCCACACCCTGCCCAGGCGTGACCTAGGGTGGGCCTGCGCCTGGGGGGTGCAGCTGCCCTGTGGCTCCCCTCCGTATCTCCTTTGGACTCTGTGTTCCCAACGGTAAAATATTGACATTGTATTTTGTCCCGTCCAATTCCGAGAATATTGATTTTCTGCCTTTCTCGAACCAAAAATAGAAGAAAACACGCAACTGGCACTGTGGCATCTTGTTAATAGGTTAGTACTAGAAAACATATAAAAACACCTCAAAGTGTAGACAAAGCAAAGCAAAGTAGATGCTAAACAAGCATGGAACATAAAAAATTATAGATACGTTTTCGACGTATTAGCGACGTGGGGGTTGGGGAGCGGCGCGACTTGGCGGAGCGGATGCGGATGGGGAGCGTCCTCGAGGATGGTCTCTCCTACTAGGAGAGATTTGTCGTATGTTACTACGAGGTCGGCCTCATCAAGACCACCACCATCGATACCCGTCGTATGCTCCTATGACATTGGCATCAATAAGACCACCACCGTCGAGACCATCGCCAAGCTCCTCCAGGTACACACCCTGCTCCTCCTGAATCCTCTCTCATTGAATCCTCTATTCCGTACCACGATTATAATTTTGGAAAAATGAATTTGGTAGCTACCAGTATGCTTAGACATGTCTGCTTGCCTTTTTGCGATTAGAAATTGGCGCTGGTTTTGGTTAGTTGTTCTTGCTCAGACATGTCTGCTATTCTTGCACCACAGATCCGAGAAAACAATAAAATGATTACTACAGAGTTTCCAGCACTCAAGTTAGTTATCATTCTCTTACTGTCAAAGAAAACATAGGTTCGTTCTTTTATGTAAATAACACACACTAATATATAGAAGTAATGATTGAAAAGATCCTGCCGTAGTATACATTGAAGTACTGAAATTACTTTTAAATTGTTATATTTTGTGTAATATATAGTTTTGAGTACAATGTATGAATTAAAGCAATCAGTCTATTATTGAAAATGCAACAACCTTCCAGAAATGAAGCAGCCAAAGGAGATGAAACAACCTTACAATGTTGCTTTCTTACCTTGATGTTGAGGTCACTCTTCTTCATTGTAAACATAAATAAAAGATCTACAAACATGATTGCATACAAAATTCCATGTTGTTTGATAGACTAATTTCCTTAGCTTAAGATCTTCATAGATATGAATGATGATATGTTTTTCCTGATTCCAATATGCTCGCTGCATTGTCTGCATTTGTCCCTTCCTCACAAAAACCAAAGGAAGATACAATAGTAGGTAGTACTTTTAAATGCTACAGAACTAGTAGTATGCACTGGGAATTTTGTAGACAAGTACCCCTCAGCAAAGCAGCACGAGAAAGGGAAATCGACATAGCGACATGTTACTTGTTTATGCTTTTTTGCTTCATTCTTCCAAATGTGAGGTGACTCTTACGTGTGTTGTGTATTTGCTAGGTACACTACCAGTTTGCATGAGTAGATCAAGAAGATGGAGGTCTCCAAGCACTCAAAGTACTTGTGTTGTTCTTAAAGTTGTGAAAGGTCTGCTAGCTTGTTTAGTTGAGTAATTATGTTGTATATTTCTTGTGCCAGTTGTGTCTATTGTATATTATCCTCACATGTATTCATGAATGCACTAGATTAGTTGTTTTGTCCTCTTTTAGTAATTTTGAAGGAGCAAAACTGCAGTACATAGCAAGTTAAATGCTTTGTGAGACCAATGCTGCACAATGTTTTGTTTACTTGTAACTAAAACTTGCAATTACTACTATTGATAGCTTTGTATTGGTCCATTTACTTTCGTTGCACACCAAAAAACAAATGCACGGCGAACGCCTTCTCTAAATGGAGATTTCGTTCTGCTTTTAACTTGCATCCTGATCAGATTTTGTGTGTGTTTTGTGTCTGCAGGGAGGGGTTTAGGAAGGACTACGTGGAGAAGCACCCCAACAACAAGCTGGTCCCTATGGTAAGCGACTCTCTTCCCCTTGCATCTATATAATATTCTTGTTGGTTGATTGATGCATCTGGAAACTTAATATCTCTGGTAGTTAGATACTATTTTGATTCAATATGAGAAGAAGAAATATCTGGTTAGTAGTGTGTTATTGATAGTAATCTGCCTAGGTGGAATGCTGAGACAATTTGGACCGGGTCGGAGCTCATCTGCTAAGTTTTTAGTGGTGATTCCATGCTATAGTAGTATAAGAACTGATTACTATCATGACTCATATAGGACACTTTGATGTTATAACTTCATCAATAAAACACAACAAATTTGGAAGATTCCTTGTTATCCCCTGGTACAAATTCCATTGTTTCCATTGCTTTGTACATGCACATTTTGGTGATTTTTTCCTATGCTAATGGTACTTAGCTATTTGAAATGAAACGATGTTGATTGGTTGACCTGCTGAAAGACAACCGAGGTTGAGTACACAAAGAAAATCGTCTTGTTTACAAGAGCTACGTGCTGAAGAAGTTCCAGAGTACCTGCTAAGAGTTTAATTTGTAGATTCCAGGGTATGAAAGATTCGATGGTTGAATTGGTTGTGATGTAAAGTGTGGAATTCCATGTGTGTATAACCGTGCTGACTATCATATTGTGTATTGTCTCCTATTTAAAGATTTTCATGTATTTTCTTTCTGCTTTCTGATTGGAATATTTATTGTTAATTAGCTATGAAAAAACCAAACCTGACGATTGGGACCATCTCTCGAAGGTACTGACAACTAGGACCAACTCTCGAAGGAACTGACAATTTGGACCCGCTTCACAAAAAGGCCAAAAATAGAAATAAATAGTTTGTAAAAGGCCTAAAATTAGAAAATAATTGATGGGCTGTGCCCATGTAACAGACGTGAATTGATGCCTAGCTTTCGACGATCTCACAATCGTCATAGAATCATCATAAATAGACTACTATGACGATTTCACGACGAAAACGGAGGGTCATATATAGCTAGATTCCTTGTAGTGTACATAAGTGTGCCTATAAATGAACTGAGCAATCAAACAAACTGTTTCCTAGAATTGCAGCTAATATAAACTAGCCAGGTCATTTCAATAAATATATATTGAAGCAGTAGTATATCCTAGAATGCAAAAGACATTGGGTGACTCAGAATTTGCGTTGAGCTACACAATGGGCATGCAGTTACTGTCGTAGCTAGGAACCACATAGAAATTATAAATGCATCATAAGAGAACTTGTAGAGCAAGAATGGAAACAACGAATGAACTATATATACAGTAGAGGATAGCTATGTCGCTACTTAGGACGAACCATTAGATATTAAATATAATGGCTTTGCTTGTGGACCTATAGAACATGACAAGCAAGCATTACACAAGTGTTCCTACAAATGAATTGAGCAATCAGATAGAGTGTTCCCTCGAATTTAAGCTAATATAAACTAGCCAGGTCATTTCAACAAAATATATATATATATGGAAGCAGTAGTATATCTTGAAAAACAAGAGATGTTGGGTGACTCAGAATTTGCGGTGAGCTACACAATGGGTATGCAGTTACTTTCATAGCTAATAATGAATGAGACATAAATTATATGGCATCATGCGAGAACTTGCAGAGCAGGAACACAAACCACGAATGAACTACACAGTAGAGGATAGTTATGTTGTTTCTTAGGATGAACCAGCACCAGATAAGAAAACAATGACATCGCGCTTGTGAACCTGTAGAAGAGGCTGTGCAAACCAACATGTTCAATGTTCCTTTTTGAGCTCTATGCAAAGAAAACATAAATAGTCAGCGTTGCATCTTTTAAAGATCCAGATAGCAACAACAAAATTATAATCGAACAAGTACAATGAGTTTAAACATGTACTAAAGGACAGCAGAAAAATGCCAGAGAGGAAATAATAATAGGAACTTAGCTCAGGACGAACCAGATATATTCAGTAACTAGAGAGTAGGGCATCCACACTAATATTTCTCACTGACTTTACATTTTTCAAGAACTACATAATAGCAGGCAACTACTATTGTAGGGATTAGCTAAGAACATGTGCATGACAAAATAACAAACATGTGCATGACTTGAAAGTTCTAGAACAACGAATGCAAACCAACTTGTCCTATGACTTGTGTGTACTAGCATGATTATAAAAATGCAGTTTACTGCAATAGGCTTTAACCAGCTATACTGCTGAGAAAACAAAAGGGGTTTGGCGATTTGATTACCTTGGTCGGAGAGGGGTCTAAGCATCATTGGTACCATGTTGGTGACATCCAGGTAACCGAGGGTGTTGCGATTGCGGGGAAGCATATCTTGGGCAGTCGTGGAGGCAGATCTTGGGCGGTCACGGAAGCAGATCTTAGGCGGTCGATGCCGGCTTGAGCGCAGTGGACGAGAGCGTCGCTGAAACAGATGCGGTGCTGCAAACAGCGACGCCCTTGCAGCTGGTCTGGAGCAGTGAACAGAGAACTTGTTGAACTAGATCTCGTTCGGTGGACACCGGTGAAGTGGTGCCGGTACGGTTGGGTAGCTTTCGGCGGCGAGGAAGCAGAGCTTGAGCGGTCTACGATGCCATTGGCGCGGTCAGTGAGACTGCAAATCCAGTGCAGTGGCAGAGAGACCCGGTTAACTAGATCCGATGGGGTGGGCATCGGTGAAGCGGCTCCGCGATAGTGCACGAGACTGTATCTCAAGCGGCTCAGGCCACCGTGGGGAATTGCCACCAGCCTGTGCGCGCGGTGGTCGTGGAGCTAAGGGCGTGGGGGGAGGAGCCGGGGATTTTTGGAAGGGCCAGCGCAAAAAACTACACGAATTAGGGTCAATGGAGGTGAAAAGAAAAATAATTACGATCGTGCACCCAAGCTACCTAATGTAGCTTGACCATCGGGCGTCTGAACAATGGGTAAATAGTAATTTTGATGTCAAAAGTTTTTGAAACGGAGGGGCGCAAAATGCTACACGGTCGGTGGGTGATTTTACCACTCGATTGAGATTTTGAATTTGGCTAGCGTCCCTCTAATAGTAATAGAAAAATGGTACTCCTCGGGTGGGAGATTTGGCCTCAAAGATTTTGAAACGGTGGGGCAGGAAATGCTGCAAGGTTGGTGGGTGATTTTGCCGCTTGATTGAGATTCTGAATTTGGCTAGCGCCCATGTAGTAGTACTACTACTAGTAAAAAATTAAGGTGATAGACTGTACGGCTATCTGGTCAGAAATTCATGGCCGAGAGTCACATCAACTGATCATCCATGACCACACTTGAGTAGAGTACTAGTCACTCCCTCCTGCCCATTTTGTTAGGTTCGTCCTTATTTTGACAAATCCAAACCAACTAATATGGGTCGAAGGGAGTAGTTTTCTAGGAATTCCCATATTGTGTTGCATATCACGCATAGAATTGTTAGTTGGACCCTTTTTTGCCCGTTTGTAGCAACCCCCCGCATTAACTTGCTAGGAACCTAACCGAAGAGAGAGATTACATGTGGGATGGGAAATGATCATTGGCGGTTGGGCTTGAGGTTGCTGTGTGCATGCGGTCGTCTCATTTCCACACGCTTACCTTGGCATTCCTAGACCTTCTTTAATAAATGTTTTTCTCTAGAACCGCTTCCTCTGCCATTCGACGGGACCTAGACCAGACACGAAAACCATCATCCATGTCCGGCAACAAGCACCCGGATTCACCATGGGCTGATCTCCCTGAGGGAGTCGTGCATAAGATAGGTGACATCTTCCTGTCGACGGACAACTTCGACTACTAAGCCGCCTTTAGGGCAGTCTGCAGTGCCTGGCGTGGCTTCACGGAGGATCACTTTATACCAGCCAACTAGATTGTTCTAGAGCACCAGTTGTCGGAGGAGTATCGGGTAGACGATGCCGCCATCACGTTGCTGAACGTGAGAACCGGCCGCCACCTTGAGAAGAAGGTTAGTTGGGTTATCCCAGGTGCTTTATTGATATTCATCTGTATATGTGCGATCCTTTTTTTGCGTTAACCTTCTATATGATTTGTTTTTCAAGTTCTGTTTCTCCATGTACTTGTTTACCTTGATTGAATATCTGTATGTTTACCTTGACTGGATCTCTGCTTCTCTCTCTCTCCCTCTTTGTGTCTCTGGAAGGTACTTTTATGTCGGTAGCACAACTGACGGCCTCATTGTGCTTGGACAGAGGGTGCAGCCGTATGAGACACGGTTGTACAACCCCTTCTCGGGCGCTATCAAGCGCCCGAGGATGGAGATATCGACCGATCAGGTGGCTTCTATCGCTGTGACGATGCTCGCGTCATTAATGGTTTTTACATCAAACCATTGGAACACCATCATTCGGTGGGCGGATGAGGGAACAGAGGAAGGCAGTCGCCGAATGACTTCGTGGAACTCTGGAGCATGACTTCTTACGCCGGTGATGTTTTAGTCACAGACAGATACAGGTTTGGACTCTCGACTATGCCTACTGCTGCTCATGGAGATGTCCAGATGCAGCGCTCCGCACGGATCCTGAAGATGCATGCCACCGTCGCAGGCCTTGTTCTGGGTTGCCGGTACCCGGAGAATTGTTTTTACCTTGTCGAGTCCAACGGGGAGTTATTGTTCATTGTGAGTGGACCGGTCTACAGCGGCAGGCCCATTGTTTACCGGGTTGATACATAGAAACGTGTCCTTCAACCGGTCAGAGGCATCAGGAGCCGTGCTCTCTTTGTTGATGACAATCGTTGCATCTGCGTCAACAACGCTAGGTTACCCACGGTGTAGGCCGGCAACATCTACTATCCGGACCTATCCCAGATTAGATCTTACAAATTTGAGGCTCTTGCGTGGGAAGAGGAGCCAAGGGTTGACCATGGGTATGGAGTAGGAGGATTATGGATCAATGACCATCCTTTCGAACTCGATCATTTGCTGGCAGGGTATTGCAGAATCGTCGAGCATTCTGAGCTGCAGATGGTGCCACCTTATGGTGAATATGGTACCACCCACTACGATTACTACAACGGCTACCCGTTAGATTAGATTGATGGTTCATGTGGGTCTCGTCCTGTTGTATTCTCTATCTATGAATTATATGCAAGTGAAAGTTGTGTGGTGTGCCTATAATACAATGGATGCTCTATGTTTCAAAAAGATCATGTGTTGTACCTCTTTCAATTTCACTGTTTTTCTATGTACATGTAGTAATTCTGATACATGTTCGCTTTGTAACAATCCTCAAACAACTTACAACTATGAATTACAATCCTCAAACGACTTAAAAACTATGAATTATAGTAGATTATTACAATCCTCAAACAACTTACAACATCGAACTACAGTAGATTATTACATTCCTCGGTAAACTTACAACAACTTGCAACATCGAATTAATGTTGCATCAAAGTCCAGCACAACTGAAAAAACACAATAACTTTGTGTTACAGAAAAGGTCTCTATAGAGCTCGCATGGAGAGACATGTAACAACTGGCTTCCCATGAGAGCTACAGATGAGATTATTAAGTATGTTCTGCGTCAAAGTTTGCTTGTTTTTCAATTCATTCAAGTCTTTGCGTGCTAGGGTGATTACTGAATCTGTTTTGTTGGCTTCTTGCTCAACAATATCAAGGGCATCTTGGATGGCATCCCCAAATAATCTTTCAGCCGGAATAAGAGGGTCAGTCGAAGTAGTGTGCCATGAGCAATAGGTATTTTCACTGCTGCTCTCTGAAACAAACTCTAAACTTGGAGAAACGGGTAATTGTTTGGCATTCAGAGGGATATTTGCAGCCTGAAACAAATAGAAAACAAGTTATAACATCATTACCAAGCAATCACATCACTATGGATTTTAAATGTGTCAATACGGTGATATGAGGAAGGAAGCAATTAACAGTGGTGGCTCATACATTTATTTCTTCTTGAATAACTAGACCAGTTGACGCCATGGAGCAATGCGAGCATGTGCTGCTCTGTGAAATGACAGCTCTACTGGAAGATGCATGAGGCCAAGACAAATCAAGTTACTTTAACAGAAGACTCGGCAAACAAGCTACAAGTTCATTTCAAATTTGAAAAGATTTCACCAGACAAAAATAACAATGCGTGTAATCAACCAAACTACCTGATGCAGACTGATTAAACTAAAATGTGCCAAACATGAAAAAACGCATATGAAAACTAAGGCCTAGTTTGGCAACAAAGTATTTTTGAAGTATTTAGAGAATACTTTGGTGTTTTAAAATACTAAAGTATTGAATACTTCAAGGTGTATGGATCAAACAAATACTCTGTTTTTAAAACTAAAGTATCCCCCAAAAATGAGGTTTTTTAAAGAATTTAAGAAGAAGGTCTGACCCTCTTTTTTCCAAAACTGAGAAAGGAGAAAAACTGTAGTATTTCTTAGTGAGGCGTTGAAATACTATGGTTTTGTTAGAATACTTCAGTTTTACAAAAACTTTGCTGCTAAACTAGACCTAAGCCATTATGTTTCTTATAAACTAGCTAGGGACTACATAATGAAAGCTGCCACTATTTTAATCATAGGTGGAAAAAGAGTACGTCAATCAACCAAAACATACCAATTGTGTGCCTCGAATATACTAGCCAGATCATTCCAGACAAACAATGAAACAAACTATCATACATTGGGTTATTCATGAATAGCTAGATCATTTCAATGGTTCAGCGTCCTGAGAACAAAACAACTGAACCATCATGTACCTCGTATTCAAATGGACATTTCATGTATCTATGATAAACGGTAGATATAAGATTGGGATGAAGGGCACAGAGTTCATTATGATACATGTTTATTATATAGGATCTAATCTCTAGTGTGACCTTGTTCTTATTATCCGCCAACTCAGAATCAATACACCTGGTCTCTGCATATCAATGAAATTGAACTAAGCAGATGGAACAAAATCATACCATTGTGGGGCTAAAATGTTTGACGTAGATTTTTTGCCAAAAAAATGAAAACAAGATAGAAAAATGGTACAATTAAGTAATGAAATGTGGCAAGGACCAAACTTTGGTTGCCAAACTTTGGGTGTGTGTGTTGGTGGTTGTCTTATGGTAGGCGTTGCACGAGTTCTATGGCGACTGCTATGGATGGGTGGACTATGTACTCCACTATTGCTCCTTTGCATAAAGGTAAGGCCAACTATAAGTACAAACAGGTTCCATCATGATATAAGTAGGCATGAAGTGAAACAAAATTGATGGGGTCTTACGACATTATAAGAGTCATTCACTCTACGTTACCGTGTGCAAACTGGGGCTACTCGTTGCATAATAACAACAAACAATTAGTATAGGATAGCAAGACAATAGCAGGATGGAAAATACTCGTCAATTGGCCAACGAGAAAGACATTGTATAATCATATCTCCCGTGGACAGGTACATCAGAGAATGTAAACAAATATGTTAAGTGGATAATAATTCACAAAGAAATACATGTAAAAACAGTTCAATGCGTAGAGTTTAAGCCTAACCACAATGAGTTAATTTAATAAATTACAGGTATATCCAGTAAAGAAACTGTTGGTTAGGAAATTTAGCACGAATATAGTACATTGCCAAACAAAGCAATTCGCGGGGAGATCAGGTTATGTCAGTCGGGATAGCGTCTAGGCCTCCTTCGCTGTTGGGCCACATAGAGATAAATTAAAAAAATCCCTCTAACGTGGTGATCCCAAGATCTAGCTGGGGTAGAAGGCCACGAGGTTTACCACTAGATGTGTGGTTGTGGATTACTGATGTTGCGTGTCAGTTGATGCAGTGCAGTCCTTGCGATATTGATATAATCAACGGTCGTCCAAGCGCTGATGGTACAAAGCCTCTACTGGTGTCCACACGTACGAGGAGGAGCGCCGGCGGTGGACTGCTAGGTTCAGTATGGTGGCAGGACTGCTGTGGTACTAGGGTTTCCAACACATGGAATAACCTAACCGATCAACCCTCCTGGGTTTCTATATATAGGGAGTGAACATGGGCTCCACTCTTGTGGCCCATTCACTAAAGCCCATATAATATTAGTCACCGTGAGTCCTACTAACTGACTCAGTCCAAAATCCGGCTCGGGACCAACCCAACCAGATTTCCAGTTCAGATCCAATCCGAACTTGCTCCCGCTCTTAAGTATGTGACCCCGCAGGCTCATGGCAACTTGGACACGATTAGAGTCCGACTCTCAATCGATAAGTCGGTAGTGGCTCCTAGCAGAACGTGCTGACTCCCAAGTACCAAAGAGTCATGATGACTTGCCTTTCCAATGTGACTTGCGTTCGAGTCCCTTTTGCCTCACGATATACCTTGTAAGACTATAGGAGAATATATGTCATCCCTTAAATAGTCCAACTCTCTTCTCGATCCGAGATAAGTGATTCTTCCGACTAACTCTTAGTCGATCGCCTTGGTTAACACTTAACCGAGTCGTGCATGGACATGCTTTTCGAATCATATCATCCAAGAGGGCCCAGAGAATATCTCTCCAACTGGAGCGGTAAAATCCCATCTTGGTTATTCACATCACGCAGCTTGATTCTCAGTCGACCCAAACTCTGCCTTTATAACTGCCCAGTTAAGGATCAGCATTTGACAGAACCTAAATCGGTGATCCTCAACTTGGACTATGCAACAACCTCAGGTCTAAGGATAACATTGATTGAGATATACAAATGACAACTTGTTTGTTGTACCTTAATATGGGTCAATCCGACTCGCTAAACTCTTTAGCCGAATCTATGTAAGTCAGAATAGCATCTCCATGCCCATGACAAGTGGAACCTAGTCATTAGCCGACTTTCACATTGGTCTAAGTTATGTGTCCAGCACAACCTCAATGACCAAGGATATTTAGTACAAACAACATGAATGTATAGTTCCACAACTGAATCACATATTCAATGATACACATCAGATGTTTATACCAGGACAATTTAATATCTTTAAGAATACAATGGGAAATAATATCATACATGATTGCCTCTAGGGCATATTCCCAGCATCTGAATGCTTTTGGGTCACGTCGAGGTCACCGACGGTGCTACGGTTGTAGTGGGTGTCGACGACGGGGAAACAGATCTTGAGCGGGCAAGGATAGAAGCAGAGCGCTAGACCACAACATCCGCGGAGCAGATCCGGGGAGGTCGATGATGTGCTCTGTGCGCCAGATGAGAGGGTTGGTTGAACAGATCAGGTGTGACGATTATGCTGGCTTTAGTGTAGTGGCGATGTTCCAGCCGGTGACGTGTTCCAAGAGGAGAGAGGGGGTAGGGTTTTTGGTGTGTGTAGGTGAGGTGGGGGGAGGGGGTGGCCGGGTGGGGGGATTTCCGCGAGGGAACTATGCCTACTGCTAGTACTGTAGTGGGAAAAATACGAGTGAAGCCCCCCACCTACCGAATTCACTAGGGGTCTAATGGGAATTTCAAAATATTTGAAATTTCGGGGCACCAATTATGTTCGGATAGAGGGGATATTTTACCGCTTTATTATTGTTTTGAATTAGGTCATGGTCTATGTACTCCCTCTCTGCTCAAGAATCCAAGGTGTACTTCCTCTCTGCTCAAGAATCCAAGACCGTGCTCCCTCTCTGTTCAGAAGTCCAGCACCTCAAGTCCTCAAATGATCATTCATGGTCGTACACCCAATGATTAGGAATCTCCAAGAAGAATGGATATTGTGCAGCCATTGCCAAGGGCTAATTAATTAGGAGTAAACAAATCATATTTTAATAAAGGTGAGGCAAATTTCATAATCACTGAGTTAGAGGACTAAATCGAAGAATGATATGAACAGTTATATGTGTTTATCTCTAGTCCATGCGATATAAGTGAACAATTACATAAAAGTCGTAATAAACTCCTCAATACTCCGTAATAAAAATAGAAGTAAACTTAGTTTACATCCAAAATGCATCCTTGCTAGTACCAAAAGAGAATGTACATGCGACTACTACTAGTACTAAGTAAACTAGAGTCGTAAAATAGTACTAAGTACTACTAGTTACACCATCACAGTCTTGCTGGGATCATTAGCCATAGATTAAGATCATTTTTTCTTCTCAATGTAAACCCAGAAAGATACATGGTTGGACTCTCTACCCTTCAGCAGGAACTGCGGTGGCACCCGAGGTACAACGTGAGCTCGTCGGACAAGAAGTTGGCCGGCGACGAGCTGCTTGATAGCTTGATTACCGCACTAAGTGTCTCGACCATCGAGAAGTCCGCCGACCCTAGCGGCCCAGACGCAAACAGTTTCACCGTGTACCATGGACACAAGCACCTGTCCTTCCTGACACACACCAAGGACACGATGGCGTCTGGGCCAAGCGTGTTGATAGTCAGGCCGAACACAGTACCGTCATCCCCATAGAGGTTGCGCGTGAATCCCCTCATGCTTGCTGGTGGCTGAATCGGCATCACGCAAAAGAAGGCGAGGCCGTAGATGGCCCTAGTTACTAAGATCATGTGGGCCTCATTCATGTAGGGAAGGATCCCTGCTGGCGAGGCGATGAAATGACATGCGGGATATATGTAGGAGAACGGGCCGTGCGGGCACGCAATATTGTGCTCGTCGATCTTGTTGAAGGGGACCAAGCTAAAGCAGCCTTCATATGGGCACTCAATCATCATCGCAGACTCGTCGATGTCCATAGCCGCTGGCCCACGGTACACTCACTTGTGGAAGTGGTTACAGAGGGAAGATCACCTCGCCGATGTAGTGCCCGCCGGCTAGAAACCCGCGTTGCCATTTTTGGGGACTATATTGATTGAGTTTGGTATTGTACCTTGTCCTGCCTCTATGACCACGTCACACCATGCTTCACACTGCTTCATCAAAAGAAAAAAAAGGCTACAGAAAGTTGATAGGTGAGTAAAGCAGGTGTCACGCGGTACTGTACCGACAAACAGATCCAGGTGAGAGGCAAGAATATCTACTCCTAGAGAGGGGGGCTGGTGCATAGTGTACATTGTTGCAGGGGAGAAACCGAGGACTGCATGCATGTCTTCGACACCAACATGAAATTAACTCTTTTGGTACTAAGGGAGCAGTAGCATACACATTGTACTACTCCGTATAGTGTATCACTAGTACTAGTATACTCCCTCAATTCTAAGTATTGAGAAATTAGTAGGAGTAGTGAAGGATTGAATAACATGTCCAAGATACTACTCCAATAGAGAGAGTACAATCACTTTGTTTTATTTGTTCTTCTTATTACTAGTTGTAAAAGCTAAAGATTATTTCAGAATTTTTTTTGTCTCTATGATATGTAGAACACACACTTGATTACTTAATTTCAGGGTCCTTGTGCTAAATGCATGGACTTGGATATAATTTTTAGTTTTTATGAGGTCCTTGATGTAACTTGTACTTCCATCGACCATGTTAACTTGTTTCTTATAGTTCCCAAAGTTTTTAGTACTACAGTATGATTTTTCAAACTTCCTAGCTAACTTCGCACCCAAATGTTGATGTTGAAGCTTCTAACATGTTTTTATTGTGAAGCAACTACAAAGATGATGGCTCAAAATACCACCGCTCCCTTTTTTCACACAAATTAAAGTATAACCTTTAAGAGCTTGTTTGATTCATACGATAGAAAAAGTATAGGAATAGGAAAAGCGTAGGATTGGGATGTCATGCCAACTTGAATCCTACGGGAAGAGGAATTTTGTTTGATGAAGCAAAGGAATTTTTCCATGAGGTATGTTGTAATGTTTCTTTCTTATAATAATTGCACTACAAGATTTTTATAGGATTAATTCCTATAGGATGTGTTCCTATGAATCAAACGATAACATAGGAAAAATTCCCATAGGATTCAAACCCTACACAATTCCTATACAATTCCAATGAATCAAACATGCCCTAAATGTATACGCACTTTCAAGCTTCCAGCCAAAATTTGTGCAATAAATTGATTTTTTGGGCTGGATGTTTGAATGAATGGGCGGGGTGTTTAAATGGATGGGCGGGATATTTCAGCGCTCTCTCGAAATTTTGAGGTTGAAGCTTAGGTACGCTACTCCCACTCCCACTTGGGGATGTTGTCCCCGTCAGATAGACCCACACGTCTATATGCTTTCGAGCACATCCACCGTCTTTCAAACAAGATGACCAAGGTTACAGCCATAGTTTCTTTTTTTACTTGCACAGCCATAGTTGCTAATACCGTGTCCATGTTTTGTACTCCGTATATTGGATGCATATTGTCCAATCAGGCTTTGCTTATGAAGGGAAAATCCAAAATTGTTTTTTAGAAAAATCCAAGTGACAAAATTGTTTTTGGTTGTGAAGCAACTTCAAAGATTATGGCTCAATGTGACATTGTGCCAATTTTCACACGAAGTAACCTATTTAATGGTTAAACCCATTCAATCTTACTGGTTAAATTCTTGCAACAAATTGACAAATGGCAATTTACTAAAACATGTCAATTTTGGTAACATGGTCTAGAGAAATGATGGTAAAGACTTTGGAACGATGGAGAAGTTTGTTTTGAGGTTTTTGCATAACCTTTATTATGCTAAATACTATATCAATAGTATCTTCTAGCATCATATCCTAATTGAATGGAAAAGAAGATCCGATGGCTAGCAATGTTGGGATTCATGAGTCTTGATCCAACGGTCAATATTCAAAGTTATTCGTACATTATATAGTGGTAAGATAAGATAAGATAGAGAGTTTAGGGAACTTTCAATAAATTTCAAGCTTTATGCTTATATTCGTGGATTAATGGAATATAGCGCTACCGCAATTTAGTGAAAGTATCTCAAATTTGGATCTATATATAAGTGCATGATACCATCTACTTGGTTAGGGTGTATGTGGGTCGAGGGTTTAAGTTTTGGGGGTTGATTAGGGTTGAGGGTTTAGGGAATTTTCAATAATGTTCAAGCTTTATGCTTATGTTCGTCAAATAGAATAGCGTTACCCAAATTAAAAAAAGTGTGGGAAATTTAGGTTCTAGGGGTATATGGGTTTAGGGATATATAGTTTTAATTTGGTTAGGGTTAGGGGTTGAGGGTTTAGGGGTATAGGGGTTAGGGTTAAGGTTTTAGGGGGTAGGATTAGGTGAATTTTCAATAATGCTTGAGCTTTTATGGTGTTAGCGAAATTTAATGAAATTATATCAAATTTTCATCTATAAGTGCATGATCCCTGCTTGCTTGGTTAGGGTTGTTTATGGCCAAGGGTTAGGGTTGTAGTATTAAGGGTTTAGGGTTTTGGTTTCTTTAGCGGCAGCTTAGCGTTTAGGGTTTACGAATTTTTCAATAATATATATGTTCTAGCTTAGGTTTAGGGGTCAAGGGGTTTAGAGTTTTTAGGGGTATAGGGCTTAGGGTTAAGGCTTTAGGGGCTAGGGTTTAGGGTATTTTCAATAATGTTCGAGCTTTTGTGAATTAGAATGTTGTTAGCATAATTTAATGAAAGTATGTCAAATTTTGATCCATGTTGAGTGCATGATACCTGCTTGCTTGGTTAGGGTTGTTTATGCGTCGAGGGTTTATGGTTTTAGTATTGAGGCTTTAGGGTTTAGGAATTTTTCATTAATATGTTCGAGCTTAGTGTGAGGGGTTGAGGGTATAGGGTTTTTAGGGGTATAGGGCTTAGGGTTTAGGCTTTAGGGAATTTTCAATAATGCTCAAGCTTACGTGAATTAGAATAGCGTTAGCGCAATTTAATGAAAGTATATCAAATTTTGATCTATTAGTGCATGATACCTGGTTGCTTGGTTAGGGTTTTTTATGGGCCGAGGGTTTAGGGTTTTAGTATTGAGGGTTTAGGGGTTTGTTTTTTAGGTTTAGTTTAGGGTTTAGGGTTTAAGAATTTTTCAATAATATATATGTTCAAGCTTAGAGTTAGAGTTGAAGGGGTTTGGAGTTTTTAGTGGTATAGGGCTTAGGGTTAAGGCTTTAGGGGGGTTAGGATTTAGGGTATTTTCATTAATGTTTGAGGTTTCGTGAATTAGAATGGCATTAGCGCAATTTAATGAAAGTATGTAAAATTTTGATCTATAACGAGTGCTGATACCTGCTTGCTTAGTTAGGGTTGTTTATGAGTCGAGAATTTAGGGTTTTAGTATTGAGGGTTTAGGGTTTTGGTTTTTTAGGGGTAGTATAGGGTTTAGGGTTTATGAATTTTTCAGTAATATGTCCGAGCTTAGTGTGAGGGGTTGAGGGTTTAGAGTTTTTACGGGTACATGGCTTAGGGTTTAGGCTTTAGGGAATTTTCAATAATGCTCGAGCTTTCGTGAATTAGAATGACATTAGCGCAATTTAATGAAAGTATATCAAATTTTGATCTATTAGTGCATGATACGTGCTTGCTTGGTTAGGTTTGTGTATGGATCGAGGGTTTAGGGTTTTGTTTTTTAGGGGTAGTTTAGGGTTTAGGATTTTTTCAATAATATGTCCGAGCTTAGGGTAAGGTGTTAAGGGTACGTTTAGGGTTTTTAGGGGTTTAGGGCTTAGGGTTTAGGGGTTATGGTTTAGGGAATTTTCAATAATGTTCAAGCTTTCGTGAATTAGAATGGAGTTAGAGCAATTTAACGAAAGTATCACAAATTTTGATCTATAAGTGCATGATACCCGCTTGGTCAGGGTTTAGGGTCGTAGGGTTTAAGTTTTAGTTTTTAGGGAACTTTCAATAATGTTCAAGCTTTATGCTCAGATTCGTGGAATGGAATGACGTTAGCATAATTTAATCAAAGTATATCTCAAATGTTGATCTATAAGTCGATGATATATCTGCTTAGTTAGGGTCGTTTAGGGGTTTAGGGTTCAGGGAATTTTTAATAATGTTCAAGCTTTATGCTTATATTTGTGGAATAGAATGGCGTTGCCGCAATTTAATGGACGTATCTCAAATTTGGATCTATAAGTGCATGATGCCTTTTTTTAGGTGTGCATGATATCTACTTGGTTAGGGTTTAATGATGGGTTGAGGAATTTATGGTTTATTGTTTTAGTATTTAGGGGTTGAGGGTTTAGGTTTCAGGGGTTGTTTAGGGTTTTAGTGGTATCCATGGGATTTGACGAGTTTCCAAAAAAACAGCTTCCCAGTATTGTCCTACCATATATGGACATTATTGTGTTTCAACCCGAACGACCAAGGTCATCAAGGCCATATCGATCGACGTCATAGTTTATGACCCCATAGAGTTCCCACACTAGATGGGTGCATCTTGGGGTAGCAAGCATTGTTGACCGTGGGAGTTTCACACATATAGTGGATCATGCGTCCTATCTAACTACGACAGTTAAATGAATTTCACAATAAAAGTCTAGCGCGGTGGATATGGGAGTACAAGGCATGCGTGTCTAAGGGCATCCATAATGTTGGACCCACCCGACTTATAGAAATTACCATAATTTATAAGGTCAGCATTTGCGACAAGTTGCGACCCACATAGCTTGTCATATTGCTCCATGCAAGGGGAAATGATTTTTCTATACTCTATGCGAAACCCACAAGCTTGAGGTAACTTTATTTTTTCCACAATGTACTACTATATGCCTTAAGGCATGCTTTTTTTACACACTGCGGATTCCCTAAGGAAAAAGAAAATAATGGGCCCACTTGGCAGTGTATGACCAAGCTATAAAACTTCTATGCACACGTGTTCAGTTTAGCGGGTCCCACGAATCGTCTTGTTTGGACACTGTCTAGACGGTGGAGCTTACTACTAGTAGTAGTACTAGTATATTTATTTTTCTTGGACATATGGCCACCTATGTCCACGCGTTGTACATGCAGAGAGAATAAAACTTAGGCAGGGGAAGAGGGCAGCAGCGAAGAGAGAAGAGGAGTTGAAGGTGGTTCGATGTCAGAGCAAAGTTTATTACGGGTTCCTGACACGAGGTACTCCTGCCGCTTTTACAGTGTAGTACACTCTACTAGTAGTAAATTTTAGGACCTATGCACGCAAAAAAATTGTAAGTGTGTTTTCTCTCTCCTTCACTGCCTCTCATCTCTCCACCCCTCTCCCCTCGCGCACCGGCCCGGCTGATCTCTCCCTCGTCCACAGCGTGGCGCTGCGCACGTGTGACTTGGTACGGCGACTCCTTTTTTTTTTGAGGGGGCGGCTCTGTTTCTCTGGTGTGTTTGGCAGCCTCGTTGGTGTGGACTAGGAGTAGTACTGTACATATAGGAAGGAAACCACTTTGGTCCTTGGCGGCAAAAAAAGTTCAAACTTTTCTGGTTTAGAAATTTTCACTTGCTTCCCAAACACCGGGAGGGAAGGTTATTCAAAAGATCCGTCATTCACATTAATACTTCTTATCTTATCTATATCTTGTCTTATCTCTTACAATACCATACCACTACAATTAATTTATAGGGTAGTTTAGGATTTAGGATTTTGTTTTTTAGGGGTAGTTTAGGGTTTAGGATTTTTCAATAATATGTCCGAGCTTAGGGTAAGGGGTTGAGGGTACGTTTAGGGTTTTGAGGGGTTTAGGGTTTAATAATAATGTTCAAGCTTTATTCCTATATTCGTTGAATAGAATTGTGTTACCAAATTAATAGAAGTATCTGAAAATTTGATCTATAAGTGTGCACGACAGCTGCTTTGTCAAGATTTAGGGGCTTAGTGTTTCGGGTTTTAGGGTTAGGCGTTTAGTGTTCAGGTTTTAGGTTTTAGGGTTTAGTTATTTATAGTTTGATTTAGGGTTTAGGGTTTAGGGAATTTTCAATAAAGTTCAAGCTTTATGCATATATTCATGGAATAGAACGACTTAGCAACAATTTAATAATGAAAGTATCTCAAATTTTGCTCTATATATAATACATGCTTGGTTAGGGTTGTTTATGGGCTGAGGTTTTCGGGTTTTAGTATTGAGGGTTTAGGGTTTTGGTTTTTTAGGGGTAGTTTAGGGTTTAAGAATTTTTCAATAATATATATATGTTCAATCTTAGGGTTAGGGATCAAGGGGTTTAGGGGTTTTAGGGGGTATAGGGCTTATGATTAAGGCTTTAGGGGGTTAGGGTTTAGGGTATTTCAAAAATGTTTGAGCTTTCGTGAATAAGAATGGCGTTAGCGCAATTTAATGAAAGTATCTCAAATTTTGATCTATGATGAGTGCATGATACGTTCTTGCTTGGTTAGGGTTGTTTATGGGTTGAGGCTTTAGGGTTATTGTATTAAGGGTTTAGGGTTTTGGTTTTTTAGTGGTAGTTTAGGGTTTAGAGTTTACGAAATTTTCAAGAATATGTCCGAGCTTAGGGTTAGGGGTTAAGGGTTTATGGTTTTCAAGGGTATAGGGATTAGGGTTTAGGCTTTAGGGAATTTTTAATAATGCTCGAGCTTTCGTGAATTTGAATGGTGTTAGCGTAATTTAATGAAAGTATATCAAATTTTGATCTATTAGTGCATGATACCTGCTTGCTTGGTTAGGGTTGTTTATGGGCCAAGGGTTTAGGATTTTTTTAATAAAATTTCCGAGCTTAGATTAAGGGGTTGAGGGTTCGTTTAGGGTTTTTAAGGGTTTAGGGAATTTTCAATAATGTTCGAGCTTTCATGAATTAGAATGGCGTTAGAGAAATTTAACGAAAGTATCACAAATTTTGATCTATAAGTGCATGATACCCGCTTGGTCAGGGTTTAGGGTCGCAGGGTTTAAGTTTTAGGTTTTAGGAACTTCCAATAATGTTCAAGCTTTATGCTCAGATTCGTGGAATGGAACGACGTTAGCATAATTTAATTAAAGTATATTTCAAATGTTGATCTATAAGTCGATGATATATTGATGACCCACAAGTGTAGGGGATCGCAATAGTCTTCGCGGGTAGTATTACCCAATTTATTGATTCGACACAAGGGGAGCCAAAGAATACTTGCAAGACTTAACAATTGAGTTTTCAGTTCAGCTGCACCTGGAAATAGTTCTCGCTCACAGAAGTTTATCAGTTGCAACAGTTTGTAGTAGCAACAACAAAGCAATGACAGTGAAACAACAGCGGTAATAAGATACTTGATATGAGGGATTCGAGTGCGGTAGGCATAGGGATGGATGGACGGACGTTGCATGGACGAGTCTAAACATGTAACTTCAAAGAACTAGGGCATTGAAGATAAATAATAAAAAGTATCTAAGTACTAAACAATCCTAGGCATGTGCTCCAAATATAGTCATACGTGTTCGCAATGAGAACTTGCACAACATCTTCTGTCCAGCCAGCCTATGGCAGCGGGGCCTCTAGGGAACTACTGGCAATTAAGGTGATCCTTTTAATAGAGCACCGGAGCAAAGCATTAACACTCCATGAACACTTGTGATCCTCACACCACAGCCATCCCCTCCGGTTGTCCCAATTATTGTCACTTTGGGGCCTTTGTATCCGGACAATGATATGTGTACACAACTAGCAGATAAGATCATAAATAATACTATCATAATGATTCAATAATAAGTTCAGATCTGATATCATGGCACTCGGGCCCTAGTGACAAGCATTAAGCACAACAAGTTGCAACCAAGTCAAATAGCACTAATAGAGATACTAGGCACTATGCCCCTAACAGATCTTATTGATTACATGATAGAACTCATCCAATCCCTACCATCCCCAAGCCTATAGCGGGGGATTACTCACTCATGGATGAGGGAAACATCGGTGGTTGATGGAGATGCGTTGGTGATGATCCTCTCCAAATTCCCCGTCCCGGCAGGGTGCCAGAATGGAGTTTCTGTATCCAAATCTTGGTTTCTCGTGGTAGCGGCGGAGCGGAACTCTTTCTGGAAAACTATCGAACCCCCCTATGTTTTTAGGTCAGAAGGCAACTTATAGGCGCGAAGGGAGGCCGAGGAGCTGCCTGGGGTGGCCAAACCTCCCAGCGCTGGGTTGCAGGGCCCGCGCACTGGGTGGTCTAGCCCCAGCGTCTTCTATCCCCTTCGCCCGTGGATCTTCTGGTGAGAAATAGTTTTTGGCATATTTTCCGGGATTTTTCCTGATAGTTCATTTTCTACACAAAAACAAGACACCAAGGTAATTCTGCTGAAAACAACGTCAGTCCGTGTTAGTTGTATCCAAATCACACAAGTATAGAGGAAAAACAATAGCAAAGTGTTTGATAAAGTAGATACTGTTTGGACATATCATATATCTGCTTAGTCGGGGTCGTTTAGGGGTTTAGGGTTTAGGGAATTTTCAATAATGTTCAAGCTTTATGCTTATATTTGTGGAACAGAATGGCGTTGCAATTTAATGGACGTATCTCAAATTTGGATCTATAAGTGCATGATGCCTTTTTTAGGTGTGCATGATATCTACTTGGTTAGGGTTTAATGATGGGTTGAGGAGTTTAGGGTTTATTGTTTTAGTATTTAGGGTTTAAGTTTTTGGTTTTAGGGATTTTGCAATAATGTTCAAGTTTATGCTCAGATTTGTAGAATGGAATGATGTTAGCATAATTTAATAAAGTATATCTCAAATGTTTTTCTATAAGTCGATGATATATCTTCTTAGTCAGGGTCATTTAGGGGTTTATGGGTTCAGGGAATTTTCAATAATATTCAGGCTTTATGCTTATATTCGTCGAATAGAATGGCGTTGCCCAATTTAATGTAAGTATCACAAATTTGATCTACTAGTGCATGATACTTTCTAGGCACGGTCAGGGTTTAGGGATTTAGTGTAACATCCCAGCATTTAGGAACTAACGAAGGGTAGATTTAGGAATTTGGAATGTTGCATGCATTTATCTGTGAAAATGTGGGTAAAATTTTCGCCAAATAAAAACCTAAAGTGATCAAGGTTTCTTTCATACTTTGAGATTAGGTTTAGTCTTAAAGGATGATTGTTATAAACTTTGATATGATCTTTGAGAATTAGGTGTTTGGAAAGTGAATTTATATTTTAAACTTGAGTGTTTGAATTATAATTCAAATGAATTTGGAATAAGGTTTGAATCTTAATTTAATTAAGAGTTAACTATTATAACTTAAACTTTATCCAAAGAAAACAATTAAGAATATGAAAACTTATTTAATATTTTCAATACATAAACAAGTTACAAAAATGTAACTTATTGAAATCATCTCCAAACTTCACAATAACAAAAGAATAAATAACAGGAATATTTCTTTATTGAAAATTATATAATCTTTATTACAGAAGAATAAAATGAAGATTACAAAATAATAAAATTAAAATTACAAAAGAATAAGAAGATTACATTAACTATTATATAAAAGAAAACCTAAACTAAAATCTTCATCTTCAAATTTGTACCTGCAAGACAAACACTAATAAAACAATAATAAGGTTAGAGTTAGAATTGTTTTTCTCTTAGACATGTCAGTGAGGTGCACTGAACAAGTTCATCATTGAGAAATTCTAAAAGGGGCAAGTTTCACCAATATTAAAGAATTTATCTTTCATAAATTTTAAGCCAGAAGTCAAATGACAGACAAGAGGGGCAAGTTCACTAGCCAGGTAAAAGTAATCTAATCAAAGTAACTTTCAAGTCCAAAGCATATCCACAAGTGCACAGCAAGCACACAAGCAGGACACACAACTAAATGCATGTGATGTGTTGTCAGCTTCATAGCACAGCTCCAACACACCAAAACCAGCAGCACAGCCGTGGAGAGGCACTAGTGCATCTCTTCACTGCACACACACAAGAACAACCAGCTTAGATAGCAGTTAAACCAAGCACAACCGACAGTAACCAAACCAACCAAAGCCAAGATATCATCACCAGGATGGTAACATAAGGAGGGGGAAGGATCAGGTGGACAGCAAGATCAAGTCCAGAAGCTAGCAGGAGCAGGCTAGCTCAAGGTCAAGCACAGGAGCTCAGCAAAACAAGATCAACATCACTACCTTACTCCACAATCATCAGATTTTGTGGTGAGAATCATAAAAACATCACATGATCTAATCATATTATCTACACAGAAGCATGTGTTGTTTTATGAAACAAACTCTCAGAAAGCACCCAAGTGGGGTGTATCCATCATAGAGATTTTAAACTCTAAAAGTAAACAGCAAAGTACAAGGATCCAACCAGAGCTCAGAACAACATCATTGCTTTGGTTGTCAAGCTATATATTACAATACAAGCATAAATATAGCTAAGATCTAATTTCTTGGCACATCCCTAAAGGAAAGGTAGCACCCTAGAAACTAATCTTTTGGATCCAGATAATGATCAAGCTTACTATCATTTTTACCAAGCTTTGATTCAGAAACAATAGCTGGTACCATTACTAGGACTATCTATATGAATCAACTAAATAAGGCCTGAACCCCTAAGCCTCAGACCAACATCATTGGTCATAGGGATTTCAGAGAAGAACATTTCTATTTATCTTATAAATCCAAGCTTGTCTTAAGCTTAAACCAACCCAATCAATGGATTAGAATAAATCTCGTGTGCCATACCAAGATGGTGTCACAAGAACAATTCAACATGAATCAGGATAAACATTTAATCATCACATTTTCAATCAATTAACTTACTAATCATTTTCCTATTAATACAGGAATCATAACTAGGATATTCCTATGTTAATCTTCACTGTTTGAGATCAAACCACACATTAATTCTCAAGCCAACAGCACTAAGACAGTGGTTTCATCACACCATAACCATGATTATAAACCAACAAATGACAGTGAAAAGTTATCAAGTCACTGACTTTACCAAAGGATTGGTTCCAAAGCAACTATACCATCTGAATCATATGCAAACCAAGCATAAAAACCATCTAATATGCCACCAGAACCATTATAGTTCATCTCAAGCAACAAGCCTTAGGCTAATAACCATTTAGCATGTTTATAAACCATCCACACATGATCTAATTCATCCAATACATGATCAATCACATGATAAGAACCCTAAAGGAAACAAACCATCCTAATCAGGACCAGACAGTCACTAGAGAGGTCATTGACAACATCCAGCATGGGATGAGCGAGCACAGAGAGCACAAGGGGAGAGGAAAAGAACTCACCAAAGGTCCTAGCTGGAGACTAGAAGAGGAAACAGAGGGGCCGACGTCCATTGGCGGCATGGGGAGCACCCTAGGAGCGGTTCTACAACCCATACGGCGCCACGGTGGCGACCATGAACACACATGGAGGCAAGGAGCATCACCTCGACACACGACGACAGCGGCAGCACCTGGATCCATGCCAACCCCCAAACTCTAGGGTTCGGGACAGCATCGATCCGTCGTAGGAGAGCTCCATACTCAAATATAGTTGGATAGAAAGGACGGGCGTCATTGACAACCTCCTATTACACCACGGCGACAGGCGACCCACGGCGGGGAATCGCTGGCGATATCGATGACGGGTCGAGGCGAAGAGGACAAGAGTGAGCTCGAGGGAGAGAGGAAGTGAGGAGTGGACTGAGTTGGGCCAGTCCCTTCGGGGTGGCTATTTTGATTATAACTAATGGGCCACCAGGGCCCAATAAGATTAAACCAGCCCAAAAAACCTTTCAGGCCTGTTTTAATAAATAGGAAAAGACCAAAATACCCCTAAACTTAATTAAATTATAGAAAATAAAATAAAAGTCCAAAAATTATAAATAGAATATTTTTGGATTCACAATAATCCACACTACCCAAATAAAATAAGATATAAAATTTTAGACATTTCTATTTTTATAAGAATTTTGTAATTTATATATTCCTTATGGAATTTTACAAAATTACTGAAAGATGATAGAAATAAATAAAAATCACTTTCATTATATATTAATATTGTAGTATTTCTGAAAAATACTAAATAAATATTTAGTAACAATTTTAATCTTTAAGTGATAATTCCTAAAAGAATTATTAAATCAATAAAAGTCAAATAAATAGGTAATAAAATAAAATAATTCAATATATGTTATAAATATTAAAAATGAATATTTATACATCCTTTATTATTTAAAAATAATTATTATAATAATGGGGAAACTGCATATCAAATTAAATAATGCATTACATTACTTGCATAATCATTTTTCTTCTTTAAATATTGTCCTTACCGGGCAATAATGATGTTTTTGTAGACATAGAAGCTCAAGGTCCAGTGCAAGCATCACACTTCACTACCTTGCCATCACAAGGCAAGTTCATCACTTGCTCATGTCCTTTGAAGAGTCTTTATCCAAGTATTTTAAAATTGTGTGTTATCATATATGCTTTAAAAGAAAGAAATATTATTTTCACAAATAAAGAAATCATAGATATCATCCTAAGTGGTGATATAATGTATTTTCAACAATGATGATCAAGTAGGTACTTAATAACCCTGACATTAGTGATTCTAGCGCCGTATATTACGCGTTAGCCATGAGATTTGGAATGGGACAGAGAAGTCAGTTGTATCTTCTTCCTCTCGCATGAAGCCAGATGTGCAGGTCGTGGCTGTTATCCTTGTAGCGTGCATATTAATTGGTAATTCGTAGAGGATATGCAACATATGGGTGGGAACCCTCATCGTCCCATGATAGTTCTGGCATCTAACGGTTTGCACAAACCATTGCCGTAATTCATTATGTGGGCATGGTGTACACCAAGGAGGCATGCGAGGTCGCGAAGGGGGCAGTGGTTGGCTTGGACCAACTACTGGGCCCCACATCACGGAATTGTGGACGGGAAAGTACGCCCGGTTGTGCAACAAGGAGTTGATTTCTCATGGGTAAAGTAACGCACCTCTGCAGAGTGTAATAATTGTAACTTGTTACTCCCTGTTCCGGGAAGGAGCTACGAACACGGCAGGAAAGGAACTCCATGAAAGTTCTGGTCAACCTGTGAAGGCTAATTGTCATAGTTTTTCAACATAAAATCAATCTTTGAAGAAAGATTTACAAAAATTGCATAGTGCCAAGGATTTATAATCCGAGGTGGTAGTTAGAGCATCAAACATCCCACCTTGCATATAATGCACTTGTTGGCTAACGCTGTTACTCGTCCTTTCCTTTGATCCCTTTCTTAGACTCTGAGGATCCCGAAGACGTGCCAATGTATGCAGCCGAATGCCAAGAAGATGTGGTCTACGAGGAACCTGATCTGTCCGGAGGTGTTGAGGAGTGGATTACAAAATCCGCTACGGTTTTAATGATAACGAGTCCATCTAAGTATCCCTAGTTAGTAGTAACCATTGGAGCCGAGCAGCATGAACTCTATAGAATAAGCTGCTGAGCTCAACTCCTAGTCAGAGTTGCTACTTTTAAATTCCACTAAAACACTTTATATTTTGGTTTATAAGTTGAATCTTTTGGAAGTCTTGAACTTCCGGTATTATAATAATAATAAGGTGTGTGTATATTTGTAATATGGACCCGCAATGTTTCTGTTGTACCACTCTGAGAGATGTGATATTTACAGAACGGTGTTTTGTGGATGTCATGTCAACGACTATAGTATAATACACATGCAGTGGTATGCTGGGTCACCGCAGTTGGTATCAGAGAAAATTGCTTTGACCTTAGGTTGGAAACCTAGTAAAGGGTATTACCTATAGGAAAATTAGCAACGATAAAGAATTCTCTAAAAGTAATGTAATGGGTATTCAAATGAGAATATTCGGTTATATATTTTAGTGCGATAATTCTTTGTTATGATGCAATATATCATTGGATACTAATCAAAATTATTTTTCTGATATACAGAGATATGGCACCAAAGTTTCCAAAATAGACTTTGGTAAGGAAAGAGGAGACTCTTGATGATTATCAAGGATTATTCACAGACCAACTTTGTCAACTTTTAAAGCTCTTTAGTTGTCCAACTAGAATTCCAGCAAATACAATCACTTACCTTGATGGCCAGATGTTATCCAAGTATCGTGTGAGTATCCAACTTTGAGAGAAGCTTGGATAATATCACGATATACCTATAGGAGAAGGTAGGAGTCATTTAGCAGCATATCATGTTGTTGTTGTGGAGGCGATAGCTAATATCCAGGAGCAGAAAACCAAGGACCTGGAAGGTAGCACATTCTCTGTTATACCTCATGATTCTATAGACTCGGAGCCTATACTGGATCATCTTACTTTTGTTAAGAAGTATCCTAAGTTAGCTTCCAAGTTTATGGATAGATATCGAACACTCGTTGTGTCTTTTTATAAGACCCATCAAGTGATTGCTGAAGACAAAAACAATATGTTAGAGGATCTAACTGATCTAGAAAGGAGGAAGCAGTTAGCATTCCAGTTAGAGAAGGAAGCAAGTAGTAGTGCAACACCTATCTTTAAGGATATACCTATAGATCCTGAATCTTTTATACCATATCCTTATTCACCAAGACTGGAACCTATACATGATCCTACTATGGATATGAGGTATGCAGTACCACATGGCTCAGAGGATGGTTCTGACTCAGAACTTCCTATTGAGAATTCGTATGGTTGGAGAATGGGATCATATAATGGATCTCATGAACACCGGATGTCCACAGATGGTTCTGACATAAATGTTGGAAAATCTAGTTGGATGGGTGCAAGGATGAACCCTAATAATAGTAGTAGAAATACCATGTCAATAGATAATCATGATGAAGAAGAAGATCCCGAGGAGAGAGTGTTTGAATCATCAACATCTTCTCAAAACCCAGGGAATATACATTATCAAGTGTTTAATTATCTTGCCCAAGAGAGAACCTGGGAAGCAGCAGGATCTGCGTATCCTATTGACAACTCAAGAAATGAAGCTCAGGAGATGCAGGCTGGAGATAATATTGAATATGTTTCTGAAGACTTTTCAGCTGAGCTGGAGGGAGTCAATGCGCTCAGGTTGAGTAATGACTCAAGTCCTGACACTTCAGATACAGAGTATGTTCCTTCTGTAAGGCTATATGTTCCACAAACTGTTGGACGAACAACACGTCATCACGGTTGGACATCAGGCATGTACGATGAGCGTAGTTACTACTAGAAGGAGGCAATTAGTTAGTGATATCAAGTACCATGTATTGTACTTCAAGAAATAAAATAGTGAGATGAATAAGGTAGTTATGTGATTATACCTATATAGTATATGTTGTAATGACTTTGTATTATTATGATAGTATGTATCATATATGAAATGCACATTTGGAATTTTCTTTGGATCTTCATTGTGTGACTAGTTCTATGCGTAAACTCGAGATCATAACACATGTGAATGATGTAATTATGAGTATTCGCTTTATGTTGCAGGACTAGAGGGTCATGGATACGGGTGTAGAAATGGAAACTAAGCAGCAGCGGATGGAGCAAGAGGCCAAGGAGAAGGCCGATGCAGATGCAGCAAACCAAGAAGCATTACCACCACCAATGAGGCCATTAATGGAGCAAAATTTTATGCATTGTATGCAAATGACGCAAGAGACCCAGAACAAGTTTATGGAAGAGTTGTTGGGGCGAGCAAACCAGAGGGCACCTGAAGGTGGAGGAGTGAGTCTATCTGATTTCCAGAATGCAAGACCGTTACATTTTGCATCAGCTCCTAAACCAATGGATGCAGAAGACTGGCTAGCAGATACTAAAAGGAAATTGAAAACTATAGGTTTCAATGATGAGGAGAAATTGAGTTATGCAACCTTCTGACTGGACCTGCAGCATCATGGTGGGAAAATCAGTTAGCCATGCAACAACCAGGAAGGGAGTTTACCTGGGAAGAGTTCAAGCAGAGATTCCGTGAATATCATGTTCCGGAAAGTGTTATGGAGTTGAAGCGGAGAGAATTTGAGGAGCTTCAGCAAGGATACACAAGTGTTATGAAGTACATCCGGGAGTTTAGTCAACTGTCTCGCTATGCTGAGGAGGATGTCAACACTGAAGAGAAGCGGAAGAAGCATTTCCTGTGTGGATTAAATCCATTTGTGAATATGCAGCTAAGGTTAGCCAATAAGCAAACTTATCTATAATTTTTGGATGCAGCCATTACTTTTGAAGATGATTATAAGAATGTCCAAGAGGATCGGAGGAAGAGAGCCAAGAAGGAAACCAAGAGGATTCAGGCAAGCAAGCCTAAAACAAATTTGGAATTCAAACCTCGGAACAGGAATTATGGCAACAATAACAATAACAATAACAAGGGGAGTGGTGGAAATCAATCCAATCCGACAAGGAATGTTATTTGTAACAATTGTGGAATTCCAGGGCATTTCCAGAGGGAATGCAAAAAGCCTGTAGTGATCTGTTACGGTTGTGGTCAGAAGGGGCATATCAAACCAGATTGTCCGAGAAAACCACCCGGAGGTTGGCCTACCAAGGGAGGAGGACAAGCCAATGGAGGAAATGGATAGCCCAATAAAGGAGGAAATAATGGAAAGAACAACAATGGCAAGAGGAATCGACCTACCGGGAAACTGAACTGTGCAACCCTCAAGGAGGTGGATAATTCAGAGCATGTAGTGATAGGTACGCTCAATATCCTTACCAATCCCGGCAAAGTTCTATTTGATACTGGTGCAACTACTTCATTCATTTCTGAAGAATTTTGTGATAAGTTCGAGATTAGAAGGGCAACGTTAGAAAGTCCTATGACCGTAGTTACGGCAGGAGGGAATGTGATTGTACGCCACATAAAACAAGATCAGGTTATCTCGATCTGTGGTTGTACATATTTCACAGACCTTTATGTGATTCCTTTGAAGGGAATTGCAGTAGTGCTGGGAATGGATTAGATGATGAACACGGATCTCAGATAAATTGTGAGGAGAAAACTGTCTCAATTAAAACTCCAAGTGGAGCAAGGATAGTTTACCAAGCAGATAAGCACAGTCATATCATGGTGGATCTGCAGTTGAACTCAATGAAACAGATCAAATTGGAAATATTCCTATAGTTAATGAATTCCAAGATGTTTTTCCAGCCGAGCTACCGGGAATGCCACCAGAACGGTAGATAGAGTTTACTATTGACCTAATTCCTGGCACAGCACCAATAGTTCAAGCACCATATAAAATGGGACCCAAAGAGTTAAAAGAACTCAAGGAGCAAATTGATGAGTTAGCCAGAAAAGTATTTATTCAGGAAAGTGTATCTCCATGGGGAACACCACTAATATTTGTGGATAAGGGAGATGGTGGAAGACGACTGTGTGGAGATTATAGAAATCTGAACAACATGACTATCAAGAATAAGTATCCTTTACCAAGAATCCATGATTTGTTTGATCAAGTGAAAGGAGTTGGAGTATTTTCAAAGATCGATTTAAGATCTGGATACCATCAAATAAAAAATCAAACCAGAAGATGTTCCAAAGACAGCGTTTGTCTCAAGATATGGACATCATGAGTATCTGGTAGTACCATCTGGTTTGACCAATGCACCGGCAATATTCATGAATCTGATGAACAAGATCTTCATGCCATATTTGGACAAGTTCGTCATAGTCTTTATTGATGATATTCTGATATATTCCAAGGATAAGGAAGAGCATGCTGATCATTTGAGAATAGCATTGCAGACTTTAAGAGAACACAAACTTTATGCTAAGTTCAGTAAGTGTGAATTTTGGCTTGATGAGGTAGAATTCCTCGGTCATGTGATCAGTAAAGATGGAATTGCTGTAGATCCATCTAAGGTTTAGTCAGTACTAGACTGGACTGCACCGACCAATGTGAAGCAAATTCGAGGTTTCCTAGGAATGGTTGGTTATTATCGGAGATTCATTGAAGGTTTCTCCAAAATATCCGGACCAATGACCAAATTATTAAGGAAGAATACACCATTCAAGTGGGATGAGAAATGTGAAGCAAGTTTTCAAGAGTTGAAAACTAGATTAACCACAGCTCCAATCTTAGCAGTTCCTAAAACAGGGAAGGACTTCACAGTATACTGTGATGCATCTAAAGAAGGTTTGGGTTGTGTATTAATGCAAGATCGGAAAGTGATTGCTTATGGTTCAAGAAAACTGAAACCACATGAAGTCAACTATCCAACTCATGATTTAGAGTTAGCAGTAGTAGTTTTTGCGCTGAAAGGATGGATGCGTTTTCTTTATGGAGCCAGATGTGAGTTATACACTGACCATAAATGTCTCAAATATTTCTTCACTCAAAAGGAATTGAATATGAGATAGAAGCATTGCTTGGAACTAATAAATGATTATGATTTAACAATCAACTACACCCCAGGGAAAGCAAATGTTGTAGCAGATGCTTTAAGTAGAAAGAGTGCAGATATTCAGCCTAGTAATCGGGAGTTACCAAAAGAGTTACAAATGGACTTGGAAATATTAGAACTTCAATTTATTAGAACAGAGGTTCTTGGAGGATTAGCTAATATGCAGGTAGTTGTAGAGCAGGACAGTGATCTTAAACAATAAATTTTTAGACATCAAGAAGAGGATCCTTTTATTGCTGAGGAAATTCGGAGGATATCTTAAGGGGAAAAAATCTGTTTTTCTCCTTGGGGATTATGGGTCTTTATGGTTTCAAGACCGTCTATGTGTTCCAGATGTGACTGAGATTCGTGATACCATACTCAGAGAAGCACATGAAACTCCATATTCTATACATCCAGGGAGTACTAAGATGTATATGGATTTGAAAGAGCTATTCTGGTGGAATAACATGAAAAGAGATATTGCTAAATATGTATCTGAATGCCATACTTGCCATAGGGTGAAGGCTGAACATCAAAGTCCAGCAGGACCATTACAACCCTTGGAAATTCCTGAATGGAAGTGGGAGGAAATAGGTATGGACTTCATCACAGGATTGCCCATGACACCAAAAAGGAAGGATATGATATGGGTAATTGTGGACAGACTCACTAAGAGTGCACATTTTATTCCAGTGAATCAAAAAGATAATGCCGAGAAGTTAGTTGAGGTATATGTCAAAGAGATAGTAAGTAAGCATGGAGTACCCAAAAAAGATCGTAACTGATAGGGGATCAGTGTTTACTTCAGCATTTTGGAAGCAATTGCATGAAGCACTTGGTTCAAAGTTAGATTTCAGCACAGCATATCATCCTGAGACAGGAGGTCAAACTGAAAGAACAGATCAAATACTAGAAGACATGTTAAGAGCTTGTGCACTAGATTTTGGAGGAACATGGGAAGATCATCTACCATTGGCAGAATTTTCTTATAACAATAGCTATCAGAGTAGTCTAAAGGCAGCCCCATACCAAGTTTTGTATGGAAGGAAGTGTACATCACCAATATGTTGGTATGAGCCTGGAAGCAACAAAGAATTTGCGCCTGATTATATCAAGGAAAGACAAGACATCATTGATAAGATCAGGGATAGACTGAAATTAGCTCAAAGTAGGCAGAAAAATTATGCGGATCAAAGTCGAAGATCAATGCATCCAGAAGTGGGAGATATGGTCTATTTGAAAGTAAGTCCCATGGAAGGGGTATAAAGGTTCGGAGTTAAAGGAAAATTAAGTCCAAGATACATCGGGCCATTCAAGATATTGAGTCAAAATAGAACTATAGCTTATGCTTTAGAGTTACCATCAAGATTAGCTCAAGTGCATAATGTTTTCCATGTGTCACAACTTCGTAAATGTTTGAAAGTTCTGGATGATGCAATCACACACCAAGAGATAGAACTACAAGCAGACCTGACCTATATTGAAAAGCCCTATAAGATTCTGGAAGAAAAACTGGAGAAGATTAAGGAACAGAGGAATCAAATATTGCAAGGTACAGTGGGAATATCACCCTGAAAGGGAAGCCACATGGGAGAAATAAGAGGATTTAAGAAAAGCCTATCCAGAACTATTCAGGTACATCTCCACAATCTTCGGGACGAAGTTTAATTTAAGGAGGGAAGTCTGTAACATCCCAGCATTTAGGAACTAACGAAGGGTAGATTTAGGAATTTGGAATGTTGCATGCATTTATCTTTGAAAATGTGGGTAAAATTTTCGCCAAATAAAAACCTAAAGTGATCGAGGTTTCTTTCATACTTTGAGAGTATGTTTAGTCTTAAAGGATGATTGTTATAAACTTTGATATGATCTTTGAGGAATTATGTGTTTGGAAAGTGAATTTGAATTTTAAACTTGAGTGTTTGAATTATAATTCAAATGAATTTGGAATAAGGTTTCAATCTTAATTTAATGAAGAGTTAACTATTATAATTAAACTTTATCCAAAGAAAACAATTAAGAATATGAAAACTTATTTCATATTTTCAATACATAAACAAGTTACAAAAATGTAACTTATTGAAATCATCTCCAAACTTCACAATAACAAAAGAATAAATAATAAGAATATTTCTTTATTGAAAATTATATAATCTTTATTACAGAATAATAAAATGAAGATTACAAAATAATAAAATGAAAATTACAAAAGAATAAGAAGATTACATTAACTATTCTATAAAATAAAACCTAAACTAAAATCTTCATCTTCAAATCTGTACCTGCAAGACAAAGACTAATAAAACAATAATAAGGTTAGAGTTAGAATTGTTTTTCTCTCAGACATGTCAGTGAGGTGCACTGAACAAGTTCATCATTGAGAAATTATAAATGGGGCAAGTTTCACCAATATTAAAGAATTTATCTTTCATAAATTTTATGCCAGAAGTCAAATGATAGCCAAGAGGGGCAAGTTCACTAGCCAGGTAAAAGTAATCTGATCAAAGTAACTTTCAAGTCCAAAGCATATCCACAAGTGCACAACAAGCACACAAGCAGGACACACAACTAAATGCATGTGATGTGCTGTCAGCTTCACAACACAACTCCAACACACCAAAACTAGCAGCACAGCCGTGGAGAGGCACTAGTGCATCTCTTCACTGCACACACACAAGAACAGCCAGCTTAGATAGCAGCTAAACCAAGCACAACAGACAGTAACCAAACCAACCAAAGCCAAGATCTCATCACCAGGATGGTAACATAAGGAGGGGGAAGGATCAGGTGGACAGCAAGATCAAGTCTAGGAGCTAGCAGGAGCAGGCTAGATCAAGGTCAAGCACAGGAGCTCAGCAAAACAAGATCAACATCACCACCTTACTCCACAATCATCAGATTTTGTGGTGAGCATCATAAAACCCTCACATGATCTAATCATATTATCTAGACAGAAGCATGTGTTGTTTTATGAAACAAACTCTCGGAAAGCACCCAAGTGGGGTGAATCCATCATAGAGATTTTAAACTCTAAAAGCAAATAGCAAAGTACAAGGATCCAACCAGAGCTCATAACAACATCATTGTTTTGGTTGTCAAGCTATATATTATAATACAAGCATAAATATAGCTAAGATCTAATTTCTAGGCACATCCCAAAAGAAAAGGTGGAACCTTAGAAACTAATCTTCTGGATCCAGATAATGATCAAGCTTACTATCATTTTTACCAAGCTTTGATTCAGCAACAATAGCTAGTACCATTACTAGGACTATCTATATGAATCAACTAGATAAGGCCTGAACCCCTAAGCCTCAGACCAACATCATTGGTCTTAGGGATTTCAGAGAAGAACATTTCTATTTATCTTATAAAGCCAAGCTTGTCTTAAGCTTAAACCAACCTAATCAATGGATTAGAATAAATCTTGTGTGCCATACCAAGATGGTGTCACAAGAACAATTCAACATGAATCAGGATAAACATTTAATCATCACATATTCAATCAATTAACTTACTAATCATTTTCATGTTAATACATGAATCATAACTAGGATATTCCTATGTTATTCTTCACTAACCACACATTAATTCTCAAGCCAACAGCACTAACACAGTGGTTTCATCACACCATAACCATGATCATAAACCAAGAAATGACAGTGAAAAGTTATCAAGTCACTGACTTTACTAAATCATTGGTTCCAAAGCAACTACACCATCTGAATCATATGCAAACCAAGCATTAAAATCATCTAATATGCCACCAGAACCATTATAGTTCATCTCAAGCAACAAGCCTCAGGCTAATAACCATTTAGCATGTCTACAGACCATCCACACATGATCTAATTCATCCAGTACATGATCAATCACATGATAAGAACCCTAAAGGAAATAAACCATCCTAACCAGGACCAGACAGTCACCAGAGAGGTCATTGCCAACATCCATCATGGGATGAGCGAGCACAGAGAGCACAAGGGGAGAGGAAAAGAACTCACCAAAGGTCCTCGCTGGAGACTAGAAGAGGAAGCAGAGGGGCCAGCGTCCATTGGCGGCACGGGGAGCACCCCAGGAGGGGAGCTGCAACCCATACGTCGCCATGGCGACGACCATGAACATGCATGGCAGGGAGGAGCATCACCTCGACACACGACGGCAGCAGCAGCACCTGGATCCACGCCAACCCCCAAAACCTAGGGTTCAGGACGGCATCGATCTGTCGCAGGAGAGCCCCATACTCAAATCCAGTTGGATAGAAAGGACGGGTGTCGTCGACAACCTCCTATTGCACCACGGCGGCGACCAGAACGACCCACGACGACGGGAATTGCCGGCGGCGATATCACCGACCACGGGGTCGGGGGCAGAAGAGGAGAGGAGTGAGCTCGATGGAGAGAGGCAACGAGGAGTGGGCCGAGTTCGGCCAGACCCTTCGAGGTGGCTCTTTTGATTATGACTAATGGGCCACCAGGGCCCAATAAGATTAAACCAGCCCAAAGAACCTTTCAGGCCTGTTTTAATAAATAGCAAAAGATCAAAATACCCCTGGACTTAATTAAATTCTAGAAAATAAAATAAATGTCCAAAAACTATAAATAGAATATTTTGGATTCAAAATAATCCACACTGATATAAAATTTTAGACATTAGAATTTTTATAAGAATTTTGTAATTTATATATTCCTTATGGAATTTTACAAAATTATTGAAAGATGATAAAAATAAATAAGAATCACTTTCATTATATATAAATAAACAATTTTTAATCTTTAAGTGATAATTCCTAAAAGAATTATTAAATCAATAAAAGTCAAATAAAGATGTAATAAAATAAAATAATTCAATATATGTTATAAATATTAAAAATTAATATTTATAAATCCTTTATTATTTTAAAATAATTATTATAATAATGGGGAAACTGCATATCAAATTAAATAATGCATTATATTACTTGCATAATCATTTTGCTTCTTTAAATATTGTCCTTACCGGGCAATAATGATCTTTTTGTAGACATAGAAGCTCAAGGTCTAGTGCAAGCATCAGACTTCACTACCTTGCCATCACAAGGCAAGCTTATCACTTTCTCATGTCCTTTGAAGAGTCTTTATCCAAGTATTTGCAAATTTTGTGTTATCATATATGCTATAAAAGAAAGAAATATTATTTTCACAAATAAAGAAATCATATATATCATCCTAAGTGGTGATATAATTGAGCAATAGAACTTAGGGTTCTATTTGCAACAATGATGATCAAGTAGGGACTTAATAACCCCTGACATCAGTGATTCTCGCGCCGTATATTATGCGTTAGCCATGAGATTGGGAATGGGACAGAGAAGTCAGCTGTATCTTCTTTCTCTCGCATGAAGCCAGATGTGCAGGTCGTGGTTGTTATCCTCGTAGCGTGCATATTAATTGGTAATTCGTAGAGGATATGCAGCATATGCGTGGGAACCCTCATCGTCCCACGATAGTTCTGGCATCTAATGGTTTGTACAAACCATTGCCGTAATTCATTATGTGGGCATGGTGTACACCAAGGAGGCATGCGAGGTCGCGAAGGGGGCAGTGATTGGCTTGGACCAACTACTGGGCCCCATATCATGGAATTGTGGACGGGAAAGTACGCCCAGTTGTGCAACAAGGAGTTGATCTCTCATGGGTAAACTAACGCACCTCTGTAGAGTGTAAGAATTGTAACTTGTTACTCCCTGTTCCGGGAAGGAGCTACGAACGCGGCAGGAAAGGAACTACATGAAAGTTCTGGTCAACCTGTGAAGGCTGATTGTCATAGTTTTTCAGAATAAAATCAATCTTTGAAGAAAGATTTACAAAAAATGAATAGTGCCAAGGATTTATAATCCGAGGTGGTAGTTAGAGCATCAAACTTCCCATCTTGCATATAATGAACTTGTTGGTTAACGCTGTTACTCATCCTTTCCTTTGATCCCTTGCTTAGACTCTGAGGATCCCGAAGATGTGCCAATGTATGCAGCCGAATGCCAAGAAGATGTGTTCTACGAGGAACCTGATCTGTCCGGAGGTGTTGAAGGAGTGGTTTACGAAATCCGCTACGGTGTCGATGATAACGATTCCAACTAAGTATCCCTAGTTAGTAGTAACCAATGGAGCCGAGCAGCATGAACTCTATAGAATAAGCTGTTGAGATCAACTCTTAGGCGGAGTTGCTACTTTTAAATTCCGCTGAAACACTTTATATTTTGGTTTGTAAGTTGAATCTTTTGGAAGTCTTGAACTTCCGGTATTGTAATAATAATAAGGTGTGTATATTTGTAATATGGACCCGCAATGTTTCTGTTGTACCACTCTGAGAGATGTGATATTTATAGAACGGTGTTCTATGGATGTCATGTCAAGGACTGTAGTATACTACACATGCAGTGGTATGCTGGGTCACTGCATTTAGTGTTTATGGTTTTATGGTTTCGGGTATTTTCAATAATTTTCAAGCCGCTTTATGCTTTTAGTCGTTGAATAGAATGGTGTTACCGTAATTGAATGGAAATATCTCTAAAATTTGAATCTATAAGTGCATGATACATGCTTGGTTAGGGTTTAATTGTGGGTTGAGCTTTTAAGGTTTAGGGTTTTAGTATTCAGAGATTTAGGGTTTATGGGTTGTTTATTAGGGTTTTGGGTTTAGGGAATTTTCAATAATGTTCAACAAGCTTTATGCTTATATTTGTCGAATAGAATGGAATTGCCCAATTTAATGTAAGTATCTCATATTCGATCTACAAGTGCATGATACTTTCTTTGTCAGGGTTTAGGGGTTTAGTGTTTAGGGTTTCGAGATTTTTCAATAATGTTCAAGCCGCTTTATGCTTTCAATCGTGGAATAGAATGGCGTTACCGTAATTTAATGAAAGTATCTCAAATTTGAATCTATAAGTGCATGATACCTGCTTGGTTAGGGTTTAATTGTGGGTTGAGGGGTTTAAGGTTTAAGGTTTAGAGAATTTTCAGTAATGTTCAAGATTTATGCATATATTCATGGAATATAATAGCGTTACCGCAATTTAACATAAGTATCTCAAATTTTGATCTATAAGTGCATGATACATGATTGGTTAGGGTGTATTTGGGTTGAGGGTTTTAGTATTTATGTCTTTAGGGTTGAAGTTTTATGGGTTGTTTAGGGTTGTGTGTTTATGGAATTTTACCTTATGTTCAAGCTTTATTCCTATATATTGGTCGAATAAAATGGTGATACACAAATTAATAGATTTATCTGAAAATTTGATTTATAAGTGTGCATGACAGCCGCTTGGTCAAGATTTAGGGGTTTAGTGTCTCGGGTTTTAGGGTTAGGGTTTTCTTGTTTCAGGTTTTAGGGCTTAGGGTTTCGGTTTTAGGTATTTAGGGGTTTAGGGTTTCAGGAATTTTCAATAAAGTTCGAGTTTATGCATATATTCACAGAACAGAATGACTTAACAACAATTAATAATGGAAGTATCTCAAATTTTGATCTATATATAAGTGTATGATACTTGCTTGGTTAGGGTTCTTTATGGGTAGAGGGTTTAGGGTTCTAGTATTGAGAGTTTAGGTATTTCTTTTTAGGTGTAGTTTAGGGTTTAATAATTTTTCAATAATATGTGTGAGCTTAGGTTTACGGGTTAAGGGGTTTAGGGTTTTTAGGGGTATAGGGCTTAGGGTGAAAGCTTTATGGGGTTAGGGTTTAGGGTATTTTAAATAATATTCGAGCTTTCGTGAATTTGGATGGCGTTGGCGCAATTTCATGAAAGTATCTCAAATTTTGATCTATGAGTGCATGATACGTGCTTGGTTAGGGTTGTTTATGGGTAGAGGGTTTAGGGTTTTAGTATTGAGGGTTTATGGTTTGGTTTTTAGGGGTAGTTTAGGGAGATTAAGATTTTTGGATTTTTTTCAATAATATATCCGAGCTTACGGTTACTGGTTGAGGGTATGTTTAGGATTTTTAGGGGTATAGGGCTTAGGGTTTAGGATATAGGAGTTAGGGGTTAGAGAATTTTCAATAATGTTCGAGCTTTCGTGAATTAGAATGGCGTTAGCGCAATTTAATGAAAGTATCTCAAATTTTGATCTATGAGTACATGATACATGCTTGCTTGGTTAGGGTTGTTTATGGGTCGAGGGTTCAAGGTTTTAGTATTGAGGGTTTAGAGTTTTGTTTTTAGGGGTAGTTTAGGGTTTATGCTTTAGGAATTTTTCAATAATATGTACGAGCTTAAGGTCAGGGGTTGAGGGTTTAGGGTTTAGGGTTTTTAGGGGTATAGGGCTTAGGGTTTAGGTTTTAGGGGGTTAGGGTTTTGGGAATTTTCAATAATGTTCGATCTTTCGTGAATTAGAATGGCGTTAGCGCAATTTAATGAAAGTATCTCAAATTTTGATCTATAAGTGCATGATACCTGCTTGGTTAGGGTTGTTTATGGGTCGAGAGTTTAGGATTTTAGTATTGAGAGTTTAGGGTTTTGGTTTTATATGGGTTTACAGTTTAGGATTTTTTTCAATAATATGTCTGAGCTTAGCGTGAGGGGTTGAGGGTGGTTTAGGGTTTAGGGTACGTGCGGATGCGCACTAGTGGCGTATATTGTCTGTTAGGGTGACGAAACAGCAGTCGCTGGTCCCGTTCGTGAGTACTACACAAGTACATTAGGGGGAGTAAATAGATTTTGTTGCTCATCGTGTTAGTTTTTTGTCCTTTTGGGCAACCTGTACGTGACTAGTACAGTTCTGTCAGCACAATTTCTGCTTTTGGAGGTACAGGATGAATGAATATGGAACTCTCTCTGTCACATTACTTTACTACTACTAGTAGTACTATACTCCGTACTTTTTCATACGCATAGTAAAGTAGTGAAGTTTGTTTGGTCAAGCTGCATGCCAGGAGAAATGAGATATCCAAATTTCTACTCCAACTCGATGGCTCAAGACACGAGACAGCTAGTACTCCTCTATCCTCCGTCTGTCGCCCAGATCAAAATGAGCAAGCAAAATATTGTCTATCTGTGAAATTTCCATGGCCATTTATTACCTGCAGAGCTTTACCTTTTCTTTCCTGCGAGACACCTGCAACTCTAGTAGCTACTCCACTAATAACATGCTATGATGAGGCCCTACAGCTACTAGATAGTAGTACTACTCTAGTAGCTACTCTCGTCACATTGCACCTTCCTTCTCCAAGAGGTGGAGTTCCTTTTTTCTGAGAGAGGAAACCTTTAGTTGGAGCTCCTTGATCCAGCTACCGCCAAAGATCTTCCCTCTCCTCCCCTCCCTCCCTCTCACCCACCCACCCACACAGAGAAAAACCCCAAAACACCATTCAGAGCCTCCTTACATGGTGAGATCGAGCAAGGTCAGTAAAGATCCTGATTAGTTTCAGATTGTGTTCACCGAAGGCCCCCTTCAAGTACTCATCAACCATTACGACGCCACCTAAAGGTTTCCTTCTCCAAGAGGTGGAGTTCCAGAGCCTCCTTACATTGCACCTTCCTTCTCCAAGAGGTGGAGTTCCTTTTTTCTGAGAGAGGAAACCTTTAGTTGGAGCTCCTTGATCCAGCTACCGCCAAAGATCTTCCCTCTCCTCCCCTCCCTCCCTCTCACCCACCCACCCACACAGAGAAAAACCCCAAAACACCATTCAGAGCCTCCTTACATGGTGAGATCGAGCAAGGTCAGTAAAGATCCTGATTAGTTTCAGATTGTGTTCACCGAAGGCCCCCTTCAAGTACTCATCAACCATTACGACGCCACCACCGCTGCGAGCCTCGTCGGTTCGTCTAAACATGTTCTTCAATCAGCAAAATAGAGCGCAACTATGCTTGTTTCTCAGCCATTTGGCCTCCCATGTGTTCTTCATTCTCACCCGACGGTGAGACCGTGGGAATGCAAAAACTACATCAAAGTGACTAGCAACCCGTGCAAGATGACGCCGCTGGATAGGTTTTCCTCTGATGCTATGATGCCAAATGGTTTTGATGAGCGGCGAGCAACCGACAATGGTGATTGGATCGTCACGGTTGGGCCCAAATTTATATGGGACCTTGTCAACGTGTACACTCGTTGCAGTATTGTTCTTTCGCAAGTGTCGGGGTTTGAACCGAACGAAGATTTTGCACTTACATTCCAGGACGATTCTGATGAAGGTCGACGTACTGAACTACAGAAGATAGTCATTTGCCAAGTTCCGACAGCTACTGGGGGATACAAGGATTTCTCTCTTGTCGCCATCTTCGTATTCAAGATTGATGTCCTTATGGGGAATGTTAGTAATGGATGGTCGGTTTGTGTGAACGAGTTCCAGTGCTACTTCAGATACTGCGATGCTATTATCCAACACGACCGTGTGTGCGCCGTGACCGAGAACGACAGTGTTTATGCATGGAAGCCTCCAAAACTTGGTAAATTCTCCCCGCTATGTATTTTATTAGCTTTATTCCTAAATCGATGTAAGCTAATTGTTTTGAACATTCATTTGTTAGTAGGAATTTCACACAATAGGAATTTTAGCCTCTTTGATTTGAACGAATTCCCTAGGAATTTTAGAGGAATGCAATCTTTGGTAAGTTTTCTTACATATAAGTAGTTTGATTCATAAGATTGAGTTCTTCTGATAGTATTGCTTTGCTCCCAGTACATCCCACTAAAAATATGATATCTGCTTGTACTAACACGAGATTTATATATTATTCCTGAATCGATGTAAGCTAATTTTTCTGAACTTTTATTTGTTAGTATGAATTTCATATGAATTTTAGCCTCTTTGATTCGAAGGAATTCCCTAGGAATTTTAGAGAATGCAATCTTTGGGAAGTTCTTTTACATATATGTAGTTTGATTCATATGATTGAGTTCTGCTGATAGTATTGATTTTCTCCTAGTACATCCCATGGAAAATATGATATCTACTTGTAGTACTTACACGAGATTCAGATATTATTCATGAATTGATGTGAGCTTTTATTGGTTAGTAGGAATTTTGTAGGAATATTGGCCTCTTTGATTCGAAGGAATTCCCTAGGAATTTTAGAGGAATGCAATCTTTGGGAGGTTTTCTTACATATAAGTAGTTTGGTTCATATGATTGAGTTCTGCTCAATGTATTTCTTTGCTCCTATGACATCCCATTGAAAATATGATATCTACTTGTAGTACTTTGGCAAGATTACGATATTATTCCTGAATTGATGTAAGCTAATTTTTCTGAACATTCATTGGTTAGTAGGAACTTCATAGGAATTTTAGCCTCTTTGTTTGGCAGGAATTACCTGAATTTCAGAGTAATGCAATCTTTACAAAGTTTTCTTATATTACATTTAAGTAGTTTGATTCATACGATTGAGTTCTGTTGATAGTATTGCTTTGTCTCCTAGTACATGCCATAGAAAATATGGTTTCTACTAGTAGTACTTATGTGAGACTCAAATACTAGACATATCATATATCAATGCTATATAGTAGTATTATAATAGGTAAAGCTCAAAAAATTATAAATTTGATCGATATCTATAAAGTATGGGTGCATATTTAGGGCCTGTTTGATTCAAAGGATTTGTATAGGAAATTTATAGGATTAAATCCTATAAAAAATTGCAGCTACCACCACCCTTTGTGGATTTTGTTGCACGAAACACGAAAACAAATCATTTTTTGCAGCTAGCATAGTTTATTGCTTAATTCTTTGCATCCAGCCTAAATTAATAGCTTAGCCTTCGTAAATTGCAGTTAACATCAGCCCTTGTGGTATTTGTTGCACAAAACACAAAATTAAGAAAATAATTGTAGCTAGCATAGTTTGTGAATTAATTATTTGCATAGTTTTGGTACATAATACATTGCATTATAGGCTACATAAAAATCACAAAATCGTGTATCTGAAAACGAAAAAAGACCTCATTTGTTTTCAATATTTTTATGTCCCATGTGAAAATATATTTTGATGGAAATTTGTCCGTACATACTACACATGTATATGAATTTGTATGTTTTAAGAGACATACAAATACTAGTAAATAATTATTTTCATAATATATTTATTTATTGGTAATATATTTTTTGGTGCCTGTGTCAAAAAATATTTTTTGGTAATATATTTATTTTAAAATATTATGTTTTTAATGTTATGCTGCAAGCAAAACATTAGGCATGACCAGCTAGTTAACAAGGCTAAGTTGTTCATTTGGATCAGGTGCAAAAAATTAAGCCACAACTGTGCTATATACAAAATGACTTTGTTTTTGTTTTTTGTGCAAAAAATGCAACAAAGGATAGTGTTAACTGTAATTTTCTTAATCCTATTGGAAATTTTCCTACCATGGTTATTTGAGTGGTAATGTAACATAAGGTAAGATATTAAACCTTCTAAAAATAATCCTTGTTGGTTCTCCTTTGGTATACAACACACCAAAATTTTGTAATCGAACCTTTGCTTTTCCCCTATGAACTTTACATTTCAAGATCCTATAGGATTATTTCCTATTTCATTTGATCCTATAAATCAAACATCGTGTATAGAAGAATTCCCAGCATATCCCCATTTCGGAAAAAGGAGAATTTCCATAGCATCTCCCAAGGTAGGCATATTTTTTTTACACAATCAAATATCCTAACTATAATAAAAAAATTGAAAATAGTATATCAACTTTTACAATGTCAAATCAATATCAGTTTTATTTTCATGTTACATTTCCTATCCATTTGAAGGTCCTTTGCTTATCCAGTCGCCATGCAATGTGCTTTACGTGACATATGAGCTTGCTAATGACGATGAGGATGATGATCTTGGTATGTGGTGGTTAGCAAGATCTGCCAATGGTTCAAGACTTCTTCTGGTCTATACATCAAGTTTACCAGGAAAATGCAATTGCTAATGATACTATTGTTGTTCACTATGGTCGCACCGTTCGCATCTATCCTTCTGGGTTTGACTGCATGGTGTTTTTGATGAACACAAGCTAGTTACATGCAGCTAACCCATGGAACAGGGTTACTGACCTTGGATCATATTCTCTTTTTCCTGGCATGAACTATCTGATAGACATTGTAGTAGGCGGTGCAAATCATCTGTGTTTACACCTCACACCAAGAAGTTGCTTACGAGTACATGACGCATCCTAAAATTTTCCGCTTCAGTCTGAATGGTGATGCAACTGTTGGTTTCAACACCAACAGTTGCTGGATATGGTTGGAGACTCCATTTTGGTTCATCACAAGCTTCTCAAACACCCCGGAGTGGAATGAGCCGGTTTAAGGATAGCTCATTTGGTCTCGGCCTTTTGTTCAACTCTCTCTTTTGGCTGGTTTAGCTGATGTAAGTACTACTCAGCATTTAGTTTCTCACCTGGTTCGGCTTGTAAAATACTCAGTATGACCAAACTCCTTTTGTAAACTTGGTAGTTTCTCCAGTATGTATGCTTCACCAAGATCGTAAAAGAACTTTATTTAGGAGTACAGTTGTAACTCTACTAGTACTACCTAATTTCTTCTAGAATGTTGTATGGTGTACTAGTTGTATAGTAGTTTCGTAGTTTTGTTTCTTTTTCACTGCGGTTTAGGTCATGTAAGAAGCGACTGTAGGTAAGTTGGACATTTAGGTACTACGCTCTAACTACATGCGGTGGATCATGAAGTTTCCAGGTTTACAAGTAAAAACATGTCGCTCATTATGGCATCGCCAGTGATTTGACAAGGCAGTACTATACGAAGGTGTGCTAGTCTTGATGAAGCTAGATGGAGTTAGTAGCTGCCGTAAAAGAGAGAGAGGGAGTTTTGCACACGCCGGCGCACGTGGCAGCGCGTTCCTTCCGAGACAAGCTGGATTTAACTCCCTCACCGGCCTGCCCCCATGCACATACAAGTCAGTCCCTTCTTCCATCTACTACCGCGCTCTGGCCTCTCGCTCCATATTATTTCCGACCAGCTCCTCGGCTCCGTCCTCTACAAGTGGTGGCGAGATCGGTGCAACAACCTTTTGTAGGGAGGTGGAGCATCCGTTATCCCTGTCCCGCAGCGACTATGGCGGTTTGTGAAATACTACAACACTCATACCTATTCCCCTTGTTTCATAATATAAGATGTTTTAGCTTTTGTAAAACGAGTGTATCTAGATTCACTTTGAACTTACATGGTAGAGTTGATGATGAAGTTAAATTTTTACTTGTCTATTGCGCAGCCAAACCTGGGGATGGTTTGAAAACTGCCCCATATCCTAGTTGAACCCAAACTATTTTCCCGTTTGCCCAACCCAAACTGAAACCATCTAAAATAATACCAATCCAACCAGATACAAACCCACTCAATCTTGTACCGAAACTGAACTAAACCGAGTGCCCATCCATTGGTTAAAACCAATTACTAAATGGGTTGAGAACTGCTTGCTCTAGTCGGTCCTCGCGCGACTCAGTGAAGTTTGAGGAGCACACGCAGGAGGTAGACAACGGTATATGCAGGTGACTCTGCCCCATGCGCTTGTACTGGTGCCGGTTAGCCTGAGTGTCTAGGTACGACCAAGAACAATAACACACCTGAGCACGACGAGCATTCAGCATAAAGTTTTAGCAAAAATGCCTAAACCAATCTCACCAACGGGGTATTAAACATGGGTTAAACTATTTGTAACCAGAACTGTTTGGACCCATACCTGATTAAACCAAACTGTTTGCTACATAAAACTGAACCAAACCAAACTGGTGTCAGAATTAGCTTGTTTGCAACCAAACTACATAAGCCCACATAGGGAAACCAATCCAACCCACCCGGTTATGTCAAAACCATTCTCACATTTATGCGCTGCATTGTCATGTGTAGAGTAGTACTTATCTCGGGTATGCATCCTTTTTTTGTACACTAGGATTGCTTGGAAGCTTGGTTTCTGGGCTAGACCCCATAACTGAGAATAGTGGGGATCAGTTCAAATTTGGTAGTTCGACGGCGTAAAATTTTCTACATTTGCATATGTTTAATGATCAACATCATGTAGTAATTTGTCAACAATATTACAACTTACTACATAAGGAGATAGGGGATGGAGCCAAAAAGAGGATTCTTGATGAAATAGTTTCCAATTCTGTGAATTCTGCTATACCGGATGACAATGTAAATCAATAGAACGACATATGTCTTGCATCCCTCGTAGATGCTTATGTTCTTGCGTCCCTCGCAGATGCTTTGGTTATACTCTCTGTTTATCTTGTAACTACGAAAGCACAAAGTTGAAGAAGACACTCAGTTTCCTGATGACAGAGTTGAAAATGGTGTCAGATTGCTACACCTAAGACGCCACCTTGTTTGTCGTGGTATTGCCGACGAGTACGCCATGGAGGGGTCCTCACAGTGCGTGTTTAGAGACGTGGGGTAAGGCGGACGGTTGACGGGTACGAGGTCACACAGCTTACCCAGGTTCAGATCCCATGACGGTGGCGGAATCCTACTCCCGTTATAAATCACTATAAGGGCAATACGCCGAGTTACAAAGGTAGGTTCGCTGTGCGAGGTGACTAGAGAGTCTAAGTTATCTTGTGAGATTGTCTGCCCTAAAGGCTCCCATAGGCCCGACTTATATAGTCGCCAGGTCCTAGGGTAATAGGGAAAAGTCCTAGCCGGACAGGTTACAGAGTCCTACACTGTCTATTACTAGTCTTGCGTATCTTGTACTCCAAGGCTCCGGGTACGCTGGTGACTCCACCGTAGCCTTCCTTTATCCGGCATGGGCCTCCCTTCTGGATCCATCTAACTGGGCCGCCCAGCAAGCTATAGGCCATGCTACCGACTATGGGCCACCCGGGTTAGTCGGATAGGAGACATGCTATGAGGATACCCATATAGCATATCCCCAACAGTATCCCCCGGAGAACTCCAAGATCTTGCGTCGTCTTGCCTCTTCACGTGGAATACTCCGTCTAGGTGGATGTCGGAAAATCGTCAAGCAATATCTTGTAGTCCTCCCAAAGAACCCTGCAAGGTTTTTCTCCGTCTTTGATTTGTAAGTCGGAGAAATGCTGAATATTCCATCGTACTCTTCCGTAGTCGGATTAAATCCGTCCATGCCAGAATCTTCGATGCGACGACTCATCTACCATGTCAGTTATGACGATGTAGGCTTAGGTCAGCGATGCCTCGTAACTCACATATGCAGAGAACGCAATCATATCCGATTTTCCCGCGCGAGCTATACGAACCGTTGGCAGCGACGGTTGGAGACGTGGTGAAAGTACCGCGCACGTTCACGAACACGTCGTCTACACGGCAACCGTCCAATTAGCTGCACGAATCTTGACGCAGAGCAAGATAAATAGTAACCGTGGGACACTTGCCACTTTTACCTCATTCTCTCGCGTCATCGTCTTCTTCCTCCAGCTGCACGCCTCCTCGAGCTCTCCGCGAGAAACCTCGAAAACCCTAGCCCCCCTCGGCGTCAGTCGCATCCTTCCAGTTCTCCATGGCCAGCAGCAGCTCCTCCCCGTCAATGGCGGCGTCGAGCGAAGCCATGACGTCACCGCGGAGCTCCATCGTCGTGCCCCCAGAGGGCCTGGTCATCCCCGTGTCGGCGGTGATTGAAACCACTGGTGGTGAGCAAAATCTGGCGGCGCTAGAGCCTCTGGAAGAAGAGCCAGACTCGCATAAGGTCGACTGGCGCGGCTCAGACATCACCGACCGCGACATCCAAGAGATGGTCGCCGAAGGCTACCTCCCCGCGACGGAGGGGCTCGCCTGGCGGGCAGCGCCGGCTGGTGAGGTGACACCTTCTCCCCAAGCCGGAGAAAAGGTGTACCTCAAGGCTCAGCTGGTACGCGGCGTTTCTCTGCCCATCTCCCACTTCTTTCTCTCCATCTTGAATCACTACAAGGTCCAACCCCACAACCTCTCCCCCAATAGCATCTTAGTGCTTAGCAACTTCGCGGCACTTTGTGAGGGTTACCTAGGGATTAGGCCTAGGTTAGACTTGTTCGTGTACTTCTTCACCGTCAAACGTGAAGCCGGACATAGTAGGGAGGAGCTTAGGAACTGCGGCACCATAAGCTTCAAGATCCGACCTGGCCGGCGGTTCCCCGACATCATCGGCCACGAGTCTTGCAAAAACTGGCAGCGGACGTACTTCTACGGCCCCGAAATTCCTTTGGCGGGCCGAGAAGTGACGTACCCGGATTTCGTGGATCGAGCCGCCGCTGAAGTTTCCACATGGAGGTCCCATGCCTCCCTTCCCTCCGACCTCGACGCTTCTCGCGCAATAAGGCGGATCGAATGGTTCGTAGATACGGGTTTGACCGGCTTGGACCTAGCCATGTGCTGGTTCATCAGGCGAATCCAACCTCTGCAGCACCGCGCGAAGTTCATGCACGAGTACACCAGTGATCGAAGGGATACCCTCCAGATCTCCGTGGATAACTTCTTGAGCGACTCCGTCATGTAGGGTTCGCAGCATAGAAAACAAAAATTTTGCTACGATGTGTACTATATACCAAGATCTATCTACTAGATACAAACAACGGGCGGATGTATATCCGTAGAGAACATACCCTTGAAGACCGACAAAGCTTAACGAGTTCAACTCGTGGTTGATGTAGACGATCTCTTGCCGATCTCAAGATCGAGAGGAAGTCCTAGCACCGCAAATCAGCAGCGCATCCGTGCTTGCACACACGTTCGAGACACCGAGCAACCTCCGCCTCCTCGCTAGTCCGAGACCATGGGGGATAAATTCTAGAGGGGGAGAGAGATCCTTCACGAGGAGGTGTGTGAGACAAGTGATGAGGGGGGCTCCTTTTATAGGAGGAGGGGGGGCACCCAAGGGGGTGGCCGCCGGCCATGGGGGCTGCCCCCTCCCCTCCTTCATTCATGTGGGTGGACACTCCACTCACAAAATGCCCTTTAAAATCCCTCCACTCAAAAGTCCACTCAAATTCCCATTAAATTTCCACAAAATTTAATGCGAACTCTCATTAAATAAAACTCTTTTACTTTATTCAGAATTTTGTCAATTACTTTAATGACAAACATTCACAAATAACCCCTTGCTAGAATTCTATTTCACATGCATAACCACTTTATGCAATTTCACCCAAAAACCTGTTTCGGTATCTAGTGAAATAAATTCCTGCGCTTGTTCATTCTTTCGGCATGAAACATTTGCTCCAATTGGATGTCGGTGTCTCTTAAGTGTGTCACCCTACGGTTCGTGAATAATGCGGACATGATCGAGACCCTCTCGGATCAATAATCGAAGCGGATCCGAGACCCATCTGACTCCCACACATTCAACGATGACTTGTGATCGTCGGAACCTTTTACGCTAGTATCTTAATCCCTTTGTTTCACGATATATTACATGTACGAGATTCGATCATCGGTATATCCATACCTAGTTTGATCTTGTTACCGACATGCACTCTTTTCTTGTTCCTGTGATATAACATTCTAGTGATCAAATCACTTGCTTGCAAGCTAATCAATGTGATATCACCGAGAGGGCCCAGAGTATATCTATTTGTCATCGGGATGAACAAATTCCACTCTCGATCCATGAGCCTCAACATAACACTTTATTAGTTCTGAATCCATCTTTATAATCACCCTGTTATGGTGTGACGTTTGATGTTATCAAGAAACTCTTCCGGTGTTAGTGATTGACATGATCTCATGGTCTAAGGATTAGGATCATTTAGTAAGTTGTTATAGCAATATAAACTCAATGACTTTGATCGTAATGCTATACTTCGGATGAATGTTCATCACACCATTACACTAATGTTGTGATCCCGTTATTAACAACATCCAATGTCCATGATCAGGAAACCTTGATCATCTTGTTAATCAACGAGCTAGTTTATGAGAGAGGCATAACTAGGAACTTTCTATTTGTTTATTAAACACACATGTATTAACGTTTCCGTATCAATACAATTATAGCATGTAAAATAAACATCTATCATATACTTGGAATACACATAACAAACACTTTATTATTGCCTCTCAGGGCATATTCCCTTCAGTCTCCCACTTGCACTAGAGACAATAATCTAGTTACATAGTGATAAATCTAACACCCATTGAGTTCTGGTGTTGATCATGTTTTGCTCTAGGGAGAGTTTTAGTCAACGGATCTGCTACATTGAGATCCGTATGTACTTTACAAATCTTTATATCTCCATCCTTGACATGCTCGCGGATGGAGTGAAACCGCGCTTAATATGCTTGGAATGCTTGTGAGACCTTGGCTCTTTGGCATTGGCAATGGCACCATTGTTGTCACAATAGATCACCATTGGGTCCAACGCTTGCCACCACTCCTAGTTCGGAGATGAACTCCTTCATCCAAATCGCTCGAGCCGCTCAAGCAAAGAACATATTCGGCCTCCGTTGTTGATCCCGCCACCACAGGTTGTTTGGAACTCCTCCAACTAACTGCTCCGCCATTCATGAGAAATACGTATCTGGATTGAGATTTAGAGTCATCCAGATCGGTGTCAAAGATAGCGTCGACATAACACTAAGCGACGAGCTCTTCTTCACCCCCGTACACAAGAAACATATCCTTAGTTCTTCACAAGTACTTAAGGATATTCTTGACCGCTATCCAAAGGTTCAACTCGATCCGATTGGTACCTACTAGTCAAACTAATAGCATGTGCCACATCCGTCTTGTACATAGCATGGCGTACATTATAGAGCCTATGGTCAAGCGTGGGGACTTTGTCCATTATCTCTCTTTCTTCCGCCAAGCGGACTTTGAGTCTTACTCTATGTCTTGCCTTGCAACATAGGTAAGAACCCCTTATTTCCGTCCATTTTAAACTTCTTTAAAATCTTATTAAGGTATGTACTTTATGATAGCCCTATTAGGCGCCTAGATCTATCTCTATAGATCTTTATGCCTAATATGTATGACGCTCACCTAGGTCCTTCATTGAAAATTTGTTTAGATAACTTTTAACACCGTGTTAAAATATCTATATCATTTCCGATCAATAATATGTCATCCACATATAGTATCATAAATGCCACATTGATCCCACTCACTTTCTTGTAAATACAAGCTTCTCCATAAGTTTGGACAAATCCAAACTCTTTGATCACCTCATCAAAGCGGAGATTCCAACTTCGTGATGCTTGCTTCAATCCATAGATGGATCGTGAAGCTTGCACACCTTGTTAGCATCCTTAGGATCGACAAACCCTTTGGTTGTATCATATACAACTCTTCTTCAATATTACCATTGAGAAACGCGGTTTTGACATCCATCCGCCATATCTCATAATCGAAATATGCAGCAATTGCTAACATAATCCTAATCGACTTTAGCATCGCTACGGAGAGAAAGTCTCATCGTAGTCAATCGCTTGAATTTGTCGAAACCCCTTTGCGACAAGTCGAGCTTTATAGACGGTCACATTACCATCAAGATCGCTTTCTTTGAAAATCCATTTGTTCTCCACGGCCTTTCGGTCGTGAGGTAATTCCACCAAGTTCCATACTTGATTTTCATACATGGATTCCATCTCCGATTTCATGGCTTCTAACCATTTGTTGGAACTGGCTCATCATCGCTTCTTCATACGTCGCAGGTCATCATTTTCATCAACCATGAAATTCATGTCGATTTCCGTATAGCTCGGCAAATGCACGCGTCTGTTTGACCTGCGAGGTTCGGTAGTACTCTTCGAGTTTCATGATCATTATCATTAGTTCCCTCTTCAACAGTGGAGCCACTCGAACAACTTCCGGCCAAGCTACTCGCCATACTTTGAAGAGAAGGTTCCACAACCTCTTCGAGTTCTACCTTCCGACTACTCACACCTTTCATGAAACTCTTTCTCTAGAAAGGATCCATTCTTGGCAACAAAAACCTTGCCCTCGGATCTGTGATAGAAGGAATGCCCAATAGTTTCTTTAGGGTATCATATGAAGACGCATTTTTCCGCTTTGGGTTCGAGTTTATCCGGTTGAAGTTTCTTCACATAAACATCGCATCCCCAAACTTTAAGAAATGACACTTAGGTTTGTTTCAAACCACAATTCATACGGTGTCTTTTCAACGGATTTAGATGGTGCCCGATTTAAAGTGAATGCAGCTTTCTAGTGCATAACCCCAAAATGACAACGGCAAGTCCGCGAGACATCATAGATCGAACCATATCTAATAAAGTACGACATTACGCCCGACACACCATTTCGCTGTGGTGTTCCGCAGGTGTGAGTTGTGAAACAATTCCACACTCTTTCATGTGAGTGCTAAACTCGTAACTTAGATACTCACCTCCACGGTCGACCGTAGAAATTTGATCTTTCTATTACGATGATTTTCACTTCATTCGAAATTCCTTGAACTTTTCAAAGGTTTCAGACTTGTGTTTCATCAAGTAGATATAACCGTATCTACTCAAATCATCCGTGAAAGTAACAAAATAACGATATCCACCTCGCCGACACACTCATTGGACCACATACATCGAATGTATGATTTCCAATAAATCATCGCCGTTCCATTGAACCGAAAACGGCGTTCTAGTCATCTTGCCCATAAGGCATGGCTCACATGTATCAAATGATTCATAATCAAGTGATTCCAAAAGTCCATCCGAATGGAGCTTCTTAATGCGTTTAATGCCAATATGACCTAGACGGCAGTCCACATATATGCGGATATATCATCATTAAGTTTAATCCTTTTAGCATCAACATTATGAATATGTGTAACATTATCATTGAGATCTAACAGAAATAAACCATTCATCATCGGTGCATGACCATAAAAGATTTCATTCATATAAATGGAACAACCATTGTTCTCAGATTTAAATGAATAACCACTTTGCATCAAACATGATCCAGATACAATGTTCATGCTCAGTGCAGGCACCAGATAACATTTATTCAAGTTTATAACTAATCCCGACGGTAAGTGGAGAGGCAGCGTTCCGACGGCGATTACATCAACGTTTGATCCATTGCCGACACGCATCTTGACCTCACCCCTTGCTAGCGGTCGCTTGTTCCGCAGCCCCTGATTCGAGTTACAAATATTAGCAACTGAACCGGTATCAAATACCCAGGTGCTACTGCGAGCACTAGTCAAGTACACATCAATAACATGTATATCATATATACCTTTGTTTGCCTTGCCGGCCTTCTTGTCTGCCAGATACTTGGGGCAGTTGCGCTTCCAGTGGCCAGTCCCCTTACAATAGTAGCACTCGGAATCAGACTTAGGTCCAACTCGGGGTTTCTTTTCAGGCGCAACAGCTTGCCGCCTTACTTCCTTCCGCTTTTCCCTTCTTTTCTTTCTTGAAACCAGTGTTCCTATTGATCATCAACACTTGATGTTCCTTTTGATATCCACTGCAGTTTTAAGCATTGACAAGCTCGGGAGAGACTTCTTCATGCCTTGCATATTATAGTTCATCACGAAGCTCTTATAGCTAGGTGGCGTAGACGCAGAACACGATGGATGCCTAAGTCAATGGGAATCGTTATTCCCAAGGACACAAGCTTATCGGCGTAATCGACATCTTGAGTACATGCTCACTAACGGAGTTGTGCTCTTCCATCATGCAGCTAAAGAACTTTTACGGCGTTGTAGCTCTCACAGCAGATGTGTGTCGAAAATCATTTTCAACTCACCCATTGTATCAAATGCATTGCCGTTTTAAACGCTTTCAAGTTCCGCCTAGCCCATACAATATGCCGCAATGAACTAAGTTGTGGTCCTCCCGACGAGTCCGATAGACATTCTTCTCTCGTCAGGCATCATCAAAGGTGGGGGCCTAACGGCACTTCTAGCACATATTTCTTTTGTGCAGAGAGGAGAATCCTCAAATTCATGGCCCATTCAAGAAAGTTGCTACCGCTCGTTAGTTTCTCTTTCTCCATGAACACATTGAAATTAAAAGCAGGTGGTGCCATCTACAACAGAATTTGTAAAGTTTAGACTAAGTGTATGATAGATCGAGTTCAACTAATCTATATTACGAATGAACTCCCACTCAAAAGCGACATCCCTCGTGTCCTTTTGGTGATTACATGAACCAAATCCACTACACCAAGTCCGATCATCACGTGAGTCGGTATAGCTTCAAAGGCGAGCATCAAATGGGCATCATATCAACTATATGACTCATGCTTAACCTTTCGGTCTGTGTTCCGAGGCCATGTCTGTACATGCTAGGCTCGCCAAGTTAGAACCTTAGTATTTGAGTGTGTAACTGTTTTACACCCGAAATATGGTCGTGGATCCAAGAACACCCGATCATCACGTGATGTCTTGGAGCGACGAAAACATAATCGATGCATACTAAAGGAAGAACACATTCTTATCTTGATATTTAAATGAGGGATCATCTTATTATGCTAACAAAGTGCTAAACAAGCAATATAAGATGCTATCAAAACATCATATGTTTATTAGTGAAATGATATGGTTCCCGCAGATGATCTCTATCATGTGCATCGTGGTATGATCACTATCATACCTATATGTGTAAATCCAAGGTCTATGGATTTTACACGCTATGTGTGTTGTAAGAGTATCATCTCATACTTCTACTTACAACACTACCATATCATAACACTAGCCCAAAGAACAATCTAAACTAGACGCCTCTAATTTATCCATTGCAAGTTTTACGTGGCTTAGGGCTTTCGAGATAGAACCATTCTTACCACGAACATGAACCAACGAGGATAATCAAATTGTTGACAACTCGCTTGCAAAATAGATATTGACTATAGTAGTAGAGATGACACCGCTAGCCACTTATGCAAACTAGTTGCATGTCAAGTGGAACAGTCTCATGTGCGAGGATGTAAAGTTTGTCCGGTCGCTTCATCCCACTATGCCACCAATATCCAAAATTACAACCAAGGAGCAACAACATGATCATCATCCCACATACTCATATGTGTACTACCCGTAAAGTATCTACGCAGATCGCTCGATACCACTGTAGGGTTCGCAGCATAGAAAACAAAAATTTTCCTACGATGTGAACTATATACCAAGATCTATCTACTAAATACAAACAACGGGCGGATGTATATCCGTAGAGAACATACCCTTGAAGACCAACAAATCTTAACGAGTTCAACTCGTGGTTGATGTAGACGATCTCTTGCCGATCTCGAGATCTAGTGGAAGTCCTAGCGCCGCAAATCAGCAGCGCATCCGTTCTCGCACACATGTTCGAGGCACCGAGCAACCTCCGCCTCCTCGCTCCAGCGATGCAGCAGAAGCACAACTCTTTCTTGTCGAATAGCCACCGGGAACATGTATCTCGCTAGTCCGAGACCATGGGGGATAAATTCTAGAGGGGGAGAGAGATCTTTCACGAGGAGGTGTGTGAGACAAGTGAGGAGGGGGGCTCCTTTTATAGGAGGAGGGGGGAACCCAAGGGGGTGGCCGTCGGCCATGGGGGCTTCCCCATCCCCTCCTTCATTCATGTGGGTGGACACTCCACTCACAAAATGCCCTTTAAAATCCCTCCACTCAAAATTCCACTCAAATTCCCATTAAATTTCCACCAAATTTAATGCAAACTCTCATTAAATAAAACTCTTTTATTTTATTCAGAATTTTGTCAATTACTTTAATGACAAACATTCACAAATAACCCCTTGCTAGAATTCTATTTCACATGCATAACCACTTTATGCAATTTCACCCGAAAACCTGTTTCGGTATCTAGTGAAATAAATTCCTGCGCTTGTTCATTCTTTCGGCATGAAACATTTGCTCCAATTGGATGTCGGTGTCTCTTAAGTGTGTCACCCTACGGTTCGTGAATAATGCGGACATGATCGAGACCCCTCTCGGATCAATAATCAGAAGCGGGATCTGGAGACCCATACTGACTCCCACACATTCAACGATGACTTGTGATCGTCGGAACCTTTTACGCTAGTATCTTAATCCCTTTGTTTCACGATATATTACATGTACGAGATTCGATCATCGGTATATCCATACCTAGTTTGATCTTGTTACCGACATGCACTCTTTTCTTGTTCATGTGATATAACATTCTAGTGATCAAATCACTTGCTTGCAAGCTAATCAATGTGATATCACCGAGAGGGCCCAGAGTATATCTATTTGTCATCGGGATGAACAAATTCCACTCTCGATCCATGAGCCTCAACATAACACTTTATTAGTTCTGAATCCATCTTTATAATCACCTTGTTATGGTGTGACGTTTGATGTTATCAAGAAACTCTTCCGGTGTTAGTGATTGACATGATCTCATGGTCTAAGGATTAGGATCATTTAGTAAGTTGTTATAGCAATATAAACTCAATGACTTTGATCGTAATGCTATACTTCGGATGAATGTTCATCACACCATTACACTAATGTTGTGATCCCGTTATTAACAACATCCAATGTCCATGATCAGGAAACCTTGATCATCTTGTTAATCAACGAGCTAGTTTATGAGAGAGGCATAACTAGGAACTTTCTGTTTGTTTATTAAACACACATGTATTAACATTTCCGTATCAATACAATTATAGCATGCAAAATAAACATCTATCATATACTTGGAATACACATAATAAACACTTCATTATTGCCTCTCAGGGCATATTCCCTTCACGTCAAGCTCCGCCTTAAGGACATCATCAAGGTGAAGGATAAGAAGCGTGGCTTCACCATCACCTACGACATGTTCGTAGACGGCAAGTGCCCAAAGGTAGGTATTTATTTTCCTTGTATGACATTGCTCCAGTTTTTTCGTCTTGCCACTACCATCTTATCTAACACGGTGATTCTTCACTTAACAGCTTAGCGATCTAGATGAGGGCAACCTGGCTTCCCAAATCTACGATCCAAAGATGAAGGAAGTCACGGTCGTGTCCGACGACGATGTCCCGTTGGCGCGAAAGCGGAAGAGCTCCACCTCTGACGCTGCCGACGGAGTTAAGAAGAAGAAGACGGAGGGTGGAGCCTCCAAGAAGACTACCGCCGCCCTAGAGGCGGAAAAGAGAAAAGCCACCGGGATTTTTGCCAAAGCGCCCCCCCCTAGTGTAAGCCTCTCATTATCCGACATTGTCTATTTATCTGTCTTGTTCCTGTACTTATGCACTTTGCACGTTTCAGGAAGAAAGCCACGACCAGCCTCAAGAAGTCCTCCAAAACTTTGGGGTCTTCTATAAATATCAAGGACATGCTGCATCGCAACTCCTCCCCCGTCATTGCCCCTGCTACTCCTGCCGTCAAGCCCTCCTCTCCTCCGACAAGCTCTCAAGTCCAGGAGGCACCAGGCCCTTCCGCCATGGAAGTGGATTCTGGCGCCTCTGCCGAGCTCGCTGTTGTCGACGAGCAAGCGACGTAGGAGAACGCTGCTCTTCGAATGGCTGAAGCTCCGGCTAAGGATACCATCGGTAGCGGCAAGGCGGTGGTAGGAGCTGGTACCTCTCCCTAAGGTGGTGCCTCTACTCCCCAGAAACCTTTTGAGTTTCCGGTGATAATTTACCCAGCGCTCACGCCGAGTAACACAACTCTGGTTCCTGGAGGAGTACCGTCATCTCCGACGTGCGGTCTTGAGGAGCTACTCCGACAAGCGGATATCTTGCAAGGAAATAGCATTTCCATCGGCAAGCTGCTAGCGGAGAGTGCTACAAACCTCAAGATTATTGCACTTGTAAGTTTTTACTTTGCCTTTTGCATTTCATATGAGTATCCCACTGTAGCCCCCGAGGATGTAGACGGAAAACCATAGGTTTTGCATCTATATGCTCTAAGAGTGACTAAGATAGAAAAAACACTCATTGTAGCCCCCAAGCATTTAGATGGAATGAATTACTCCGACTATATGCTTTAAGAGTAGCATAAGCAGTGTTTATAAATTTCAATACTGTAGCCCCCAAGCCTCTAGTTGTAACTGAATTAGTTCCGACTAGATGCTTAAAGAAAAGCTAAGCAGATTCCGAGTTAAAAACTTTGTACTGTAGCCCCCAAGCTTCTAATCGAGAACTGAATTATCTCCGACTAGATTCTTAAAGAAAAGCTAAGCAGATTGCTAAGTTAAAAACTCTCGTTGTAGCCCCGAGCGTCTAGGTGGAAAATCTCCGACTAGATGCTCCTAGTAGACCAAACAACGATTTAACTTTATACTTGTTTCCACAGAACTTGAATGCTCGGAGGGGCATGGCCAATGACAAGTACCAGAAGATGCGTGCAGATCTTGAAGCCGAAAAGGGTAAAACTGCCATCTTGAAGGAACAGATCATCAAAAACAAGAGTCTGTTTTATTTTTGCGCATTTCCGTCTTTTTTTGTGCCCACAATTTCCGAGTACTCACTGTGTACTTTGTTTTCTCTGACCTGCAGAACATGTCGCCAAGGCCAAGGACATTGTCGAGCAGTCTAAGCACATCCAGCAGCTGGACAGCGAGAACAAGATCCTTAAGGAGGAGAGGAAGGAGATGCTGAAAATGCACGAGGATTCCATGAAGGCCCTGCAGGATTCCGCCTCCACGGAAATCAATCGCTTGAAGGAGGAGCTTGCGATCCTAAAGGATCAGAAGCAAGCTACTGATGAGCAAAACCAATGCCACAGCGAGGCGTTTAAGCTCCTCCAACAGCAGAAGGAATCCCTGGTGGACACCCTCTAGCAAGCCAAGGCCAGCATCTTCAGTAAGTTTCCTCCACCTTGTATTTCTGTAGTCTGGATACTTAGAGTTTATTAAACTCATGCGCTCCTTGTCGGAATTTCCAGCTCCTATGGGTTTAACCCGCTCGCCTCCTTCGAACAAGGAATGCATGGTTATTTCTGGCAACTTCATCAACACCGCCATCGCCCAAGCCAAAGATATTGCCAAGCCCCTTCAAATATACATCAAGGCATCGGACTCCGTGACGAAGTACTCGGAGATTCTGCACCGAGCCCCCAAGCGTGTCACGAGCTGTAAAGCTTCATGTGCACGGGCTGGCGCAAGGATGGCGCTGTCAATGGTGAAGGCACATTACGACGATGCCAACATCGATACGGTGACCTCTGGTATCCCCGACGTGGATGATGACGGCAAGGAGATTGATCACGAAGCCATCCTGTCATCACTCGCGGGTTATGACACTAGGGTTTCCGAGTTGGTGGACGTTGATGTCTTCGCGCCCAGGAACACCATCGATAGCGTCAACCAAGATTCCTCCGAGTCTCATCATAGCGCCGACATTGAGGGTGATTCTCCGGCTGGTGATGATGCGGCTTCCAAGTCTCCTGCGCCCAAAGAATGAAAAACACTTTGTAATTTCTGTTTCACCTTTGGTGTGTGCACGGGAAAAACTTGGTGATGTAATCTTGAGGCGGAAAACAATGATTGTTATGTCCTGCTACTTAAGAACTAATTCCCAGTATGTATATATTTTTTAAGCAAGTGATGGCTTATCCATTACTCTGGTTCTTATGCTTGACTTTTCGTGAGTCAGAAGACTCGTTGTCGGAACCATGCGCTTAGGTGATGATGCCCAATGTCACCGTTAATAAACTGAGCACAAAATCGCCGACAATAAGTGCCGAAATTCACTACTCTAGAATCCACATAAAAACAACAAAGAACGTGTAGACCAGAAAACTTAAGCTAACGCCCGTAGGCGGAATTTTCACAAGTGCAATCGCAAGACTTGTACATAAAGGTTTTACATGATCCAAAAATGAACACTAAAGGAGGTAAAAGACTCAACAATATGAGTGAACCAAAGAGCTTTATTTCATTGATCATATAAGAGGTACAGAATTAGATAAAAAATGCTAAGTGTAGAAAGGACGTAGATGTGCTATGTTCCATGGCCGATCAAGATCCGGGTAGTCATCATCCGGGTAATGTCGCTTACGCTTATGATCCTCGTTGGGTCTATCCTTGAGTTCAAGATTGTCAACAAGGTAGTAAGACCCATTGAGCAGTGCCTTTCTTATGATGAACGGTCCTTCCCATGGTGGGGTTAGTTTGTGCGACTTCTTCTGCTTAAGTCGGAGCACTAAATCCTCCTCTTTAAATGAGCGATGCCGAACGCGGCGACTGTGGTAGCTGCATAGCTTATGCTGGTAGATGGCGGATCTTTGGCATGCCAAAACGCGCTCCTCCTCGAGAAGGTCCACATCTAGGCGTCTGGATTCTTCAGCGTCATCTTCGTCGTAGGCCGCAACTCTCGGTGCATCGTGGAGGATGTCGGAAGGTAGGATGGCTTCTGCACCATATACCATGAAGTAAGGGGTGTAGCTGGTGGATCTATTGGGTGTAGTTCGTAAACTCCACAACACAGACGACAATTCTTCCGCCCAGGCTCTAGCTGCTCTATGTAGAGGTGCCTCAAGACGTGGCTTTATTCCCTGCAGAATTAATCCATTGGCTCGCTCAACCTGACCATTGGATTGCGGGTGTGCCACAAATGCAAGGTCAAGTCGGATGCCTTTGTCCCAGCAATAGGCCTCCACTTCTCCGAGTGACAAGTTGCTTCTGTTGTCTGTGATGATGCTATGTGGGAGACCAAATCTCACCACTAGATCCCGGACAAACTTGAGGGCAGTTGCCCCATCGAGCTTTCTAATGGGTTTAGCTTCTATCCATTTGGTGAATTTGTCAACTGCTACAAGCATATGCGTAAATCCACACAGTGTCGTCTGTAACGGCCCCACCATGTCTAGCCCCCAGACTGCAAACGGCCAAGTTATTGGTATTGTTCGCAATTCTTCAGCAGGAACATGTGGTTGTCGGGCATAATACTGGCATCTCGTGCATGTCTCAAACAGCTTGTCAGCGTCCGCCTTCACGGTCAGCCAGTAAAATCCTTACCGGAAGGCTTTTGCAACCAATGATCGAGGAGCGGCATGATGCCCGCAATCTCCGAGATGGATTTCGCGTAGGATTTCCATACCTTCTAGCTGGGAAACGCACTTTAGGTATACACCAGTAGTGCTCCTCTTGTAGAGTTGCCCATTGATTATGGTATAACCCTTTGCTCGTCGTACTATTTGCCGTCTTTGGACTTTGTCGTCGGGCAAAGTTCCGTGTTCGAGATACTCCATGAACGGTTTTGTCCAAGCCGGAGGGATCTTTGTCACTATGTTGACGCAAGAGTCAGCTCTATCCGGGTTGTCGATGTCGGCGCCCTTCACGAATGGTGGCGTAGATGCTCTAGGAAAACTCCTGGCGGAATTCGCTTGCGCCCTGATCCAAGTTTAGACAGTAGATCAGCCGCCTCGTTTTGCTCCCTAGGCACATACTTGACTTCGTAGCCCGAGAAACTCTTGGCTATCTCGTCCACTTCGTCTCGATATGCCGCCATCATAGGGTTCCGTGCATTCCAGGTGCCAGCCACCTGCTGGGCAACCAAGTCGGAATCTCCACAGCAAACTATGCGCTTGATGCCAATATCCTTGGCTACACGTAGTCCGTGAATGAGTGCTTCATACTCCGCCATGTTGTTTGTAGCCTCGAAGTGGATCTGCAGAACGTAGTGTAGCTTGTCTCCTTTTGGTGACTGTAGCAGTACACCAGCCCCAGAGCCGTTGAGCAGCTTTGATCCGTCAAAGTGCATCACCCAGTACTCTGGTTGTGGCAACGGAGTAGCATCTGGCATCTCCGTCCAATCTGCAATAAAATCTGCTAAGGCTTGTGACTTGATAGCGTCGCGTCTCTTGTAGGTGATCTCAAAGGCAGCAAGTTCAATGCCCCACTTCGCGACCCTTCCTGTAGCGTCGCTGTTATTGATAATGTCGAACAGTGGAGTCTTTCTCACCACTATGATTGGGTGCTCCTGAAAGTAATGCCTCAGCTTCTGAGAAGCGAGGAATACCCCATAAGCTATCTTTTGGTAGTGCGGGTAACGCTGCTTGGACTCCGTCAAGACCTCGCTTACGTAGTAAACTGGTCGTTGAACTTCGTGCTCATAGCCTGGTTCCCTCCGCTCTACGATGATGACGATGCTGATAACCCGGTTGGTTGCCGCCATGTAAATTAACAAGGGATCACCAGGCTCGGGTGCTGCAAGGATGGGCGCTGAGGAAAGAATCTCCTTGAGCTGCTTCAATGTTGCATCTGCTTCGTCTGTCCACGTGAATTTGTCCGCCTTCTTCAACAACTTGTATAGCGGCAAATCCTTCTCTCCAAGTCGGCTGACGAACCGACTAACTGCTGAAACACAACCTATTATTCGTTGAATGTCCTTTAGGCATGTCGAACAGTTTATGTTTAAGATGGCCTTGATTTTCTCCGGGTTGATCTCGATTCCGCGTTGGGAAACGATGAAGCCCAAAAATTTGCCGGCTGGAACCCCGAAGACGCACTTCTTAGGGTTGAGCATCATGTTGTATTTCCAGAGATTATCAAAGGTTTATTTCAAGTCGGAGGTTAAGTCTTTTGATTTTTTATAAATCACCGCGATATCATCCACATAGGCATGAACGTTCCTACCAATTTGGTCGTGAAGGCAACGTTGCATTGTCCGCTGGTAGGTGGCACCTGCGTTTTTTAGTCCAAAGGGCATCGTGACATAGCAAAACGTGTCATATGGAGTAGTGAACAAAGTGGCCAATTGGTCCGACTTCCTCATCTTGATCTGGTGGTATCCTGAGTATGCATCGAGAAAACACAAAAGTTCCAAGCTAGCCGTCGAGTCAATGACTTGGTCAATGCGAGGAAAAGCAAACGGATCTTTGGGAAATGCTTTGTTCAAGCCGGTGTAATCAACGCACATTCTTAATTTATTGGTTCCCTTTTTCGGGACAAGTACAGGATTGGCCACCCATCGGGTGTGAAGGACTTCTCAGATAAACCCATCTTTAAGTAACCTAGCTATCTCTTTGCCAATGGCGCGTCTCTTTTCATCTCCGAAGCATCGTAGAGGTTGTTTCACTGGTTTACATTTTGGATCTATGTTTAAGCTGTGCTCGGCAAGTTCCCTAGGTACACCTTTCATGTCGGCAGGTTGCCAGACAAAGATGTCCCTATTCTCATGGAGGAACTCGACGAGCGCGCTTTCCTATTTGGGATCCAGGTTCGTCCCAATGGCGACGGTCTTGGAGGCATCGCCTACCACAAGTTCCACCGGCTTGGTTTCGATGGCGGCCTTGAACGCAGGAGCGGAGTCGGAGATCTGCTTCTTCGACGCGGGCATCTCTGAGTCATTGACCTTGCTCTGGATCTCTTTGAATTCTTCGCTATAGAGGACAGCTTCTGCAATGGCTGCTTCTTTTATCTCGCAGTCCCTTGCCTTGGTAAAGCTTCTGGATACGGTGATGACGTCGTTTGGTCCGGGTATCTTGAGCTTGTTGTAGACGAAGCATGGCTTGGCCATGAACGTGTGGAATATTTCGCGGCCAAATATGACGTGGTACACGCTCTTGAAGGGGACCACCTCAAAGGTCATGCGCTCTTGGCGGTAATTATTAACATCGCCAAAGGCTACCTGAAGTGTGATGCACCCAAGGGACCGAGCCTCCCGACCAGGAACTACGCCGTGGAAAACGGTGTTGGTCCGCCTTAGGTTTGCCTCCGTCAAGTTCATCTTCTGCAGTGTATCCAGGTACATGATGTTGATGCTGCTTCCACTATCTACCATGCACTTGGTGAACTCCACGCCGTCAATCAATGGGTTGATGATCATGGCGTATTGGTTCTCCGTGGGAACAAGGTCTGGGTGGTCCATCCTGTCCCAAGTTATTGGAACCTCCGACCAGCGCAGGTACTGGGGAACTGGGGGGAGAGTGGCCATCAGGATCCTTAGAGAGGTCTTCTGTTGTCGGACGGTGGGGGTGCCAAGGAAAGTGTGGTAGACTGGGGCCTTCTTTGAGAAGGGGTTCTTGCCCATGTCGTCGCTCTTGGCGGCGTGTTTGGGGTCGATGTCCTCGTCCATGTCACTTGAATCCTTGGACTCCTCCTCCTTCTTCTTCCCCATGCCCTTGCCTCGCGATCTGTTCTTCCGACTTCGCTTGTAGCCGGACTCCGGGTCTTCCTTGAGGTCGTTGACGAACTTGCAGTGTCGATTGGTATGGGTGGCCTTGCCATTGGCGTCGAGGTGTACGAGGCACAGCATATCGTGGTACTCCTCGTAGGTTTGGGGAACGCGGAGCGGTGCCTAGGTGGTTTCACTTCCTTGTTGCTGCCCGCGGCCCACTCCCCTTCCTCGGCCACTTTGTCCGCCTTCTCCTCGTCCTGCAAAAGTCATAGCGACCATGACGGTAGATTGCCTTTCTTCTGGAGCGGTTTTCCGCTTTGTACTGCTGTTCCTCCGAGCTTGGGTTGGCACGGCCGTTGCCGGCAGAGAGCCATGAGCATCGTCGTCGGCAACTGCGAACTCACTAGCTAACTGAATCATCTGATTCAAGTCAAGCTGATGATTTTCCTGCAAGCGCTTCAGCTTATGTCGGAGCAACGTGCCCCTTTCCAACCCATCAATGAAGGCGGCCATGGCGGTCTGAGCATGCACTCCTGCGTATGAATTTTTCATATCCAGCCAGTGGGAGAGATAGGCGCAAGATATCTCGTCTTTTTCTTGCACGCACCGCTGTAGATCGCCCACAGTGCAGGGACGCTTGTATGTACCCTCAAAGTTCTTGGTGAATGCTTCTTGCATATCCAGCCAGTTGTAGATAGATCTCTCCGACAAGTCGTCGATCCATTAACGGGGCGTGCCTGCCAACATTAACGGGAGGTTTTTAACGGCGACGTTGGGGTTGCCTCCGGCAATCTCCACCGTGTTTCCGTAGTCCTGCAACCATGTGGCAGGCTTGGCGGTGCCGTCATAGGGCTTGATGGTCTTGTCAATCCGGAAACCTTTGGGGTAAGTTGCGGACCGTATTGCAGGTCCAAAGCAACGTGGTCCCAGGTATGGTCCTTCCCGGGCCTCGTGGATCTTATCGATCCGCGAACGTGCATCGTACGGCTCCGGGTTCTTCTTCTTTTTGTCAACAGGGGATGGGCTGCGTGAACGACGCGGGCCTCTTCCGCCATGGTGACTGCTTAGCGGCGACGGAGGCGGAGGTGGCGGTGGGTTAGCCTTCTTGCTGTTGCCCTCCTACGACGCCTCACGCCTGTCACGGTTGCTTGTCGGACGTGGAGGGTCGTGGTGTGACCTGCTCTTCTGTCCTTGGTGGCGCTCTTCCTCATGAAGGGTCTGTGCCACATTGTCACGGATGACGATGCCGCACTGCTTTGGTGGGGGCATATCCATACGATGGTGAGCCTTGTAATCTTCCTGACGTCGGGGGGATCTGGGCGGTGGCGATGGGCGGCGAGGTCGGGCTTTTTCTCCGTGGTCGGAGGATATGGGGATAGCATCCTTCCTGTTGCGCGCATCCCTCCGTCTTTGTTCTGATGAACCTGTCCGTGATCCGACATCCTTAGGAGATCTGTCCCTTGGCGGTTTGTACTGGCTAGATTGGCAGAGCACTGGGTCATACTCAAGCCTCTGAGAGGTGGCCTTTTCCTGCTGCTTTACCGCCTTGGCCACTAGGGCATAGACCTGTTCTACTGCCTCAGGCGATCTATCCTGCTCGAGAAGGGTCTTGGCGACGGCGAGGTTAAGGAGTAGGGTGGGCATCACCTGCTTGCCTTCACTTTCAATGTATGGCCTTGGCCTGTGCCGGCTTCGAGGGAGCCCATCCTAGGTTGCGCCGTACACCAGGATCGTTGATGACGCGAGCTGGAGCTTTCTTAGCCTTCTGCTGCTGTAGCAGAGTCTTGTACTCGGCCTCCATTGCTCTATCTTTCTCTATGGACTTCTGCGCGTTAACTAGATCTCGATCTAGTTTAGCGCCTTGCTCCGTGATGGCTTGTGCCTCCTCCAGCAGCTACTGGCGCTTCTCGTCAAGATGAGTCACGTTCCGGATATGAGAAACGATTAGTGGCTCGACGAGGAGATTGCCGTACATCACTCTATCAGCTGGAGTAACATGGGATGCTACCGATGTGGATGCTGGAGGCGGCAAGTTTGCGGTGTTGTTATTGCTCAGGCCGGTGCCGAGTTCCTACGGCTGCTGCACTGGGTTGGGCGGAGGAGGCATGACCTTTGCGCGATCATCGTCAGCAGCAATAAGTGGCCCCTTCCCCTTTTCCAGCACCGTAGGCGGAGCTTTCACGGGTTGATCTTCATCCATCGTCGTCCCAATGGTGACGAACACCCCTCGAGACATGACGGTGTTGTTAGCTTGCTCGTCGCGCGAGTACTCCTCCTCCATCTCCTGCATAGCGGAGTCTAGTTCTTCTGGACTGAAGTCTATCTCCTCTGAATCTGCACTAAAATCAGCATTAAGCGCGTCAATGATAGAGTCGGAGGGTGCTAGGACTTCGTCGATGACGGGCGGTGGAGGTGCAACGGCCTCGACGATGACTGGAGGTGGTGGTGCTGTTACGACGATGGCAGACGGAGGCGGTGGTGGTGGTGGCTGACACTACTAGGAAAATGGTCGTCTGTGGCGCACCTAAAAGGCCCATCCGTGGCGCACTAGTGGTGCGCCACGGGCCTTGCGCTACGGCTATCTCTCAGCCGTGGCGCACTGCCTAGTGCGCCACGGTTGTGTAGAGATAGGCGTAGCGCACCTCCTAGTGCGCCACAGAAGTTTGGCATGGTGCGCTACCCCTGGGATCTTCTGTGGCGCACTACCTAGTGCGCCACCAAACTTCCATAGTGCGCTTTAGCTGTAGTGCGCCACAGAAGGTAGACCATGTGCGCCACATATGTATTTTTTAAGTTTGAGCAGATTATACGTAACATTATATACAATATTACAGCAGATATACACACACAGATACAAGATATACAATTATATATATAAATACTCAATATGAAAAACAAGATTGAAACAAATACATATAGATAAGTCTCATACATGAATACATAGTCTAAGTTACATTGTTTCGATCATGTTACAAAGTAGTAGTTGGTACATGCTAATACATGTGTCGATCGAACAAGTTAGAGCTCGGAAGCTCGCCTAGACATCTAAACTAGCTAGCTAGACACAAACGCGGGATAAATAACCAAAGAAGATAAGCATGATCACCGCCGCGACGAAGGTGTAGGTCTTCATCCGGTTCCTTGTCCTAACTCCCGCTAGATAGCGCGTGTATCTAGCTTCCGCCTCCTCCATAGTGTTGTACCCTTTGTAGCTATTGCACTGTCTCCGGCAGTCTTCCCAATCATCGTAGACTCCGGGAACCCGTCCCTTGTACACGACGTACCACGTCATCTATAAGTTGACAATAATAATTAACCGACTATTGAAAAAAACATATATAATTAAAGTCGCATATGAAGATACACTTATAGAAAGTACTCCTAAATAAAACAGACCAAACCCCAAAAGCATGCCTCATATATAACTAGGTTGTTCGACACAGAATATGCTATGATGGAATTGTTCGCCAAGTAGGATGCACAACACGGACCTGTGCATAGCACAAGGCGAACAATCCCATCGCAGCACATTCACATATAGTGTGCCACGACATTTCAATCATCGGCATTATTCTCGAAAAAGACCAAAGTAACTCAAAAAGCATGCCTCATATATATACATAGGTCGTTGGACACAGGAATATGCTACGATGGAACTGTACGCCAAGTAGGATGCACAACACCTGGACTTGTGCATAGCACAAGGCATACAATCCCATCGTAGCACATTCACATATATAGTGTGCCACGACTTTCAATCATCGGCATTATTCTCGAAAAAAGAGCAAAGCAAAAAAGAAGGACCAAATTGAGCAAAGGACCAAATAGTAAGCAAAAAAACCAAGCATTGATTGATATATAATAATAATAAGCAAAATAAGTTCACTTGTCGTCCACACACACACACAAAGGTCATCTATAGTTTGCAACTACAACTAGGCCAACATCAAGCCTTCTGGCTCGGCTTAGGGAACGGGAGGACGCCTTGTCTCGTCATGAACTTCCTATAGTCACCCTGCATCTCTAGGCGATCTTCTATGTCACGGTTATTCGGGATATTTCCTCCGTAGAAGATCCCCCCCGAAGTCATGACATCACGAAAGATGATTGCCCCAAACTGCTGCTGGATGCGATACATCTCTTGTCTAATATCCGAATCATTGATCTTGGCCTTTGCTTTGGCCCACTGTTTGAGATGATCTGGTAGCGTAGAATTCTGCTGGTCAAGTAGGAACGCCCTCATGTGATGGAGTGCGTAGTAGGCTTCCTTCTTACTGTTTTCATTTGCTTCACATGGGAACTCCGTTCGTGGTTGAACGTGCTGCCGAACTTGACCTTCTTACGCACGGGCTGGTGCCTTCGTCGAGGCAAAGCCCGGAGAGCATCATCCAGAACTTCCTTGATCTTGTCGTAGTTTTTCTTCTTTTCTAGACTCCCCGAGTCGAAATACGTGGTGTGGGAATGCTTCAGCGATAAGGAGATGAGCGTGCAGTGTTCATCTCTGCGCAAAAAATTCAAATGGAATGTGTTGGAAAAAGAATGATGATGATCTAATAAAGCCAATCGACGGTGGCGGCGAATAACGACTTACTCGGGAAAGTAAGGCACGAGAATGTATTCCTTTGTCTTGTTCGCCACGAGGATTCTTTTTAGGTATGAGGCCCACGATCGTCGTTCGGCGGGGAACCCAAGCAGCCGTCACGCATGTAGTAGGGGTCCACTATAGCGATGCCGGTGTGTTCTCTCTAATGATTTGCATGGCCAGGTGAGAGAAAAGAGCGGACCATGGTATAGTGCAGCGGTATAGGTGGAACATATTGAAGATGTCCTCGAACGCAGGAAGAACAGATCCGCGAGGCGATGTCGTGAAGCCCAAGCCTGGTGGCACCTTAACCACGAATACCGGGTGCGAGGGATCTTTCTCCGATAGAAGGCGTCATGCACACTCTGCAGTTCCGAACTGGCGAGCTTCCGCAAATTCTTAGGTAGCATGGGCTCACCCGCCACATGAATCCTCCACATAATACCCTCGGGTCTTGGTGGCCCGTCCCGAAACCTGATCGGATTCGCAGTTGTTGACGCCACCGGCTGGCTCGAGCTGCTAGATTTTCTTTTCCTGCCCTTTTTTCCTTTTGGAGAGCGGGCAGGCACCGCAATCTGAGCACCGGCCGCCCTATGTAGTGTGTCAGGGCTTAGAATAAAGGGCCGGTTGGTTGTATCAGCTGGCTCTGTAAGGCGCAAGCTGGAGGCGTCTCCGAGAACCAAGCAGACGCTTGGTGATAGTGGCTTTCTCTGTGGGGCCACCAGCTAGGTCTTCTTCGTTAAACCGAGTCTTGAAGAAGTGATCATTCAGTCTTCGTCGTCCTCGGCGGATCCTGCGCCATGTGCATATCATCAACATGATCACCCGACCCACCGTGGAGGTGACGGCGAGGCGGTAGGCCTTGCCACCGCTTGTCGGCACGGCACGGTCTTTGTTGTGGCGTGATGGCCCCGCCGTCCCCAAACGGATCATGCTCTTTGGCCATAGCAAGAATAAGCCAAGCAACCGAGGACATACGGCTCTTCTTCATCCGCTCCTGGGGGTTGAATGGGAGGTTCCAGGTCGTCGCAGCCCCTTAGCACCCGACTAATTTTAACCCTGTGCACGCTATGTGGCATCGGCTTTGAGTGGAACGTGCGCTGCAAGGGTTGAACGATGGTAGCCTTGGCAACATCCCTCAGCTCGTTGTTCACGTAGCATAAGAGAGTGCAAGGAACATCCGTATGCGGAAAACATGTACGGCGTCGTCAGAGCGAGATGCCATAAGAGTAATATATAGATGGCATGAAATAAGGCAGTAATTAAAGCAATTTGTTTACCGTGATGGCGTCGAGATTGGCTAATGTCGACGCACCGCATACGGCGACGGGCGTGCAAGAGACGGAAGGGCTGCTTGATGGCGCGGTGCTGGCCGCCGATGTATTCTCCCTACCGACGGGTGCTTGGAGCTCCGGTGCCGCCGCGACGATGGCAGGGGGGCACCAACATGTACTCCGGCGCCGCGGTGATGGGAGGGGGAGTCACCAACACTTTCGGCGCCGTGGTGCTAGCGGGCGGAGTCACGAACACGTAGTTCGCCTGATTCGTGGCTAGCGTTGTTCGAGTGGCTGCTGACCATGCTTGGAATCGGGCACGGCCCTACTCGACCACCCACACTCCAGTTCGCTATTGACTCCACCAAGGTAGGCAGGAAGGACGTGAGGGTGATTGCCAGGTTGTCTTGGACGATCTGCGGGATCCGCGCCACTTGTGCCTTAAGTTCTTGAACCTCTCGGTTTTCCTCCTCGCTCCTTCCCGACGGCGCCACATGCGTCCTCGGCGGTGGACCAAAATGATCCACCCAATTCTTACCCGAGGCGGCAGACGGCCAGCCGGCGGCTTCTTCGTAACGGCTCTATTTTCTTGGCCCGGTTCGCCATACTGTAAAGGGTTATCCCATCGGTGGCCGTCGACCCCTGGGATGAGGAACCCTGGGATCCATGACTAGCAACAATTTCCTCCTCCTGCAGAAGAAGTAACAGTGAATCATTTAGATCACCGATTAGATTGCAATCGTGTTGATCCGCGGTAATTAGATTATACTTACCACAATTTCCTCGAATTCCTTCACCGCAGGATCCGCGGTGAGTTGTTTGGTTTTTGGGTCCACATGGTAACGGGCCCTGATGAAGTTTCGAACCTGCCCGGGTTCGAATTTGGCAAAGGGGTTTTCTATCCCCTTGGATCTATACTCTTCGTCCTCCTTATTCCATTTGGCCTCCGCGGTTCTGTATCCACCAGATCCGAGATGGTGATGACCTATATTCATCGCCTGCAGCACCTTTCCCCGATTACTATTGGCCAGGGCTCTTTCGGATTCACACCTCCTTGAACTCCCGGGATCTCCGGTGATCTGCGGGTCAATCTTGGATCTCCTCGAGACTTTTGCCTTCTTTATAGATCTTCTTCTTTATCCGGTTCTCCAAATGGCTGGCGGTGCTCATCTTTGTGAGGGCGGATTTGTTTACTTCGTTCCCATGATAATTTGTGTTCGATACTTAGCGGGAACTTGTATCTTCGTCGACTTCTCGAAGAGGTGTGCAAGTAGCCATTATCTTTATGCGGAGATTCTCGGTGTTGATCGAGATGGTTGTCCGGTGATCTCCGCCACTTGCCCACCGCACTTTGACGACAAGGCGGGCTCCAAAGGAACCCCGATGGGCTCACTTGATTTCCTCCATGACCGTGCCGACCGTGTTCGGGCGCCGGTCCTTCGGCTTCTTCTTCTTAGGAGGGTTGCTACCACTCCCTGTGCCCTCGCCGCCATCAGTGGTTTCATCGTCCGCCGTTCCTTCGGCTTCTTCCTCCACGTCTTCCATCTCATCATCCTCGCTCTCCGAAGGATGGTATTCTTCATCGTCTTCTAGACGCTGGGCCGCCTCCCAGAATGTCAATTGTTTACTCGGAGGTCTGAGTTCTCCTTCAGCGTTGATGCGCTTAGAACATCCAGCCTCGTCGTTGTCACACATCTTTGCACTAATAAAAAACAAATAATTGGTTAAATGCACGGAAAAATCCGGCATGACCTTTGCTAATTTTCTTAAACTAGGAGTGCCCGATTTCTGCCGAAACGGAAGTTAATCAACATTCCGGCAAAAATCGGGACTCGTTTCATACAAGAACCTTCATATATATGGCCAGCATAGCTAGCACACAATAAATGGCCATCATAGCCAGCACAACCAGCATAAATGACCCAGTATAGCCAGCACAACTGCACAACCAGCACACAATAAATCTGTTTCAGCAAAAATTACTAGACTTGATGGCAGCAAGTTTTGCAAGGGACACCAACACTAGAACAGCTGCCACATCTATGGGCATAATGGAACAAAGAAAATGGAGGAACCAGAACACCAGAACAGCTACCATATTCAGTCAGGGGCACAAACATGATCATATAACCTCCTGCACTACTCTGAACCCTAATGTGTCAACAACCTCCTGCACTACTTTGAACCCTAATGTGTCAATACTGTCAACAGAGATAAATCTGAACCTTATGTGTCAACAGAGTTTTTAAAAAAAATTAAGTGTCGACCCAGGAGTGCAAAACCAGATGTTGTACAACCCTGAAGCATCAGCTTTCGCACTCTCTTATTTAAATTAATACCTAGAACTTGGTGTACTGAATAATCCAAGGTCAATCTAAATTAAGCTTGCATCATTAGTGATATATATATATATCTATCGATAGCATAATCCAAGGACAATTAAAAATGTTCATCAATAGCATACAATTGTATCTCTGTCAACTACCTATATCTCAGAGGGGAGCATTTAATTGAGAATATATGAATATTTCAGAGGGGAGCTTTTCCATCAGTTATTTACAACAAATGCATATTGGATGCAACACTAAAAGCAGAACCATATTAAGTATGGTAACAAACAGTGTAGACAATAAAGGGAGTTGCCTGTCATTATGTGGGATCAGTGTTTGCCTGTCATTTCTAATAATAGCATGCCAACACTACACCAATAGCAGAACCTGGGAGTTGCCTATCATTTCTAATGGTAATAGAACCTGGGAGTTGTGAACAACGAGCTGTTCTACCATGAACCCTAACTTTGCTGCACTACTCTGAACCAATAGCTGCACCAATAGCTGCACTACACCAATAGTTGCACTACTCTGAACCATGAACCCTAACTTTGCTGTATGTTTTTTGATGGGGGACATAATTCACTAGCTATTCTACCATTCAGACATGACAATTATTCTACCATTCAGACCTGCTAGCAGCAACCTAGCAACCTAGCAACCTCTGAACCCTAGCAACCTCTGAACCCTAGCAACCTAGCAACCTCTGAACCATGAACCCTAACTCTGACAGGGGAGAGAGGTAGAGACAGGGGAGAGAGGGAGAGAGGGAGGGAGGGAGAGACAGGGGAGGGAGAGAGGGAGAGAGGGAGAGGGAGAGACAGGGGAGAGAGGGAGAGAGGGAGGGAGGGAGAGACAGGGGAGAGAGGGAGAGACAGGGGAGAGAGGGAGAGACAGTGGAGAGAGGGAGAGACAGGGGAGGGAGAGAGGGAGAGAGGGAGAGACAGGGGAGGGGCTACCTCTGACGGGCGGACGACGACGGGCGGCGCGATCCTCCTCCTCCACGAGAGCTTCCTCCTCCTCGAGAGCTTCCTCCTCCTCGAGAGCTTCCTCCTCCTCCACGAGAGCTTCCTCCTCGAGAGAGAGCTTCCTCCTCCTCGAGAGCTTCCTCCTCCTCCACGACGACGGGCAGCGCGGCGGTGGTGGGCTTCCTCCTCCTCGAGAGCTGTCTGTGAGATGCAGAGCGGCGTGGTGTCGTCTGTGAGAGATGGAACCGGCGCGGTTGACTAGCGTCCAACAGACATAGGCGTAGCGCACCCTGGCCAAGTGCGCTATGGATAAACCGTAGCGCACTTGGCCAGGGTGCGCTACGCCTATGTCTGTTGGACGACCAGATAAGAGGGCGGCCACCCCTTCTGTTAACACTACTACTGTCATAGCCCACTGGTTCTAGCCCCTTAGCTCTATTCCAAACTCTGAGCACCTAGGTTCGAATCCTGGTGATCCACTTTTTTATTTTTATTTTAAAAATACTTTTAAATGTTCACAAAAATGTCCAAAAGTGGTGATATATGCCATACAAGTTTTGTTTTGTTTTTAAAATACTTTTAAATATTCCAAACATGCCCAAAAGTAGTGATATATGTCATAAAAGTGTTACAAATATGATTCGAAGTATAACTAAAATTCATAATACTTTGTCCATGAATATTACAATCTTTTTCGACCATGCGTTTCCTGGCCAAGTGCAACCTGGATAGTCTTGCACCCTAAGGAGGAAGAAGAAGGGGAAAGTGAAGTGTGGGGTGGTGGATGTGGTCACACATGTGCACATAAAGTGCTGCCCTAAAGAAATCGACACACCCGTGGTGCACACGGCCCTAGTGCGCCACAGGGAGTACAAACATCTGTGGCGCACTATGCCACGTGCGCCACAGATGCTCCTACTCCCTGTGGCGCACTAGGCCGAGTGCGCCACAGAAGTTTGAGGCCGTTTCAGAGCAGAGGGGGGCATGCGCTTAGGCGTAGCGCACCAGACCCATGTGCTCCACATATGACTCTAACAACCGTGGCGCACCTGACTATAGTGCGCTACAGATGTTTGGCGTGCGGCCAACAGGGCCCTGGCCCACACACATCTGTGGCGCACTATAGTCATGTGCGCCACAGTTGTTCTAGTTATTAGTAGGGCACTGCCCACAGGTGAGCCACGCCTGTTTTAGCCGTGGGGCACTTCAACCATGTGAGCCACGGATGTGCTGATTACCTATAGCCGTTTTCCTAGTAGTGTGAACCGGAGGGGCTCTGTCAATGAGCGCAAGCGCTGTCTGAGCTGCCGCTTTGGCCTCCGCGTAGTTGTTGACGTTGTTCACCATTCCTTCGAAGGTAAGGCGTCTTGACGCCTGCTGCCGTCTTAGAGAATGTCGGAGAAGCGTGCCATGGTCCAGTCCTTCCACAAAGTGATAGATATCATCATCATTGGGGTAATTGGCTAGATCGGCTCGTATGCGGATCCACCTAGCCAGGTAGTCGCGGGGGTTTTCACCCTCTCTCTGAACGCATCGCGCTAGATCGAAGATGGTAACCACGCCGATGAACTTGGATCTCTGCTGTCCAGATGCGCAGACAAAGCCGGCGGATTTGCAGCGATCTTCCACCTTTATATCCTGCACAGGGGCGGTTTGGGTGGGTCTTGAATTTTTCCGATCTTTGTCGGCAAGCTCCGAAGAGAGATCCGACATTGATCCTTCCACGAACGTATCCTTCCTGTAGGCGGTCCGCGCGGGCCTTGATGCTTTCTGATCTTTGTCGGCAAGCTCCGAAGAGAGATCCGACATCGATCCTTCCGCGCACGTGTCCAGCCCGTAGGCGGTCCGTGCGGGTCTTGATGCTCCTCCGACTCCCAGGGAACTAGTGCCCGAGTCGGTTTCGCCGATGAAGAGGTGGATGTCTCCGATAGGAACGATTGAACACCGCGTGGGGTTCGTCTTTGCCGGGATCCAGAATTCGTTAGGGGGACGATCCGAACGTTGCCGGAGAAGAGAACACGGTCGATGGCTACGGTCTGGCCGATTCCCGCGAAGATCTTGGTCCTCGCCCACTGAAGAGCCTGGAGCGCCTCTTGCCCCACGGTGGGCGCCAACTGTCGTGGTATTGCCGACGAGTAAGCCATGGAGGGGTCCTCACAGTGCGTGTTTAGAGACGTGGGGTAAGGCAGACGGTTGACGGGTACGAGGTAACACGGCTTACCCAGGTTGAGATCCCACGACGATGGCGGAATCCTACTCCTGCTATAAATCACTATAAGGGAAATACGCCGAGTTACAGAGATAGGTTCGCTGTGCAAGGTGACCAGAGAGTCTAAGTTATCTTGTGAGATTGTCTGCCCTAAAGGCTCTCATAGGCCCGACTTATATAGTCGCCAGGTCCTAGGGTTACAGGGAAAAGTCCTAGCCGGACAGGTTACAGAGTCCTACACTGTCTATTACTAGTATTGCGTATCTTGTACTCCAAGGCTCCGGGTACGCTGGTGACTCCACCGTAGCCTTCCTTTATCCAGCATGGGCCTCCCTTCTGGATCCATCTAACTAGGCCGCCCAGCAGGCTATAGGCCATGCTACCGACTATGGGCCACCCGGGTTAGTCGGATAGGAGACATGCTATGAGGATACCCATATAGCATATCCCAACATTGTTCACCTTCTGTGGAGACACCACCTTGTTTACATTCTATGGAGACTAACACAGCTGCAGCTGGTACTAATGAGCCTGCACCTGCCATCGCCGTGCCAGACGATGGAGGTGGTGGATTGGTTTTACCATCGGCTGAGACTCGTGCAGCTAGATCTGGAAGTGAAGAGCCTCCAGCGGACATTGTGGTGCTGGATAGTTCACCTATTGTGGAGACTCATGCTACCAGTGCTGGCGCTGCTGTTGGTGCTACTGATCTTGGTCCCGAAATCATCGTGCCTCCTGAAGGAGGTGGTGATATGTTGGAAACGTATCTATAATTTTTGATGATCCATGCTTGTTTAGTATCTACTTTGCTTTACTTGTCCACACTTTGAGGTGCTTTTTACATGTTTTCTGGTACTAACCTATTAACAAGTCGCAACAGTGTCAGATGCCTGTTTTCTGCTATTTTTGGTTTCGTAAAAGTTAGTAAAGAAATATTCTCGGAATTGCACGGGACAAACGTCAAAGTCAATTACTTTCCGTGGGGAACAAGAAGTCCAGAGGAGAGCCGGAGGGGCCGGCCAGGGGGCCCAGACCCACCCAAGGCACGGGGGCAGGTGGGCCCGTGCCTGGCTAGGGTTTGGCGACCCTGGTCACCTCCCGGACTCTCCCCTTCTCCTATATTAAGCCCCCGATGCAGAAACCCTAGGTACCCGATCAGAAATCCACGAAACCGTCTGTAGCCGCCGCCACCATCATCCCTAGATCGGGGGGGATCTGAACTTCTTCCCGGCACCATGCCGGAGGGGAGATCGTCCCAAAGGCCTTCTCTCCGGTATGATTCGTGAGTAGTTCCACCTTGGACTATGGGTCCATGTAGTAGCTAGATGGTTGTATCTCCTCCTTTGTGCTTTCATGTATAGATATTGTGAGCTCCATTCATGATCAAGATCTAATCTATTTGTAATCATGCATGTTGTGTTTGCGGGGATCCGATGGATATTGAGATTATTATGTTGGTTTGATTAATGGTTTTATCTTTACGATTCTATCATGTCTGTGTTGTTTGTGATCTTGCATGCTCTCCGTTGCTAGTGGTTATCTTGGCCAAGTAGTTGCTAGTGACTCCAAGAGGGAGTATTTATGCTCGATAGTGGGTTCATGCCTCTAGTTTCCAAGGGAAGTGAAAGAAATCTCTTCGGTTGTAGATGTGTTTTTGCTACTAGGGAGAAAACAACGGTCTCTTGTTCATGGAACATGTGGACTGTTTACCTTACACACTTTGCTTAAAGCAGTTGTCTGTTGCTTGCAACTTAATACTAGAGGGGGTTCGGATGATAACATGAAGGTGGACTTCTAGTCATAGATGTAGTTGGATGACGGTCTATGTATATTTTTGTATTGCCCAATCAACTTCATAGAATATTTCTGGCTAGTAATTGCATTGTTATGCCTTGCTCAGTTCCTGTCAATTGCCCCACTGTAATTTTTTTACACTTCATTCCATGTTGTTTATCTAAGGATAGCACCTCTAGTGAACTATGGACCTCGGTCCAATCTTTACCATTGAGACATCTTCCCCTGTTACTTTTTTACTTGCTGCAAACCATTACCTTCCACACCATACGTTTAATCCTTTGTTACATCAAACCGGTGAGCTTGACAACCTCACTGATTCGTTGGGGCAAAGTCTTGAATTTGTGTTGTGCAGGTCTACACGTTGCCAGCAACACCTTTGAGACATTTCCTTCCTCCTTCAAGTTTGATAACCTCGGTCTCTTGTGAGGGAAACTTGCTGTTGTTCTCATCACACCTTGCTCTTGGGGTTCCAACGAAGTGTCCCACGTCAACACTGGGTGCATGCATCAAGATTTCTAGCGCCGTTGGCGGGGAGGCTAAGGACGTCTTCACTAGGGAGTCCTTCACTTCCTTTCTCTTTACTTTGTTTTTAGTTTTCTTTGCTTCTTTTGTTTGGTTTTGTTTGCCTCTTTTCAAAAAACCCAAAAAAATAGTCTAGTTTGGTTTGTTTTCCTTATTCAAAAACATAAAAAATTAGTTCCTGCTCTAGCTAATGTTGTTGTTTTTGGTTTGCCCACCTTGGACAAAATGAACTCTGCTGAGAACACCAAGTTGTGTGGCTTCACTAGCACCAACAATAATGATTTCCTAAGCACACCTATTGCTCCACCTACTCCTGATGCTATCTTTTATGAAATTGAGCCTGCTTTGTTGAATCTTGTGATGAGAGAGCAATTTTCTGGTGCTGGTTCTGATGATCCTGCTGCCCATCTTAATATCTTTGTTGAACTTTGTGAGATGCAAAAGTATAAGGATGTAGATGGAGATATTATTAAGCTCAGGCTTTTTCCTTTCTCCTTGAGGGGAAAAGCTAAAGAATGGTTGCTATCTTTGCCTAAAAATAGTATTGATTCTTGGACTAATTGCAAAGATGGTTTTATTGGAAAGTACTATCCTCCTACTAAGATTATTGCTATGAGAAGTGACATTAGGAAATTTAAACAGCTTGATAGTGAACATGTTGCTCCTGCTTGGGAAAGAATGAAATCTTTGGTTAAAAATTTCCCTACTCATGGACTCACTGCTTGGATGATTATCCAAACTTTTTATGCAGGTTTGAACTTCTCCTCAAGAAACCTGTTGGATTCTGCTGCTGGAGGTACTTTTATGGGACTCACCTTGGGTGTTGCAACAAGGCTCCTTGATAATATGATGGTTAACTACTCTGAATGGCATGTTGAGAGAGCTCCACATGGTAAGAAGGTAAATTCTGTTGAGGAAACTTCCTCTTTGAGTGAAAAGATTGATGTTATTATGGCTATGCTTGTTAATGGGAAAGCTCCTCTAGATCCTAATAGTGTTCTGTTAGCCTCTTTGGTTGCTCAAGAAGAGCAAGTTGATGTGAACTTCATTAGAAACAATAATTTCAACAACAATGCCTATAGGAATAATTTTGGTAGCAACAACAATTATAGGCCTCATCCTCCTAATAATGGAAAATCCTATGGAAGCTCTTACAATAATGCTAGAAGTGCCCCCCTCCAAACTTGAAGTAATGCTCAAGGATTTTATTAGTAAACAAACCACTTTCAATAAGACTATAGAGGAAAATCTTTTAACTGTTGAGAAAAATATATCCTATTTGTCTGAAGCTCAAACTTCCTTGGTTAATAAAATGGCTGCTAAACCTGAAACTATGGAAAACACCTTTGCTACTGCTCATGCCATACAAGTTACTATTGATGAAAATGTTAGGCTGTTAGCTCAATTTCATGCTAGGTGGGAAAGGGAAGCTGAAATTGATAGAAACAATAGTGTGTGCACTATCACCACTAAACCACAAGAGGCCCCTATTCCTCCTCCTACTATGCCTAAGCCTAGTGAGCCTACCACTAGTGATGCTAAGTTTCACTTTGATATTGATGGTTGCAATATTTCTGAAGTGATTATGTTCTTGCAAAAGCTTGCTAGAAGTCCCGATGCTAGTGATATGCATGTTGCCTTTACCAAACATATTACAGATGCTCTTGTTAATATTAAGGAAGAGAAGCTAAAACACAAAGCTTCTATTCCTAGGAAAGTAGAAGATAGTTGGGAACCCATTATTAATATGCAAGTGAATGACTTTGATCTCAAAGCTTCATGTGATCTTGGTTATAGTGTCTCTATTATGCCTAGGAAGATTTATGAAATGCTTGATTTGCCACCTTTGGAAGGTTGTTATTTGAATGTCCCACTCCATGATAATGCTAAGAAGAAACTCATGGGAAGTATTAATGATGTTCTCATTATGGTTAACAATGCTTATGTCCCTGTTGATTTCTATGTTTTGGATGTTGAATACAATGCTTCTTGTCCTATTACTTTGGGAAGACATTTTATTAGAACGGTTGGTGCCATCATTAATATGAAAGAAGGAACCATTAAATATCATTTTCCATTCAAGAAAGGTATTGAACACTTCCCTATGAGAAGAGAGAAGTTGCTTTTTGCTCCTCCTTTGAAAGCAAGGTTTGATGTTAATGCTTCCTCATTTGAAAATACTTGATTCTTCTTGCTTCTTGTGCCTAACTTAAAGGCGTTAAAGAAAAGTACTTTTTGGGAGATAAACCAAGAGTTTCCTTGAGTCTTGGAAGTTATTACTACTGTAATGACCTCTCCTTATCCTTTTTGTTTGCTTTTTGTGCCAAGAATGACCTCTAATGAAAGGGAAGTAAGATTTGGGGAGTTGCTGTCCTGAAACAGATTTCTATCCTCCACCAAAAATATTCGTGAGGAGGCTCTATAACTCGAATTGACCTCAAAATTTACGGATAAATCCCCCAGTATGTTGGATAACTTTTGTTAGTTCAACACTTTTTGATTTGAGAAAAATAAGATGTTCGCAAAAATTCGTTTCTACCTGCTGGTCTGTTTTGACAGATTTCTGTCATTATTTGCATTTGCTTCTTATTGATTCCTTTTTGAGCTCTCTTTAGGTAAATTGAGTTTCTTTGAAGGAGTTACTACAGTAGCTTGTGTTTTTAGTAAAAAGCCTATCTGTTCCAAAGCTTTGCCAACGGTCTAATATCTTTTGAATAAGCTAATGTTGCTAATGAAGATTGTGTGAAGTTTTGTATGAAGGAAAAATTTCAGGTGTAGAGAGAGAACGATGAAATTAGATGAATAATGGACAAAGTTTAAGATTGGGGACGCCACCATGGTGTCACCCCAAGAAATATCCAAGAGGTACAAGCGTCAAATCTTGGTGTTGTGGTATTGTCGACGAGTACGCCATGGAGGGGTACTCACAGTGCGTGTTTTAGAGACGTGGGGTAAGGCGGACGGTTGACGGGTATGAGGTAACACAGCTTACCCAGGTTCAGATCCCACAACGGTGGCGGAATCCTACTCCTGTTATAAATCACTATAAGGGCAATACGCCGAGTTACAGAGATAGGTTCGCTGTGCGAGGTTATATGCAGTTGTGTATGATCGTGCCCTAAAGGCTCCCATAGGCCCGACTTATATAGTCTCCAGGTCCTAGGGTTACATGGAAAAGTCCTAGCCGGACATGTTACAGAGGCCTACACCGTCTATCACTAGTCTTGTGTATCTTGCACTCCAAGGCTCCGGGTACGCTGGTGACTCCATCGTAGCCTTCCTTTATTCGGCATGGGCCTCCCTTCTGGATCCATCTAACTAGGCCGCCCAGCAGGCCATAAGCCATGCTACCAACTCTGGGCCACCCGGGTTAGCCGGATAAGAGACATGCTATAAGGATACCCATATAGCATATCCCCAACAGTTGCCCCAGGAGAACTCCGAGATCTTGCGTCGTCTTGCCTCTTCATGTGGAATGCTCCATCTAGATGGATGTCGGAAAATCGTCAAGAACCATCTTGTAGTCCTCCCAAAGAACCCTGCAAGGCTTTCTCCGTCTTTGACTTGTAAGCCGGAGAAATGTTGAATCTTCCATCGTACTCTTCCGTAGTCGGATTGAATCAGTCCATGTCGGAATCTTCGATGTGACGGCTCATCTACCCATGTCAGCTAGGACGACGTAGGCTTAGGTCAGCGACGCCTCGTAACTCACACATGCAGAGAACGCAATCATATCCAATTTTCCCACGCGAGTGATGCAAACCGTTGGCGACGACAGTTAGAGACGTGGCAAAATTTCCGCGCACGTTCACGAACACGTCGTCTACGCGGCAACCGTCCGATCAGGCTGCACGAATCTTGACCCCGAGGATGATAAATAGTAACCATGGGGAAATTTACACTTTTTACCTCATTCTTCTCGCGTCATCTTCTTCCTCCAGCTGCGCGTCTCCTCGAGCTCTCCGCGAGAAACCTCGAAAAAACCCTATCTCCCATCTGCACCAGTCGCACCCAACCTTCACTCCATGGCTAGCAGCAGCACCTCCCCATCCATGGCGGCGTCGAGCGAAGCCACGGTGAAGCTGGCGAGCTCCGTCGTTGTGCCACCAGAGGGTTTGGTCATCCCCACATCAGCGGTGATCGAATCCGCCGGCGGCGACCCAAATTTGGCTGCTCTAGAGCCACTGGAGGAGGAGCCAGACTCGCACAAGGGTGACTGGCGCGACTCGGACATCACCGACCGCGACATCCAAGAGATGGTCGCCGAAGGTAACCTCCCCGCGACGGAGGGGTTCGCTTGGCGAGCGGTGCCAGCCGACGAGGTGACACCTTCTCCCCAAGCCGGAGAAAAGGTATCAAAGATTAGCTGGTACACGGTGTTTCCCTGCCCATCTCTCACTTCTTCCTCTCCGTCTTAAACCACTATAGGGTCTAGCCCCATAACCTTTCCCCCAATAGTATCTTAGTTCTTAGCAACTTCGCGGCACTTTGCGAGGGATACTTAGGGATAACGCCTAGGTAACAACTTTTTGTGTACTTCTTCACCGTCAAATGTGAAGCCGGACATAATAAGGAGGAGCTTAGGAACTGCGGCACCATAAGCTTCAAGATTCGACCTGGCTGGCGGTTCCCCGACATCGTCGACCACGAGTCCTGCAAGAATTGGCAACAGACATACTTTTACGGCCCCGACATTCATCTGGCGTGCCGAGAAGTAACGTACTTGGACTTCGTGGATGGAGCCGCCGCTGAAGTTTCCACGTGGATATCCCAAGCCTCCCTTCCCTCCGACCTCGATGCTTCGCGCACTATAAGGCAGATCGAATGGTTTGTAGAGACGGGTTTTACCGGCTTGGACCTAGCCATGTGCTGGTTCATCAGGCGAATCCAACCTCTACAGCACCGCGCGAAGTAGATGCACGAGTATACCAGCGACAGAAGGGATAGCCTCTGCATCTCCGTGGATAACTTCTCGAGCGAATCCGTCAAGCTCCGCCTTAAGGACATCGTCAAGGTGAAGGATAAGAAGCGTGGCTTCACCATCACCTACAACATGTTCGTAGACGGAAAATTCCCAAAGGTAGGTATTTATTTTCCGTATACGACATATGCTCCAGTTTTTCCGTCTTGCCACTACCATCTTATCTTAACACGGTGATTTCTTACTTAACAGCTTAGCGATCTAGATGAGGGCAACCTGGCTGCCCAAATCTACGATCCAAAGATGAAGGAAGTCATGGTCGGGTCCGACGACGATGTCCCGTTGGCACTAAAACGGAAGAGCTCCACCTCTAATGCTGCCGGCGGAGGCAAGAAGAAGAAGACGGAGGGTGGAGCCTCCAAAAATACTACCCCCTCCCTGGAGGCGGAAAAGAGAAGATCCACCGGGATTTTTTCCAAATCACCCCCCCCTAGTGTAAGCTTCTCATTCTCCGACATTTTCTATTTGTCTGTCTTGTTCCTGTACTTATGCATTTTGCACGTCTCAGGAAGAAAGCCACGACCAGCCTCAAGACCTCCAAAACTTTGGGGGCTTCTCGAAATATCAAAGACATGCTGCATCGCGACGCCTCCCCCGCCATCGCCCCTGCTACCCCTACCGTCAAGCCCTCGTCTGCTCCGACAAGCTCACACGCTAACGAGGCACCAGGCCCTTCCGTCATGGAATTAGATTCTGGCGCCTCTACCGAACTCGTTGTTGTCGGCAAGCAGGCGATGCAGGAGAGCACCGCTGAACAAATGGCTGAAGCTCCGGCTAATGATGCCATCGGTGGCGGCAAGGCGGTGGTGGAAGCTGGTACTTCTGCCGAAGGCGGCGCCCTTGCTCCCCAGAAACTCTTTGAGTTCCCAAAGATAGTCTACCCGACGCTCATGCCGAGTAACACGACTCTGGTTCCTGGAGGAGTACCGACATCTCCGACGTGCGGTCTTGAGGAGCTCCTCCGACAAGCGTACATCTTGCAAGGAAATAGCATCTCCTTTGGCAAGATACTAGACGAGAGCGCTACAAACCTCAAGATCATTGCACTTGAAAGTTTTACTTTGCCTTTTTCATTTCATATTAGTATCCCACTATAGCCCCCGAGGATGTAGACGGAAAACCATAGGTTTTGCATCTATATGCTCCAAGAATGACTAAGTTAGAAAAAACTCTTACTGCAGCCCCCAAGAATTTAGATGGAATGAACTATTTCGACTAGATGCTTTAAGAGTAGTATACGCAGTGTTTGTAAATTTCAATATTGTAGCCCCCAAGCCTCTAGTTGTGACTGAATTAGTTCCGACTAGATGCTTAAAGAAAAGCTAAGCAGATTCCGAGTTAAAAACTTTATACTGTAGCCCCCAAGCTTCTAATCGAGAACTGAATTAGTTCCGACTAGATGCTTAAAGAAAAGCTAAGCATATTGCTAAGTAAAAAACTCTCGCTGTAGCCCCCGAGCTTCTAGGTGGAAAATTTCCGACTAGATGCTCTAAGCAGACTAAACAACGCTTTAATTTTTTCCTTTTTTCCACAGAACGAGAATGCTCGGAGGGGCATGGCCAATGATAAGTACCAAAAGATGCGTGCATATCTTGAAGCTGAAAAGGGTAAAACTGCCTTCTTGAAGGAACAGATCATCAAAAACAAGAGTCTGTTTTCTTTTTGCGCATTCCATCTTATTTTTGTGCCTTCATTCTCCGAGTACTCACTGTGTACTTTGTTTTCTCCGACTTGCAGAACATGTTGCCAAGGCCAAGGAAATTGTCGAGCAGTCCAAGAACATCCAGTAGCTGGACAGCGAGAACAAGATCCTTAAGGAGGAGAGGAAGGAAATGCTGAAAATGCATGAGGATTCCATGAAGGCCCTGCAGGACTCCGCCTCCGTGGAAATCAATGGCTTGAAGGAGGAGCTTGCGATCTTAAAAGATCAGAAGCAAGCTGCTGATGAGCAAAACCAACGCCATAGCGAGGCGTTTAAGCTCCTCCAACAAGAGAAAGAATCCCTGGCGGACACCCTTTGGAAGGCTAAGGCCAACATCTTCAGTAAGTTTCCTCCGCCTTGTATTTATGTAGTCTGGATACCTTGAATTTATTGAACTCATGCGCTCCTTGTCGGAATTTGCAGCTCCTATGGGTTTAACTCGCTCGCCTCCTTCGGACAAGGAATGCATGGTTCTTGCTGGCAACTTCATCAAAACCGCCATCACCCAGGCCAAAGAGATTGCCAAGCCCCTCCAGATATACATCAAGGCCTCGGACTCCGTGGCGAAGTACTCGAAGATTCTGCGTCGAGCCCCCGAGCGTGTCATAAGCTGGAAAGCTTCATGTGCACGGGCTGGCGCAAGGATGGCATTGTCAATGGTGAAGGCACACTACGAAGGTGCCGACATCGACACGGTGACCTCTGGTATCCCCGACGTCGACGATGACGGCAAAGAGATTGATCATGAAGCCATCTTGTCGTCACTCGCGGGTTATGACACCAAAGTTGCCGAGTTGGTGGACATCAACGCCTTCGTGCCCATGAACACCATCGACATCGTCAACCAAGATTCCTCCGAGTCTCACCATAGTGCCGACGTTGAGGGTGATTCTCCGGCTGGTGACAATGCTGCTTCCAAGTCTCCTGCGCCAAAGGAATGAAAAAAAACTGTGTAATATTTGTTTCACCTTTGGTGTATGCATGGAGAAAAATTGGTGATGTAACTTAAGGCGGAAAACAATGGTGGTTATGTCCTGCTACTTAAGAACTAATTTCCAACATGTATATTTTTTTAGCAAGTGATGGCTTATCCATTACTTTGGTTCTTATGCTTGACTTTTCATGAGTCGGAAGACTCATTGTCGGAACCATGCGCTTAGGTGATGATGCCCAATGGCACCGTCAATAACCTAAGCACAAAATCGCCGACAATAAGTGCCAAAAGTCACTACTCCAGAATCCACATAAAAACAACAAAGAACGTGTAGACCAGAAAACTTAAGCTAGCGCCCGTAGGCGGAATTTTCACAAGTGCAAACGCAATACTTGTGCATAAAGGTTTTACATGATCCAAAAATGAACACTAAAGGAGGTAAAAGACTCAGAAATATGAGTGAACCAGAGAGCTTTATTTCATTGATCATATAAGAGATACACAATTAGATAAAAAATGCTAAGTGTAAAAAGGACGTAGTTGTGCTATGTTCCATGGCCGATCAAGCTCCGGGTAGTCATCATCCGGGTCACGTCGCTTACGCTTATGATCCTCGTTGGGTTTATCCTTTAGTTCACGATTGTCAACAAGGTAGTAAGACCCATTGAGTAGTGCCTTGCTTATGATGAACGGTCCTTCCCATGGCGGGGATAATTTGTGTGACTTTTTCTGCTTAAGTTGGATCACCAAATCCCCCTCTTTAAACGAGCGATGCCGAACACGGTGAATATGGTAGCTGCGTAGCTTCTGCTGGTAGATGGCAGATCTTTGCCATGCCAAAATGCGCTCCTCCTCGAGAAGGTCCACATCTAGGCGTCTGGATTCTTCAGCGTCATCTTCGTCGTAGGCGGCAACTCTTGGTGCATCGTGGAGGATGTCGGAAGGTAGGATGGCTTCTGCACCATATACCATGAAGTAAGGGGTGTAGCTGGTGGATCTATTGGGTGTAGTTCGTAAACTCCACAACACAGACGACAATTCTTCCGCCCAGGCTCCAGCTGCTCTATGTAGCGGTGCCTCAAGACGTGGCTTGATTCCCTGCAGAATTAATCCATTGGCTCGCTCAACCTGACCATTGGATTGTGGGTGTGCCACAAATGCAAGGTCAATTCGGATGCCTTTCTCCCAGAAATAGGCGTCCACTTCTCCGAGTGACAAGTTGCTTCCGTTGTCGGTGATAATGCTATGTGGGAGACCAAATCTCACCACTAGATCCCGGACAAACCTGAGGGCAGTTGCCCCATCAAGCTTTCTAATGGGTTTAGCTTCTATCCATTTGGTGAATTTGTCAACTGCCACAAGCAGATGCGTAAACCCACAAGGTGTCGTCTGTAACGGTCCCACCATGTCCAGCCCCCAGACTGCAAACGGCCAAGTTATTGGTATTATTTGCAATTCTTCAGCAGGAACATGTGGTTGTCGGGCATAATACTGGCATCCCATGCATGTCTCAACCAGCTTGTCGGCGTCCGCCTTCGCGGTCAGCCAGTAGAATCCTTGCCGGAAGGCTTTCGTGACCAACGATCAAGGAGCGGCGTGATGCCCGCAATCTCCGAGATGGATTTTGCGTAGGATTTCCATACCTTCTAGCTGGGAAACACACTTTAGGTATACACCAGTAGTGCTCCTTTTATAGAGTTGCCCATTGATTATGGTATAACCCTTTGCTCGTCGTACTATTTGTCGTCTTTCGACTTCGTCGTTGGGAAAAGTTCCATGTTCGAGATATTCCATGAACGGTTTTGTCCAAGCCAGAGGGACCTTAGTCACCATGTTGACGAAAGAGTCAGCTCTATCCGGGTTGTCGATGTTGGCCCCCTTCACGGATGGTGTCCGTAGGTGCTCTAGTAAAACTCCTGGCGGAATTCGCTTGCGCCCTGATCCAAGCTTAGACAGCAGATCAGCCGCCTCGTTTTGTTCCCTAGGTACATACTTGACTTCGTAGCCCAAGAAGCTCTTGGCTATCTCGTCCACTTCGTCTCAATATGCCGCCATCATAGGGTTCCGCGCATTCCAGGTGCCAGCCACCTGCCGGGCAACCAAGTCGGAATCTCCACAACAAACTATGCGCTTGATGCCAATATCCTTGGCTACACGTAGTCCGTGAATGAGTGCTCCATACTCCGCAGAACATAGTGTAGCTTGTCTCCTGTTGGTGACTGTAGCAATACACCAGCCCCCGAGCCGTTGAGCAGCTTTGATCCATCAAAGTGCATCAACCAATACTCTGGTTCCGGCAACAGAGTAACATCTGGCGCCTCCGTCCAATCTACAACAAAATCCGCCAAGGCTTGTGACTTGATAGCGTCGCGTCTCTTGTAGGTGATCTCGAAGGCGGCAAGTTCAATGCCCCACTTCGCGACCCTTCCTGTGGCGTTGCTGTTATTGATAATGTCGGATAGTGGAGTCTTGCTCACCACTGTAATTGGGTGCTCCTGAAAGTAATGCCTCGGCTTCCGAGAAGCAAGGAATACTCCATAAGCTATCTTTTGATAGTGCAGGTAACGCTGCTTGGATTCTGTCAAGACCTCTCCCACATAGTAAACTGGTCGTTGAAATCCGTGCTCATGGCCTGGTTCCTTCCGCTCTACCACGACGACGATGCTAATAACCCGTTGGTTGCCGCCATGTAAATTAACAGGGGCTCTCTAGGCTCGGGTGCTGCAAGGATGGGCGCTGAGGAAAGAATCTCCTTGAGCTGCTTCAATGCTGCATCTGCTTCGTCCGTCCATGTGAATTTGTCCGCCTTCTTCAGCAACTTGTACAGCGGCAGGGACTTCTCTCCAAGTCGGCTGATGAACCGACTAACTGCTACAACACAACCTGTTAGTCGTTGAATGTACTTTAGGCATGTTAGACGGTTTCTGTTTAAGATGGCCTTGATTTTCTCCAGGTTGACCTCGATTCCACGTTGGGAAACGATGAATCCCAACAATTTGCCGGTTGGAACCCCGAAGACGCACTTCTTAGGGTTGAGCATCATGTTGTATTTCCAGAGATTATAAAAGTTTTCTTTTAAGTCGGAGATTAAGTCGTTTGACTTTTTAGACATCACCGCGATATTGTCCACATAGGCATGAACGTTCCAACCAATTTGGTCATGAAGGCAACGTTGCATTGTCCGCTGGTAGGTAGCACCTATGTTTTTCAGCCCAAAGGGCATCGTGACATAGCAAAACGTGTCGTAAGGGGCAGTGAACGAAGTGGCCAATTGGTTCGACTTCCTCATCTTGATCTGGTGGTATCCCGAGTATGCAAATCGAGAAAACACAAAAGCTCCGAGCCAGCCATTGAGTCAATGAATTGGTCAATGCGAGGCAGAGCAAACGGATCTTTGGGGAATGCTTTGTTCAAGCCGGTGTAATCAACGCACATTCTTAATTCACTGGTTCCCTTGGGGACAAGTACAGGATTGGTCACCCATTGGGTGTGAAGGACTTCTCGGATAAATCTAGCCTTAAGTAACCTAGCTATCTCTTTGCTAATGGCGCGTCTCTTCTCATCTCCAAAGCGTCGTAGAGGTTGTTTCACTGGTTTGCATTTTGGATCAATGTTTAAGCTGTGCTCGGCAAGTTACCTAGGTACACCTTTCATGTCGGCAGGTTGCCAGGCAAAGATGTCCCTATTCTCACGGAGGAACTCGACGAGCGCGCTTTCCTATTTGGGATCCAGGTTTGTCCCAATGGCGACGGTCTTGGAGGCATCGCCTACCACAAGTTCTTCCGTCTTGTTCTCGATCGTGGCCTTGAACGCAGGAGCGGAGTCGGAGATCTGCTTCTTCGACGCGGGCATCTCTGAGTCATTGAACTTTCTCTGGATATCTTTGAATTCTCCGTTGTAGAGGACAGCTTCTGCAACAGCTGCTTCATTGATCTCGCAGTCCCTTGCCTTGGTAAAGCTTCCGGATATGGTTATGACACCGTTTGGTCCGCGTATCTTGAGTTTGTTATAGACGAAGCATGGTTTGGCCATGAACGTGTGGAATATTTCGCGGCCGAATATGACGTGGTACACGCTCTTGAAGGGGACCACCTCGAAGGTCATGCGCTCTTGGTGGTAATTATTAACATCGCCAAAGGCAACCTGAAGTGTAATGCACCCAAGGGACCGAGCCTCCCGACCAGGAACTACGCTGTGGAAGATGGTGTTGGTCCGCCTTAGGTTTTCCTCCGTCAAGTTCATCTTCTGCAGTGTATCCAGGTACATGATGTTGATGCTGCTTCCACTATCCACCATACACTTAGTGAACTCCACGCCGTCAATCAAGGGGTTGATGACCATGGCGTACTGGTTCTCCGTGGGCACAAGTTCTGGGTGGTCCGTCCTGTCCCAAGTTATTGGAACCTCCGACCAGCACAGGTACTGGGGGACTGGGGGGAGAGTGGCCATCAGGATCCTTAGAGAGGTCTTCTGTTGTCGGACGGTGGGGGTGCCTGTAGGGTTCGCAGCACAGAAAACAAAAAATTTCCTACGATGTGAACTATATACCAAGATCCATCTACTAGATACAAACAACGGGCGGATGTATATCCGTAGAGAACATACCCTTGAAGACCGACAAAGCTTAACGAGTTCAAATCGTGGTTGATGTAGACGATCTCTTGCCGATCTCAAGATCGAGAGGAAGTCCTAGCGCCGCAAATCAGCACCGCATCCGTGCTCGCACACACGTTCGAGGCACCGAGCAACCTCCGCCTCCTCGCTCCAGCGATGCAGCGGAAGCACAACTCTTTCTTGCCGAATAGCCACCGGGAACATGTATCTCGCTAGTCCGAGACCATGGGGAATAAATTCTAGAGGGGGAGAGAGATCCTTCACGAGGAGGTGTGAGAGACAAGTGAGGAGGGGGGCTCCTTTTATAGGAGGAGGAGGGAACCCCAAGGGGGTGGCCGGCGCATGGGGGCTGCCCCCTTGCCCTCGCCTTTTCATGTGGGTGGACACTCCACTCACAAATCTCCTTTAAATTCCCTCCACTCAAAAGTCCACTCAAATTCCCATTAAATTTCCACCAAATTTAATGCAAACTCTCATTAAATAAAACTCTTTTATTTTATTCAGAATTTTGTCAATTACTTTAATGACAAAAATTCACAAATAACCCCTTGCTAGAATCTATTTCACATGCATAACCACTTTATGCAATTTCACCCGAAAACCTGTTTCGGTATCTAGTGAAATAAATTCCTACACTTGTTCATTCTTTCGGCATGAAACATTTTCTCCAATTGGATGTCGGTGTCTCTTAAGTGTGTCACCCTACGGTTCGTGAATAATGCGGACATGATCGAGACCCCTCTCGGATCAATAATCGAGCGGGATCCGAGACCCATCGACTCCCACACATTCAACGATGACTTTCTTGTGATCGTCGGAACCTTTCACGCTAGTATCTTAATCCCTTTGTTTCACGATATATTACATGTCCGAGATTCGATCATCGTTATCTCCATACCTAGTTTGATCTCGTTACCGACATGCACTCTTTTCTCGTTCCTGTGATATAACATTCTAGTGATCAAATCACTTGCTTGCAAGCTAATCAATTTGATATCACTGAGAGGGCCCAGAGTATATCTATCCGTCATCGGGATGAACAAATTCCACTCTCTATCCATGAGACTCAACATAACACTTTATTAGTTCTGAATCCATCTTTATAATCACCCTGTTACGGTGTGACGTTTGATGTTATCAAGAAACTCTTCTGGTGTTAGTGATTGACATGATCTCATGGTCTAAGGATTAGGATCACTTCGTAAGTTGTTATAGCAATATAAACACAATGACTTTGATCGTAATGCTATACTTCGGATGAATGTTCATCACACCATTACACTAATGTTGTGATCCCGTTATTAACAACATCCAATGTCCATGATCAGGAAACCTTGATCATCTTGTTAATCAACGAGCTAGTTTATGAGAGAGGCATAACTAGGAACTTTCTGTTTGTTTATTAAACACACATGTATTAACGTTTCCGTATTAATACAATTATAGCATGCAAAATAAACATCTATCATATACTTGGAATACACATAATAAACACTTTATTATTGCCTCTCATGGCATATTCCCTTCAGTCTCCCACTTGCACTAGAGATAATAATCTAGTTACATAGTGATAAATCTAACACCCTTTGAGTTCTGGTGTTGATCATGTTTTGGTCTAGGGAGAGTTTTAGTCAATGGATCTGCTACATTGAGATCCGTATGTACTTTACAAATCTTCATATCTCCATCCTTGACATGCTCGCGGATGGAGTGAAACTGGCGCTTAATATGCTTGGTATGCTTGTGAGACCTTGGTCTTTGGCATTGGCAATGGCACCATTGTTGTCACAATAGATCACCATTGGGTCCAACGCGTTTGCCACCACTCCTAGTTCGGATATGAACTCCTTCATCCAAACTGCTTCCTGAGCCGCTTCTGAAGCAGCAACATATTTGGCCTCCGTTGTTGATCCCGCTACCACAGGTTGTTTGGAGCTCCTCCAACTAACCGCTCCGCCATTCATGAGAAATACGTATCCGGATTGAGACTTAGAGTCATCCGGATCGGTGTCAAAGCTAGCGTCGACATAACACTTAACGACGAGCTCTTCTTCACCTCAGATACAAGAAACATATCCTTAGTTCTTCGTAAGTACTTAAGGATATTCTTGACCGCTATCCAAATGTTCAACACGGATCCGATTGGTACCTACTAGTCAAACTAATAGCATGTGCCACATCCGGTCTTGTACATAGCATGGCGTACATTATAGAGCCTATGGCTGAAGCATAGGGGACTTTGTCCATTATCTCTCTTTCTTCCGCCGAAGCCGGACTTTGAGTCTTACTCATTGTCTTGCCTTGCAACATAGGTAAGAACCCCTTCTTACTTCCATCCATTTTAAACTTCTTTAAAATCTTATCAAGGTATGTACTTTGTGATAGTCCTATTAGGCGCCTAGATCTATCTCTATAGATCTTTATGCCTAATATGTATGACGCTTCACCTAGGTCCTTCATTGAAAATTTGCTGTTTAGATAACTTTTAACACTGTTTAAAGATCTATATCATTTCCGATCAATAATATGTCATCCACATATAATATCAGAAATGCCACATTGCTCCCACTCACTTTCTTGTAAATACAAGCTTCTCCATAAGTTTGGACAAATCCAAACTCTTTGATCACATCATCAAAGCGGAGATTCCAACTTCGTGATGCTTGCTTCAATCCATAGATGGATCGCTGAAGCTTGCACACCTTGTTAGCATCCTTAGGATCGACAAAACCCTTTGGTTGTATCATATACAACTCTTCTTCAATATTACCATTGAGAAACACGGTTTTGACATCCATCTGCCATATCTCATAATCGAAATATGCAGCAATTGCTAACATAATCCTAACTGACTTTAGCATCGCTACGGGAGAGAAAGTCTCATCGTAGTCAACTCCTTGAATTTGTCGAAACCCCTTTGCGACAAGTCGAGCTTTATAGACGGTCACATTACCATCAGCATCAGTTTTCCTTTTGAAAATCCATTTGTTCTCCACGGCCTTTTGGTCGTGAGGTAATTCCACCAAGTTCCAAACTTGATTTTCATACATGGATTCCATCTCGGATTTCATGGCTTCTAACCATTTGTTGGAATCCGGGCTCATCATCGCTTCTTCATACGTCGCAAGTTCATCATTTTCATCAACCATGAAATTCATGACAGGATTTCCGTACAGCGGGAGCTGCAGCGTCTGTTTGACTGCGAGGTTCGGTAGTACTCTCTTCGAGTTTCATGATCATTATCATTAGTTCCCTCTTCAAGGTGGAGCCAACTCCGAAACAACTTCCGCCGCTTCTACTCGCCATACTTTGAAGAGAAGGTTCCACAACCTCTTGAGTTCTACCTTCCGACTACTCACACCTTTCGCGAGAAACTCTTTCTCTAGAAAGGATCCATTCTTGGCAACAAAAACCTTGCCCTCGGATCTGTGATAGAAGGAATACCCGATAGTTTCTTTAGGGTATCCTATGAAGACGCATTTTTCCGCTTTGGGTTCGAGTTTATCCGGTTGAAGTTTCTTCACATAAACATCGCATCCCCAAACTTTAAGAAATGACAGCTTAGGTTTGTTTCCAAACCACAATTCATACGGTGTCTTTTCAACGGATTTAGATGGTGCCCGATTTAAAGTGAATGCAGCAGTTTCTAGTGCATAACCCCAAAATGACAACGGCAAGTCCGTCAGAGACATCATAGATCGAACCATATCTAATAAAGTACGATTACGACGTTCCGACACACCATTTCGCTGTGGTGTTCCGGCAGGTGTGAGTTGTGAAACAATTCCACACTCTTTCATGTGAGTGATAAACTCGTAAGTTAGATACTCACCTCCACGGTCGGACCGTAGAAATTTGATCTTTCTATTACGATGATTTTCCACTTCATTCTGAAATTCCTTGAACTTTTCAAAGGTTTCAGACTTGTGTTTCATCAAGTAGATATAACCGTATCTACTCAAATCATCCGTGAAAGTAACAAAATAACGATATCCACCTCGCGCCGACACACTCATTGGACCACATACATCAGAATGTATGATTTCCAATAAATCATCGCCTGCTCCATTGAACCGAAAACGGCGTTCTAGTCATCTTGCCCATAAGGCATGGCTCACATGTATCAAATGATTCATAATCAAGTGATTCCAAAAGTCCATCCGAATGGAGCTTCTTCATGCGTTTAACGCCAATATGACCTAGATGGCAGTGCCACATATATGCGGATATATCATCATTAAGTTTAATCCTTTTAGCATCAACATTATGAATATGTGTAACATTATCATCGAGATCTAATAGAAATAAACCATTCATCATCGGTGCATGACCATAAAAGATTTCATTCATATAAATGGAACAACCATTGTTCTCGGATTTAAATGAATAACCACTTCGCATCAAACACGATCCAGATACAATGTTCATGCTCAGTGCAGGTACCAGATAACATTTATTCAAGTTTATAACTAATCCCGACGACAAGTGGAGAGGCAGCGTTCCGACGGCGATCACATCAACACTTGATCCATTGCCGACACGCATCTTGACCTCACCCCTTGCTAGCGGTCGCTTGTTCAGCAACCCCTGATTCGAGTTAAAAAATATTAGCAACTGAACCGGTATCAAATACCCTGGTGCTACTGCGATCACTAGTCAAGTACACATCAATAACATGTATATCATATATACCTTTGTTTGCCTTGCGGCCTTCTTGTCCGCCAGATACTTGGGGCGCTTCGCCCAATGGCGATCCCCTTACAATAGCACTTTTCGAATCGACTTAGTTCCAACTCGGGTTTCTTTTCAGCGCTGCAACAGCTTGCCGCCCTTACTTCCTTCCGTTTTCCTTCTTGTCTTTCTTGAAACCAGTGTTCCTATTGATCATCAACACTTGATGTTCCTTTTGATCTCCACTTCGCAGTTTTAAGCATTGGCGTAAGCTCGGGAGAGACTTCTTCATTCCTTGCATATTATAGTTCATCACGAAGCTCTTATAGCTAGGTGGCGGACCGAGAACACGATGGATGCCTAAGTCAATGGGAATCGATATTCCCAAGGACACAAGCTTATCCGTAACCCGAAATCTTGAGTACATGCTCACTAACGAGTGCTCTTCCATCATGCAGCTAAAGAACTTTCTGAGCGTTGTAGCTCTCTGACAGACATGTGTGTCGAAAATCATTTTCAACTCACCCATTGTATCAAATGCATTGCCGTTTTCGAAACGCTTTCGAAGTTCCGGCTCTAGCCCATACAATATGCCGCAATGAACTAAGTTGTGGTCCTCCTGACGAGTCTGATAGACATTCTTCTCCTCGTCAGGGGCATCATCAAAAGGCGGGGGGCCTAACGGCGCTTCTAGCACATATTGCTTTTGTGTAGCAGAGAGGAGAATCCTCAAATTCATGGCCCATTCGGTGTCTCTTAAGTGTGTCACCCTACGGTTCGTGAATAATGCGGACATGATCGAGACCCCTCTCGGATCAATAATCAGAAGCGGGATCTGGAGACCCATACTGACTCCCACACATTCAACGATGACTTTCTTGTGATCGTCGGAACCTTTCATGCTAGTATCTTAATCCCTTTGTTTCACGATATATTACATGTCCGAGATTCGATCATCGGTATCTCCATACCTAGTTTGATCTTGTTACCGACATGCACTCTTTTCTCGTTCCTGTGATATAACATTCTAGTGATCAAATCACTTGCTTGCAAGCTAATCAATGTGATATCACCGAGAGGGCCCAGAGTATATCTATCCGTCATCGGGATGAACAAATTCCACTCTCGATCCATGAGCCTCAACATAACACTTTATTAGTTCTGAATCCATCTTTATAATCACCCTATTACGGTGTGACGTTTGATGTTATCAAGAAACTCTTCGGTGTTAGTGATTGACATGATCTCATGGTCTAAGGATTAGGATCACTGTAAGTTGTTATAGCAATATAAACTCAATGACTTTGATCATAATGCTATACTTCGGATGAATGTTCATCACACCATTACACTAATGTTGTGATCCCGTTATTAACAACATCCAATGTCCATGATCAGGAAACCTTGATCATCTTGTTAATCAACGAGCTAGTTTATGAGAGAGGCATAACTAAGAACTTTCTGTTTGTTTATTAAACACACATGTATTAACGTTTCCGTATTAATACAATTATAGCATGCAAAATAAACATCTATCATATACTTGGAATACACATAATAAACACTTTATTATTGCCTCTCAGGGCATATTCCCTTCCGTGCCAAGGAAAGTGTGGTAGACTGGAGCCTTCTTTGCGAAGGGGTTCTTGCCCTTGTCGTCGCTTGAATTCTTGGACTCCTCCTCCTTATTCTTCCCTTTGCCCTTGCCTCGTGGTCTGTTCTTCCGACTTTGCTTATAGCCAGACTGCGGGTCTTCCTTGAGGTTGTTGACGAACTTGCAGTGTCGATTGGTATGGGTGGCCTTGCCATTGGCATTGAGGTGTACGAGGCATGGCATATCGCGGTACTCTTCGTAGGTTTGGGGAACACGGAGCGGCTCCGAGGTGGTTTCACTTCCTCGTTGCTGCCCACGACCAGCTCCCCTTCCTCGGCCACGTTGTCCACCTTCTCCTCGTCCTACAAAAGTCATAGTGACCATGTCGGTAGATTGCTTTTCTTCTGGAGCAGTTTTCCACTTTGTACTGCTATTCCTCCGAGCTTGAGTTGGAACGGCCGTTGCCGGCAAAGAGCCACGAGCATCGTCGTCGGCAGCTGCAAACTCACTAGCCAACTGAATCATCTGATTCAAGTCAAGCTGGTGATTGTCCTACAAGCGCTTCATCTTATGTCGGAGCAGCGTGCCCCTTTCCACCCGATGAAAAGGCGCCATGCGGTGGCGAGCATGCACTCTGCAATTGAAATTCTTCATATCCAGCCATCGGGAGAGGTAGGCGCGAGATGTCTCGTCTTTTTCTTGCATGCACCGCTGTAGATCGCCCACAGTACAGGGACGTTTGTATGTACCCTCAAAGTTCTTGGTGAATGCTTCTTGCATGTCCAGTCAGTTGTAGATAGATTTCTCTGGCAAGTCGTCGATCCATTGACGGGCCATGCCTGCCAACATTAACGGGAGGTACTTGACGGCGATGTTGGGTTGCCTCCGGCAATCTCCACCGCATTGCCGTAGTCCTGCAACCATATGGCTAGGTTGGCGTTGCCGTCATAGGGCTTGATGGTCTTGTCAATCCGGAAACCTTTGGGGTAAGTTGCGGACCTTATTACAGGTCCAAAACAACGTGGACCCAGGTATGGTCCTTCCCGGGCCTTGTGGATATTGTCGATCCGTGAACGTGCATTGTACGGCTCCAGGTTCTTCTTTTTGTCAACAGGGGATGGGCTGCGTGAACAACGCGGGCCTCTTCCGCCAGGGTGACTGCTTGGTGGTGACGGAGGCGGAGGTGGCGGTGGGTTAGCTTTCTTGCTGTTACCCTCCTGCGACGCCTCACGCCTGTCACGGTTGATTGTCGGACGTGGAGGGTCATGGCGTGACCTGCTCTTGTGTCCTTGGTTGCGCTCTTCGTCATGACGGGTCTGCTCCGCGTTGTTGCGGATGACGATGCCGCACTGCTTAGGTAGGGGCATCTCCGCACGATGGTGAGCTTTGTATTCTTCGTGACATCGGGGGGATCGGGGCGGTGGCAATGGGCGACGAGGTCGGGCCTTTTCTCCGTGGTCGGAGGATATGGGGATAGCATCCTTCCTGTTGCGCGCATCCCTCCGTCTTTGCTCTGATGAAACCGTCTGGGACCCGACATCAAGAGGAGATCTAGACCTTGGCGTCTTGTACTGGCTAGATCGGCAGAGCGCTGGGTCAGACTCAAGCCTCTGAGAGGTGGCCTTTTCCTGCTGGTTCACCGCCTTGGCCACTAGGTCATAGACCTGTTCTACTGCCTCAGGCGATCTATCCTGCTCCAGAAGGGTCTTGGCGACGGCGAGGTTAAGGAGTGGGGTGGGCATCACCTGCTTGCCTTCACTGTCAATGTATGGCTTGGCCTGTGCCGGCTTCGAGGGAGCGCATCCTAGGTTACGCCGTACACCAGGATTGTTGATGACGCGAGCTGGAGCTTTCTTAGCCTTCTGCTGCTGTAGCAAAGTCTTGTACTCGGCCTCCATTGCTCTAGATTTTTCTATGGACTTCTGCGTGTTTACCAGATCTCGATCTAGTTTAGCGCCTTGCTCCGTGATGGCCTGCGCTTCCTCCAGCAGCTACTGGCGCTTCTCGTCAAGCTGGGTCACGTTCCGGATATGAGCAACGGTTAGCGGCTCGACGAGGAGATTTCCATACATCACTCTATCATCTGGAGTAACTTGGGATGCTACAGACGTAGATGCTGGGGGCGGCAAGTTTGCGGTGTTATTGTTGCTTGGGCCGGTGCCGAGTTCCTGCGGCTGCTGCACTGGTTAGGCGGAGGAGGCATGACCTTTGCGCAATCAATGTCAGCAGCTATAAGTGGCCCCTTACCCTTGTCCAGCGCTGTAGGTGGAGCTTGTCCGGGTTGATCTTCATCCATCGCCGTCCCAATGGTGACGAACACCCCTCGGGACGTGATGGCGTTGTTGGCTTGCTCGTCGCGCGAGTACTCCTCCATCTCCTGTATAGCAGAGTCTAGCTCTTCTGGACTGAAGTCTATCTCATCTGAATCTGCACTAAAATCAGCATAAAGCGCGTCAATGACAGAGTCGGAGGGTGATAGTACTTCCAAGATGACGGGCGGTGGAGGTGAAACGACCTCGATGATGACTGGAGGTGGTGGTGCGGGTGCAACGATGGCGGCCGGAGGCGGTGGTGGTGGTGGCTGAATCGGAGGGGCTCCATCAATGAGAGCAAGCGCTGTCTGAGCTGCTGCTTCAGCCTCCGCGTAGTTTTTGACGGTGTTCACCATGCCTTCGAAGTTAAGGCGTCCTGACGCCTACTGCCGTCTTAGAGAATGTCGGAGAAGCGTGCCATGGTCCAGTCCTTCCACAAAGTGATACATAGCATCCTCATTGGGGTAGTGGGCCAGATCGGCTCGTATACGGAGCCACCTGGCTAGGTAATCGTGGGGTTTTTCGCCTTCTCTATGAACGCAGCGCGCCAGATCGAAGATGGTAACCATGCCGACAAACTTGGATCTCTGCTGTCCAGACGCACGGGCGAAGCCGGCAGATTTGAAGTGATCTTCCACCTTTATATCCTGCACATGGGCGGTTTGGGTGGGCCTTGAATTTTTCCGATCTTTGTCGGGAAACTACGAGGAAAGATCCGACATCGATCCTTCCACAAACGTATCCTGTCCGTAGGCGGTCCGTGCGAGCCTTGGTGCTTTCCGATCTTTGCCGGCAAACTCCAAAGAGAGATCCGGCATCGATCCTTCCACAAACGCGTCCTGCCCGAAGGCGGTCCGTGCGGGTCTTGATGCTCCTCCGACTCCCAGGGAACTAGTTCCCGAGTCGGTTTAGCCGATGAAGAGGTGGATGTCTCCAATAGGAACGATCGAACACCGCGTAGGGTTCGCCTTCGCCGGGATCCAGAACTCATCAGGAGGGACGATCAGAATGTTGCCGGAGAAGAGAACGCGACCGATGGCTATGGTTTCGCCGATTCCCGCGAAGATCTTGGTCCTCGCCCGCTGAAGAGCCTGAAGCACCTCATTCCCCACGGTGGGCGCCAACTGTCGTGGTATTGCCGACGAGTACGCCATGGAGGAGTCCTCACAGTGCGTGTTTTAGAGACGTGGGGTAAGGCAGACGGTTGACGGGTACGAGGTAACACAGCTTACCCAGGTTCAGATCCCACAACGGTGGCGGAATCCTACTCCTTCTATAAATCACTATAAGGGCAATACGCCGAGTTATAGAGATAGGTTCGCTGTGCGAGGTTGTATGAAGTTGTGTATGATCGTGCCCTAAAGGCTCCCATAGGCCCGACTTATATTGTCGCCAGGTCCTAGAGTTACAAGGAAAAGTCCTAGCCGGACATGTTAGAGAGTCCTACACTGTCTATCACTAGTCTTGTGTATCTTGCACTCCAAGGCTCCGGGTACGCTGGTGACTCCACCGTAGACTTCCTTTATCCGGCATGGGCCTCCCTTCTGGATCCATCTAATTGGGCCGCCCAGCAGGCCATAATCCATGCTACCAACTATGGGCCACCCGGGTTAGAGGGATAAGAGACATGCTATAAGGATAGCCATATAGCATATCCCCAACACTTGGGGTGCCCAAGGCATCCCCTTCTTCATTAATAAAAATCTCAGGTCTGTCTAGACAATTCGTTTTTATTGTTTCATGCACAGTTGTGTTGTTCTTGGAGCATCTTAGTTTTCATTTGCTTTGCTTAGTTTGCTTTAGTAGTTTGGACCCCCGCTCTCGGTGTGTTGTTTTGCATATAAGTTTGCTTGGTGTTTGGAAATGAGTAGTAAGTTCATGCTTGAAGTGCAAGAGGAGCTTGCATTGACTATGACTTAGACTTCATCATGACATGCTAGGTGTTGTTTTGGCATTATGCTTAGTGATTATTGATGTATCATGTCTTGTTCCAAAAAATTGGGATTGCTTAGTGTGCCCTAAAGAAATTATGCGTTGTTTTAGCATGCAAAAGAATAATATTGTGGTATTCTCCTTTGATGTTTTGCTTGGGTTAACTTGGCACATGCTCACACCATGTTATGACTATGATAAGTCACCATTAGCCTCTATGATCATTTAGTCCTTGACTTGTAGTACCACTCTTTGCTTTGATTAGTTTGCTTTGTTGCATTGCATAATTATGGCCATTATTGCTCTCTTATTTGGTTGCTCCCAGTCTTTTGCTAGCCTCCACTTGTATGAGTAAGTTCTACTCATGCTTCCAACTCCCAAGAAATCAAGTTAAGTGTGCACTATAAACTCCTATGCATGGTGTGTTACACCATTCCAAGTATATTCTTGTTTTCAACTATCTTCCAATTAAATACTATTTTGTTTTGTGAAAACTTAGTGATTAAATCCCTCACGAACTTGATGGCACACTTTATTCTTTGCCCCTAATAAACTTGAACCATTGTGACAAATTTGTTGTATATGCTTGCACTTATAAATTGGAATTAGCAGAACCATGCTGTCATGGGGAACGTTTCCAACATTACACTTACCTTGTTATACTCAGTTGATATCACGTTCTTTTGTCCATGGATGTCACCGGTGTGAAATAAAGAGGGAACTTGTAAGTCCATGGAGTTTGTATCCTGTGTTAGATAAACACCTGGGCCGCTAGCCTAAGCCATGCCTAATCATGGTGGAAACTTGCAGCATCACCATAGTGACATCTATGAAGCATTCTTCTTATAAAAAAGTGACAGCTTGAGAAAAGAGGAAAAAGAGAAAAAGCACCATATTCCCATGGTACATAAGAAGAATTGCTGAGATGCTCATTGTCTGCTTTCCTTGTCATTTTGGTTATGGGAAAGCTCCTGTACCATGTGCAAGGGGTACCCCGTTGGCGGTTGTCAATGATATGCAAATACTTACGGTGACAAGAACTTACCTAGAACCAAAGTTGAGTATGCATGAGGTGTGCCCTTGTATTCAAGGGGCATGACATTGCCAAATTATACTTCGTCAAGCATATACTCTAGCTTTGCCACTTTAACCTTAACCACTTCAAGATGCTTATGATAGGGGCAATGAGGGCTGAAAGCTAACTAGTACCATAATTATTGGAAGCTCTTTTTGAAACTTGTAATCCCTGCTTCCTTTACAAAAAGGCCTTTCTTCCACCATTATTGAGTCTCCACCTTCTACCTTTAGGAACCATTAAGAGAGCATAGTTGTCATTCTGTGTGCAGTGTTCCAAAGCTTATTAATTGATGCATATTGTGTTATTACTTGCTCTTGTGCTACTTGTTTCTAGTCACCCTTGTGAAATTTGCAGGTGTCCTATGCATTATATTTCTACTCTATGAGGGACAAGCTGATTTCCACTATGCTATGTTTTCTGCAAGTGAAACAAACAAACGTTTTTCAATGCATATTATTCATGATCTTTGTTTTTAGCTTGCCATGTTGCATGCATAGTTACTATGTCCTATTGTTAGAACTCCATCTTTCATGCACATGTTTAGAGTTCTTTAATCCCAGCTTTCACTGCTTGCAAATGGTTGGATCTTTATTGTGAGGGTGCATGTCACCTCAAAAATTATTCTTTTATCACTTACCTACTCAAGGATGAGCAGGAGTTAAGATTGGGTATGCTGATACGTTGGAAACGTATCTATAATTTTTGATCATCCATGCTTTTTTAGTATCTACTTTGCTTTACTTGTCCACACTTTGAGGTGCTTTTTACATGTTTTCTGGTACTAACCTATTGACAAGTTCCAATAGTGCCAGATGCCTGTTTTCTGCTATTTTTGGTTTCAGAAAAGTTAGTAAAGAAATATTCTCGGAATTGGACTGGACAAACGTCAAAGTTAATTACTTTCCGTGGGGAACAAGAAGTCCAGAGGAGAGCCGGAGGGGCCGGCCAGGGGGAACAGACCCACCCAGAGCGGGCAGGTGGGCCACAGCTAGGGTTTATGCCCTGGTCGCCTCCCGGAATCGCCCCTTCGCCTATAAGGAGCCCCCGATGCAGAAACCCTGGGTACCCGATCAGAAATCCACGAAACCGTCTGTAGCCACCACCACCATCGTCCATAGATCGGGGGGATCTGAAGTTCTTCCTGGCACCGCGCCAGAGGGGAGATCATCCCGGAGGCCTTCTCTCTGATATGATTCGTGAATAGTTCCACCTTGTACTATGGGTCCATGTAGTATCTAGATGGTTGTATCTCCTCCTTTGTGCTTTCATGTATAGATCTTGTGAGCTCCATTCATGATCAAGATCTAATCTATTTGTAATCATGCATGTTGTGTTTGCAGGGATCCGATGGATATTGAGATTATTATGTTGGTTTGATTAATGGTTTTATATTTATGATTCTATCATGTCTATGTTGTTTGTGATCTTGCATGATCCCCGTTGCTAGTGGTTATCTTGGCCAAGTAGTTGCTAGTGACTCCAAGAGGGAGTATTTATGCTCGATAGTGGGTTCATGCCTCTAGTCACTACAAGAAATGTGGAAAACTATGACCTTCTGATAGTGACCGTGGACAAAATCGTCATAGATCTATGACAATTTTGCACCAGAAAGTCATAAGCCGTTCGAAGGGGTCAAAACCTTGAAAAATTAAGACGTTTTGACTCCAAAACGTCATATTTGCACTAGCTAAAATCGTCATAATATAACGTATTTAGCATACAAAATTTATTATAGCTGATTACGACGATTTAAATTGGTCATAACGTTCAAAATAGAATAAAGTTGAAATGACTAAGCATTTGCCCTAGAATTTTTATCTATGTGGCATGTCTATGTATTAGTTTTTGCATACGTGGCATACCTATGTGTCAGGACCCACAAACTGACCTTATGCGCGCCTCTGAGATAATAAGCAAAAAAGGGCCAAAGGGGGACTCGAACCTGAGACCTCTCTGCGGATATAAGGAACCTAAACATCAGACCAACACATCTTAGCTAACATATATCCGCGCTAACGTCATTTAACAACAACCCGCGATTGAAAATGGGCCTGGCGCCCATGTTTGTCCTAATGGGCCTCGCTAGGAAGGTATATTTGGGTTGCCTTTCACCTTGGGGCACGGTAGATTAGGTCCGGTTAGGTTCTTTTCATTTTTGTTTTTATGTTTTCATAATTCTTGTGTATCTTTCTCATAAGAACTCGAAAGTAATTGATTTTTGTCTCTAAATTTTTATAAATTTCATTAGTTCATACTAGGATGTTAATTATGAATAGTATGATTACTTTAAATGGTGGATGTACTAATCCCATATTACTCCATAGTAGGGATAATATCATAATTCAAAATATAATTTTGAAACTAGGGTTTTGAAGGTTCTTAGCTAGGGGCCGAGCCTCTCTAAACTTGCATTGGATCTCTGAAGAAACATGTTATTATGAGTATAAAAACCATTTTTTCAAAAAACAATGGGCATCGGATCATGTACCTGTAGTTCAAATCAGACCCACTTCCTACCGATTCGGCAGGAATTTGTCTTTTTGGCCAGGGGTGGACGGAAAGGTTTCAGATACCCCGGTTGGGACATTGTCCATGTAAGGTGGTCTAATATTTTTACAAAATGTGGCAGTACCATTCTAAAACTGTCATTTGGTGGTTGCTTCACAAAACGCCCCGTTTTTTGCGCTCGGAAAATGGAAAATGGATTTTCCGTGCGTTGAAAAGGAAAACTTTCTCCTGCAACATTGTTCTCCATGCCATGATACATATGTGTGCATAATATGGGCACATTATCACAAACTATGCCCTGATTCTAGCCATACCATTGGTCATTTGACCCGAAAGCCACGGAACCTCGAACATGATAGGTCATTTTGTGAAGGGTTTTTTGATACATACTCAATTTACCAAGTTTGGTATTTTTCCTTGCAATTATGTCACATAATAAGACACCGCACGAAGGATTTGCGTTGATCGGACCGTTTTTATGCCCGTTTCAAACTATGGTCAAAACGGCGGGGATGAAGGTTCTTAGCTAGGGGATGAGCCTCGCTAAACTTGCATTGGATATCTGATGAAACAGCATATTCTGAGTCTAAAAATGATTTTTACCAAAAATCATGACCATCGGATCATGTACCTGTAGTTCAAACCGGACTCACTTCCTACCGATTCGGCAGGAATTTGTCTTTTTCGCCAGGGGTGAGCGGAAAGGTTTGAGATACCCCGGTTGGGACATTGTCCATGTAAGGTGGTCTAATATTTTTACAAAATGTGGTGGTACCATTCTAAAACTGTCATTTGGTGGTTGCTTCACAAAACGCCCCGTTTTTTGCGCTCGGAAAATGGAAAATGGATTTTCCGTTCGTCGAAAAGGAAAACTTTCTCCTGCAACATTGTTCGCCATGCCATGATACATACGTGTGCATAATATGGATATATTATCACAAACTATGCCCTAATTTTAGACATAACATTGGTCATTTGACCCGAAAGCCATGAAACCTCGAACATGATAGGTCATTTTGTGAAGGGTTTTTTGAGACATACTCAATTTACCAAGTTTGGTATTTTTAATTGCAACTATGTCACATAATAAGACACCACGCTAAGGATTTGCGTTGATCGGACCGTTTTTATTTTTTATGCCCGTTTCAAACTATGGTCAAAACGGCGGGCATCAAGGTTATTAGCTAGGGGTTGAGCCTCACTAAACTTGCATTGGATCTATGATGAAACAGCATATTGTGAGTCTAAAAATGATTTTTACCAAAAATTATGAGCATCGGATCATGTACCTGTAGTTCAAACCGGACCCACTTCCTACCGATTCGGCAGGAATTTGTCTTTTTCGCCAGGGGTGAACGGAAAGGTTTGAGATACCCCGGTTGGGACATTGTCCATGTAAGGTGGTCTAATATTTTTACAAAATGTGGTGTTACCATTCTAAAACTGTCATTTGGTGGTTGCTTCACAAAACGCCCAGTTTTTTATGCTCGGAAAACGGAAAATGGATTTTCCGTGCGTCGAAAAAGAAAACTTTCTCCTGAAACATTGTTCGCCATGCCATGATACATATGTGTGAATAATATGGGTATATTATCACAAACTATGCCCTGATTCTAGCCATAACATTGGTCATTTGACCCGAAAGCCATGAAACCTCGAACATGATAGGTCATTTTGTGAAGGGTTTTTTGAGACATACTCAATTTACCAAGTTTGGTATTTTTAATTGCAATTATGTCACATAATAAGACACCACGCTAAGGATTTGCGTTGATCGGACCGTTTTTTATTTTTTATGCCCGTTTCAAACTATGGTCAAAACGGCGGGCATCAAGGTTCTTAGCTAGGGGTTGAGCCTCACTAAACTTGCATTGGATCTATGATGAAACAGCATATTGTGAGTCTAAAAATGATTTTTACCAAAAATTATGAGCATCGGATCATGTACCTGTAGTTCAAACCGGACCCACTTCCTACCGATTCGGCAGGAATTTGTCTTTTTCGCCAGGGGTGAACGGAAAGGTTTGAGATACCCCGGTTGGGACATTGTCCATGTAAGGTGGTCTAATATTTTTACAAAATGTGGTGGTACCATTCTAAAACTGTCATTTGGTGGTTGCTTCACAAAACGCCCAGTTTTTTGTGCTCGGAAAACGGAAAATGGATTTTCCGTGCGTCGAAAAGGAAAACTTTCTCCTGCAACATTGTTCGTCATGCCATGATACATATGTGTGCATAATATGGGTATATTATCACAAACTATGCCCTGATTCTAGGCATAACATTGGTCATTTGACCCGAAAGCCATGAAACCTCGAACATGATAGGCCATTTTGTGAAGGGTTTTCTGAGACATACTCAATTTACCAAGTTTGGTATTTTTCCTTGCAACTATGTCACATAATAAGACACCACGCGATGGATTTGCGTTGATCGAGCCGTTTTTTTATTTTTTTATGCCCGTTTCAAACTATGGTCAAAACGGCGGGCATGAAGGTTCTTAGCTAGGGGTTGAGCCTCACTAAACTTGCATTGGATCTCTGATGAATCAACATATTGTGAGTCTAAAAATGATTTTTACCAAAAATCATGAGCATCGGATCATGTACCTGTAGTTCAAACCGGACCCACTTCCTACCGATTCGGCAGGAATTTGTCTTTTTTGCTAGGGGTGAACGGACAGGTTTGAGATACCCCGGTTGGGACATTGTCCATGTAAGTTGCTATACTATTCTTGAAAAATGGGGTGGTAGCATTTTAAAACGGTCATTTGGTGGATGCTTCACAAAACGCCACGTTTTTGCGCCCAGAAAATGGAAAATGGTTTTTCCGTGCGATAAAAAGAACTTCCTCCTGCAACATTATGATCACATGTGCATCTTGGAATACGAACAATGTTATCACAGGAATTTTTATTTTAGTTGCAAAAAAAGTCATTTCTGATTTTCAGAGTGCAAAGAATGAGGTATTTTCTGAACGAACCAATCAGAACAGAGGAAAGAGCCTCTCACGGATCAGCCTTATCGGACCGATCTGGACCGTTCAGTGCCCACGGCCTTACACCCTGTGGCTCACCCAAAGAAGCACAATTTACACCCCGCCATGCCCACGGCCTTTGCAAACCCTATCCTCACCAACTCTTCTCTAACCTATCCGCACGCGCCGCCTCCCCCAACATCCGACCCCCTCCTCGGGCACCACATCGGCGGCCACCCCAGATCTCCAACACCGTGCTTCTCTTCCTCGCTGGTGACCAAGCTTAGACCATCTCCCCTGGAATCCCCCTCCTCCCCTCTCTCCATGACACCTCATGAAACCTAGCCCAGATCCTGGATGTCCGGTGAGGAGCGCTCATGCCGTGCTTCCTTGCGGCGGAGATCAGATTAGAGTTTATAATACCGGAGCGGTCCACATCATCCTCTCCGGTGCCGCTGTCTCCTCCTCCTTCGTGCGGGCCGACCCCAAGAAGATAGGCTTCTTCCTCCTCGCTGGCGAGTCCCTCCTCGAGGCCATCGCCGAGTTGCTGGACCGAGCGACGGTGGAGAAGAAGCCCGCGGATCCCGAGGACCCCAGCAGCCCTGACGAGCCCGACCTCTTCGGGTGCGTCCTCACCCTCTCCCGCGACCGTGTCTGGGCGAACCAAATCCACAACCTCATGTCCGCGCTCCTCGTCGCGCTGCTGCTCTATTGCCTCTCCGCCGTCGAGGACTAGCACTATATCCGTGTCACGGGCATGCCATGCAGATGGGATGTCGCCTTACTGAGGTAGGATGAATCCGCATTCTTCTCTATTCGTGAACATGCTTGCTCGTTCCTGGCTAGTGTTGAGACTAGTGTGTTGCACCCTGTTTTGAGACTAGTGTGTCGCATTCCTGAGGTAGGATTAATCCCTTTGCACCCTGTTTGAGACTAGTGTGTTACACCCTGTTTTGTTGAAACACCTTAATTTGGTTAGATTGTAATGTGTTCACTTCCCTCATATGATACATCTTTGGGATTAGTGTAATCTGGCCACTGCCCTCATATGATGCATTTTCTTTCTTCATATATATGCTTACATCCTAAATTGTCTTCACTTTTTTCTAATAGAATGTAAGGGATCGTGTGTGCTTGTTAATATGCATACCAGAATAAGATGTGTATTCTTAGATTAGTTTGTTCTTATTCTCATATTCTTGGATTTATACATTGGAGGTCTACTATGCAACATGTATTCGTCTAGTACCATTAGTAGTGCAACTGGTTTATGTATAGCCAATATAGGTATAAGACCTCTACCAAATATAATAAGTATTATCATGTGTGATCCTTCATTCTGAGTTTTGGACATATTGATTATCTTCAAACTATGCAACTGTAGTCTACAGCATCGAGCTAAATGTTCATATTTTAGCTTTGTGTGGTGGTTTATTTTAATTTTTGGGTTTCAGTGGGGGTGCACCAAACTGCTCAGTGGTCTAACACCTTGTGAATTCTTTTGAACATGCTCAGTTTTGCAGCTTTCTATGTCAGTAATTGGTCACTTTACATTGTCCTATATGTGAAAACAGATGCCCACTTCAAGGATGATCTTGTCCTGGATAGTCTGGATGCAATGGAGGTTGTGATGGCCTTGCAAGAGGAATTTGGTTTCGAGATACCTGATGATGAAGCTGACCAAGATTGACTCCATCAAAGTTGTGGTGGACTTCATAGCCTCACACCCCAAAGCCAAATGAGTGTTGTGATATACTTGTTTAAGTTTTACTGCCATGAAACTTCTGAATAGATTTTTATTAGGATCTAGTTAATCCCTTTGCTTGAGTTACATTCCATTTGGAGTCTCCATTGCAAGTGTTCAGTTCTGGTACTTTTACTTCGTGTTTCCTCTTTAGAGTACAACTACATGGATGGTTTGGTACTGGTAATTTTACTAGATCTAGGAGAAACATGTCCTATTGGTACTAATAGGAGAGCAATAGTATTATTGATTCATCACTAGATGCATTTTTTATTTCTTCAAATGTCCTATTGGTACTATATATGGAATCATCAGACTTGTTAAGCTTCATTGAGATGTTTGAACCTGAACCTTTTATGTTTGGCGCTTGCAGTCGACAGAGTAGAAGCAGTTGAACCCCATGTGGGAGATCAAGGTGTAGAAGCTCGTCCTCAACATCTCCGTCGGTGTCAGCAGAGGTCACCTCACTCGCACCTCCAAGGTATAATATGCCTATCTATTTATCTTCCTAGTCCCCTTATGAGCTCGCATGTGAAGGATTCAGATTAAGATATGACTATGTTGGTTGCAAGGTTTGGTCGATGTTCAGTTCAATACCGTGTGTCATGCTTCGCTTACAGCAATCTAGTTGCTTTAGTAGTTTGTGGAATTGCAAGTCATCAATGATCTAGCCTATCTTGCCACTAGCCTATTTGATCCGTGGAGTACCTATCTTGTAGCCTGCTAGTAGGACATGCATCAGCTAGTGATACACATGCATGTATTGGTTACCGCATCATGTGTAAAGAGTCAGTCAATTCAACAAGTAGAAATTCAAACTATGTAGTCAGTAGTCTATTGGATTTTGGTACTTGCGAGCTTTAATGGAAATGGACTTACTATAGGTAATATGCTGCTATTTATTTATCCAATTCATATCACTTATTCTAGCTTTTCTGTTTGACAGAAATAAGAAGGTCGAAGGAGGATATTGGAAGTTCTTCGATGTGTTATATCTAGGCCAGCAACAATGGCGCCATAAGTAGTAGGGAGCTCTGCTCCAGGCATTGACAACGAGTAGCGAATCTGTCATGTTTACATCTATTGTATTTGCTGTCTTTTTGGTTATTGTGTCTCAAATTTGGCTGTTGTATCTTCTATCATGTTTATATCCGTTGTATCAGATATCTATATCTGTTATGATGATCTAGTTATCATGTCATGTAATAGTGTTACTTATTAGCCTCGTGGCTGTTATGTTTAAATTCTGGATTATATACAGTTGTGTTGTGTGAACTATATATTTGGAAATGTTGTTGGGCTGGTTTGTACATTCGGGTCCGTACTGGATCTAAAAAGTACATGTGGAATTAATAATAAAACAGGAAAAGGGTTGAAAATAAAAAAGAAATCGACTGTAAAGAACAAAGGCCCAAAAGGGAATACACCCTAAAAAAGGCCACGGCCCATAGACACGACATAAAATGAAATGCTCTACAAATGGCCTAGGCCCAAAACAGAAAAAGTCCAGCATTATTGGGCCAGCCCATTTAGATCACTAAAATGGACTGGGCTAATTTTGATTTAAGACGATTTAATTTCGTCACAATTTTTCCACGTAGGATCGGCCACGTAGGATCTGAGCTGGCTTGGCTAGATGGTCCATGACGATATTAGATCGTCATAGACATTATGACGATTTAATATTGTCATAGACGGTTATGACGATTTTACCAAAAATGTCGTTATAGTTCATTTGCGACGCCCAGCTTTCGACGATCTCAAAATCATCATAGAATCGTCATAAACGAACTACTATGACGATTTTGTGACGAAAATGGAGGGTCATATATAGCCAGATTCCTTGTAGTGAGTTTCCAAGAGAAGTGACCGAAATTATTCGGTTATAGATGTGTTGTTGCTACTAGGGAGAAAACAACGGTCTCTTGTTCATGGAACATGTGGACTGTTTACCTTACACACTTTGCTTAAAGCAGTTGTCTGTTGCTTGCAACTTAATACTGGAGGAGGTTAGGATGATAACCTGAAGGTGGACTTCAAGTCATAGATGTAGTTGGATGACGGTCTATGTATATTGTTGTATTTCCCAATCAACTTCATAGGATCTTTCTGGCTAGTAATTGTATTGTTATGCCTTGCTCATTTCCTGTCAATTGCCCCATTGTAATTTGTTTACCCTTCATGCCATGTTGTTTATCTAAGGAGAGCACCTCTAGTGAACTATGGACCCCGGTCCAATCTTTACCACTGATACATCTTCCACTGTTACTTGTTTACTTGCTATAAACCATTACCTTCCACACCATACGTTTAATCCTTTGTTATAGCAAACCGGTGAGCTTGACAACCTCACTGATTCGCTGGGGCAAAGTCTTGAGTTTGTGTTGTGCAGGTCTCCACGTTGCCAACAACACCTTTGAGACGTTTCCTTCCTCCTTCGGGTTCGATAACCTCGGCCTCTACTAAGGGAAACTTGTTGTTGTGCTCATCACACCTTGATATTGGGGTTCCAACGAAGTGTCCCACGTCAACACTGGGTGCACGCATCAGGTGGTGAATTGGGTTTACAATCTATAGACACTGTTGCACCTAAAGGTGGTGAACTGTGATATGGAGATTTCTGTCTTATGATTTGTATGCTTTTCTATCGAACCTGTATTATGTAGCTACCTTCGCTTTTGGCTATTGAACTATAGTGTGGAACCGGAACTACTCCAAGTATGTAATAATATTTGGATACTTAAGTATTATCGATGATAAAGCAATGCTAACTGAGCTGCACGGGAATTGTCCTCTGCCACTTCCAGGCTTGGTCTTTGTCTCATCTCCTTTTCACAAGCACGGTCAAAAGATGGTTATGTTCCTTTTCTTGTAATGTTAGTATGCTCGTGTTATTGATCTGGCAACTTTGTGCTGAATTTGTTTGTTACCCAATCGGATTTTTTAAACAATCCAATCGGCTTTTATGATTCTGCATACAAACATATTTGTTCACATGACTTGAACAGCAAACCGTATATCCTTTGGATCCACTAACACATGGAGACATGCAGTTATTTTTTTGAAACAAGCAAAAGATTTGCCATTTTAATTGATAGAGTGGGACATGCAATTCAATTACATTAAGATAACTACTCGTAGAAGTCATAGAATGATAGGGATTTCTATAGGAAATATGTTGGGGATATATTTTCCGGGTATACCCATAGGACTCGCTGACCAGGGTGGCCCACCAACGGGTTAGAGCTTTGCTTCACAGGCAGCCCAGTCAGAGAAAGAGGAGGAGACAGTTCTGGCTACGACAAGGCCCCGAAGAGTTACAACTTAGGCTTGTAGTATTACTTGTAGTCCAAGTTGTATCTAGTTACCGACTCTGTAATGTAGCCAGATAGGTCTCTCCTATAACCCTAGGCCCCGGTGACTATATAAACCGGACGTATGGGAAGCTTAAGGAAACACAATAACACAACCAATCGTAACACCACAATCAACTCGCACAAGAGAACCTCTCTTGTAATCCATTGTAACATCCGGCTTACGCCAATATATTACTGGGTTGCTAGTAGGAGTAGGATCCGATCACCACAGTCAGATCTGAACCTGGGTAAACTTGTGTTCACCGCTCCTGGAACATCCGACGTCTCACACCCCATCTTTCCAACGCCACTAGGACCCCCTATGGCGTACTTATCGATAATACGACGACAGTTGGCACCCACCGTGGGGCAGGTGACCTTTGGAGCTTCGTTCCAGGCGGAATATGCGCGTGCAGGGATCGACAAAACTATCACCATGGGTCACATGGTCTACGCCAATTATGTCCCTCTCGTGCTTCTCGAAGACTTGTATTCTGGCTTCGAAACCCTTGACGACCTACACAATCATGTCTATTGGCGAGATCGATGTCTATCTCGGTTTTGCTGAACCTGACCAACCACTTTGAGGTGATGACCATGGAGGAAGAGAAATACGGATCTACTTTGTCTGCAGAGGCGGAAGAGTTCAAGATCTCGGAAGAAAACAAACCCACCTAGCCCACTCCCACAGTGGAATAAGAGGTGGAAGAAGAATCCAGATCTGATCTCCCTCTTGATATCGGATACATGGAGGAGGAATATATCCTCTACGGATCTGTCCTCCCGGATGTCGTAGCAGAAAAACTACCCTTGAAGCACAGGACAAAGGAGATGATGAAACGCCCCTACATCTATTACGAAGCAATCGCCGACATCAAGGAGAACTTTGAGATGGAGGAGGCGGAAACCCAACTATGCCACTACCTCAAGAACATGAACAAGAAGAAGCACTGTTTCGTGTACCACATAAGCTCTGGATCCTACTCTGTCGATGCTGGAGCCAGTAGCGATTCGGTCCTAGACGCAATCGAAGAAAATGCTGAATTACCTGGCTCCCCTCAAGAGTCAATAACGTCGCAGGAACTTCGAGACTTCGACAAAGAGATGGAGGAGTATGAACAAGAACACATCTCCAAGCAAACGCAAGGTGAGCCGAAAAATTATCCTAGGCCATATGATAGAATGTATGAAAGCTACACCTTGTAGGATGACATGGACACCGGAGATTCCTCTGAAGTCCACAAGCCAACCATGACGATAGTTTATCCCCCGATACCGGACCAAAAGCCGGCTTTGCCACTCGTACGCACTTTAAGGCTACTGGGCGGTCAAAGAAGAATAAGAACAAAAATCCGACACCGGCAGAGCCGGACGTCGAGGAAACCAACGAAGAAAAAGTTGATGAAGAGATCGAGATGGAGAATCAGGACAGAGATCCGATTAATACCACCCTGATCGACCCTCCTGTGGATGGACACGTCGTCACCAAGGGTGCGCATGAAATTTACGTAGATGCTCTCATGATTCCAATCCCAACGGCTTCGGATCTCACACCGGAGGCGCTGGAGAAAAGGGCTGAGGACTTGGAAAAGCACCGTCTATTTCTACTCGAAGAGGCTGCGCGCATCGTCGAGATGAGGCAGCAGTTAGACAATGATCCTGTGAAGTATCAGTTAGATTTCAAGTGATACCCAAACAATACAAGGGGAGGTCTGTTTCTTGCTAACAAGAACCCAAACATCCACAAAGATCTATTCAACGGAAAGGATGGAGAGAGGATTCGAGTCTACAGCATGCCGTTGGAAAACACTGTTGCATCTCGAGCCATCCTAGCCAACAATCCGTCTCCACAACAAGTCCAGTAGTGCGTCGTGTTACTGGACAAAGTATTAAAGCAGCAGAAAACGGCTGTGTCATTTAGTGTCAAACTGGCCTCAAAGTCCGAGTTTTGCCACACTGGCACTGACCAAAGCACTGATGTAAGGCTCCATAGGGATATGACTCAACGCTATCGTCCCCGTGGAGAAGAATAGAATTCAAGAACCGTCTAAAACGGCCACTCTCGCCGGCCGGCGTGTGACTAGGAAAGAGTTATTCCAGCTGCGTCCGAATATGCCATCAGGGCACTGGTCCCCGATCAGGACCATCGCCGGCAAAACAACCGCTATAGAGAAGACTCGGAAACACGCCGCCAGCGAGAGGAGAAAGATCAGCTAAGGATGCCACCACCGAGCCGTCAGGCTAGTAATGCCGGACGGAGAGATGATCCGGATCGTCCTGAATCAAGTAGGGACGATGCCCGAAGAAACAGGCATCGGGGTCAGCATAATGAGGCTCCACCGCCACCACCGTGTAACCCAGCCGGAAATAATTCACCAGGGCCACCATCGCCTCCTAGCAGCGACCATGAAGGATCCCGACGTAGCCATGGAAGCCGCATGGGCGGAGGTGGCAATGGTGAAAGGAGAAGCACAAATCTGACTGTGCCCTAGCAGAAGCCATCAGCCTCCAAGGCGTAGGTCTCTCTCGCCAAACGACGCTCGCCATTGCATTGAATCAAACATAGAGGCGCAGTGGTCTGAGGAGGACGACGTGTATGTGGGACCCAAGTACTTTGGACCACGCATACGTCAGACCAAATTTTTGGTTGACTTTGGTATTGCCAAACACATTCAGCCCTATGACGCGTAGCTCGGCCAGATACTTGGCTCCAGGATTTCTTCCAGGCCTGCTGCATCGCCAAAGGAGGAAACAGCCTGGTCGCAGTCCGATATCTCCCACTCATGTTGAGGAAGACGGCTCTATCATGGCTTAATGAACTACTAGAGAATTCAATTCACAACTGGTATGACATGCAAAATGCGTTCTTTTCAAACTTCGAGGGAACATACAAGAGGCCCTGCACAGTCGGAGACTTGCAGCGTTGCACACAAAGACCCGAAGAAACCTGCCGGGATTACCTCGGATGCTGGATTGACACGAAGAACTCCTGCGAGGGAGTAAATGAGCAAACTACAATAGAAGCTTTCATTGCAGGACTCCTAGTCGGACTTTTGCGTCACCGACTGAAGCGTGACCATGTCACAGATTTGGGAGAGCTGGTAGAGACGGTAAGAAAATATGCTGATGCCGATGATGATTCAGAAGGGCTTCTAAACATTCTGTTCCATCCCAATGCGGCCAAACAGCCAAAACAAGCTCAGAAGCGCAAGAACAACTCAGAAGATAAACCAGCTCCGGACAACGCATCTGTCAACACAACATTCGGATCTGGAAGACGAGGAGGACACAAAGGCGGCTGGGGTAGAGGCCGTGGAACTTCCCAAATCCAGGGCAGAGGAGATCAGCCGTAACATCCCTAAAATCATGTTTCAAAACTCATGCATATCATCCATGCATCCATGAGCATATAGGGTTCCTTTTCAAAACCATTTCAAAAACAGGAGCATCTGTTGCTCATTATGTTATGTAAGTATGCTCTAGCCTTATTGCTACCTTCTAATGAAAAAGGTACTTATTTTATTCAGTAATGTTTTGAGTTCAACTTAAGGGTTTTCCAAAGCTTGGGAAAAGTTTTCAAAACAAAGTATGAATATAAAACCAATTTTATGCCTATTATTTATATCTCATAAAGGCTTGGTTTTATTTTATTTTTCAAGTGACCAAAGTGTGTTTGAGTTAACAGAAGTGTTTGACACACATTTGAGTACAAAGTTCACTGTATAAAAATCTAGATTATATTTGAAATCAAACTTATTTGAATTAGGGTTTGAAAATCATTTCTAGAAAATCAAACAGAAAAAGAAAAGCAAAAGTAAAAAAATAAAACCTGGCGCCAGCCTTTTGGCCCATCACCACTAACAGCCCACAAGCCCACCCGGGTCGTTTCCCCCTCTCCCCTCGTTTCCTACCCCGAACACGCGTACCCACTCGCTGACGACTGGGCCCTCACTGCCACGTCACCCTTCGTCCTCAATCAACGCCGACGACCACCTCGCCGCTGCCGTTTTCCCCACTGATGCCGCGCTTAATTGCATTGATTCGGCGAGTGATTTACGCCCCCGCTCTGGCTACATAAACCCCTCCCCCTCGCGACCATTTCCCCCAACAGAGCTAGCCAGAAGCGCCACTAGGCTGCCCACAATTTTGCTCGCACCGGCGCGGTACCGAGCCACTCCGGCGGACGATTCCGGTAAGCTCCGTCCACCCCACTCGGTCTCGTTCACGCTAGGATGCTTCGTTTGACCACGCGACTCACGTCATGTGTTTTCTTTGTCTGCTCGTGGCCTAGATCGACGGATTCGACAACCACCGCAAGTGCCGACGCTTTCCTCATCTCCGATGAGAAATCACGGTATGAATCGAGCGCCCCTTGTTCTCTCCTTGAAACCATCTTGCTCACTGTGACCTTGCGCACCCCCTGATGCATTTTATTCGTGCAAGGACGGTGCAGAGCCTAGGCAACGTTGACGTCTGCAACCACCCGACGCCGCGCACGACTCCGACGAGCTCCAGCGACCACCTCTGCGTGCTCCTTCGCCAACGAAGCCTACCTTGAGCATCAGCAGCACACGGCGAGCACAGTAAGCCCCTTCTTCCTCTCCGTGCGACCTAGAACGTCGGCAACGACTCTGACAGAGCCGCCGCTGCCAGTCGCCGCCGCTAGCGCCGCCCGTTTAGGGTTAGCTGCTTAGGGCCGCTGGATCTTGATCCACTGGACGCGATAGATTCAATAACCGAAGCTGTACGGTTAGATATGAGCCGTTAGATTTTAGTTAGATCAGACGGTTCGCAAGCGTGATCCAGCGCGAAGCGGTACCAACCAACCAGATGCTGCCGTGTGGCATGAGTTTCGTTTTAAAAATTTGAATTAGATCAATTAGATGGTTAAACTTGTTTAATTCATAACTTTTGATTCCCACGTCCAAATTTGACAAATTTTATATCATTGGAATCAGGAGAGAAAGTCCATTCTAGTTATGCAATGTGTTTAATGTTTTGCCTTTGTTAAAATGGTGGTTTTTGCAGAAACATTTGTAGGCATAAAATGGGTATAGTAATTATTTGGAAAATGTTTTATTATTCAAATAAAGTTTATTTGGCGTGTTTTGTACTTGTTTATGGTTCAGTACTATGCACTTGTCTTGTTTGGTGTAGAAAATCATCACATGACCTTTTGCATGCATTCATGTATTTTTGCTTGTATATATTGTGTATGTGATTTCGTGTAGATTTTGGTGCAAATAGTGATTGTGATTGTGAGGATTGTTGCTACTCCCCAAGCTACCAAGGCAAGTGGTGCTTCATGATTTTATTCCTATGCTTTCAACTATGCATTAGAAATATTTTGCTAAGTCTTGCATGAATATTTTGATCTATATATGCTATGCTTGGGAAATCCTAGTAGTTGTAGAATTGCTAGAAAGTTTCTAAGTTAAAGATTCTTATCAATGCCATGCTTAGCCTAGCTAGTAGCAACCAAGGGTGGTTATATATTCATGCTATGAGAAAATATTTCTAAGTCTTTGGACTTGTGTTTTGTTTAATAAAACAACTAAGTGAATGAAACACCTGGGTGGAATGGAAAGAATGGTTTGTGTTGAGTGGTTACACAAGTCCCATTTCTATGGTTTACCTTGTGTATCTCACTTGTGGAAAGCCACCCGGGAACAAAGGGATTTGAGATGCCATATGTTAAGAAGCTTCTAGTGCAACCACTTGGCAATATGGGCTCTGCCTGGATCACATAGGTTGCAATAACTTAGCCATTTGTACAGCTGGTGGTAGTGGGATGATAGGTTGGAACGCGTCCATTTGGTCTAAGGGAAGGCTTCTGAAAGGTCCTGTCTTGGTGAAAATCAAGGCTTGTGGGGAAAGTGCACAACCTCTGCAGATGGAAGAATCTAAGTACTTAGCCATGTCCTTGGTATTGGACAACTTGAGCATCAAGACATGGAAGCTATCAAGAATCTCCTCATCCCAATTTCTAAGTAAAAACTTGTGGTTGAACAAGGGTGAAGGTTCCCCAAATTCTATTAGTGGTTCCTTGGGAAAGTTTTTGTCAAAGAAAAACTTAGTGTTTTCAAATAATAGGTAAAACCTATTTTGAGCAAAGCAAGCCTAAGCTACACCTAGCCAAAAATGCATATAGTATCTAGTTGCCAATATTATTCTAAGGTATCACTTGCCAATACTATTCCAATGTATTGACCCACTGTGGCTGTAACTTGTGATGTTGCAGGTTATTCTGATGGTGATTAGGGGTTATGAGTCTACACTCAACATGCTTGCCTGTGGCACATGAAGATGAAGAATTTTTTATCTTATTACTTATTTAAACTCTTGTACTAGGCCTGTGGCCATGGAGTTTGTAAAATACTATGTTTGTCTCTGGAATGACTTGTAATAATGACCTTTGTTTCTGTGTACTTCATCTTAAACTGTGGATGCTATCATTGATCCAGCGACTAGCATTGCAATCACAGGGATCCTTTCCATTACAAAGGAGGGATCTTACAGATGGTATCAGAGCACTGTGTTGCCTGTAGGATTATGACCCTAGGATTGGAAACTACTAAGGACAAAAATTAACAACTTCCACACTTGTATTTTCCTCTCGTAAACTTTCTCATCTCTATTTGTAGATGAACTCCATCAACGAAGCCGTGAAGAAGGGACCACTCATGACTATGACTTTGGAATGTGAGACAGAATTCCCCAAGGCTCTCAAGGACCTCATGGTTGCCATGGGAATACATGGTGCAGCTGTGTACAAAGGTTTTCCTGTGATGGATGAAGGAGTTCAATACTGGTGGGTGCAACTTCACTTGTATAAAAACAAGGAAGGCAACCACAAGGAATCAGGATTCTGCATGGTCACCAATTCAGTGATACACACTACATTCTTTGATTCAGGAAGGGATGCAGCTTGGAAGGCCATCAAAGAACTTGGTGATAGAATCAAGTGCAGAATGCTCAACACCCAGAATGACCTTAAGGAATAAAAGAAGCATACCCAAGAATTAGAGGCTACCAACCAAAGTTTAAGGGAGGACATCATTGACTTAGAAATGGAGTCATGTGATCTAGATAGATATATTGCCTCTAGGGATGCCCTGTTAGCCAACTTGGCAAGTGAGATGGGATTGTAACGTACTTCGTTAGTTGGACCACCACACTTATCATTCTATTTTCCAAATGTTGTTTAAAATAAGTTGAACCTTGGATGCTTGTAATGGTTTTATGTATGCCATGACTGTGTGTTTGGATTTCTAGAGTTATGCATGTGATGTTTTTTCTTGTGATTCATCTCTATGTATGTTGATTCTAACTTTTTCTATCTTATAAAATAGATGCCTAATGTTATTATCAGCACGGCTGAAGAGTTCAAGGGAACTCGCTTTGGCACTCGTCTCATTGAGCTCGCTAGTTTGCTCAATTTCCCACTTACTTCCATCATGATGCTTCCCCTCACCAAGTTCGAGAGGAAGGACCTTTGGGGCTTCAAGGTTATTCAGCCAGGACGCCAGACTGAGCCAGCAACGGAGGCCATCACCTTCAAGCTCATGCATGATGACAAGGAGAGAGGCCTAGAGGTAGTCATGCAGGATTTGCTTGGACGCTTGTTAGGGATACACTCTCAAGAGGTTAGAGGTACTCACTTCCACGCCTTCGGCAGACGTGACGAGGATGGTGAGGCCATTGACTATGAGGATACTTCTAGAGAGATAGAAGAGCCGATTCGTCTGTACCTCCAGGACTTAGAGGTTCTTCTTAGGCACCTAGACACTGATAGGACCAACATCATGCTTAGCAATGACGAACTCTAGGTGCAGCTTCGTGAGAAGGACAAGCTCTTTGCGGAGCAAGATGAGATAGTCAAGGAGATGGAGACCAAGTTTGAGAGTCAGGATAGAAAGTTCAAGAGTCAAGAGAAGAGAGTCCAAGATAGGAACAAGAGGATTCGAGACATGAATGCAGAACTAGAGGCCAAGGACTTAGAGCTCGAGCATCAACAAGATGTGATAGAGAGACTTCGTGCACCGAAGTGGGCTCTCAAAGCCAAAGTAGAGGCCTTGACCACCAATGTCGAGGAATACAAGACCGCGATGGAGAATGCAGGTCTTACACTTGTTGATGAGGAGGTTGATGCAGAGGAGTAGTGATGACTACTCATTTACCATTTATTTACCATGCTTTTTATTATTGAGTCGCAATGACCATCCAACATGTGGATGGCTTGCTATTTGTGTGTTTACCTTTCAAAAACTTGCTGTCTGTGTTGTTGAACTTTTACTACTATGATGCATGTTTGATGATTGTTATGTGATGTATTGTGGATGTTAGCATCTATGGGTATCTCATTCTTATCCTTATTGAAAACCACAGATACCTCCCCGACGTGCCAATCCCAACCCCAACAACAACAACATCACCCCTGAGATGCAGCAAATGATGACAGCTCAGACCCAGCTGATGCAAATGACGACTACTTTCATACAGAACCAGAACAACAACAACAACAACAACAGCAACAGCAACAGCAACAGCAACAACAACAACAACAACAACAACAACAACAATCAGAACAACCCACCGGGTTTTGACATGCTTACCAGGTTCTTAAGACTGAGGCCAGCAAAGTTCTCAGGAACTACTGATCCTATGGTGGCCAATGATTGGCTATGCTCCGTGAACAAGGACTTGGTAACTGTTGGCTGTACTGATGAAGAGAAGGTCAGATTTGCAGCAGACTTGTTGGAAGGACCAGCAGCCACTTGGTGGGATAGCTTCCAGATCACCACTCCCATTGCAGATGTGACATGGGATATCTTCGAAGATGGTTTCCGTACCGCTCACATCTCATCCGGAGTGATGAGTTTGAAGAAGAAAGAGTTTCATAATCTGAAGCAGCGCCACCGCAGTGTGGCAGAGTATATTGAGGAGTTCAACAATCTGGCGCATTATGCACCGGATGAAGTTGACACTAATGCTAAGAGGAAAGAGAAGTTCCTCGAAGGATTGAACGATGAACTGAACCTGCAGCTATCAGTGTCCTATGTCCCCACATACCAGTCACTTTGTGACAAAGCTGCCATCTTGGAAAGCAAGATGAAGCAAGTTCAAAGCAGGAAGAGAAAGCACAACTCTGACAAGCACAGCTCGGGATCGTTTCACAAGCGTTCCCATTATGATGATAGTGGGAGTTCTGGATCCCACAAGCATGGAAAGTACAACAACCACCACAACCACAACCGTCATCATGACAACAAGCATCACCGTAGTCATGACAATGACAGGCACAAAAATCACAAGAGTGGATATAAGAGCCACCACAGTGGAAGTGGAAGTGGCAGTGGAAGCCAGCCTGTCAAGAAGGATCTTAGTCAGGTTGAATGTTTCAAGTGCAAGAAGATGGGGCATTATGCAAATGAATGCTCAGAGAAGAAAGCTGAAGGACCCAACAAGCCCAACCCTTTCCAAAAGGGACAAGTGAACCACATCAATGTGGAGGAAATCTATGAGGAACCTGATGCTGTTGCTGGTAAGTTCAAACTCATTTCTGTTCCAGCATTTGTTCTCTTTGATACTGGTGCATCTCATTCATTCATATCAAGAGCATTTGTTGAAAGAAATGAACTACCGATAGAAACTATTCGGTGTCCCATAAAAGTAAGTTCTCCTGGCGGAGAAATGATAGTGAATTCAGGATGTCATGATCTAGTCATAGAGTTTGGAAAGTATAAGTTTCCCGTTAACCTAATAATCCTAAACTCCCAAGGATTGGATTTTATTTTGGGAATGGATTGGATGACTAAGCACAAGGGAGTGATAGATTGTGCCAACCATACTGTCTCACTCATAACTCCAGAAAACAAAAGGATCAGATTCAAGACCACCTTTGAATCGAAAAGGAGTAAGCTAAATTCTCTTAAGGGGGTTAGCATGGATAGTGTGCCAATTGTGAGTGAATATCCGGATGTGTTTCCGGAAGAATTGCCAGGAATGGCACCAGATAGAGATGTGGAATTTCTTATTGACTTGCTACCAGGATCTGGACCAATAGCAAAGAGACCATACAAGATGTCAATTGATGAGTTGAAATAACTCAAGAAGCAACTTGGAGAATAGTTGCAGAAAGGTTTTATCCAACCAAGTTCTTCGTCTTGGGGAGCACCAGTTTTGTTTGTGGAGAAGAAAGATAGAAGTCAAAGGTTATGCATAGATTATCGTTCACTCAATGAGGTGACTATCAAGAACAAATACCCTTTGCCTAGAATCAATGACTTGTTTGATCAGTTAGAAGGAGCTTGTGTGTTCTCAAAGATTGATCTCCGGTCAGGTTATTTCCAGCTCAAGATAAGGGAACAAGACATACCTAAGACAACTTTCACCATAAGGTATGGATTGTATGAGTATACCGTGATGCCATTTGGTTTGACCAATGCACCAGCATACTTCATGAATATGATGAACAAGGTGTTCATGGAGTTTCTTGATAAGTTTGTTGTCGTTTTCATCGATGACATTTTGATCTACTCCAAGAGAAAAGAAGAGCATGAAGGACATCTACGTTTGATACTTGATAAGCTTAGAGAGCATAAGCTGTATGCCAAATTCAGCAAGTGTGAATTTTGGTTGAATGAAGTTGGATTTCTTGGACACGTTGTGTCAGGAGATGGTGTAGCGGTTGATCCTGCTAAAGTTTCAGCTGTAACTGAATGGGAATCACCCAAGTCAGTGAAAGAGGTTCGCAGTTTCCTTGGCTTGGCAGGATACTACAGAAGATTTATTGAGAATTTCTCCAAGGTAGCTAAGCCAATGACAGATTTGCTAAAGAAAGACAAGAAATTTGCTTGGTCTGAAGGATGTGAACTCAGCTTTCAAGAATTGAAGAAGAGACTAGTGACAGCACCAGTCTTATGTTTGCCAGATTTGGAAAATGATTTCCAAGTATATTGTGATGCATCTCATCATGGATTAGGTGCAGTACTTATGCAAGAAGGAAAAGTTGTGGCATATGCCTCGAGACAACTCAAAACTCATGAGGTAAACTACCCTACTCATGATTTAGAGTTAGCCTCTGTTGTCCATGCACTCAAAACATGGAGACATTATCTTTTGGGAAAGCGATGTGAAGTGTTCACAGATCACAAGAGTTTGAAGTATATTTTCACCCAGAAAGAAATTAATATGAGACAAAGAAGATGGCTAGAACTCATCAAGGACTATGACTTGAGTTTGCAATACCACCCCGGTAAAGCAAATTTTGTAGCGGATGCTCTAAGCCGTAAAGTTTTTGTGAATGGCCTTACTAAGGGATAATTGCCAGATGATCTGTGTGCTCAATTCAGAGATCTCAGATTGGAGATTGTACCTGAGGGACATCTCATGTCTTTGGATGTTCAACCCACTTTGTTGGACAAGATCAAAGAAGCCCAAAAGACAAATAAGGAAATTGAAGAGATTAAGGAAAAGATTGGCAAGGGAAAATCCAAAGGATTCCATGAAGATGAACAGGGTACTTTATGGTATGGGAGACGTATCTGTGTCCCACAAGATCCAGAGATTCGGAAACTGATTTTACAAGAAGCCCACAACTCACCATATTCCATTCATCCGGGTAACACCAAAATGTACATGGATATGAAGGAAATATTTTGGTGGAATAATCTCAAGAAAGACATTGCAGAACATATTGCTTTGTATCGCGAAACACCAGAAACCAGCAGGATTGTTACAACCACAACCTATTCCTGATTGGAAGTGGGACAAGATTGGTATGGATTTCATCACCGGATTGCCAAGGACCCGGTCAGGATATGATTCTATTTGGGTAGTAGTGGATCGCCTAACTAAAGTGGATCATTTCATACCCGTGAAGACAACCTACACCAGTGCTAAGTTAGCCAAGATCTATATGAGTAGAATTGTATGTCTACATGGAGTACCCAAGAGTATTGTGTCTGATAGGGGAACTCAATTCACTTCTCATTTTTGGAGACAACTACATGAGTCATTGGGAACGAGATTGGAATTCAGCACTGCTTTTCATCCTCAGACTGATGGACAGACAGAAAGGACCAACCAGATACTTGAAGATATGTTGAGGGCATGTGCCCTAGACTATGGAGCTAGTTGGGATTAAAGTCTGCCTTACGCAGAATTCTCTTACAATAACAGCTATCAAGCCAGTACTGAGATGGCACCATTTGAGTTTCTCTATGGGAGAAAGTGTACCACCCTATTACTATGGAATGGTGTGGGAGAAAGAAGTTTGTTCGGACCAGAACTAATAAAAGAGGCTAAAGAGAAAGTCAAGCTAGTTAAGGATAGATTAAAGATAGCACAGTCTCGACAGAAGAGTTACGCAGATCCTAAGCGTAGAGAAGTCACCTATGAAGTAGGTGATAGTGCTTATCTTTAGTGTCACCACTTCGTGGAGTAAAGAGGTTTGGTGTCAAAGGTAAATTGGCCCCAAGATATGTTGGACCATTCAAGGTTCTGAGTCGTAAAGGAGAAGTAGCTTATGAGATTGAATTACCAGAATCATTGTCTACCGTTCACAATGTGTTCCATGTGAGTCAGCTTAAGAAATGTCATCCAGAAATGGAAGAGACTTCTTTGAAGGATACTATGCCTTTGGAAGAGGTTCAATTGGAAAGTGATCTCACTTATGAGGAGAAACCTATCAAGATTCTTGAGACTGCAGAAAGAGTTACTCGGACTAAGACTATCAAATTCTGCAAAGTTCAATGGAACCATCATTCCGAAGAAGAAGCAACATGGGAAAGAGAAGATGATATTTGGAAAGACCACCCTCACCTATTTGCTAGCCACTCTGAATCTCGAGGGCAAGATTCACCTTAAGGGGGTTAGATTTGTAACATCCCTAAAATCATGTTTCAAAACTCATGCATATGATCCATGCATCCATGAGCATATAGGGTTCCTTTTCAAAACCATTTCAAACACAGGAGCATCTATTGCTCATTATGTTATGTAAGCATGCTCTAGCCTTAGTGCTACCTTCTAATGAAAAAGGTACTTATTTTATTCAGTAATGTTTTGAGTTCAACTTAAGGGTTTTCCAAAGCTTGGGAAAAATTTTCAAAACAAAGTATGAATATAAAACCAATTTTATGCCTATTATTTATATCTCATAAAGGCTTGGTTTTATTTTATTTTTCAAGTGACCAAAGTGTGTTTGAGGTAACAGAAGTGTTTGACACACATTTGAGTACAAAGTTCACTATATAAAAATCTAGATTAGATTTGAAATCCAACTTATTTGAATTAGGGTTTGAAAATCATTTCTAGAAAATCAAACAGAAAAAGAAAAGCAAAAGAAAAAAAATAAAACCTGGCGCCAGCCTTTTGGCCCAGCACCACTAACAGCCCACAAGCCCACCCGGGCCGTTTCCCCCTCTCCCCTCGTTTCCTATCACGCACACGCGTACCCACTCACTGACGACTAGGACCTCATTGCCACGTCACCCTTCGTCCTCAATCAACGCCGACAACTACCTCGCCGCTGCCGTTTTCCCCACTGATGACGCGCTTAATTGCATTGATTCGGCGAGTGATTTCCGCCCCTGCTCTGGCTACATAAACCCCTCCCCGTCGCGACCATTTCCCCCAACAGAGCTAGCAAGAAGCGCCACCAGGCTGCCCGCAATTTTGCTCGCACCGCCGTGGTACCGAGCCACTCTGGCGGACGATTCCGGTAAGCTCCGTCCACCCCACTCGGTCTCGTTCGCGCTAGCATGCTTCCTTTGACCACATGACTCACGTCATGTGTTTTCTTTGTCTGCTCGTGGCCTAGATCGACGGATTCGACAACCACCGCAAGTGCCCGACGCTTTCCTCATCTCCGGTGAGAAATCACGGTACGAATCGAGCGCCCCTTGTTCTCTCCTTGAAACCATCTTGCTCACTGTGACCTTGCGCACCCCCTGATGCATTTTATTCGTGCAAGGACGGCGCATAGCCTCGGCAACATTGACGTCTGCAACCACCCGACGCCGCGCACGACTCCGACGAGCTCCAGCGACCACCTCTGCGCGCCCCTTCGCCAACGAAGCCTACCTTGAGCATCAGCAGCACACGGCGAGCACAATAAGCCCCTTCTTCCTCTCCCACGCGACCTAGAACGTAGGCAACGACTCTGATAGAGCCGCCACCGCCGCCTGTCGCCGCCGCTAGCGCCGCCCGTTTAGGGTTAGCTGCTTAGGGCCGCTGGATCTTGATCCACTGGACGCGATAGATTCAATCACCGAAGAGGTACGGTTAGATCTGAGCCATTAGATTTTAGTTAGATCTGACGGTTCGCAAGCGTGATCCAGCGCGAAGCGGTACCAACCAACCAGATGCTGCCGCGTGGCATGAGTTTCGTTTTAAAAATTTGAATTAGATCAATTAGATGGTTAAACTTGTTTAATTCATAACTTTTGATTCCCACGTCCAAATTTGACAAATTTTATATCATTGGAATCAGGAGAGAAATTCCTTTCTTTTTATGCAATGTGATTAATGTTTTGCCTCTTTTAAAATGGTGGTTTTTTCAGAAACATTTGTAGGCATAAAATGGGTATAGTAATTATTTGGAAAATGTTTTATTATTCAAATAAAGTTTATTTGGCTTGTTTTGTACTTGTTTATGGTTCAGTACTATGCACTTGTCTTGTTTGGTGTAGAAAATCATCACATGACATTTTGCATGCATTCATGTATTTTTGCTTGTATATATTGTGTATGTGATTTTGTGCCATCATTTTATGTGTAGATTTTGGTGCAATTATTGATTGTGATTGTGAGGATTGTTGCTACTCCCCGAGTTACCAAGGCAAGTGGTGCTTCATGATTTTATTCCTATGCTTTCAACTATGCATTAGAAATATTTTTCTAAGTCTTGCATGAATATTTTGATCTATATATGCTATGCTTGGGAAATCCTAGTAGTTGTAGAATTTCTAGAAAGTTTCTAAGTTAAAGATTCTTATCAATGCCATGCTTAGCCTAGCTAGTAGCAACCAAGGGTGGTTATATATTCATGCTATGAGTAAATATTTCTAAGTCTTTGGACTTGTGTTTTGTTTAATAAAACAACTAAGTGAATGAAACACCTGGGTGGAATGGAAAGAATGGTTTGTGTTGAGTGGTTACACAAGTCCCATTTCTATGGTTTACCTTGTGTATCTCACTTATGGAAAGCCACCCGGGAACAAAGGGATTTGAGATTCCATATGTTAAGAAGCTTTTAGTGCAACCACTAGGCAATATGGGCTCTGCCTGTATCACATAGGTTGCAATAACTTAGCCATTTGGACAGTTGGTGTTAGTGGGATGATAGGTTGGAACGCGTCCATTTGGTCTAAGGGTAGGCTTCTGAATGGTCCTGTCTTGGTGAAAATCAAGGCTTGTGGGGAAAGTGCACAACCTCTGCAGATGGAAGAATCTAAGTACTTAGCCATGTCCTTGGTATTGGACAACTTGAGCATCAAGACATGGAAGCTATCAAGAATCTCCTCATCCCAATTTCTAAGTAAAAACTTGTGGTTGAACAAGGGTGAAGGTTCCCCAAATTCTATTGGTGGTTCCTTGGGAAAGTTTTTGTCAAAGAAAAACTTAGTGTTTTCAACTAATAGGTAAAACCTATTTTGAGCAAAGCAAGCCTAACCTACACCTAGCCAAAAATGCATATAGTATCTAGTTGCCAATATTATTCTAAGGTATCACTTGCCAATACTATTCCTATGTATTGACCCACTGTGGCTGTAACTTGTGATGTTGCAGGTTATTCTGATGGTGATTAGGGGTTATGAGTCTACACTCAACATTCTTGCCTATGGCACATGAAGATGAAGACTTATTTATCTTATTACTTATTTAAACTCTTGTACTAGGCCTGTGGACATGGAGTTTGTAAAAGACTATGTTTGTCTCTGGAATGACTTGTAATAATGACCTTTGTTTCTGTGTACTTCATATTAAACTGTGGATGCTAGCATTGATCCAGGGACTAGCATTGCAATCACAGGTATCCTTTCCTTTACAAAGGAGGGATCTTACATCAGCAACCCGGAAGAACTTATACATGGGCTCACATTGCCAACAATCCCTGTGTCCATCACCTGGATAGTAATGGAGGATCTACCCACACAAATTCTGAGTGTCGTTTCAATGATGACATCAAGAAAGACGAATCCGCTGGCTATAGAGCCAAGCGACAAAAAGGAAAGAAAAATTATGAGAAAGGAAATGAGCCCAAGGAAGATTCTGAAATGGAAGATGCGGAAAACACCGTAGAGCCCAAGTCGGATGGAAAGAAGACTTTCCGACTAAGAAAGGAGCATATGTCTGCTTACTTGGATCCCAACCTGCTAAATACAAGAAGGCGGTTCTCTGTGAGCTTAATGCCACGGTTCCGGCTTTTCCACAGTTTCTGGACTGGTCAGAGGTAACCATCACCTTTGATCACTCAGATCACCCGAGGAAGACACATAGTCGGGGAAAGTACCCTCTAGTCGTCTATCCTCTTATTGATGGCTATGAGTTCTCTAAAACAATCATGGACGATGGAAACAGCATTAACATCCTCTACATCGAGATGCTCCACTGCATGAAGCTACACGAGAGCCAGTTGAGTTACATCAGTGTAACTTTCCATGGCATTGTACCAGGGAGACATGCAGATTATCTGGGTGAGATCACTCTGGACGTGACATTCGGAACCCGAGACAATTATCGGACCGAATCACTCTCTTTTGAGGTGGTACCATTCAAAAGTGCTTACCACGCCATCTTAGGACGACCGGTTTACTGGGTGTTCATGGCTCGCCCCTGCTACATCTACAACATGATTAAACTTCCAGGTCCAAAGGGCGTAATCACCGTATGAGGAAATCCGAGGAAGGCGCGAGAGTGCGACGAAGGATCTGTTGCCTTCGCCGAAGCCGTGCTGCACACCCAGGAGTACCAGGAAATCAAGAATACCATCAATCCGTCCGAGATGCCCACTACGAAGAACGAGGTGCTGAAGCCAAGTTTGCAGTTCAAGGCGTCGGAAGAGACAAAGAAAATGTCGCTGAAGGAAGATGATCCCTCCAAGATGACGAACATGGGGGTAGGCTTAGGCCATGCATATGAAAGCGCGCTCATCGAGTTCCTCAAAGATAATAGTGATATCTTCGCATGGCAGCCTTCTGACATGACCGGAGTACCTAGGGAACTTGTCGAGCACTCTCTTAATGTGTACCCTGATGCTAAACCTGTCAAGCAATCCTTACGATGGTTTGGTGATGAAAAGCACAGAGCAATAGCCAAGGAATTAGCCCGACTAGAATTAGCGGATTTCATAACAGAGGTCATCCATACAGATTGGGTGGCAAATCCTGTACTCGTCCCTAAAAAGGACACCATTGATTTAAGGATGTGTGTTGATTATACCGCTTTGAACAAGGGTTGCCCAAAAGATCGGTTCCCTTTGCCAAGAATCGATAAAGTTATCAACTCAACGGCAGGGTCGGAACTACTCTGTTTTCTTGACGCATATTCCGGATATCACCAAATACCGATGAAATAGTCAGATCAAATTAAGACGTCTTTCGTCACTCCTTTTGCAACCTTCTGCTACAAAACTATGCCTTTTGGCTTAAAGAACGCAGGAGCAACATATCAACGTACTATGCAACGTTGTCTCAAGGACCAAATCGGACGCAACGTCCACGTATACGTAGACGACATAGCAGTTATGTCCAAAAATAAGCAAATATTAATTTCCGACTTGGATGAGAAGTTTGCTAGTCTACGAAAATTCAATATGATGCTAAATCCGAAGAAGTGTTTCTTTGGAATTCTAGCCTGAAAATTGTTAGGTTTCATCGTCTCTGAGCGAGGCATAGAGGTGAACTGGGACAAAATCAAGGCTATACTAAACATTACCAGGACAACTCGCCTGAAAGACGTGCAGCATCTCACTGGCTGCATTGCAGCGGTGAGTCGGTTTGTTAGCCGGCTCGGCGAAAGAGCCGCACCTTTGTACAAACTCTTGAAGAAAACCGACAAATTTGTCTGGACCTAGGAAGCCGAAACTGTCCTGCAAAGTTTGAAAGACCTACTTTCAAACCCACCAGTTCTCGCAACGCCAGAACCTCAGAAACCTATGTTACTCTATATTGCAGCGACCAACAAGGTCATAAGCGTGGTAACATTAGTTGAACATGAAGAAGAAGGCCACGAGCATAAGGTGCAACGGCCAACTTATTACCTGAGTGAGGTCCTGACAGAATTAAAACAACTGTACCCACATCATCAAAAGCTAGCCTATGGAGTGTTCTTTGCATCCAAAAAGTTATGCCACTATTTTCAAGAGCACAAGATCACAGTGGTGAGCAGCACTCCCGTGCGAGATATAATTAATAACCACGACGCCACAAGACGTGTCGCAAAGTGGGGAATAGAACTTGAAGCTTTCGACATTGAGTACAAACCACGTATAGCAATCAAGTCCCAAATACTTTCTAACTTTGTTGTTGATTGGACAGAAAGGACAGAAAACAAAAGTCTTCTAGACTCAGAATTTTTGACCCTTCACTTTGACGGATCAAAATCATGAGGAGGCTCGGGGGCTAGCGTGGCGCTCAAATCACCCCAAGGAGATAAGTTGTTCTATGTGTTGCAAATACACTTCATGGCAACCAATAATATTGCCGAGTATGAAGCATTGCTACTTGGAATACGCATGGCCAAAAACATTGGCATAACAAGACTCATGTGTTACGGAGACTCGGATTTAGTTGCTCAGCAAGTATCTGATATCTGCAACACAAACAAGCACATGTCAGTATACAAAGCTGTTGTGGATGAGCTATCTAAATCGTTCGAGGGTTTTGAGGTTCAACACATCCCTCGAGCAGAAAATGAGGAAGTAGATGCTCTATCAAGGATAGGCTCTGCGCGGAAACAAGTCCCGGATGGCGCTTTCTTAGAGCATTTAAGGGTCCCCTCCATAGTCGGAGTTGATGAGGACTATCCGACGAAATCCGACTCACCTTTAATCGCAGTTCTGGCTGTAATTCCCATCTGGACAAAATCCTATCTGGATTTCCTGATAGACGGAAAACTACCCGAAGAAGAAGTCTTGAGCCGGCAGATTGTCCGACGAGCAAAAGCCTATACTATAATAAATGGTGATCTCTATAAACAGAGTGTTTCTGGTGTGTTTCAGCGATGTATTTCTTTGGAAGGAGTGGAAATCTCAAGAGAAATCCACGAAGACAAGTATGGTCACCATGCTACAGCCAGATCCTTAGTGGCAAAAGCTTTTTGACACGGATTCTTTTGGCTTACAGGTAAGACAGATGCCGATAAACTGGTCAAAACATGTAAAGGCTGCCAAAAGTACACCCATCAGGCACAAGTTTGGCTGAACAGCTACGAACAATCCCTATTACATGGCCATTCGCGGTCTGGGGGATTGATATGGTAGCGTCGTTTTGCACGGCAAAATATGGATTTACTCACTTACTAGTGATGGTGGATAAATTTACAAAATGGATTGAGGCTAAACCCGTAACAAGTTGCGATGGAGCCACAGCCAGAAAGTTCGTTGAGGACATAATCATCTGATTTAGATATCTTCACAGTATAATTACTTACAATGGGAGCAATTTGTTCATGGGTGAACTTGCCGAATTCTGCAAAGAACAAGGGATCCGACTCGATATTGCATCGGTCGCACATCCACAAGCTAATGGACAAGTTGAAAGAACTAATGGCCTTATTTTACAAGGAATCCTACCTTGTCTCGAGGCACCGCTTCGTCGGGCCGCGTGCGGGGGCTTGGGCGGAAGAATTGCCGTCTGTGATATGGAGCTTACGTACAACTCCTAACAGATCAACCGGATATACTCCTTTATTCTTGTTCTATGGTGCAGAGGCAGTTCTTCCAAGTGTTCTAATTCATCAGTATCCACGAGTCAAAGCGTATATCGAAGAAGATGCATAAGTTTCTCGACAAGATGATCTCGATATAATCAAATAAGTATGCATCGTTGCTAAGCAGAGATCTATAGCCTATCAGCAGAAGTTGCACAAGTATCATAGTCAGAGAGTGCAAAACCGTTCTTTTAGAAAAGGCGATTTGGTTCTCTGACTTGTGCAAAAGAGAAAGCAGAAACTCTCCCCTATTTGGGAAGTACCTCTTATGATTAGCAGAGTTCTGCATAATGGGTCATATTATTTAACCGATATGAGACCAGTCAAGGAAAGACCGGATACTTGAAAGAGAAAGAGAGCTGGCGGTAGCACAAACCCGGATGAAATAGACCGTCCATGGAATATTGCACAGCTACGTCCCTTCTATCCTTAGATATATTTCCTTGTAATCATATATGTACATGTTCAAAGTGAAATAAAGTATTGGTTTCCTCATATGTTATCCTTGAGAAGTTTTTGCCATCTTATTTCAAAAAAGAGCATGTCATTTTCAAAAATCCCAGAATGCCTGAAAGTACTTTATGCTCATGTTTGTTCTGGTTATGATTTTTGAGTATCTAAAAGTGTTACCTTAGGGTAAAAAATTCAATTATTTTTTACACTTTGGTTTTTTATCCGATTTCTTAGACGCGAGCATTTTCCGAGTAATGAGTTGTTGGTACTGGAAGCCGGCTTTGTTTCCGAGTTTAAACTGGTTTAGCAATTGCGCTCCGTTGCTTGGCAAAGTTTATGTGCTAAAGGTTGGCCGGCCCATGAAAGGGACGAGGCAGAGAGCCAGATAAAACGACAAGTATAGGCATAAAATAAAAAAGTGCATAAAATATATAACCATAAGTGTTACGATAGTAAAAGCAGTAGTTTTTACAAGACCAGCACAAATAAAACATTGTTTTCATCATTACATTGCCAGAAAGTTCAGAATGATGCATAATTTTTTTTATGCTGCAGAGTCAGGCGATGGTGATGAAGGTGGAGCGCTGGAGTCGAAAATATTGTTGCCCTCGATCTCAGACTCGGAAGATGCAATGCTGCCTTCTAGCTCTTTAGACGAGGGAGGCACGGCGACAGATCTGAAGAACGGCGTCATATAATTGATCATCTTTGACACACGGCAAGCATAACTTGCACATGAATCTTGGATGGCATTGAGGTCCCGTGGGTTACCCTCATCATCATCCTCGGCAATACCTTTGGTGACATGCCAGATTTCGATTTCTCTGTGGTGGCTCATCACCATGGTAAGCGCAGTCTGGGCAGCAGTCCGATCGTAGGAGATCTTCCTGTCCTTGATAAGCTTCGGAATCTCCTTGACCTTGTCCCTCACCTCTTGCATTGACATTGTATGCAAGTCGGAAAGCTTGACTGACTCGCCAGCCTCATCAAGAGTCTGGCAGAAGTCGTACAAAATATCTCTAACGAGCTTGATGCGCTCGAGGCGAGGTTCGTAGGTAGGGGAGTCGGAAAGATTCATGGGGGCTGGGAAAGAACCAAAAAGTCAAAATCCGACTAAAAAGAAAGTCGAAAAAACAACAAGTGAAATTCAGAAATCTTACCTAGCATAGAGTGATTCCATTGAGCATGCTCCTTGCGGAGGCTGTTCAGTTTACTAGCTGTGGCCTGGCCAGATCCCTTTGAATATCGAAGTCCTTTTTGAGATCAGCTAGTTCTTTATCTCGGAGGGCTATCAACTTCTCGAGCCTCACGGTCTCATGTTGCTTGACTCCAGGACAACAACTACGGATTTTGTCCGACTCTAAAGTTAGTTTCTCAAGCTTGTCCCGGAGCTCAGCATTCTCCATTTCTAAGACCTTGAAGTTGTCGGATTTATCCACCATCTTGCTGGATTGGCACAGCAGTTCTGCAAAGGAAAAATATCACTCGAACAAAACAAGTTTGACTATGACAAAAATTAACTGACAAAGAGGAAGTCGGAAAAGTTTACCTTCTGCTTCATCTTTATCAATTTTCAACTTTGAATTCTCAAGGCGCAAAGATTTGATCTCTTTGCGTTTATTGCAAATGTTCTTGAGCAATTCCTGGTTGGAAGATGCAATTTTCTGTAAGTCTAGAGACGAAATACCGTCAGACGGCTACTAAGACTCGGTCTACAAATTTAACTAGGTAAAATTACAGCACGAGCCTTGGGGGCTACACTACATCATTCTTTTGCAACCTAAAAGCATCAACTCGGATCTAGTGATGTTTATCCGGCTTTATGCTTGGGGGCTAGAGGATATGATAATAAATGCACATAAGAATCGGAAACTTACAATGTGTTCCAGGTGCAACTTTTCAAATCCGAGCTTGGTGATGTGAAACACCTTCTTGGTAAGGGTAAGGGAAGGAACATCCGTCGCTGGGAGTTCGCCTGACTCGATCTTAGCATCCCGGACCAAGATTTGGTCTAGGAGGCTAACCAGCTTGACGTACACCTGCTCTTGGCTCGCTGCCTCTGGGGTCAAGGTTTGCTTCTCAAGGCCGGATGGAGCCAGCCTGAGGATCTCTTCCTTCTCTTTCCTCTTTAGGCCAGAGACAGAGGAGCCGACCACTTTATCCAACGTTCCTGTAGATGTTACCATGGGATCATTACCCTTGACGGGTTCACCCTTGTTAGTTGCCAGATCATCAATGGTGACCAGGGCTTGCGAGATGTTGCCAGCATTAGGAGAGGCAGAAGCTTCCTGTGCTGATGGAGTATAGGATAGAGTTGGTGGCGGCATGGTAGGGGAAATAACAAGATTCTGCTGACGCATCTTCTTATCCGGCTTGTTATCCGGCTTGATCTTACTCTTTAACGCTGATTTAGCTCTAGAACACGGAAATCCAAATATCAGGCGTGCTCTGGAAAGAAATAAAGGTACAAAAGTACTAAAAATAGAAGACAGGGTGCTTACTTTTTAACTACTGGCAGCACTTGGCTACCAGCAGTAACAACAACATCTTTCTCCTTGCGCTTCTTGGAGGCGGGGGCGGCAACTTCTTGCACCACATCATCCTCCGTTGCCTCTGGATTGTCTGAGGGATAGCCATCTAGTGGGGCTAGATCAGACTCAGAGAGTTTCTCGAGATAATAAAGTCAAAAAGCCTCGATGAAAATAGAGTCGGAGAAAGAACAGAAAAGAACAACGAAACGCAAAAGCAGAGTCGAAATATTTACCGGAGTCAGAGGATGGTTGGACGTATACATCTTCATGGAGACTTCTGGAACCTTTCGTTCCACTCTTTCCTTGATCAAATATTGCATAAGGGTTTTGTAGTCCTTCATCGGAATCTGGGTTGAACTGACCCGCATCTTCTCCTTCTTGTCGCTTGTGATCTGGTGCATGAGGGGATCTCCATGGTGCTGGAGAGGCTGAATATGGCGCTCCAACCAGCAGTGGATCAAGTCGGATCCACGGAGGCCTTCATGCTTCAACAGAAACTCAATCCTCCTTTCTGCGAGGATCAAGATGTCCGACAGCTCCGACGCCTCCGCGTCCCAGGAATTCTGATGGGGAGCGGCGCTGTCGGTGAATAACGAAAGAACTTTCGCCTTTCTAGGAGCCGGAATATCTTTGTGATAAAAGAAAGTTCTGGCCCAGCGTTTGGAAGATTCGCTAGCATTAATCCGAGTATAGACTCGATTTATCCTAAGGACTAAGCTAAGGGTGTCGGTGGTTTAAGGCACACTGGCGCTAATGGAGTTCTTCTGAGTACCATAGTAGTACGGAAAAGGGTGAGACTTGGCCTAATTCCAAGAAACCCCTCGCACAAAGCTGCATGAGTACTAAGATCGAGAAGAGAGTTGGGAGGAAGGTTATGGAGTTGCACATCATAATGATTGAGGATCTCAACGAAGAAGTCCGACGGTGGCAATCTGAGGCCACGGTCGACATGCGTGCCGAACAGCACCCGCTCGCCGTCGCGCAGGGCGGGAACAGTGTGCCCTGAGGCGCTCCACCACGCTCCGATGATGATGAATCATTCGTATTTCATGACCTGGAGTTTGGCGTCATCCATCATGCTAGGAATCCAGAGGCCCCGCATCTTCTTCTCATCCGCCGCTGACGAACCCGCTGCCACTCCTGAGGTCGAGGCAGACGCCATTGATCTTGGTGGAAAAGGACTAGTGGGGGAGAGAGATTTTTCTTGACATGTGTAGATGGGAACGGGTGCGGAGTTCTTGAGGAGTACGAGTAGGCAATGAATGAATCGATGGAGAGATATATCTGAGAGAAAGGGTTTTCTCCTCTCTTTTATTTGTCTTTGTGTCAAGATTCGTGTGTTAACACGCCCGGTTAGCGCCACGCATATAGGAAAGGGGGAGTTAGCTTCCTCGCGACTCTTCCGCCCCCTCGAATTTTGCGTAAGCATTAAAACGGCGTTCAGTTCCGTAAAGAGTGGACCCACCAACGGTCGTGTTGATGGGACTCCTGTCAGCGATAGGACCTGGTCTAAAAGTTGTCAGCCTGCACGCCGTTGTAAAATCTGACTCGTGTTTCAAAGAGCAAGGAAAAGACTGAAGTCAAAACAAAACATATCTGACTCAACTAACTCGAAATCCTACACTACAGAATGAAGTTTCCAGGAACCCTTCAAGATTCTCAAGACGAAGAAACCATCAAGCTAGACGATTTTCTTGTTATAAGAACATGTATATGTTGGACTTTTTTCTCGCTTGCGCCTACCTTATTTGAACTTAGCAACGTTGCTCGATGCAGCACCTATATAAGGTCTCTCTAGTGGGTCCCACATGCTAGTATTTCCGTAAATGAAACATGCTATGATGGACTTTTTCCTTGCTATCTCCTCCATGTTTCGAACTTGGCAACGTTGCTCGATGCATCAGTCGTTTATACAAGCTGGTGGGTCCCCCATTTCAGCGTCTCATTAGAAGAAACATGTGCATGCTGGAATTTTTTTCTCGCTCACACCTCCCTGTTTCGAACTTGGAAACGTTACTCGATGCATCAGCCATTTATATAGGCTGGTGGGTCCCTCATGTCAGTCTCCAATTAGAAGAAACGTGTGCATGATGTACTTTTTGTCTCTAGCTCCTCTGTGTTTCGAAGTTGGCAACGTTGCTCAATGCATTAGCCGCTAATACAAGATGGTGGGTCCCCCATGTCAGCCTCTCATTAGAAGAAACATGTTCATGCTGGATTTATTTCTTGCTCGCGCCTCCCTGTTTCGAACTTGGCAACATTGCTCGATGCCTTCACTGTACATGTTTTCGCTGTTGGGTCCCACATGTCTGCCTCATCTGTAAAGGAAATGTGTGTATGCTGAACATTTTTTCGATCGCCTCTGCTGGTTTTACCGTTGTAACATTGCTTGATGCGGAAGACATCTATGGTATTCCTGCGGTGGCCCACGTGTCATCCTCTCTTATATAGTAAGATTGATGGGCGCCAGCTGTAGGCAGGTGGGTCCGCCATGTCAGCCTCTCTGTAGAGAAATATTGCTACAGATAAAATGTTAATCTACATAGCAACACTATAAGTGTAGGATTCAAACTTCAAACTCGAGACTTCAGCATAGGTAAACTGCATGCCTTGCCACTACGCAAATAAAATGTTATGCTTTTATAAAACATTAAAAAATGTATACTAACATCGTATATAACTTATTTATTGTATCCTAACTTTTCTAGTCCATGTGCTACGCGAGATTTCTAGCATCTCAACTAAACAATGCTATACATAATGTAGTACATAGTAGTTTCTACTTAAAAAACATGGATAGGCGAAGTTTTTTTAGGGATGGAGTGACAAAGCTCAAAAGGCCGAATTGAAGAAAAATGGGCAAGGTAGGTGTTGATGTGCTATTTTCGATGGGCTATATTCCATGGGCTGTTTGCGGCGGCCGAGTGACCCAGAAAAAGGCCGAATTAGAATGTCTTGGGCTATAATGAGGCAGGATGGGCTAATTTCTTTTGCTCGATAGTTAAATACCAATGTACGTGCTGGGGATCAGCCGGATTGAAAACAAAAACTTCTACTAGGGAAAAAAGGTATAAAATATTCACTGGTATTTTTGGGAAATATGTTGACAAACTGGGACAAACACCCCGCGCCTGCCAAAACTTTCCGCCGAGACCCCAAACTCCTTTAATCGAGCAACCAGCCCTTGTGTCTTTAAATTTTAGAACCAAGACGCAAACTTCTCCACACGCCTTTTAAAAAAACTTCTTGAAGATTTTCTATCAGAAGTGTTGGCCTACTACGATTGGCCACGCCGTTCTTCACGAGACACACCGACGGGCGGTCAGCTAGGAGATCCCCATTATTCGCTTGCTAGATTCAGGCACTGGACATTCTTCTTTGCTTTGGTTTGTACTCCACCTCTCCTAGAAATAGTTAAAGCTTATGACCATGTAGATTTACATGGCGCTTGCAGATTTGGCTAGATAAATCTTGAGTAAAGCTCTAGAAAGAGTTGGAAAACATCTTAAAAGGACTTCACAGAGATCATGTGTAAGCTTTTTATCTAATATATTCCCCATCCTTCTTCGATGCGATGGTGCATTTGGCTATTGATGTACATGACGACGAAGTACTTAGATGTACAGTACATTATGGATGGATGTACCCTATAGAATGCCCACTTGGCATTTCCAAGGAGCGGGAAGATATCCGTAGACATATTGTTAAGTGAGTGTTATGCAAAGACATCTTCATATATAAGTAGGATGTACAAAAATTAGATATATTTAGATGTCTGACTTGGCTATGTTTTGTAGGTTCTTCGGAGAAATAAAAGTACCAGGAAATTTTGTTCCACCAATAAAAAGACCGGATGGACTAATAAGGTCTAAGGATCATGTAAGATGCTCAAATTTCACTGTGAATTGTCTATGAATTTTCCACATGGGATAACATCTTGTCTATTTTGTGAAACTAGATTTTGGAGTTTGAATTTCTGGCCCTTATCTGTGGTCCTGATGATAGGAGTATAACAATAGCTTCAGCAAGAATTTCCAATGGTGTCTACCATAGCGTTGATGTACCTTCTGTGGAGACTAACGCAGCTAGAGGTTGTCCTGATGAACCTGCACTGGATTGTGTATAAACTCGAAATCCTGCACTTGACATTGTTGTCCCATGGAAAAGAAGGTTGTGGATCTGGTATACCACCTTCTATAGAACAAGATGCTAGAGGTGATGATTTCCTATGGAAATTCCTGTCATTCTATGAATTGTACGAGTAGTTATCTTAATGTAATTGAATTGCATGTCCCACTCTATCAATTAAAATGGCAAATCTGTTGCCTTATTTCAAAAAATAACCACATGTCTCCTTATGTTAGTGGATGCAAAGAAGATATGGTTTGTTGTTCAATTCATGTGAACAAATATGTTTGTATGCAGAGTCATAAAATCCGATTGGATTGTTTAGAAAAAGTCGATTGGGTAACATACAAATTTAGCACGAAGTTGCCAGATCAATAACACGAGCATACTGACATTAAAAGAAAAGGAACAGAACCATCTTTTCACCATGCTTGTGAAAAGGAGATGATATAGGGACCATGCCTGGAAGTGGCAGAGGCCAATTCCCGTGCAACTCAGTTAGCATTGCTTTATCATCGATAATATTTAAGCATCCAAATATGATTACATACTTGGAGTAGTTCCGGTTCCACACTACACCTTAACATCCAAAAGCGAAGGTAGCTCCATAATACAGGTTCTACATAAAATCATACAAATCATCAAAAAGACAGCTCCGTATCACAGTTCACCACCTTCAGGTGCAACAGTGTTTGTAGATTGTAAACCCAATTCACCACCTCCTTCAGGTGGCACGATGATTTCGGGAGCAGTATCAGTAGCACCAACAGCAGTGCCAGCACCGGTAGCATGAGTCTCCACAGTAGGTGAACTATCTAGCATCACAGTGTCTGCTAGAGGATCTTCACTTCCAGCTCTAGCCGCACGAGTCTCAGCCGATGGTACGCATTCCAAACCTATCACCCCCTACCACCTTCTGTCCATCTGGCTAAGTTATTGTTACCTATATGATCCAGGCAGAGCCCATTATGCCATGTGGCTGCACTTGAAGCTTCTCAACATTTGACATCTCAAATCTCTTTGTTCCTGGGTGGCTTTCCACAAGTGAGATACACTAGGGTAGGCCATAAATATGGGGCCCTGTGTAACCACTCAACACAAACCATTATTTCCATTCCACCCAGGTGATTCATTCACATAGTTGTTTAGTAAACAAAACACAAGTCATAGACTTATAAATATTTCATAGCATGATTATAATCCACCCTTGTTCTCTACTAGCTAGGCTAAGCATGATAGTAGCAAGAATCTTAACTTAGGGAAAATTCTACTAAGGCATCATCTACTAGGATTTCCCAAGGCATAGCATACTTAGTAAAATTTGCAAGTCCTACTCAAAATATCACTAATGCATAGTGAAAATATTAGGACAAAGTGTATGAAGCACCACTTGCATGTTTACTAGAGAAACTAGGTTCACTCCTTGATCTTGCAAATGTCACACTCTTCAAAGTTCACTACAATTTAATCAAGCAAGGCACAAATTCAATATAGCATTCAAACAATTCATGAAATAAAATAAATAAAACAAGGCAATGCATGGAAGCATGCAAAAGATTATTTTATTGGAAAAGTGGTTTCTACTAAGGTTATAAACATTTTAAAACACCTATTGGTCACTTATAGGAGTGGCAAAGTCATTTGAAAACAAGTTAGTGAAAATAGCCATTTAATTCACTTTTGCTTTGCTAGAAATGATTTTATTCAAAGAATAATTTCTTGTGTTAGCCAAATATGTTTTTAAACACAAATGTTAGTGTTTAGGATCAAAGTGTTTAAAGCAAAACCATGTACAAGAGGTTTTACCCAAAATTATTTTTAAATCAAAGCAACATTTTATTTTACTAGAAATGCCTTTAATCATAATTTTATAGGGTTAATCAAATACATTTTAAATCCAAAACTTAGAGTTTAGGATCAGACAGTTCAAATTAAACCATTTGCAAAAGGTTTTACTCAAAAATTGTTTTTAAAACATAATCAACATTTTTTTTACTAGAAATGATTTTATTCAATAATAATTCCTTTGTGTCACAAAATATACTTTTAAATCCAAAATTTGGTTTTATGGTCAGTAGGTTCAAAACAAACCATTTGTAAAAGGTTTTACTCAAAAATCATTTCTAGAATAATTTATATACTCAAAATAGGCCTAGAATTGTTTCTGCAAAAACAACCAATTTTCGAGAAGGAAAATACTAAACTAATGGCATGGATGCAAATTTTGCATTTTTGTGAATCCATTGATATAAAATTTGCAAAATTTGGCCAAGCAGAACAAAAGTTGTGGATTTTACAAGTTTAAACAATCAAAAATTATTTTTGGAATTTTAAACTGACGGGACAGCAACGTGTCTTAATCTCATTGGCTGATAACGGTTCGTGTGGATCACACAGTATGGGACGTTGGATTTAAATGACATCACACGGTGCAGATTAGCTCGTACCGATTTAGTTAAGTGATCTATCCTACCGCTTGGATCTAGATCTAACGGTCGCAGTGCACTGACCAAAGTCTGGCGGCGCCAGCTCGACGGTGAGCGGCGGCGGCACTCGGGCTGCGGCGTTCTGGTGAATTTAGGAGAGGCTCACCATGCTCGTAGGGTCGCCGCGGTTCTCAAGGTGGCCGTGAGAGGGACAGGGGCGCACGGTGTAGTCGTCAATTGCTCATTGGAGTTGGTCCAGGCGACGGGCAAGCTCGGCGTCGTCGTTAGCGAGGCTGCACGACACGGGAAAGCAAAACAACAAGTGCGTCAGACGCGCGCGAGAGAGGAGAGTGTGCATGTGTCAAAGAGAGGGGGATGCACGGTCAGAAACTACCAGTAGGGGTCGCTGGAGTCGGAGCCGAAGAAGGTGACGAGTTGGCGTTGTCAGAGTCGATGTTCTAGGGCGCGCGTGAGCGAGAGGGAGGTACTGATGGATGTATACGAGGATTCTGGTCAGTTTCGTGTGCACTGGGATACGGGCGCGGCCTAGGCTCGTCGGAGCAGAGGTGGTTGTAGGGGAAATTTGGGGCATCCTTGTGGCGTTTTGGCGTGGGCGAATGAGGGGAAAGAGGGATAAGAGGGAAGCGAGTTATCGAGCGTGGTCGCAGACGGAATTTACTCGTGACATTGACGTGAATTGAAGCGCGGATTAACGACAAAAAACGGCTGGAGGAATGATAGGGGTGGGTTTCTCGCGGGGAAGACGATGACCTGGCTGCAGTGGGGTCACAGAGTCAGTGAGTTGCGAGGTAGACCTGTGGGTGAGAAAAGAACAGCCGAGAGAGAGGGGAGCCGAGTGGGCTCTTGCTGGGCCTGCTGGGCTGGTTGGGCTGGGTAGGTTAGTGGGTTTGTTTATTTTTCTATTTTTTTCTTTCCTGATTCTTTTTCCTTTTTCTATTTTTATTTTCTGTTTTCAATTCAAATTCTCATTTGAATTCAGATTTCTTTTTCAAACCTTTTCCAAATTTTAAATATATTTTATACTGTTTAACAATGTATTTTAAACTCCATTTTTTAATATTTTCTTATATTCTCTTATGGTTAAATATTTATTTAAAATAGAGATTTGTCTTTATTTAAATAAAATCAAATATGGTTTTAAACCCATATAAATTTTATTCGAATAATTATTTTATTCTTTTTAAGTTAATTGGATAACTTTTAATCCACTTTGGCTATTTTCATTTATTTTTCTCATGATTTAATTAATCATTTCTATTAGGGATTTTGTCTTTATAAAATTGAATATGGTTTAATCCATATGCTTTTATTTGAATAATATTTATTACTTTATTTTTATTTGAATTATCTTTATTCCATTTGCTTATGGATTTAATTCAAGTTTTAAATTTTCTTTGAAATAATTTTCTTGGGATTTATTATTTAGTTTAGGAAATTGTCTTTATTTACATAAAATTAAATATGGTTCAAAGCCCATACAGTTTTTAAATAATATTTTATTTATTTTTATTATTCAATACACTTTTATTTGTTTATGGACTTGGCCAAGATTTAATTTGGATTTTAAATTTTATTTATTTCTTTCTTTGCCTTATAAAATCTGGTGTCGAATTGTAGCACCTTGGGTAAAACCACTACTAGAATCGCCTAGTATTCCTACCTTGTGCATCATCATGACATCATCTTGCATATTTTTGCCTAAAACTATTTTGCTAAAAGCCCTATTTTTCTTTCCTAATTATTCCCCTCTTTATTTCAAATCAAAACCTTCGGTCCGCCCAGATCTTTTATTTGTCTTAAACTATTTATTAAGAAATTTATAAACTAAAATAAATATTAAAACTTCTTTGTTCCAGGGGAGGCCGCCACCGGCCAGGCCCAAAAGGCCTAACTGGCAATAGCCTACAACCCTGGCCAAACCCTAAATCCTACCTAGCCCAAACCTAAACCAACCATAATCCTATCCCCATACCCTTTCCCTCCACCCCGCCGCCAGCTCCTGCGCGCCGTAGCACACACGACGCACGCACCCCGCACTCTCCCGTTAGAACCACCCCAGCGGCTCAGCCCCACCTCGCTTTCCCCGATCGCGTGCGAGCGACGCGGTCGCGATCCAGAGACCCCCTCGACCCCCTCTTTCCCCATACACAATCTTCCTCTCTCTCCCCGCGATACCCTCCTCTGCTCGCAAGTCCACCTCTCACCGCCTCTCTGCTTGCGACCCTCCCTCTCGAACCCCACAGCGCCGCCCCGTCTTGGCGCCTGCCCACGTCGATCCCCTATGCCGCCGACCCCTCTCTGGCTGCCTGCCTCACCCAACCTCGATGGCGCCACCCTCCCAGGCTAGCTCCGCTACGAGGCCCTCCCTGTCCTGCGCCTCCGCGTCCCCATGGCTCCACCCGCAAGATCCTTGGCGCTCCCTCGCCGCCGAGCCAGGCTCCACTCTGCCGCTCGAGCACCTCTGATCTCTACCAGGTTGCCTCGTACCTCCCCTTGCAGCACTGTTGTAACTACCTCGGTGAACTACGCTCCTAGATACAAGCCTGGATGAGTGATAGCGGTTGAAATAGTACGGTGGGGCCCCAAAATCCACTCACTGGTAGTCCTTTCAGACGTCCCAATCGCTACCCTCTCAACGGGACCTGTCAGGCGGGCGTAGGCGGGCGAAGGGATCAACTACACACAAGTGGGTATGTACGCAAGCCACCATACAAGAGTACATCAGCCATCCCATCTAGAAAGAAAGAAAATATACCAACGCCATACGGCAAGATTCAAATGACCTGGATAACTATATTTTAGGATAACTCCTCATAAGACACACATCGAGTATCATGCGGGCGGCAAATGAATCCAGTACGGATAAGAAGCAAATCGGCATAAGATGCCATAGAAAATAAGCACATCCCAACTACAGGTCTCACGGATCCCGTTCCTAATCTCTACACCATACGATCGTTGCCCACATCTTCGGCTTCTTCCACCCAGTATCCGTCCTGAGAAGGTACCTGTTCATCTGAATCAAGAATTTATCGTGTGAGACCCTAAGGGTACTCAACAAGTCTTAATGCCTCTAAAGGGGACACAACCTGGGGTGACGCAATTGCAGCGAAAGATAAACCCTAGCAATTCTACAGATAAACGCTAACCATCCGCCTAACCAATGATAGACGGATGTCCGTGAATTTAAGTACCACAGTTATAATGGTAATCTCATCCGATCCATCCTCCTCCCTGCTTACCAACAAGGAAGCGGACGAACAACCCCCCCATCCGTTGGCAATTTTATTAACCATTCCATGAGTATTGCACTATTTACTAGTCAAGTTACTTTAGTCATATTAACAACGGTACTTTAGTTATGCTTGTCTATGATCAAGAAACTGTGCTCCAAGTCGTCCATATCCGCGGACACGGCTTTCAGAAAGTTTTACCCGGCCGGGGTGCACCAATAGCAACACACACTCGATCAACCTCGGAAAAACCAAATCAAAACCCAACGAGGTCTTCACGACAAAGCAATCACAAGATTCAGAAATATTTCAGGGGGCCACCCCTTAAGTAGATCCCGCATCGGAGTAAGCAAGCTCCGAGACGGCCTCAAGGTCTGGGTAGACGGCTGTGAGCGACTGGGAACCCCAAACGGGGCTTGTCGACACCGCGTAAACGTGTCCCGATCTTAAACAGTACATGTTCTATCTGTCGCACAATCGTAATCAAAGCGGGAAAACATGGCATAAGTACAGGATCGTAAATAAAACCTCAAACTAGTTTGTGGCCCCAAGAAATAAGACGGAATCAAGCTCTGGCTCAGGGGGGTCCCATATACCTCCCGGATGTGGATAGCGCGATAAATCAAGGAACAGGAATCAAGTACTCGGGGTCTTACGGGACACAAGTGAGCAGGAAAAACCAAATAGCAGATATTGCTCACCGGTGCCACTTTCTTTAGTTATCCCAGAACTACTCAAAGTTAAGTTGTTTAGGTACCTCATTGTTTATGAGACTCACAAACCCTACACATGTCGTTTCTCGACTGCATGGCTCATACAACTCCTATAGTAGTGGCTCATGGGATGGAGGAAACAAGCTTGGTGGGGTTTAAAAGTAAAGGCTATGCATACTTGGGATTCAATTTAATGCAATCGCGACTCAATGATGCAAGAATAAGATAGAGGCAATAGGTACTGTATGTATGCAAGCATGTGGTAGTTCTTGCCTGGTATCTCTGTTGAAGCAAGGGACGGTTCTGGGTAGTGCTCTTGGTTCTCTTGATATGACCCCTGCTCAGTGTCTATCCGAGAAAAACCAAACAAACAAGGCCAACATGAATATAGAGCACAAGCATTGGAATTAAATGCGTCAAGCAAACAATCATGCCATGATGAATGATGCACAAGTTGCATGGCAATAAGTACATGGCATGGGTGAGGTGTGGAGGTCAAGAAAATAACATTTGAATTGGGTTTTAGTCATATTTGTTGCCATAATAGTTGTTGTTCCCTATATTTTTATATGATGCATGCTGCAATGGAAAACATGGATATCATAAACAGAAAGGTCTCGTCGAGCTGATCAATTTAGACTACTTATTTGCTAAATTTGGAAATACAAAACAATAGTTATGATTTAATGAAAAACCAGTGGCAATTGATGTAATTACACTATCTTGGAATTTTACTGGTGCAAAAGTCAAAATAGATGGCATATTTGAATTCCTCTCATCTTGATGATATCCAAACATATATTATTTGTCTAATTTGGATAAAGTATGAATAAGTTATTAATAATCTGAATAGAATTTTGAATTTTGAATTTATTTAAACAGGTTTGAATTTGAAAACAGATCTGAAACGTTTTCCACTTTTTCTACTCATTCCTGAGTCGCTTACAGGTGGGGACAGGTACGCCCACGCGACAGCGACTGAAGGCACAGGGGACCGCGGGTTCATTACAGCAAAAGCCAGGAGTCTTTTTGCAAAGTTGCAACCGACGCTGACAAAGGGCCAGGCTGGACCGCGGGTTGAGCAAAACGAGATGGCAGGGGGTTATGTGCAAACACGCCGCGCGCTACTGTTTCTCTTCCTCTGCAGATGAGCAGAGCACGCACGCCGAGAGAAAAAAGGGCGCGCCAGGTCGAACTCGCGATCATGGACGCTGCTGGGCCAAGCGGCCGGGCTGGGCTGATGCTAAGCGGACGCGTGCTAGATGGGGTGGCCGGCAGCTACACGCCGGCGCCAAGATCGAGGGCTTACGAAACGATCGAAGTGACCAGGAAGCAACTGAGGACGGGACGATGTCTAGGAGGGTCGTGGGCTCACCGCGGGCGTGCTGGCGTGGTCGGTGTGGCGCGGGGAGCAGGCGATCAACGGCGAAGCTCGCGGACTGAAGCTAGGGTTTCGCGTCGGCGTGCGCTGGTCCTGGCGCTCCTGGTGCGTCTCCTCCTTGTTGGCGGGCACGGGGACGTCGCAGCGGCTCCAGGAGGCCTCCTCGACAACCTCGCAGCACCCTTCTCCGGCTAGATCGTCTGGGCCGGTGGTAGACTGGTGGTGGCGAGCCGGTGGCGAAGGAGAAAGAGGGGGAGAGGGCAGGGCGCTTGCGGGGTAGATCTGGGGGGTTCTGGGAGAGGCAGAGAGGAAGGTGGGGGATAAGAACGCCAGGGGGGAGGAGGCTAGCGTGGGGGAGGGGTTAGCTGGACGGGGCGCGCCGGCCACTTTTCTGGCTCACGTGATCGACATGGGGGCTGGGGTGGCGTTGGGAACGGGAGGGGCGACTGGCAGGTGGCCCTGGGGGCGTCTAGGGAGGCAGGCAGGTGGGGTAGGGGCGTGGCTTAGCTGAGAGAGAGCTAGAAGGGGAAGGGGTTAGCTTCGGGTAGCTAGGTTGGGAGCTAGGGTAGGAGAGAGGGGCATGGTCGTGTGGGGCATGTAGGGTGCTGGGGTGGGGCGCATGGTAGTTAGAGAGAGGTGAGAGGGACATGGGGCATGGGAACATGCTAGATAGAAAGGGTGGTACTAGGGTTTGTTTAGGTAGATGTAGATTAGAGTTTGCTTAGAGATAAAGGGTAGATGGTTTGGGGTTGGATTTTGGGTTTTGTTAGAGGGAGGTGTAGTGTAGGGTTTAGTTTTAGGATAGATATAAATTAGGGTTTAGCTAGGGTGGTTGAGGGTATGGTTTTAGCTAGGTAGGGATTAGGGTTTGGTTTAGAGAGGGAGAGGAGATGGCACTTTAGTTTTGATCAAGCACACTACAAGCATGCACTAAGCAAGATCAAGCAAGAAAAGAGGGAGAGAAAGATGGCCATGTGGTGATGTGGATAGGATCATGCATGTCCCATTCAAAGAACAAGCATAACCCAAGCAAGGGTGGTATGGTAGGGCATGCTCATTAGCACATGTATGTGCATGGGGCATGGGTAGGGATCTAGCTAAAGGGGAAAAAGAGAGGGAAAGAACTAGAGTTTTATACTCACAAAGCAAGGTTAAACAATGAAGGAGTGGTTCTTTTAGAAATCCAAAATAAACCAAAACCAGAAGGTGGCACTTGCATGGCCCATGCAAGATAATTAATGCCACAATTATCCTTGTGAGAACAAGGATATCAATATGGCACTATCCATCTGCATTTCCAAAATATGGACAAGGCCAAGCAAAGAAGATGGGTGGATCCAACCAACAACATGGGCTAGGGATAACTCAATAAAATGCCAAGCCCATATTATTGGATGGTGGAATTATAAGGTGGTGAAAGATAAGGTGGTGGAGTCAAAAGAGAGATGCCCCCAACTCAACTTGGGCATTTAACAATTTAGTAAGAACCAAATACAATATCAAGAGGCAACTACAATTAATCATGCACATGAGATAAGAACCAACAAGAAAAGGTTTTTATATGATGCTCAAATGCAAGGTGATATGATGACATGAGCATGATATGATGATGATGCAACAATTATATGTTGAAGTGGCCCATTTTATTATTATGACATGTAGCATTACAGGGTTAGACAACTGGGATGCTACAACTCTCCACTAAACAGGAATCTCGCCGAGATTCTAGGAAGAAGAAGAAGACACAAAGAGAAGGATGGTTGGTACGGAGTTCATCTTCACGCTCCCATGTTGCTTCATCAATGAATGGTGTGACCATCGCACCTTGCAAAACTTGATGGACTTGTTGCGAGTCCCACGTTCTGCGGTCTCAAGGATTTTGGTGGGGTGTTCTGATAAGAGAGATCTTCTTGAGGTCGATTAGCTCATGATCCACGGTCTTGCCGGATCTTTGAAGCACTTCTTGAGCTGAGAGATATGGAAAACATCATGGACTTTGAGTTTTCCTAAGCTCGAGTGCATAAGCAACTTCTCCTCTTCTACCACGTATCTTGAAAGGACCGATGTATCTAGGAGCCAACTTTCCTTTGATACCGCGGTGTGTTCCTCTCATGGGAGTGACACGAAGGTAGACGAGATCACCAGGGGCATATACCATGTCTGTGTGCTTCCTGTCATAGTTGCTCTTCTGACGACTTTGAGCAATCTTCAGGTTCTCCAGAATGATATGCACCTTCTCCTCTGCCTGAGTCACAATGTCAGGGCCAAACCAGATTCTTTCTCCTGCACCTGACCAACCAATGGGAGTTCTGCACTTGCGTCCATAGAGAGCCTCGAATGGTGCCATCTTCAGACTCTTCTGGAAGCTGTTGTTGTAGGAGAATTCAGCATATGGAAGGCATTCCTCCCACTTCATGCCAAAAGAGATGACGCAAGCTCTAAGCATATCCTCCAGAATCTGATTGATTCTCTCCACTTGTCCTTGAGACTGAGGGTGGTAAGCAGTGCTGAAGTTCAACTTCGTTCCCAAAGCTTTTTGGAAACTCTCCCAGAACTTCGAGGTGAAGATGCTCCCACGGTCTGAACTGATTTCAAGTGGAACCCCGTACAAAGAGACAATCCTGTTGATGTAGAGCTCAGCCAACTGAAGTCCAGAAATTGTTTCTTTGACTGGGAAGAAGTGAGCCACTTTAGAAAGCCTGTCGATGACAACAAAGATTGCATTGTTGCCCTTCTGCGATCTTGGGAAACCAGTGATGAAGTCCATCTCTACTTTCTCCCATTTCCATTCCGGAGGTTGCAATGGTTGTAGAAGACCAAATGGTTTCTGATGGACAGCCTTCACTCTGCGGCAGACATCACATTCTGAGACGTACTTGGCACAATACCTTTTCAACCCAGGCCACCAGTACTGTGTTTTCAAGTCCATGTACATCTTTGTGCTGCCAGGATGGATAGAAAGAACCGAATCATGTGCCTCCTTGAGAACTTGGTCTCTCAGACCCGGGTAGTTTGGAACAAACATCCGGTGATCAAAGAAGAGCGAGCCTTGATCATCGACATGAAAGGACTCATACTTCGGAGTGCCAAGCTTAGAGATGAGCTTTCTAGTGTGCGGATCACCAAGCTGACGAGAACGAATCTGTTCTTCCAAGAGAGGAGTAGCCAGAAGGTTCAGAAGATGCCCTTGTTCCACAATCTCCAGGTTGAGCTGACGGAATTCCTCGCACAAGAGAGGCTGCTGCTCTTCTACCATGAGGTTGTTGACATAAGCTTTTCTGCTAAGCGCATCTGCCATGACGTTTGCTTTGCCTGGAGTGTAGTTGATGGTCACATCAAAGTCATTGATGGCTTCAATCCATCTCCTTTGCCGAAGATTGAGATCAGGCTGAGTGAAGATATACTTCAAACTCTTGTGGTCCGAGAAGATCTCACAACGGTTGCCAAGCAAGTAGTGCCTCCATAGCTTCAAGGCAAAGACCACTGCTGCTAGCTCAAGGTCATGTGTGGGATAGTTGACCTCATGCGTCTTCAACTGACGAGAGGCATAAGCAACCACCTGTCTCTCTTGCATAAGGACCGCACCCAATCCTTGCAAAGAGGCATCGCAGAAGATCTGGAAAGGCTTAGATGTATCCGGAGGAACCAAGACTGGCGTGGAAGTGAGCTTCTCTTTGAGTGTCTCAAAACTTTCTTGACAAGCAGGAGTCCACAGGTACTTCTTGCCTTTCTTGAGGAGATCGGTAAGAGGCTTTTCTATCTTTGAGAAGTTCTGAACAAAACGACGGCAATAGGTAGCCAAGCCGAGAAAACTCCGCACTTCCTTGACATTAGCAGGAGGAAGCCATTCAACTATTGTCTTCACGGTTTCCGGGTTGACTGCAATGCCCTTGGCAGAGATGACATGTCCCAGATATGTTACTTCAGGCAACCAGAACTCACACTTGGAGAACTTTGCATACAAGCGGTTCTCACGAAGCTTGTTCAGGACACACCGCAGGTGCTCTTCATGCTCCTCCTTGGACTTGGAATAAACCAGAATGTCATCCAGATATACCACGACAAACTTGTCCAGGTACTCCATGAAAACGGAGTTCATCAGCCTCGAGAAGGTAGCAGGTGCGTTGGTGAGGCCGAAAGACATGACCGTGTACTCGTACAGGCCATAGCGAGTGGTGAAAGCTGTCTTGGGCACATCCTCTTTGCGAATTTTGATTTGGTGATAACCACTCCTCAGATCCAGCTTAGAGAACACCACAGCTCCTGCCAGCTGATCAAATAGATCATTTATCCGAGGGAGAGGATATTTGTTCTTGATGGTTTTAGCATTTAGAGCCCGGTAGTCAACACATAGCCTATCGGTTCTGTCACGCTTCTTCACGAAGATTGTTGGACTACCCCAAGAAGAAGTGCTGTGTTGAATGAAACCCAATTTCTCTTGTTCATCAAGTTGTCGTTTGAGTTCAGCCAGCTCAGAAGGACCCATTTTGTATGGCCTCTTGGAGATAGGAGCCGTTCCAGGTTCAAGCTCAATCACGAATTCAACTTCGCGATCCGGAGGCATACCTGGCAACTCTTCAGGAAAAACATCCGGGAACTCACAGACCACTGGTACTTTCTGAATAGCTTCCATAGCATCATTATTCAGAGCAGCCAAGGAATAGAGCTGGACAGCAGGAGTCAGACTTGGAGAAAAGACTATGTGGCCTTCAGGAATCTTCAGAGACACTGAGCGTTCAGCACAATCAATCACAGCTGCATTTGCTGTCAACCAATCCATGCCCAGGATGACATCAATGTCAGAGTTGCCCAGAACAATCAAAGAAGCCAAGAATGAAGAACCACCAATCTCAACTTGATTTCCATGACTGATAAGCTCAGCCCTCATGTTTGAACCAGGTGATTGTACCACCAACCGCTTAGAGAGAGGAACCAGGACTAACTCATTCTCTCCTGCAAACTTGTGTGACACGAAAGAATGCGATGCACCAGAATCAAAGAGAACTCGTGCAGGAACTGAGTTAACCGAAAGCATACCCATGACAACTCCAGGTGCGAGCTCAGCTTGAGAGGCGTTGACGCAGTTGGCCCGCACGACCGCAGACCCGGGCTTAGTGTTGATGTTGAGAGCCCGAGGCGGTGGTGCACGAACCGAGGGAGAGCTTGTTGCAGATCTTGGCGGGGGTTGAGGGAGAGCTTTGTTCTTCATTGGACAGTTCCAGTGGGAATGTCCAGGATCTCCACACGTGAAGCAGGCACCAGCTGGACGTGGAGCAGAGTAGCCAGGGACTCCGCCAGGCGCTCCAGGGTAAGGGTTGTTGTAGCCCCTGGGAGCCGCAGTGGTGAAGTTTGATGGCCTTGGCGCGTAAGTTGCAGGTCTTGGTGGAGCCGGGAGCGACGGTGGGGTGTTAGGAACCCAGACACGCCGCTTAGAAGGAGTTGCCATTGCTGCCGAGCTTGATGCATCCCTGCTGTGTTTCTTGGACTCCTCGAACATCTGCCTACTAGCCTCCTCTTGCAGTGCCATATGCTGCAGTTCCAGGAAGGTTGCCGGTCTTGCATGCGTGAGTGCATACTTGATCGACGCATTGAGCCCTTGCCTGAATCTCTTCTGCTTTTTCTTGTCATCAGATACTTCATCACCACCATAGCGAGACAGGTTCATAAAGTTCCTGATATAGGTGTTGACGTTATCATTTCCCTGCTTCAGGTTGAGGAAAGCATCCTTCATCCTTTCCATCACAATCTCTGAGAGAAACTGTTCTTTGAAAGCTGCAGTGAACCTCTCCCAAGTTGGTCGGAACCAGTCAAAGCTAGCCTTCAAGTAGTTTTCCCACCATAGAGCCGCATCTCCCTTGAGAAGGTGGGTAGCACACTTGACCCACTGCTCGGCACATCCAGCCTCGAGCAACCTTGAGATCTCGCGCACCAATCATCCGCGTCAAGAGGTCGACACGCCGAATCGGGCGAGGGTTGAACTTGAGGAAGCTCTTGATGTCACCACGCTTGGGAGGTGGAGGAAGTGGAGTGAAGTCGTTCCTTCTGACGCTCTCCTCAAAGCGCAGCTGGTTCTCTTGCATTGCCGCCAAAGCATTAGCTACGCTTGACAGCGCTGAGCCCAGTTCTGGAGGTATGTCCTCCTCAGTCCGGCGTGGGGGAGCCATCCTGACAATGATATAAAACTCAAGTCAGTACTATAATGGAAGATGATAATAATCCAAAATAGTACCAAGATGGAATTAACCAAGATTAAAGGATACAATTTACTGAGATGATATTAAAATATCAACAAAGTTCATAGCACCTAAAAGATATTAAGCATATCGCACGATCGAAAAGGAGTGTGGTACACAAATATATCAAAGAAAAATTTTCCACAAATTTCGGCATTAAAATACCAATAGATGCGCAAAATTACTTAACGAATCAAGATTAGTGACTCTACCGATCCAATATACAAAAGCAAATGATACAAGTAGTGGTATGGTCGCGACTCCATCCCGCACTCAAATCATTACTCCGCACATGAACAAGTGGAACACATATCCTAACCCCTTCTTCTCACGACGAAACCTAAAGATTGATAACTACGGAAACGAACACCCCAACAAGATAGCGTCGGATACCAAGAGGAAGATAGATTGCGTCGGTTTACAAAAGCCTGTCGGTATGGAATGTACCAACAGTTGATAACCAAAGGCAGATAAGATAACAACTTGGATGCAACAGATAGACAAGGGATTACACACACACACACACACACACACAACCTATGGTACTACGGAAACCCAGAACACGTGAATCCTAGTTTGAACTTTGAGACGAGAATTGAAAACGTTGCACTTCCTTACCAGAAAAGGGTGGGTGGGAGGGTAAGAAGAAAATGAAAAGGTCCTACTCTGCGTTTGTTTTTCCCTATATACATAACTACTAAAATATTTGCTAGACTGACAACGACCGTTTGGCTGAAACCCTGAAGGTCGGGATGGCTCTGATACCAATTGTAACTACCTCGGTGAACTACGCTCCTAGATACAAGCCTGGATGAGTGATAGCGGTTGAAATAGTACGGTGGGGCCCCAAAAGCCACTCACTGGTAGTCCTTTCAGACGTCCCAACCGCTACCCTCTCAACGGGACCTGTACGGGCGTAGTCGGCAGGCGAAGGGATCAACTACGTACACAAGTGGGTATGTACGCAAGCCACCATACAAGAGTACATCACAGCCATCCCATCTAGAAAGAAAGAAAATATACCAACGCCATACGGCAAGATTCAAATGACCTGGATAACTATATTTTAGGATAACTCCTCATACAGCACACATCAGAGTATCATGCGGAAGCGGCAAACAGAATCCGAGTACGGATAAGAAGCAAATCGGCATAAGATGCCATAGAAAATAAGCACATCCCAACTACAGGTCTCACGGATCCCCGTACCCTGAATCTCTACACCATACGATCGTTGCCCACATCATCGGCTTCTTCCACCCAAAGATCCGTCACGAGAAGGTACTGTTCATCCGAATCAAGAATTTATCGTGTGAGACCCTAGGGTACTCAAGAAGTCTTAATGCCTCTAAAGGGGACACAACTGGGTGACGAATTGCAGCGAAAGATAAACCCTAGCAATTCTGAGATAACGCTAACCATCCGCCTAACCAATGATAGACGGATGTCCGTGAATTAAGTACCACATTTATAATGGTAATCTCATCCGATCCATCCTCCTCCTCGCTACCAACAAGGAAGCGGACGAACAACCCCCATCCGTTGGCAATTTTATTAACCATTCCATGAGTATTGCACTATTTACTAGTCAAGTTACTTTAGTCATATTAACAGTACTTTAGTTATGCTTGTCTATGATCAAGAAACTGCTCCAAGTCGTCCATATCCGCGGACACGGCTTTCAGAAAGTTTTACCCGGCCGGGGTGCACCAATAGCAACACACACTCGATCAGCCTCGGAAAAACCAAAACAAAACCCAACGAGGTCTTCACGACAAAGCAATCACAAGATTCAAATATTTCAGGGGCCACCTTAAGTAGATCCCGCATCGGAGTAAGCAAGCTCGAGACGGCCTCAAGGTGGGTAGACTCAGGAGCGATCGGGAACCCCAAACGGGCTTGTCGACACGCGTAACGTGTCCCGATCTTAAACAAAGACAGGTGCTATCCGTCGCACAATCGTAATCAAAGCGAAAACATGGCATAAGCAGGATCGTAAATAAAACCTCAAACTAGTTTGTGGCCCCAAGAAATAAGACGGAATCAAGCTCGCTGTGGGGGTCCCATATACCTCCGGATGTGGATAGCGCGATAAATCAAGGAACAGGAATCAAGTACTCGGGGTCTTACGGGACACAAGTGAGCAGGAAAAACCAAATAGCAGATATTGCTCACCGGTGCCACTTTCTTTAGTTATCCCAGAACTACTCAGGTTAAGTTGTTTAGGTACCTCATTGTTTAACAGACTCTCACAAACCCTACACATGCTGTTCTACGACTCGCATGGCTCATACAACTCCTATAGTAGTGTCTCATGGGATGGAGGAAACAAGCTTGGTGGGGTTTAAAAGTAAAGGCTATGCATACTTGGGATTCAATTTAATGCAATCGCGACTCAATGATGCAAGAATAAGATAGAGGCAATAGGTACTGTATGTATGCAAGCATGTGGTAGTGCTTGCCTGGTATCTCTGTTGAAGCAAGGGATGGTTCTGGGTAGTGCTCCTGGTTCTCTTGATATGACCCCTGCTCAGTGTCTATCCGAGAAAAACCAAACAAACAAGGCCAACATGAATATAGAGCACAAGCATTGGAATTAAATGCGTCAAGCAAACAATCATGCCATGATGAATGATGCACAAGTTGCATGGCAATAAGTACATGGCATGGGTGAGGTGTGGAGGTCAAGAAAATAACATTTGAATTGGGTTTTAGTCATATTTGTTGCCATAATAGTTGTTGTTCCCTATATTTTTATATGATGCATGCTGCAATGGAAAACATGGATAGCATAAACAAAAAGGTCTCGTCGAGCTGATCAATTTAGACTACTTATTTGCTAAATTTGGAAATACAAAACAATAGTTATGATTTAATGAAAAACCAGTGGCAATTGATGTAATTACACTATCTTGGAATTTTACTGGTGCAAAAGTCAAAATAGATGGCATATTTGAATTCCTCTCATCTTGATGATATCCAAACATATATTATTTGTCTAATTTGGATAAAGTATGAATAAGTTATTAATAATCTGAATAGAATTTTGAATTTTGAATTTATTTAAACAGGTTTGAATTTGAAAACAGATCTGAAACGTTTTCCACTTTTTCTACTCATTCTGAGTCGCTACAGTGGGGACAGGGTACTGCCCACGCGACAAAGAAGGCACAGGGGACCGCGGGTTCATTACAGCAAAAGCCAGGAGTCTTTTTGCAAAGTTGCAACCGACGCTGACAAAGGGCCAGGCTGGACCGCGGGTTGAGCAAAACGAGATGGCAGGGGGTTATGTGCAAACACGCCGCGCGCTACTGTTTCTCTTCCTCTGCAGACGAGCAGAGCATGCACGCCTGTGACAGAAAAGGAAAAGGGGCACGCCAGGGTCGAACTCGCGATCATGGACGCTGCTGCGGGCTAAGCGGCCGGGTCGCGATGCGGGACGCGTGCTAGATGGGGTGGGCGCTGGAAGTACACGCCACGGCCAAGATCGAGGGCGTTCGACGAAACGATCGAAGTGACCAGGAAGCAACTGAGGACGGGACGATGTCTAGGAGGGTCGTGGGCTCACCGCGGGCGTGCTGGCGTGGTCGGTGTGGCGCGGGGAGCAGGCGATCAACGGCGAAGCTCGCGGACTGAAGCTAGGGTTTCGCGTCGGCGTGCGCTGGTCCTGGCGCTCCTGGTGCGTCTCCTCCTTGTTGGCGGGCACGGGGACGTCGCAGCGGCTCCAGGAGGCCTCCTCGACAACCTCGCAGCACCCTTCTCCGGCTAGATCGTCTGGGCCGGTGGTAGACTGGTGGTGGCGAGCCGGTGGCGAAGGAGAAAGAGGGGGAGAGGGCAGGGCGCTTGCGGGGTAGATCTGGGGGGTTCTGGGAGAGGCAGAGAGGAAAGCGGGGGGATAAGAACGCCAGGGGGGAGGAGGCTAGCGTGGGGGAGGGGTTAGCTGGACGGGGCGCGCCGGCCACTTTTCTGGCTCACGTGATCAGCATGGGGGGCCAGGGGTGGCGTTGTCGAGCTGGGGAACGGGAGGGGAGACTGGCAGGTGGCCCTGGGGGCGTCTAGGGAGGCAGGCAGGTGGGGTAGGGGCGTGGCTTAGCTGAGAGAGAGCTAGAAGGGGAAGGGGTTAGCTTCGGGTAGCTAGGTTGGGAGCTAGGGTAGGAGAGAGGGGCATGGTCGTGTGGGGCATGTAGGGTGCTGGGGTGGGGCGCATGGTAGTTAGAGAGAGGTGAGAGGGACATGGGGCATGGGAACATGCTAGATAGAAAGGGTGGTACTAGGGTTTGTTTAGGTAGATGTAGATTAGAGTTTGCTTAGAGATAAAGGGTAGATGGTTTGGGGTTGGATTTTGGGTTTTGTTAGAGGGAGGTGTAGTGTAGGGTTTAGTTTTAGGATAGATATAAATTAGGGTTTAGCTAGGGTGGTTGAGGGTATGGTTTTAGCTAGGTAGGGATTAGGGTTTGGTTTAGAGAGGGAGAGGAGATGGCACTTTAGTTTTGATCAAGCACACTACAAGCATGCACTAAGCAAGATCAAGCAAGAAAAGAGGAGAGAAAGATGGCCATGTGGTGATGTGGATAGGATCATGCATGTCCCATTCAAAGAACAAGCATAACCCAAGCAAGGGTGGTATGGTAGGGCATGCTCATTAGCACATGTATGTGCATGGGGCATGGGTAGGGATCTAGCTAAAGGGGAAAAAGAGAGGGAAAGAACTAGAGTTTTATACTCACAAAGCAAGGTTAAACAATGAAGGAGTGGTTCTTTTAGAAATCCAAAATAAACCAAAACCAGAAGGTGGCACTTGCATGGCCCATGCAAGATAATTAATGCCACAATTATCCTTGTGAGAACAAGGATATCAATATGGCACTATCCATCTGCATTTCCAAAATATGGACAAGGCCAAGCAAAGAAGATGGGTGGATCCAACCAACAACATGGGCTAGGGATAACTCAATAAAATGCCAAGCCCATATTATTGGATGGTGGAATTATAAGGTGGTGAAAGATAAGGTGGTGGAGTCAAAAGAGAGATGCCCCCAACTCAACTTGGGCATTTAACAATTTAGTAAGAACCAAATACAATATCAAGAGGCAACTACAATTAATCATGCACATGAGATAAGAACCAACAAGAAAAGGTTTTTATATGATGCTCAAATGCAAGGTGATATGATGACATGAGCATGATATGATGATGATGCAACAATTATATGTTGGAAGTGGCCCATTTTATTATTATGACATGTAGCATTACAGGGGTTAGACAACTGGGATGCTACAACTGTCACCGACGATCGTCCTACTTGAAGGTTTCGTAGCAAAGAAAACAAAAAAATTCCTACAATGGGAACAACTATGTACCAAGATCTATCTACTAGATACAAGCAATGGGTGGATATACATCCATATAATGCATACCCTCGAAGAACGAATAGCGTTAACGAGGTTGTACTCGTGGATGATGTAGTCGAACGCTTGCCGATCTTAAGATCGAGAAGAAGTCCATCCGGTTCAGCAGGTCCAGCACCATCCAGTCCAGCACCGCAAAGCAGTGGTGTATCCGTGATCGCACACACGTCCGGGTACGCCGACAACCTCCGCGCCCTCTCTCCAGCGAAGCAGCGCAAGCAACAAATCCTTCCAGAAAAATCCACCAGGAACATGTATCTCGCTGATCCGAGACCATGGGGACGAGGAGGTGTACTTTGAGAGGAGGAGAGGGAGTATAGGGAGAGGGGGAGCACCCAAGGGTCATGGCGCCCAGCCCATGGTGGCTGCCCCCACCTCTTCCACATTCATGTGGGTGGAGCTCCCACTCAAAATGAAAAGCATCCACTCACATAAACATGCCTCCTCTCAAAAATCCACTCACATGCATTAAATTTCCACCAAATTTAATGCAAGCTCTCATTTAAATAAAACTCTTTTATTTATTTATTAAGAATTTTTTTAATTACTCTAATTAAAAAACATTCACATAAAATCCGTTACAACATTTGAATTTCACATGAAGAACCAGTTTCAGCAATTTCAACTGAAACAGTTCCGGTGTCTAGTGAAATAAATTCCTGCGCTTTCCTTTTTCTTTCTCTAGATTATTTGCTCCAATTGGTTTTCGTATCCCTTAATGTGTCACCCTACGGTTCCCGAATAATCTAGACATGACCGAGACCCCTCTCCGATCAATAATCAGCAGCGGGACCTGGAGATCCGTACTAAATCCCACAGATTCAACGATGACTTTTGTGATCGTGTGAACCTTATACGCATGTAACTCAATCCCTTTTTCTCGTGATATATTATATGTCCGAGATTCAATCATCGGTATATCCATACCTAGTTTGATCTCGTTACTGACATGTACTCTTTTCTCGTTCCCGTGATATAACATTCAAGTGATTAAATCACTTGCTTGCAAGCTAACTAATGTAATATCACCGAGAGGGCCCAGAGTATATCTCTCGGTCATCGGGATGGAAAAATTCCACTCTTGATCCATGCGCCTCAACATAACACCTTTGTAGCACTGAACCTATCTTTATAGTCACCCTGTTACGGTGTGACATTTGATGTTATCAAGATACTCTTTCGGTGTTAGTTATTGACATGATCTCATGGTCTAAGGACTAAGATTACTTTGTATGATGTTATAGCAGTATAAACACAATGACCTTGATCGTAATGTTATACTTCGGATGAATGTTCATCACATCATTCCAACAATATTGTGACCTTGTTATTAACAACATCCAATGTCCATGATCAGGAAACCTTTGATCATCTTGTTAATCAACGAGCTTATTTATAAGAGAGGCATAACTAGGAACTCCCTTTTTGTTATTAAACACACATGTATTAACGTTTCCATATTAATACAATTATAGCATGCAAAATAAACATTTATCATAATAAGGAATACGATAATAACCACTTTATTATTGTCTCACGGTCATATTCCCCTCAGTCTCCCACTTGCACTAGAAACAATAATCTAGTTTAGAAACTTTGCATATTGAACACCTATGGATTTCTGGTGTTCCATATACGCGATTGCAAGTGGTTAACATAATCTATCGATCTGACGCTTTCAGGTCCTTGTGTATTTGCATGTCTTTGCGTCTCCACGCATCACTCATTCTCCAATGAGATGGCATTGTATAAATTTGGTCTTTTGGTGAGACCTTTAGTTCCTTGGGGTTAAATCATGTCGATACTATTGTCGTAAAATATATCTTTAGTGTTAGCCTGTTACGAACCACACCTTAGTTTGATAACAAACTACTTGACAAAAATGCCCTCCTTTGCTGCTACTATAGCAATCATATACTTAGCCTTTTGTTGTAGTATCCGTCAATGTCTTAACTTTGGAATTCTTCCAAATCCATCATGGCAACTTTATTTCCATTTCATTGTGCCACCCATAGTTTAAATTGAGATAAACTTAATTTGTACCTTGTCACAAAACTAGTATCATTTTTAATGAACTATTTGTCTCTTATACAAATGGAATATATTCTTAATTCTTCCAAAAGATTATAAGAATATCCTTACTATTGTCAAATGATCATTTTTAGGATTCATTCTGGTATATGCTCATAACACTTAGAACATAGGACATATCTGGATGTGTACATATCATGGTATGATTGATCAAAACATCCTTGTGATTTTACTCATCAAGTGTCAAAGCACTTGAATCTTGTTTCACTTATCAAGTTTCGATACACTTGAATCTTGATTCAATTATTTTCCATGCGAGAAGAACCGTTTCCCGTCGTTTCTATATTGAACTCCTTCAATATCTCATATATGTATATTTGGCACAACCATATTAGCGTCACAGTCTATCCATGTAGACATTCATGCTAAATATTTGGGTTTTGCCTAAGTCTTTCATAGAAATGAAATTCTTAACCTTTGTCAATAAAAGATACATCATTTCTAATCAACAAGATGTCCTTCACATAATGTATTAGAAATATGTCTCGGCGCTCCCACTTAATTTCTTGCAAATGCAAGCATCTTCATCATCTCCTGATGAAAAACTCCTTTAACAGTTTCATCACGGTGAAGATTCCAACTCCGCGATGCTTACTTCAACTATTAAAGTTTGCATGCCCTTTTCAGCATCCTTGAATTAAGAAAACCCTTTGGATCGTGTCATGCACACATCCTAGGTAACCATTCTATTAGAAGAACTTTTTTTGTTTATTCATCTACCATATACCAAATTATATGTAGTGGTTGCTACTTTAAACCATCAAGACTAAATATCACTTATGAAAGATCAAATCTTGTCATATTCAACTCCTTGAACATTGTCGTAAAATAATTTACGACATGTCGAATATTTCATAGATGTGAAACATCCATGTCTGTTTCTTTATAGATCCAAATACGAATGATAGGTTTTTACACCTTTTCGGAGGGTCTTCCAAGTTCAAAAACTTGATTTCTCGTGTATGGAACTATCACGGATTTTATGGCATCAAGCCATTTGACAGAGTCAGGGCCTTACGAGGTTTAATCTCGTCAATACCCATTGTTATGAGCTTGGGTTTTGGAGAAGATGGGGATGCTGGAGATCTCGAAACGGTTAGAAAACAAGAAACACGGGGACACGAGGTTTACCTGTGTTCGTGCCCTCGAGAAAAACCCTACTCCTGCTTATACGCTTCTTGATTACAAGGAACCGAAAAGTACAAGGGTGCGCATATGCAATCTGGTGTGGAGGTGTGTATGCGGTGGTATGCGAGAGAGCCTCCTCGTCGTGCCCTCCTTGCCTTTATATAGAGGTAGGCAGGTCCCGGGCACAGAACGAGTCGGTTACAGGTTTTAGGGTTTACCCCTTTGAATATTCTATCTACTCTAGTCTTGCTCTCCAAGGATCCAAAGGCATGATGGGCCTTGGCCACCCGAAAATCTTCATGGGCTAGTGCATATTTGTCGTGGGCCTTCGTTGGGCTAGACCAGGTATGCTAAGATCATGTACCCGTAGGGTATAACCATGTCAGTAGCCCCCGAGTGTTCAGTCGAATCATAGATTCGGTTGAGGACTCTTCAATCCTTCGGGTGCAGCTATCTTTGTTGGTCTAGAGAATGATTTGAGTGTGTTGGGATTTTTAACGCGTGTGCCTGACTCTCCCGATAGATCTGGGTCAGTTAACTGTCTTAGGACAAAACAACACGGTCTTCTTCAGATTCGAGTCCCTCGACTAGAACCCGGAACTTATGCTGGCGTAATTCGACTCAGGCCGCAGAGGACTTACAGGAGTGGAATTCCAGTGAATTTTAAATGATGTACCCAACGCATCCGTCGGGATTTTTCATCGCGCCTGTTGGCATGGATTTTTACTAGCAGAGCGCGGTCGTGTGCGTTACCAGGCCATCAGATGGTATCTGTAGGTCTTATCATTGCGTCGCAGATACAGCATCCGAATGTTTATCACCGCGGAGGTGTTTCGGGTGGCCAAGGAGGAAGTTTCTCACTTAGCGTAAATGGGGCAGAGCTGCCGAAAAAAATTGCATGCTGATCCGACGGATCGCAGTCGAAGAATTCATAGGGTGCGCGACCAGCGCTCCCTATGGGAGTAGCCCCCGAGTGTCTGTTCGAGTCGTAGACTCAAGCGGAGACTTTAATTCGAACTTTGTTGACTTTTAGGTCCGTAGGACACAAATTTTTCTGATGCTTGAATCCATCCTCCCTATGGGAGTAGCCCCCCGAGTCCGTAGTGGAGTCATAGACTCGACGTAGGACTCGAAGAATAGTGCAATGGTTTAATACTTTGATCATTTTCGGGTGCGCGGCCAGCGCTCATGATAGGAGTAGCCCCCGAGTAGTTAGACGAATCATAGATTCGAGTGAGTAGTTCGATCTATGTAGCCGAAGAATTGCAACCGTTGCTAGTATAGCTTTTGATGACGTCAGTGCTGACGATCGGTGACCTCAAGCGTCTGCGGCGCCAGAGATGACGTGACTGGAGGAACATGGGTCCCACCTTCTGACTTTGAGTTGACCGGTCATGCGCCGCATGGAGATAATTACGGCGTCGCCTCGATTTCCGTGCGTAGTGGACGGCGTGTGAGTGACGGTTCGCTGCTGTGCTGACACGTGGACGGTCAGATCTTGATGTTGTCTCTAGGTCTTACCGATGGACGGTCGTCATGCATCGTCCTCGTCCTTATAATCATTGGAGAAAAGTTAGTTTGTTTTCACCGCAGCCATTCCTGTGTCATTGCTCCCATCTTCTTTGAGCTTTTGTCACTACGCACTGGAATTTCCCCGAGCCTTTACTTCCTTGTTTCTTCGCTCTCGTCGTCGTCGCCGCCGCACTGCAATGGGGAAGTCCAAGAAGGCCTCTACTGCAGGTGGTACTAGTGCTGCCGCCGGTGGCAAGAAGGGTTCCGCCGCCACCCGCGTCACCGACGGTGGTTGGCGGCGATCGGAGACGCGTGAGGGTGACCTCCGCAAGCTCCATGAGCAAGGCCTGATCCCGCAGGATAGGGAGGCCGTCAAACTTCCCGGCGACGAGGTAATTCCCCGTCCTCCCGCTTGGTTTCGGGTTATGTTCATCACCTTTGTCCTTCGGGGCCTTTCCTTCCCAATCCACGATTTTCTTCGTGGATTGCTTTTTCTTTATGGCATCCAGCTTCATCATCTTTCGCCAAACTCTCTTCTTCATGTCGCGTGTTTCATCACATTCTGCGAGTGATGGCTCGATATAGAGTCGCACTTTGGCCTCTTCCGGAAACTCTATTCCATGAAGAGGCAATCTGGCTCCGATGGTGTTTATCCCATTGGGGGTTGCATCATTTCCCTCAAATCCAACCTTCTTTTCTTCTCCTTTTCCATGTCCGAATCTGTCCAGTACTGGCGGAGGCGATGGTTTTACATCATGACTCCACGGTGGCCGGACAGGAATTTGGTCTTGCTCCTTTAAACCCCTCCCAGAAAATCGAGCCGAAGAGGTCCTAGAAGAACCAGATCTTGGATGGCGAGGTGGCGGAGATATAGGGGCTCTATCGTCGAGTGGAGGATCTTCAGCTGATTCCGGATAAAGGTGAACGGTGTGGATATCATCCGTACCTTTCTCAAATGTCGGGTGCAGCCGCTCCTGTCTAGGGCGCACCCGACGTTCCTTTATTCTGGTCGCCGCAATCTGACTAGGGTGTCGGCTGAGGAGTTCTCCAAGGGGGATCTCGACGGGATCCTTCGCCCACTGCTGAAATACAAGGCTGGAGAGGATATCCCAGGGAAGTTGCTGACTTCTCTGTTCTCCGCTTCTCATCCGGTTCCGCAGGTGTAGATCTGGGACGTGCGCGTACCGCTGTTTTCGACATCGTTTTCCTAGTACTTTTTTGTGCTGAAAATTTGTTTCTTTCTTGCGCAGGAATTCAAGGTGCCAGGCATGTCGCCTCCACTGCCCGAATTGTTCCCGGATGCACCGGACAATGAGGTAGTGGACTCCATGTCTGAACTTCCGTCGGCGCGGTCGCCGGCCGAAGAAGCCATCGAGTCGAGCGAGGAGCACACTCGAAAGCAGACAAGGAGTTCAAGCGAATCGTCGGATGCTTCGACTCCGCCGACGCCTAGGAACCCGTTGTTCCTTGAGCGTCACAGTGGAGGTCATGGGGTCTCTTCCTCTCCTATTCCGGCCATGCCCGTGCGGGCTGTGGCAGCGCAACCGCCGGCGAAGCGGAAGAAGTAAGGAAGAGAAGAAGGGCAGGAGGACCCTGCCTGTCTTCGACTTGAGCGATTTCGACTCGTAAGTTGATCCAGCTGCTGATTTATGCTTGCTTGCTTTTGCTTGCTTGTACTTATCTGACACTTTCTTTTGTAGCCACTCCACCGACGGATCCTTCAGCGATGGCGCTCGGGAGATGGTGGGGGAGTCGAAGGTTGTTCCTCCTCCTCCGACGGTGGCCACCTTTGAGGGCGATGCTCTGAACCCTTCTCCGCAGGAGGCTCGGGTGATTGTCCCCCAGAAGTCTTCGGCTGGACCTTCGGAGTCGCCGACTGATCACGTAAGTTTCTTCGTTCATGCTGCGGGAGGAGCCCCCGGGCGTTTTCAGGTTCTGCTGATCACTTTGCTTCTTGTCTCGGGGGCAGCCCCCGAGCATCCGTAGGATGATCTGCTGATCGTTTTTCTTTGAGTCTCGGGGGCAGCCCCCGAGCGTTTTTCGTATGTGTAACTAGTTTTTCTCGTTCTTTGGGCGTAGCCCCCGAGCCTTTCTTTTGACGATTAGTATCTTTTGCAGCCTTTTGTGCAAGGCGCCAACCAGCTGGTGCAGTAGCACCTGGCGTTGGAGGCCAGCTTCAAACAACTTCAGGGTACGTTCACGAGTTGATATTTTTGCTTTTTCTTCTATTTGTTTTTCTTCGATCTGATAAGTGTTGTGCTGCTTGTAGAGGACAATAATACCACCCTCCGCGAGCTTGATGCTCTCCAAAAGAGCCTTGGGCGAGCGAAGAAGAAGGCCGAGGACGTCGTTGGTGCGAAGGAGCGCCTCGAGCAGGAACTAGCCAGCGCAGTTGTGGCCAAGGAGCGCTTGCAGCCGGAGGCGATGGATCGCGAATAGCAACTCGCCACCGCTTCGGCCTCACGCGAGAAGGAGGTAGCCGACAAGCTGATAGCGGCTGCCAAGGCTATTTCGGGTGAGTGGTCTCGCCTTTCCCTTTTCGGCTTCCTTGTCTTTTCTTGCTGTGATTTTTATTCACGTTGCCTCTTTTGTTTCTTTAGATGCCGCATGCATCGAGTTTGACGGCGGTGCTTTGGAGCACGCAGTGCTCTGGATGATGCCACTGCGGCGGTCGAAGACCGCTGCAGTATCGTGGTCGGCTTGCTTGCCAAGGCCAAGGAGGCTATCGGGCGCTTATATAAGGAGATCGTCCCCAAGGGCGTCGCCCTCGAGGATGTCGATGCCTTGGTGGATGCACTGTCAGCCGAAGTGCCTGCGGCGTACAAGCGCAAGCAGAAAGGCATTGGTGTGTCCGTCGGGCTGGCGATGGCCCTGGCGTCTAGAGCAGAGTTGGATCTTCATCAGGTCACTTCCCGGATGCCGACGGCTGCTGACGGATCCGAGGTAGCCTTTTCCCTCTATGCGTACCGCTGTAAACGTTATGGGCCGAAGTTGATTGACTTGTTGGCTGAGTACACGTTGAGGCAGCAGGGAGAGGCCAAGAGCAGGCAATCCGTCTTCGAGGCTACTCAGGATGCAGCTTCTTAGGCCTTGCAGTTATAGGATAGCTTTTGTTTCCTTTGTTGTAATTATATCTATGAACAGTCCTTGTGCCATGAAGTGGCTTTTTGCTGCACATAATGAATTTCCGAGTTCTTTGTTCATTCGTCTGCTTGTTCATATCCTTGTCTTCTTTTACTCTAGGGGCCTTCGGGTGATGATCCCGTTGACACTTCGTCTTCACCACAGCTGCGGCCATCCTTGGATGGTGTGTCGCAGCTTGTGTTTCTTCGAGACTGCATCCGTAGTCTTGAGAAAGAATTTCTTGGAGTGCGTGGCCACGCCGATGTTTAGAAATCGAAGGAAGAGCGAGGCGCTGCCAGAGAGGAGTATTTGATGGGGGAGTTGCGTCATTTGTCCGAACAGCTTCAATGTGAGTTTCTCGAGCTGCTTCTCATTTTTTTGGATGCGCCAGTTGGCCTTTCATCTTACTTTTTGCAAGTATTGCAGGTGCTAACCTTGCTCTGAAGGAGGAAAAGGAGCTTGCTGTTCGGATCAACTTCCTGACCCAGCAGGACATGGAGGCCGGCGGGTTCTTCTAGATGGATCGTGATCGCGCCATGGTCCTTGCGACTGTGCATGATCGTGTCCACCAGGTATCGTGGGTGCTACGTCAGGCGAAATCTTCGTTGGCGTCAGTTCTGCACGTGATGTTTCCACTGGATGAGGCGCCGTCGACTCTCTGGGGCCTGCTGGCAAAGTTTCGAAATGTGCATCATGTCAGGGAACTGGTGCGGCATCAGATTGTCGCGGGGGTGAAGGCCGCGCTTTCCCTTGTGCGGTTACATCGTCCTGATGTAGATCTGTCTGTTGTAGTGGCTGGGCCGCCTCCTCGGCCGGATGGTGGTGAGTGGGATATGTGTCCACATTATGCGGCTATAAGGCAGCATGCCGAACAAATTGTAGATCTGTTTGAGCAGCGTGCGCAGGTTATTCTTCAGAATAGGTAGGACCTGTAAAAAAGATAGATGTAAAATTTGTATGTGTTCGACTGGGCGTGTTGTGCCCTTTATTGTAAAGGTTTATTGTTGTTTAGCACGTGGTGCTTTGTTTGTATACGTGTCCTTTTCGTTAGCCTGACGTGGTCAGCTACTCAGGTGTACACGTGTTATCCTCAGCCGATGAAGTAGTGAGGTGGGGGGAGCCCCCGAGTGTGTTGTAACATGGAGTAAAATGCAGACAATAGGTGAAAATTTTTGGGGCGAGACACTTAGCTTTATTCATATCGTAAGGAGGAGGTACATTGTTCGGCCGAGTAGCCTTGGCTGAATAGACTTATTGAAAGTAAAAGGCGGGGGTAGCTAGGGGTAGAAGCGTCGTAGTTGTGCGACGTTCCATGGGTTGGAGTATGCGACTCCAGACTCCACGTGCTTGAGGCGATAGGCGCCACCTAGGATGACTTCAGTGACGATGTAGGGTCCTTCCCATGGTGACTCGAATTTCTTCGGTCGCTCTTTCTTGAGTCACAAGACTAGGTATCCTTCGACGAAGGACCTTGGGCGCATCCGTCGGCTGTGGTAGTTGCGGAGGCTCTGTTGGTACGCCGCTGATCGAGCTGCTACTATGTCATGCGCCTCGTCGAGTGTGTCGACGGCGTCTTCGAGTGTGGCCGTCGATTCGGCTTTGCTGTAAGCGACGAACCGTGGGGCCTTTTGGCGTACCTCTCCTGGTAGCCGGCTTCGGCTCCGTGCACCATGAAGAAAGGCGTGTAGCCAGTTGAGCTATTTGGCGTTGTGCGCAGGCTCCACAGGACCGAGGGTAGCTCTTGTGTCCAGGCTCCTGTGAGTTGCTCGAGTGGGCTCATTAGGTGCTTCTTGATGCCAACACCGACGAGGCCGTTGGCCTTTTCGACCTGCCCGTTTGTTTGCGGGTTCGCCACGGAGGCGTATGTGATGTTGATTCCGAGGTCTTCGCAGAAGTCTTAGAATTCTTTGGAGATGAAGTTCGACCCATTGTCGGTGATAATGCTGTGCGGCACGCCAAACCTGTAGACAATGGATTCGAAGAACTTGATGGCTATTTTGCCCTTTTGGTTGGTGACGGGCATGGCCTCAATCCACTTAGTGAATTTGTCGACAGCGACCAGGAGGTAGACGTGACCTCCTTTCGAGGACCTTGGCAGTTTGCCAATCATATCGAGCCCCCATTAGGCGAAAGGCCAGGCTAGAGGTATGGGCCTAAGCTCCGATCCAAGTGCGTGCGGTTTGTCGACGAACCTATGGCACCCATTGCATCTTCGAATGATGTCCTTGGCATCGTTCATGGACGTTGGCCAGTAAAATCCAGCCCGTAGAAATTTGGCGACAAGGGCGCGGCTGCCCGCATGATGGCCGCAGATGCCCTCGTGGATGTCTTGGAGGATGGTTTTACCGTCACCGATGGTGACGCACCTTTGGAGTACATCCGAAATGATGCGCTTGTACACCTCGCCATTGATGATGTTGAAGGCCTTGGACCGGAGAGATATGCGTCGGGCATCTGTCGGGCTATCAGGCAGTTCTCCGTCTATCAGGTACCTGAGGTATGGCTGTGTCCAAGTTTCTTCGACTGCAATGACCTGCATTAGGTTAACAACTGCGACCTCTGTGTCGAGATTTTCGGGTCCTTCCCGTCCTTCGGGTAGCGCAGCCCCCGACTGCTCTGCCTCTTCGGGCGATCCCTTGGGGAATTTCCTTTTGATGGACGACACGCAGATTTGTTCGATGAACACACCTGGTGGCACCCATGCGCAGGTGGAGCCGATGTTGGCGAGTCTGTCGGCCTCTTCGTTGCTTTCTCTTACAACGTGCTGAAGCTCGCAGCCGTCGAAGTCTCCTTCGAGTGCGTTGTAGAGTGCACGGTACGCAATCATGTTGGCGGCGTGTACATTGCACTCGTTCATCGTCTGCTGAACGACGAGGTTGGAGTCACCATAGATGACCAGGCGCGTCGCGCTGCAGATCTTGGCCATCCTCATGCCGTGGATGAGGGCCTCGTATTCGTCTTCGTTGTTGGAAGCTCAAAATTTCATCCGGAGGACGTACTTCATCTTATCTCCCTGCGGGGAGGTTAGTATGACCCCGGCTCCTGCTCTGGCCTCGCGCTTGGAGCCGTCGAAGTGCATTGTCCATGACTGTGTCATGTCCGGGGTATCTGGCAGCTGCAGTTCCATCCAGTGTACAAGGAAGTGCTGGAGGACCTGAGACTTGATCGTGTGGCGCTTGTCGTAGACGATGTCTAGAGGTGATAGCTCGATACCCCACAGGGCCACGCGTCCTGTGGCCTCCGGATTGTTCAGGATGCTATTCAGGGGTGCTTCTTTGACGACCATCACCTGGTGCTCCTGGAAGTTGTGGCTCAGCCGACGAGCCGTCACGCCGTAGGCGAGTTTCTGGTAGTGAGGGTACCTCTGCTTTGTAGGTGTCAATACCTCGCTGAGGTAGTAGATTGGGCATTGGACCCCATGGTTCTTGCCTTCTTCGGGTCGCTCGACCACCAGTACGGTGCTTACCACCTGGTGTGTGGCTGCTATGTACAGCAGTAAAGGCTCGCGCTCCTTTGGCATGACCAAAATGGGCGAGGTAGAGAGCAGCCGCTTTAGATCTTTGAATGCGTCGTCTGCTTCGGGCGTCCGCTCGAATTTGTCTGCCTTGGGTAGCAGCTGATAGAACGTCAGAGCTTTTTCGCCCATGCGGCTGATGAATCTGCTCAATGCCGCGATTCGCCCGGCAAGCTGCTGGACGCCCTTGAGGTTCTTCGGATTTTCCATCGCCATTATGGCCCGGATTTTCTTCGGGTTCGCCTCGATCCCTCGCTAGGAGATGAAGTAGCCAAGCAGCTGGCCAGATGGGACGCCGAAGGCGCACTTTTCTTGGTTTAGCTTGATCTTGTAGCGATCAAGATTATCGAACATCTCGCGGAGATCGTCGATGAGCGTCTTTGCCTCCCTTATTTTGATGACTATGTCGTCGACATAGACTTGGATGTTGCGGCCGATTTGGTTCTTCAGGCATGCCTACATGCACCGTTGGTACGTGGCACCTGTGTTCTTCAGCCCGAAAGGCATTGTGTTGTAGCAGAACACTCTGAACGGCGTAATGAACGCCGTTTTCTCCTAATATTCGACCTTCAGTAGAATCTGGTTGTAGCCTGAGTAGGCATCGAGGAACGAGAGCTTCTCGCATCCTGTAGTCGAGTCGATTATCTGATCGATTCGAGGGAGAGGGAAGTGATCCTTCAGGTAGTACTTGTTCAGCGATGTGAAGTCCACACACATCCGCAGGATGTCCATGTCCTTTTTGGGGACCATCACGGTGTTGGCGAGCCACTCGCTCTCCTTGATTTCCCTGATGAAATTTGCGTCGATTAGTCCGTTGACTTCGACTCCGATTGCTTCGGCCCGTGGTTGGGACAGTCGTCGGATGGACTGTTTGACGGGCTTGGCATCTGGAAAGATGTTGAGTGCGTGCTCGGAGAATTCCCTGGGAACTCCTGGCATGTCCGCGGGACACCAGGCAAAGATTTCCCAGCGCTCACGGAGGAATTCGACAAGCGCGCTTTCCTATGCGGAGCTGAGGTCGTTGGCGATTAGCGCCGTCTTGGAGGCATCCGTCGGGTAGACTTGCACCTTCTTTGTGTTGATGGTGGAGTCGAAGGACATGTCTGGTGCGTTCTGTCTTGCGACTGGGGGTGCCCTGTTGTCCGTCACCTCGCGGAGTCTTACGAGCTCCTCTGCATCCTGAATGACTGGGATATTCTGTTGAAGTCCCTATCGCAGTGGTCCGATCGGGTGAAGCTCCTGTGGACCGTGATGACTCCCTAGAGTCCTAGCATCTTGAGTAGCAGGTACGCGTAGTTGGGTACTGCCAGGAATCGTGCGAATGACACGCGCCCGAGGATGGCATGGTATTGTGATGGCCAGTCCACCACTTCGAACTCGAGTGGCTTGCATCAGAAGTAATCCGTCTTGCCGAAGATGACGTCGAGCCATATCTTTCCCAAGGGGAATATGCCCTTCCCTGGGACGATGCCGTGGAATGTTGTGTCGGACTGTTCCAGGCTGCATAGCGGGATCCGCATTGCTGCTAGGGTGCTAGCGAACATCAAGTTGATGCCGCTGCCGCCGTCCATGACGACGCGACTCATGTCGAACCCTCCGATTTGCGCCTCAAGCACTGGGGCAGCATGGCCTGGGCGAGGGACCTGGAAAGGGTGATCCGAACGGCTGAATGTGATGCAGGATTCCGATCCGCTGAGGTACTCAGGGATGGCGGGTGGGGCGGTCACAGCCAAATTGATCTGACGGGTGATTTCCTTCTGCACCTTGTTCGTTGGGCGCCCTTTTTGGATCATCAGTGATCCTTTCGGCACGGGGTACCCGTGCGCACCGTTATTCTGCGCGGGTGCGATTGGGTGGTTTGAAGGTCCCGCAAGTGGTGGTTGAGGAGCTCCATGTGCGATCTCACCTGGTGCGGGTGCATTCCCGTATCCAGGGTTTAGGGCTTGCTACCTCATCTAGGCCATGCTCTCGCTGAGTTTCTGGAACTCGCGGCAGTCCTTGAGCATGTGACTTGCTTTCTTCTTACCATCTTATTGTCGATGTAGAAGTGGATGGTGCATGGACCCGACAGTTTGTCGTATGCTGAGGGTCCGTCGTCGCGGCCGCGACGCTGCCATGACTGGGTTGGGCGCCCTCCGTTGCGGAAGTTGCTTCCGCGGTACCCGCCGCTGCTGCGGTTGCCGTCGCTGCGGCGGTTGGCATAGCCAGCCGCGACCATGTCGGGTCCATCTCGATCGTTGTAGAAGTGCGATCTTCTCTTGCTACGGCGTTCACGTCGCCTGCCATAGTCATCTTCCTCCTCCGAGTACGCTCGGTGGACGGAGTCCTTGCCGTCGGCCCACCTGTTGGCGATGTCCATGAGGTGGTCGAGTGTCTTGGGCTTGACGCGCCCAAGTTCGTCCTTGAAGTCCTGGCGTTTGACGCCGTCCTTGAAGGCGTCGATATCTCTCTCCTCAGAGATGTTCGCCGCAGAATTCTTGGTGTTGGACCAGCGCAGTATGTACGACCGAATGGATTCGCCCATTCGTTGGGTGCAGGCACGCAGCTCCTCGATCAAGGCTGGCCTATTGCTGGTGCCCTTGAAGTTTCGGATGAAACTGTACGCCAGTTCCTCCCAGCTTCGGATGGATCCCGACGATAGGCTAATGAGCCAAATTCGGGCTATGCCTATCAGCTGCAGGTGAAGGCATTGCAGGGCGGTGTCCTTGTTCCCGCAGTGTAGCTTGACGGACGACAGGTGGTCGCTGAGCCATGCCTTGGGGTCCTGTGTGCCGTCGAACTTCGGAGTGTCCGAAGGAAGCGTGAAATTCCACAGCATCCGTGTCCGCCGAATAGATCTGCTGAAGCATCGGGCTCCGCAGAGTTCTCCTTCATCTTCGTCCATCTCGGATTCAGACGAGCATGTGCGCTTGGCGCGTGCTTTGTCGATTTTGCGCTAGGTGAGCTCGCTTTGAGCATCGTAATCGCGGCTGCGATGGCGCGAGCTCTTGTGCCTTCAAGGAAGGTCGTGCTCTTCATCTTCGGATGAAGGTGTGGGGCTGCGATTGAACTTGACCGTGGCCTTCTTCTTTGGCTCCGTAGGAGCTTCTCCGTGGAGCTCAGCTCCAACGATTCCGAGTCCGGTAAGCGCGGACTTGTGCATTGCCCTTTTCGGCCCCCCCTCCGGAGGTGGATGGGACGCGATGTACGCGGTGGCTGCCATGATCGCAGCTTGCGGCGTCTTCAGGATGACGTTGTTGTCGGCATCCATCTCCATGAAGGACGCGTTGAGGGCCCGGGTAACCTCGCGACGCTCCTTGGGGTCCATGTTCTCCGTGCGAAAATGGTGCTTGTTGCCATGGTTACTGTGCGAGATGGATCCAATGCCCATGGGGGAGAGCACAGCTCGCCGTGCACTGGACTCCGAGGCTGCTTGCATGCGTTTGTCAAGCACCTCTTGCATCTTCACCTGCTTCTTGTGCTCTTCGATTAGGAGCATGTGGTATGCAATCAACAGGTCCCGTGAGGCACCCACGGGCAGGATCTTGTTGCCTGCTACGGCTTCGCGTGCTTGAGCCCATCCTTCCTTGCTGAGGTGGATGACCCGATCGGTGTCATCCCCGTTGGGCGGGGGGACTGGCTTCTTCTGTTCTCGCCGTTTCTACCCTACGGGTTAGGTGGCGGGTTGGGTGCGTGATGTTCCGCGTCACTCTGGATGACTATAGCGCATTGGTAGCGCTCGTAGATTGGATCACTGCTGCCGCAGCTTTCAGATCCGGAACCGTAGGTCCCTTCCTCCAATGGTGGCTCGCACAGATCTCAGTTGCAGCTGCTGATGTCATAGGACTCATCTTTCGATGGCGATGTGCATAGCACGGGGTGTGGGGCCCATGAAGCGGGCCTGGTCGATGGCAGAGGCACCCGCTCTAAGAGGCGGAGAGTTCCAGTCTTCCCCACCTGGAAGCAGAAGCTCCCGAACAAGATCTCGAGTCCATCGCCAACGGGCTCGAAGTCCTTCATGGTGGCCTGCGAGTAGGCGGTGAAATCGAAGGCGCCAAAGAGGAGATGACTCTCCGTCTCTGCGGAGTTGTAGATCTCTTTGGTTGGGACCGTCACGATATCACAATCAGCGCCCCCAGTTCCCACAAACGGCGCCAATTGACGAGGTTTAATCTCGTCAATGCCCATTGTTATGAGCTTGGGTTTTGGATAAGATGGGGATGCTGGAGATCGCGGAACGGTTAGCAAACAAGCAACACAGGGACACAAGGTTTACCCAGGTTCAGGCCCCCGGAGGGAAAACCCTACTCCTACTTGTCTGCTCTTGATTACGGCGGAACTGAAAAGTACAAGGGTGCGCAGATGCAATCTGGCGTGGAGGTGTGTATGCGGTGGTATGCGAGAGAGCCTCCTCGTCGTGCCCTCCTTGCCTTTATATAGAGGTAGGCAGGTCCCGGGCATAGATCGAGTCGGTTACAGGTTTTAGGGTTTACCCCTTTGAATATTCTATCTACTCTAGTCTTGCTCTCCAAGGATCCGAAGGCGTCATGGGCCTTGGCCACCCGAAAATCTTCATGGGCTAGTGGATATTCGTCGTCGGCCTTCCTTGGGCTAGACCAGGTATGCTAAGGTCGTGTACCCGCAGGGTATAACCATATCAAGGCCCATCATCCCTTCTTTGCATGTAGTCGGTTCATCATTGTCAAGTAACAATGATTTACTCTCAAATCTTGGCATTTGATTATTTATCCGACCTACTTGGTTCAATAGGAACTTAGACCTCCGTGAACACAACCTTTGAGGCACGTTATCCATGAGCATTGTGGCTGCCTCTGGAACGTTTTCCGGCGCTGCGCAATTCAGCACATATAGCTAAGGTTCGTTAACCTTATCAAAGTTCTATTGTCCTCCCACTTAAATTTTTGCGAAAAATTTCTTTTTCAAGAAACTTCACATTTCAAGCGACAAACCCTTTTGTCCTCGGTGGAGGAATACCCAATTGTTATTTGAAACAACCTACAAAGACATGCTCATCCGACTTTGGTTGTAAACATCTTACTTATGCTTAGCATACCAAAATTTAAGAAATGACAACTTGGGTTTTACCCCAAACCATAACTTACATGGTGTCAATTCAACGGATCAAGATGGAGCTCTTTTCAGTGTAAAAGCAGTAGTCTCTAAATCTTTAATCTTTTAAAACATAATGGCAATTTTATAAATAACACCTTTGATCCAACCATGTCAAACAAGGTTTCATTACAAATCTCAAACACTCCATATTCCTATGGTGTTTCGGAAGATGTAAATCTAGGTGTTTTGCTAAACTTGCAACTCAAATAAATCCCTTTATGATAAAATCATAAATCATTTATTTTCTTGTTACACTTGCAAGTCAAATAAATCCCTTTATGATAAAATCATAAATCATTTATTTTCTTGTTACAATGATTTTCCACTTCATCTTGAAAATCTTTGAACGTTTTCAAATATTTCATACTTCTTTCTCATTAAGTGAATATTCACTCAAATTTCTGGAGAAAACATATGAAGTTGAAATCCATTGCTTACGACTACACATAATGGACTACATACATCAATATGTATAAATTCCAATAATTTAGTCAATCGTTCTTCTTTGTCCTTTGAACGAAGTTTTAATTTCCCTGAGGAAAGTCTCACAAGCATCACTTGATCAAATCAAAGACTCCAAAAATCCATGAATATGGAGATTCTTCATTTTTCTTTCCAATATAATTTAAACAGCGATGTCACTTCGTAAGTGATCTTTCAATCATTTGTCTTGCGACATTTTAGCATTAGTTTTATGGATGTGATTTATCCAACTAGATTTGTAAATCATCCATCTTATATGGAATACGGAAATTATTTGAAAAATCTTTGTTCTCATAATACCCGATTTAAATAACAATTATTAAAATAAATCTTGAAGGCATACTTTGATGTCAACGAGAAATACAAACAATGGTTTATTTGTTTTCGATGAATATCATCACATATTCTCTTGCTAGTTACTTAGGCCATTGTGGTTCATGAATTGCGTTGTTTTGTATGAAATTTCATACCAACCAATTCGGTATTCAATACCTAAGAACCACATTGTTTAACAAGCAAAGAATACAACCATAACATGTATATCATCTATATACCTAAACTGGATATTTCCAGTCTTTTATTTTCTGCCAAATATATTTTATAGATTCTCTTTCAGCATTTCCTTTTCCTTTTAAAAGAATCTATCAACATCAGAAGTGGTGCCATATACATGACACATAGTCCAAAGCGTGTATATTCAAATAATAATACCTTTGGACTTGCACTTTGAAGTAGATCACCATCATAAAATGATCGGCATTCTTTCAAAATCCATTCTTTAGTAATATTTTAGTGTAGTAAACACTTTACATACATCTTCTATTCATCATTATCATGACGACTTTCATGATCAAGCTAATGTATCTTATAAAGGCGAATCGTGAGTATAACATTACTTTCCAAAACCCTTTTGGATGATTAGGATGTCTAGCATCTCCAACCTTTGCAAATTCTCATCCAATATGAGAACATATATTATACTCTATCATATTGCAACCAAAACATTGTTTCAGATATTGTTATATATGCCACACATGATGGTTTCTGAACAATTATTTCATCTCCTAGATAATCTCGATATTTAAATCAAGAATCATGGAGGCAAACATGATAATTAATATACTAACACTGGAATTGTTACTCTCGATTTAATAATAATTATCAAATATAACAGAGTAGACAGAGTTTTCTAAAAGTTTGCAATATGACTGTAAACTTTAGATTGACACTCAACACAATACGATACCAGTTTGTAAAGTAAAATCCAGAATTCTATTGTTCTATTATCTCAATTATAACTAATCATAAGGTGGTGAACGAATGCCAATGACTACAACAAATTATGCAAATTCACTTTGATTTAATTTATGATAAATAGAGTTCTACTAATCCAAATTAGAAATGAACTCCCACTCAAAAACGACATCCCTTGTGCCTTTTTGGTGATTACATGAACCAAATCCACTACACCAAGTCCGATCATCACGTGAGTCGGTGTAGCTTCAAAGGCGAGCATCAAATGGGCATCATATATTTCATATGACTCATTCTTAACCTTTCGGTACGTGTTCCGAGGTCATGTTTGTACATGCTAGGATCTCCAAGTAAGAACCTTAGTATTCGCGTGTGTAAACTGTCTTACACCCGAAACATGATCGTGGATCCAAGAACACCCGATCATCATGTGATGTCTTGGATCGATGAAACATAATCGCTGCATACTTAAGGAAGAACACATTTTTATCTTATTATGCAATATAATATGCAACAAACATCACATGTGAATAAGTGAAATGATATGGTTCTTGCACTTGATCTCCATCAAGTGCACCATGGTATGATCCTCATCATTCCTTTATATGTAAGGCCAAGGTCTATGGAACTTACACGTTATATGTGTTGTAAGAGTACCGACTTATACTTTCACTTACAACATCACCATATCATGCCACTAGCCCAGCAACAACCTAAACTAGACGCCTCTAATTTATCCATTGCAAGTTTTACGTGGCTTAGGGCTTTCAAACATAGAACCGTTCTTACCTACGAACATGAACCACAATAAGGATAACCAAATTGTTGACAACTCGTTGCAAATTAGATATTGAATATAGTAGGAGAGACAGACACCTGTTAGCCACTTATGCAAAACTAGTTGCATGTCAAGCATGGAACAGGTCTCATGTGCGAGGACATGTAAAGTTTGTCTGGGCCGCTTCATCCCACTATGCCACCAATATCCAAAGTACAACTAATAAGCAATAGCATGATCATCATCACCCACATACTCATATGTGTACTACCCGTGCAAAGCATCTACGCATAGATCCGACTCTGATACCACTGAAGGGTTCGCAACATAGAAAACAAAAAATTTACTACGATGGGAACAACTATGTACCAAGATCTATCTACTAGATACAAGCAACGGGTGGATATAAATCCATAGAATACATACCCTCGAATGACGAATAGTGTTAACGAGGTTGTACTTGCGGATGATGTAGTCGAACGCTTGCCAATCTCAAGATCGAGAAGAAGTCAATCCGGTCCAGCAGGTCCAGCACCATCCAGTCTAGCACCGCAAAGAAGTGGTGCATCCGTGATCGCACACACGTCCGGGTACCCCGATAACCTCCACGCCCTCGCTCCAGCGAAGCAGCGGAAGCAACAAATCCTTACAGAAAAATCCACCGGGAACATATATCTCGCTGATCCGAGACCATGGGGAAATTCTAAAGGGGGGAGAGAGATCCTTCACGAGGAGGTGTACTTTCAGAGGAGGAGAGGGAGGCCTTTTAAAGGGAGAGGGGGAGCACCCAAGGGGCAAGCCGCCCAGCCCATGGTGGCTGCCCCCACCTCTTCCACATTCATGTGGGTCGAGCTCCCACTCAAAATGAAAAGTCTCCACTCACATAAACATGCCTCCACTCAAAAATCCACTCACATGCATTAAATTTCCACCAAATTTAATGCAAGATCTCATTTAAATAAAACTCTTTTATTTATTTATTCAGAATTTTTTAATTACTATAATTAAAAAACATTCACATAAAACCCCTTACAACATTTGAATTTCACATGCAGAACGAGTTTCAGCAATTTCAACCGAAATAGTTTTGGTGTCTAGTGAAATAAATTCCTGCGCTTTCCTTTTTATTTCTCTGGCATATTTGCTCCAATTGGTTTCTGTATCCCTTAAGCGTGTCACCCTATGGTTCCCGAATAATGTAGACATGATCGAGACCCCTCTCAAATCAATAATCAGCAGCTGGACCTGGAGATCCGTACTGACTCCCACATATTCAATGATGACTTTTGTGATTGTGTGAACCTTATACGCATGTAACTCAATCCCTTTGTGTCGAGATATATTACATGTCTGATATTCGATCATCGGTATCTCCATACCTAGTTTGATATCATTACTGACATGTACTCTTTTCTTGTTCCCATGATATAACATTCTAATGATCAAATCACTTGCTTGCAAGCTAACTAATGTGATATCATCGAGAGGGCCCAGAGTATATCTCTCCGTCATCGGGATGGACAAATTCCACTCTTGATCCATGAGCCTCAACATAACACCTTCGTAGCACTAAACCCATCTTTATAGTCACCCTGTTATGGTGTGACGTTTGATGTTATCAAGATACTCTTCCGGTGTTAGTGATTGACATGATCTCATGGTCTAAGGACTTTGTATGATATTATAGCAATATAAACACAATGACCTTGATCATAATGCTATAATTCGGATGAATGTTCATCACATCATTCCAACAATGTTGTGACCTCGTTATTAACAACATCCAATGTCAATGATCAGGAAACCTTTGATCATCTTGTTAATCAACAATCTAGTTTATAAGAGAGGCATAACTAGGAATTACCTTTTTGTTTATTAAACACACATGTATTAACGTTTCATATTAATACAATTATAGCATGCAAAATAAACATTTATCATAAATAAGGAATACTATAATAACCACTTTTTTATTGCCTCTCGGGCATATTCCCTTCACTCCTTGCTGCAGCACCACCCCGTCCGCATGGTCGCGCCTGACATCCCTGTGGTGGCCCTCCGTAGAGTTTCCTCGCCACAGGCCCCCTCCCCACTGCCTTGCTCTAGCCCGCAGCAACCGCTCATTGCCCCGCCGCCGACCGCTTTCCTGTCATCATCCTCTCTGTTGCCTTTCCATGTTTGGTTCAGGACGTTTTTTTTCTCATTGCCCTGTTGCTGTTGTGAGTGTGGAGACACCGAAGAAAATAAATCCGCACAACAACCTGCGATCACTATCTACTGCGAGTGATTGCATGACAAGGTTCATCTGAGCACTGGTGTTCCTTGTCCGATCCCCGACGCCCAAGACCTCAACAAGATCTACGTGGAAGCTGTGTACCCGTGAGGCGACAAGATACAAAAAGGTCTTCACGTTAGCCGGTGCCTTAGGATCAACATGGCCAAAATCTACCCGATAACCCGAACACCTCCACTCGAGTCCGGCACCAACAAATGACTGCCAACGTCCTCTGTGAAGCGCCAAGTTCTCCATCCCGGAGTCCAAAGACCCCGATCCTGTTGTCCGAAGATCGATCCCCGAGAACCCGGATCCGATCCGTCGAACCCCCAAGATCGCCGAACCCTCATGAGTGACCCCTTTTCTCGAAACCAATATTTTTGTAATATATATAATATTCTTGTTGCATATTAAATTGCCATGCTTTCACACATATAATGTTGTTTGGGGGGCATTATGCCGATTCATCTAATAATTAAATATGGAAACCATATGCGGGCAAATCTAGTCTAATATTGGTCCCATTTAAATTTGTGCATCGAACTGGTGACATAATTTGCCTTGATAAGACAACATTTAAATCGTGGGGTATGTAAACAACAAGAACCATCTAAGTAAATGCCGGAACCCCGGTTCCATTTAATATTGCCTAATCGCATCATATCTTTGCCATGTCACGAATCATACATGCATCATGCCTAATCTTCTGTCGTAGTATTAAATAGTGCATCCGGTGTTTGTGCTAGTGCTATGCTTTTTCACGGATTAGGCCGATGAGTTAATGCGACTGTCGACCTGATCTTCGGATGAATCTTCGGCAATGTTTTCAGGCGAGCATTCTCCCCCTTTCTATCAATTTTACATTTATAGTTTTTACTTCCTCTTGTTGATCTATTGTTATCTGTGTTGTGATGCTTTAGATTTTGTACCCTTTATATATCCCATGCAGCCTTTATATTGTCTTGGAAACCTCCTATTGCATGTTGCTTGGGTAGACAGTGTTGGGGATATGCTATATGGGTATCCTTATAGCATGTCTCTTATCTGGCTAACCCGGGTAGCCCACAGTTGGTAGCATGGCTTATGGCCTGCTGGGCGGCCCAGTTATATGGATCTAGCAGGGAGGCCCATGCTGGATAAAGGAAGGCTACGATGGAGTCACCAGCGTACCCGGAGCCTTGGAGTGCAAGATACACAAGACTAGTGATAGACGGTGTAGGACTCTGTAACCTGTCCGGCTAGGAATTTTCCCTGTAACCCTAGGACATGGCGACTATATAAGTCGGTCCTATGGGAGCCTTTAGGGCACAATCACACACAACTTCATACAACCTCGCACAGCAAAACTATCTCTGTAACTCGGCGTATTGCCCTTATAGTGATTTATAGAAGGAGTAGGATTCCGCCACCGTTGTGGGATCTGAACCTGGGTAAGCTGTGTTACCTCCTACCCGTCAACCGTCCGCCTTACCCCACATCTCTAAACACGCACTGTGAGGACCCCTCCATGGCGTACTCGTCGGCAATACCACGACAGTTGGCGCCCACCGTGGGGCGAGAGGCGCTTCAGGCTCTTCAGCGGGCGAGGACCAAGATCTTCGCAGGAATCGGCAAAACCGTAGCCATCGGTCGCGTTCTCTTCTTCGGAAACTTTCTGATCGACCCTCCTGACGAGTTCTGGATCCAGGTGAAGACAAACCCTACGCGGTGTTCGATCGTTCCTATCGGAGACATGCACCTCTTCATCGGCGAAACCGACTCGGGCACTAGTTCCCTGGGAGTCGGAGGAGCATCAAGACCCGCACGGACCGCCTACAGGCAGGACGCGTTTGCGGAAGGATCGATGCCGGATCTCTCTTCGGAGTTTGCCGGCAAAGATCGGAAAGCACCAAGGCCCGCACGGACCGCCTACGGGCAGGATATGTTTGCGGAAGGATCGATGTCGGATCTCTCCTCGGAGTTTGCCAAGGCCCACCCAAACCGCCCCTGTGCAGGATATAAAGGTGGAAGATCATCGAAATCCCGGCTTCGCCTGCATCCGACAGAGATCCAAGTTCGTCGGTGTGGTTACCATCTTCGATCTGGTGCGCTGCGTTCAGAGGGAAGGCGAAAACCCCCGCGATTACCTGGCCAGGTGGCTGCGTATACGAGCCGATCTGGCCCACTACCCCAATGAGGATGCTATGCATCACTTTGTGGAAGGACTGGACCATGGCACGCTTCTTCGAAATTCTCTAAGACGGCAGCAGGCGTCAGGACGCCTTACCTTCGAAGGCATGGTGAACACCGTCAACAACTATGCTGAGGCCGAAGCGGCAGCTCAGACAGCGCTGCGCTCATTGACGGATCCCCTCTGATCCAGCCACCGCCACCACCGCCTCCGGCCACCATCGTCGCAGCAGCACCACCACCTCCAGTCATCGTCGAGGCTGTTGCACCTCCACCGCCCGTCATCGAGGAAGTCCTGGCACCCTCTGACTCTGTCATTGACACGCTTTATGCTGATTTCAGTGCAGATTCAGAGGAGATATACTTCAGTCCAGAAGACCTAGACTCTGCTATACAGGAGATGGAGGAGGAGTACTCGTGCGACGAGCAAAACAACAATGTCGTCACGTCCCGAAGGGTGTTCATCACCATTGGGACGGCGATGGATGAAGATCAACCCGGACAAGCTCCGCCTATAGTGTTGGACAAGGGGAAGGGGCCACTTATTGCTGCTGACGTTGATCGCGCAAAGGTCATGCCTCCTCTGCCTAACCCAGTGCAGCAGCCGCAGGAACTCGGCACCGGCCCGAGCAAAAATAACACCGCAAACTTGCCGCCTCCAGCATCTACGTCTAGAGGAGCCCAAGTTACTCCAACTGATAGAGTGATGTATGGCAATCTCCTCGTCGAGCCGCTAACCGTTGCTCATATCCGGAACGTGACCCATCTTGACGAGAAGCGCCAGCAGCTACTAGAGGAAGCGCAGGCCATCGCGGAGCAAGGCGCTAAACTAGATCGAGATCTGGTAAACACGCAGAAGTCCATAGAAAAAGCTAGAGCAATGGAGGTCGAGTACAAGACTTTGCTACAGCAGCAGAAGGCTAAGAAAGCTCCAGCTCGCGTCATCAACGATCCTGGTGTACGGCGCAACCTAGGATGGGCTCCCTCGAAGCCGGCACAGGCCAAGCCATACATTGACAGTGAAGGCAAGAAGGTGATGCCCACCCCACTCCTTAATCTCGCTGTCACCAAGACCCTTCTGGAGCAGGATAGATCGCCTGAGGCAGTAGAACAGGTCTATGACCTAGTGGCCAAGGCGGTGAAGCAGCAGGAAAAGGCCACCTCTCAGAGGCTTGAGTCTGACCCAGTGCTCTGCCGATCTAGACAGTACAAGCAGCCAAGGGACAGATCTCCTCTTGATGTCGGCTCCCAGACGGGTTCATCAGAGCGAAGACGGAGGGATGCGCGCAATAGGAAGGATGCTATCCCCATATCCTCCGACCACGGAGAAAAGGCCCGACCTCATCGCCCATCGCCACCGCCCCGATCCCCCCGACGTCATGAAGACTACAAAACTCACCATCGTGCGGCATCGTCATCCGCAACAACACGGAGCAGACCCATCATGACGAAGAGCGCAACCAAGGACACAAGAGCAGGTCACGCCATGACCCTCCATGTCCGACAAGCAACCGTGACAGGCGTGAGGCGTCGTAGGAGGATAACAGCAAGAAAGCTAACCCACCGCCACCTCCGCCTCTGTCACCACCAAGCAGTCACCATGGCGGAAGAGGCCCGCGTCGTTCACGCAGCCCATCCCCTGTTGACAAAAAGAAGAACCCGGAGCCGTACGATGCATGTTCGCGGATCGACAAGATCCACGAGGCCCGGGAAGGACCATACCTGGGACCACGTTGTTTTGGACCTGCAATAAGGTCCGCAACTTACCCCAAAGGTTTCCGGATTGACAAGATCAGCAATCCCTATGAAAACACCGCCAATCCAGCCACATGGTTGCAGGACTACGGCAACGCGGTGAAGATTGCCGGAGGCAACCCCAACGTCGCCGTCAAGTACCTCCCGTTAATGTTGGCAGGCACGGCCCATCAATGGATCGACGACTTTCCGGAGAAATCTATCTACAACTGGCTGGACATGCAAGAAGCGTTCACCAAGAACTTTGAGGGTACATACAAATGGGCGATCTACAGCAGTGCGTGTAAGAAAAAGACGAGACATCTCGCGCCTACCTCTCCCGATGGCTGGATATGAAGAATTCCTGCGCAGGAGTGCACGCTCAAACCGCCATGGCCGCCTTCCTCGATGGGTTGGAAAGGGGCACACTGCTCCGACATAAGCTGAAGCGCTTGCAGGACAATCACCAGCTTGACTTGAGTCAGATGATTAAGTTGGCTAGTGACTTCGCAGCTGCCGACGATGATGCTCGTGTCTCTTTGCCGGCAATGGCAGTTCCAACTCAAGCTCGGAGGAACAGTAGTACAAAGCGGAAAACCGCTCCAAAAGAAAAGCAATCTACCGACATGGTCGCTATTGTAACTACCTCGGTGAATTACGCTCCTAGATACAAGCCTGGATGAGCGGAAATGGTTGAAATAGTACGGTGGGGCCAAAGGCCACTCACGGGTAGACCTTTCGGCCGTCCCAACCATTTCCATTCATCGGGACCTGTACGGGCGGCGTAATCGGCAGGCGAAGGGATCAACTACATACACAAATGAGTATGTATGCAAGCCACCATACAATAGTACATCAGAGCCATTCCATCTAGAAAGAAAGGAAATATAGCAACGCCATACGACAAGATTCAAATGTCCTAGATAGATATAATAGTTTAGGATATATCCTCATACATCACACATCAGAGTATCAGGAGGAAGAGGCAAACAAGATCTGAGTACGGATAAGAAGCAAATCGGCATAAGATGCCCAGAAAATAAGCACATCCCGCCCACAGATCTCATGGATCCCCGTTCCCGGAATCTCTACACCAAACGATCGTTGCCCACATCATCAGCCTCCTCCACCCAGTATCCGTCCTGCGAGTGTACCTGTTCATCTGAACCAATAATTTATCGTGTGAGACCCTAAGGGTACTCAGCAAGTCTTTATGCCTCTAAAGGGGACACAACCTGGGGTGACGCAATTGCAGCAAAAGATAAACCCTAACAGTTCTATAGATACTCGCTAACCATCCGCCTAACCAAAGATAGACGGATGTCCATGAATTAATGACACAGTTGTAACAGTAATATCCACAGATCCATCCTCCTCCTCGCTTACCAACAAGGAAGCGGACGAACAACCCCATCCGTTGGCAATGTTATTAACCATTCCATGCGTGTTGCACTAATTACTAGTCAGTTTCTTAGTCAAATTAAAGCGGTACTTTAGTTATGCTTGTCTATGATCGAGAAACTGTGCTCCAAGTCGTCCATAACCGCGGACACGGCTTTCAGAAAGTTTTCCCCTACAGGGGTGCACAAATAGCAACACACACTCGATGAACCTCGGAAAAACCAAATCAAAACCCAACGAGGCCTTCACGACAAAGCAATCACAGGATTCAGAAATATTTCAGGGGGCCACCCCATTAAGCTACCCGCAACGAAGTTAACTAACTTCGAGGCGGACTCAAGGTTTGCGTCAGTGGCTGTAAACGACTGGGAACCCATAACTAAGCTTGTCGATACCGCGGAAACACTCCGCTTACCTAAACAGTACAGGTGCTCCTCGCACAATCGTAATAAAGCAGTAAAGCATGGCATAAGTACAGGATAGTAAACAAAACCTCAAACTAGTTTGTGGCCCCAAGAAATAAGACTGAATCAAGATCTGGCTCAGGAGGGTCCCATAAGCCTCCCGGGTGTGGATAGCGCGAATAAACAAGGAACAGGAATCAAGTACTCGGGGTCCTACGGGACACAAGTGAGCAGGAAAAACCAAATAGCAGATATTGCTCACCGGTGCCACTTTCATTAGTTATCCCATTACTACTCAGGTTAAGTTGTTTAGGTACCTCGTTATCCATTAGACACTCACAAACCCTACACATGCTGTTCTACGACTCGCATGGCTCAAACAACTCCTGTAGTAATGGCTCATGGGATGGAGGAACAAGCTTGGTGGGGTTTAAAAGTAAAGGCTATGCAATACTTGGGATTCAGTTTAATGCAATCGCGACTCAATGATGCAAGAATAAGATAGAGGCAATAGGTACTGTATGTATGCAAGCATGTGGTAGTGCTTGCCTGGCAACTCAGTTGAAGCGAGAGACGGATCTGGGTAGTGCTCCTGGTTCTCTTGATATATATCCCCTGCTCAGTATCTATTCGAAGAAGAACCAAACAAACAAGGGCCAACATAAATAAAGTGCACAAGCATAGGAATAAAATGCGTCAAGCAAACAATCATGCCATGATGAATGATGCACAAGTTGCATGGCAATAATGTAGCATGGCATGGGTGAGGTGTAGAATACAAGAAATAACATTTTCATTGAGTTTTGGTCACATTTTATTGTCATATTAGTTGCTTTATACTATATATTTATATGATGCATGCTGCAATTGAAGTTATGGATAGCATAAACAGAAAGGTCTCGTCGAGCTGATCATTTTAGGCATATCATTTGTTAAATTCGGAGTTATAAAACAAAAGTTATTAAATAAATAAGGAAAAGGGCATTTTATGTAATTATATTCAACTTGGAAAATAACGTGCTCAATTGAAATTGTGGATAGCATATTTGAATTCCTCACATTTTTCTGATTCAAATTCATATATTATTTGTTGAATTTGGATTTATAATTTAAAAGTTATTTTAAAACAGAATTGAAATTTGAATTTTAAACTAATTTGAATAGTTTAAATTTGAACAGGTATGCAGAAAACCTATTGTCACCCAGACAGACCCAGCCACGCCCAATGACGGGTGGGGCCAGAGCTGGCTCGGGCCACACGCGCACCGAGAACCTTTTATACATGGGTCTTTGCCACCACCGAGGCCGACGAGTGGTCGGTGGCTCATGGCCCACGCCGGGAAGCGGAGGCTGACAGGAGGGTGGTTAAGGGACCGCGGGTTGATTGAGAAGTTTGTCGGGAGCCTTTTTGCAAAAAGGCAGGGGCACAGACAGGTGGGCCTCCAGGGATCGCGGGCTGCGCAAACGAAAAAGGTGGGGGGGTTTTAGGGAAAAGTACCACGCGGTACTGTTTTTCTCCTTGCTCTGCATCTGGCGCGCGCGGCGCGCGGCGTGGCGGGGCTGGGCGTCGAACCCGCGACGTAGGCGCGTGCGCAGAGGGACAGAGCCACTACGCTGGCTTGGGCTTGGTGACAGGAGGGGGAGGCGCGGCTAGTTAAGGTCTCTCGGCGTGGCAGGCGACGGCAGCGCTTCGCCGGTGCCTTGATGTGCTCGACGGAACGCACGTCGTCGACAGGAAACGACGACGGCCAAGGGCATGTCTAAGGGGTTCGGGGACTCACCGCGGGGGCGTTGGCATAGGTGGATCGGCTCGAGGCGGTCACGATCGGCGACGAGGCAGGGGCCGGGCGAGCTAGGGTTTGCGTCGGGGCGTCGGCGTTCCTGGGCGCCTGGTCCTTCTCCTTCGCGTCTGCGGGTACAGGGGTGGTGCAGGGGTCCTCGTGGCCTCCCTCGTCAACCGCAGACGTCACGCCACCGGCTAGGGAGAGGGGTGAAAGGGGAAGTTCGACGGTGGCCGGCGTCGGTGGATGGTGGCGGTGGAGAAAAGAGGGGGAAGAGGGGAGGCGAGGAAGGGCCTCTAGGGAGATCTGGGAGAGGCCAGAGGTTGGGAGGGAGGTAGATAAGGACGGGGTGAGGTGGGGATGGCGTGGGGGAGGGGAAGGTGGCTTCGGCCACCTTTATTCTTCTCTCCTTCACGTGCACGGCATGGGGCCAGGGGAGGGGTAGCTAGGCAGGGAGGAGGGGGATTCCAGGTGGGCCAAGTAGGAGGGAGCTCGGGGTGGGTAGGTCAGGCAGAGAGAGAGAGCAAGAAAAGAGAGGGGGGTAGGCTCGGCTAGGGTTAGATGGGTTTGGGTGGAGAGAGAGAAGAGAGTAAATGGAGTGTGGGGCCAGGTAGGAGGGGTGAAAGGACGGTGGGGACATGCATGGTAGAGAGGAGAGGCCGAGAGGGAGGGGTAATTCAGGTGGGGTCGAGCTAGGGCTAGAAGGAGTGGCTGGGTTAGGGTTTTGTGTAGGGTAGCTAGGTGATATGGTAGATGATGTTAGGGTTAGGTGATTAGGTTTAGGTTTTGGAGTAGAGAGTAGGGTTTAGAGAGAGAGGAAGAGATGTGAGAGGGGGGTTAGGGTTGGGTTAGGGGTATGGGGTATGGTTTGGACAAACAAACAAGATCAAGCAAAGGGAAAGAGATGATCCATGCAAAAGAAATCAAATAAAATTCAAATGACAAGCAAAAGGTGGTACTTGCAAGGGCCATGCATAAATATTAAATTCCATGTCTTAACCTTGTGAAAACAAAATATAATCCCATGGCATTTATTTATGTGCATCCCCAAAAGTGGAGTAAGGCCAAGCAAAAGAATTCGAGTGGGATCCACCCAACCCACATGAGCTAGAAGTAACTCAAATAAAATGCAAGCTCATATTAATTGGATGGTGGAATTATAAAGTGGTGAAAGAAAGGGTGGTGGAGTCAATAAAAGATATGCCCCCAACTCAACTTGGGCATTTAAAAATATATCAAGAACCAAATACAATATCAAGAGGTAAATATAAATAATAATGCATATGAGATAAGAACCAAAACACAAGGGTCTTTGTATGATGCTCAAATGCAAGGTGGCATGATGACATGAGCATGATATGATGATGATGCAACAATTATGTGTAGGGAGTAGCCATTATATTACTAGATCCAGTAGCATTACAGTTGTTAGACAAATGGGATGCTACAGCTATGACTTTTGCAGGACGAGGAGAAGGCAGACAACATGGCCGAGGAAGGGGAGCTGGTCGTGGGCAGCAACGAGGAAGTGAAACCACCTCGGCGCCGCTCCGCGTTCCCCGAACCTACAAAGAGTACCGCGATATGACATGCCTCGTACACCTCGATGCCAACGGCAAGGCCACCCATACCAATTGACACTGCAAGTTTGTCAACGACCTCAAGAAAGACCCGGAGTCCGGCTACAAGCAAAGTCAAAAGAACAGACCGCGAGGCAAGGGCAAAGGGAAGAAGAAGGAGGAGCAGTCCAAGGATTCAAGTGACATGGACGAAGACGTTGACCCCAAGCACGCCACCAAGAGCGACGACAAGGGCAAGAACCCCTTCGCAAAGAAGGCTCCAGTCTACCACACTTTCCTTGGCACCCCCACCGTCCAACAACAGAAGACCTCTCTGAGGATCCTGATGGCCACTCTCCCCCAGTCCCCCAGTACCTGCGCTGGTCGGAGGTTCCAATAACTTTGCACAGGATGGACCACACAGACCTTGTGCCCACGGAGAAACAGTATGCCATGGTCATCAACCCCTTGATTGACGTCGTGGAGTTCACCAAGTGTATGGTGGATAGTGGAAGCAGCATCAACATCATGTACCTGGATACACTGCATAAGATGAACTTGATGGAGGCAAACCTAAGGCAAACCAACACCATCTTCCACGGCGTAGTTCCTAGTCGGGAGGCTCGGTCCCTTGGGTACATTACACTTCAGGTTTCCTTTGGCGATGTTAATAATTACCGCCAAGAGCGCATGACCTTCGAGGTGGTCCCCTTCAAGAGTGTGTACCACGTCATATTCGGCCGCGACATATTCCACACGTTCATGTCCAAACCATGCTTCGTCTACAACAAACTCAAGATACCCGGACCAAACGGTGTCATAAACGTATTCGGAAGCTTTACCAAGGCAAGGGACTGCGAGATCAATGAAACAGCCGTTGCAGAAGCTGTCCTCTATAGCGAAGAATTCAAAGAGATCCAGAGCAAGGTCAATGACTCAGAGATGCCCGCGTCGAAGAAGCAGATCTCGGACTCCGCTCCTGCATTCAAGGCCGCCATCGAGACCAAGCCGGTAGAACTTGTGGTAGGCGATGCCTCCAAGACCGTCGCCATTGGGAAAAACCTGGATCCCAAATAGGAAAGCGCGCTCGTCGAGTTCCTCCGTGAGAATAGGGACATCTTTTCCTGGCAACCTGCCGACATGAAAGTTGTACCTAGGGAACTTGCCGAGCACAACTTAAACATTGATCCAAAATGCAAACCAGTGAAACAACCTCTACGACGCTTTGGAGATGAGAAGAGACGCACCATTGGAAAAGAGATAGCTAGGTTACTTAAGGCTAGATTTATCCGAGAAGTCCTTCACACCCAATGGGTGGCCAATCCTGTACTTGTCCCCAAAGAGGGAACCAATGAATTAAGAATTTGCATTGATTACACCGGCTTGAACAAAGCATGTCCCAAAGATCCGTTTGCTCTACCTCGCATTGACCAAGTCATTGACTCGACGGCTGGCTCAGAGCTTTTGTGTTTTCTCGATGCATACTTGGGATACCACCAGATCAAGATGAGGAAGTCGGACCAATTGGCCACTTCATTCACTACCCCATACGGCACATTTTTCTATGTCACGATGCCCTTTGGGATGAAAAACGCAGGTGCTGCCTACCAGCGGACAATGCAACGTTGCCTTCACGACCAAATTGGTCGAAACGTTCACACCTATGTGGACGATATCGCGGTGATGTCTAAAAAGTCAAACGACTTAATCTCTGACTTAAAAGAAACCTTTGATAATCTCCGGAAATACAACATGATGCTCAACCCTAAGAAGTGCGTCTTCGGGGTTCCAGCCGGCAAATTGTTGGGCTTCATCGTTTCACAACGTGGAATCGAGGTCAACCCGAAGAAAATCAAGACCATCTTAAACATAAACCGTCCGACATGCCTAAAGGACATTCAACGACTAACAGGTTGTGTTGCAGGAGTTAGTAGGTTCGTCAGCCGACTTGGAGAGAATGCCCTGCCGCTATACAAGTTGCTGAAGAAGGCGGACAAATTCACATGGACAGACGAAGAAGATGCAGCATTGAAGAAGCTCAAGGAGATTCTTTCCTCAGCGCCCATCCTTGCAGCACCCGAGCCTAGAGAGCCCCTGTTAATTTACATGGCAGCAACCAATAGGGTTTTCAGCATCGTCGTCGTGGTAGAGCGGAAGGAACCAGGCTATGAGCACGGAGTTCAACGACCAGTTTACTATGTGAGCAAGGTCTTGACGGAATCCAAGCAGCGTTACCCGCACTATCAAAAGATAGCTTATGGAATATTCCTTGCTTCTCGGAAGCTGAGGCATTACTTTCAGGAGCACCCAATTACAGTGGTGAGCAATACTCCACTGTCCGACATTATCAATAACAGCGACACCACAGGAAGGGTCGCGAAGTGGGGCATTGAACTTGCCGCCTTCGAGATCACCTACAAGAGACGCGACGCTATCAAGTCACAAGCCTTGGCGGATTTTGTTGCAGATTGGACGGAGGCGCCAGATGTTACTCCGTTGCCGGAATTAGAGTATTGGGTGATGCACTTTGATGGATCCAAGCTTCTCAACGGCTCGGGGGCTGGTGTATTGCTACAGTCACCAACAAGAGACAAGCTACACTATGTTCTGCAGATCCACTTCGAGGCTACAAACAACATGGCAGAGTATGAAGCACTCATTCACGGACTACGTGTAGCCAAGGATATTGGCATCAAGAGCATAGTTTGCTATGGAGATTCCGACTTGGTTGCCCAACAGGTGGCTCGCACCTGGAATGCGCGGAACCCTATGATGGCGGCATATCGAGACGAAGTGGACGAGATAGCCAAGAGCTTCTTGGGCTAAGAAGTCAAGTATGTACCTAGGGAACAAAACGAGGCGGTTGATCTGCTGTCTAAGCTTGGATCAGGGCGCAAGAGAATTCCGCCAGGAGTTTTCCTAGAGCACCTGCGCACACCATCCATGAAGGGGGCCGACATCAACAACCCAGATAGAGCTAACTCTTTCGTCAACATGGTGACCAAGGTCCCTCCGACTTGGATAAAACCGTTCATGGAATATCTCGAACACGGAACTTTGCCCAACTACGGAGTCGAAAGACGGAAAATAGTACGACGAGCAAAGGGTTATACCATAATAAATGGGAAACTCTATAAAAGGAGCACTACTGGTGTATACCTAAAGTGTGTTTCCCAGCTAGAAGGTATGGAAATCCTGCGCGAAATCCATCTCGGAGATTGCGGTCATCACGCTGCTCCTCGATCGTTGGTCGCGAAAGCTTTCCGGCAAGGATTCTACTGGCTGACCGCGAAGGCGGACGCCGACAAGCTGGTTGAGACATGCATGGGATGCCAGTATTATGCCCGACAACCACATGTTCCTGCTGAAGAATTGCGAACAATACCAATAACTTGGCCGTTTGTAGTCTGGGGGCTGGACATGGTGGGACCGTTACAGATGGCACCTTGTGGGTTTACGCATCTGCTTGTGGCAGTTGACAAATTCACCAAATGGATAGAAGCTAAACCCATTAGAAAGCTTGATGGGGCAACTGCCCTCAGGTTTGTCAGGGATCTAGTGGTGAGATTTGGTCTCCCACATAGCATTATCACCGACAACGGAAGCAACTTGTCACTCAGAGAAGTGGAGGCCTATTGCTGGGAGAAAGGCATCTGACTTGACCTTGCATCTGTGGCACCCCCACAATCCAATGGTCAGGTTGAGCGAGCCAATGGATTAATTCTGCAGGGAATCAAGCCACGTCTTGAGGCACCGCTACATAGAGCAGCTGGAGCCTGGGCAGAATAATTAACATCTGTGCTGTGGAGTTTACAAACTACACCCAAAAGTTCCACTGGCTACACCCCTTACTTCATGGTATATGGAGCAGAAGCCATCTTGCCTTTCGACATCATCCACGATGCACCAAGAGTTGCCGCCTACGACAAGGATGACGCTGAATAATCCAGACGCCTAGATGTGGACCTTCTCGAGGAGGAGCGCGGTTTGGCATGCCAAAGATCCGCCATCTACCAGCAGAAGCTACGCAGCTACCATAGTCACCGCATTCGGCATCGCTCGTTTAAAGAGGGGGATTTGGTGCTCCGACTTAAGCAGAAGAAGTCACACAAATTATCCCCGCCATGGGAAGGACCATTCGTCATAAGCAAGGCGCTGCTCAATGGGTCTTACTACCTTGTTGACAATCGTGAACTAAAGGATATACCTAACAAGGATCAAAAGCGTAAGCGACGTGACCCGGATGATGACTACCCAGAGCTTGATCGGCCATGGAACATAGCACAGCTACGTCCTTTTTACACTTAGCATTTTTTATCTAATTGTGTATCTCTTATATGACAATGAAATAAAGCTCTCTGGTTCACTCATATTTCTGAGTCTTTTACCTCCTTTATTGTTCATTTTTGGATCATGTAAAACCTTTATGCACAAGTATTGCGTTTGCACTTGTGAAAATTCCGCCTACGGGCGCTAGCTTAAGTTTTCTGATCTACACGTTCTTTGTTGTTTTTATGTGGATTCTGGAGTAGTGACTTTCGGCTCTTATTGTCGGCGATTTTGTGCTCAGGTTATTGACAGTGCCATTGGGCATCATCACCTAAGCGCATGGTTCCGACAACGAGTCTTCCGACTCACGAAAAGTCAAGCATAAGAACCAAAGTAATGGATAAGCCAGCCCTTGCAAAAAAATATATACATGCTGGAAATTAGTTCTTAAGTAGCAGGACATAACCACAATTGTTTTCCGCCTTAAGTTACATCACCAAGTTTTCTCCGCGCATACACCAAAGGTGAAACAAATATTACAGGAGACTTGGAAGAAGCATCGTCACCAGCCGGAGAATCACCCTCAACGTCGGCATTATGGTGAGACTCGGAGGAATCTTGGTTGACGTTGTCGATGGTGTTCATGGGCACGAAGACGTCGATGTCCACCAACTTGGCAACTCTGGTGTCATAACCCGCGAGTGACGACCAGATGGCTTCATGATCAATCTCTTTGCCGTCATCGTCGACGTCGGGGATACCGAGGTCACCGTGTCGATGTCGGCACCTTCGTAGTGTGCCTTCACCATTGACAGTGCCATCCTTGCGCCAGCCCGTGCACATGAAGCTTTCTAGCTTGTGACACGCTCGGGGGCTCAACGCAGAATCTCCGAGTACTTCGCCACGGAGTCCGAGGCCTTGATGTATATCTGGAGGGTCTTGGCAATCTCTTTGGACTGGGTGATGGCGGTGTTGATGAAGTTGCCGGCAAGAACCATGCATTCCTTGTCCAAAGGAGGCGAGCGGGTTAAACCCATAGGAGCTGCAAATTCCGACAAGGAGCGCATGAGTTCAATAAATTCAAGGTATCCAGACTACAGAAATACAAGGCGGAGGAAACTTACTGAAGACGCTGTCCTTAGCCTGCCAGAGGGTGTCCGCCAAGGATTCTTTCTCTTGTTGGAGGAGCTTAAACGCCTCTCTATGGTGTTGGTTTTGTTCATCAGCAGCTTGATTCTGATCTTTTAAGATCGCAAGCTCCTCCTTCAAGCGATTGATTTCCGCGGAGGCGGAGTCCTGCAGGACCTTCATGGAATCCTCATGCATTTTCAGCATTTCCTTCCGCTCCTCCTTAAGGATCTTGTTCTCGCTGTCCAGCTGTTGGATGTGCTTGGACTGCTCGACAATGTCTTTGGCCTTGGCGACATGTTCTGCAAGTCCGAGAAAACAAAGTACACAGTGAGTACTCAGAGAATGAAGGCACAGAAACAAGACGGAATGTGCAGAAAGAAAATAGACTCTTGTTTTTGATGATCTGTTCCTTCAAGAAGGCAGTTTTACCCTTTTCAGCTTCAAGATCTACACGCATCTTCTGGTACTTATCATTGGCCATGCCCCTCCGAGCATTCTCGTTCTGTGGAAAAAAAGGAAAAAGTTAAACCGTTGTTTAGTCTACTTGGAGCATCTAGTAGGAAATTTTCCACCTAGACGCTCGGGGGCTATAGCGAGAGTTTTTTACTTAGCAATATGCTTAGCTTTTCTTTAAGCATCTAGTCGGAACTAATTCAGTCACAACTAGAGGCTTGGAGGCTACAGTATTGAAAATTATAAAAACTGCGTATGCTACTCTTAAATCATCTAGTCGTAATAGTTCATTCCATCTAAATGCTTGGGGGCTACAGTAAGATTTTTTTATAACTTAGTCATTCTTGGAGCATATAGATGCAAAACCTATGGTTTTCCGTCTACATCCTCGGGGGCTATAGTGGGATACTCATATGAAATGAAAAAGTCAAAGTAAAACTTACAAGTGTAATGATCTTGAGGTTTGTAGCGCTCTTGGCTAGCAGCTTGCCAAAGGAGATGCTATTTCCTTGCAAGATGTCCGCTTGTCGGAGGAGCTCCTCAAGACCGCACGTCGGAGATGTCGGTACTCCTCCAGGAACCAGAGTCATGTTACTCGGTGTGAGCACCGGGTAGACTATCTTTGGGAACTCAAAGGGTTTCTGGGGAGCAAGGGCGCTGCCTTCGGCAGAAGTACCAGCTTCCATCACTGCCTTGCAGCCACCGATGGCATCCTTAGTTGGAGCTTCAGCCATTTGTTGAGCGGTGCTCTCCTGTGTCGCCTGCTCGCCGACAACAGCGATTTCGGTAGAGGCGCCAGAATCCACTTCCATGACGGAAGGGCCTGGTGCCTCCTTAGCTTGTGAGCTTGTCGGAGCAGACGAGGGCTTGACGGCAGGGGTAGCAGGGGAGATGGCGGGGGAGGCATAGCGATGCAGCATGTCTTTGATATTTCGAGAAGCCCCCAAAGTTTTGGAGGTCTTCTTGAGGCTGGTCGTGGCTTTCTTCCTGAGACATGCAAAATGCATAAGTACAGGAACAAGACAGACAAATAGACAATGTCGGAGAATGAGAAGCTTACACTAGGGGGGGTGCTTTGGCAAAAATCCCGGTGGCTCTTCTCTTTTCTGCCTCCAGGGCGGCGATAGTCTTTTTGGAGGCTCCACCCTCCGTCTTCTTCTTCTTTCCTCCGTCGGCAGAGTCAGAGGTGGAGCTCTTCCGCTTTCGCGCCAACGGGACATCGTCGTCGGACACGACCGTGACTTCCTTCATCTTTTGATCGTAGATTTGGGCAGCCAGGTTTCCCTCATCTAGATCGCTAAGCTGTTAAGTAAGAAATCACCGTGTTAGATAAGATGGTAGTGGCAACACGGAAAAACTAGAGCATATGTCGTATATGGAAAATAAATACCTATCTTTGGGAACTTGCCGTCTACGAACATGTCATAGGTGATGGTGAAGCCATGCTTCTTATGCTTCACCTTGACGATGTACTTAAGGCGGAGCTTGACGGAGTCGCTCAAGAAGTTATCCACGGAGATGTGGAGGCTATCCCTTCTGTCGCTGGTATACTCGTGCATATACTTCGCACGGTGCTGCAGAGGTTGGATTCGCCTGATGAACCAGCACATGGCTAGGTCCAAGCCGCTCAAACCCGTCTCTACAAACCATTCGATCCGCCTTATAGCGCGAGAAGCGTCGAGATCGGAGGGAAGGGAGGCTTGGGATCTCCACGTGGAAACTTCAGCGGCGGCTCCATCCACGAAGTTCGGGTACGTTACTTCTCGGCCCGACAGAGGAATGTCGGGGCCGTAAAAGTATGTCCGTTGCCAATTCTTGTAGGACTCGTGGCCGACGATGTCGGGGAACCGCCGGACAGGTCGAATCTTGAAGCTTATGGTGCCGTAGTTCCTAAGCTCCTCCTTACTATGTCCGGATTCACATTTGACGGTGAAGAAGTACACAAAAAGGTCTAACCTAGGCCTTATTCCTAAGTATGCCTCGCAAAGTGCCACGAAGTTGCTAAGAACTAAGATACTATTGGGGGAAAGGTTATGGGGTTGGACCCTATAGTGGTTTAAGACGGAGAGGAAGAAGTGGGAGATGGGAAGGGAAACTCCGCGTACCAGCTGAGCTTTGAGGTACACCTTTTCTCCGGCTTGGGGAGAAGGTGTCACCTCGCCGGCCGGCACCGCTCGCCAAGCGAGCCCCTCCGTCGCGGGAAGGTAACCTTCGGCGACCATCTCTTGGATGTCGCGGTCGGTGATGTCCGAGCCGCGCCAGTCGCCCTTGTGCGAGTCTGGCTCCTCCTCCAGTGGCTCTAGAGCCGCCAAATTTGGATCGCCGCCGGCGGATTCGATCATCGCTGATGCGGGGATGACCAAACCCTCTGGGGGCACGACGACGGAGCTCGCCGGCTTCACCGCGGCTTCGCTCGACGCCGCCATTGATGGGGAGGTGCTGCTGCTAGCCATGGAGTGAAGGTTGGGTGCGACTGGTGCAGATGGGATCTAGGGTTTTTTCGAGGTTTCTCGCGGAGAGCTCGAGGAGACGCGTGGCTGGAGGAAGAAGATGACGCGAGAAGAATGAGGTAAAAAGTGGAAATTTCCCCACGGTTACTATTTATCATCCCCGGCGTCAAGATTCGTGCAACCTGATCGGACGGTTGCCGCGTAGACGACGTGTCCGTGAACGTGCGTGGAAATTTCGCCACGTCTCCAACCGTCACTGCCAACGGTTCGCATTGCTCGCGCGGGAAAATAGGATGTGATTGCGTTCTCTGCATGTGTGAGTTACGAGGCGTCGCAGACCTAAGCCTACGTCGTCCTAGCTGACATGGGTAGATGAGCCGTCACATCGAAGATTACAACATGGACGGATTCAATCCGACTACGGAAGAGTATGATGGAAGATTCAACATTTCTCCGGCTTACAAGTCAAACACGGAGAAAGCCTTGCAGGGTTCTTTGGGAGGACTACAAGATGTTGCTTGACGATTTTCCGACATCCATCTAGATGGAGCATTCCACATGAAGAGGAAAAACGGCGCAAGATCTCGGAGTTCTCCGGGGGCTACTGTTGGGGATATGCTATATGGGTATCCTTATAGCATGTCTCTTATCCGGCTAACCCAGGTGGCCCACAGTTGGTAGCATGGCTTATGGCCTCCTGGGCGGCCTAGTTAGATGGATCCATAAGGGAGGCTCATGCCGGATAAAGGAAGGCTACGGTGGAGTCACCAGCGTACCCGGAGCTTTGGAGTGCAAGATACACAAGACTAGTGATAGACGGTGTAGGACTCTGTAACCTGTCCGGCTAGGACTTTTCCCTGTAACCCTAAGACCTGGCGACTATATAAGTCGGGCCTATGGGAGCCTTTAGGGCACGATCTTACACAACTGCATACAACCTCGCACAGCGAACCTATCTCTATAACTCGGCGTATTGACCTTATAGTGATTTATAGCAGGAGTAGGATTCCGCCACCGTTGTGGGATCTGAACCTGGGTAAGCTGTGTTACCTCGTACCCGTCAACCGTCCGCCTTACCCCACGTCTCTAAAACACGCACTGTGAGGACCCCTCCATGGCGTACTCGTCGGCAATACCACGACACCAAGCTTTGATGCTTGTACCTCTTGGATATTTCTTGGGGTGACACCATGGTGGCATCCCCAAGCTTAAACTTTGTCCATTATTCATCTCATTTCATTGTTCTCTCTCTACACCTGAAATTTTTCCTTCATACAAAACTTCACACAATCTTCATTAGCAACATTAGCTTATTCAAAAGATATTAGACCGTTGGCAAAGCTTTGGAACAGAAAGGCTTTTTACTAAAAATACAAGCTATTGTAGTAACTCCTTCAAAGAAACTCAATTTACCTGAAGAGAGCTCAAAAAGGAATCAATAAGAAGCAAATGCAAATAATGACAAAAATCTATCAAAACAGACCAGCAGGTAGAAACGAATTTTTTCGAACATCTTATTTTGCTCAAATCAAAAAGTGTTGAACTAACAGAAGTTATCCAACATACTGGGGGATTTATCCCTAAATTTTGAGGTCAGTCCGAGTTATAGAGCCTCCTCACGAATATTTTTGGTGGAGGACAGAAATCTGTTTCAGGACAGCAACTCCCCAAATCTTACTTCCCTCTCATTAGAGGTCATTCTTGGCACAAAAATCAAACAAAAAGGATAAGGAGAGGTCATTACAGTAGTAATAACTTCCAAGACTCAAGGAAACTCTTGGGGTTATCTCCCAACAAGTACATTTTTTAACGCCTTTAAGTTAGGCACAAGAAGCAAGAAGAATCAAGTATTTTCAAATGAGGAAGCATTAACATCAAACCTTGCTTTCAAAGGAGGAGCAAAAAGAAACTTCTCTCTTCTCATAGGGAAGTGTTCAATACCTTTCTTGAATGGAAAATGATATTTAATGGTTCCTTCTTTCATATTAATGATGGCACCAACCGTTCTAAGAAAATGTCTTCCCAAAGTAATATGACAAGAAGCATTGTATTCAACATCCAAAACATAGAAATCAACAGGGAGATAAGCATTGTTAACCATAATGAGATCATAATTAATACTTCCCATGAGTTTCTTCTTAGCATTATCATTGAGTGGGACATTCAAATAACAACCTTCCAAAGGTGGCAAATCAAGCATTTCATAAATCTTCGTAGGCATAATAGAGACACTATAACCAAGATCACATGAAGCTTTGAGATCAAAGTCATTCACTTGCATATTAATAATGGGTTCCCAACTATCTTCTACTTTCCTAGTAATAGAACCTTTGTGTTTTATCTTCTCTTCCTTAATATTAACAAGAGCATCTGTAATATGTTTGGTAAAGGCAACATGCATATCACTAGCATCGGGACTTCTAGCAAGCTTTTGCAAGAACATAATCACTTCAGAACTAGAGTTGGCCCTTATAGTGATTATATAAGTCACTAGGACCTGGCGTATTGCCCTCCACGGGCCGTGTATCTTGCAGTGGGCCTTTGTAACTACCTCGGTGAATTACGCTCCTAGTTACAAGCCTGGATGAGCGGAAATGGTAGACCTTTCAGCCGTCCCAACCATTTCCAAACATCGGGACAAGAACGGGCGGCGTAATCAGCAGGCGAAGGGATCAACTACATACACAAATGAGTATGTATGCAAGCCACCATACAACAGTACATCAGAGCCATTCCATCTAAAAGAAATAGAAATATTGCAACGCCATACGGCAAGATCCAAATATCCTAGATAGATGTAATAGTTTAGGATATCTCCTCATACATCAAACATCAGAGTATCAGGCGGAAGCGGAAAACAAGATCGGAGTACGGATAAGAAGCAAATCGGCATAAGATGCCCCATAAATAAACACATCCCGCCCACAGATCTCACGGATCCCCGTTCCCGAAATCTCTACACCGAATGATCGTTGTCCACATCGTCCGTCTCCTCCACCCAGTATCCATCTTGTGAGTGTACCTGTTCATCTGAATCAAATAATTTATCGTGTGAGACCCTAGGGGTACTCAGAAAGTCTTTATGCCTCTAAAGGGGACACAACCTGGGGTGACGCAATTGCAGCAAAAGATAATACCTAGCAATGCTATAGATACTCACTATCCATCTGCCTAACCAAAGATAGACGGATGTCCGGGAATTAATGACAACAGTTATAACGGTAATATTAACAGATCCATCCTCCTCCTCGCTTACCAACGAGGAAGCGGACGAACAACCCCCCCCCATCCGTTGGCAGTTTTATTATCCATTCCCTAAGTGTTGCACTATTTACTAGTCAGTTACTTAGTCAAATTAAAAGCGGTACTTTAGTTATACTTGTCTATGATCGAGAAACTGTGCTCCAAGTCGTCCATAACCGCGGACACGGCTTTCAGAAAGTTTTACCCTGCAGGGGTGCACAAATAGCAACACACACTCGATCAACCTCGGAAAAACCAAATCAAAACCCAACGAGGCAGTCACGACAAAGCAATCACAAGATTCAGAAATATTTCAGGGGGCCACCCCATTAAGCTACCCGCAACGAAACTGGCCGGCTCCGAGACGGACTCAAGGTTTGCGCCAATGGTTGTAAACGACTGGGAACCCGAAAATGTGACTGGGCTTGTCGATACCACGAAAACACTCCGCTTACCTAAATAGTACAGGTGCAGCACCTCGCACAATTTAAAATAAAGCAGTAAAGCATGGCATAAGTACAGGATAGTAAATAAAACCTCAAACTAATTGTGGCCCCAAGAAATAAGAATGAATCAAGCTCTGGCTCAGGGGGGGTCCCATAATCCTCCCGGATGTGGATAGCGCGAATATTCAAGGAACAGGAATCAAGTACTCGGGGTCCTACGGGACACAAGTGAGCATGAAAAACCAAATAGCAGATATTTCTCACCGGTGCCACTTTCATTAGTTATCCCATTACTACTCAGGTTAAGTTGTTTAGGTACCTCGTTATCCATCAGACACTCACATACCCTACACATGCTGTTCTACTGCATGGCTCAAACAACTCCTGTAGTAATGGCTCATGGGATAGAGGAACAAGCTTGGTGGGGTTTAAAAGTAAAGGCTATGCAATACTTGGGATTCAGTTTAATGCAATCGCGACTCAATGATGCAAGAATAAGATAGAGGCAATAGGTACTATATGTATGCAAGCATGTGGTAGTGCTTGCCTGGCAGCTCAGTTGAAGCGAGAGAAGGATCTGGGTAGTGCTCCTGGGTTTCTTGGTATATCCACCTTTCGGGCCTATTCGAAGAAGAACCAAACAAACAAGGGCCAACATAAATAAAGTGCACAAGCATAAGAATAAAATGCGACAAGCAACCAATCATGCCATGATGAATGATGCACAATTTGCATGGCAATAAAGTAGCATGGCATGGGTGGGGTGTAGAATACAAGAAATAAACATTTTATGGAGTTTTAGTCACCTTTTATACTTAAATAAGTTGTTGTATACTTTATATTTATATGATGCATGCTGCAATTCAGAACATGGAATTCATAAACAGAAAGGTCTCGTCGAGCTAATCATTTTAGACATATCATTTGTCAAATTTGGAGTTATAAAACAAAAGTTATTAATTAATTAATGCAAAAGGGCATTTTAATGTAATTTAAATCAACTTGAAATTTTAAGTGTTCAAAATATATTTTGGATGGCATATTTGAATTCCTCATATTTTTCTGATTTGAAAACATATATTATTTGTATTATTTGAATTCATATTTTAAAAGTTATTTAAATACTGATTTGAATTTGAATTTAAAACAAATTTGAAAAGTTTAAATTAAAACAGATAAACAGTAAAACTTTTTCTACTCAGGCAAACTTAGCCACAGTCAGTGACAGGTGGGCCACATGCTGACTGGGCAAAGAACTAGTGGGGTTGAGGACGCAGGCTAGCTATGTCGCTGCGCGACGTAGCAACGAGGGAACGACGTCGGCCGCCGCGCACCGAGGCTGTTCGACGATTTGACCGGCGAGCACAGGCGACGACAGCGAGGCGGATCATGTCAGGGAGAAGGAGGAGCTCACCGCGGGGTCGTCGGAGGGCTTGGATCGGGCCAGGGGCAGAAGGGCGACGGCGACGCAGACGCGCCCGGAGCTAGGGTTTTGGCTCGGTGTCGATGGTTGGCAGCAGGTGTACAGGCCTTCTCCTCCTCGCTGGCGGGGTCCAGGATGAAGCAGAGGTACTCCTCGGTCCCTTTGGTCACCCCCACGACGTGCTCACCGACTGGATCGACGGGGCGACGCGGTGCTGGCGGTGATCGTCGTCGGCCGTTGGTGGTCGGAGAGGAGGAAGGAGGAGGGGAGGCTGGCTCGGGACAGATCTGGGCGAGGCCAGAGGAGGCGGGAGAGGGAGGTAGGTAGCAGAGGGAGAGGGAGTAGATAGGAACGAGAGGGAGGGGTGGATGGCGTGGGGGCACGGGTAGAGGAAAAAGGTGGTCTCGGCCACCTTTTCTCCACCTCCTCTCACATGCTCGAGTTGGACGGCAGGGGCAGGGGCTACCAGGTGGGGACGGTGAGGAGAGCTCGGGGTGGGGCTGCTATGGCAGGGAGAGAGAGCTAGAGAGAGAGAGGGGAAGGGTAGCTCGGGCTAGGGTAGATGGGACTCGGGTTAGGTTTGGTTTAGGGTTAGGGGTGGATGGTAGCTAGGTGGGGCCAGCATGGGGAGGCTCGGCATAGGTGAAGAGGAGAGGGTGAGGTAGGTTTAGGGTTTAGCTTAGGTGTAAGATGGTGGTAGAGGTGTAGGTGATTAGGGTAGGATCTTAGATAGAGGATTTGGGGAGAGGGGGTTTAGATGAGGGTGATAGGGTGTTAGCAAGATCAAGCAAGACCAAGCCAAAAGGAGGGAGGGAGGTGAGGTCTTAGGGTTTAGAGAGAAAGGTGAGGTGGAGAGGTTTTGTTTTGACAAGATCAAGCAAGAACATGCCAAGCTCAAACAAGATCTAGACAAGAAAAAGAGAGGGTGAGAAAAAGGTGGTGAGGGTATGGATGGAGATGGTTATAGGGTTTTAGATGCTTGCATGCATCAAGCAAGATCAAGCATGAGAGGGGTAGAGAGAGATATGGGGAAAATCCACTCAAATATTCAAATAAAACCAAAAGGCTAGAATGTGGCGGTTCTTGCATGGCCCATGCAAAATAATTAATGCCATGTTTATTCTTGTGAAAACAATAATATTAACATGGCATTATTCTTATGCATTCCCAAAAGTGGAATAAAGCCAAGCAAAAGAATTTGTGGAAGTAGATCCATCCTATCTCCCATGAGCTAGATTAAATACCAAAAGAAAATAAAATAAAAGCTCATGGATAAAGGGATGGTGGAATTATAAGGTGGTGAAAGAAAGGGTGGTGGAGGGGAATAAAAGATATGCCCCCCAACTCAACTTGGGAATTTAAACAATATATCAATAACCAAATACAATATCAAGAGGCAAATACAATTTACAATGTGTATGAGAGAAGAACCAACACAACAAGGGTTTTATATGATGCTCAAATGCAAGGCGGCATGATGACATGAGCATTATATAATTATGATGCAACAATTATATATAGGAAGTAGCATTTATATAGGCTAGGCTAGTAGCATTGCAATTGTTAGACAATTGGGATGCTACAACTCTCCCCCACTAAACAAGAATCTCGCCCCGAGATTCCTAGGAAAAAGAAAACAACACAAGGAGAGGCGGGTGTTCGAACGAAGGATACCCTCACGTTCCCAAGTTGATGAACAACGGAATGGTGCGACCACTACACCTTGCAAAACTTGCTAGACTTGTTGCGAGTCTTGCGTTTTGCTTGAGAAACAACGGGTTAGAAGAGTTGAAGGATTGTCGTGAGACAAGAAGGATAGGATGGGCATAGCTCCGGTTTTCCCAAGAATCATGATAAAAGAATAGAACCACTTGTGAAAGAAAAGGAAAAGATGATGTATCATGGATAAAGAAAGACACACCGTTAATATTAAAGATTTACCGATACGAGAGAGGATGAATCTTTGTCTCGCCGGAAGAAAGGAGCTAGATTGGAGAGGTTTTGAACCACTATTACAATAGCATCGAATCTTCTCTCGCATTTGACAAAAGAAGTTCGGAAACAATATTGCCTTCAAACAATAGAGTCCCTTGATAACAACAGAAAGATTTAGTTAGACATCGTCGGATTAGATTCTTGTTGCGCCGGTAAGAACCAAGGATCACGCAATTTAGGTGCGCAGATATAACTTCCAGAGATGGATGTGAAACCAGATCATAGTGGAATCCCGAGAAGCAAAGAATATGGAGGATCTGGAGTTTATTGTAGAGATACTTATTGCTTTCTTTAGCCTTGAGGCTAACGCAATAGATTTGCGGCTGATGGCATCAACCATAATTGGCTTTACCACAGAAAAAGAATTGATGAAACAAAGAGAGAGATAGCTTCCTTTCATCTTGTTTGTGGATGTCGAGCATCGGTAGCATGACGAGGACAGAAAAGAGTTTGCGTTTGTTTCCACCAGATAATTGAGGATTTTGCTCCGTGTAGAAAGGGTGATATCACCAACAAGAGATTATTGATTACTTTCTTCAAAAGAGCACTCCGGAAAAACAAGGACGGAAGTAAAAGTATTAAGGGATAAAGGCCACTTCTAACTTCCGTGGAATGAGTGAAATCACATTAATTCACCAATTCAATGTACAAGAGCGAATGATAAGAGTAGTGGTATGGTAGCTACTCCATCCCGCACTCAAAGCATTACTCCGCACACGAATAAGAAAATCATGCAACCCAACTACAAAAAGCAGTCAAGGTGTTGGCAAAAACTCATAGAACTCCGTTAGAAAACAAGGATAGATGCAAACGATTCACCGGATTCATAGATAGATAAAGATGATGATGTTGTCGTCATGTCGGAAGTACCAAGCCACCGGAAAGATATGAAGGAAGATTACGGAGACAACTGCAAGGTTCCACAAACAAAGAAAAAGATAGCACCACTTGAACCGAAGGAATACAAGATCTGGAAGGTCTTCATGGCCTCGGTGGATTGAGCATAGACGATAGAGCGAGAGGGTTTCAAGAGATTACTTAACGATATTGAGGTGAAAGAACTCCATGTTCTTCTTGAAATGATTGAGAGAGATTTAGCAGCCTTGAGGAAATCTTCAGCGGAACAACGATGATAACTTGCCAACAAGGAACAACTCCGGATTGGTTGAAGATGGAGGATGGAATTAACAATGGACTTGCTGATTCCAGAGTTGAAGTAATGTATTTAGCAGAAGGACGTGGTCGAGATATGTGACTTCAAAAAGTCAGAATTCTCACTTTGAGACTTTGCACACAGGCAGTGCTCACGAAGCTCGAGAGAAAGAGACACAAATGATCTTCCATGTCCTTCCATAGATATCGAATAGGCAAGCATATTATCAACATATACCACCATGGATTAACAAGATATTCCCAGAATACCAAGTTCAAGAGGCGGGAGAACGAACAAATGCTCGAAACACTTTCTGAGCTCAACGCTCTTTGAAATATCAATATTAAGAGCACGGGTTCGTGTTGAAGAAGATGCACTGGAAGAATAGATTATCTGGTCCTTCGGAAGAAAAAGAGATGTCACCTGGTTCACATTGTCAATCGGAGCACCGGTTACAAAGATAAAGAGATCTTGGATAAGAACCGATGATAGCTCATACCTTAAGCAAAGCTATCAGAGACGAAAAGATGCAATTCCCTCGTATCCAGGAGAATTGTGCACATATGGGGTTCAAAAGGATGTGCAGCATGATGAACAGATGATAGACCGCCATAGTGCTTTGAGAAACTCCGGATTGCCAAAGATGCTTCAACATGCATAAATATGATCATGGTGTACTCAAAATCACAGGAGATAACCGTCACCATTTGGAGGATAGTGGTGATTGCATTTTCCATATTCCACTCAAGATAAGTGTCATATATCTATGCCGAGAACCAAATTACAATCACCAGCATCGGATCGACACATGTTATGTAATTAGCCCAAGAGAATTGGAGATGAAAAGAAACTCTAGGATTAAGCGCTGGTGACAAAAGAATGAGTTAGCATGGACATGCTAATAAAAGGGAGATAGATAATGTTTCACACACGACTGAAAAGGAGTGTGGAAGCACAGATGTATCAAAGAAATTTTTTCCGCATTTTTCGGCATTAAAATACCAATAGATGCGCAAAAACACTTATCAGGTAGAGATTAGCAACTGATGGTTTCACAGAATGTGGAGTTGCTAGAAGGAAGGACACCCTTAAGAAGATGGCACCGGTTAACAAGGAGTCAGATAGATCGCGCCGGTATTCAAAAGCACATCGTATGGAATGTACCAACAGTTGATAACCAAAGGCAGATAAAGATAACATGTTGGATACAACAGATAGACAAGGAATTACACACACACACACACTCAACCTATGGTACTACGGAAACCCAGAACACGTGAATCCTAGTTTGAATTTTAAGAAGAGGATTGAAAACGTTACACTTCCTTACCAGAAAAGGGTGGGTGGGTGGGTAAGAAGAAAAGTGGAAGCAGTCCTACTCTCACGTTTTGTTTTTCCCTAGTATACATAGCTACCAAAATATTTGCTAGACTGACAACGACCATTTGGCTGAGACCCTGAAGGGCGGGATGGCTCTGATACCAATTGTAACTACCTCGGTGAATTACGCTCCTAGTTACAAGCCTGGATGAGCGGAAATGGTTGAAATAGTACGGTGGGGCCCAAATGCCACTCACAGGTAGACCTTTCGGCCGTCCCAACCATTTCCAAACATCGGGACAAGAACGGGCGTAATCAAGAAGCGAAGGATCAACTACATACACAAATGAGTATGTATGCAAGCCACCATACAACAAAGACATCGAGCCATTCCATCTAAAATAAATAGAAATATTGCAACGCCATACGGCAAGATCCAAATATCCTAGATAGATATAATAGTTTAGGATATCTCCTCATACATCAAACATCACAAGATCGGTGAGCGGAAAACAAGATCCGAGTACGGATAAGAAGCAAATCGGCATAAGATGCCCCATAAATAAACACATCCCGCCCACAGATCTCACAGATCCCCGTTCCCGGAATCTCTACACCGAATGATCGTTGTCCACATCGTCCGTCTCCTCCACCCAGTATCCATCTTGTGAGTGTACCTGTTCATCTGAATCAAATAATTTATCGTGTGAGACCCTAGGGGTACTCATAAAGTCTTTATGCCTCTAAAGGGGACACAACCTGGGGTGACGCAATTGCAGCAAAAGATAATACCTAGCAATGCTATAGATACTCGCTATCCATCTGCCTAACCAAAGATAGACGGATGTCCGGGAATTAATGACAACAGTTATAACGGTAATATTAACAGATCCATCCTCCTCCTCGCTTACCAACGAGGAAGCGGACGAACAACCCCCCCATCCGTTGGCAGTTTTATTATCCATTCCCTAAGTGTTGCACTATTTACTAGTCAGTTACTTAGTCAAATTAAAAGCGGTACTTTACTTATACTTGTCTATGATCGAGAAACTGTGCTCCAAGTCATCCATAACCGCGGACACGTCTTTCAGAAAGTTTTACCCTGCAGGGGTGCACAAATAGCAACACACACTCGATCAACCTCGGAAAAACCAAATCAAAACCCAACGAGGCAGTCACGACAAAGCAATCACAAGATTCAGAAATATTTCAGGGGGCCACCCCATTAAGCTACCCGCAACGAAACTGGCCGGCTCCGAGACGGACTCAAGGTTTGCGCCAATGGCTGTAAACGACTGGGAACCCGAAAATGTGACTAGGCTTGTCGATACCGCGAAAACACTCCGCTTACCTAAACAGTACAGGTGCAGCACCTCGCACAATTTAAAATAAAGCAGTAAAGCATGGCATAAGTACAGGATAGTAAATAAAACCTCAAACTAATTGTGGCCCCAAGAAATAAGTATGAATCAAGCTCTGGCTCAGGGGGGTCCCATAATCCTCCCGGATGTGGATAGCGCGAATATTCAAGGAACAGGAATCAAGTACTCGGGGTCCTACGGGACACAAGTGAGCATGAAAAACCAAATAGCAGATATTGCTCACCGGTGCCACTTTCATTAGTTATCCCATTACTACTCAGGTTAAGTTGTTTAGGTACCTCGTTATCCATCAGACACTCACATACCCTACACATGTTGTTCTACGACTCGCATGGCTCAAACAACTCCTGTAGTAATGGTTCATGGGATGGAGGAACAAGCTTCGGTGGGGTTTAAAAGTAAAGGTTATGCAATACTTGGGATTCAGTTTAATGCAATCGCGACTCAATGATGCAAGAATAAGATAGAGGAAATAGGTACTATATGTATGCAAGCATGTGGTAGTGCTTGCCTGGCAGCTCAGTTGAAGCGAGAGAAGGATCTGGGTAGTGCTCCTGGGTTTCTTGGTATATCCCCTGCTCAGCGTCTATTCGAAGAAGAACCAAACAAACAAGGGCCAACATAAATAAAGTGCACAAGCATAAGAATAAAATGCGACAAGCAACCAATCATGCCATGATGAATGATGCACAATTTGCATGGCAATAAAGTAGCATGGCATGGGTGGGGTGTAGAATACAAGAAATAAACATTTTATGGAGTTTTAGTCACCTTTTATACTTAAATAGGTTGCTGTATACTTTATATTTATATGATGCATGCTGCAATTCAGAACATGGAATTCATAAACAGAAAGGTCTCGTCGAGCTAATCATTTTAGACATATCATTTGTCAAATTTGGAGTTATAAAACAAAAGTTTTTAATTAATTAATGCAAAAGGGCATTTTAATGTAATTTAAATCAACTTGAAATTTTAAGTGTTCAAAATATATTTTGGATGGAATATTTGAATTCCTCATATTTTTCTGATTTGAAAACATATATTATTTGTATTATTTGAATTCATATTTTAAAAGTTATTTAAATACTGATTTGAATTTGAATTTAAAACAAATTTGAAAAGTTTAAATTAAAACAGATAAACAGTAAAACTTTTTCTACTCAGGCAAACGTAGCTACAGTCAGTGACAGGTGGGCCACATGCTGACTGGGCAAAGAACTGGTGGCGTTGAGGACCGCGGGTCAAGGTTAACAGAAGGTGGGTGCCTTTTTGCAAAAAACCAAGACGGGAGGGTCTGCGGGTTGAGGCGAAAATAAAAGGGGGGGCTAAGTGTAAAGTGGCAACGGCCCACTATTGTTCTTCTCTGCAATCGATCGATCGGTGTCCGCACGCCTTGCTTGTGTGAGATCGAACCAGTCATGAGCGTCTTGTGACCGAAGTGACAGCTGGCAACGGGATGGTGACAGAGGAGCGGTCGCAGGCTAGCTATGTCGTTGCGCGGCGTAGCAACGAGGGAACCACGTCGGCCGCCGCGCACCAAGGCTGTTCGACGATTTGACCGGCAAGCACAGGCGACGACAGCGAGGCGGATCATGTGAGGGAGAAGGAGGAGCTCACCGCGGGGTCGTCGGAGGGCTTGGATCGGGCCAGGGGGCAGAAGGGCGACGGCGACGCAGACGCGCCCGGAGCTAGGGTTTTGGCTCGGTGTCGATGGTGTGCAGCAGGTGTACAGGCCTTCTCCTCCTCGCTGGCGGGGTCCAGGATGAAGCAGAGGTACTCCTCGATCCCTACGGTCACCCCCACGACGTGCTCACCGACTGGATTGACGGGGCGACGCGGTGCTGGCGGTGATCGTCGCCGGCCGTTGGTGGTCGGAGAGGAGGAAGGAGGAGGGGAGGCTGGCTCAGGACAGATCTGGGCGAGGCCAGAGGAGGTAGGAGAGGGAGGTAGATAGCAGAGGGAGAGGGAGTAGATAGGAACGAGAGGGAGGGGTGGATGGCGTGGGTGCACGGGTAGAGGAAAAAGGTGGTCTCGTCCACCTTTTCTCCACCTCCTCTCACGTGCTCGAGCTGGACGGCAGTGGCAGGGGCTACCAGGTGGGGACGGTGAGGAGAGCTCGGGGTGGGGCTGCTGTGGCAGGGAGAGAGAGCTAGAGAGAGAGGGGAAGGGTAGCTCGGGCTAGGGTAGATGGGACTCGGGTTAGGTTTGGTTTAGGGTTAGGGGTGGATGGTAGCTAGGTGGGGCCAGCATGGGGAGGCTCGGCATAGGTGAAGAGGAGAGGGTGAGGTAGGTTTAGGGTTTAGCTTAGGTGTAAGATGGTGGTAGAGGTGTAGGTGATTAGGGTAGGATCTTAGATAGAGGATTTGGGGAGAGGGGGTTTAGATGAGGGTGATAGGGTGTTAGCAAGATCAAGCAAGACCAAGCCAAAAGGAGGGAGGGAGGGAGGTGAGGTCTTAGGGTTTAGAGAGAAAGGTGAGGTGGAGAGGTTTTCTTTTGACAAGATCAAGCAAGAACATGCCAAGCTCAAACAAGATCTAGACAAGAAAAAGAGAGGGTGAGAAAAAGGTGGTGAGGGTATGGATGGAGATGGTTATAGGGTTTTAGATGCTTGCATGCATCAAGCAAGATCAAGCATGAGAGGGGTAGAGAGAGATATGGGGAAGATCCACTCAAAGATTCAAATAAAACCAAAAGGCTAGAATGTGGTGGTTCTTGCATGGCCCATGCAAAATAATTAATGCCATGTTTATTCTTGTGAAAACAATAATATTAACATGGCATTATTATTATGCATTCCCAAAAGTGGAATAAAGCCAAGCAAAAGAATTTGTGGAAGTAGATCCATCCTATCTCCCATGAGCTAGATTAAATACCAAAAGAAAATAAAATAAAAGCTCATGGATAAAGGGATGGTGGAATTATAAGGTGGTGAAAGAAAGGGTGGTGGAGTGGAATAAAAGATATGCCCCCCAACTCAACTTGGGCATTTAAACAATAAATTAATAACCAAATACAATATCAAGAGGCAAATACAATTTACAATGCGTATGAGAGAAGAACCAACACAACAAGGGTTTTATATGATGCTCAAATGCAAGGCGGCATGATGACATGAGCATGATATAATTATGATGCAACAATTATATATAGGAAGTAGCATTTATATAGACTAGGCTAGTAGCATTGCAATTGTTAGACAATTGGGATGCTACAGCCTTATCTTGGGCTGTACAAGGTATGCTGATGTTGTGTACCCACGAGGTATAACCATGTCAGTAGCCCCCGAGTACTTAGTTGAATCGCAGATTTGGCTGGGGACTCCCCAATATTTTGGGTGCAGTTTTATGCTTGTTTATAAGAGAATAGTTTTTTGTTTTTAGGGATTGCTGATGCGTGTGTCTGACTCTCCTGACGGATCAGGGCCAGTTAACTGTTATAGGACAAAACAACACGATCTTCTGCAGATTCGAGTCCCTAGACTCAAACCTGGAACAGATGCTGGTGTAATTCGACTCAGGCCACTAAGGTCTTATAGGAGTCAAATCCCAGTGGTTTTTGATTAATATACCCAACGGGTCTGTCAGGATTTTCATCGCGTTGGTTGACACGGGTTTTCACTGGCAGAGCGCAGTCAGGTGCGTTACCAGGCCATCAGATGATATCTATAGGTCTTATCTTTGTGTCATAGACACAGCATCCGAAATTTTACCACCGCGGAGGCGTTTCGGGTGGCCAAGGAGATTGCTTCTCACCTAGAGTTGGTTTGGGCAAAGTTGCCAGAAAGTTTTTTTTATATTTTGATCCAAAGGATAGCAGTCGAAGAAATTCATAGGGTGCGTGGCTAGCGCTCCCTATGGGAGTAGCCCCCGAGTGTCTGTTCGAGTCGTAGACTCGAGCAGAGACTTTAGTTCAGTTGTTTTTGGCTTTAGGTCCGAAGAACACAATTTTTTCGGATTCTTGAATCAATCCTCCCTATTGGATTAGCCCCCGAGTCCCTAGTGGAGCCATAGACTCGATGTAGGACTCGAAGAATCATCAGCGTTGCATTACATTAATCGTGCCTCAGGTGCGCGGCCAGCACTCCTGATAGGAGTAGCCCCCGAGTAATTACTCGAATCGTAGATTCGAGGAAGTACTTGTTTGATCAATCGAAAAATTCTAGCCGCTGCTAGGCTGCTTGATGACGACAGTGCTGACGATCGATGACCTCAATCGTATGTGGCGCCAGAGATGATGTAACAGGACGATCGTAGGTCCCACTTCCAGACTTGGAGTTGACTAGTCATGCGCGACGTGGCGAGAATTACGGCGTCTCCTCTATTTCTGTGCATAGTGGGCGGCGTGCGGGCGATGGTTCTCTCCTGTGTTGACACGTGGATGGATGGATCTGTCCCTGGAGCTAGGGCTTCTGGATGAACGGCTCCTGGTCATCGTCTTCATCTTTTAACCGTGGGGAAAACAGTGATTTGTTTTCACCCTTGGCCATTTGCTTTCTCTGCTTCTTCCATTTTCAAAAGCTTTTCTTCGCGCGCACTGGACGTTCTCCGATCCTTTCCTTCCTAATTTCTACGTGCACCACCGTCGTTGACACTCCACCATGGTGAAGTCGAAGAAGGCCTCTGCTGTAGCGGGCTCAAGTACCACCGTCGGCGGCAAAAAAGTTGTCACCGCCCCTCGCGTTACTGATGTAGGGTGGAGGCGCACGGAGACGCGCGAGGGTGACCTGCGCAAGCTGCGCGATGCGGGTTTAATCCCGCATGACAAGGAGGATGTCAGGATCCGTGGCGATGAGGTAATTCCCCATCCACCCGTAGGGTTTCGGGTGATGTTTGTCGCATTTGTTCTCCGTGGTTTGTCGCTTCCTGTCCACGATTTTCTCTGTGGACTCCTTTTTTCTATGGCATCCAACTTCATCATCTTTCGCCCAACTCTCTCCTTCACATCGCCTGCTTCATTACTTTTTGTGAGTGCTGGATCGGTATCGAGCCGCACTTTGGCCTCTTCCGGAAGCTCTATTCCATCAAGAGGCAATCTGGCACCGGCGGGGTATACCCGCTTGGCGGCTGCATTATTTCCCTCCGATCTTCTGTTCTCTTCTTTTCCTTTTCTATGTATGAGTCCGTCCAATACTGGCGGAAGAAGTGGTTTTATATCCGCGACTCCATAGTGGACGGGCAAAATTTTGGCCTTGCTCCCTTCGACTCCACCCAGGAGATCCTGCCGAAGAGATCCTGGAAGAACCATATCCTGGAGGGCGAGGTGGAGGAGGTAGAGGAGCTCTACCATCGGGTGGAGGCCCTCCAGATGATTGCGGAGAAGGAGGTGAATGGTGTGGATATCATCCGCACCTTCCTCAAATGTCGGGTGCAGCCACTCCAGGCGAGGGCGCATCCGATATTTCTTTACTCTGGCTGCCACGACCCGACGAGGGTTTTGACCGAGGAGCTGTCCAGGGGAGACCTCGATAGGGCTCTTCGGCCACTGCTGAAGTTCAAGGCTAAAGAGGACCTCCTGAAGAAGTCCTTGACTGCCCCCTTTAGCTCTTTGAATCCAGTTCCTCATGTTTTAGAACTGCGTCCTTCGTGTTGCGCTTATTTTATGATTGTTGTCTTTCACATGAATAAACGTTGCTTAGTCACGTTCTCTGTCTTATTTTGCAGGAACTGAAGGTAGTTGGCATGGTGCCTCCGCTGCCTGAGAAGTATCCAATTGCGCCGGACAACGAGGTTGTGGACTCCGAGTCTGAGCTTCCGCTGGCGTAGTCGCCAACTCATGATGCCCCCGAGGCGAGCGAGGGGCGGACCCAAAAGCAGGCACGAAGTCCGAATGAGTCTTTGGATGCCTCGACTCCGCCATCGCCTAGGGACCCATCCTTCCTTGTGAGTCACAGCGGGGATGATGGCGCTTCTTCCACACTGATCCCGGCTGTGCCTCTGCGTGTAATGGCGCCACAGCCGCCGGCCAAGAAGAAGAAGAAGGAGAAGGCGTCGCCCGTCTTCGACTTGAGCGACATCGACTCGTAAGTGCCTTCGGATGCTTTTTGTTCTGTTTTGTGTGTGAACTTTTCTTCTTGTCTTGATGAATATTTTCCTTGCAGCCACTCCTCGGAGGGTTCTCTTAGTGAAGACGCTTAGGAGTCCGTAGGGGAGTGGAAGCCGACGGCCCCTCCCTCTTAGACGGTGGCCAACTCTGGGGGCGATGCTCTGAACCCCTCTCCGCGGGAGGCTCGAGTAGTTGCTACTCAGAAGACTGCACCGGGACCTTTTGAGTCTCCATCTGAGCACTTAAGTGACTTACACCTCTTGGTTTTGTAGGGGGGGGGCTAATCCTTTTCGTGTTGTTTTGTTGAGTGTTTTGCTCTTTTCGGGGCGCAGCCCCCAAGCCCTTTTCCTTGATGCTTTCTTGATTGTTTTCTTCTGCTTCCTCTCGCAGCTTTTTGTGCGCAGCGCCAATCTTCTCATCCAGCAGCATCTTGCACTGGAGGCTAGCATGCAGCAACTTCGAGGTACGTGTCTTGCTTGTTGCCTGAATGTAGCTTGTGTTGCTCATGTGTCTTCTTGATGCTTTGTTGATGAAAATAATGCGTCCCTACGCCGGCGGGACGCTCTTCAAAAGAGCCTCGATCGCGTGGAGAAGCAGGTTGTTGATGCCGTGGAGGCGAAGGAGCGCCTGCAGCAGGAGTTGGCTGATGCTGCCAAGGCCAAGGAGAGCCTGCAGCGGGAGGCTTCGGATCACGAGGAGCAGCTCGCCACTATTGCGGCTCCTCGCGAGAAGGAGGTGGCCGAGAAGCTAATGGCTGCAGCCAAGGCTTTATTCGGTAAGTTTCTTTCATGAAAATTGGTATTTTGGATTGTCGTCTGCTCTTTCTTCATGTCCTTATTTGACTCCTGCATGTTCTTCTTTGCTCCAGATGCTTCGGGCATTGTGGTTTATCACGATGTCTTGGAGCACGGGAGTGCTCTGGATGATGCCACCACAACGGTTGAAGATCATTGCGGCACTGCTGCTGGTTCCCTTGCTAAGGCCAAGGAGGTCCTTCAGCATTTCTACAAAGAGATCATTCCCAAGGGCGCTGCCCTTGAGGATGTTGATTCTCTGGCTGATGCGCTGTCAGAGGATGCCCCTGCGGCCTACAAGCGTAAGCAGAAGGGCATCGGCGCCTCCATGGGGCTGGCCATGGCCATGGCGTCCGGTGCGGAGCTGGATCTTCAGCACGTCACCTCCCAGATGCCAACAGCTCCCGACAGCTCTGAGGTAGCTTTTGCTCTCTTTTCCTCTCATTGTAAGCGGTATGGTCCGAAGCTTATTGACGTGCTGGCGGACTAGGCAGCAAGGCAACAGGGAGAGGCCAGGGGCAGACAATCTGGCTCCGAGTCTACCCCGGATGCGGGCGCCTAAATCTGTTGTAGCTAGGATAGCTTTTCGTCTTCTGTTACTGTAATATTTTGTCGAACAATTTCTCCTTGTGCCACGCAGTGGCTTTTTGATGTATATAAATGATGCTTCTGGTTATTACCAGAGAAATATGTTGTTCATACTCTTACTTGCTTTTCTTTAGGGACCTTCAAGTGAGGCTCCCACGGATACTTCGACTGTCCCTCTGCCATGACCATCTTTGGATGATGCGTCGCAGCTTGTTTTTCTTCGTGACCGTGTCCGCATCCTGGAGAAGGAGATCCTTGGCATTTGAGGCCATGCGGACGTGTCACATCCCAAGATTTTCCAAATCTTGTAATGTGAAAATAAATGAATAAAATAAAACTTTGTTTGATTTTCAGAGCCAGAAGAAACTTTTTGAATTCAATTGGAACTCCAAACCCATTTGAATTAAATAAAACCTAAAGGGATTTAAAAAGATAAACATTTAATAAAAGGAAAAATAAAAACATTTGGAAATAATATTTTGAAACAATTAAATGAAAAGATTGTTTTCAAATGGAATAGAAGTTTATAAATAAAGAATATTTTATAAAGCCAAATTAAACCTTGGCCAAGCTTTGGGAATTAAAACATTTTATTTTTAATAAAAATTAGCAAAGGTTTATTTAAATATAATAATAAGGAATTAATATCCAAACTTTATTTAAATAAAAGGTTTTACCAATTTAATTGAAACATCAAAACTTATTAAATTATTTAAAATAAGTTTTCCAAATATTTGATATTCACAAATAAAACCTACTAAAGTGTTTTGGCTTTATTTTAGATTTCAAAATAAATATCTCAATAAAACAAATCCTATTTGATTTAATAATGAAAGTCTATTATATTTAATTAATAATGGACTCTAAAATAAAATGTTATTTTGTTTTAAAACAAGTTTCCAAATATTCTTTATTTCCAAATAAAATCTACGATTTGGTTTTGAAAATATTTAGGTTTCAAATAAAGATTTTATTAATAAAAATCAAACTCTATTTGATTTAACAACTAAGGCCCATTTTATTTAATTATTAATGGATCCTAAAATAAAAGGTTATTTTGTTTTAAAACAAGTTTTCCAAATATTCTTTATTTCCAAATAAAATCTACTGATTGGTTTTGAAAGTATTTGGAGTTCAAATGAAGATTTTATTAAATAAACCAAACCCTATTTTATTAATAAACCATGGACCATTTTACTTAATTAATAAATGGAACCTAAAAAGATTTAAAATATTATTTTTATTTTGGATTTTGGTTCCTGTTACTGAACAGAACTAATTTCAATATTACAAAGTTTGATGTTGTTTGAATTGTTTTGGTTGATGTTTGAATGTTTGGGAATTCAAAACAGGAAATAGAAATAGAAAAAGAAAAGGTTACAGAATATAAAAAAAATGGATTTGAACCAGACCCAACCCAATGAGCCCAAGAATCAGCCCAGTTTCCCCCCGGAGAAAAACGTTTCGCACTCCGTTTCTGACCCGCACAGAGGCTGACCAGTGGACCCTCCTCTCACTTCTTTTTCCCACTGCCAGGTAGACCCCACTCTTTCCAGTTCATCGTCCACACCCCGCACGACCTCTTCTCCCCCTCTCCGGCCGTTGCAGGCTTTGATTCGTGGCTTGAATTCGCCTTAACACGGCCACCTTAACTCGCAGCGATCAAGCACCTTTAAACGCCAGCGCATCCTCTCTCATTCCCCTCTGTCTCCTCCCGAAAGCACGCCCCCAGTCCGCCCCGATTCCTCCTCGAGCTCCTCTGTTCTGACCACCGTCTTCGGCCAATTCAGGCCAGTACACGCCACCCCCTGCCTTCTCGAGCACCCTAGCAGCTTCCCCACTCCCAGACACTCCTCCCCGTACCACCCGTTCGACCGCGGACGTCCCTGCGCCTCGCCAACGACAACCTCTAGTACCGCCGCCGTCTACCTCTTCTCCGACGACGCCCACAGGTTGTATCCGACCGCCCCTCCTCTTCCCTTTCATGCACGCGTCACCGCCTCGACCTTGCACAGCTAACCTTGCCTTCTGCTTGCCTCGGCGTGATCTGTAGCGTCGTCCTCGACCTCGACCGCGCGCGTCCGTCGCCAGAACCAACTCCGGCGAAGAATCCTGCCCGTCCCCGTGCGCCCCTCCACCAACCAAAAGCACGTTGAGTATCAGTGCTGCATTGCGAACCTGGTGAGACCCTCCTCCCTCTCCCTCTCTTCCTAGAATAGCCGGAACGCCTCTGCCTGGCCGTCGCCGCCGCGCGCAGCCGCCGAGCGCCGCCAAACTTTGGTCGAGTACTGCAGACCGTAGGATTCTAATCTGACGCTCACGATAGTTTAACGTAACCGCGAAGGGTTACGCGTCCAGGACCGTGCGATCGATCAGATCCAACGCCCTACAGACGCGATCCAACCGAATCGGTACCCGCGAATAGCAAAGCGCCGCGTGTCACTGTTCTGTTTAAAAACTGATTTGAAAACATAATATTTTGTGAATTTCAAACCCTTATATCTCTGGATCCACACGTCCAAAAATTACAAATTTTATGTCGTTGGATTCAGGAGATCAAGCCCTAGTCAACTGTGGAATTAGTTTAGCCAATAGTATCTGTTAGTTTGCTTGTTTTTGTAGATTCTTTTGTGAGCTTGTTTAGAGTAGAAAAATTGTTTAAACATGATTTTTAGGTTAAAACCTTTGCAAAATGAATTGTTGTGACCTTACTGACCCTAGGAACCAACCCTTGGTGTTAAAAATGATTTTGGTAAGATTTAGGTTGGATTACTTGACTTAGTCATTTTCTAGCCAAATAAAAAGAATGGTTTTTGTTATGAAAATGTTATGGAAAGAAAAATTTAAGAAAATGGTTTGATCAAACCCACTGAACCACAACACCAAGTTTTGCAAATTAGCAACTCATATGGTGAACAACTTAAGAGTTTTGCCTTCTTAAAAACATTTTTCATCACATGAAATGATGAATGGATTTAAAACTGGTTTTGGATAAAACCCATTTGCAAATGACTTTGCCATCTTGGTAAATGACCAACTTGGACCTTACAAAGTTTAGAAGCCTAGTGGAGACCATCCTTACAAATAGAACCATCCTTTGCATGCTTACATGCATGACTTAAATCCCATTGTTTTGTGTGTGTTAAATTGTTTGATTGATTTATTGGTTTGGAATGCTAGTTGATTTTGTGTCTACTTGATTGACTTGTAGTGAAGTTAGAAAGTGTGAGACTAGCAAGATCAAGGAGTGAACCACCATTCCCTACCAAAAAGGCAAGTGATGCTTCATACTTTCTATCCCAATACTTTCACTATGCATTAGTGATTTTGCTAAGTAAAACTTGCATGGAATTTTGCTAAGTATAGACCTTGCTATAAGAAAACCTAGTAGATGAATCCTTAGTAGGATTTTCCTAAGTTAAATATTCCTACTACTATCAAGCTTAGCCTAGCTAATAGAAAACATGGGTGGAATATATATTCACACTATGGAAAAATATTCTAAGTCTGAGGACTTAGGTTTTGTTTAATAAAACAACTAAGTTAATGAACCTCCTGGGTGGAATGGAAGGATTGGGTTATGTTGAGTGGTTACACAAGGCCATGGACTTGGGTTGTGTATCTCACTTGTGGTATGCCACCCAGGCACAAAGAGATTTGAGATGTCAAATGTTGAGAAGCTTCAAGTGCAACCACATGGCAATATGGGCTCTGCCATGATCATATAGGTTGCAAGAACTTAGCCATATGGACAGTGGGTGGTAGGGTTTGATAGGTTGGAACGCGTCCATTTTGGTCTAAGGGAAGGCCTCTGAAAGATCTTGTCTTGGGAAACCAAGTCTTGTGGGGAAAGTACACCACCTCTGCAGAGTGTAAAATCTAAGTACTTAGCCATGTCCCAGGTAAAGGACAATTTGAGCATCAAGACATGGAAGCAATCAAGAATCTCATCATTCAAATTTCTAAGTTAAAATCTTGTGGTTTGAACAAGGGTTGTTTGAAATCTTCAATCTTTGATTGGGAGATGCCTTGTAAAGGATCTTCAATCTTTGATTGAGAAAGTGATTTTGTCAAAGCAAAAAATTAGTATTTTCAAATGTTAAGGAAAAATCTATTTTGAGCAATGCAAGCCTCAACTCCACTTAGCCAAATGCATATAGATGATAGACTCCACTATACTACCATAGTATCACTTGCCAATACAATTCCAATGTATTGACCCTTTGTGGCTGTAACTTGTATGTTGCAGGTTTGATTGATTTTAGTGAAGATTGTTTGATTAGGATTACAAAGTCTACAACCAACATCTGCCTGTGGCACTTTGAAGATGAAGGACCCCATGATTATAGTTATTCCGCTGCAATGTAATGTAATAGCCAAATGAGCTATGTTTGATGTAATAAACTTATGTTATTCCTGGTTATAAAGTTATATTATGACCTTTGTTTCTTGATATTACATCTTAACTGTGGATGCTAGCTATTGATCCAGGGACTAGCATTGTAAAACACAGGAGGAATCTACCTTATTTGGTTGAGACCCCTACAGGACGTGTGGAAGTCGAATACTGAGCGGGCTACTACCAGGGAGGAGTATTTGATGGGGGAGCTGCGGCAGTTGAGAGAGAAACTGCAATGTGAGTTTTCTTGAGCTGCTGCACGTTTTCGGATGCACCTTGTTGTCGTGTCACCTTATTCTGAGTTTTCTGCAGGTGCCAACCTTGTTCCGAGGGAGAAGGAGCGCGTTGTGGTGCGGATCAACTGCTTGACCCAACATGACATGGAAGGTGGAGGCTTCTTCTGTATGGGTCGTGACCGGGCCACCGTCCTTGCGATGGTGCAGGATCGTGTTCATCAGGTGTCGCTGGTACCGAGGAAGGTGAAGACTTCCCTTGCTTCGATTTTGTATGTCATGTTCCCTCTAGACGAGGCACCGTCCACCCTTTGGGGTTTGTTGTCGAAATTTCAAGACATGAGTCACGTGAGGGAGTTGGTGCGGCACCAGCTGGTTGCAGGGGTGAAAGTTGCCCTATCGCTTGTTCGTCTGCACCTCCCTGATGTTGATCTTGATGCCGTGGCGGCTGGGCCACCTCTTCGACCGGATGGTGGTCTCTGGGACATGCGCCCACATTATGCGGTTGTTAGGCAGTATGCCAAAAAGATCGTGGATCTTCTTTCTGAGCATCGGGCACATGTGATTCTTCAGAATAGATAGGCCCGATAAAAAGATAGGTGTAAAACTTGTATATATTTGAGTGGGCTTGTTATGCCCTTTTCTGTAAAGTTTATTTGTGCTAGAACATGGTGCTTTAGTTGTGTGCATGTCCTTTTCGTTAGCCTGACGTGGTCAGCTACTCAGGTTACATGCGTTAATCTCAGTCGACAAAGTCATGAGATGAGGCGAAGCTCCCGAGCGAGTTATAATGAAAAGTAATTGGAAGGTAAAAGAAAATTTTCGGGCGGGACACTTAGCTTTTTTCATATCGTAATCGAGGAGGTACATTGTTCAGCTGAATAGCCTTGGCTGAGTAGCCTTATTGAAAGTAAAGAGGTACTAGGGGTAGAAGCATCGCAGACGCGCGACGTTCTAGGGGTTGGAGTATTCGACTCCTGACGCGATGTCCATTAGGCGGTAGGCGCCACCTGGAATGACTTCTGTGATGATGTAGGGTCCTTCCCAGGGTGACTCGAGCTTTTTCGGCCGCTATTGCTTGAGTCGTAAGATGAGGTCTCCTTCGACGAAGGACATTGGGCGCAGCCGTCAGCAGTGGTAGTTGCGGAGGCTCTGCTGGTAGACCGCTGAGCGAGCTGCGGCGATGTCACGTGCTTCGTCGAGTGTGTCGACGGCGTCTTCGAGTGCGGCCATCGATTCGGCTTCACTATAGGCAACGACCCATGGGGCCTTATGGCGTACCTCGGCAGGTAGTACAGCTTCGGCTCCATGCACCATGAAGAAAGGCGTGAAGCCAGTTGCGCTGTTCGGTGTTGTGCGTAGGCTCCAGAGGACGGAGCGTAGCTCTTCTTACCAGGCTCCCGCGAGCCGTTCGAGTAGGCTGAGCAGACGTTTCTTGATGCCTCCGCCTATGAGGCTATTGGCCTTTTCGACTTGCCCGTTGTTCTGCGAGTGCGCCACTAAGGCGTATGATATGTTGATTCCAAGGCCTTTGTAGAAGTCCTGGAATTCTTTCGAGATGAAGTTAGAGCCGTTGTCCATGATGATGTTGTATGGCACACCAAACCTGTAGAGTATGGACTCGAAGAACTTGACGGTAGTTTTGCCGCTTTGGTTGGTGACGGGCATGTCCTCGTCCCACTTGGTGAATTTGTCGACTGTGATCAGGAGGTAGACGTGGCCTCCTTTCGAAGATTTGGGAAGTTTGTCGATCATGTCAAGGCCCCATTGGCTGAAGGGACAGACCACTGGTATGGGCCTGAGCTTCGACCCAGGCGCGTGTGGCTTGTCCACGAACCTTTGGCAGCTGTTGCATCTTTGGATGAAGTCCTTGGCGTCGTTCATGGCCATTGGCCAGTAGAAGCCAGCTCGCAGAGCTTTGGCGACGAGGGCGCGGATGCCTGCATGATGACCGCAGATGCCCTCATGAATGTCTTGGAGGATTGTTTTGCCATCACTGATGGTGACGCATCTTTGGAGCACACCCAAAATACTGCGCTTGTACAGCTCTCCATTGTGGAGGGTGAAAGCTTTGGACCGGCGAGATATGTCGGGCATCTGTCGGGTCGACGGGCAGTTCCTTGTTTAGCAGGTACCGAAGGTATGGCTGCGTCCATGTCTCCTTGATCGCCAGGACCTGCATCAGGCTGACAAGTTCGACCTCTGTATCGAGCTTTTCGGGTCCTTCGGGTAGCGCAGCCCCCGAGTGCTCTGCTTCTTTGGGTGATCCCTTGGGGGATTTCCTTTTGATAGAGGGTACGCAGATTTGTTCGAGGAACACACCTGGCGGCACCCATGCACATGTGGAGCCGATGTTGGCGAGTCTGTCGGCCTCCTCGTTGCTTTCCCTTCCAACGTGCTGAAGCTCGCAGCCGTCAAAGTCTCCTTCGAGTGAATTGTAGAGCGCGCGATACGCGATCATGTTGGTAGCATGGGCGTCGCATTCATTCATCGTCTGCTGGACGACAAGGTTCGAGTCACCGTAGATGATTAGGCGCGTAGCACCGCAGATCTTGGCCATCCGCATTCCGTGGATGAGGGCTTCGTATTCGGCCTCGTTATTGGATGCGCGAAATTTCATCCGAAGGACATATTTCATCTTGTCGCCCTGGGGTATGTCAGTATGACACCAGCTCCTGCTCCAGCCTCGCGCTTGGAGCCATCGAAGTGCATCGTCCATGATTGTGTCATGTCCGGAGTATCCGGCAGCTGGAGTTCCATCCAGTGGACGAGGAAGTCAGGGAGGACCTGAGATTTGATTTCCTTGCGTCGCTCGTAGACTATGTCTAGAGGGTATAGCTCGATGCCCCACAGGGCCACGCATCCCATCGCTTCAGGGTTGTTCAGGATGTTGCACAATGGTGCCTCGTTAACAACCATTATCTGGTGCTCCTGGAAGTAGTGGCTTAGCCAACGAGCCGTCATGAATACGCCGTAGGCGAGCTTCTGATAGTGAGGGTACCTCTAATTTGTTGGTGTTAGTACCTCGTTGAGGTAGTAGATTGGGCGTTGGACCCCATGGGTCTTGCCATCTTCGGGTCGCCCAACCACGAGTATGGTGCTGACCACCTAGTGCGTAGTTGCGATGTACAGCAGCAGAGGTTCTCGCTCCTTCGGCATGACCAGGACAAGCGAGGTGGAGAATAGCCGCTTTAGTGCGTCGAATCTGTCGTCTGCTTCGGGTGTCCACTCGAACTTGTCCGCCTTGCATAGCAGCTGGTAAAAGGGCAGGGGCTTCTCACCGATGCGGCTGATGAATCTTCTTAGCGTCGTGATGCGCCCAGCTAGCTGCTGGACACCTTTGAGGTTCTTTGGCTTCTCCATGGTCAGTATGGCCCGGATTTTCTTCGGGTTTGCCTCGATCCCGTGCTGGGAGATGAGGTAGCCAAGTAGCTGGCCATATGGGACGCCAAAGGCGCACTTTTCTGGATTCAACTTGATCTTGTAGTGGTCAAGGTTATCGAACGTCTCGCGGAGATCGTCGATCAGCATCTTGGCTTCCCTGGTCTTGATGACTATGTCGTCGACATAGACTTGGATGTTGCGACCGATCTGGTTCTTCAGACACGCCTACATGCACCTTTGGTATGTGGCACCTGCGTTCTTCAGCCCGAAAGGCATGGTGTTGTAGGAGAACACTCTGAACGGCGTGATAAACGCCGTTTTCTCCTGATCTTCGACCTTTAGTCGAATCTAATTGTAGCCTAAGTAGGAGTCAAGGAAGGAGAGTTTCTCGCATCCTGCGGTCGAATCAATGATTTGATCAATCCGAGGGAGAGGGAAGTGGTCCTTGGGATAGTGCTTGTTGAGGGACGTAAAGTCCATGCACATCCGCAGGATGTCCGTGTCCTTTTTGGGGACCAGCATAGTGTTGGCCATCCACTCGCTCTCCTTGATTTCTCGGATGAAGTTGGAATCGAGAAGTCTATTGACTTCGACTCCAACTGCTTTGGCTCGTGGTTCGGACAGTCGTCGGATGGACTACTTGACTGGTCTTGCATCAGGGAACACATTGAGTGCGTGCTCGGCGAATTCCCTGGGAACTACTGGCATGTCAGCAGGACACCAGGCGAAGATTTCCCAGCGCTCACGGAGGAATTCGACAAGTGCGCTTTCCTATGCGGGGCTGAGGTCGTTGGCGATCAGCGCCGTCTTGGAGGCATCGGTTGGGTGGACCTGCACCTCCTTCATGTTGACCGTGGATTCGAACGACATATCAGGTGAGTTTTGCCTGGCGACTGGGAGTGCCCCGTTGTCTGTCACCTCTTGGAGCCTCGTGAGCTCCTCTTGCATACCGAACGACTGGGAGATTCTGTTGAAATATCTATCGTAGTGGTCCGATCGGGTGAAGCTTCCCTGGACCGTGATGACACCCCTTGGTCCTGGCATCTTGAGAAGTAGGTACGTGTAGTGTGGTACTGCCAAGAATCTTGTGAACGCCACACGCCCGAGAATGGCATGGTACTGTGATGGCCAATCCACCACTTCGAACTCGAGCCGCTCGCACCAAAAGTTTTTGGGATTGCCGAAGATGACGTCGAGCCATATTTTTCCCAGGGGGTATATGCCCTTCCCTGGTACTATGCCATGGAACGTTGTGTCGGATTGTTACAGGCTGCACAGCGGGATCCGCATCGCTGCGAGGGTGCTGGCGAACATCAGGTTGATGCCGCTGCCGTCGTCCATGAAGACGCGGCTCATCTCGAATCCTCCGATCTGCGCCTCTAGCACCAGGGCAGCATGACCTGGGCAAGGGATCTGGCGGGGGTGATCCAAACGATCGAACGTGATGCAGGACTTCGAGCCGCTAAGGTACTCAGGGATGGTTGGTGGAGCGATTACAGCGAGGCTGACCTGTCGGGTGATCTTCTTTTGCACCCTATTGATAGGGCGTCCCTTCTGGATCATGAGGGACCCTTTTGGCGGTGGATACTCACATGTAGCGTTGTTTGGCGCGGGTGCGATTGCCGGATTCGACGGTCCCACGGGTGGTGGAGGAGGAGCTCTGTGGTCGATGTCACCTGGTGCAGGTGTGGGTCCGAACCCAGGGTTCACGATCTGACGTCGCATTTGGGTGAGGCCCTCGCTGAGTTTCTGGAACTCGCGGCAGTCCTTGAGCATGTGGCTGGCCTTCTTCTTTCCATCCTGCTTGTCGATGTAGAAGTGGATGGTGCAGGGAACCGACAACTTGTCGTATGCCGAGGGTTCGTCTTCACGACCGCGGCGCTTCCATGTCTGTGTTGGGCGTCCTCCGTCGTAGAAGTTGTCGTTGCGGTATCCTCTGCTGCTACGGTTGTTGTCGTTGCGGCGTTCGGCGTAGCCAGCCGCAACCATGTCGGGTCCATCACGATCGTCGTAGACGCATGATCTTCGCTTGCTACGGCGCTCGTGTCTATGGCCATATTCGTCCTCCTCATCCGAATGTGCTCGGTGGAGGGAATCCTCGCCATCTTCCCACCTGTTGGCGATGTCCATGAGGTGGTCGAGTGTCTTGGGCTTGACGCGCCCAAGTTCTTCCTTGAAGTCCGGGCGTTTAATGCCATCCTTGAAGGCATCGATCCTCCTCTCCTCGGAGATGTGTGTCGTGGAGTTTTTGATGTTGGACCAGCGCAATATGTACGAGCGAATGGATAGCCCGTTCATTGAGTGCAGGCCCGCAGCTCCTCGATCAAGGCTGGCCTCTTGCTGGTGCCCTTAAAGTTTCGGATGAAATTGTACACCAGCTCCTCCCAGCTTCGGATGGAGCCTGAGGATAGGCTGCTAAGCCAGATCCGGGCTGCGCCTGTCAGCTACAGCTGAAGGCATTGTAGGGCGCTGTTCTTGTTGCCACCATGCATCTTGACAGACAAGAGGTGGTCGCTGCGCCAGGCCTTCGGGTCCTGCGTGCCGTCGAACTTTGGAGTTTCCGAAGGAAGCTTGAAATTTTTCGGCATCCGCGTGCGCCGAACAGATCTGCTGAAGCATCAAGCTCCGCATAGCTCTGTCATCATCCTCTTCGGATTCAGTTGAGCACGCGCGTTTGGCGCATGCCTTGTTGACCTTGCACTGGGCGAGGTCGTTTCGAGCGTCATAGTCACGGTTGCGACGTCTTGGTCTTTTACGTCGTCGAGGTAGGTCATGCTCGTCATCTTCATCATCAGATGAGGGTGTGGGGATATGGTTGAATCTGACCGTAGCCTTTTTATTTGGCTTCGTAGGAGCTTCTTCGTGGAGTGCAGCTCTGACGAGTCCGGCTAGCGCGGACTTATGCATGGCACTCTTCCAGTCCCCCACAGGAGGTGGATGGGATGCGAGGTATGTGGTGGCTGCCATGATCACAGCTTGAGGCGTCTTCGGTATGACGTTGCCGTTGATGTCCATCTCCATGAAGGACGTGTTGAGGGTTTTGGTGACCTCACGTCACGCGGCTGGATCCATGGTATCTGTGCGAGAGCGATGCTTGTTGGCGTGATTGTCATGCGAGATGGATCCACTAGCGGCGCAGAGCGCAGCTTGCCGTGCGCTAGACTCAGAAGATGCTTGCTTGAGTTTGTCGAGCTCCTCCTGCAGTTTTACCTGCTTGTTGTGCTCAGCAATGAGGAGGAGGTGGTATGCCATCAGCAGATCCCGTGAAGCATTCACAGGTAGGATCTTGTTGCCCGCCATGGCTTCGCGTGCTTGGCGCCATCCGTCCTCGTTGAGGTTGATCCTTTGGTAGGCGGCAGCGTCGCCCTCGTTTGGCTGGAGGGGCGGCTGCCCTCTGTTTCCTCTGTTCCCAGCCTGCGGGTTGGGCAGTGGATTTGGTGGTGGGTTGGGTTCAGTCGAATTTGGCTGTCCTTCCGTTTTGCCATGGATGACCACGGCGTATTGGTATCGCCTGTAGATTGGATTGCTGCTGCCGCAGCTTTCGGATCCAAAACCGTAGGTTCCTTCATTTGATGGAGGGTCGCACAGATCTGAGTTGCAGCTACTACTGTCATAGGACTCATCTATTAGGTCAACGTGCGTAGCATGCCGATGGGTGGGACCCATGAAGTGGTCCTGATGGATGGTGGTGGCACCCGCTCTGGGAGGCGGAGAGTGCCGGTCTGCCCCATCTGGAAGCAGAAGCTCCCGAACAGAATCTCGAGCCCGTCGCCTACGGGCTCGAAATCCTTCATGGTGGTTGGGGAGTGGGTGGTGAAGTCGAAAGCGCCAAAGAGGACGTGGCGCTCCATCGCCGAGGAGTTGTAGATCGCTTTGGATGGGACTTTCACGATCGCACAATCAACGTCCCCTATTCCCACAGACGGCGCCAATTGACGAGGTTTAATCTCGTCAATGCCCATTGTTATGTACTTGGGTTTTGGAGAAGATGGGGATGCTAGAGATCTCGGAATTGATAGCAAACAAGCAACACGGGGACACGAGGTTTACCCAGGTTTAGGCCCCCGGAGGGAAAACCCTACTCCTGCTTGTTTTCTCTTTATCACGGCAGAACCGAAAGTTACAGGGGTGCGCAGATGCAATCTGGCGTGGAGGTGTGTATGCGGTGAGAGAGAGATGCCTCACCATGCCCTCCTAGCCTTTATATAGATAGGCAGGTCCTGGGCATAGGTCGAGTCGGTTACAGATTAGGGTTTGCCCCTTTGATATTCTATCTACTCTAGTCTTGTTCTCCAAGCATCCAAAGGCATCATGGGCTTGGGCCACCCGAAACCTCCGCAGGCCGCGTATCTTGCAGTGGGCCTTATCTTGGGCTGGACTAGGTATGCTGATGTTGTGTACCCGCGGGGTATAACCATGTCAGGTGGATATGGGCGACGAGGATGAGCCTTGCCTCCGTGGTCGGAGGATATGGGAATAGCATCCTTCCTGTTGTGCATCCCTCCATCGTCGCTCTGATGAACCCGTCTAGGACCCGACATCTTGAGGAGATCGCTCCCTTGGCGGCTTAGGATTGCTAGACTGGAAATATGCTGGGTCAGACTCAAGCCTATGAGAGGTGGCCTTTTCCTTCTATTTAACCGCCTTTGCTACAAGATCATAGACCTGTTCCACAGCTGCGGGTGATCTATCCTGCTCTAGAAGGGTCTTGGTGATGGCTAAGTTGAGAATAGGAGTGGGCATAACCTGCCTGCCCTCGCTGTCAATGTATGGCCTCGCTTGTGGTGGCTTTGGGGGAGCCCATCCTAGGTTTCGCCATACACCAGGATCATTGATGACGCGAGCCGAAGCTTTCTTAGTCTTCTGCTACTTGAGCAGAGTCTTGTACTCGGCCTCCATGGCTCTAGCTTTCTCGATTGACTTCTGCGCCTTGGCCAAATCTTGATCTAGCTTTGCGCCTTTCTCCGCGATGGCATGCGCTTCCTCCAGCAGCTGCTGGCGCTTCTCGTTAAGCTGGACTACATTCCGTATATAAGGCACAGTCATGGGCTCGATGAGCAAATTGTCGTACATCACTCTATCAGCTGGACTGATTTGGGCGGCCGCAGATGTAGATGCCGGAGGCGGCGGGTTTGCGGTGTTGATGTTACTCGGACCGACGTTGAGTTCCAGCGGCTGCTACACTGGGTTAAGCGGAGGGGGCATGGCCTTTGCGTGATCATTGTCGGCAGCAACAGGTGGTCCCTTCCCCTTTTCTAGTCCTTTAGGCGGAGCTTGTCCGGGTTGATCCTCCTCCATCACCTCCCAATGGCGACGAACACCTCTCGATATGTGATGGCCTTATCGGCCTCCTCCTCGCGCTTGATGTCCTCTTCCATCTCCTGCATAGCAGAGTCGAGTTCCTCCGGTTTGATGTCCATCTCCTTCGAGTCCACGCTAATGTCATTGTAGAGTGCGTCCAAAACGGAGTCGGGGGGTGCGGGGGCTTCCTCGACGACGGAAGAAGAAGCTGAGGCTGCAGGAACATTGACTGGAGGCGGTGGTGGCGGTGGCTGATGCGGCAGGGTGTCGGGTGTGACCGCGAGCGCTGCTTGAGCTTCTGCATCAGTGGCCACGAAGTTATTGACGATGTGCACCATGCCTTCAAAAGTGAGGCGTCCCGAGGCCTGTAGCCGCCTTAGCGTATGCCGGAGAAGTGTACCGCGGTCCATCCCTTCCACAAAGTGATAAATAGTATCATCATTGGCGTAATGTTCTAGATCGGCCCGTATACGGAGCCACCTGTCTAGGTAATCTCGGGGGTTTTCACCCTCTCTCTGGACGCAACGAGCCAGATTGAAGATAGTCCCCACGCCGACGAACTTGGATCCTGCTTTCCAGACGCACGGGCGAAGCCGATCTCTGCTTTCCAGACGCACGGGCGAAGCCGGCGGACTTGCAGTGATCTTCCACCATTATATCCTGCACAGGGGCGGTTTGGGTGGGCCTTGAATTTTTTTATCTAGGTCGGAAAACTCCGAAGGGAGATCCGAATTCGATCCTGTAACATCTCAGTATTAGCACCTAAAATTATAGAGGACGCGGGTGTGTGCATTGCATTCATACATCAGAAAATCTAGAGAATTTTCGCGCAAAACTAAAGAAGCTATAGGGGATCGAGATCTCTCTTGCTTTGATGAAAACATCAGGGCAGGTGCGATGGATTCCGACATGACCTCTATTGTACTTGTGTATTTAAGGGGAAGGAAATTCAAATTTGAATATTCAATTGATGAATTTGAATTCTAAAAGAATTTGAAATGGAGTAATAATTGGAAATTAAACTGTAATAAGAAACAAGAGGTGAGCTCTTATTTCTGAAAAGATACAATAAAGATAAATTTCAATTAATAAAAAAAACACAAAATTGAAAGAAATGAATTATAATAATAAATAAGAATGTTATTCTTATTTATAAGTAAGATATAAATATTTATTTTGTTCCAAAAAATGGAACACTTTATTATATAATACAATGTTACATTGTTCTTACAATAAAAGAATAAAATTATATTACTATAAAACAAATGAATATAAAAAGGAATTACATAAATGAAATAACTAAAATACGTCTTTATTATAACCAGATACATATATTACAAAGTCTTACATTTATTCAAATAGAAAAGAATATGGCAATATGAATAATACTTAAGGAATAGACATAGACCTTATGTCTCAAAAGTATAAACATACATGATGACATTGCACTAAAGACTTGATTCATATTTTTAATCAAGATATAATATTACAAAAAGAAAGAAAATTTAACTTTATTATTATACCATATTACACCGACTATTACAATATTCAAAGTAAAAAAGAAAAACAAGATTACAAGAATAATAGATAGAATCCTAAACTAAATCTTCATGTCCTGAGGATTTCCTTCTTGATCTTGTATATCTGCAAAGTAATTTAAAGGAACACAAAACAAAAGTAAAATAATAAGGGGGTTTGAGTAAATATTGAGCTCTCGGAATGAACAGTGTAATGCACTGTAATCATTTCATCACTGAGCTAATCTTAAGAGGGGCAAGTTTCACCAAATCATAGTATCTGTCCTTAATCAGATAAGTTGACTCAGCACAGCTTCATTGGCCAGGGGCAAATTTCACCAATCTAGTAAAAGTAAGAAGGAAAACAGTGATAACCAGCCAGAAAAGATCTTCTTAGTTGAACTGATCCACAAAGGAAGGGACCCACTTGCAAGTAGCTTACACACAACATGCATATGTTGTGCTGTCAGCACAAGAACAACTCACTAGAGCTGGATAAGAGGGAGTGTTGCTGTAGCAGTTAAGCTGCCAGGCAAAACACACATTCTCTCCATATAGCCAAGAAACCATTTCAGAACCACTCCAAGAACACCACTGAATCCTACTAATCATAACCAATACATCATCAGTTGTATTCACAAGAACACTAGATCATTCTATCAAACCATCACCCAACCTATGGTTGCTTCAATAGGCCATCCAATAGGAAGGATAAAGAGGAGTAGATCAAGTAAGCAGCAAGGAAGATCAAGATCAGCAGCAGCCAAGAGGATCTGGAGATAGGAGGTGAAGGTTAACAGCACAAGTTACAGCAGTTGAGCAATAATAATCACAAGTTTACAAGAACATCAACAACATTAGTAGAACAATATCCACAAGAGAAACAACAGCTCCACAACAGCAGGTTATCCATCTAAGAGCATACCTTTGTATCTGTTCTTTTTATTGCATCCTAGAAAATGGATGAGGTAATGGAAAATCCTCATATTTGTACTCAAGTGGAGTACTAGATCATCACTGAATAATTTCATAAGCAAGCAATAACTAATCTATCCAAGCATCATCAAAGCCTCTGCCTATGCATCATGGGCAGAGCCAAGAAATCAAGCACATATCCATTTTATCAATCTATCAAGTCAACTCTTAGTATCTGTTCTTATCATATTGTTTAGAGCATGAGGTGTGAGAGGGAGAGAGCTCTCAGACTGGGTACAAGTGCTACTCTAGTATCATCCTAGAGCTAAGATAAAGGCAAGAGAAAGGATCTGTATTTTAGCCACCAAATTAGCTTTAGCCTTTTGCATAACAAGCTAGTTTCCCTCTTGTTGACATCAACATTAACTTCACCACTGTAGTTATTCTCTATAGCAAGTCATGCTACATGGGATACTATTGTGCACACTCCAAAATTGGAGGCACCACAGTAGCAGCCCAAAGAAACAGCTAAATCCACCAGAATAATCTTTAGCTCACAAATTATCCAAACAAAACAGATTCTATCATCTTCCCAAACTTAGGTCTCAGTCTTTGCATCCTTGACCTAGTCCAAATCAAGGAGTAGGTATAGCCAAGCAGCAGAGCTGTTACATTTATTGGCTGGATAATAATGGGCACAATCCAAATGTGGGAAGCACCTCAGTAACAACCTATCCACAAGTGCCACTAGAGCCTGGGTTTACCAACTTAAGCTACATTTTATCATTCACCAACAATTTCTAGATTAAGGGTCTCATTCAAATCATTTTCCTAAATATAAAAATTAGGAATCAGGCAGATATGTATTCACTGCTCAAACTGCAAGCTGGAATATTATCAACTTAATTATATTTTCCACACAGTTAATCACAACAGTGATAACCAGGCACAATTGTGCATGCATGGTTCAGGTGCTAGTTAAAATAGATCATTCAAAGGGGACCTTTTCATTATCACATAATCCCTATCATGTAAACAGTAACAATGATATGGGCAAGATTTACTTGTAAAGCTTATCCCCACAAGACAACAAATCATTTTCCTAGGATTGTTACCAGGAGTCAACTTTGTAGTCAAATCTGTTGCCACTCGTAACAATCATCATGATCAGGAGATAACAAATTAAGCCAAAATATATTTATAGTAGATTCAAAGCATCAAGCACATAAGCAAGCTTCAACATCTTATATTCCAAGTATGAAGTCATCAGAATACAATAGAGGCTCATTATATTTAATGTTATTAACAACTTATACCACTAGCATCAGGAGCACTCAATCAAGATAGGGGTCACATGCACACAATTGATCACTGAACAAACCACTGTGAAACATCAAGCATCAAAACATGTAGGAAGAATAAATCTAATTAAGATTGTACACTAGGATAGAGAGAGGTTGTGAGAAGGGGGAGTGGTACCTACTTGATGGCAAGTCTAAGCTCGCCGACGTAGTAGAAGTTATGGCGACGATAGAGAGACGAAGCTTAACACGGTGGTACAGCCACACGAGGATAGCCATGGCGCTGCACTGCCTCAGCCCGCACCACCAGCAAGGCCCCAGCATCCGAACGCCCACGCCATATCAGCGGGGTTGTAGAGAACCTCGTCGTCCCGCCGGAGTAATGGCAAAAGGGGAATTAGGGTTTGGGGTTGGTGGTGAGCACGTAGAGGAATGAGACACGAATAGAATTGGGTAGGCAGGTGAAGCTTTAATAGGCACGTCCAGCAGGGCCATCGGCACCGGCTGGGGTGGCCAAGCTCGTCGAAATCTGGCGGCGCAACATCTATCGCCAGCGTGAGAACGAGAGGAGCAGAGGAACTTCGGGGTGATGAGGCAAGCTGCGGACTGGGTCGGTTTGACCGATTCAGTACCCCAGCTGGTCTAACTTAGCCCATTTGCTGGGTTCCAGGCCCACCTTAAAATAAAATAAAAATAATAATTACCAAGATAGCCTCAATATAATATTAATTGTAGAAAAATAAATAAAAATCCCAAAAATACATATAATATGTCAAAAGGATCATAAAAATAATATATATCTAGGAAAAATATAACATTACTTATTTAAGTTTAAAAAAATACAAATAAATATTAGCACCATTAAATACTAAGTGAAATTCCATAAAATAAGGAAAAAAATCCTAAAAATAAATAAAAATCATTTTTGTGCATAAAAATAAATCAGCTATTTTATAAAAATACTATCTTAACTCTTTTATAAATAAAATTTGAAGTAAATATTCAAATACATTTAATCCTTTATGGAATTTTATAAACATAAAAATAATACTTAAAAATATAAATAAAATACCAAAATCTTAGAAAAAATAAGAACAATAATTTAAAACTATAATCATGCATTATTATTTCACTTAATTAAATATTTATTAGTTATTAAGTATTTATATAGTAAGAAATCTTTAAAAAATAATATCTTATTATTTATAAATCACAAAAATAAATGTAATATACGAAAATGATCACAAAAATAATACCTACATGTTAAAAATATAGTATTCCACTTTTGAAGTAAATAAAAAGTTAAACACTTTAATAGCTTAAATTTAAACCTATTTCCTTAGTTAATAATTCATATAAGGGTAAATAAAAATTACTAATATTTCTAGAATTAGCTAATTAAAGTCTAATAAATAGTATTAGTCTTAAATATTGATAATGTAAAGTCAAAATTGTTCAACACATTTTAAATACAATTTTATTTGACTTATCATTCAACAACAAGTGTATATTATTTTCCAAATGGAGTTATCAAATATTAAATTCTCAAGATTATTATTTTGACTTAATAAATTTTTTTACCATTGTTTCAATCACAAATTTATAAACATATAAAAACACTATAGTAAATCCATAAGTAGTTAAGTAATATTATTTCCTTGTTTACAAACTATAACCACTCATTTATAAAAAGATAAAAGTTTTTATTCTATTATAAAATGAAGAAACACTACTCAAATAGAAGAAATACCATTCTTAAGAAACTTCAAGGAAATATTATGAAGTGAACAAAGTAAAATTACCATAAGTTTTGTACCTTAAATTCCATCTATGTCTTTAAAGTTAACTTTAGTCTACAAGACATTAAATATTATGGTAAAAACTTATTATGTGTTTTATAGTTTACTTTGGTCTGTTTCAATTAAGACCTAGTGCATATCAATACCAAATTAACCAAGTTAAAAACCAAGATAGATAAGTATCAAATACTAATGATGTCATTATTCAAATGAAGTAATTCTTTCTTACTTAAGAACTATATCTTATAAGAACACTTAAAGTTACTTATAAATGCCAATACTTATAAAGTAAGATTTGAAGATAAGGCAATTCTTATATAAATAGTATTTGAGTAGCATTCCACATTTGTGCATCTCATGGTTTATAATCTTATGATTACATGTTGTTTCACACACACTCACAAGCCTTAACAATAAGCACAAGTGTGAAACTTATCTAAAAGTATAATACATTTCAAAGAAATCATTTCGAGTATCCAAACCCTAGATTAACGTTATCCTAGGATTCAAGTTTACTAAATTTCATTACATTACTTATGCATAAAAGCATCTTGCTTCTTTAAACATTAGTCCTTATCGGACCAATGATGTTGATTTCAGATATTGGATCTTATATTGTCTCGATGACCGTGAGTGCATAATCTTGCAATCACAAAAGGCAAGATCGCACTTGCTCATGTCCTTTGTATATTTCAGTAAAGTATTTTACCAATCATGTGTTGTCATCACCTGCATTTCAAAAATCTCAGAAAACACTATTTTCAGAATAATATGATTATAGGTTATTTACCATGAGGTAATAACGTACTATGAAAGTTCTGGTGGTAAAGGAACATAATAACTAGGACTTAACAACCAGTGTCGCCAGTGATTCTTGCGTCGTATATTACGCGTTAAACATGAGATTTGGAATGGGACGGAGAAGTTAGCTGGATCAGCTCCCTTTCGCATGCATTGGACACTATTCTGGGCATTTGTAAATTGCAGACCGTGGGTATAGAGGTTTTATACGGGGAAAAGTCTACCGTGGATCTGGGCTTACAAAAGACAGATTTCTAGTGTTAATGGTTGTTGTGTGTATCCAACTAACATATATCCGTTTTATACGGGGGAAAGTCTATCTTGAGTTTGGGCATACAACAATTGTGGTGTATGCGGGGTCGCGAAGAAGGACAGTGATTGGATTGGATCTTAGACTGGGACCCATACCAAGGAAGTATGGACAAGGTCATGTATTGGTTGTCAACAAGGCTAAGGTCTCTCATGGGTAAAGTAACGCACCTTTGCAGAGTGTAAGAACTGTGACTTGTTACTCCATGTTCCGGGAAGGAGCTGCGAACGCGGCGGGAAAGGAACTCCTGAAAGTTCTGGTAAACCCATGAAGGCTGACGGACATAGCTTTTCAAAATAAAAGCAATCTTTGAAGAAATGTTTACGAAAACTTGCATTGCCTACGACCTATGGTTTGTGGTTGTAGATATAGTGCATCAAACACTCCTTTTCTAGTGAACTTGCTGAGTACGCTCGTACTCAAAGTATCTTCTTAACCCTTGCTAGGTTCTAAAGCCAGTACAGATGATGTCTACATCAAGTCATGCTCCAGGAATCATCATCAAAAGCTAAAGCTCTTCAATGAAGTCAAGAAATTCAACATATACACCAACTCAAGTGAAGACGAAGTTACTGAATAGATAGGAATATAATATCTAGCTATGGAACCTATTTCTGTAGTGTATTGCGATAGGAGCAATGCCAGACGATTAGTTAAGATACTAGTCTTAATAGTATGATAGTTTTTGAGTTATTTATTTCTGATTATTCTTTGTAAGAAGTTTCTTTCTCTCTCTTTAACCTAGAGTGTTCTCTGGATCTTGTGTAAAGAGTTGAGTTGTAACCTATAGTCATGTCTTGGACCTACTATGTTTCTGTTGTACCACTCTGAGGGATGTAATACTAGTGAACGGCGTTTCATTGGTGTTATATCAACGACTATAGTGTACTACATCATGCAGTGGTATGCTGGGTCACCGCAGTTGGTATCAGAGAATATGCTTTGACCTTAGGATTAAAACCCTTTTAGGAAGATCTGTAGGTTCGATAGTGACTATAGGAGCCATATTATCTAAACCAAATATTCATATGACTTGTGATGATTATCCACTTGAGGATAACCTTGTCACACCTAAGTCAGATGCTTAAGTCATTCTTTCTTAGGAGTAATTATTTTATCTTTTCTCAAGTATAATGCTCTTTAGTGTCCTCCGAGGGAGACATAAACCACCAAGATACTGTAGGAAAGTGTAAGACATCAATTGAAGTAGTCTTAATGGTGTAGCCTAACCTTAGAATTCAAGTAGCATAGTGGAATCTTATTGTTAGTTGATAACCCAAGATAACATGATGAATATCATTAGGATAAATGTTGATGTAAAGAGTTGTAATCATGTGGGATTCACTTGATAATTCTACGTGATGAAATTATGTTAAGATTCAATAAAAGTGTAATGAGAAGTAAAGTCATCATGGTGAGATTAGCTCTTGAATCATGATAAATAGGTAAGACATAACAAGATCATGGTGAAATGAACTCCAAAATCCTGGTGAGGGTATAAATATGACAAGTAATTAGTAAATCATTCTGAAGTAGAAGTAAGATAATAATATAGTAGAACTATGACAGAGGTCATGGGTGTCATAAATTTGTGATAATCTTCAATTTTAGGTGTTCAATAGGAAATTTTTAGCCTTTTTGAGAGATCATATGAGGTTGGTTACTAATAAAGAAAGGTTGGTTATATTATCCATTCCAAAAGTGAGACTAAAGGTTAATCAAAACCAAATTGAGACCACTTTGTTTAAAATTATCCTGTTGCATTTGAGAAATTTAGGTAAATATTGAGACAAAGTATAGTTTGACCCTAAGTGCTAAGTATCACAACGTAAACCTATATGAGGAGGTTTCATATACTACACAACTAAGCCTGAATTCTAGAGATAATATACTCAACTATTATATTTTGGGCTTAGAATATTGTGTGTTATATGTACCACATTTGGGTTTATTTATTTTTCTTGGATCTTCTTGATTGACTAGATCTGTACATGAAGTTTGACTTGATGTGCAAATGCATGTTGCAACATCTAGTTATTACTTGATGTTATAGACCTAGATAGAAAAGGGAATTCGTGTAAGGGAGTGACAAGTTCCAAAGACCAAGATGAAGACTTACATAAAGGATGAAGCAAAGTATAAGGAGTATCAATGTAAATTGAAGGATGAATTAAGTCCAGATCATTCTTAGCCAGCTATAAGAAGGAAGATTAGTGTAGAAGATGTATGGAGCAATAAGAAGTAATGAACTTAAGTTCACCCAAAATAAGTAATATTGCTAGAAGTTAATGGAGTAGTAGTACCAAGTTCATGGAAGTATCATGAATAAGTACAAAGAAGTAGCTTTGGAACCAAAATGGTATTCAAGCTCTTACAATTCAGAGAGAATGCCAATAGTATGTCAGAAACTGTAGGGTAATTCATACACCCTGGGACGTTCCGCAGCTGGTATTTGGTTGACTTAGTCAACCAGATCATCTTAATGTTGCATAAAGAGCATAAAACTTGGCCTAAGCTAAGAAAGACATGAAGGAGTATAAACATTAAAGCGATCGTCTTTCGAGACGCCTCGCAAAGTCAGGTCTATCAAAGCAAAAATGTCCAAATAGTAAGAAAGACAAATAATAATGGAAGATTTACTTCGGAGATCCACAACTGTGTGGGTATATCGTAATTCTTTCGTGAGACCATAAATAGGTTAAGTATAAGCTGAACAAAGACCATAAAAGCCAATGGTTAGTAAATTTGTAGTTTAGAGACCATTAGTAAACCCTAAGGGGGAGAGTAAACAATAAGTGGAAGTATTGTTATCCAACTTTCCAAGTAAAGGTTGGAGAATAAGTACTAAGTTATCACAACATTAAGAATTTTTCATAAGGTTAAAAAGAAGACATTATCATAAAAGTACTTTTGGAAGCATGCCTAGATGAAAGATCGAAGTTTAATTCCAGATAGTAGTACTCAAACCTTAAGGAAATTAATAAATGGAAGTGGAAGAAGTACTTAAAGTGATAACAAAAAGATTGTCTAAAAGCTTGATAAGGTAAAAGTTTGAAAGTGGTAGAATGGATTAATCCTAATAGACTAATTCGAGAGGAAACAACTCTTAAGTGATCCTTAAGAGGTAATAAAGCACATCCAATTAGACATGTATAAAGGAAACAACAAGAAATTCCAATGGGTATGGACTAAATGAGTTCAAAACCAATCTTCGAAAGGAATACCAGTATAAACCATACAATGACAAACCAAGAATTTAGTATTTTGGTCACAAGTATTGTCTAATAAAATTTAGAACCCTGTTTTAGTGAGACTTCCTAGACCTTATATAGAATAATAAGGAAGTTTGATGATCAAGTAAAGGAATTGGATTAGGATACCTAATCAGGATAATGAACTAAAGAAGAAACTCCAGTTTAAGGATTTTATAATTAGGACATATTCCTAAAGAAGGATAGTAGAAGGAGCTTTGGAATATTGAAGACAACAAGTTGGAGATTGCCAAGAATGATAAAAATTCAAGGAAAAGATCTGGATATGGGATACTACAAATATTCCGATTTGAGGTTATTATGGAATTAAGAAATGCCATAATCGATACAATGACAATTCCTCATTCTGAAACATGAGAATATACGAACTTCGGGGACGAAGTTTATTTTAAGGGGGAGAGTCTGTAACATCCCAGGATTAGCACCTAGAATTATAGAGGACGTAGGTGTGTGCATTACATTTTAATTCATACATCAGAAAATCCGGATAATTTTCGCGAAAAACTAAAGAAGCTATAGGGGAATCGAGATATCTCTTGCTCTGATGAAAACATCAGGGCAGGTGCGATGGATTCCGACATGACCTCTATTGTACTTTTGTGTTTAAGGGGAAGGAAAATCAAATTTGAATATTCAATTGATGAATTTGAATTCTAAAAGAATTTGAAATGGAGTAATAATTGGAAATTAAACTGTAATAAGAAACAAGAGGTGAGCTCTTATTTCTGAAAATATACACTAAAGATAAATTTCAATTAATAAAAAAACACAAAATTGAAAGAAATGAATTATAATAATAAATAAGAATGTTATTCTTATTTATAAGTAAGATATAAATATTTATTTTGTTCCAAAAAATGGAACACTTTATTATATAATACAATGTTACATTGTTGTTACAATAAAAGAATAAAAGTATATTACTATAAAACAAATAAATATAAAAAGGAATTACATAAATGAAATAACTAAAAGACTTCTTTATTATAAGCAGATACATATATTACAAAGTCTTACATTTATTCAAATAGAAAAGAATATGGCAATATGAATAATACTTAAGGAATAGACATAGACCTTATGTCTCAAAAGTATAAACATACATGATGACAATGCTGTAAAGACTTGATTCATATTTTTAATCAAGATATAATATTACAAAAAGAAAGAAAATTTAACTTTATTATTATACCGTATTACACTAACTATTACAATACTCAAAGTAAAAAAGAAAAACAAGATTACAAGACTAATAGATAGAATCCTAAACTAAATCTTCATGTCCTGAGGATTTCCTTCTTGATCTTGTATATCTGCAAAGTAATTTAAAGGAACACAAAACAAAAGTAAAATAATAAGGGGGTTTGAGTAAATATTGAGCTCTCGGAATGAACAGTGTAATGCACTGTAATCATTTCATCACTGAGCTAATCTTAAGAGGGGCAAGTTTCACCAAATCATAGAATCTGTCCTTAATCAGATAAGTTGCCTCAGCACATCACCATTATCCAGGGGCAAATTTCATCAATCTAGTAAAAGTAAGAAGGAAGACAGTGATAACCAGCCGGAAAAGATCTTCTCAGTTGAACTGATCCACAAAGGAAGGGACCCACTTGCAAGCAGCTTACACACAACATGCATATGTTGTGCTGTCAGCACAAGAACAACTCACTAGAGATGGATAAGAGGGAGTGTTGCCGTAGCAGCTAAGCTTCCAGGCAAAACACACATTCTCTCCATATAGCCAAGAAACCATTTCAGAACCACTCCAAGAACACCACTGAATCCTACTGATCATAACCAATACATCATCAGTTGTATTCACAAGAACACTAGATCATTCTATCAAACCATCACCCAACCTATGGTTGCTTCAAGAAGCCATCCAATAGGAAGGATAAACAGGAGTAGATCAAGTAAGCAGCAAGGAAGATCAAGATCAGCAGCAGCCAAGAGGATCTGGAGCTAGGAGGTGAAGGTTAACAGCACAAGTTACAGCAGTTGAGCAATAATAATCACAAGTTTACAAGAACATCAACAACATCAGTAGAACAATATCCACAAGAGCAACAACAGCTCCACAACAGCAGGTTATCCATCTAAGAACATACCTTTGTATCTGTTCTTTTTATTGCATCCTAGAAAATGGATGAGGTAATGGAAAATCCTCATATCTGTACTCAAGTGGAGTACTAGATCATCACTGAATAATTTCATAAGAAAGCAATAACTAATCTATCCAAGCATCATCAAAGCCTCTGCCTATGCATCATGGGCAGAACAAAGAAATCAAGCACATATCCATTTTATCAGTCTATCAAGTCAACTCTTAGTATCTGTTCTTATCATATTGTTTAGAGCATGAGGTGTGAGAGGGAGAGAGCTCTCAGACTAGGTAGAAGTGCTACTCCAGTATCATCCTAGAGCTAAGATAAAGGCAAGAGAAAGGAACTGTATTTTAGCCACCAAATTAGCTTCAGCCTTTTGCATCACAAGCTAGTTTCCCTCTTGTTGACATCAACATTAACTTCACCACTGTAGTTATTCTCTATAGCAAGTCATGCTACATGGGCTACTATTGTGCACACTCCAAAATTGGAGGCACCACAGTAGCATCCCAAAGAAACAGCTATAGCCACCAGAATAATCGTTAGCTCACAAATTATCCAAAGAAAACAGATTCTATCATCTTCCCAAACTTAGGTCTCAGTCTTTGTATCCTTGACCTAGTCCAAAGCAAGGAATAGTTATAGCCAAGAATCAGTGCTGTCACACTTATTGGCTGGATAATAATAGGCAAAATCCAAATGTGGGAAGCACCTCAGTAACAACCTAGCCACAAGTGCCACTAGAGCCTGGGTTTACCAACTTAAGCTACAGTTTAGCATTCACCAACAATTTCTAGATTAAGGGTCTCATTCAAATCATTTTCCTAAAGATAAACATTAGGAATCAGGCAGATATGTATTTACTGCTCAAACTGGAAGCTGGAATATTATCAGCTTAATCATATTTTCCACACAGTTAATCACAACAGTGATAACCAGTCACAATTGTGCATGCATGGTTCAGGTGCTAGTTAAAAGAGATCATTCAAAGGGGACCTTTTCATTATCACATAATCCCTATCATGTAAACAGTAACAATAATATGGGAAAGCTTTACTTGTAAAGCTTATCCCCACAAGACAACAAATCATTTTCCTAGGACTGTTACCAGGAATCAACTTTGTAGTCAAATTTATTGCCACTCGTAACAATCATCCTGACCAGGAGATAATAAATCAAGCCAAAATATATTTATAGTAGATTCAAAGCATCAAGCACATAAGCAAGCTTCAACATCTTATATTCCAAGTATTAATTCGTCAGAATATAGTAGAGGCTCATTATATTTAATGCTATTAACAACTTATACCACTAGCATCAGGAGCACACAATCAAGATAGGGGTCACATGCACACAATTGATCACTAAATAAACCACTGTGAAACATCAAGCATCAAAACATGTAGGAAGAAGAAATCTAATTAAGATTGTACACTAGGATAGAGTGAGGTTGTGAGAAGGGGGAGTGGTACCTACCTGATGGCAAGTCTAAGCTCGCTGACGTAGTAGCAGTTGTGGCGACGGCAGAGAGACGAAGCTTAGCACGGTGGCATAGCCACACGAGGATATCCATGGTGCTGCATTGCCTCAGCCCACACCACCAGCAAGGCCCGAGCATCCGAACGCTCACGCCATATCACCGGGGTTGCAGAGAACCTCGCCGTCCCGCCGAAGTAATGGAAAAGGGGGAATTAGGGTTTGGGTTAGTGGTGAGCACATAGGGGCGTGAGACACGAATCAAATTGGGTAGGCAGGTGAAGCATTAATAGGCGTCGAAAGGGGCCATCGACCGCCGGGTAAAGCTTCACGGAATCTAGCGGCGCAACATCGGTCGCCAGCGTGAGAATGAGAGGAGAAGAGGAACTTCGGGGTGATGGGGAGAGCTCCGGACTAGGTCAGTTTGACCGATCCAGTACCCCAGCTGGTCTAACTTAGCCCATTTGCTGGATGCCAGACCCACCTTAAAATAAAATAAAAATAATAATTACCAAAATAGCCTCAATATAATATTAATTATAGAAAAATAAATAAAAATCCCAAAAATACATATAATATGTCGAAAGGATCATAAAAATAATATATATCTAGAAAAAATATAACATTACTTATTTATAAATCACAAAAATAAATATAATATAACAAAATGATCACAAAAATAATACCTACATGTTAAAAATATAGTATTCCACTTTTGAAGTAAATAAAAAGTTAAACACTTTAATAACTTAAATTTAAACCTATTTCTTTAGTTAGTCATTCATATAAGGGTAAATAGAAATTACTAATATTTCTAGAATTATCTAATTAAAGTCTAATAAATAGTATTAGTCTTTAATATTGATAATGTAAAGTCAAAATTGTTCAACACATTTTAAATACAATTTTATTTGAATTATCATTCAACAATAAGTGTATATTATTTTCCAAATGGTGTTATCAAATATTAAATTCTCAAGATTATTATTTTGACTTAATAAAATCTTTTACCATTGTTTCAATCACAAATTTATAAACATATCAAAACACAATAGTAAATCCATAAGTAGTTAAGTAATATTATTTCCTTGTTTACAAACTATAACCACTCATTTATAAAAAGATAAAAGTTTTTATTCCATTATAAAGTTAAGAAACCACTACTCAGATAGAAGTAATACCATTCTTAAGAAACTTCAAGGAAATATTATGAAGTGAACAAAGTACAATTACCATAAGTTTTGTACCTTAAAGTCCATCTATGTCTTTAAAGTTAACTTTAGTCTACAAGACATTAAATATTATGGTAAAAACTTATTATGTGTTTTATAGTTTACTTTGGTCTGTTTCAATTAAGACCTAGTGCATCTCAATACCAAACTAACCAAGTTAAAAACCAAGATAGATAAGTATCAAATACTAATGATGTCATTATTCAAATGAAGTAATTCTTTCTTACTTAAGAACTATAACTTATAAGAACACTTAAAGTTACTTATAAATGCCAATACTTATAAAGTAAGATTTGAAGATAAGGCAATTCTTACATAAATAGTATTTGAGTAGCATTCCACATTTGTGCATCTCATTGTTTATAATCTTATGATTACATGTTGTTTCACATACACTCACAAGCCTTAACAATAAGCACAAGTGTGAAACTTATCTAAAAGTCCAACACATTTCAAAGAAATCATTTCCAGTATCCAAACCCTAGATTAACGTTATCCCCAGGATTCAAGTTTACTAAATTGCATTACATTACTTATGCATAAAAGCATCTTGCTTCTTTAAACATTAGTCCTTATCAGACCAATGATGCTGATTTCAGATATTGGATCTTATATTGTCTCGAAGACCGTGAGTGCATTATCTTGCAATCACAAAAGGCAAGCTCACACTTGCTCATGTCCTTTGAATATTTTCAGTAAAGTATTTTACCAATCCAGTGTTGTCATCACCTACATTTCAAAAAGATCAGAAAACACTATTTTTAGAATAATATGATTATAGGTTATTTACCATGAGGTAATAAACTACTATGAAAGTTCCGGTGGTAAAGGAACATAATACCTAGGACTTAACAACCACTGTCTCCTATGATTCTTGCATCGTATATTACGCGTTAACCATGAGATTTGGAATGGGACGGAGAAGTCAGCTAGATCAGCTCCCTTTCGCATGAATTGGACACTATTCTGGGCATTTGTAAATTGCAGATCATGGGTATAGCTGTTTTATACGGGGAAAAGTCTACCGTGGATCTGGGCTTACAAAAGACAGATTTCTAGTGTTAATGGTTGTTATGTGTATCCAACTAAGATATAGCCGTTTTATACGGGGAAAAGTCTATCTTGAGTTTGGGCATACAAAAATTGCGGTGTATGCGGGGTCGCAGAGAAGGACAGTGATTGGCTTGGATCTTACACTGGGCCCCATACCAAGGAAGTATGGACAAGGTCATGTCTTGGTTGTGCAACAAGGCTAAGGTCTCTCATGGGTAAAGTAACGCACCTCTGCAGAGTGTAAGAACTGTAACTTGTTACTCCCTGTTCCGGGAAGGAGCTGCGAACGCGGGGGAAAAGAAACTCCATGAAATTTCTAGTAAGCCCATGAAGGCTGACGGACATAGCTTTTCAGAATAAAAGCAATCTTTGAAGAAATGTTTATGAAAACTTGCATTGCCTACGACCTATGGACTGTGGCTGTAGATATAGTGCATCAAACACTCCTTTTCTAGTGAACTTGCTGAGTACGCTCGTACTCAAAGTATCTTCTTAACCCTTTCTACGTTCTAAAGCCAGTACAGACGATGTCTACATCAAGTCATGCTCCAGGAATCATCATCAAAAGCTAAAGCTCTTCAATGAAGTCAAGAAAGTCAACATATACACCAACGCAAGTGAAGACGAAGTTACCGATTAGATAGGAATATAATCTCTAGCTATAGAACCTATTTCTGTAGTGTATTGCGATAGCAGCAATGCCAGACCATTAGTTAAGATACTAGTATTAATAGTATGATAGTTTTTGAGTTATTTATTTATGATTCTTCTTTGTAAGAAGTTTCTTTCTCTCTCTTTAACCTAGAGTATTCTCTGGATATTGTGTAAAGAGTTGAGTTGTAACCTATAGTCATGTCTTGGACCTTCTATGTTTCTGTTGTACCACTCTGAGGGATGTAATACTAGTGAACGGTGTTTCATTGGTGTTATATCAACGACTATAGTGTACTACTTCATGTAGTGGTATGCTGGGTCACCGCAGATCCTTCCGCGAACGTATCCTGCCCTTAGGAGGTCCGTGCGGGCCTTGACGATCCTTTGACTTCTAGGGAACTAGTACCCGAGTCGGTTTCACCAATGAAGAGGTGGATGTCCCCGATTGTGACAATAGAGAAGCGGGTGGGGTCCGTCTTCGCCGGGATCCAGAACTCGTCGGGAGGGACGACCGAAACATTGCCAGAGAAGAGAACACGACCGATGGCTACGGTTTTGCCGATTCCGGCGAAGAGCTTGGACCTTTCCAATTGTATAGCCTGAAGCGCCTCGTGCCCCATGGTGGGCACCAACTGTCATGGTATTAACGATGAGTACGCCATGGAGGGGTACTTATAGAGCATGTTTAGAGACGTGGGGTAAGACAGAAGGTTGGTAGGTACGAGGTAACAGAGCTTACCCAGGTTTAGATCCCACGATGGTGGCGGAATCCTACTCCCGCTATAAATAACTATAATGGCAATACGCCGAGTTATAGGGATCGGTTCGCTATGCGAGGTATGATTCAATTGGTGCCATAAAGTCTCCTCTAGGTACGGCTTATATAGTCGCCAGATCCTAGGGTTATAGGCAAAGTCCTAACCGGACAGGTTACAAAGTCCTATACCATACACAACTAGTCTAACGTGTCTTGCACTCCAAGGCTCCGGGTACGCTGGTGACTCCTCCCTTGCCTTCCTTTATCCGGCATCGGCCTCCCTTCTGGATCCGTCTAACTAGGCCGCCCAGCAGGCCATAGGCCTTGCTACCAACGGTGGGCCACCCGGGTTATCCGTATTAGAGACATGCAATGGTGACACCCATTTAGCATATCCCCAACAGAACGACTACATCAACCACGAGAATCCGATCTTGTTAAACGCTTTGTATCTTAGAGGGTTAGTACTCTATCAACTCGTTGCACCGATCAAGTAGATTAGATCCTAGCTTGTGTGTGTTCATGTGATAGAATTTTTTTGTTTTCCATGCTACGAAATCCTACACACCCTAGGACCAAGAATGTCTCTAGACCTATTATACTTTGTTATGAGCATGCAGAGTCAAGGACGACGCTTTTTGAAGGGGGAGCTGATGTAGCCTGACCTATAGTCGTTACCAAATCAAGGTCTCCAACTTACGCCAAGTCGTAGGACTCCAAAGGTGAATCATCTCCTCTATGCGAGCCCACTTCCTACCCTATTGAATGGTATACTACTTCATACTCTGTCCTATAACCATGATAGATTCACACCGACAAGTACAGAGGCAGGGGAGGAATCCTAGAACATTGAGCCCGACAACACGGTGGCTTGGAAGAGGAGACCCAAGAAACTGCCGACCCCAGGGCCGAAGTCTCCACCGACATCGCCTGGAGTCTCCGCCCCGACCAGAGTATTCGCTTGAATGTGCCCGTAGTCTTCGGTTCGAGCCCCAGCTGCCAAGTCTGCAAGCTCCTGGACTCCATTCAGATTCTCTTCCTGCTACCCAGAGTATCCCCCTAGACCAGAGTCTTCGACCCAACTACACCGGAGTCTCTGGCCTAAGTGATGGGCCTACGTGCCGCCAGCTGGGCCCTTGGCCCATGTACCCCCTTATTCTGCCCAAACCCTAGTTTTTATCCCCAAACTACCCTTGTTTAGTGGCTGGCCAATAAATAGAGCCCTCACCCCTTCATGTATCCCTTAAACATAGATGATATACTAGAAACCATAATATGGATCACTTCTAGTTATTGTTGGAGATATTCCCAAGAGGCAATAATAAAGTGGTTTTTATAATATCTTCATGCTTATAAATAATGTTTACATACCATGCTATAATTGTATTAACCGGAAACATTAATACTTGTGTGATTTGTAAACATAAAAGAGTCCCTAGTAAAGCCTCTTGTTAAACTAGCTTGTTGGTTAATATATGATCATGGTTTCCTGATCATGAACATTGAGATGTTATTAACAACAAGATCATATCATTAGGATAATGGTGTGATGGACATACTCCTATAGTTAAGCGTAGCATAAAAAACAAGTCATTCAATATAGTTCACTTGCTATAAGCTTTCTGATACATAGTAACCTAATTCCTTCGACCATGAGATCATGCTAATCACCATCACCGGATGGATGCTTTGATGACATCAAACACCACTTCATAACTGGGTGGTTATAAAGGTGGCATTGAGTGTTCGGAAAGTATGTGTTGAGGCACATGGATCAAGAGTGGGATTTGTCCAGCCATATGACGGATAGATATACTCTGGGCCCTCTCGGTGGAATGTCATCCAATTAGCTTGCAAGCATGTGACTGGCTCACAAGGGATCACATATCACGGGAACGAGAAAATAGTACTTATCAGTAACGAGGTTAAACTAGGTATGCAGAGATACCGACGATCAAACCTCGGATAAGTAAACTATCGCGAGATAAAGGGAAATTGGTATCATATGTAAGTGGTTTGTTCGATCGCAAAATAATCATAGAAATATGTGAGAACCATATGAATTTCCAGATTCCTCTATTGGTTATTGATCAGATAAAAGTATCGGTCATGTCTGCATAATTCACGAACCGTAGGGAGACACACTTAAGGATTCGATGTTGTTTAGTAGATATGGAATGTAAGTAGGGAGACCGAATGTTGTTCGGAGTCTCGGATGGGATCCGGTATATCACGAGGAGATCCGGAATGGTCTGGAGAATAAGATTCATATAAGGAAAGTCCAATTCCGGAGTTCGGGAATGATTCCGATGATTTCATCGGAGAGGTTCTAGAAGGGTCTAGAAGATTCACCGGACCGAAAGGGGAAGGGTACATGAATGTTCCATGGATAAGTGGAATGATTGAATCATGTCCTAGGTCACTTGGTTGGGCATTTACAAGAAAGAAATTGAGCTCCAAATTGAAAGTCAAAAGGCAAGTTTGAAAAGTCAAACTGGGACAATGTATCCTGGTGGAGGAAGGAAAGAATCCTTCTTTCCCTCCACCACAAGCCAACAAGGAGAGGGAGTTGGGGAAGGATTCAAAATCCCCTCTTCCAAGCTGCCTTCCCTCTCATAAATAGAGGGGAGGGGGTGCCCCAAGATACACACACAACCAGCCCTCCCCACCAAGCCCCCCCCCCCGTAGCGCCGCCTCGCTGCGGCCGGATCGTCGTCGTCGCCCTAGCCGCCGTCGACTCCACCTCCTTCTCTCTGGCCCTCTAAACCTAGATCGCCGCAAACCCTAAATCCTCCATAACCTGCTCCGGCTTAGGCGAAGCCCTGCAGGATTTCCCTCTACTTCCGACACCATGTTGTTATGCTGCCGGAATTGCGAGGGGAGAACTACAACCTCCGTTGCCTGCTAGAACAAGGGAGAGGAAGGTGTTCATCGAGTACCGAACATGTGACCGACTGTGGAAGAGCTGCCGGAACGCAGCGCCGAAAGGATCATCTACGCGATCTTGAGATCGTCAAGTGTGCGACTACATCACCCACGAGAATCTGCTCTCGTTAACCGCTTTGGAATCTTCGAGGGTGAGTACTCTAATCGACTCGTTGCTACAATCTAGTAGATAGATCTTGGATTGTTTGTGTGCATGCGGTAGAAATATTTTGTTTTACATGCTACGAACCCCTAGAGTGGTATCAGAGCCGTGTCTATATGTATATCTGTTGCACGAGTAGAACACAATGGTCATTGTGGGCGGTGGTGCTTTTATTATCAATTGCTTTTTGTGTACTTTACATCTTGCGGTATGATGGGATACAGCGGCCCGGGCTAACTTTACATGACATCATTCATGAGACTTGCTCCACGCTTAACATGCAACTTGTATTGCATAAGTGGCTTTGCGGGTGTCTGTCTTTCCCATCATAGTATAGTTCAAGCATCAACATTGTGGTTCTTGTTCGTAAGTTAGAACGACACTTATTGAAAGCCCCAAACCATGTAAAATATGCAAAGAAAATTAGAGGCGTCTAACTTTGTTTTGCAGGGGTGTGCTGTGATGTGATATGGCCATGATTGTGATTATATATGATGTATGCAATGATCCTTATTGTAAGTCGGCAACCGGCAGGAGCCTTATGGTTGTCTTTTAATTTTGTTAAGACATGCGTGTCTATTATTCAAAGTAGTTGTAATAGTTGATGCTGGTGGATGACAACCATGGAGCGGTGCCATTGACCTTGACTCCACGCTGGTGATGATGGATATCATGTCCGTGCTTGAAGATGGAGATCGGAAGCACGAGTAGAAAGGCCATATCATATCACATATTATGAATTGCATGTGATGTTAATCCTTTTATGCATCTTGTATTCCTTAGATCGCGATGGTAGCATTATAAGATGATCCCCTCACAAAATATCAAGTAATAAAGTGTTCATACTTAGTAGGAACCGTTGCCAAAGCTCGTTGTTTAGAAGCACCATGTGATGATCGGGTGTGTTAGATTTTGCGAGTGTATACAATGGGAGCAAGCCAGATTTGATCATGCGGAAGCTAAGGTTTGACCTTGACGAGCCTAGCACGTACAGACATGGTCTCGGAACAGGGATCACCGAAAGGTAAAGCATGAGTCATATAGATGATATGATGAACATGATGATTGTTCGCCTTTGAAACTACATCATGTCACGTGATGATCGGACTTGGTATAGCAGATTTGGTTCATGTAATCACTAAAACAATGTGAGGGATATTGTTTTGAGTGGGACTTCAACAGCAATATGATTAAAAGTTGAACACTATTTATCATAAATTAAATCAAAGTGAATTTGCATAGTTTTTGTAGTCATTGGCATCCATTTACCACCTTGCGCTTAGTTATAATTGAGATAATAGAACTATAGAATTCTGGTTAGTTACTTTACGAACTGGTATCCTATTGTTTTGAAGTGTTAATCTAAAGTTTAAAAGTCCTATTGCAAACTTTCAGTAAGTTCGGGTTATTCCGTGAAGTTTAATAATTGGTATTAAATCAAGAGTAACAATTCCAGTGTTAGTATATAAGTATCCTGTTTATCTCCATGATTCTTGATATTCAAAAGATTGTTTTAATATCAAGGTTATCTAGGAACATCATATGTGGAAGATATTGCGATATCTAAAATGATGTTTTGATTACAACATGATAGAGTATAATATGGCAAAGTTTATGACCTCATATTTGATGGGAATTTTCAAAAGGTTGGAGACGCTAGTCGTCCTAATCCTCCAAAAGGTTTTGGAGAGAAACATTATACTCGCAATTCACCATTATAAGCTAAAGTAGTTTGATCATGAATAGTTCCATGATAAGGATGAATATTTGATGTATGTAAAATGTTTACTACACTAAATGATTACTAAAGAATGGAATTTGAAAGAACACCAAATATTTCATGATGGTGATTTACTTCAAAGTGCAAGTCCAAAGACATTGGTATTTAATTATACATGCTTTGGACTATGTGTCATGTGTATGGATCCACTATTGATGTTGATAGATTCTTTCAAACAGAAAAGGAAATACTGAAAGAGAATCTCATAAATATATGGCAAAAAAGAAAAGACCAGAATTGTTTAGCTTAGGTATATAGAGAATATACGTGTTATGACTTTATTCTTTGCTTGTTAAATAATGTGGTTCTTAAGTATTATATACTGAATTTGTTGGTGTGAATCGTCATACGAAACAACACAATTCATGAACTACAATGGCCTAAGTAACTAGAAAAAGAATATGTGATGATGTTCATCGAGAAAAAATAAAGGGTTGTTGTGTTGCTCGTTAACATCAAAGCTTGCCTTCAAGATTTGTTTTATCAGGTATTATGAGAACAAAAGGGTTGTTCAAATAATTGTCGTAATCCATAAAAGATGGATGATTTACAAATCTCGTTGGATAAATCACATCCATAAAAATATTGCTAAAAATGTTGAAAGACAATTGATAAGAAAGATCACTTAGGAAGTGACATCGCCGTTTAAATTATATTGGAAAGAAAACATGAAGAAACTCCATGTGGATTAAATTTTGTAGTCTTTTGATTTTTAATCAAATGACGCTTGTGAAATTTTCCTAGAGATAATTAAAACTCCATTCATAGGCCAAAGGGAATGGATGACTAGCTTATTGGAACTTTTACATATTGTTGTATGAAGTCCATTATGTGTAGTCAAGAGCGATAGATTTCAACTTCATATGCTTTCTCCGAAAATTTGAGTGAATATATGAATATTTACTTAATAAGGATGAAGTGTGAACCATTTGAAAATGTTCGAAGACTTTCAATATGAAGTGGAAAATCATTGTAACAAGAATATAAATATTTTATGATAAGATCAGAAAGGAAGATATTTGAGTTACAAGTTTAGCATAACACCTAAGATTTAAGGAATCGTTCCATGGATTTGCATTTATCGAAACATCATAAGAGTATGGAGTGTTCGAGATATGTAATGAAACCTTGTTTGACATGGTAAGATCAAAGGTGTAATTCATAAAACTGCCATTATATTTTAAAGATTAAAAGCTTTAGAAACTACCGTTCTTCCAATGAAAAGAGCTCCATCATGATCCATTGAAATGACACCATATAAAGTTATGGTTTGGGATAAAACCCAAGTTTTCCTTTCTTAAACATGGTATGCTATGCATAAGTGAGATGTTTACTACCAAAGTCGGATGAACATGTCTTTGTATGTTATTTCAAATAATCATTGAGTATTCCTCCATAACACCGAAGACAAAAATGTTTGTCGCTTAGAACGTCAAGTTTCTTTGAGAAGGAATTTTTCGTGAAAAGTTAAGTGGGAGGACAATAGAACTTTGATAAGGTTAAACGAACCTTAGCTATATGTGCAAAGTCGCGCAGCACCGAAAAGTGTTCCGGATGCAGCAACAATGCTCATGGCTCACGTGCCTCAAAGGTTGTGGTTACGGAGGTCTAAGTTCCTATTGAACCTAGTAGGTCGGGTAAACAATCAAATACTAGGATTTGAAAGTAAATGAACCGACTATATGCAAAGAAGCAATGATGCGCCCTGACTCCGTCGAATGGCTTGAAGCCATAGAATCTGTGATAGGTCCATACAAGACAAATAAAGCTTTGAACTTGAAAGACCCTCGAGAAAGGTGTAAGACCTTATAGTCATGTTTGGATCTATAAAGAAATAGACATGGATGTTTCACATCTATGAAATAGTTGACATGTTGGGAAAGAGTTCACAACAACGTCCAAAGGTTGACTATAACAAGATCTGATCTTTCATAGCGATATTTAGTCTAGAGGGATTAATGTAGCAACCACTACATATAATTTTGTTATGTGGTAGTTGAATAAACAAAACAAGTTCTTCTAATAGAATTGTTACCTAGGACGTGTGCATAACACGGTCCATAGGGTTTTATCAAATTCAAAGGACGCTAAAAGCATATGCAAACTACAATGGTTGAAGTGAGCATCATGGAGTTGGAATCTTCACTATGATGAAACTGTTAAAAGAGTTTAATTTCATCGGAGACAATGAAGATGCTTGCATTTGCAAGAAATTAAGTGGGAGCGCTAAGAAATATTTCTAGTACATTATTTGGAAGACATATTGTTGATTAGAAATGATGTATCTTTTATTCACACGGGTTAAGAATTTCATCTCGATGAAAGGCTTAGGCAGAACCTGAATATTTGGCATCAATGTATATATGGATAAATTGAGACACTAATATGGTTGTGCCAGAAGTACATAGATGAGATATTGAATTATTTCAGTATAGAAACTACAAGAAAGGTTCTTTTTGCACAGGAAGGATTGAATCAAGATTCAAGTATTTTTGATACTTGATAGATAAAATCACAAAGAGTATTTTATCAATCATGATGTGATGTGTACAAATCCAGATATGTCCTATGCTCTAAATGTTATGAGTGTATACCAGAATGATTCATAATATGGTTATTGGATGATAGTCAGGATATTCTTATGATCTTTTAGAAGAACTAAGAATATATTATTTTGTAGAAGTGACAAATAAATGGTTAGTTCATTGTAAAAGTATTACATTGATACTAGTTTTGTCACAAAGTACAAATTAAGTTTATCTAAATATAAACTAAGGGTGGCACAATATAATGGAAATTAAGTTCCATAATGGATTTGGATGAGTTCCAGAGTTAGGACATTATGACAGATACTACAACAGAAGGCTAAATATATGACTGCTATTATAGCAGTAAAAGAGGGCATTTGTGTCAAGTAGTTTGTTATCAAACTAAGTGTAGTTCACAACGGGATAGTACCATGAAGATATATTGTACGACAATGTTATCAACATGTTTTAACCCCAAGGAGCTAAAGGTCTCACCAAAGGACCGAATTTATACAAAGCCATCTCATTAGAGAATGAGTGATGCGTAGAGATGCAAAGACATGCAATTACACATGGACTTGAAAGTGTTGGATCCGGAGATCAGTTGACCACTAGCAATCGTGTAAATACAACACCGGAAAGCCATAGGTGTTGAATTCACAAAGGTTTCAAACTAGATTATTGACTCTAGTGCAAGTGGGAGACTGTTGGAGATATGCCCAGGAGGCAATAATAAAGTGGCTTTTATCATATCTTCATGTTTATGATAAATGTTTACATACCATGCTATAATTGTATTAACCGGAAACATTAATACTTGTGTGATTTGTAAACATAAAAGAGTCCCTAGTAAAGCCTCTTATTAAACTAGCTTGTTGGTTAATATATGATCATGGTTTCTTGATCATGAACATTGAGATGTTATTAACAACAAGATCATATAATCAGGAGAATGGTGTGATGGACATACTCCTATAGTTAAGCGTAGCATAAAGATCAAGTCATTTAATATAGTTCACTTGCTATAAGCTTTCTGATACATAGTAACCTAATTCCTTCGACCATGAGATCATGCTAATCACCATCATCGGATGGATGCTTTGGTGACATCAAACACCACTTCGTAACTGGGTGGTTATAAAGGTGGCATTGAGTGTTCGGAAAGTATGTGTTGAGGCACATGGATCAAGAGTGGGATTTGTCCATCCATATGACGGATAGAAAATACTCTGGTCTCTCTCGGTGGAATGTCATCCAATTAGCTTGCAAGCATGTGACTGGCTCACAAGGGATGACATATCACGGGAATGAGAAAAGAGTACTTATCGGTAACGAGGTTGAACTAGGTATGCAGAGATACCGATGATCAAACCTCGGATAAGTAAACTATCGCGAGACAAAGGGAAATTGGTATCATATGTAAGTGGTTCATTCAATCGCAAAGTGTTCGTAGAAATATGTGGGATCCATATGAATTTCCATATTCCTCTATTGGTTATTGATCGGAGAAGAGTATTTCTCATGTCTGCATAATTCACGAACCGTAGGGAGACACACTTAAGGATTCGATGTTGTTTAGTAGATATGGAATGTAAGTAGGGAGACCGAATGTTTTTCGGAGTCTCGGATAGGATCTGGGATATCACGAGGAGATCCGGAATGGTCTGGAGAATAAGATTCATATAAGGAAAGTCCAATTCCGGAGTTCGGGAATGACTCTGATGATTTCATCGGAGAGGTTCTAGAAGGGTCTAGAAGGTTCACCGGACCAGAAGGGGAAGGGTACATGAATGTGCCAAGGATAAGTGGAATGATTAAATCATTTCCTAGGTCACTTGGTTGGACATTTGCAAGAAATAAATTGAGCTCCAAATTGAAAGTCAAAAGGCAAGTTTGAAAAGTCAAACTGGGACAATGTATCGTGGTGAAGGAAGGAAAGAATCCTTCTTTCCCTCCACCACAAGCCAACAAGGAGAGGGAGTTGGGGAAGGATTCAAACTCCCCTCTCCCAAGCTGCCCTCCCTCTCATAAATAGAGGGGAGGGGGTGCCCCAAGAGACACACACAACCAGCCGCCCCACCAAGCCCCCCCCCCCCCCGCAGCACCGCCGCCGCCGCGTCGTCGGATCGTTCTTGTCACCCTAGCCGCCGCCTCCACCTCCTCCTCTCCGGCCCTCTAAACCTAGTTTGCTGGAAACCCTAAATCCACCATAACCTGCTCCGCCTTAGGCGGAGCCTTGCAGGATTTCCCTCTACTTCCGACACCGTCAGGCCGTCTGTAATCGCGAGGGAGAACTACAACCTCCATTTTCTTTGGAACAAGGGAGAGGAAGGTCTTCATCGAGTACTGAACGTGTGACCGACTGCGGAAGTGCTGCTGGAACGCAGCACCGGAAGGATAACCGCTTTGGAATCTTTGAGGGTGAGTACTCTAATTGACTCGTTTCTACAATCTAGTAGATAGATCTTGGCTTGTTTGTGTGCATGCGGTAGAATTTTTTTGTTTTCCATGCTACGAACCCCTACAGTTATGTCTCCTTTCCTTCATGAGGGAACCCTGTCATCACCCACCTCTATGGATTGTGCCTAGTGTGTCCATCGTTGTACAAGGCTTTGGAGGCGGTGTCTCTACTCCAAGTTGTCAAGACAATCCCCAAGGTGTTCTTCCCTCTCCGATGTGGATTTGAGGGAGTACGTTGACCGATCTTTCCTTGCAAGGATTTTATCGAACTGGTGGCCTCCATTCGGGATCAATCAGCCTTGTATCATGTGAGTTATGTGTGTGTTCATCGTGTTCTTTGTGAGGTGTGTGTTCGCTTCTGCTACCTTCTCCATTTCCCCTCGCTTTCCATCGATTTGAACAGAGATTTCAGAAAGATCGGGCAACCCTAAGGGGTCACCTCTAATAGGAGGAAGAATAAATCTTCGAGCCAATTCTTCGAGAGTTCGATAAGTCATCCTTGTGGGGAAAATACGCTTGTTACAACACTCTGTACTTGGGGTTCCAATGAATTGGTACACGAAGTTGTTGCTATCAAGCGTTAGGCAAAGCGCTTGATTATTAAACACAAAAGGAAAAGGAAAATATGGTAACCACGTGGATGAAAAAATTCATTGATGACCAGATGGGAACATCACATCGATATTACGGTGGTATACATTTTATTTTTTGCGCATATGAGACGTGTCAGTTAGAAAAACAATTTGTGAGTCTCATTGCATCTTGAGTAGATAGATCGCTAATGTTTAGGCAGAGCATTTAGTGACAAATCTTGCATGGCAACCGATATACATAGACTCCTCGCTGCTCCTCCCAGGGCGCCGTAGTCATGCGTACCGTTTGCTAACCTTTTAGAGATACACGTTTATCGACGTACATCGACACAGAGAACGTTGTGTTGGGCCACGTAGATATAAAACAAAACTTTTCCCTCTAACATGGTGATCCCAAGATCTAGCTGAGGTAGAAGGCCACGAGGATTACCACTAGACATGCATTTGCGGTTTACTGATGTAGCACGTATGTTGATGCAGTGTAGTCCTCATGATATCGATCCAATCAATGATTGTCCAAGCTCTATTGACTGTTGTGGAGCTAGGGTTTCCAATGCATGGAATGATCTAACTGTTAACCCTTCTAGGTTTCTGTGCCTCACTATATATAGGGAGTGAAAATGGGCTCCACTCACTTGTGGCCCATTCACTAAATCCCATATTACATTAGTCCCTGTGAGTCCAACTCACTGACTCAGTCCAAATCCGGCTCGGGTCTAACCCAACCAGATTTCCAGTTTAGATCCAATTCGAACTTGCTCCCGATCCTAAGTGTGTGACCTCGTAGGCTCATGGCAACTTGGACACGATTGGAGTCCGACTCTCAATTGATCAGTCGGTAGCGGCTCCTAGTAGAACGTGCCGACTCCCAAGTACCAAAGAGTCATGATGACATGCCTTTCCAATGCGACTTACATCTGAGTCCTTTTTGCCTCACGATATACTTTGTCGGACTATATATAGGCGAATAATTATCATCCCTTAAATAGTCCAACTCTCTTCTTAATCCGAGATAAGTGATTCATCCAACTAACTCTTAGTGGATCGCCTCGGTTAACACTTAACCAAGTTGACCAAGTTGTGCATGGCCATGCTTTCCGAATCATATCATTCGAGAGGGCCCAGAGAATATCTCTCCAGGTGGAGGGGGAAAATCCCATCTTGGTTATTCACATCACGCAGCTTAATTCTCAGTCGACCCGAACTCTACCTTTATAACTACCTTGTTACGGATCAGCATTCGATAGAACCTAAGTCGATGATCCTCAACTCGAATTGTGCAACAACCTCAGGTCTAAGGATTACATTGATTGAGACATAAAAATGATGACATATTCATTGTATCTCAATATGGGTCAATCTGACTCGCTAAACTCTTTAGCCTAATCCGTGTAATTAAGTCGGAATAGCATCACTATGCCCATGACAAGTGGAACCTAGTCATCTGCCGACTTTCACATTAGTCTAAGTTGTGTGTCCAGCACAACTTCAATGACCAAGGATGTTTAGTATAAAAAACATGAATGCATAGTTCCACAACCGAATCACATATTCATTAATACACATCAGATGTTTATACAAGGACAACTTAATAACTTTATGAATACAATGGGAATTATATCATACATGATTGCCACTAGGGCATATTCCCAATAGTCTCCCACTTGCACTAGAGCCAATCTTCTGACATCACATGTCTAGGCATCTAATGCCCATAGCTCTTAGGTGTGCCTCATGCTTCGGCTGTGGTAACGTCTTTGTCAACGGATCCGCAATATTTGCATCTGTGTGTACCTTGCATAACTTGATATCACCCCGATCCACGAAATGGCGAATCGGGTGGTACCGCATGAGTATGTGGTTGTTCTTCTGGTGTTTTCTAGGTTCCTTGGCTTGTGCAATAGCACTATTATTGTTACAATACACGTCTAACGGATTGGATGAGCCCTGAACCACACCGAGATCCATGAGGAAATTCCTCATCCAAATAGCTTCCTTTGTTGCCTCTGAGGCGCCAATATACTCAGCCTCTGTTGTAGATGTAGACACAGTCTCTTGCTTGGAACTCTTCGAGCTCATTGCCCCTCCGTTTATCACAAACACATATCCAGATTGAGAATGAGAATCATCAGAGTCGGTAAGATAACTCGCATCCATGTAACCCTTTACACTGAGTTCATCTTCACCTCCATAAACCAAAAACATATCCTTAGTCCTTCTCAAGTACTTAAGGATATTTTTAGCCGCTGTCCAGTGGATTTCTCTAGGATCAGCCTGGTATCTGCTCACAATACTTAGAGCATAGGAAACATCCGACCTAGTATAAATCATGGCATACATGATGGATCCGACTGCAGAAGCATACAGAATCGCACTCATCCAACTTCAATCATCAGTTGTCGAAGGACACTGAGTCTTGCTAAGTTTTATACCATGGGACATCGGTAAGAACCCCTTCTTAGACGATTCCATGTTGAACTTCTTCAACACTTTGTCCAAATATTTACTCTGACTCAATCTAATGAGCCTCTTTGATCTATCTCTATAGATCCGGATTCCTAGAATGTATGTTGCCTCACCCAAGTCTTTCATTGAGAAACTCCTTTCCAATGATTCCTTGGTTTCTTGCAACATCTGAACATCATTTCCAATCAGTAATATGTCATCCACATATAAGATCAGGAAATTTACTCTACTTCCACTAAACTTCTTATATAAACAATAATCATGATCACTTTTGATGAAGCCAAATGATTTGACTACCTCATCAAAGTGAATATTCCAACTCTGAGATGCTTGATTCAACCCATAAATGGATTTCTGAAGTTTGCACACCTTGTCAGCATTAGCCGGATCAACAAATCCCTCGGGTTATATCATATACATGTCCTCGGTTAAATTTCTGTTAAGGAAAGCCGCTTTGACATCCATCTACCATATCTCATAGTCTAAATAGGCTGCTATGGCTAACATGATCCGAACTAAATTAAGCATCGCTACGAGCGAGAAAGTTTCATCGTAGTAAACTCCTTGAACCTGTCGGAACCCCTTCACGACAAGCCATGCTTTATAGACGGAAACATTTCCATCCATATTAGTTTTATTCTTAAAGACCCATTTGCACTCGACGGGTCTTGCACCATCTGTCAGATCACCAAGTTCCAAAGTTGATTTTCATCCATGGACTTTAACTCGGATCTCATGGCTCCAATCCATGACTAGGAATCAGATCCCACCATCGCTTCTGAATAATTTACTGGCTCATCATTGTCTAACAGTAATACATCACTAACTCTTCGCAATCTTGACGATCTTCATAGTACAGGTGCTTCTATCAGCTTAGCTACCATGACCGGATCAACCTCCAAGGTTTTTGTCGATTCGCTACTAGCTGGTTCCTCTTGAATTTCTTTGAGCTACACTATGCTCACACTGAATCCTTGACTGATAAACTCTTTCTCAAGGAAGACACCATTCCGAGCGATAAACAATTTGCTCTCTTCTCGGTTGTAGAAGTAGTAACCCAAGGTTTCCCTTGGATACCCCATGTAAATACACTTATCCAACTTGGCTGTAATCTTGTCTGACTGAAGTCGCTTGACAAAAGCTTCACAACCCCAAATCTTAAGAAAAGACAAACTTGGCTTCTTGCCTCTCCACATCTCATGTGGTGTCTTCTCTGCCGACTTTGATGGTACTATATTTAGTGTGAACGCCGCTGTTTCTAGAAAATAACCCCAAATGACAAAGGTAGATCTGTCCGACTCATCATTGATCATACCATGTCCAGCAAGGACTGATTCCGCCTTTACGACACACTATTCCTCTGCGGCGTTCCCGGCGAAGTAAGTTGAGGAACTATTCCACAACTCTTTAGATGGTCATCAAACTCGTGGCTCATGTACTCGCCTCCTTGGTCCGACCGAAGAAACTTTATTTTCTTGTCGAGTTGATTATGTACTTCATTCTAGAATTCTTTGAACTTTTCAAAGGCTTTTGACTTATGTTTCATCAAGTAGATATATCCATACCGACTGAAATCATCAGTGAAGGTAATGAAGTACTCATAACCACATCTGTCTGTCGTGCTCATTGGTCCACATACATCACTATGTACTAGTCCCAACAAGTCGGACTCCCTTTCACAACTCTTTCAAAAGGTGTCTTGGTCATTTTTCCGAGTAGGAATGATTCGCATGTATCGAACGACTCCAAGTCGAACAAGTCGAATGAAGTTAGAAGTCCCAAGCTGATAAGGTAGAGATCCATGTGTTTACAATGCTAGTCCCTGGATCAATAGCTAGCATCCACAATTTAAGATGTAATATCAAGAAACAAAGGTCATAATACAACTTTATAACCAAGAATAATATAATTCATTACATCTTACATAGCTCATTTGGCTATCTCATTACAATGCAGCAGAAATATCTATGTAGCATGGAGTCCTTCATCTTCAAAGTGCCACAGGCAATCATGTTGGTTGTATACTTGTAATATTAAACACACTTCACTAACATCAAACAAACCTGCAACATAATAAGTTACAGCCACAAGGGTCAATACATTTGAATGGTATTGGCAAGTGATACTATGGTAGAATAGTGGTATCTATCATCTATATGCATTTGGCTAAGTGGATCTTAGGCTTGCTTTGCTCAAAATAAGGTTTTCCTTATAAGTTGAAAACACTGAGTTTTTGTTTGTCAAAATCACCCAAGGCATCTACCAATAAATATTGGTGATCCTTTAACCCTTGTTCAACCATAAGTTTTTAACTTAGAAATTGGGATGAGGAGATCCTTGATAACTTCCATGTCTTGATGCTCAATTTTTCCATTGTCCGGGACACGTACTAATATTTTACTCTCTCGAGAGGTGGTGCACTTTCCCCACAAGACTCTACATGCATCGAGACAAGATATTTCAGAAGCCTTCCCTTAGACCAAATGGACGCGTTTCAAACCTATCACCCCCTACCACCTTCTGTCCATCTGGCTAAGTTATTGCAACCTATATGATCCAGGCAGAGCCCATAATGCCATGTGGCTGCACTTGAAGCTTCTCAACATTTGACATCTTAAATCTCTTTGTTCCTGGGTGGCTTTCCACAAGTGAGATACACTAGGGTAGGCCATCAATATGGGGCCCTGTGTAACCACTCAACACAAACCATTCTTACCAATTCCACCCAGGTGATTCATTCACATAGTTGTTTTATTAAACAAAACACAAGTCATAGACTTTGTATAATATCATAACATGAATAATCCACCCTTGTTTTCTAGTAGCTAAGCTAAGCATGGTAACATGGCAAGTTTCCTAACTTAGAATAATTCTACTAAGACATCGTATAGGATTTCCCATGGCATAGCTTATACTTAGAAAAATTCCATGCAAGTCCTACTCAAAATATCACTAATGCATAGTGAAAATAATAGGACAAAGGTATGAAGCACCACTTGCCTTTTTGGTAGAAAACTAGATTCACTCCTTGATATTGCAATTTTCACACTCTTCAAAGTTCACTACAATTCAATCAAGCAAGGCACAATTCAAAACTAGCATTCAAATAATCCACCACATAAAATAATAAAAACAAGGAAATGCATGCAAGCATGCAAAGGTTGTTTTATTTGTAAAATTGGTTTCTAATAAGATATAAACATTTTAAAACACCTATTGGTTATTTATAAAAGTGGCAAAGTCATTTGAAAACGAGTTAGTGAAACTGGGCCATTTAAATCATTTTTTTGTTTTGCTGGAATGATTTTAATCAAAGTAATATTTTTGTAGAGTTAGCCAAATATGTTTTTAAACACAATGTTAGTGTTTAGGATCAAAGTGTTTAAAGAAAATCTGTTTACAAGAGGTTTCACCCATAAATCATTTTTAAATCAAAATTGTTGGAGATATGCCCAAGAGGCAATAATAAAGTGGTTATTATCATATCTTCACACTTATGATAAATGTTTACATACCATGCTAAAATTGTATTAACCGGAAACATTAATACTTGTGTGATTTGTAAACTAAAATAAGAGTCCCTAGTAAAGCCTCTTGTTAAACTAGCTTGTTGGTTAATATATGATCATGGTTTCCTGATCATGAACATAGAGATGTTATTAACAACAGGATCATATCATCAGGAGAATGATGTGATGGACATACTCCTATAGATAAGCGTAGCATAAAGATCAAGTCATTTCAATAGTTCAATTGCTATATGCTTTCTGATACATAGTTACCTAATTCCTTCGACCATGAGATCATGCATATCACCTTTACGGATGGATGCTTTGATGACATCAAACACCACACCGTAATCGGGTGGCTATAAAGGTGGCATTAAGTGTTCGGAAAGTATTGGTTGAAACACATGGATCAAGAGTGGGATTTGTCCATCCACATGACGGATAGATATACTCTGGCCCTCTCGGTGGAATGTCATCCAATTAGCTTGCAAGCATGTGACTTGGTCACAAGGATCACATATCACGGAACGAGAAAAGAGTACTTATCGATGAGGTTGAACTAGGTATGCAGAGATACCGACGATCATAACCTCGGGTAAGTAACATATCGTGAGACAAAGGGAAATTGGTATCGTATGTAAGTGGTTCATTCGATCGCAAAGTAATCGTGAGAAATATGTGGGAGCCATATGAATTTCCGATTCCTCTATTGGTTATTGTTCGGAGAAGTGTCTCGATCATGTCCGCATAATTCACGAACCATAGGGAGACACACTTAAGGATTCGACGTTGTTTGAGTAGTTATGGTATTATGAGAAAGAGACCGAATGTTGTTGAGTCTCGGATGGGATCCGGATATCACGAGGTGATCCGGAATGGTCCGGAGAATAAGATTCATATAAGGAAAGTCCGTTTGAGTTCGGGAATGATTAGGTGTTTTCATCGGGAATGTTCTAGAAGGTTCGGATTGTCCAAGACTCGGGGGAGGGTACATGAATGTGTCATTGCTCATTGAATGATTGCATCATGTACTAAGTGTTCTTGCTGTCCCAAATAAAGGATTAAATTGAATCCTAAAACAGAAAAGTCAAATGTCCTTTGAAAGTCAAACCAAAACAAGAAACTGGGAAACAAGCAAGAGGAGTTGGAACCAACTTTGGAGGAGTTGGACTCCTCCAGGCCGGGCGCCAGCCCTAGGCCGAGTTGGGGAGGGACTCCTCCTCCCTCAAGGCCAAGGACCCCTCCCATATAAGGAGGCAGGGCTCCTCCCATAGACACATAACTTTCTACTCTAGATCTCCGGTTTAGAGCCGTTTTGGTTTAGAGCTTCTAATTGCTTTAGCCAGGTTTAGAGCCTTCTAATTGGTTTAGAGCCTTCTAATTGGTGTGTCTAATTACTAGACCACTAATAGCCTCTCTCATAAGCTCCACCATACTGCACCGGCTTAAGGCGAAGCCTGGGATCTCCCTCTACTTCAGGTACCACGCCAGGTCTTTAGGAATCGCGAGGAGAGTGCTACAACCTCCGCTGCCTGCTGGAACAAGGGAGAGGAAGGTCTTCGTCAGTCTTGAACGTGTGACCGATCATGAGCGCCACGAACGTATACTGGAAGGATCGTCTACACGATCTTGAGATCGGGAAGAGTACGACTACATCACCCACGAGAATCCGCTCTCGTTAAACGCTTTGGAATCTTCGAGGGTAAGTTATACCATCGACTCGTTGCTACAATCTAGTAGATAGATCTTGGCTTGTTTGTTTGTATGCGATAGAAAATTTTTGTTTTCCATGCTACGAACCCCTACAAAAATAACATTTTATTTTGCTAGAAATGCCTTTAATCAAAGTAATCATTTTCTAGGGTTAATCAAATACACTTTTAAATTCAAACTTAGTGTTTAGGGTCAGAGAGTTTAAATCAAACCATTTGCAAAAGGTTTTACTCAAAAAGCATTTCTAAAACATAATCAACATTTTTGTTTTACTAGAAATCCTTTTATTCAAGGAATAATTCCTTGGTGTCACAAAATATACTTTTAAATCCAAAAGTTGGTTTTTATGTTCAGTAGGTTCAAAACAAACCATTTGCAAAAGATTTTACTCAAAACTCACTTCTAGAATAATTTTTATACTCAAAATTAGTCCTAGATATGTTTCTGCAAAACCAACCAATTTTCCAGAAGCAAAATACTAAACTAAGGGCATGGTTGCAAAGTTTACATTTTGTGAATCCATTGATATAAAATTTGCAAAATTTGGCCAAGCAGAACAATAGTTATGAATTTTACAAAATCATTCATTTAATATAAAAGTTTCGGTTTTTAAAACAAAAGACAGGCCACGTGGCGTAATCCTTGTTGTCTGTACCGCTTCGTCTGGATCGAGCATCGTGGGCTATTGGATCTAAAGGGCATTGCACGGATCAGATTTATCCATACCGTTTCGATAAGTCAATGTATTTACCCTGCTTGATCTGAATCTAATGGTTGCAGAGCATGCGACCATTGTCTGGCGGCGCTGGCGACGGCGGCGCGGTGGCGACGCTCGGTCAGAACCATTCGGGTGACTATAGGAAACGAGGTAGGAATAGAAGTGGCTCACCGTGTTCGTAGGAGAGTGGAGAAGCTCAATTTCATCGTGGAATGGCCAGGGGCGCACGGTCGCATCGGCAATTGCTCGTCGGAGAAGCTTCTGGCGACGGGCATGCTCAGGCGTTGTCGTTGGCGAGGCTACGGTTCAAGATAAGGCAAACAAACGGTTGCGTTAGATGCGCACGAGGTCATTAATCACACGTGTATCATCGAGAGGGAGAGGGAAGGTCAGAAACTACCAGGGAGCATCGCCAGAGTTGGAGCAGGAGGCGGTGGCGCTCAGACGTCGTTGTTGCCGAGGCTATGGGGCATGCGCAGCCAAGCGGAAGGTACGGGAAGATGCGTAAGGAGTTGGCGAGCACGCTAGTGTGTGCCAGGGAGTAGGAGGCGGTCGGAAGTTGTCGGAATTCAATGGAGATGCTCGTCAGAGCAGTGGTGGCGCAAGGGGAAATTGAGGAAGCCCTATGGCATTTTGGCGTGGGTGAATGAGGGAAAATAGGGAGAAGAGGGAGGCAAGTTATCAAGAATGGTCGCAGACGGAATTTACTCGTGGCATTGACGTGAATTGAAGCGCGGATTAACGACAGAAAACGGCCGAAGGAATGTGGGGGGCGGGTTTCTCGCGGGGAAGACGATGACCTGGCTACAGTGGGGTCGCAGAGTCACTGAGTTGCAGGGTAGAGCCGCAGGTGAGAAAAGAACGACCAAGAGAGAGAGGGGAGCCGGGTGGGCTCTTGCTGGGCCTGCTAGGCTGGTTGGGCTAGGTAGGTTAGTGGGTTTGTCTGTTTTTCTATTTTTTCTTTCCTGATTCTTTTTCCTTTTTCTATTTTGATTTTCTGTTTTCAATTCATATTCTCATTTGAATTCAGATTTCTTTTTCCAACCTTTTCCAAATTTTAGTATATTTTTATACTGTTTAACAAGGTATTTTAAACTCCATTTTTTTGAATATTTTCTTATATTCTCTTGTGGTTAAATATTTATTTAAAATAGACATTTGTCTTTATTTAAATCAAATATGGTTTAAAACCCATATAAATTTTATTCAAATAATTCTTTTATTCTTTTTAAGTTAATTGGATAAATTTTAATCCACTTTGGATATTTTCATTTATTTTTCTCATGATATAATTAATCATTTCTATTAGGGATTTTGTCTTTATAAAATTGAATATGGGTTAATCCATATGCTTTTATTTGAATAATATTTATTAATTTATTTTTATTTGAATTATCTTTATTCCATTTGCTTATGGATTTAATTCAAGTTTTAAATTGTCTTCTAAATAATTTTCTTGGGATTTATTATTTAGTTTAGGCAATTGTCTTTATTTAAATAAAATTGAATATGGTTCAAAGCCCATATAGTTTTATTTAAATAATCTTTTTTTTATTCAATAAACTTTTATTTGTTTATGGACTTGGACAAGATTTAATTTGGCTTTTAAATATTCCTTATTTATTTATTTATTTATTTCTCTATCTTATAAAATCCATGTCTTTTTATTTATCGATCCAAAATTGGTGATTCCAATTTGTATAATTTTATTTAATATTTTTTTATCTTTTTAAATCCCTTTAGGATTAATTTGCTCACAATTTGGTATGGATTTTTATCTAGGAGCTTTATTAGCTTTGGAATTTATTTTCTTTATCTTATTAAATTCATAAGTTTTTATCCATGGCTCGAAATTAAATGAAACCAATTTCTATGATATTATAATATTTTTGTTTATCATTTTTGATCATTTATAAATGTTTATTTCTGAATTTTTATTTGGATCATTTCCTTAGTCTTAGAGAGATCTTGAAATGATTTATTCCATTAGGATTTTAGGGTTTTGGTGTATTTTCCCAAATGTTTAAATTCCAAGATACATTCATTGATGAATGCATTTCACCTGATTGAAATTTTGTTGGATTCCCTTTTCATTCAAATTTGTTCAAGAAGGGTTTTAATGTTTCCATTTAGAAGTAAAAAGTTTCTTTTCACCCTAAATTTCAATAATTATTTCTTTTGTTTATTTATTTTTCACATTTCAAAATTTGGAAAATTTTGGGATGTGACAGGCTACCACCCTTAAAAGAAATCTCGTCCCGAGATTTGGGAAGGCTAGAGGTTACAAGCTTGCTTCAAGACAACTAGGGTACTACCACCCTTAAAAAGGTTTTCAACTAGATTACATCTTGGCTTACTTGGGATCTTGGTGTAACTTCTCTGGATAGTTGTTTGCATAATGTCCTTTGTTTCCACACTTGAAACATGTGACAATGTTGATGTCTCTCATAGGTTTGCTTGTCTTTTCTTCCTTCTTTTCTGGACAATGTGATGCATAATGGTTCCTAGCTCTTTGCATCTGTGGCACATCACTTGGCTAATATCCTTCTTCTTTTTTGGCATCACTATATTTTGTTTCTTTTCTTGGCTCTTCTTCTTATTCTTGGGTCTCTCCAAATCTAGGAGTTCTTCTAGTTCATGTTCTTCATACTTCACCTCAAAGGTGGAAAATCTTTCTCTCTTCTTGGGGCAGTCACTAGAGATGTGTCCTTCTTCTCCACATGAGTAGCAACACTTTGTGGTCACTTTGGGTGCGGCCTTATGAGGCATGGTTTTGATTTTGTCTTTATCCTTCTTGGTATAAGTTTTTTCCTTATGGAGGTTTCCAAACATTTGATGCATTCCATCTTGTTTCATTTGTTGAACTATAGGATAGATAGGGCATTGGATAGGGACATGATCATTTCCTTCACATAGGAAACAAGTAACTTGAGATGTGGGGCATTGTTTAGTTGGATGTTTCTCTTCACAATTAGGCAATTGATCCACATGCTCTTTGTAAGTGTGTTCTATGTCTCCACAAATATTGCAAGCTTGAGTTCCTTCTATAATATCATCCTCGATATCATTGTTGACACAATCTCCTGGGAAAAGGTTGTTTCTCTTGTTGATCATTTGATTGGTCATCCTTTGCAACAACTAAGATTGGGTTTCCAAGAATTTTTCCATGGTTGGGTCTAACTCAATGTTGTTTGCTAAAAACTGAGTTGTCACTTAATTCAACTAGGCTTGGGTTGCTAGCAGTTGTTCTCTCATGTGCTTCTCTTGGTTATTGTTGTTGTCACCATCCTTGATGTTGGAGTTGTGGTCTCTTGGAGAAGTCATCTGTTTGGGTTGGATTGGGATTAGAGTAGGCAAAAGATTTCTAAAGAAGAAGTCTACTCACACACAAAAATTCACACAAGCAATGTGCGAGCAATCACAATCAAACATTCCACTCAACAACAAGATTCAAGCATGTTTTTAGGGAACAAAATATTTTTGCTACACCACATAAGTTGGTGTGATCAATAATTTGATCTAATCTAAACTCTAGTATGGTGGTCCATCTATATGGTTCATTTGAGATCATTTCATTCTTCTTAGTTGTTTCTTCTTGAACAAGCTCATGGTATCCTTGGAAAATTTCTTGCATCTTGGTCACAAAACTCAAAGGTGATGATGGTTGCTTCTAGGTTGTGTTTCCTTAGTCTCCAAGTCTTGAGTAATATTCTTGTTTCACTTGTAGTCCTTGGTGAAACTAAAGTTGAAGTCATTGGTGATGTTGAAGTCCTTGTTCATGGTGGAGGCTTTGTCCATCAAGTTGAAAAGAGGGGAGATGTAGAATCAAAACCAAAAAGTTGAAGAAAGAGTGTACAAGATTGTTTGTATTTGGGACAGATACAACTCCTATTTTTCTAAGGGGTTTTGTCCAGTCCTAGGGTTATAACCCTATAGGCAACACAGTGCTCTGATACCATCTGTAGAAGTCCCAACCTGATAAGATAGAGATCCATGTATTTACAATGCTAGTCCCTAGATCAATAGCTAGCATCCACAGTTTAAGATGTAATATCAAGAAACAAAGGTCATAATACAACTTTATAACCAGGAATAATATAATTCATTATATCTTACATAGCTCATTTGTCTATCTCATTACAATGTAGCAGAAATATCTATGTAGCATGGAGTCCTTCATCTTCAAAGTGCCACAGGCAATCATGTTGGTTGAAGACTTGTAATCCTATTCAACACACTTCACTAACATCAAACAAACCTACAACATAATAAGTTACAGCCACAAGTGTCAATACATTTGAATTGTATTGGCAAGTGATACTATGGTATAATAGTGGTATCTATCATCTATATGCATTTGTCTAAGTGGAGCTTAGGCTTGCTTTGCTCAAAATAAGGTTTTCCTTATAAGTTGAAAACACTAAGTTTTTGTTTGTCAAAATCACCCAAGGCATCTACCAATAAATATTGGTGATCCTTTAACCCTTGTTCAACCACAAGTTTTAACTTAGAAATTGGGATGAGGAGATCCTTGATAGCTTCCATGTCTTGATGCTCAATTTTTCCATTGCCAGGGACATGGCTAAGTACTTAGATTTTACTCTCTCGAGAGGTGGTGCACTTTCCCCACAAGGCTCGACATGCATCGAGACAAGATCTTTCAGAAGCCTTCCCTTAGACCATATGGACGCGTTCCAAACCTATCACCCCATACCACATTCTGTCCATCTGGCCAAGTTATTGCAACCTATATGATCCAGGCAGAGCCCATAATGCCATGTGGCTGCACTTGAAGCTTCAAAACATTTGACATCTCAAATCTCTTTTTTCCTAGGTGGCTTTCCACAAGTGAGATACACTAGGGTAGGCCATAAATATGGGGCCCTGTGTAACCACTCAACACAAACCATTCTTACCAATTCCACCCAGGTGATGCATTCACATAGTTGTTTTATTAAACAAAACACAAGTCATAGACTTTGTATAATATCATAACATGAATAATCCACCCTTGTTTTCTAGTAGATAAGCTAAGCATGGTAGCATGGCAAGTTTCCTAACTTAGAAAAATTCTACTAAGACATCATATAGGTTTTCCCATGGCATAGCTTATACTTAGAAAAATTACATGCAAGTCCTACTCAAAATATCACTAATGCATAGTGAAAATAATAGGACAAAAGTATGAAGCACCACTTGCCTTTTTGGTAGAGAACTAGATTCACTCCTTGATCTTGCAATTGTCACACTCTTAAAAGTTCACTACAATTCAATCAAGCAAGGCACAATTCAAAACTAGCATTCAAACAATCCACCACATAAAATAATAAAAACAAGGAAATGCATGCAAGCATGCAAAGGTTGTTTTATTTGTAAAAGTGGTTTCTAATAATCTATAAACATTTTAAAACACCTATTGGTTATTTATAAAAGTGGCAAAGTCATTTGAAAACAAGTTAGTGAAAATGGGCCATTTAAATCATTTTTTATTTTGTTAGAATGGTTTAAATCAAAGTAATATTTTTGTAGAGTTATCCAAATATGTTTTTAAACACAATGTTAGTTTTTAGGATCAAAGTGTTTAAAGAAAATCTGTTTACAAGAGGTTTCACCCATAACTCATTTTTAAATCAAAGCAACATTTTATTTTGCTAGAAATGCCTTTAATCAAAGTAATCATTTTCTAGGGTTAATCAAATACACTTTTAAATCCAAACTTAGTGTTTAGGGTCAAAGAGTTTAAATCAAACCATTTGCAAAAGGTTTTACTCAAAAAGCATTTTAAAAACATAATCAACATTTTTGTTTTACTAGAAATGCTTTTATTCAAGGAAAAATTTCTTGGTGTCACAAAACATACTTTTAAATCCAAAAGTCGGTTTTTATGGTCAGTAGGTTCAAAACAAACAATTTGCAAAATATTTTACTCAAAAATCACTTCTAGAATAATTTTTATACTAAAAATAGGCCTAGATATGTTTCTGCAAAAAAAACCAATTTTCTAGAAGAAAATACTAAACTAAGGGAATGGTTGCAAAGTTTGCATTTTTTTGAATCCATTGATATAAAATTTGCAAAATTTGTCCAAACAGAAAAATAGTTATGAATTTTACAAAATCATTCATCTAATAGAAAAGTTTCTGTTTCTAAAACAAAAGACAGGCCACGTGGCGTAATCCTATTGGTCTGTACCGCTTTGTCTGGATCGATCATCGTGGGTTGTTGGATCTAAAGGGAATCACACGGATCACATTGATCCATACCGTTTCGATAAGTCAATCTATCTACGCCGCTAGATCTAGATCTAACGGTTGCAGAGCATGCGACCATTGCCTGGCGACGCTAGCGACGGCGGCGCTGCGGCGACGATCGATAAGAAACGTTCTGGCGACTACTGGAAGCGACGGAGGAAGAGAAGTGACTCATCGTGTTCGCAGGAGAGTCGAGAAGCTCAACGTCGTCGTGGAATGGCCAGGGCGCACGGTCGCATCGGCAATTGCTCGTCGGAGAAGCTTCTGGCGACGGGCACGCTCGGGCGTTGTCGTTGGCGAGGCTACGATTCAAGCTAAGGCAAACAAACAGTTGCATTAGATGCGCATGAGGTCAGTGATCACACGCGTATCATCGAGAGGGAGAGGGGAGGTCAGAAACTACCAGGGGACATCGCCGAAGTTGGAGCATGAGGCAGTGGCGCTCAGACGTTGTTGTTGTCGAGATTGTGGGGCACGCACAGCCAAGCGGAAGGTACGGGAAGATGCGTACGGAGTTGTCGAGCATACTAGTGTGTGCCAGGGAGTGGGAGGCGGTCGAACGTCATCGAAATTCAATGGAGATGCTCGTCAGAGCAGTGGTGGCGCAAGGGGAAATTGAAGCAGCCCTGTGGCGTTTTGGCGTGGGCGAATGAGGGGAAAGAGGGAAAAGAGGGAGGTGAGTTATCGAGCTGCGGGTGAGAAAATAACGGCCGAGAGAGAGAGGGGGGAGCCGGGTGGGCTCTTGCTGGGCCTGCTGGGCTGGTTGGGCTAGGTAGGTTAGTGGGTTTGTCTGTTTTTCTATTTTTTCTTTCCTGATTCTTTTTCCTTTTTTTATTTTGATTTTCTGTTTTCAATTCTTATTCTCATTTGAATTCATATTTATTTTTCAAACCTTCTCCAAATTTTCAGTATATTTTTATACTGTTTAACAAGGTACTTTAAACTCCATTTTTTGAATATTTTCTTATATTCTCTTATGGTTAAATATTTATTTAAAATAGATATTTGTCTTTATTTAAATCAAATATGGTTTTAAACCCATATAAATTTTATTCAAATAATTATTTTATTCTTTTTAACTTAATTAGATAACTTTTAATCCACTTTGTCTATTTTCATTTATTTTTATCATGATTTAATTAATCATTTATATTAGGGATTTTGTCTTTATAAAATTGAATATGGTTTAATCCATATGGTTTTATTTGAATAATTTTATTACTTTATTTTTATTTGAATGATCTTTGTTCCATTTGCTTATGTATTTAATTCAAGTTTAAAATTGTCTTCTAAATAATTTTCTTGGGATTTATTATTTAGTTTAGGCAATTGTCTTTATTTAAATAAAATTGAATATGGTTCAAAGCCCATATAGTTTTATTTAAATAATCTTTTATTTTTTATTATTCAATAAACTTTTATTTGTTTATGGACTTGGCCAAGATTTAATTTGGCTTTTAAATATTCCTTATTTATTTATTTATTTATTTATTTCTCTATCTTATAAAATCCATGTCTTTTTATTTATAGATCCAATTGGTGATTCACCAATTTGTACAATTTTATTTAATATTTGTTTATATTTTTAAATCCATTTAGGATTAATTTGCTCACAATTTGGTATGGATTTTTATCTAGGAGCTTTATTAGCTTTAGAATTTATTTTCTTTATCTTATTAAATTCATAAGTTTTTATCCATGGCTCCAAATTAAATGAAACCAATTTCTATGATCTTATAATATTTTTGTTTATCATTTTTTATCATTTATAAATGTTTGTTGCTGAATTTTTATATGGATCAATTCCTTAGTCTTAGAGAGATATTAGAAATGATGTATTCCATTAGGGTTTTAGGGTTTTGGTGTATTTTCACAAGTGTTTAAATTCCAAGATACATTCATTGATGAATGCATTTCACCTGATTGAAATTTTGTTGGATTCCTTTTTCATTCAAATTTGTTCAAGAAGGGTTTTGATGTTTCCATTTAGAAGCAAAAAGATTCTTTTCACCCTAAATTTCAATAATTATTTCTTTTGTTTATTTATTTTTCATATTTCAAAATTTGGAAAATTTTGGGATGTGACAAATAATGTTTGGACTGAGCACTGGAACATAGTAACAATTATTCATTTCCATAATGAATCCAGAAGGTACATGAAGTTGCACCGTGCCGACTTCCAAAGCAGCGACTCTCGCTTTGTTGCCGACTCGGATATCAACCTTGCCTCTTGCTATGCTCCTAGTTCTTACCAGTCCCTGCAACGTGTTGAAGATGTGAATAAATGATCCAGTATCATATACCCAAGAACTATTAGGTGCATCAGCAAGATAAATTTCTATAACATTGCAAACAAGTGTACCTGAGTCAGAAGTCATACCTCCACTCTTGGCTTTATCAGCCAGATACTTGCTGCATTTCCTTTTCCAGTAGGCATCCGTCTTGCAGTAGAAGCAAGTGGATCCGGCTGAAGGAGTTGGCTTAGTCCCTAAGGAAGCGCTTGGGCCCGGGTCCTGAGCGTTACCTCCTGACTTAGTCTTCTTCTTATTAGTCCAAGAACTCTTCTTGAACTTAGCCTTATTCTGCACAATCAACACTTGACTGGCACCTTTCTTGAGATCCTCCTCTGTCTGCTTGAGAATCCCATGTAATTTAGTGAGATTCTTATCCATACCATGCATGTGGTAGTTCGATATGAACTGGCCATACGCACTAGGAAGAGAGATCAGAATTATGTCTATAGCGAACTCTTCGCTAATGGGGTAGCCAAGATTCTCTAGAGACGGCATGTAACTAACCATCTTGATCACATGAAGACTCAGTGGATCACCATCCTTAAGCTTGCAACTCTGCAAAGCTTGAGAGACTTGATACCTCTCAGTCTTAGCATGAGACTGGAACATACTTTTGAGGATTCCGATCATATCGTAGGCCTCAACATTCTCGAACTTCTTCTGCAAGTCCTATTCCATGTGAGCAATCATAAGACATCTAATATCTATGGACTCATCCTTAGTCCGACGGTAGGCATTGGTGGCAGCGACAGTCGCATTCTCATCCGACTCATCTGGAAGTGGGTTGTCTAGGACATGGTCTTTCTTTTCTTGTTTGAGAACAATTCTCACATTTCAATACCAGTTGGTAAAATTATTATCATTTAGTTTATCTTTCTCAAGAATGGTTCTCAAAGCAAAACCAGATATCTGAGGGTGACTGTTACTTCGTTCCATGATCTACAACAGAAAATATGCAAAACACTTAAGACATGTATTTATAAAAGAGCAAGCATACTAAACATTTTAATACTTATGCTCCCACTAGAACCAACACCCCTCCGATGGTTACTTAGTGATGCGGGATCCTAGATAAGCAAGTCGGTTAGTGATCTTTAGCATCACCTCTAGCCTCCAAGTGATCTAGGTAGACAACTACTTGTCAATCGCATCGCATACGACTCATGTTGGTCGGGTGGCATCACATGCCTCGGCTCCTGTCCGAATTTTCCCCGAGTCCCACAATCATTGTGATAGACCCGTCTAGCTTACCGAGTGTTTCTACTGTAAGAGTCCTACTCGAACCCACCTAGTCGGAAAGAATTGGTAGCACCCCAATTTTATGAGCCCACTACCAAAAATGTCCGACTTGTGATGGTGTAAACACTGGTGGGAAAACCGACTAGACCTTATTTGAGGGATTAAAATTTACTGACTATCTAATAGAGGTAAAACTGAGACATATCAATAAAACAAAATAAAGCAATTATAATGTGAAATGGTATGGCTCTCTTCATGGCAATATCTATCTCCACAAAGCCTGTAATCCGACTCGTGGCAACTCTTGTCACTTGTCGTATTACTCCATGTCGCGCAACTCTTGTCACTTGCCGTATTACTCCATGTCATCGATATGTACATCGACTTGCATGCCATCCAGGTTCTCCAAACAGCTACACTATCTTAGTAAAGTAAATTACGTAGAGAATCTGACACGCAGGTCATTATACAATAATATGACATCACCTAGGATCCAGCCGGCTGAAAAAACATGATTCGCAGATCACGTATGTATTACACACATCACATGCACATAAGCCATACCATTCACAACTTCCTGCAAAAATAATTTATGCATAGATACGATATCTACCAGTGTTGTGAAACTCACAACGACATCTAAGACACTATGATAGGGCAAAGCCGGCGGTCCCGCTAGCCGGATAGCGGGCGGGGATCAAAGGGGCAGCGCCCCTCGCGGGTGCGGGCAGCACCTGACGATTTTTCTAAAAAATTATATCTCATCTACATTCTGAACATGGATTCCAACCATTGTTCCGAATCAATCAAACTCTTTTGATCTTCGATCACCGCTTCTGGATTTACGTGTCACAGTCTACCCTGATGGCGTAAACCGATCGGTAGGGGTATGTCATTCCACAACCTCAGCAGTATGATCACAGAAAATGGATCTTCCATTTCCCGAGTATAGTTGATCCAATCAACATTGTACAAAACCGATCTATCTCATAGATCGACCACCAAAATAGACATAGATCCAATCTACAGCCAACCGCATATCACATATACGCGATCTCGACCCTAAAACCAGAAGCTATTGCTATGGTACCACTGTTGGGCCACGTAGAGATAAAACAAAACTTTTTCCTCTAACATGGTGATCCCAAGATCTAGCTAAGGTAGAAGGCCATGAGGATTACTACTAGACACGCAGTTGCGAATTACTGATGTAGCACATTTGTTGATGTAGTGCAGTCCTCACGATCTCGATCCAATCAATGATTGTCCAAGCGATGATTGTGCAGCGCCTCTGCTGGTGTCCACACGTACGAGGAGGAGCGCCGGCGGTGAACTGCTAGTTTCGTAATGGCCGCAGGACTGCTGTGGAGTTAGGGTTTCCAACGCATGGAATGACCTAGCTATTAACCCTTCTAGGTTTCTATGCCCCACTATATATAGGGAGTGAAAGTGGGCTTCACTCATTTGTGGCCCATTCACTAAAGCCCATATTACATTAGTCCCTGTGAGTCTAACTCACTGAATCAGTCCAAATCCGGCTCGGGTCTAACCCAACCATATTTCCGGTTCAGATCCAATCCGAACTTTCTCCCGCTTTTAAGTGTGTGACCCTGTAGGCTCATGGAAACTTGGACATGATTGGTGTACGACTCTCAATCGATCAGTCGGTAGCGGCTCCTAGCAGAACGTGTCGCCTCCCAAGTACCAAAGAGTCAATACGACATGCCTTTCCAATGTGACTTACGTCTGAGTCCCTTTTGCCTCACGATATACCTTGTCAGACTATAGGCGAATAATTGGCATCCCTTAAATAGTTCAACTCTCTTCTCGATCTGAGATAAGTGATTCATCCGACTAACTCACTACTGGAAAAACCATCTTCGGTTTGACGTGAACAAGGCCAGCAGTCCCGGCCTGGCACAGCCCGCGACTAGTGGGAGCACTAGTCCCGGGCCGTGAGGCCTCTAACTGCTAGAAACGGACGTAGTCACTAGTCCCGGGCCGGAACAGGTCAGGCCAGCTGGTCCTTTCGTGGACTTTTAGTCCCGGGTCGTATCACGGCCCGGGGCTAGTTATCCACCACTATATATTCGGCTTCCTGTCCTGCTGCCCTAAAGCATATGGTGGCCATTTTTCTCAAAGAAGCAAGAGAGTTCATGCCATTTTTTTCTCAAGATTTGTCAAGATTTAGTTTGCAACACCTAAATCCAGAGCTTTAAAAGGTTAGAACTTCATTCTTTCATCTCTTATTGCAACTTTAGCTCTATAATGCTCTAGAAGTATAGAGATATGGATCAATGCATGCATGCTCTAGAAGTAGCTAGAAGGATTTTGATATATATGTGTAACAAATTTTGATTAGGCACATAGTTACTGAAAATTGAATTGTGTAATTTTAGAGTTTCAGAGCTTAGAATGGAATGAGGTTTTCACTGATAGAACAATAATAAAAAACTCCACATTTATCATGTTGATTGTTTTCTCCAATTCACAAATTGGTGCATGTAAATTTTTCAAAATTCAAAATTAATGCTCTAGAAGCTCTCAATATAACTTGTAATAATTTTATCATGTTGTGTAATGGTTTTTGATATACTTTTACTATAATGCAAATGGTCCGGGAATGGATGTACGGTACTAACCGACGCTCTGGCGAGTTCATTAATGGCGTGCATGAATTCATCTGTGTTGCTGATGCAAACAAGCGCAATGGTTTTGTATTCTGTCCATGTAATGGATGTAGGAATCAGAAGGATTACTCTGACTCAAAAACCCTTCACAGCCACCTGTTTAAGTCCGGCTTATGCCCAGTTATAATTGTTGGACCAAGCACGGAGAGAGAGAGGGGTTATAATGGAAGACAATGAAGAAGAGGAGGAGGATGACAACTATCATGGTTTCCCTGAGTACGGAGATACTTCCATGGAGGATGCTGAAGGGGAGGATGAAGAAGAGACACATGATGAACCCGCTGATGATCTTGGTTGGACCATTGCTGATGCACGAAGAGATTGTGAAACTGAAAAGGATAAGGAGAAGTTCAATCACATGTTAGAGGATCACAAAAAGTTGTTGTACCCAAATTGCGAAAATGGTCTGAAAAAGCTGGGCGACTGCGGAATTGCTGCGATGGAAGGCTGAGTGTCCTATACCTGACTCCTCATTTGAAAAGTTGCTGAAAATGATGAAGAATATGCTTCCAAAAGATAACGTATTGCCCGCCAGTACGTACGAAGCAAAGAAGGTTGTGTGCCCTCTAGGTTTAGAGGTTCAGAAGATGCATGCATGCCCTAATGACTGCATCCTCTACAGCGGTGAGGAGTATGAGAATTTGGATGCATGCCCGGTATGCACTTCACTTCGGTATAAGATTAGACGAGATGACCATGGTGACGTTAAGGGCGAGCCCCCCCCCCCCCAAGAAGAGAGTTCCTGCCAAGGTGATGTGGTATGCTCCTATAATACCACGGTTGAAACGCTTATTCAGAAACAAAGAGCACGCCAAGTTGTTGCGATGGCATAAAGAGGAACATAAGTCAGACGGGATGTTGAGACACCCCGTTGATGGGTCGCAATGGAGAAAAATCGATAAAAAGTACCCGGACTTTGCAGATGACGCAAGGAGTTTAAGGTTTGGTCTAAGTACAGATGGCATGAATCCCTTTGGGGAGCAGATCTCTAGTCACAGCACCTAGCCCGTGACTCTATGCATCTATAACCTTCCTCCTTGGTTGTGCATGAAGCGGAAGTTCATTATGATGCCAATGTTGATCCAAGGTCCGAAGCAACCCGGCAACGACATTGATGTGTACCTAAGGCCATTAGTGGAAGAACTTTTACAGTTGTGGCACGAACCCGGGATACTCGTGTGGTATGAGCACAAGCAGGAAGAATTTAACCTCCGAGCATTGCTTTTCGTAACAATCAATGATTGGACTGCTCTTAGTAACCTTTCAAGACAGTCAAACAAGGGATACAATGCATGCACACACTATTTAGATTAGACTGAAAGTATATATTTGGAACATTGTAAGAAGAATGTATACAATGAGCATCGTCGATTTCTTTTGGCCAAGCATCCCTTAAGAAAGAAAGGCAAGCATTTCAACGGTCTGGCATGTCACCAGACGAAGCCTAAGGAGCGTACTGGTGTTGATATATTTGATATGCTCAAAGATTTGGATCAAATGGTAACCTTTGGAAAGGGTCCTGGCGGAAAATCTATTCCGAAGCACGATGAAGGACACGCACCCATGTGGAAGAAGAAATCTATATTTTGGGAGCTACCATATTGGAAATTCTTAGAGGTCCGCTCTGCAATCGATGTGACGCATGTGACGAAGAATATTTGCGTGAACCTGCTAGGCTTCTTGGGCATGTATGGGAATACAAAATATACACCGAAAGCACGAAAGGACCATCAACGTAAGAAAGACCCAGATGGCCTGCATCCAGAATGGTTTCAAGGTCATGCCAGCTACGCTCTTACCAAACAAGAGAAGGAAATATTTTTTGAATGCCTAAGAAGTATTAAGGTCCCGTCTGGCTTCTCATCAAATATAAAGGGAATAATAAATATGGCAGAGAAAAAGTTCCAAAACCTAAAGTCTCATGACTGCCACGTGATTATGACGCAAATGCTTCCGATTGCATTGAGGGGGCTTCTACCAGATAATGTTCGAGTACCCATTGTGAAGCTATGTGCATTTCTCAATGCAATCTCTCAGAAGATAATCAATCCTGAAGATCTACCACGGTTACAGAATGATGTGGTCCAATGTCTTGTCAGTTTTGAGTTGGTGTTCCCGCCATCCTTCTTCAATATTATGACACACCTGCTGGTTCACCTAGTCGAAGAGATTTCCATTCTCGGTCCTGTATTTCTACACAATATGTTTCCCTTTGAGAGGTTCATGGGAATCTTAAAGAAATATGTTCGTAACCGTGCTAGGCCAGAAGGAAGCATCTCCAAGGGCTATGGAACAGAGGAGGTCATTGAATTTTGTGTTGACTTTGTTCCTGAGCTTAGGCCAATTGGTCTTCCTCAATCGCGGTATGAGGGGAGACTGAGTGGAAAGGGTACTCTAGGAAGGAAATCAATAATATGTAGGGACGGGCATTCTTACACCGAAGCACATTACATTGTTCTACAGAATTCTATCTTGGCAGCCCCATATATCGAGGAACACAAGAAAATCTTACGCACCAACAACCCTGGAAAGCATGACTCTTGGATTAGAGATGAACACATGAAGAGTTTCGACGGTTGGTTGCAACATCTCATAAAAAACAACACTCTTGGAGATCGGCTATACTTGTTGTCTAGGTCACCATCTTCGACTATATCGACTTTCCAACGGTATACATTTTACACGATATCCCAAGATAAAAAGAGCACCAACCAAAACAGTGGTGTTCGCTTTGATGCAACACACAATAATGGGTCAAATACCACATATTATGGTTACATAGAGGAGATGTGGGAACTTGACTATGGACCTACTTTTAAGGTCCCCTTGTTTTGGTACAAATGGGTCAAGCTGACAGGAGGAGGGGTTGAGGTAGACAATAAATACGGAATGACATCGTTGGATCTCAACAATCTTGGGTACTTAGATGAACCATTCGTCCTAGCCAATGATGTGGCTCAGGTTTTCTATGTGAAGGACATGTCAACCAAACCTAGAAAAATAAAAAATAAGAAAAAGAATACATCAGATGATGAGCCAAAGCGCCACATAGTTCTTTCAGGAAAAAGAAACATCGTGGGAGTGGAGGACAAGACAGACATGTTAGAAGATTGTGATAAGTTTCATGAAATTCCACCCTTCGCGGGGAAGGATGACCCAAGCATCATGTTAATGAATGAAGATGCTCCATGGATACGGCGGGATCAGAAAGGAACACACGCGAAGAAATAATGTGTAATAATTGTAACATTTTATGAGTGAAGATGCTCCATGTGTCCATTTTTATAGTGTTGTCTGAAAACAATCTTGAGTGTGTTAGTCCCGTTTTGTGGCTGGACCGGGACTAAAGGGGGGCCTTTAGTCCTGAATCATACTTACCATTAAGATATGATCTCCAAACGCGTGAGGTCACATATTAGGGAGTGCCTCTATGACCAGTTTCTTGGAGATGCCGGAGGACCTGGCTCGGCATCTCCTGGCCAGCCATAGTGGTGTCCTCTCGAAAACCATCTTGCGACTTGTAACTTCTCTAACTAGATCAATACGCTTGAGCTAACTAATTTCACATATTAGGAGTGCCTCTATGACCAGATTTCTTGGAGATCTGGAGGATCGATCGTGGCATCTCCACGAATCGTGTAGTGGTGTCCCTTCTCTCGAAAACCATCTTGGAGATGCCTCAAACTGGCTGGAGGACTGGACTCATAAGGATGCCTATTTATAGTACAAGTAGCTCGGCATAATGTCGACACTCACGACATAATATCGACACTCACCCCTATTATTAGTGCTGACTCATGTTTTATCCCGGTTGGTGTCTACAACCGGGACAAAAGGGCGGGAAAAATTGGCGGGAAGCGGTGGGAAATGGCGGGAAATATCTTTAGTCTCGGTTTGTGACTACAACCGGGACTAAATGGTTATTATATTAAGTTTCTTTATATTTTTCTGATAATAATAGACATATTATTTGTTTTATTTAGATTTTTACAATAAAATATATGATTTTCCAAAGTTTTATATTTGATTTGAATTAAAAAATAAATTTACAAATGAAATAATTTATAAATGATGCAAACAGATAAATGGGTATTATATTAAGATTCTTTATATTTTTCTGATAATAATATGCATATTATTTGTTTTATTTGGATTTTTACAATAAAAGATATGATTTTCCAAAGTTTTATATTTGATTTGAAATAAAAAACAAATTTACAAATGAAATAATTTATAAATTATGCAAACAGATAAATGGATATTATATTAAGATTCTTTATATTTTTCTGATTATAATAGACATATTATTTGTTTTATTTGGATTTTTATAATAAAAGATATGATTTTCCAAAGTTTTATATTTGATTTGAATTAAAAAAGAAATTTACAAATGAAATAATTTATAAATGATGCAAACAGATAAATGGATATTATATTAAGATTCTTTATATTTTTCTGATAATAATAGACATATTATTTGTTTTATTTGGATTTTTACAATAAAAGATATAATTTTCCAAAGTTTTATATTTGATTTGAATTAAAAAAAGAAATTTACAAATGAAATAATTTATAAATGATTGCAAACAGATAAATGGATATTATATTAAGATTCTTTATATTTTTATGATAATAATAATAGGCATATTATTTGTTTTATTTGGATTTTTACAATAAAAGATATGATTTTCCAAAGTTTTATATTTGATTTGAATTAAAAAAAGAAATTTACAAAAAGTAAAATAGTCATGGTCATTTGGACCCGGGACTAAAGGTGCGTAAACCAAATAGCTAGAAAAAAACACATTAGTCTCGGGTCGTGGCTTAACCCGCGACTGAAGGGGGGGTCTTTAGTCGCGGGTTAAGCCACGGCCCGGAACTAATGACCCTCTAGTCTCGTCCCGTGGCTTAGCCCGGGACTGTGGGGGTATAAGTAACCTGTGCCCTCCCCTAGCCTCCCCCACCTAGCACTTGGCGAAATCGACGAGGAGACGAACAGACGACGGCGAGCTCGATCGACGCAGGGGAGGTGCTGCCGGATTCCACCGCGCCGCCGCCCTCGTCTCCGGTCGCCTCGTCGTGCCGCCACGCGTCGTGCCGCCGCCCACTGCGTCTTGTTGCCGCCTTGCCGTGTCGCGCCGCCGCGCTCAATCCGCCGCCGCTCGTCCGCCGCTGTGTGCCCGCCGTCGCCTGCAACGCCGCCTCGACGTGCGTTTTTAGGAATTTTTAGTTTCTTTTTTTAGTATCTTAGCATTTAGTTTCTTTTTTAAGGAATATATAATTGTTTTTAGTTTCTTTTTTTTAGAATATATTTTTGTTTATATAATTGTTTTAGTTGTTCTTAGGAATATATAATTATTTATATAATTGTTTTTAGTTTCTTTTTTTAGGAATATATAATTTTTTATATAATTTTTTTTAGGAATATATAATTGTTTTTAGTTGTTTTTGGAATATATAATTGTTTGTATAATTGTTTTTAGTTGTTTTTAGGAATATATAATTGTTTTTACTTTCTTTTTTTAGGAATATATAATTGTTTATATAATTGTTTTTAGTTGTTTTTAGGAATATATAATTGTTTATTAGGTTTATTAGGAATATTAATTGTTTTTAGTTGTTTGAGGAATATATAATTGTTTTTAGTTGTTTTTTTAGGATTATTAATTAGTGTTATTAGGGTTATTAATTATATAATTACTAGGGTTATTAATTTGTGTTATTAGGGTTATTTTTTTCGTTTTAATTATTAGGGTTATTATTTTTTCTAACCTGTTTAACTCTCTTTTTGTTATAGTTAATTAAGTCATGGTTCCATCCAAAGATCCTGGTCGCATTGGTGAAGGTTTTCTTCAGGGCACGATAAGATGTGAAATTCCTCTTAATATTAATACCGGTGAAGATATTTTGCTCGAGGAAGAGATATCCTCATATCTGAATCCATCCGGTGATGGACTAGGGGAAAACCTAATGTACCTAGGGGAAGACCGGATGGACGAAGGGCAAACAAATAACAACAATAATGATGGCCCCTCGACAGGATCCGGCGAGGTACATATATATATATATATATATATATATATATATATATATATATATATATATATATCTAAAGTCTCGTGTTACCTCTATTCATTAACTCTGATCTAGATATATATTAATCACTCTCTATTCTTCTTTTAGCCCACTGGATCGAAGCAATCGACAGCTCGAACAAAACGAGGGCCGAACAAAAAGTTGGATGGTAATCAGAGGTTCACCATCGAAGAAATAGATGATGATGGTGAACCGATTGCTCCAGAGAAGCACCGGAGGATGTTTATAAATAAATGCGGGGTGCTTATTAGGGACAACCTGCCGATCACCATCCAAGAATGGAATCAGTCAAAGAAACCCGGTGAAGAATCCAACAACTATGTCACCGATGATGCCAAAGATGACCTTTGGCAGAAGCTCATAGAGCATTTCATACTACCTCCAGAGTATGAAGAATTTGAGGTAGATGGTATTACCCCAAGGCCGGGTGGGCTTGAAAATAGAGCGAAAGTGAAGGAGTGGGCTCTGAGCAAGATGGTTGAACTGTATCGGAACCACAAGAAAAGTTTATATGCGAAATATGTCGCGAAAAAGAAAACTCCAAACATCAAAGGAGTAAACAAGAAGTTGAGAGAACAGTGGCCCGATTTTGTACAGTACAAGCACTCTGATAAAGCAAAGGCAAAGTCGGCAAAGAACGTGTTAAATGCTGCCAAAAAGAAATACAATCATAAAATGGGGACAGTTGGCTACAAGAGTGTCGTCCCTAAGTGGGAAACTATGCAGAAGAACATGAGGGCTAGAGGCGTCACTCCTGGTACAGATGGATGGCCTGAGAGGTCAAAGCACTGGTGGTGCAGACGCAGGGATCCTTGGACCCGAAGCAGGAAGACATTATTTCATGATCAAATTCTAAAACCCTCCCAAGACCTTATTCAAGCAATGAATGATTCTCAATTGGGATTGTTCCGAGAGAGAGAGAGCACGGTGACACGCGCCCTAGGGAATCCTGAAAAGGGAGGACGAACACGAGGCAAAGGCGCCGATGTCTCGTGGAAGAAAGGGTTTCCTCAGTACGATGCCAGTTACAGAAGCCTTCAGAGAAAGAAGGATCGAGAGGCAGAACGGATCTCTAGGGTAGAGTAGGACCTAGCTGATCTGAAGAACCTCATGCATGAAATTAGCCAAAGGCCGCCATCGCCAACTCACCAGCGGGCTGATGATCCTGCATTGGATCTTAGCCAACAGAGAAGCAACGTGGCTTCCACGGAGGTCCGGGCTGATGATCAAGCACTGCTGGATGATGCACCGGCTCATTACTACCCCGTGGATGATGTCAGAGAGATGGCACAATGTGAGCTACATCGGCCAATGAACAACCTGTCCTTCAAGGTGACGATCGGCACTGCTTTACCTTGTCTACCTAGAGCACTCCACCATTCACTTCCGATTCCACCAGGCTATGCTCGTGTCACGGTGGATGACATAGTGGAGGATTTTGCGGACCTAGAGATTGAAATCGCTACGCCTGAAGGCCTTACGAAACTAGGAGATGTCAAGCGCAACATCATTCTATGGAATAAGAAGTACATCAAGTTTCCAGGCTCGGCGCCAAGGCCACCGACTCCAAGGAATCCAAGTCCACCCCACATCGAATATTGTCAACCTCCAAGTCCACCCCAACCCGATTATCGCCAACCTCCAAGTCCATCCCGCCCCGCTGACGATCGCCGCAGCAGGAGTACATCAACTCGATCTCCGCCTTCGCGCAATACTCGATCTCCGCCTCCGCCTCCATGCAATACTACTACCTCGTCGAAGAAACGGAAGTTCGACGGTCCCTCGCGCCCCACATCGAAGAAAGGTCAAATGGCGAAGATAGTCAACATCCCGCCAGCTCTTCCAAAGAGAGCTTATGACAAGACCTATGAGGAAACTAACGCGGATGTGGCTGCCCAAGTTAAGGCACATTTTGCACCCAAAAAGCCTGAGCCAAAGCCGGTATATAATGAAAAAACCAAAAAGTGGGCTAAGTCCTTTCTTGAGAAACCATCCCAGATATCGATGAATCTGGAATCAGACTATGACCGGGAGATTATTAAACAAGCACAGAAGAAAAAAATCACAAGTGCAAAAAGCGGGAAGCAAGTTGCCCAGCTCGGAGCACAGAAGAATCAATCGGTCGCCCCGCTCAAAGTCATTTCAGACCTCGACAAGGCCTTCAGATCTGAAATGGATATGGACATGCAAATAATGGACCCCAGAGCCCGTAATAATGCTGCACTTATGGGAATCACTGTATCGCAGGCCAAAGCACTTGCTACCGAAGCAAATATGTCTCTTGGTCAATATTTAGGCTATGAAGATACGCCAGTGGATCAGATAGTACGGCAGTATGTCTAAGGGGAGCCTCTAGTCAGTAATGAGGAGCTCGCGCATCCACACATATGTGAAATCTGCACGAATGGTACATGTCGCAAGCAAAAAAAAGCATCAGAAAGATTGGTTTGCGGTGGACGTTAGAAAGGAGCATCACTTCGAACCATACTCGATACAGGTTCAAATGACCGATCTGTTTCAATTATACAACCAGCGCGCCCTCGACAAATCTATCATTGATTGCTACTGTCTGTAAGTGATTTATTTCTATAATTAAGTTTATAGCTCAACTCGTTCATTGCATTTAATATATTATCCTAACTATATAAACTTTTGTATGATAATATTATATTCTGCAGAATGAAGATGCTTGAATGCAAAAGAGTTAGAAGATACGACGTTGGGTTCATTGACCCATATATCGTTAATGAATATACGTTAAAGAATCACCCCAAGGACGTGGAGGAAGACCTGTGCAGGTTCTTAACCGAGAATAATTTTGTTAAGGAAATACAACTTCAAGTGAGTGTTTATATCTTGTACACATTTTATTTTTGCTTACTGGATGAGCTATGCATGTATGCTTATGTAAACATCCGCAGATTCCACTGGATCTTGCTAAACATTCAAGTTAACAAATCCCTAGTTGAAGTCCACGACTCATTAAGTTGGGACCAAGAGCAGTGAAGCGACATGAAAGCAATGCTCCATAAGTAATTTCGATCATTATCGCATTATATCGTCCTCTTTCATTCATTTCCTGATATCAAGTAACTAATAACTCATTTTTTTTCATTTTCTTTGCCGAGCAGGTGTTGGACACGGTTCAGACAGAAAATACCAGGTCCATTCAAAGAGGAGTTAACTTATAAAATGGTGAAGATTTTACAGCAGCCACCGGGAACTCATTTATGTGGATACTACGTCTGCGAGTACATCCGTGAGTTGACCAGTGAGCGGAAAGTTGACTCACATTATATTTATGATTTGCGGGGGAAACTAGATCCAGACCAGCACATAAGAGCAATTCAAGAGGAACTGGCGGGATTTATGATGAAAGAAGTCCTTGATGTACATGGAGAACATTATGCGGATGACATGGAACTCGATTCGCTTTAGTCATCTCCATATAGCTGATATGATATATATATATATATATATTCATGTAATTTCAAAACATTTCTTCCTTTTTATCTGATTGATTATATGTATGCTTGCAAGGAATCGATTAATTATATAAATGCATCGAGGTGTAGTGTGTATGTAGTAGCGTATAATATGTATACTGAAATATATGTTTGAATTATAGTGAAACACAAAATAAAAAAGGAACGAAATGGCAAAAAAAAGGAAATACACAATCTCTGCCGTGGTAGAAAAACACACAATTCTCTGCCATGGCAGGAAACCTCATAGTCCCGGATGATGTTACGGCCCGGGATTATAGGGTTTCCGCCCAAGCTGAAACACGTGGTTGTTATCAGTCGCGGGCCGTAGCGAGCCGGGACTAGAGGGGGGCCTCTAGTCCCGTTTTCGCAGTCCCGGGCCCAAAACTGGGACTAAAGCCAGTTGCGGCCTGGGACTACAGGCCCTTTTTCCACCAGTGACTCTTAGTCGATCGCTTCGGTTAACACTTAACCGAGTCGTGAATGGCCATGCTTTCCGAATCTTATCTCCGATAGGACCCAGAGAATATCTCTCCAGGTGAAGGAGAAAAATCCCATCTTGGTTATTCACATCACGCAGCTTGATTCTCAGTCGACCCGAACTCTGTCTTTCTAACTGTCCTATTACGGATCAGCGTTTGGCAAAACCTAAGTCGGTGATACTCAACTCGGATTGTGCAACAACCTCGGGTCTAAGGATTACATTGATTGAGACATATAAACGACTTGTTCGTTGTATCTCAATATGGGTCAATCCGACTCGCTAAACTCTTTAGCCTAATCCGTGTAAGTCGGAATAGCATTACCATGCTCATGACAAGTGGAACCGAGTCATCTGCCGACTTTCACATTAATCTAAATTGTGTGTCCAACACAATTTCAATGACCAAGGATGTTTAGTATAAACAACATGAATGCACAGTTTCATAATCGAATCACATATTCAATGATACACATCAGATATTTATACAAGTACAACTTAATAACTTTATGAATACAATGAAAATTATATCATACATGATTTCCTCTAGGGCATATTCCCAACATGTTGTGGTAAATCAATGTTAATAGAGTGTTTGATTATTAAGGAAGAAGCGGTAGAACATGTTGCTTTGTATAAATGTGTTGACATGACTCTGCATATGCTTGACTCGAACACACCGGCACAAAACACGCATTAATGTAACCAATGCTAAGTAGAATGTGAAGAGAGTGCCATACAAATAAGAAAGTAACAATCAATGAAAGCATCGCGAAGACTTGCAACGGGAGGAGAAAGTCTGTCGTGAGTGTTAGACATTTTTTGATTTCAAGGTTAGAATGCTTAAACCCATAATTCTACACACGATAGTTAGACAAATTAATTTGAACATCGAACTTAAGGAGAACTATAAATAAGCGAAAGTATATAACAAAGGAACATGTTTGCATTACAAAGCAGATATAAGAGCAAGTATGACGAGAGGGTTGGTGGGCTTGCTACGGTTTTGGGTGGAGCCTCTCCGGCTTGGCCGGTGAGCCTGGTCTGGGCCTCAACTGGCTAGGGCTTGGCAGGTGAACTATATAAAAAAAATTGTTTAGTTTTAAAATCCCTTATTGCAGAAATATTTAGTTTTAATTTGAATAAAAGGAGAAGGGAGTAACGCAAAAGACAAAAATAGGATTTTACCAAAAAATATTTTAGAGAAAAAAATATGATATCATAATGATACAAAAAACACGAGAATACTAATATCAGATATTTTCTAGGACGTTACAGCGTGGTTCTCGGTTGTAACCAGGTTGGTGCAGCTGAAAACATGAATCCAACAAAATGTTGCACTACCTCTATTCCAATGAATAAGACATATATATTTTCTTAAAAAAAAGTTAAGCTATGTAAAGTTTGACTAAGTTTCAAAATCAATCATTAGCATGTACAATACAAAATTAATATCATTAGCATGTACAATACAAAATTAATATCATGAAATATACTTTTATATAAATTTTATACATATTAAAGTTGTCTGAAAGTTGGTCTTAAACTTTGCGTAGCTTGACTTTTTTTAATAAAATAGGCCTTATTCATTGGAATGGAGGGAGTGTTATCAATTTCATGTGAATAAAATAGGGATCCTGGTTTCCTTTCATTTTCATAAAAATACATCACGCATGCGAGTAACAAAAATTCCCGAGCGCACTATTGACCTTGCCTTAAATTTCCCTTAGGCCTTTTGGTACTACTAGTGTAATTTTAGGCACTTATGGGGATAATCCCATGCACCAAATCAAGTCCGCACTCAGGGCTAGTTTAGCCGTACTTTTTCTTAAATCCTTGTGTATTTCTCCCAATACATACTACCAAGTTGATTGGGGTTTGAGGTTTTTTGGAAAATTGAGGGGTCTAAGTAAAGGTTGGAGTTTGACCCAATTCTTTTAGGGGTTATCCCCCTCTAATCTCCACAAAGACTTCAGTACTACTACCTCCGTTTTAAAATATAAGATGTTTTAGGTTTGCGAAGAAAATGTATCTAGACATTGTGTAGATTTGTTTCAAACCTGAGTGAATCTATATACTAAAATATATCTAGATATGTTTACTTTATAAACCTAAAACATCTTATATTTTGAAACGGGGGAGTACCAAACAAGGCCTTACAACCTCAACTAGTCTTTTTAACGAGTTCTACATGTGCAAATTTATAACCCCGAGAGTAAATCTTCTACGCGAATTAGGGCAGGAGTAGCATTTCCAGGGCGGTAACAGTTGGTAGTCTGTGCATAAAAACTGCACTGTGGTGCGTATTATTTCACTTGAGGAAGAAGAATGGCATAAAGCGCTGAAAGGGAATAATACCTCACGTCTTGCCTTCCTCCAAGCATACATCCCAATCAAAAGTGTCATTTTCTCACAGCAATCTGCCACCAAACACCCTTAAAAGAGAGAGTGTCTGGAATAAAAAGAAGAGGAGAGGAGGAAGAAGAAAAAAAAGTAGTAAAAGGGAGGGCATGGTGTATGGACGAAAAGACCAATCTATATCTTCCATCCTAGGCCACCTCCAAGCAACAAGTTACACTCACCTCTTTTTCACACAACACATCCAAACAGACACCCCTGTCCTTTACCATTCCAAGTTTCCAACTCTCTCTCCCCCCATCATCTATCCCTGAACTCCTCTCCCCTCCTCTCTCCCAAGCAGCAAGAAATCCTCCAAGTTCCACCTCAATTCCGTCTCTAATCCAACCAACAGCAGAATCAACCAACCCTTGTTCAACTCCGTATCGATCTCTAGCTAGCCACAAGTCCACAGCGATATCAGATATTACACCACCTGCTCTTTGCAAGTTGCAGGAAGAAGAGGAGAGAGATCAATGGAGCTGTTCCCATCACATCCGGACCTGCAGCTTCAGCTTCAAATCAGTCCTCCCCCCGCCACCAAGCAGGCAATGGACTTAGGGTTTTGGAAGAGGGCTCTCGAAACCACCACCGCGACCACGACAGCATCAGCGGCAGCAACCATCCCCGCTCCGTCCATCAACAGGGCATACTCCTCCGCGGTATCGGCAGCCGGCGGCGGCTTTCACGGCTCTGGGGCCGATGGCCACCTCAGCGGGCTTCCGTTCTTGCAGCACACCCAGCCCATCCTCCCTCACGAGGTGCAGGACCTGGCTTCCATGAGGCCCATCCGCGGCATCCCCGTATACAACACCTCGCAGTCGCTCCCTTTTCTCCAGAGCCAGCTCCACCACCACCAGCTCCACAACCACCAGCATTGCTACGACGCGATCGGTGCCGCAGCCGGCGGGCCAAGGTCGCCCGGAAAGGCCGGCGCGCTGCGGCTGGCGGCGCCGCCAGCCAAGCGGGGCTCCCGCGCGCCGAGGATGCGGTGGACGACGTCGCTGCACTCGCGGTTCGTCCACGCCGTCGAGCTGCTCGGAGGCCACGAGAGTATGTGCTGCTCTTGCTACCGCTAACCGTTGCTCGCGCACACAAGTGCGAATTTCTTTTCTTCTTCTTAATCTGCTTGCTTGTTTAAATGTTTGTTAACTAGCTAACTAGACAAAGAATCATTTTCCCGGGTGATAGAATCTAGCAGTTCTCCTGCTAGCATTCAAAAAAACTAGACAAGGATTCATGGTGTTTCTTGGCATAGTACAAGCTATGCTAAGCTTAGCTAAGCTCTTTGTTGTTGAATTGTGGTGTACTGTTTTTCCTGATACTTTGCTTCATTTGTGGTTTTGCAGGAGCAACACCCAAGTCAGTTCTTGAGCTAATGGACGTGAAGGATCTAACCTTAGCACATGTCAAGTCTCATTTGCAGGTAATTCAATACATATATATGTACTCGATGACGACCATGTTTATTAGTTTACTGGTTAGTTGCTTAGCTTGAGCTCCTTCGATCACATGTCCTCTTTCTTTAACGTACGTACGAATAATCTACTTCCACTATATATACTTCCCAAATAAGGAGTGTAAACAACACCTTGATATGGAAGAAAATACACTAGTAGATCGAACATATAACTCATTTCTTCCTGCTGGGATAATACTGGTACTTGTTTGCTCGTCGTTCCTCCCTCCCATTTTACATTTTCACTACTACTTCTTTTATTGGCTCGCTCATGCATGCAAGAATAGTCATTTTACAGTTCACTTTCTGAGCAGTAAATTCCCTCTCGTACTCTAGAGTCCAAAGAAAGAGAGAGAGAGAGAGAGAGAGAGGGAGAGTAGCTTTAGCACGAGGGGGAGGGGGAGAGAGGATCGGAGGGGGCTGGGCTGGGCGGCGCAGCTTTTCAATAAAAACTCGAGCTCAGCAGTTGAGCAGCACAAAGCTTCAGCAAGCTAGCAAGGCGAAGCAACTGGGTGCCATTAAAAGCCACACCGGAGAGGATGAGCTAGCGTCGTGGAGGATGGATGGATCGATCTCACACGATGCACACAGCAGCTAGCTAGCTCCTTCAGCAGCACATTGATAGTCGTATATACGCATCCATCCATTCATGCATTGCTGCGCGAGAGCAGACGGGCAAGTACAACCCTGCATCATTTCTCAATAATTAATTTCTGCCCTTTGGGGCTTCTCTGCCTTGCCTGCACACAGTAGCTCATCGAGCCATCAATGCCCCAATTGTGCATATATGCTGCTGCTGCTCCTCCTCCTGCCGCAGTTATTGCTCCACCGTAGACCCGTACACACCTTTGACTTTAATACGGCTACTAGTCGCTAATGTATGTTTCTTACTGGTAGTATCATGGAAGTATTATCAGTGAAGTTCAGTAGTTAATCACTTGGTTATACATCTTGCAGATGTACAGGACCATCAAGACCACTGATCACAAACCAGCTTCTGCTGCATCCTACGGTATGTATGATCGATCGATCTCCTTGTGGTGAAGTATCATTGGATTAGTAGTAGTTACACACACTAGTGAGTGACCAGGCCAGAATATTTGTTTTGCAGGACAAGCCAAGACAATCATAGACATCCCTGACGACAGCTCCTTCGACATCGCCAACACCAGTGGGTCAGAGTCTTCAGTTCAGCAATCAAATCTTGACGGGAACGACCATGGATCCAACATGTGTGCTCTCTGGAGCAACAACTCTTCAAGGTGACAGCATGCAAACAAACTCATTCCTTGCTTAGTAGTATTAAGTATTTGGACCGATCGAGTTTGTCACAGTTTGCATTCTGGTATATATGCTATATCACATGAGAGATAGCTACACCTAAGTAATCCTAATTCTAATACTTTTCTGGTGATGATCGGTTTCAACTAAACATTAGTAGATGGGTCCCTTGCCATAATTTTGAATTGCTCTACGTCAAACTAAATGTTCCAAGCTAGTGGGCTATTAATGGAAAACAGAAGCTACCTAGCTGCTTGCACACTATAGAATTACTCCTCCACACTGCTCGGCTCCGTCTTTTCTGCCATTTCAGGCGAAATGGCAGAGAGGCACAGCTAGCTAAGTAGCTAAACATTCTTGTTGAGCCACAGAAAACTGCTTTGCAGATCGATATAACTCCAGAGGCTTGCAGGTCAAAAGCTGCTGGTGGTAATTTCCCATAGAGTGCTAAAGCAACAAAGTACGCCCAAATGTATACACACATGTCGTAGTAGCACACATGGTTTCGGCTCTTCATCTCATGCATGATGATGATGCCTACAAGTATTATTTGTCAAGAAGAATCAACTGTCACATTGCACAATTTTATGGAGTATTTTTTTAGTACTATATAAATGACCCTGAAGATCAAGGCAACTTTTAGGTTCAAACCAGTCTAGTCTACTGCCTGCTTTAAGCAAAACAAACACCTATTCCTTTGTCTCATTTTCTTTGTTACCACATCCAAGTGCTCACAAAAAGCACCAGGGTTCTACCTTTGTTCCATCTGCTCCCCATGATGGTGCAATCATCTCTCTCGAATATATTATACATGACCACTTTCATTAAACATATCCATCTACCCATAGGTACCAAAGTGCACACATATATATACTTTCCACAACTACAATTAAGTAAGGAGGCAATATAGTAGCACTACACCGGAATCTTGACCAGAAGTTACATCAGAAGCAACATGCATGATACATATTATATGGAATTAATCTCTCTTGCTTGACCAGGGATATATATAGCTCTTATGACACATACTATCTGTATGTACACTGTACAGTCGCATCCAAGCGTCCATGTACCAGCACATGTATACGCACGTACTGGAGTACTTGTGGACTCTGCAAGGCCACTATAGCCATGTACTGTTTGAGACATGCATGTATTTTGTCTAGATAGTGATTGGGAGTATATGTATGTGCATGTGCATACACACAAGCATTGATCAGTGTGCCGTATTCACATGGCAAAGCACTTAATCCAGCAACAAGGAGCTAACTACGGACACACCTTTTTACCTCCAATTAACCCCTCTGATAAAGCTATAGCTGCTTGTCATTGACAGCATCTTAACAGTGAAAAGCTGGAGTTGCTTTGTTCCCTGCCTTTTCCCCCTCTCTTGTGTTGCTTGCAAATGGACTCCCACTGAAGAAAAAGATGTAGATCGATAGGCCGGCATTTGATTCTTTCGTCAGCCCATGATATACAAAAAAAAAGAAGGTGATACTTAATTCAATTCCTCACTTTCTTTCTTTTGCTCTCGTCGTGCAGCAGAGGGGCCTGGTTCCATGGAAAATCAAGAGATGCCAACCCAGGCGACATGAAATCCTTTGAGGTTCGTACACGCCTTTTCCCCAACGGAAGTGATCATCACTACTATCTCCGATGCCTCATCATCCAGTGGCCATGATATGCTTTTGCCTTAGTTAGTGCAGCAGCGATCATTCCTTCTTCCATTTCTCGCATGCATCTTTTTGACGGCTTCCTGTTGAGCCATGATCAGTGCAGATTGTCGGCAGCATTTTCTTACAGTCATCAAGCCACCAGTCTACTTAATTTGGTCCTTTATTAATTTCTCTTGCACTCTCTTGACAATTGCAGGACGTGCAGTCGCAGTGCCCCGACGTCGAAAATGCCTCCTACCTGATGTCGTCGCCGTTCCGACTATCCGAATTGGTCGTTGGCGCCAAGAAGCCGAACCTTGACTTCACCCTAGGACGAATGTAACGCCGATGTGTCATCGATCAATTCATCGGATCGCAATGGGAAGATGTCGAGCTAGTTAGCTATATAATCACCTAGAGATGATTGCTCAGATGCATATACTCGTGTGGCATGCCAGCCCCATATGCACGTAGTACGTATGATGCATAGGAGGAGAGAGCCAACAAAGCTAGAAGATGAGAAAGCAAAAGAGGCTGAGAATTAAAGAATAAGACGAGACAACCGTTGATCTAGGAACAAAGTGCAAAAGGGGGGAGGGAGAGACATGGGTGCGTGCAAGTGTGCGTGCATGGTAGAGAGATGGATAGCGAGATAAATAGGCTTTATCAAAGGCAAGGCATGCAGGCAAGCAAGCAGGAGCATGCAACAGGTACCTTGCCTGCCTAAAGGGCTTGCAGGTATATATGGGTGCCTATATATCGATCGCTTGCTTGTGGTGCACACACGATCGAGTTAGCTAGGAGAGTGTATATGTGCGTGCGAGCTAGGTGCCTGATCGATGAGACACAGCTGCTAGGTTAAGAAAGGTTTCATCTTTTTGTTATGCACAAGAAAGGTGCAAAGTTGATGTGCTTATGTTATATTTATATGTGTATGGACCATGCATATGCATGCATGATGGATCGACCAGTGTTGCTCTCTCTGCTACCTCCTAGTGTATAGCTACTAGCTTGGAATATATTCTTTCACTGGATTGGGATATCATTGGAGCAAATATGGTTGGATTTGCAGTTCATGAGCTAAAGCAAATCAGTAGAGGTGATCTATCAACAAAAGGAGTATCCTGAGTAAGTGAGTAGTATGTTTGATGCTCTATGTAGTTATGTTGCTAGAGGTGGACTGAACTCCTTTTTCTATGGCTATATTCATGCGTGAAACTTATGTGAAACAAAACTAGTGTAACTAGAAATAGTCATCAAAAGTTGTATCACATAGAATACATATCAGTAGAGTAATTGTTGGCCAAATTTTTGCCTTAACCAATCAAAATATGTCATATATACTCTGCATGAGGGAAAACGATTGTATCTTGAGGGTTTTAGCTACAATTTTTTTGAAACAAGGTTTTTTAGCTATAGTTTAAGTTGCTTCAAAGTGTTCATGGATCCTAGCTAGTGCCGACTACCCTTGACCAGTTGAAGTGCCATTTGGAAAATGGAGGATTCACTTTCTCTGCCAAAGTTTAAATTTTGAGGTTGTGATATTCTTAGTAGCTGCAAAGTCTACCATCTGGTGTGTTTGAACAAGAATTCAGTCGCATCAGTTGTGGAGCATACATGCGGTGAAACTTATGTGAAACAACTTATGTGAAACAAAACTAGTGTAACTAGAAATAGTCATCAAAATTTGTATCACATAGAATACATATCAGTAGAGTAAGGAAGAGCTTTGAATACTATTTTTAGGCAAGGATAGCAACCATTCTTTAGCTTTTACTTTCAAGGATAAAGGAAGAGCTTTGTATACGGGAAGGCCGCGGATGACGTCAGCTTGGAGCGGGGCGCGGTTTGAATTTTGAATGCGTCGCCGGCGTGCCTCGCAGCTCCGCCGCCCTCGTCTTCTTCCTCCCTGCCGGCCATGGCGGTTGGGCCTCCCTCGGCGCGTCGCCGCTCCACTGGACGACGCCGTCGGCCTCGGTCTTCGAGGGTTGCCGCCCTGGATGGTCCTCGGCGGCGGTGCTTCTCCGGCTGTTGGAAGGACGGCTGGTCCTCCTGAACGCGGCGGGCATCGTGATCGATGCGCGTGACCGGCGGCGCAGCGAGTTCCTCCGCCAGGGGGGTTCCCTCCTCTTCCCCGCCCACAAGGTACAGTTGGGTCGTCGTGTGCTCCCATGCCCGCTCGCGTCCTCCTCGCCGGAGCGCTCCAGGAGGCCGGCGCCTCCCCCCATGGCCGTTGTCGCCGGAGGTGGTGGAGAAGCTGGCAGACCTGGGGGTCCTGGCCTGGGGCGACGTGGAGGAGGAGCCAGGAGACGTCACGGCGGCGTTGGAGGCGACCGATGGGTGGATGTCGCCGGCAGGGGAGATGGGGGTCGAAACGGTGTGTTGCCCTTCCCCTCTGCTTTGCCCCTCTCTGGGGGAGTTCTTCGCCATGGCTAGGGCTTCCCCCAGGCAACCTCGCCAACGGGGAGGGGATCCTCTGGGGTCGGCGGCGGCGGTCCCGCAGCAGGGCCTGGGGGCTGGGTCGGGGGTCGAGACGGGTCGCGCCAGTGGAGGGCTTGGCAGAGACTTCAGATTCAGGGCGGGCTAGCTGGGCCACTAGTGGGCTAAGGCCTGTTGGGGGCCTGGCGCGGCCTGCTCCCTCCTAGCCTCCCCTACCCACCACCAGTGGCGGCTCGGTGACCTTTGGGTCGGCCCAGATACGGCCTTCGCAGGGTCTGCCCGGGGATAGGCTGTCGTGCAGGCAAACCCTAGGGCCCGATTCCCCTTCGCCCCGACTCCCATCAACCCCATCGCCATGCTCTGCTTCCGCCTTCATTTCCTCCTGTGTCGTCCCTCGCCACCGCTCCTACCTCGCCGCGGCAATGTCTTAGCACGGCCAAAGCCTACCGCCCGCCCCATGCCCTAGCTCGCCCCGCCATTCTCGCACGCAGTCCCCGCCTCACTGGTACCCCGAGGCGCATCGGGGAGCGCCCCCGGCTCGCGGCCCGGCCGGAGCGTACCGCCACCTTGGCCGGCACTCGCCGCAGGCGGGTCACGTCCCAGCCCAGTGTCTTCCCTCCCTCTCCCCGCCTCGCGCCTGCCGCCACGTGGAGGACCCGCGGTCCGGGAGGAACCTCTCACTGCCATCCCCTGATGTGGAGCGGGAGGAGCGCCTCCGGCTTGCTGCGCTCTAGAGCCATGATGATTGGGCTCGCCAGGGGGAGGTTCGGGAGAGTGTCGGCCACAAGAGGGAGGGGCAGGTCCGGCCCAGGCAGGACCTCGCCCCGCGCTGACCCTTGTTGGCGAGGGGGCCGTGGATGCAGGTGCGAAGAAGAAGAAGAAGTCCAAGAAGAAGAAGAAATTGTGTGCGATCACGCATCCACCCCTCCCTCACAAGCCTGTGTCTCTTGGCATGGTCTCCTCTGGACTGATCGCGGTCGGTCGGCCGCGGGAGTGCTTGGAGTACTACGGCCACGGTGTGGATGGGGGGTTTTACTTCGTCGACATGGGAGGGGTCCAGATGAGGTTCCGGAGACTCTGGGGCGATGGTCACCATGCTACCCTCCCAGGACCCCCCCCCCTATTCTGTCGAGGTGACCGAGGCCCTGGTCCAGGACGAGCTCCGCGTGGTCCTCCCGGGCCATGAGTGGCCCGTTAGGCGGGTGTCCTCCTCCGAGTTAGTGGTGTCCTTCCCTTCTGTCGCGATCATGACCATGTGCGTGTGCGGCTCCTCCTTCATCCTTCCGCTCCACCAGCTAAAGGTCTCCATCCATCCTGCCTCGGCCGTTCAGGAGTCTGGTCCCTCCCTTGCTGAGGTTTGGGTCCGGTTGTCGCGGCTTCCGTCCGAGGCCCGGCAGGCCGAGCTGGTGGCTCTCGTTGCCCAAGCCGTGGGCAAACCGCCGGAGGTGGATCTGGGTTGTCTCTCGGGCCATGGCGCGGTCAAGCTGAGGTTTCTATGCCCCGACCCCTCGGTCTTCTCGGTCTCCCTTCCGCGCTTCTTCTCGGCTGCATGGGAAGGGACCTTCTAGTGGAGCTGGAATCGAAGGCGGACTCGGATGGGGTGATCCACCTGTCCCCTCCCCCCTCCCCCGGCTGATGGTGACCAGGGGAAGAGGGGTGGGGGCGAGAGGACGAGCCCTCCGATGACAGTGACTCGGGCTCCGACTCGGCTTCTCCGCAGTTGACGGATGCATCCTCGCCACCCCCTCAGCCCGCGCAGGGGGTGGGGGAGGCCCCTCGGCTCCCCTGGCCGCGAGCGATCTTCCAGCCCCCAGAGGGGTTCACTCCGGAGGGGGCATGTTCTTCCCGGACCTGCGGCCCCTTTCCCAGAGTGCGCCGGCCAAGCTGGTCCTAGTCGATCTCCCCCGCTGCTTCCGGCCGGACCCGCCGCTATCCATCGGCCTCGACATCACGCAATACGGGTCCAACCTCTCCGCTGCTCTCCCACCTGTATTGGGGCCGCTTTATCCCTGCTCCCCCTTGTTATCTCCATATTTTGGCCAAAGGAGGAGATGGGCCGTAATCAAGATGGGCTTGGAGGATACATATATGCAACGTGTTGCTGAATCGGCCTTGTGCGTGGATTTGGGCTAAATTGCCCGTGTATCTGTATATTGTAGTAGGTTCCGTTTCGGTTTAAGTAAGAGATAGAGTTGTTAGGGTTATTCCAAAGATAGAAAGTCTCCGGACTATAAATATGTACCTAAGGTTATTGAGGAAAAGAGGACGATCACGTTCACAACAAACACAATCTCGGCGCATCGCCACCCCTTGTTTCTAGGGTTTCTTTCGGGTAAGTGTCATGCTGCCTAGATCGCATCTTGCGATCTAGGCAGTATCTGCTTATGCGTTATTTGGTGTTACTCGTACTGAAGCCTTGTTGATGGCGAGTAATACTGTTATCATAGATTTGTTTGGGCTAGCATCAGTACCTTTTTTGTTATGATTGTTTAGTTATGCTGCCTCCAGTTATCTCGCTGCCTTTACACCTTTTCCCGGGTGTAAGGGTAGCATCTTGCTTGATCTTTATTCAGTTGATTTGATCTGTTATAGTTATGCCTTGTTTTCCAAGGTTTAGTTTGATATCCACGTAGTCAGGCCTTGCAAACGGGTTGAACGATCCCGTAGTACGTGAGGATATGGTTTGCTGATTCGAGAGGAGTTGTTCCGGGAATTGACTTTACGTCGGTTGTTAGGCCTTCTCTAGGGTTAGTTTTCTGTCATCTTTTGCATCTACCAGGCTCAATTACGTGTAGGATGTTCCAATTACGTGGTGAGAACATTAAACTGTCGTAGATCGATTTAACTTGTAACGATGAAGCAAAACCCCATGTTATCATAGATCTAATGCGTAACCATGGGATAATCGGCTCAGAGCCGATTCACGTGGAAACTGGGAGCCACACGGCTCGAATTTTACGTATACTTGTTTGCCATGTAGGAAACTGATCGAAGCAATCCATCACCTCCCTGACCAGGTATAGGTCAGGTGGCACGCCCTTACATCAGCCAGGACGTGTGCCGGAGTTTTGCGGGCCGTTGCCCGAGGGACCAGGGCCCACCAGTTTCAGGAGCCTCCGGCTCTTCGTGTTGCTCGTCGCTGCTCGCCGGTGGGTTTTGACAGGCAACACATTCTGGCACGCCCGGTGGGACTTTCAACAGCATCTGCATCAACATCCGACGCTGCGATGGGGGACAGACCAGTCACGTACGACGACCTGCCTGAGGAGCACAAGGCGAAGTATGATGATATCAAAGCCCTCTTCGAAGCCGATCTCATCGGCTCTTTTGAGAGGACTCGTAAGCATGGCATCAGGTGGAAAGGGTTCTCACCCGAAGGTGCTCTTGATGAGGTGGATCTGTCTGTTCCTTCAGAGGAGCGCACCAGGGCTCTGCGACAGGAAGTCAATTACGTGGTGGCTCATTCTCTTCACCGCCATTCTGAGAGCCTAGTGAACGCTTTCGAGCGCATCGCGGTTCGCGTAGTGCAGGAGATCATGAAACATCGCATTCCGCCGGGGCCTACTCGGGACTCACCAGGAGAAAGATCGCCTGCACTGTGCCACGGTGCCATTCACGCTGGCAGCTCCGGAGCCACCAGGGCACCGACGTCGTCGTCTACAAGGTTGGAGGTGACCCAGCGATTGCGCCTCTGTTTGAACCGCCTAAAGAAATCCCACATGGATATGTGTGCACCCACGCTCGACCGCAATAGCTTGACGCCAGACGAACCAGATTGCAACCGCAGGGATTTCGGGCGGAGTTTCGGAGCAGGGCTTCGGAGCAAAGTTTCGAGCGAGGATGTCCGGATGGACGCCGATAAACAGGCTGACTAGCCAACGCCACCGAACGAGTCATGATAATTCAGCCTCGCAGCTCAAACGGTGGAGCAAATCCGTACCATCTCGAGAGACCAGTTAAACCGTGTCAAGAGAAGGACAATCGGCTATTCAAGCCGCACTAACGAAGTTTGATCGATTCCGCGCCACCCAAGTATCGGCTCCCGAGTTCTCAAGGTTTAGTGGATCGGAAGGGTCGAGCTCGATCGAGCATGTGAGCCGATACCGCACGCTTAGGCATGATTTCAGATCGGATCGATTCACGCGTAAGGTTCTTGCGCAATCTCGACAGACCAGCTTTTGGGTGGTACACCGCCACACCGATTCGATCCGCACTGGAAGCAACCGGAAGAGCAGTTCCACATTCAAGATCATTCGGTTACCGAGGCTGGCATTGCAGATCTGGCGCAGGTGCGACAAAAGCGGGGAGAAACGGTAGCCGAGTACATTCAGCGTTTCAGGACTGTCAAGAACCGATGTTACTTGGCTCGTTTAACTGAGAAAGAAGCAGTGGAGCTGGCAGTGTTGGGTCTCTCAGCACCTATCAAGGATCTGGCTTTCCAAGTAGAGTACAATTCATTGGCGCACATGGCCCAGAAACTGACAATGTATGAACAGCGCCACCCTGAGTTGTACCAAGACAAGTTCAAATGTCCGATAGGCCTGGTCGATACAGAGGAAGAGGATCCTATACAAGACCAGGAGGTGGTCGTGGCTGAATGGACTCGGGGGGCAGATCCTGTGTCCTGCAAATGGGTAAAACAGCAAGGGCCTGCAAAGGGGTTCGACTTCGATGTGAGCAAAGCTGAGCAGATATTCGATTTACTACTGAAAGAAAAGCAGCTGAAGTTACCCGAAGGCCATAAAATCCCTACGTCTCAAGAGATGAACGGGAGACCATACTGCAAGTGGCATCACTCGTTCACCCACACCACCAATGATTGCAAGGAGCTACGTCGCCAGATCCAAACGGCGATAGAACAGGGCCATCTGATCCTTGGGCAATTCGCCATGAAAGTAGACACAAACCTGTTTCCCGGCGTCAACATGGTAGAACACAGCCACTCCACGAGACGTCAATTAGATTTCTCGTTCGATGTTAATATGGCAGGGCCTGTGTACCACCATGGCACATATAAGGAGGAAGGCAACCGCTCTCGGGGCAAAGAAAGAGAGGAGGCTGGTCCACGTGACCGGCCCTGTTACGATGACAGGCGGTATTTAACCGAGGAGCAAGTGAGAAGCGTGCGATATCAGAAGCCACACTCCACGCATCTCCTTAACAAGTATGAGCGTCAGTATAACCGACGTCGCCGGCACGATCGAGATGATGAAAGATATGAGCACCTCGCTAGGGGAAAGTCAAAGGAGAAGGAAGGCGTGGATAAACATTGGGATTGTCCTTTCTTCAAGTATTGCTGGGATGCGGGAATGAGCCGATTGCCTACAATCGACAACTGCCCGGAATGTGGACAGTAGAAGGATGACACAGGTCCAGTTTCAGTGTTTAAGCGTCTAGGGCCTCTCCGCCGGAGCGCATAAGAGAAGTCATCCCGAGCACAAGATCTCGAGGAACCAATGGGTGAAGAAGAAGAAGAAGACAGATACCACCGGCCAAGGTGGTGCCTCGATGGACTCAGACACACCCAAAAGCGTAGAGTTCAGCGACTGCGTAACTTGGAGGAAGCCGAAGCGCAGTACCTCCACGCTTTAAGGAAAGCACGGCCCGATCTGGCCGTGAAAATTCGGCAGACCTTGGAAATGGAGGATCATCCGAAAAGGAAAGAATGGCGCCCCAAACTAGTAAAAGCCGATGCGAAGACATCGGCTGGCACAAACATGGTGTTCATACTCCCGTCGGAGTTCTGCGCTCTAAGAACCAAAGAACTACCAGTGGCACAGTTTGACTGCGGCCCACGGCCGGTCATCTTTGAAAAGCCACGAGAGAGGGGCTACAAACATCTGAAAGCCCTGTACCTGCAAGGTTATATCAATGGGCAGCCTGTCCGCAAGATGTTGGTTGACACCGGAGCGGCAGTCAATATAATGCCATACTCCATGCTACGGCGTCTGGGACGCTCCGCTGCAGATCTGATCAAAACCAACGTCACGTTAAGCGACTTCAACGGACAAACATCAGAAACGCAAGGCGTTCTGAACGTGGATCTGACCGTGGGCAGAAAAACCATCCCTACGTCATTCTTCGTCGTTGACAGCAAAAGCACCTACGCTGTCTTGCTGGGGAGGGATTGGATTCATGCTAACTGCTGCATTCCATCCACGATGCACCAGTGCCTAATACAGTGGGATGGAGATGAAGTGGAGGTCATTCAGGCAGATGATTCGATCGAGGTCTCCATAGCTGGCACGAACATCCGGGAAGCGAAGACCAAGAGCCGATCTCGGAGTCGGTTAGACGGCCGTGAGCGCATTGAAGCTACAAAAACGGGGTGAGGCTGGTCTTATCCATCGGCCCGACAGAGTAGCAAAGACCACGATCAGATGTGGTACGCCGATCTCGCGGCCACCACAAAAATAATAAAGGAGTAATCTTCGACAAGCAGGTCATGCAATGTAGTAGGGAGATTCCGCCATTGTAAAGCACAAATAAGGTGTAAACCGTCCTTGACTAATGCAATCAAAAGGGGCGATTCGCAATCGCCCAAATTATTTGTGTTATCCTCACCAACCGCTTGTTTGCCCGTGTTTAGCATCGATTTAGCGGTGACGGAAGCTAGGGTATGGGTTTACCTCCGTGATGAGCTAGAGGAGATTGACATCGGTCCGGGATAAGCCACGACCAACATTTATCGCCAGAAGTTAGATCCGAATCAAGGGTCCGATGATAGCTTTGTTGAAAGAATATCCGCATCGCCGCTGGGACTACACAGAGATGCCCGGGTTAGACAGGAGCATCATTGAGCATCGACTCCCGCTTAAAAAAGGGTTTCGGCCATTCCAGCAGCGAGCACGACAGATGAAGGCCGAAATTTTGGCAGAATTCAAGAAAGAGATCGAGAAAATGTTGACAGCTAGATTAATCAGGCCATGCAGGTATGCTGAGTGGATTTCTAGTATCGTACCTGTAGAGAAAAAGGATGGCGGCTGGCGTGTTGCCATAGATTTTCGTGATCTCAATAGAGCTACTCCAAAGGATGAATATCCGATGCCGGTAGCAGAGACATTAATCAACGCAGCAGCTGGTCATAAGATCTTGAGCTTCATGGATGGCAATGCCGGTTACAACCAAATTTTTATGGCTCCAGAAGATATACACAAGACTGCATTCAGAGTCCCAGGTTCGGTGGGGTTGTTTGAATATGTAGTCATGACGTTTGGACTGAAGAATGCCGGCGCCACATACCAAAGAGCCATGAATTATATTTTCCATGATCTGATCGGCAAGCTGGTGGAAATTTACATCGATGACGTGGTGGTCAAGTCTGCTTCAGTACAAGGACACTTGGACGATCTGCAACGCGTCCTGGACCGAACAAGAAAATTCGGGCTACGGATGAATCCAAAGAAGTGTGCCTTGTGACGGGCCGGCCGTTCTTGGGTTTCTTGGTCCATGAACGGAATTGAGATCGGCCTGAAAAGTCAAGAGGCGGTCTGAACAATGAAGCCACCTACCACGAAGAAAGAACTGCCTCTCATCGGCAAGATCAACTTCCGTAAGATTCATCTCCAATCTGTCAGAAGAATAGAGCCGTTCATGGACCGGTGAAAATTAAATCTAATGAGGAGTTCATTGGGGGACAGAACAACGAGCCTTCGACGAGATCAAAGAATATCTAACGGCCGCCAAGTGTTGGTTCCACCGGATAGGCCGTTCTACATTTACTTGTCAAGAGTCGACACGCCCATCGCCTCGGTGGTGGTGCAAGTCTATGATGGTCAGAGCGAGTTGTGTTTACATCGCGAAGGATGCCGGATGCAGACAAGGTATCCCGAGATCGATAAGTTGTGTCTGCCGCTTTTCACCGCACTAAGCTGCGCCACATCTTGCTCTCAGCGGCGATTATCATTATATGCAAATCAGATGTCATAAAACATATGCTATCGGCTCCTATGTTGAAAGGCCGACGCGGCAAATGGATGTTTGCATTATCGGAATTTGACATCCGGTATCAACCCGCGAAAGCGGTTTAAGGCGTTGGCGACCTTATTTATCGAACGAATCAACACCGATATAGCAAATACCTCTATACGAAAGGCTATGTTTTTCGATGGATCGGTTTGTGATGATGGTTGCGGCATCGGCATTCTACTCGTGTCGCCCCGGGGGGCAACATATTCTTTCTCCATCAGGCTATCTACCCCTCGCACCAACAATGTCGCTAAGTATGAGGCAATGCGCAAGGGAATGGAGTTGCTCCTCGAAGCTGGAGCAGAAGCAGTGGAAATTTTTGGAGACTCCAAATTGGTGATTTCCCAACTCACGGAGGAATACAAGTGCGAGAGCGAGTCGCTCTTCCCATTATGGTTGCAATGCCGTGAGCTGATGGCACAGTTCCGGTACATAAACTTTACCTGGATCCCGCGATCGCAAAATACCGAGGCGAATGATCTTGCACAAATGGCTTCAGGCTACAAGGACGTAGCAGAGGGAGCTGATGTTCAGGTACAGTTCCTGGAAGCCAACGACTGGAGAGCCGATATCTTCAATTACTTGAAGGATTCGGCTCGGGGGGGCACCTAAACGGATGAGGTACAAGGCCATGAAGTATGTGCTTATTGGGGATGACATGTTTTACAGGACTCTGGAAGGGTTACAGCTCAAATGCCTGGGGCCAACCGAGGCCAATCGGCTCCTACACGAGGTACACGAAGGCGCCTGTGGAACTTACCAATCGGCTCACAAGATGAAATGGTTGATCAGGCGATCAGGGTTTTATTGGCCCACCATGCTTGAGGACTGTTTCAAGTACTACAAAGGGTGTCAAGCATGTCAGAAATTTGGGAAAATTCAGATGGTACCCGCGTCAGCAATGAACCCCATCATCAAGCCTTGGCCATTCCGAGGTTGGGGCATGGATATGATAGGCAAGATCAATCCTCCATCAAGCAAAGGCCATATGTGGATTTTGGCCATTACGGATTATTTCACTAAATGGGTGGAAGCCGTCCCTATGAAGTCAGTAAACTCGAAGGATGTTATCAATTTTGTGAAAGAGCATGTCATTCATAGATTCGGGATTCCCCAAACTATCACGACCTATGGAGGTCCGGTCTTCATTTCTCACGAGTTTAGAAAGTTCTGTGAGGACACGGGAATTAAGCTGATCCGATCATCTCCATACTATGCTCAAGCAAATGGGCAAGCTGAAGCGTCCAACCAGAGCCTTATCAAGCTGATCAAGAGGAAAGTCGATGAACACCCTAGGCGGTGGCATGAGGTTTTGTCAGAGGCTTTATGGGCTTATCGCATGTCATGTCATGGAGCGATAAAAACCTCGCCATACCATCTAGTCTATGGACAAGAAGCCGTATTGCCCTGGGAAATTACGGCTGGATCGAGACGTGTCACTTTTCAGAACGATCTAACAACTGAAGAATATGCGACCCTGATGAGTGACAGTGTTGAGGATTTAACTGAGCTCAGGCTGTGGTCGCTTGAGAAAATCAAAGAGAACAAGGCCAAGGTAGCTCGTGCATATAATAAGAAGGTGAGACCAAAGGAGTTCCACGTTGGCGATCTGGTATGGGAAGCTGTATTGCCATTGGGGACTAAGGATGCAGCGTATGGTAAATGGTCTCCAAATTGGCACGGGCCATACAGGGTCGATCAAGTTTTAAGAGGGAACGCGTACATGCTTGAGGAGCTGGACGGCGTGAAATTCCCAGTGGCTGTCAACGGTTAGCATCTCAAGAAATATTTCCCAAGCATGTGGGATGATGGACAGTGAAATATGGGGGCCGATACATGAAATCGGCCAATAAAAAATAAATTAATTTAAAGATAGCCGATGCACAGCCATCGACTCTAGAGGTTCAGACTGTTACGAGCAGGTGTCAGTTTACATGAATAAGCTACTGAAGGAATGCCTCGAAGGCGTGGAGGGCGTCAGCGCGGACACGATCCACCTCGGCGATCTCGGCTTCGTCATCTTTGTCCTTGCCCGTCACTAGCTGCTTGTTCAGGGCACGTATTTCCGCCAGATCAGTCTTCAGTTGAGCTTTGAGGCCTTCTGCTTTGTCTTGGGAGCGGGCGATGAATGCTTCCTTGTCACGAATGAGCTGTTTAGTCACCCGGACCTTCTCTTCAAGATCTTCCAATTCCTTTTTTAAGAGTGCAAGCTCGGCGGTGCTGACAGAGGTGTCAGTTTTGGCATCCAGAGACGCCTTTTTCTCGTTGAGCTGCTGACATTTGTCTGCAATATTGGCCTTCGCCGAGTTGGCGCGCAGATTAATCCTCTCACGAGCCGACTTCACCCTTGACCCGTAGAAAGACAGGGTTACAACTGGCCAAAGCTTCACCTGCAATGCTACTGGGAGTCGGTCCTTGATTTCGGCGAGAACGCTCTTCACCTCTTCAGAATCCTCGATCAACTTCTCGATCGAGGAGGACAGCAAGGCTTTGAGACGCTGGAATTGAGGTGGAACAGCCCTTGCTTGTGGTTCATCGTTGGCAACAGAGAGAGTTGGTTCGATGGATTCAGGGTCGAACGTTAGCAGGCCTGAAATATCACAACCCTGGCAGGCCGAAATGGCGTCAGTATGCATCCAACATGGAAGGATGAGCCGAACGAAGCGAACGTACCTCTCCTAAGATCAAGGGGACAACAGATGACGAGACAATCGGCTGGTGTGTTGTCGCTGGGGGCTTGGCTAAAGTAGTAACCGTTTCATCTACACCTTCAGGGATTACTAGATGCAGCCTTGCGAGAGGCATCGGCACTTCCCCGGCCTTCCCACTAGAAGTGTCAGTCGCCTGCATGGAAGGTGCTTGCCGATGTAAATAGTAATGAATCGGCAGATAAAAAAACAATTGGTAAGAGCATGGAGGGTGATGTTTCGAAACCTCCTAGCTCGACGAAGAGGTTTGCAGTCCCTTGCGAGCCCTCTTGGGGCTCACGGATGGCCCCGCCTCGACTGATGCTCGGGGGGCAGTAGGTTCAGGAACTGGCCTTTTCCTGGGAGCCGATGGTGGCAAATCTGGCTGGCTCGGTGTGATGGTCCTCTCAGAGTCTGTTGGGCGCAATTCTCCTCGATTGGATTGTGTGTCCTCGCTGGAGGTGTCTTCGATGGAAGCCTGTAAGAAAAGGAGAGCTAGTAAGCACGAGCATGTTTGCAAGGATGAAAAAGATCAACCAAGGCATGGATCAGCGTACATGCGAACTTTCTGGAGAAGGGCTCCGCGCCAAAGTCTTCTGGCAGCTACCTTCCTCACCACCGTTCGGTTTTAGTTGGAACTCGAGGCGTGGTGACCTAGAAGTTGCTTGGTTCTTGGAAGCCGATTGTGGTGATATCGGTTCTCGCATCACGACCTTTTTCAAAGGTGGCGAGTTTTTGCAGAAAAGGACCACAGGAGCTGGTGGGAAGAATTCGAAGGGGGAACCATCACTGTGCGTAGGTTCAGGACCATCTTGTTGCTGCAAGGAGAAAGAGTGGGTTATTAGAAGAATCATTTGTGAGCTGCCTCAAGAAATTTGCAAGTAGTGGTACCTGTTCTACAGGGATATCATATTCAGCATCGAGCTGTTCCAGCAACGGTCCCAGAGCTCTCCTGAAGGAATGAGTCTTCCACATCGACCACCAGTCCTCAAAACCATCGGTTGATGAGGCAAAGATGAGGTTGTTAGGAATTGGGATGGTCAGAGCATCGAAGAAGGAATAACACCTTTGACTGGTGAGAGGATCGGGCAGGTCAGCTCTGCTCTCTGTAAGATGGTGGAGAAAGAAATGGGGAGGTACTTGTCCAAGGCCAAATTGCCGAGCCACTAGGACCGGCTGGTAGAATTCGTATCCAGGCTTGATTATTCTGTTGGATGTGCTCATGCCAACTGGAACAAAACAGGGACGGATCACAGTGGAAAATAACTGCCGAGTGCTGGTGTCATCGGCAAAGTTGTCTAGCCTGAAGGAGATTGGATTTTCAAAATGTTTTGATTCTTCCATGTAGGGAAAGAAGATAGGATTGTCCGGGCCTTGGAAGAAAATGCTGAACCACTTAGATGCTTCCTGAGGGATCAGTTTACTACCTGGCAGTCTATACAGAGCTTGGCCGTAGCTGGTGCATCGAATCTGCTTCCCTTTGGCATCTAGAAAGGTGCAACTCGCCAAAAGGGGGAAGTTTGGGACATGGTTTTGAAAATACAGCTGAGCCCATAGCTGAATGAACCACCAAGGACCTCCTGTTTTGACTGCTATGCCGGAGAATAGTTTGACAGACATCAACTGGAGATATCGATAGACCTCTCCAAGGAACAGTTTGCCGATGCCAAGTTGAGTGCCTTTGGAAAGTTCATAGGCCAGGGAGAGATAATTCTTGGTTGGAGCAAGGGAAGGGCCACAGAATATGAAATGTTCTAGCCAGAGGTTGAGGAAAGCCGTGTGTTCTTTCTCTGCGACAGGGCCTTTAGTTTTCATGTGGCTTTGAATATAGGCACCCCAGGTCAGGCGATGCTTTTGGAAGAAAGCTTGTAGGGACCTTTATCGATTAAAAGCGAGGGCTGGGTGATGTAACGTCGACCAGAATCATCACCACGTCTAACAGAGTTGGTGTCATGGGGCCATGACCGAACATGAAGCAGTTCAAAGCATCAGACCAGAAATAGCCGATGGTTTTTAGAAGATTTTCATGTTTCTCGAGGGGAGACAATGACAAATACAGGGCATCGGCTATTCCCGTGGTTTCCCATTGAGATTGGTAAGTTTTGGCTACCTCTGTACCAAGAGACCCAATGTTCAGGGGATTAGGCCAGCTCAAGCAATCGGCCCAAGAATTCAAATCTAGGTTTTGGCTTTAAGGGATTCTGTTGCTTCAAAGAGATCGATGGGCAGGACTAGATTCTGTACGGGGGCCAAGACAGAGAGAATTTGGGAGAGAAGGATGCGGCAGCAGAATGTCTGAAACCTAAAAATTTAATGGTGGAATAAAGCATTAATTCAGGTGTTTGCCATTAATTCTAGCACCGTGTTCAGATCATGAGGAGTAGGCGTACCTTCGCACCGAGACCGCTGTGTTGGTGTTGGACGATTCCGCCATCTAGTTTGCGGCGGAGATGGATCTATGCAATTGGGGATCGAGGGTTCTTGTCGTGAGCTCGATCTAGTCGGTGAGGCAATTGGAGATCTGGGTTGCCCTTTTTTGAAGAGGGTCGCAGGCTACCGTTTGAAACTGGAAAGTGGCCGCTCAGATTTGTCTAAGTATGCGACCAAATTTGACCTTGTCAACGTTTTTGGGGAAGGCCGATGTTTTACCATCGGCTCTTTGGGCTTTGACTTAGTTGATTATATGAGCGTAGCATGGTGAAAGCCGATACAGTACTGTCGGCTTCTGGAACGTTGACCTATTTTGACTATCGACAAAGTCGAATGGGAAAAGCAATCTTTGTTGATTCAAAAGACGATTGTTTACAATGGAGCCGATTGCTTACAAAAGGAAATCTACTACTAGTACTACTAGTACTACTACTACTAGTTCCTAATCTAGAGGCCGGTGTCGTCGCCGCTGTCTTCGTCGTCGTCGTGCTCGCTGTCATCAGCGCTGCTGCCGGCGTAGTCTTCGCCGCTTTCTTGAAGTTGTCGTGGGGCCTCCTCGTCCTTGTCGTCGTCTTCGGTGTCCTCGCTGGACCCGGCGCGGAAGCGCTTCACCGGCGGGTATTCGTCGGAGGAGGTGTCCTCCTCCGCTTCCTCCTCCTCGTCGAAGGATTCGACGCCATCCCAGGACCAGGCGTCGTCGGAGCTCTCCACCTCCATTTCCCCGTCGACAAGGAACTGGAGGCCCTCCTCGCCGTCGGTCAGGGACTCGTCGTCCTCCGACCAGGCGGCGAAGTCCCAGTCCCTCTCGTCCCACCATTGTGGGGCGAGAGCCTCGTACGCCGCCATTGGCGGGTGCTCCGGCGTCGGCTCTCGGTTGCTCATCGTGTTGGAAGATTGGGAGGAAAGGGCGGACGATTTGGAGGAAGAAGAGGAGGCCATGGAGGAGGAAGAGGGTTTTTTCGACGGAGGAAGAGGGTTTTTTGGCTAATGGAGGAAGATGGGGGCTGCAAACTGCTCAGATGAATTTAAATAAGGGGAATAGTGGGAGGTGGTTCAATGCCGTAGCGGTTTCCCAGAATGTGGTGCCAAAATTGTCAAATCATGCACTGCGGAGAAGTTGAGAAGACAGGGCATCATGATGAGGGGGTGGCGTGACGATTTTGCTCTGCAACGCGTAACCCGATAAAAAAAAGAGGGGGGAAGAAAAAACATCAACAGAGTGGTTTTGGAATTATTATTGCCAAAACCAGGGGGGCATGTGTTATCGCCATATTTTGGCCAAAGGAGGAGATGGGCCGTAATCAAGATGGGCTTGGAGGATACATATATGCAACGTGTTGAATCAGCCTTGTCGTGGATTTGGGCTAAATTGCCCGTGTATCTCAGATATTGTAGTAGGTTCCGCTTGGTTTAAGTAAGAGATAGAGTTGTTAGGGTTATTCCAAAGATAGAAAGTCTCCTGACTATAAATATGTACCTAAGGTTATTGAGGAAAAGAGGACGATCACGTTCACAACAACACAATCTCGGCATCGCCACCCCTTGTTTCTAGGGTTTCTTCGTAGAATATGCTGCCTAGATCATCTTGCGATCTAGGCGATTCTGCTTATGCGTTATTTGGTGTTACTCGTACTGAAGCCTTGTTGATGGCGAGTAATACTGTTATCATAGATTTGTTTGGGCTAGCATCGGTACCTTTTTTGTTATGATTGTTTAGTTATGCTGCCTCCAGTTATCTCGCTGCCTTTACACCTTTTCCCGGGTGTAAGGGTAGCATCTTGCTTGATCTTTATTCAGTTGATTTGATCTGTTATAGTTATGCCTTGTTTTCCAAGGTTTAGTTTGATATCCACGTAGTCAGGCCTTGCAAACGGGTTGAACGATCCCGTAGTACGTGAGGATATGGTTTGCTGATTCGAGAGGAGTTGTTCCGGGAATTGACTTTACGTCGGTTGTTAGGCCTTCTCTAGGGTTAGTTTTCTGTCATCTTTTGCATCTACCAGGCTCAATTACGTGTAGGATGTTCCAATTACGTGGTGAGAACATTAAACTGTCGTAGATCGATTTAACTTGTAACGATGAAGCAAAACCCCATGTTATCATAGATCTAATGCAGAACCATGGGATAATCGGCTCCAGGAGCCGATTCACAGGGAAACCTAGGAGCCGGTCACGGCTCGAATTTTACGTATACTTGTTTGCCATGCAGGAAACTGATCGAAGCAATCCATCACCTCCCTGACCAGGTATAGGTTAGGTGGCACGCCCTTACATCAGCCAGGACGTGTGCCGGAGTTTTGCGGGCCGTTGCCCGAGGGACCAGGGCCCACCAGCAGTTCTGGGAGCCTCCCGGCTCTTCGTGTTGCTCGTCGCTGCTCACCGGTGGGTTTTGACAGGAAACACCCCTCCTCTGTCCTCGACGGAGGTGGTGACTTCCGGGAGTGTGGGGATGGTGATGTGCCCACTGTCCTCGCCGCGTTCGTTAGGGGTGGTCTGCTACACGCTCGTGCCGGACACTCCGGACTTGTCTGCTGTGGCTTCTACCTCGATCGCCGAGGCGCCCCTAGTGACCCCCTCTATGCAGCATCATCCCCGGGCCCCGCGCCCGCCTCCTCCCGCCATCTCGCCACAGTGTGCGCTTGGCAGGGTCCAGGGCTGGCATGTCTGGCCTTGAGGCAACGGTGGAGGAGCGTGCGGCCCGCCGCATGACAGCCCGCGACGAGTTCTCAGGTACTTCCTTCCTTCCCTCTCTTTCAGTTTCTGATGCTTCCTGTTCGTCGGGTTCCAACTTTTTGGTTCTCGCTGAGGTCCCCCTTTCCCACCTAGGAGAGGTGGCTGAAGATTGTGGGATTGTCTTTCGGGGTGAGAAGGGACCCAGGATGTCTCAGATTGCTGCCATTAAGGCGAGGGAGGGTTATGAGGGTGTGATCGCGGACGCCCGAGCGAGAGATGCTTCGGAGCGCGAACGCGCCCAGATCTAACTGATGACGGGGCTCCTGGCTCTGACCCCAGCATGGATCCACCTCCAGCGCCTGATGGTAGGGGGCCACTCTGAAGCCTGCCCCTACGGGCAGGCCTCGGAGGAGACCACCCAAAGCACCTGAGAAGTCCTAGTCCCGTAGCCATGCCGGCTCTGCCCCCACTAAGGGGGCCCTCCTGATCTGAGTGGTCCTAGATGGACTTCCTTCGGGCCTTCCGGGTGTTCATTTGGAACATCAGGGGGTTCGATCACGACGGCCGCTGGCGCCAGATCAAAGAGTATATCTGCCTCGAGGACCCGGATATTGTCGGTCTCCAGGAACGATTCGCCAGGACTTCTCTATCGTGGATCTGGAGGGCCTTTGTCGGTATAGGTTCGCCTGGACGTGTCTGCCGGCCTTGGGATACTCGGGAGGGATCCTCCTTGGCGTCAAGGAGGAGACCTTCGAGGTTGATGATATGGACCGTGGGGAATTTTTTGTGAGCATGGCTCTCACCCATAGAAGTCTCGTCTCAAGTGGGAGATGATCATTGTCTATGGCCCCGCGGATCATAGGAGGTCGGCGGAGTTCCTGCAGGAGCTTAAGTCGAAAGTGGAACATGCTGAGATCCCGGTGGTGATAGCTGGCGATTTCAACCTGATCCGCTCTTCAAATGCCAAGAGCTCTTCTAACATCGACCTCCCTAGGATGCGTATGTTCAATGACTGCATCGTGGATCTCGCGCTTCGAGAGATCACGCGTGTGGGTGCGAGATATGCATGGACTAATAAATAGCTTAACCCGATTCACAGCGTCCTTGATTGGGTCTTCGTTTCAGTTGACTGGGAGGTAGCGTTCCCCCTTTGCTCTCTGAAGGCGGTTACCTGGATTGGCTCGGACCACATCCCCCTCCTCCTATCCTCGGGGGGTGGGTCGTCCCCGAGACTGAACCGTTTCCACTTTGAGGCCTTCTAGCTACAGAATCCCGGCTTTGTGGAAGCGGTTCGGTCTAAGTGGGTAGAATCCGCGACCTCTCCATCCCGGGCATACTGCGCGGTCGATATTTAGCACCATTGTGCTCAAATCGTCCGACGGTTCACGAGGGGATGGGGCGAACCTGGGGGCGGCCCTTCGGGCCCAGAAGGAGAACATTTTTCTTGAGATTCAGGCGCTAGACCTGGAAGCCGACCAACGCGGCCTCTCGGAAGAGGCCTGGTCCCATAGGTACTCCCTTGAGACCTCCATTATGGAGATCTACAAGGGAGAGGAGGCGTTCTGGCGACAGCGGAGTCGGCAGAATTGGACTGTCTAGGGGGAATCGAACACGGCCTACTTCCATGCTATTGCCAACTGCAGGAGAAGGAGGTGCTCGATCCCTTGCCTCTGGGAGGGAAACATCATGTTGGAATCTCCCTCAGAACTTTCCTCCCATATTTATTCCTTCTACCGAGAGATTTTTTTGGGCTCGTCGAGTTCCGGGATCTCGTTGGCCGATGACTTCTGGGTAGGGGATGCGACCGTTTCACTGGGGAGAAACTGGAGCTTACCCTCCCGTTCTCTCCAGAGGAGGTTGTCGCGGCCCTTAAATCCATGAAGTCCGGGTTGGCCCCCAGCCATGATGGCCTGCCGATGTCCTTCTTCCAGACCTTTTGGCCTCAACTGCAGTCGGTGATCATTCCGATGTTCCATGAGTTCTATATTGGGACTCTGGTTATGTCTCGCCTGAACTTTGGGGTGATATCCTTGATCCCCATGGTGGCGGGGGCCACGAACATCCTTCAGTTCAGACTGATCATGGTCATCAATGTCATACAGCGGATCTTTGTGAAGGTCTGTGCCTTGCGCCTCGCTCCTGTTATGGAGCGGCTTGCCCATCCTCTCCAGTTCACCTTTCTCAAGGGACGCTTGATTCATGACGGTGTTCTTGCCCTCCATGAGATTATTCATGAGGTCAAGTCACACCGTCAGAAGGGAGTATTCCTTAAGCTAGACTTCCAGAAGGCCTATGACCGTCTGGACTGGGCCTTCCTACATCTAGTACTGGAGAGGAGGGGTTTTGATGACCGGATGATCTCCTAGATTATGCAGTTTGTGATGAGTGGAAGGACGGTGATCAATATTAATGGGGAGATTGGCCCGTACTTTAGTCTGACCTGCGGGGTTAGACAAGGGGATCCCATCTCTCCCCTCCTATTTTTAACGCCACAGTGGATGCCCCGACGGAGATCTTGGATAGAGCCAAGGTGTCCAGCCATATTACAGGCGTGGTGGGTCATCTGATTCCTGGGGCGGGGTTACCCATCTCTAGTATGTGGATGGCACTATGATCATGGTACAGGGCTCAGACCTTGACATCATTAATCTCAAGTTTCTGGGTTGAAGATTAACTTCGACGAGAGCGAGGTCTTCGTTCTCGGCTATGCTGATGAGCAGAGGAAGCGCGTAGTCGATAACTTTAACTGCAGATTGGCGGAATTCCCGACTTCCTATTTAGGGATGCCCATCCGCGAGACGAGAGTTCTGATCAAGGACTTGGCTCCCCTCGTGAACAAAGTTAGGTCCAAAGCCGAGCCTTGGCGAACAAGGCTCACGACCAAGGGGAGCAAGACAGTCCTAATCAACTCCTGCCTCTCGAGTCTTCCCATGTACTAGATGGGGATGTACCTGCTCCCAGAAGGAACCCATGCCGACTTTGCCAAGGAGTTGTCTAGGTTCTTCTGGGCGGCAAGGGATGGCCACCAGAATTACCATATGGTTAAATGGGCAGACATCTGTGCCCCCAAATTTCTTGGGGGCCTAGGTATCTTGGAGCCGCGCTGTTTAATGTGGCGTTGATGCTAAAATGGGTGTGGTGTATCCTCCATGAGGATGGAGTCCTTTGGCTGCAAATGATTAGGGCTAAGTATCTTCGGGGCCGGCCTTTGTTAGTGTGTGAGCGTAGGGAGAGGTCCCAGTTCTATCGGGCTATTCAGGATATTAAGCTGTTCGTCGGTCTGGATGTCTCCTTTGCCGTCGGGGACGGCCAGGTGGTGCGCCTGTGGCTGGACCCCTGGCTTCAAACGTCCCCTATTTGTGTGCAATTCCCCGCCCTTTTCGCCATCTCCGCATCTCCTCGATTATCGTGGCTAAGGCCTTCCGAGAAGGGAGCTGGAACATCTTGTTCTAGCGAACTTTTAGCGAGGCCAAGGCCGAGGAACATCGACGCCTGGAGTTGACCCTCCCTGGCTCGTTGTCGGCAGGTCGAGATGGGGTTAGCTGGCGCTTGACGCCGGATGGCGATTTCTCCGTGAGCTCGGCGTATCGAGCCCTCTTCCAGGGCCCGGAGCTGCGCTGGACCTCGCCCCTTTGGAAGGCCCCCCTTCCTCTTAGTATTCGCATCTTCCTCTGGCAACTCCTTCGGGATAGGCTGCCATCGGGAGTGGAGGTGTCTAAGCGTAATGGGTCGGGCAATGGTCGGTGCCCCCTATGCGAGACCCCGGAGACTTCTGCGCATATTATGTTCTCTTGCTCGGCAGCTCAATTCATGTGGAGCTGTGTTAGGGATGCTTTGGGACCGTCTTGGCAGGCACATGAGCTTGGGGAGTTCCTGCAGGCCGCGGCAAATCGTGCCGGAAGGGGCCGCCACCTCTTCTGGATGGTCTTTGCTGCTCTTGCCTGGTCCCTTTGGAATGTTCGGAACAAGATGGTGATTGAGCATATTTTCCCTCCCGGGCGTCTGACTCGTTTTTTTAATCTTATTGCTTTCCTACAGCAGTGGTCCCGTTTGGTGCACCAGCGTGACCGGGCGACCTTCGACGACACTCTTCGGGCCCTGAGATCGACGGTGGTCCCCCTCTTGGCTCCGGCTCTGTCTCTGACGTCCTCCACCCTAGGCGGACCATAGGGTGTCTTGGTGGCGCGGTTGTTTTCTTTAGTGCTTTTGGGTCTTGTTGTGCTATGGCCCTAGCTATCTTACTACTCGTCTTCCTTTTTATGTGCCTTGGCTGTTGGCTGTGTGTTAGATGTTGTATGAACCTGGATTTGGCTTTATTTATAAAGCAGTGCGAAAGCCTATTTCGAGAGAGTAATTGTTGGCCAAATTTTTGCCTTAACCAATCAAAATATGTCATATATACTCTGCATGAGGGAAAATGATTGTATCTTGAGGGTTTTAGCTATAGTTTTTTTTTGAAACAAGGTTTTTAGCTATAGTTTAAGTTGCTTCAAAGTGTTCATGGATCCTCACTAGTGTCGACTACCCTTGACCAGTTGAAGTGCCATTTGGAAAATGGAGGATTCAGTTTCTCTGCCAAAGTTTAAATTTTGAGGTTGTGATATTCTTAGTAGCTGCAAACTCAACCATCTGATGTGTTTGAACAAGAATTTAGTCGCATCAGTTGTGGAGCATAACCCACATGCTCCCCCTTTTTGAATTACTGTGGATGTTAGGTTTCATCTGGACAAGCCTTCATCCAATGATTACACTACTAATTGTGTAACTTCTAAGTGCACATGAATAACAGTTTAATTGTATCAGTTAATGCCGCATAAAATAGATAATAATGGAGTAATTAATGGTCAAGGGGCATCTATATATCATGTCTGAGGTTCATTATTTTCCTAGCAATAAAACTATGAATATTGACATCATATTACATATAGAATAAAATGACAATATGATATAATATTGTTAGTTACTATCTTCATTTTTCATTGTTGAAGAAGACTTAAAGGGTTGATGCTAGTTTTGCACTACTAAAGATAAAAACATATTAAGTTGTACATGAATAATATTGTACTCACTTTAATAAAAAAAATATATTTTTTTAAAGGATTAAGGGATTTGACTAACCAATGTGTGCCAAGAGCACTATGTGGTTGGAAGTGTGACCATGATTCTCACTTTTAAAACAAAATGTCAAAAATTTGAAGTTTTCGGTCATTTGAGTAGCTAGGTGTTGAAATTCTTTCCTTCTAGTCAAACAAAATTCATAAAGGAAGATTAGTTAAGTGACTCAAACTTCACATCAAGGAGATACAAACCGCAAGGAGTTTACTCGTCCTTAGCATAACAAAGACATAACTCAACAAGTTCAAACATTTGAAGTATAAATGCATTGACAAAGTTCCATAAAAATGAAAGCATCCTAAGACGGAAGATGACTAATCCAAATACTAAGCCATCTTCCATGTTGAGTGAACACCTCCATGGCAATGTGCTCCAACTAGGTACATGTCATTGTAATGAAGGGATCCCTAATTCCCTATGTTTTGGGCGCTAAGCCGCTAACAAAGACGGCATATGAAGCCAATATAATCTGCAGCCGGGATAAAGTCTTCTTTTTATATATCAAATGTATTGTGATTCTTGCATAGCCAAAGATCCCAACACAACGGTCCAAACGCTCAAATTAAATTTAGTATATGTAAACTTAAGATGCACACAGCATTTTTTTATTATGCAACAAAACCCTTACAAAGTTTTACAAATTCTAGTGATTTTGGTAGTGCTCAAAATATTGAAACCGGGATTTAAAATACCTAGCACGTACATAGTGGACTTAAAAACAACTAGCAAACTCAGTGGGTAAAGGATATCAGTCGACCACTGGTGGAAAAAGGGGCTCTAGTCCCGGGCCGCAACGGGCTCTAGTCCCGGTTTTGGGCCCGGGACTGTGAAAACGGGACTAGAGCCCCCCCTCTAGTCCCAGCTCGCAAAGGCCCGCGACTGATAACAGCCACGTGGCTATTTCAGCGCCGCGGGGGGCGGAACCCTCTAGTCCCGGGCTGTAACACCACCCGGGACTAAAAGGTTTTCTGCCGTGGCAGAGAAACACCACATTTCTCTGCCGCGGCAGAGATTGTGTATTTCCTTTTTTTTGCCATTTTGTTCCTTTTTCGTTTTGTGTTTCACTATAACAAACATATATTTCAGTAGACATATTATACGCTACTACATACACACTACACGTCGATGCATTTATATAAGATCGATCCCTTGCAAGCATACATATAATCAATCATATCAAAAGGAAGAAATATTTTGAAAATTACATGGTTATTGATGAATATATATATCATATGAGCAACATGGAGATGACTAAGGCAAATCGAGTTCCACGTCATCCGCATAATGCTCTCCATGTACATCAAGGACTTCCTTCATCATAAATCCCGCCAGCTTCTCTTGAATTGCTCTTATGCGCTGGTCTGGCTCTAGTGTCTCCCGCAAATCATAAATATAATGTGAGTCAACTTTTTGCTCACTGGTCAACTCGCGGATGTACTCGCAGACGTAGTATCCACATAAATGAGTTCGGTGGCTTTGTAAACTCTTCGCCATTTTATAAGTTAGCTCCTCTTTGAATGGACCTGGTATTTTCTGTCTGAACCGTGTCCAACACCTGCTCGGCAAAGAAAATGAACAAAGGAGTTATTAGTTACTTGATATCAGGAAATGAATGAAATAGGACGATATAATGCAATAATGATTGAAATTACTTATGGAGCATTTCTTTCATGTCACTCCACTTCTCTTGGTCCCAACTTAATGAGTCGTGGACTTCGACTAGGGACTTGTCAACTTGAATGTTTAGCAATATCCAGTGGAATCTGCGGACATTTACATAATCATACATGCATAGCTCATCCAGTAAGCAAAAATAAAATGTGTACAAGATATAAACACTCACTTGAAGTTGTAAGGAAATAGTATTTCCTTAACAAAATTATGCTCGGTTAAGAACCTGGACAGGTCTTCCTCCACAACTTTGGGGTGATTCTTTAACGTATATTCATTAATGATATATGAGTCAATGAACCCAACGTCGTATCTTCTAGCTCTTTTGCATTCAAGCATCTTCATTCTGCGGAATATAATATCATCATACAAAAGGATATATAGTTAGGATAATATATTAAATGCAATGAACGAGCTAAACCTACAAACTTAATTATAGAAATAAATAACTTACAGACAGTAGCAACCAATGATAGATTTGTCGAGGGCGCATTGGTTGTATAAGCTAACGAGTTCGGTCATTTGAACTGTATCGAGTATGGTTTGAAGTGATGCTCCTTTCTAACGCCCACCGAAACCAATCTTTATGATGTTTTTTCTGCGACATGTACCATTCATGCAGATTTTGCATATGTGTGGATAGACGCGAGCTCCTCATTCTTGACTAGAGGCTGCCCTTGGACATACTTGCATTATCTCGACCCACTGGCGTATCTTCATAGCCTAAATATTGACCAAGAGACATATTTGCTTCGTTAGCAAGTGCTTTGGCCTCCGATACAGTGATTCCCATAAGTGCAGCATTATTACGGGCTCTAGGGTCCATTATTTGCATGTCCATATCCATTTCAGCTCTGAAGGCGTTATCGAGGTCTGAAATGACTTTGAGCGGGGCGACCGATTGATTCTTCTGTGCTCCGAGCTGGGCAACTTGCTTCTCGCTTTTTGCACTTGTGATTTTTTTTCTTCTATGCTTGCTTAATAATCTCCCGGTCATAGTCTGATTCCAGATTCATCGATATCTGGGATGGTTGCTCAAGAAAGGACTTAGCCCACTTTTTTGTTTTTTCGTTATATACCGGCTTTGGCTCAGGATTTTTGTGTGCAAAATGCGCCTTAACTTAGGCAGCCACATCCGCGTTAGTTTCCTCGTCGGTCTTGTCATAAGGTCTCTTTGCAAGAGCCGGCGGAATATCGACTATCTTCGGCGTTTGACCTTTCTTCGATGTGGGGCGTGGAGGACCGTCGAACTTCCGTTTCTTCGACGAGGTAGTAGTATTGCACGGAGGCGGAGGCGGAGATCGAGTTGATGTACTCCTACTGCGGCGATCGTCAGCGGGGCGGGGTGGACTTGGAGGTTGGCGATAATCGGGTTGGGGTGGACTTGGAGGTTGACGATATTCGATGCGGGGTGGATTTGGATTCCTTGGAGTCGGTGGCCTTGGCGCCGAGCCTAGAAACTTGATGTACTTCTTATTCCATAGAATGATGTTGCGCTTGACATCTCCTAGTTTCGTAAGGCCTTCAGGCGTAGCGATTTCAATCTCTAGGTCCTCAAAATCCTCCACTATGTCATCCACCGTGACACGAGCATAGCCTGGTGGAATCTGAAGTGAATGGTGGAGTGCTCTAGGTAAACAAGGTAAAGCAGTGCCGATCGCCACCTTTAAGGACAGGTTGTTCATTGGCTGATGTAGCTCACATTGTGCCATCTCTCTGACATCATCCACGGGGTAGTGAGGAGCCGGTGCATCATCCAGTAGTGCTTGATCATCAGCACGGACCTCCGTGGAAGCCACGCTGCTTCTCCGTTGGCTAAGATCCAATGCAGGATCATCAGACCGCGGGTGAGTTGACGACGGCGGCCTTTGGCTAATTTCATGCATGAGGTTCTTCAGATCAGCTAGGTCCTGCTCTACCCTGGAGATCCGGTCTGCCTCTCGGTCCTTCTTTCTCTGACGGCTTCTGTAACTGTCAAAGTACAGAGGAAACCCTTTCTTCCACGAGACACCGGCGCCTTTGCCTTGTGTTCGTCCTCCCTTTTCAGGATTCCCTAGAGCGTGTGTCAGCTCGTCGTTCTCTCTCTCGGGACGGAACAATCCCAATTGAGCATCGTTCATTGCTTGAATAAGGTCTTGGGAGGGTTTTAGAATTTTATCATGAAATAATGTCTTCCCTGTTTCTGGGTCCAAGGATCCCCCGTGCCCGTACCACCAGTGCTTTAACCTCTCGGGCCATCCATCTATACCAGGAGTGATGCCTCTAGCCCTCATATCCTTCTCCATAGTTTCCCACTTAGGGATGGCACTCTTGTAGCCACATGTCCCCATTTTATGATGGTATTTCTTGTTGGCAGCATTTAACACGTTCTTTGCAGACTTTGCCTTTGCTTTATCAGATTGCTTGTACTGTACAAAATCGGGCCACTGTTCTCTCAACTTCTCGTTTACTCCTGTGAAGTCTGGAGTTTTCTTTTTCGCGGCATATTTCGCGTATAAATTTTTCATGTGGTTCCGGTACAGTTCAGCCTTCTTGCTTAGTGCCCACTCCTTGACTTTCGCTCTATTTTCAAGCCCAACCGGCCTTGGGGTAATACCATCTACCTCAAATTCCTCATACTCTAGAGGTAGTATGAAATGCGCTATGAGCTTCTGCCAAAGGTCATCTTTGGCATCATCGATGACATAGCTGTTGGATTCTTCATCGGGTTTCTTTGACTTATTCCATTCTTGGATGGTGATCGGCAGGTTGTCCCTAACCAGCACCCCGCATTGATTTATAAACATCCTCCGGTGCTTCTCTGGAGCAATCGGTTCACCATCATCAGCTATTTCTTCGATGGTGAACCTCTGACTACCATCCAGCTTTTTGTTCGGCCCTCGTTTTGTTCGAGTTGTCGATTGCTTCGATCTGGTGGGCTAAAAGAAGAAGAGAGAGTGATTAATATATATCTAGATCAGTTAATGAATAGAGGTAACACGAGACTTTATATATATATATGTGTACCTCGCCGGATCCTATCGAGGGGCCATCATTATTGTTGTCATTTGTTTGCCCTTCGTCCATCTAGTCTTCCCCTTGGTTTTCCTCTAGTCCATCACCTGATGGATTCAGATATGAGGATATCTCTTCCTCGAGCAAAATATCTTCGGTCGTGCCCGTAATAAGAGGAATTTCACCTCTTATCATGCCCTGAAGAAAACCTTCACCGATGCGACTGTGGATCTTGGATGGATCCATGACTTAATTATCTATAACAAAAAGAGAGTTAAACAGGTTAGAAAAAACAATAATCCTAATAACTAAAACAATATAATCCTAATTATAATAACTTAAACAAAAAAATAACCCTAATCCTAATCATAATTCTAATCTTAATAAATAAAACAAAAAAAACCCTAGCTAATTCTAATTAAAATAACCCTAGCTAACAATATAATCCTAATCCTAGCTAATTATAATTAAAACAATAATTAAAAAAATAACCCTAGCTATTTATAATTAAAACAATAACCCTAGCTAATTATAATTAAAACAATAATTAAAAAAATAACCCTAATCCTAATCCTAATTCTAATCTTAATAAATAAAACAAAAAATAACCCTAGCTAATTATAATTAAAATAACCCTAGCTAACAATATAATCTTAATCCTAGCTAATTATAATTAAAACAATAATTAAAAAAATAACCCTAGCTATTTATAATTAAAACAATAACCCTAGCTAATTATAATTAAAAAATAATCCTAGCTAACAATTAAAAAAATATACTACTAATTAAAAATATATATACTACACTAAATATAAAAACCTAAATATACTACAAAAACCTAAATATACTACTAATTAAAAAATATAATTAATACAACACTAACTATACTAACTACACTAACTACTAACTAATTAATACTAGACTAAATAACCACCTCCATGAGGTGGGCTACCGAGGAAGTGGCGTGGCGAGGCGGCGGCACGGCGGCGACATGACGGCTGGCGCGTGAGGCTCATGAGGCGGTGCGGCACGACGGCGGCGACATCGCATGGGCGGTGGCGCGGCACGGCAAGACGACGGCGGTGCGGCTCGGCGATGCGCAAGCGACGGCGGGTGGTGCGACACGGCGGGGCGGTGACACGGCAAGGTGGCTCTGATGCAGACGGCGGCCGGAGACAAGGGCCGACGGCGGGAATCGGGCAAGACTTCCCTGTTCGTCTTGGCGCCTCGTCTTCGTCTTAGCTTGCCAAGTGGCGGGCGTAACTAGGGCGGGCAAGAGTATATAAAGGGACCCCCCCCTTTAGTCCCGGGCTGATCCACCGCCCGCGACTAAATGGTCTTTAGTCGCGGGTCGTGGCTTAACCCGCGACTAAAGACCCCCCCCCCTTTAGTCGCGGGCGAAGCCTCGGCCCGCGACTAAAGACCATTTTTCAGCCACTTCGCTGCCAAGACGATTCTTTAGTCCCGGTCCAACCACGACATGACTTGTTTTTTTAAATTTCCTTTTTTAATTCAAAACTAATATAAAAACTTTGAAAAATCATATCTTTTATTGTAATAATCCAAATAAAACAAATAATGAGTCTATTATTATCATAAAAATATAAAGAATTTTAATATAATATCCATTTATCTGTTTGCATAATTTATAAATTATTTCATTTGTAAATTTTATTTTTTTAATTCAAATCAAATATAAAAACTTTGAAAAATCATATATTTTATTGTAATAATCCAAATAAAACAAATAATATGTCTATTATTATCAGAAAAATATAAAGAATCTTAATATAATATCCATTTATCTGTTTGCATCATTTATAAATTATTTCATTTGTAAATTTTCTTTTTTAATTCAAAACTAGTATAAAATACTTTGGAAAATCATATCTTTTATTGTAATAATCCAAATAAAACAATAATATGTCTATTATTATCAAAAAATATAATGAATCTTAATATAATATCCATTTATCTGTTTGCATCATTTATAAATTATTTCATTTGTAAATTTTCTTTTTTAATTCAAAACTAATATAAAAACTTTGAAAAATCATATCTTTTATTGTAATAATCCAAATAAAACAAATAATATATCTATTATTATCAGAAAAATATAAAGAATCTTAATATAATATCCATTTATCTGTTTGCATCATTTATAAATTATTTCATTTGTAAATTTTCTTTTTAATTCAAAACTAATATAAAAAACTTTGGAAAATCATATCATTTATTGTAATAATCCAACTAAAACAAATAATATGTATATTATTATTAGAAAAATATAATGAATCTTAATATAATATCCATTTAGTCCCGGATGTAGTCACAAATCGGGACTAAAGATATTTTCCGCCATTTCCCACCTCTTCCCGCCAAGTTTTCCCGCCCTTTCCTTTCTACGAGAGCTTTTAGTCCGGGATGTAGTCACTAACCGGGACTAAAGATATTTCCCGCCATTTCCCAAAGCTTCACGCCAAGTTTTCCCGCCCTTTCCCTCTATATTTAGGGTGATCGTGCCATGGATATCCACACATCCACACCTTCCTCTCTTAGAACAATGGACAACGCCTACTGGGCCATTTTGACCCTCGAGGAGACCGAGGCAGGCGCCTCAATTACCCTTGTCCTCACAGGCTGCCCACGGCTGGATGCCGATTTGGAGGGGTTCCTGTCCCTCTTGTCCCTCAAGGTTCCGCACGCCAGGCGGCCATCACAAACCACTTCTACCACGAGATCACGCCGGAGCAGCGAATGGATCCCCAGTAGGATCCCGACAACTACGACACCTGGAATGCCTTCTTCGCTAATAGGCGGGAAATGGAGCTCGCCAGGTACGAGGGTGATGGCCCGCCACCGGTGAACCACAACGAAGCCGGCCGTCGTCTGTGGTGGGCGAACCGTACTATCATCAGAGTGATGCGCTGTAACATCCCAAAAATACCAAACTTAGATCAACAAACACTAATCATCAAGATTAGGGTTAACAAAAACTTTTCTAAATAAAATCATGAATGCATGTATATGTGTATGCATGGATTTTGAATTTCTTTAAAAAACACCTTGTTTGTGTGATCCATTGCTTGTAAAATGTTTCTTAGGTGAAATAAACATCATCTAAAACATTTCCCACACTTTTCCTAAAGACAAGTAAATCAAAACAAATATATTAAGTGAATGGTCATTTTGACCAATTTAACTCCCATGCCTACTTTGGCTGTCTCAAACTTTCAAAACCTAACAGAAACTTTTCTGGATCTTTGCACCCCTTGAATTTACTCATAACAAAGTATCAAGGCCCACTTTGTGATCATCCAGAAACTTTCAAATGCATAGTTTAAATGAAAATTCAAAATTGAATCTTCTTCATATGGGAAGATCCCACTTTTTCAAAACCAACTCAAACAAGCTCAACTTAAAAAACCCAAGCATCTGTAGACTCACCAGAACCAATCTAGCAAACCCACCAAAAATCATTTCAAAATTCAAAACTTGATTTCATGCGGCCATTTCATCAAACAGGTTGCAGACACAAATCAAACAAAACATCAAACACTATAGTGTGCAGTGATTCTTGCCTAACTTGTTCCCTAGTTAGCTTACACACACCTCAGTAGATCATCTAGAAAGATTAGCCCAACACTAGCACCCCTGTGAGCTTGCCATTGCCATTAATGGTGAACAGCCAAGCACCTCAATGCCACCCCATAGTCGACAGCAAGCTAGAGGAAGAACTAGCCGTGCCAACCTTGTCTAGGAGGCAGCCGACCGTCCACCGCCACTCACTGTCCCAGCCACGAGCGTTGCCAAGCCCTGGACCACGCGCACGAGACACGCCCAGACCATGCCGAGCATGCGCCAGAGCTCCACCCTCGACCATCACCCACATACCGCGCGCCGCCCTCACCGCGTGCACACACGATCACCACCGACCCAGGAGACCGCCACACATCCCGCTTCGCCTGCGTACATACACCACCGCCGCCGAAGACGCCTCCTGCAGAGCACCGCCTTCAGACCAAACCACACCGCCCCATGCCTCGCGACCATGTCGTTGAGCATCGCCAGGAGACACAGCACCGTCCCCTTCCCTTGCCCATGCCATTAGCCGCCTGTAACGTCGCCCCCGATGAGCTCACCGTGCGCCCCGACGGTCCCCTCGCTCGACTATAAATAGAGGCCACCCCCGCACGATTTCTTTACACCATCTCACTCCCCTATCCCCACTGACCGTGCCACACCATTCTTAGAGCAAGCCGAGCACCACCTCACCGGAATTTCACTGGAGCCTGCTGCTGCCGGAGAAGAAGGGAGCCAGCGATTGGAGCCGCCCCAGGAGAAGCCACCGGTACCAGGAGGTTCGCCGTCACGCCGACCTCGCCGTAACCCGGTGAGCCCCAAAGACCCTCACTCGCCGCTTAGGTTTCGTTCTCGCCGGAGTTGTCTCGCGTCGACGATGACCCACAGCCGTTGGATTAGAACTAGATCAAACGATCCACGTTGCCCCATACCGCTTCGCCCAGCCCCGTGTCACTGACGAGTGGGAACACCCACTTAAGTAGCCCGCGGGAGCACTGCGCTTAGAAGGCCGGCCCGTTAGAATTTCCCGCGCAGCCCAGCAATTCAAATTAAATCTTTTTCTATTTATTTCAAAAACACTTCAGCACCCAAATTCAAAAATCAACCCAGATCGACTCAGTGCATCAAATTGGATGAAACCAATTTTGTTGGAAAGTTCTGTGAATGCTTAATCCAAGACCGTTGGATTCAAGTCATTTGGATCTATAGATCACCCATAGTAAAAATAACAAGGCAGAAGCTTTTGTGCATTCAAACATTTTTCAAATTTCAACCATAAAAGCTTTTGAGTTGATTCCAACTCTCAAAAATCACATTTAACCATACCTTTCAGAATATATAAAAATATATAGGTTTACTTGCAGAAATAATGTTCAAGTAATAAAAGAATGCTACATAAGCATTTCTAGCCACTTTAATTAATTAAATAAAAGGGTAAAACCTTATTAAATTGTGACACCACTTTAAATCACATTCCCATGGACTACAATATGTGGTGATGACATGTGTCAACATGATCCCATGTTTAGTTGGAGAATATTAAATCTTAAGTAATTTTTCAATGAGTAGAAATTACTTTTCTAAAAATAAAAAGAATCAAACCAAGCCTTAACCTTGTAATGTTAGAGATGATGCTAGATCATCTATAGGATCCTTGTGTGTGATGATTGCAAGTAGTTAAGTATTGTTTGGTGATTGTGTACCTCGTATTTATTCATAGACGCTAGTACCAACCAAGGATACGAGGAGGAAGGAGGATACTACGAAGAAGAAGCCGAGGAGAACTTCAACCACTGCTCTGCACAAGGCAAGCTAACACTTGCAAGATACTATACCTATGCAATATTATATTGACATTGATGCAAGCCTTACTAATCAAGTTGACCTATGTAAGCTAACACTTGCAAGATACCCTACTGATGCCACAAACCCATACTTGTGAGATGACTGCTTTATGCCTTAAGCATATGTGATCATACCCACTTGCTAAACCAATCCTAGTTTTATGGCGAGCTTCTTACTTTATTTCTTTATCAAAGCTTACTTAGAGTCTACCTAAGAGTTTGGTAGATACTAGACAGTTGTGCTGAAGGTTGCATAAAGAGCATAAAATGTGGCCTAAGCTAGAAGCCTTGATATCAGCCTAAGATATAAGGTTGGACTTAGTGAAACTCCACTAGTACCACCCCCCATTAGTACCACCCCCACCTGTAGATGCTAGTGCTAAGCATAAAACTTGATCAACTTTTAGATGGGAATACTTGGTGGAAAAATGGTTATGAAAACCTTGGAATGATGGATCATTCTATTGAAATGTTTTGGACATGTATTTCCAAACACTTGATGATTTTGGTGATGAAAATGTTGAGGCATGAGCCTTAGCCCTTTATAAAACTGATGGTTGTCTGGATGCGATACCATTCCAATTTTAGCGTACAACCACAATACCCGAATATTGGGTAGGGCTTGACTGGAAACTTATATACCTTAGTATTAGTTCCCTCCCGACCAAGGTATGAGCTGAGGCTACCTTGTGAAGATTGTCCACCTGTGCAGTACCCAAGATGACAGTGGTCATGGTTGGGAGGCCAAACTCACAGGAGAGTTGCTGATACTAGGGAGTGTAATTGAAAGGTTAGGATTGATTATCCGCATACTGAGTATGGTGAATTCAGGATTTGTTCCTGACGGATGTATCGAATGTTGTGGTGAAAGTGTACAATCTCTGCAGAGTGTCAAACTATTCGAATAGCCGCGTCCGCAGTTATGGATAGTTGGAGTGGCCATACTGTTCCCCCATCAGACCTTTTAAAATGACCTGTGAAATGAATTGAGACTTTGACTTGACTACAACAGAGTTGTGACCTGAATTACAAGATCCCATTTAGGAATTTATAAAATTGTGACTAGCTTTAGAACTTAGTAGAGATAAACCTGGCTTTTGCAAAACAACCCTAGAGCCTAGTGCCCTATTCTCCAAAAACCCCCTTTACTTGTTAGTATTTAGTTTGCCAATACTTAAAGAGTACTCATGTCTTTGTCCCTGGCTATTCTCATGGCCAGACTATGAAGAGGAGTACCTGGAAGATGGACCCCAGGATGGTTACGACAACTAGGATCATCTCCCATCGTCAGCATTGCCTGTGACCCCGAAGATGGAGCTTTGCCTACGCTACCGTTATTATTACGTATTCCGCTGCTTGATGTTGTATTAAGAACTGGATCATGAGATCCCTATTTGTGTAAGAACTTATGTATCGTTTGTAATGGATGAAGTACTATGGTATCCAATTCTGTTATGTCTCGCAAAAATGGTAATCCTGGGATTGCGATGTATGGCATAACAGGCATCTAGGATTGAAAAATCTGGGTGTTGACAAGTTGGTATCAGAGCCATCCTGACCATAGGAGACCCTAGTTAGACCGGACGTTGAACCAAAAACTTAGTTTCAAAATCAAAGAACAAAAATATTTACGAAAACTTATTCTCATTCTTACCTCTTTAATTCTTTCATAAAACTTCATGTTCCTCAAAAACTCTTGCAAAATAGATAAAATTTTGACACACTTGATCACTCTGCTAATCTACTCATCCTCTATTTTTATAGATGGACGTGAAGTACAGCAAGTTTTATCAACTCGGGAATGGAGGAGACCTTATCTTTGAGAGGGATCTGGATCAGCTTTCGGAGCTTCTGGAGCGTCCGCACCCCGAGTTCTTCGGAGCTCAGCTCAATGATCAAGGAGGAGAATGTAACACCCTCAGAGTCGGACCTATGCAAGTTTGAGCAAAATTCGCCAAACCCGCATAGAAACGATTCAAAGGTGCCCACCAGGCACTTTCGTGCGGGTGGAAAACGAAGTAATAACATTACACAACAGTCCTCGATGGGACCCACAGATATATGACTCATACAAGAGTCAAGAATACAGATATAATATACAAAGATCCAAATCACCTTGAAAACGGTAGAGCGTCCGACTACGGACAAGAAGCAAATGGGGCTAAGAGCCCTGAAGAATAACCAGTGGCGTCCATAACCCTGCCCAGGCCAAGCCGGAAGGGTAACCCTGCTAACGACGTCGACCTCAAAACCTGCTAAACAAAAGGGGGTGCCGACAAAGGGCAAAGCAGAAAACAAAGAAAGAGCGTCGTCGATCGAGGCCGACACGAGGCTAGAATTCGGCGGTCCTCGCCTACATAGGTATGGTGGACTGAGCGGCAGCGGCAGCATGCACTAAACAACCTATAGAGACTCGATACAACTGGCGGATATCAGAGAGGGATAAGAGTGACCTAACCGGATCCAACCTGAAGCTAACACCAAACAAACCCATCCTGGTGTTTCCCCCTCGAGACCAGACGAGGAAGTCAACCGAGGAACTCACACGGTTGGCAGTTTTACTTATTCAGTTATAGTGGTGGCACTTTACTAGTCAGATTTAGATAATCGTCCTGATAAAGTAAACAGTGGGCACTTTTATTTAATCATTCCGTTGTAGTTGCAACAATTACTAATCAGATACAGATAGCATGAGATAAACCCAAAACCCAGCAGTTGTTGGTACTTTTATTCAGCCATTCCGTTGTAGTTGCAATACTTACTAGTCATATACAATTGTCGCAAGCGTCAACCAAACAAGCAATTGTGGGCAGTATTATTTAATCATTCCATTATAGTAAAGCTGATTACTAGTCATTATAAGTCAAATTTATAACAATAAACTTTAGTTATGCTTGTCTATGATCGAGATACTGTGCTCCAAGTCGTCCATAACCGCGGACACGGCTTTCAGAAAGTTTTAACCCGGCCGGGGTGCACAAATAGCAACACACACACGATCAACCTCGGAAAAACCAAATAAAAACCCAACGAGGTCTTCACGAGAGCAATCACAAGATTCGAAATATTTGGGGCCACCCTTAAGTAGAACCCGCAACGGAGTAGGCAAGCTCGAGACGGCCTCAAGGTCTGTGGGGACGGGCCGTGAACGATCGAACCCCAAACGGGGCTTGTCGACACCGCGGAATCGCCACTATCCAAAATAAGACAATGCAGTACCTCGCACAATCGTAAATAAATCAGTAAAGCATGGCATAAGTACAGGATAGTAATAAAACCTCAAACTAGTTTGTGGCCCCAAGAAATAAGACGGAATCAAGCTCTGGCTAGGGGGGGCCCATATCCACCCATATGTGGATAGTGCGATAAATCAAGGAACAGGTATCAAGTACTCGGGGTCTTACGGGACACAAGTGGGCGTTCGGAAACCAAATATTATCTATCACCCACCGATGCCTCTGCTTAATCAATTTTAGTTGTTAAACAGAAATTAAAGTGACGATAAGTAAAGCTAGAATCATCTCCAACATCAACATGCGGCAATACATCAACAACTGTGGCGTTTGACAACACGCAACATTACTTGAGCAAGCGACTACGACGCGCAAGTCCAACTATCTACCAAACAACAGGTAATAGGATGTGTCCAAGGCAATATAAGGCTGCAGGGGATAGCACAGGTACGGAAACTAAAGCATCGCAACACAGATAGCAATAAGTCAACAGGAGGGAATAAAGACTATAAAAGTAAGATAGGTAGAAAGGGGGAGATGCTCGCCTGAAAACATTGTCGAAGGTTCAACCGAAGATCGGGCGAAGCTCACATCAACTCAACGGCTTATCCGCGAAGAAGCAAAACACTAGAATAACACCGGATGCAATATTTAATACAACGGCAGAAGATCGGCATGATGCATGTATGATGGATGGCATGGCAAAGGTACGATGCAATTAGGTCAAGTTAAGTGGAACCGGGGTCCCGACAATTAGTTAAATGGTTCAAGTTATTTAGAACCCCCGCAATTTAAATGTGGTTTTAACAAGGCAAGATAAGATACCGGTTCGCTACACAAGTTTAAATGAGGCCAATATGAGACTAGATTTGCCCGCATATGGGCCCCATAATTAATTATTAGGTGAATCGGCATAAGGCCCCCAAACCATAGATATGCACGCGAGATGACAATTAAATATGCAACAATTTGTTATTCCATTTATAAAATAGGGTCCGAGAAAAGGGGTCACACATTAGGGTTCGGCGATCTTGGTTCCGGGGTTCGGGGTTCGGTCTCAGGGTCCAGGGTTAGGGTCTTCGGATCGGGGTAGGTCTTGGCGCATCCGGGTTCTCGGCGGACTCGTTCTCGAACATCGGAGGTAGTCCTTGTCGTTCGGGCTGAAGTACTTGTCGCATCGGGGTCTCGGCCAACGGATCCTTGAAGGAGGTCATGGCGACCGAGGGTAGATCTTGTCGGGTCCGCGCTTCAGATTCCGTGAGGCGATCTTGCCGTTTCGTGTAGGCGTTCTCGAGGTCGATGCGAACTTGGCGTACGAGGGTTCGGTTTCCGGTTCCGACGCCGGGTTCTCGGTGTCGGTTGAAGATCTTGGCAATGGCACCGGGTTCGGTCTTCGGGTAAAGTACTTGTCGCACCATGTCGGAGTCCTTGAGTCCGGGACGGAGAACTTGTCAGGCCAGCGTCCCCACCACCGGGTTCCGGGCGGACGTGCTTGGTGCTCCACGGTCTCCGGGTCCGTGTCGATGTTCATGTCGTTCCGTGATGTAGTTCTTGCCGGGCTTCTCGGAATCACTTGGGTCCATCGTCGCGTGTCGTTCCTCGACTAGGAGACGGTCTCAGGTTTACAAACGCCCGGAGTACTTGTCGAATCTTCTGGACTCGGTACTGGATCGAGGGTCGTTGCCGGACTTGGATCGCGGTCTAAACACGGGATGATGCATCTGTAGCGACCACGGCACGGAGACCACACGGAGGCGCGGGGGTCGGGCTGGTGCAGGGCCGACGGGGAGGCGAGGCTCATGAGGCCGGCCAGGAGGCGGTGCGGCTCAGCGTCGGGCTCGGGCCGGCCGGGTCCGGGCGAGGGGCAGGAGGCGGGCCGAGGAGGCGCCACAGCGCCATGGGAGGTGCTCGCCGAGGCAGAGGGGCGGTCGAGCTGTGGCAGCGACGGGCGCGGGCCGGCTTGGGGGCTCAGCAGGATGATGCGCGAGGTTGGGGCGGCTCGGCGGGCGCGGCCGGAGGACGGCGAGGCGGTTAGACGGAGGCGCTTGGCTCGGGGACGGCGCAGAGCGGCCTGGGAGACCGAGGGAGAGGAGCGCTGGGTGGAGGTGCTCAGCGAGGCGGGCCGGGTGAGCGCGGCCGGGCCGAGAGGAGGACCACGGCGGCTGCTCGGGCGGGAGAGGCTTGGGAGACGGAGGCGCTGGCGGCGGGCGGCGCCAAGGTCCGGCGAGGCGAGGGGTCCGCAGGGGCGCGCGGGAAGGGTGGTTGCCGGAGGGGCGGGGAGCCTCAGGCGGAAGCGGCGGGGCAAGGCGGTGGCCTGAGAGAGGAAGGGCGAGGGAGCACGGGCACGCGCGAGCTGGGGGCTGGGTGAGCGTCGGCGAGAGGGAGGAGATGAACAGGGGCATGGGGGAGGCAGCGGTGGTGGGCCAGGGGAGGCGGGTCCCGCGTGGGGAGGTGGGGAATGGCCAGGGTGGTTGGGGGCTGTCACGTGGGTCCAGGGACCGGAGAGGGCCCACGGTCAGGGAGGTTAGAGGAGTGGGGGGTCGGCCTGGGGGAGGTTTTTCTGGGGAGGGCTGGCGCGTGGGAAGGGCTAGCTGGGGTAGGTGGGATCCGGTGGGGGGGAAGGAAGGCTGTGTGGTGTGTGTGAGTGCTGAGAGGGCTGCCTAGGTGGCTTAGTGGGATTGGTAGGTAGCTGGGTGTGGGTGATGTGGCGGTCTAGGATAGGTGGGGGTGATGTGGATGGGGTGGTTTGGGTAGAATTCTGGGTAGCTATAGGATTAGCAGGGTGGTTGGGTGGACCGATTGTTTTAAACTGGGGGTGGTCGTTCGGGTCGGGACGGCCCGTTCGACTGCCCCCGCTAAAAATAAAATAAATTTTTATTTGTTTAATTGGACCGTTTGCAATCCGCTCGCGGCCAAAACAAAATAATCCGGCGGCCCGGTTTTGCGTTTGAATTAGGATGGGGCGTCTTAGAAAATAAAATAGGTTTTTGCGAAATAGTTTTAGACAAACAACATGATGATGACGATGCAATGCACAAATCAACGCGATTTTCTAGTAGTGGTTTTGCGGGATGCCACAATTCGACACCACTAACAATGGATCTCGCCCTCGAGATCCGCCTCATGGTACCGGAAGGAAGGTCGGCGTTCTCCGCTTCACGCTTTGTGTAGATCCTCGCGACACCACTAACGAGGGTTCCTTCTTCATCTGGGAGATCGGCGACACCACCAACAAGGGTCGTTGTTCTTGATCGTCGAGAGACCACTCCGGAAACAAAAGGCCGAAGGTAGAGGTATCGCAGATAAAGCCACCCCTAACTTCCGTTAGAAAAGGGAAAAGTTACATTGATCCACCAGTTCGATGTACAGAGCGATCTGTAAGAGTCGGGTAGGGTGATCAGTCCATCCCGGACCCAAACTATCAACTCTATGCACGGGTAGGAGAATCAGGCAACTCAACTCTCGAGATTTAGACTGAAGATCTCGACAAACGAGGTTCGGAAACAAAGGAATGTTGCCAGCAGAAATCGTATGAAAGACACACCGATTAGGTTCCGCGATGGTTTCATTGGCATGAACAACACATGCTCAAGGTTAACCCCAACTTCACCAATGCTCGTCCTTCTCATATGGTTTTCAACGACACTGATATCCGGCAAGGAACACACATAGATAAAGAGCTCAAGGACAGAAGATCGGATGAAGGATACAACAGACAAGTTGCAGATTGATGTTCGTAGCACCTCCGTTACAAAAAGGAGAAAGCGAAGCCCTGAAGGTACGACGGAAACCCAACCACGAGAATTCCTGGACTCGAAGAGAGAGAAGAGAGCAGATTCAAAACACGTCGAGGTAAGAGGAGAATAGCAGAGAGGTAAGGAGTAAAATCAGACCTAATCAGAGCTATCCAACCGATTTTGCAAAATAGTTTTTTTTTTTTTTTTTTTTTTTTGACAATCTACTTCGGCCGTTAGCTAGGTTATCCTACAGGCTGGACTTGTGGGGTATCGCAACTGCTGAGCTCTGATACCACTCTGTAACACCCTCAGAGTCGGACCTATGCAAGTTTGAGCAAAATTCGCCAAACCCGCATAGAAAAGATTCAAAGGTGCCCACCAGGCACTTTCGCAAGGTGGAAAACGAAGTAATAACATTACACAACATCCTCGATGGGACCCACGTAACAGATATACACATGACTCAAAGAGTCAAGAATACGTATATAATATACAAAGATCCAAATCACCTTGAAAACGGTAGAGCGTCCGACTACGGACAAGAAGCAAATGGGGCTAAGAGCCCGAAGAATAACCAAGATGCCCATAACCCTGCCTGTGCCAAGGAAGGGTAACCGCTAACGACGCCGACCTCAAAACCTGCTAAACAAAAGGGTGCCGAAAGGGCAAAGCAGAAAACAAAGAAAGAGCCAAGATCGAGGCCAAGACACTACGAGGCTAGAATTGGCGGTCCTCGCCACATAGGTATGGTGGATCGAAAGCAAAGATGCACTAAACAACCTATAGAGACTCGATACAATTGGCGGATATCGAGAGGATAAGAGTGACCTAACCGATCCAACTGAAGCTAACACCAAACAAACCCATCTGGTGTTTCCCCTCGAGACCAGACGAGGAAGTCAACCGAGGAACTCACACGGTTGGCGCTTTACTTATTCAGATTATAGTGGTGGCACTTTACTAGTCGATTTAGATAATCGTCGATAAAGTAAACAAGGCACTTTTATTTAATCATTCCGCTAGAAGGTAACAATTACTAATCGACATGATAGCATGAGATAAACCCAAAACCCAGCAGTTGTTGGTACTTTTATTCAGCCATTCCGTTGTAGTTGCAATACTTACTAGTCATATACAATTGTCGCAAGCGTCAACCAAACAAGCAATTGTGGGCAGTATTATTTAATCATTCCATTATAGTAAAGCTGATTACTAGTCATTATAAGTCAAATTTATAACAATAAACTTTAGTTATGCTTGTCTATGATCGAGATACTGTGCTCCAAGTCGTCCATAACCGCGGACACGGCTTTCAGAAAGTTTTAACCCGGCCGGGGTGCACAAATAGCAACACACACACGATCAACCTCGGAAAAACCAAATAAAAACCCAACGAGGTCTTCACGACAGAGCAATCACAAGATTCAGAAATATTTCAGGGGGCCACCCCTTAAGTAGAACCCGCAACGGAGTAGGCAAGCTCCGAGACGGCCTCAAGGTCTGTGGGGACGGCTGTGAACGACTGGGAACCCCAAACGGGGCTTGTCGACACCGCGGAATCGTGCCACTATCCAAAATAAAGATGCGTGCAAAGACTCGCACAATCGTAAATAAATCGATAAAGCATGGCATAAGCAGGATAGTAATAAAACCTCAAACTAGTTTGGCCCCAAGAAATAAGACGAATCAAGCTCGTTAGGGGGCCCATATCCACCCATATGTGGATAGTGCGATAAATCAAGGAACAGTATCAAGTACTGGGTCTTACGGGACACAAGTGGGCGTTCGAAACCAAATATTATCTATCACCCACGATGCCTCTCGCTTAATCAATTTTAGTTGTTAAACAGAAATTAAAGTGACGATAAGTAAAGCTAGAATCATCTCCAACATCAACATGCGGCAATACATCAACAATCGTGGCGTTTGACAACACGCAACATTACTTGAGCAAGCGATCACGACGCAAGTCCAACTATCTACCAAACAATGTAATAGGATGTGTCCAAGGCAATATAAGGCTGCAGGGATAGCATGTACGGAAACTAAAGCATCGCAAACACGTATAGCAATAAGTCAACAGGAGGAATAAAGACTATAAAAGTAAGATAGGTAGAAAGGGAGATGCTCATTGAAAACATTGTCGAAGGTTCAACCAAGATCGGCGGTAAGCTCACATCAACTCAACGGCTTATCCGCCAAGAAGCAAAACACTAGAATAACACGGATGCAATATTTAATACAACGGCGTAAGATCGGCATGATGCATGTATGATGGATGGCATGGCAAAGGTACGATGCAATTAGGTCAAGTTAAGTGGAACCGGGTCCCAAATTAGTTAAATGGTTCAAGTTATTTAGAACCCCGCAATTTAAATGTGGTTTTAACAAGGCAAGATAAGATACCGGTTCTACACAAGTTTACATGAGGCCAATATGAGACTAGATTTGCCCGCATATGGGCCCCATAATTAATTATTAGGTGAATCGGCATAAGGCCCCCAAACCATAGATATGCACGCGAGATGACAATTAAATATGCAACAATTTGTTATTCCATTTATAAAATAGGGTCCGAGAAAAGGGGTCACACATTAGGGTTCGGCGATCTTGGTTCCGGGGTTCGGGGTTCGGTCTCAGGGTCCAGGGTTAGGGTCTTCGGATCGGGGTAGGTCTTGGCGCATCCGGGTTCTCGGCGGACTCGTTCTCGAACATCGGAGGTAGTCCTTGTCGTTCGGGCTGAAGTACTTGTCGCATCGGGGTCTCGGCCAACGGATCCTTGAAGGAGGTCATGGCGACCGAGGGTAGATCTTGTCGGGTCCGCGCTTCAGATTCCGTGAGGCGATCTTGCCGTTTCGTGTAGGCGTTCTCGAGGTCGATGCGAACTTGGCGTACGAGGGTTCGGTTTCCGGTTCCGACGCCGGGTTCTCGGTGTCGGTTGAAGATCTTGGCAATGGCACCGGGTTCGGTCTTCGGGTAAAGTACTTGTCGCACCATGTCGGAGTCCTTGAGTCCGGGACGGAGAACTTGTCAGGCCAGCGTCCCCACCACCGGGTTCCGGGCGGACGTGCTTGGTGCTCCACGGTCTCCGGGTCCGTGTCGATGTTCATGTCGTTCCGTGATGTAGTTCTTGCCGGCTTCTCGAATCACTTGGGTCCATCGTCGCGTGTCGTTCCTCGACTAGGAGACGGTCTCAGTTTACAAACGCCCGAGTACTTGTCGAATCTTGGACTCGGACTGGATCGAGGGTCGCTGCCGGACTTGGATCGCGGTTCAAACACGGATGATGCATCTGTAGCGACCACGGCACGGAGACCACACGGAGGCGCTGGGGTCGGTGCAGGGGCCGACGGGAGCTCGAGAGGCCGGCCAGGAGGCGGGTGCGGTCGCAGCGCCGGGCTCACGGCACGCGCTGGGGCGGCCTCCCGAGGGGCAGGAGGCGGCCGAGGAGGCGCCATGCAGCGCCATGGGGAGGTGCTCACGGAGGCGTAGGGGCGCGGCCGAGCGCTGGCGACGGGCGCGGGCCGGCTTGGGGGCTCACGGCGAGGATGATGCGGCGAGGTTGGGGCGGCTCGCGGGCGCTGCCGGAGGACGGCGAGGCGGTTAGATAGGCGCGGCTCCGGCTCGGGACGGCGCAGAGCGGGCCGGGAGACCGGAGGGCGAGGAGCGGCCGCGGTGGAGGTGCTCTGCGAGGCGGCCGGGTGAGCGCGGGCCGGGCGTAGAGGGAGGACCCAAGGCGGCTGCCGGGCGGGAGAGGCTTGGGAGACGGAGGGCGGCGGCCAAGGCGCTGGGCGAGGCGAGGCTGTGGGTCTGCAGGGGCGCCGGGAAGGGTGGTTGCCGAGGGCGGGAGCCTCAGTGAAGCGGGGCAAGGCGGTGGCCTGAGAGAGGAAGGGCGAGGGAGCACGGGCACGCGCGAGCTGGGGGCTGGGTGAGCGTCGGCGAGAGGGAGGAGATGAACAGGGGCATGGGGGAGGCAGCGGTGGTGGGCCAGGGGAGGCGGGTCCCGCGTGGGGAGGTGGGGAATGGCCAGGGTGGTTGGGGGCTGTCACGTGGGTCCAGGGACCGGAGAGGGCCCACGGTCAGGGAGGTTAGAGGAGTGGGGGGTCGCTGGGAGGTTTTTTCGGGAGGGTCAAGGTGGGAAGGGCTAGCTGGGGTAGGTGGGATCCGTGGGGGAAGGAAGGCCGTGTGTGGTGTGTGAGTGCCGAGAGGGCTGCCTAGGTGGCTTAGTGGGATTGGTAGGTAGCTGGGTGTGGGTGATGTGGCGGTCTAGGATAGGTGGGGGTGATGTGGATGGGGTGGTTTGGGTAGAATTCTGGGTAGCTATAGGATTAGCAGGGTGGTTGGGTGGACCGATTGTTTTAAACTGGGGGTGGTCGTTCGGGACGGCCTGCCGACCGCCTTAAAAATAAAATAAATTTTTATTTGTTTAATTGGACCGCTTGCAATCCGCCATGACAAAACAAAATAATCCGCGTCGGTTTTGCGTTTGAATTAGGATGGGGCGTCTTAGAAAATAAAATAGGTTTTTGCGAAATAGTTTTAGACAAACAACATGATGATGACGATGCAATGCACAAATCAACGCGATTTTCTAGTAGTGGTTTTGCGGGATGCCACAGAGAAGATCTGTAGTGGCTAATTGTTGCAAGTCTCCGAGGAAAGATTGAACCTCCCACTGCGGAGGGAATTCAGTTTACCTTGAGGGAAAACAACTGGCTCGATGGACTTGCCAGAGCAATGCAGGAATCTCTTTCCCGTCTGTGTGGGCAGAGGATCAATCAGATCAAGGGTACTCGCTTTGAGTTTTGCCCAAGGCGTGATGCAAATGGCCAACCACTGGAAGCCCCATACCACCCCGAGCTGAACACTCAATTGGACCACCTTAGCTTCATGATGTATGATCGTCAGCAGGAGTTGGACAATTGTCGTGACTATTGCAACCACAAGTATGCCATCATCAAGACGAAGGACCAGACCATCGCCATGCTAGCAAAGGATCGCAAGTCTCGTCGCCGTTAGCTCGACAAGAAGGAGCGCATTATTGCCCGTCTTCGCCATCGCATCTCATCTCTGGAAGAGACCATCCACGAGAGAGACATGCAGTTGGAGGAAAGGGAGAATGCCGGAGAGGATCTTCGTGGAGACCCTTACTCCTATCTCAGCGATGACGATGATTTTCTGGAGGATCAGGCCATGGACTTCTTCACCGATGAGGATGATTTAGCCTTCATCGATGATGCTGAAGATGATGAAGCCACAAACTCCGAGCAGTAGTAGCACTGAGCACTAGCGTAGTGAGTAGTAGTCGGTCCCACTGTATCGTAGTTTCCAGAATGGTTCTTAAAACCATATGTTTTTCTTTGTTGTGGTGCGTGTTGTACTGTATGCTATGAGTGAATGAATGAAAAAGAAAGTTGCTAGAAAACTTGATTCAAACTCTAAAAACTTTTCAAAGACCCAAAACCTTAGAAATTTCCCTCTTTTCTCATGATCTATATCAATCTTCAGATGCCACGTGGAGGAAGTGGTTCAGCCCCGGACCCGATGTTGCAGATCCTGCAAATGTTGACTTCTGACCGCGAAGCTAAAAGATCGGAACGTCAAGCCAACCTAGCCACTCTGCAACAGATAGCCCAGCTAGCCCACAACAACCAAGGCCATGGAAATTAGGACAACCACGGATCTAAGCTCAAGAATTTCCAGAATACCAACCCACCCGTTTTCACCAAGTCAGAAGAATCCCTAGACGCCGATGATTGGCTGCAAACCATGGAAAATAACTTAGAAGTAGCCGGAGTGGAAGCCAACGAGAAAGTCTTGTTCGCCACCCATTATCTAGCCGGAGATGCCAGGGCATGGTGGAACAGTGTGCGTGCAATGACCGGAGGCTAAATGATGACCTGGGAGGAATTCAAGGTCAAGTTTAGCAGAACCCATGTGCCACCAGGTTTGATCAAGAGAATGAGAGACGAGTTCAGGGAGTTGAAGCAAGAAAGGATGACGGTAGTGGAATACCGTGACAAATTTTTGTCATTAGCTAGGTCTGCCCCGGACGAGATAGACACCGAAGCCAAGAAGAAAGAAAGATTCCTGAATGGTCTGCATGACAAGATGCAGACAGTGTTAGTCAATATACCCTTTGCTGATATTGAAGCCCTTGTCGACTCTGCTATCCAGATGGAAGGAAAGATCAACCAGGCCAATGAGAACCGCAAGCGTCGCATGATGCATCAACCAGGAACCCATCAGACCCCAAAGTATCGCCCCAACCCATCTCCAGGATTTTCCCCAAGAACTAACAGACCCCCTATGACCCGTCCGACCTACCCCAACCGTGGAAACCCTAGACCCGGAGGAAATCACAATAACCCCGACAACTCTAGAAATTTCACCCGCGCCCCACCCAAGTTCAACACCAACAATGCTACCGCCAACCCCAACACTGCCCCGAGGACTGGAAGCAATGTTGTGCCTGTCGCAGCCAAGGACAAGTCACAAGTGACCTGTTATGACTGTGGAAATAAAGGCCACTATTCCAACGAGTGCCCCAACAAGAAGAATGCTACGGCCCCTAATACCAATGTCCCATCTCGGCAGCAACGTCGTGTCCAAAGTGGAGAAGATTTGCCCTGTGGAATTCACTCAACCGCAATGGCCGTCTTTTTCTCATGCATGTCAAGAAGCTCGTAGCGCCGGACATCGTCCGGGTATGTTTTCGTTAATTCAAGATTGCAAGAGTGTTTTTTGATTCTGGTGCATCGCATTCATTTGTCACTGAAGAATTTGCTTGCACTAGTAAAATTCAACCAACCAAATTGAAGCATGTGATGATTGTGCAAATTCCCGGATCAACCACCAAGGCTAGGCAAATTTGCAAGGCCGTCCCTATCTGAATCCATGGCATAGATTTTTATGCTAATCTAATAGTACTCGGAACTAAAGGTTTGGAAGTAGTACTAGGAATGGATTGGACGTCCAAACATAAAGTATTGATTGACTGTGCCAAGAAAGCCATTACCATGACCAGTACCACCGGAATATCAGTCGAGCATATATCTGAAACCTTACCTCGTCAATTCAAGTGTAACAAAAGTATAGCCCAGCCTACCATTGACCAAGTTCGGATAGTCTGCGAATACCCCGATGTATTTCCAGATGTTTTGCTCGGTATGCCCCCAGATCGGTATATCGAGTTTATCATCGAACTAATCCCCGGAACAGGACCCATAGCCCAGAGACCCTATAGTATGAACCCGTCATAACTAGAAGAACTGAAGAAGCAACTGGATTCCATGTTGGAAATCGGATTGATTCAACCAAGTGCGTCCCCATGGAGATCACCTGTCTTGTTTGTGGACAATAAGGATGGAGGTAACCGTTTGTGTACGGATTATCGGAAGTTGAATGATGTCACCATCAAGAACAAGTACCCCTTGCCTAAGATAGAAGATTTGTTTGATTAGTTGACCGGAGCCCAAGTGTTTTCTAAGATTGATCTTAGAACTGGCTATCATCAACTCAAAATTCGTGCAGAGGATATTCCAAAGACTGCCTTTACCACCAGAAATGGATTGTATGAGTATACATTCATGTCTTTTGGATTAACCAATGCCCCCGCTTATTTCATGAACCTCATGAATAAGATTTTTATGGACTTCCTGGATAAGTTTGTCGTTGTTTTCATCGATGACATTCTGATTTATTCCAAATCAGAATAAGAACATGAGCTACACCTAAGGACCATTCTTGGAACCCTTTGAGAGCATCAGTTGTATGCAAAATTTAGCAAATGTGAATTCTGGTTACAGGAGGTAGGATTCCTCTGTCACATTGTATCAGCCGGAGGAATTGCCGTTGACCCTGCAAAAGTGAAAGATGTAGAAGATTGGCAAGCCCAACCACTCAAACCCAAGTTCGTGCTTTTCTCGGATTGGCGGGATATTACTGCAAATTCCTAGAAGGATTCTCGAGTATCGCCCGACCCATGACCCAATTGCTGAAGAAGGACAAGAAGTTTGAATGGACAGACAAATGTGAAGCGAGTTTTCAAGAACTCAAGAGGAGATTGATTTTCAGCCCCAATTTTGATCATGCCGGATATCACGAAGCCCTTCGATGTGTATTGTGACGCGTCCAAGATTGGTCTCGGATGTGTGCTAATGCAAGAAGGCAAAGTTATATCTTATCTATCGCGACAATTGAAGCAACATGAACAAAATTACCCAACCCATGACCTCGAACTCGCAGCCGTAGTTCTAGCCCTGAAGACATGGAGACATTACCTGATGGGAAACCGTTGTGAGATTTATTCGGATCACAAGAGCCTAAAGTATATATTCACTCAGAAGGAGCTGAATATGAGGCAGAGAAGATGGATTGAGCTAATCAAGGATTACGACCTGGACATTCACTATCACCCTGGAAAAGCCAACGTGGTAGCCGATGCCCTTAGCAGATTGCCGTGCCGCTTGAACTCCATGATTTTGGAGGAGCAACCAAGTTTGCACAAAGAGATGGAAGATTTTCGAATGGAATTAGTAAGTGAAGGATTTTTGGCTAGCATAGAACTTCAGCCCACTTTGATCATTCAGATTAAAGAGGCGCAGAAGGGAAATGCCAGTATCGACGGAATCAAGCGTCGTATCGGTACTGGCAAAGTACCCGGATTCACCGAGGACGAAGAAGGAGTTCTGTGGTACAAAGGACGCCTTTGTGTACCAGCAGATTCAGAGTGGAAAGAAGTTATCTTGAAGGAGGCTCATGATACTCTTTATTCTATCCATCCCGGAGGAACTAAGATGTATCAAGATTTGAAAGAGGAATTTTGGTGGCATAAGATGAAGAGAGAAATCGGAAGCTATATCGCCAAGTGTGATATATGTCAGCGAGTCAAGGCAGGACATCAAAGACCCGCTGGATTGTTGCAACCTTTGCAGATTCCGGAATGGAAATGGGATCAGAGGAATGGAATTTATCACTGGACTACCTACTTCTAGTAGGGGAAATGACTCTATTTGGGTCATAGTGGACAGATTGTCCAAAGTCGCCCATTTCTTGCCCGTTAAAACTACCTATCAGAGTTCGAAGCTAGCAGAGTTGTATATCGCTAGGATCGTTAGTTTGCACGGAGTCCCCAAGAATATCGTATCGGATCGAGGAACTCAGTTTACCTCGAGATTTTGGAAGAAAGTCCAAGAAGGTTTAGGAACCCGCCTAGATTTCAGTACCGCGTATCACCCTCAGATCGATGGACAAACGGAGCGAGTAAATCAAATACTCGAAGATATGCTTAGAGCATGTGTGCTAGAATATGGATCCAAGTGGAAAGACTGTCTGCCGTTTGCAGAATTTTCCTACAACAATAGTTACCAAGCCAGTTTGCAAATGGCCCCATTTGAATTCATGTACGGAAGAAAGTGCCGCACCCCTTTGAACTGGTCGGAAGTAGGAGAGAGTCAGATTTTCGGACCCTACATCCTATGAGAAGCAGAAGGGAAGGTTCACAAGATTCGCGAGCACCTCAAGACAGCCCAATCCCGACAGAAGAGTTACGCCGACAAGAGAGGTCGAGACCTCGCCTTCAACATCGGAGATTTTGTTTATCTGAAAGTGTCGCCATTGAAGGGAATGCAGCGTTTCCAACTCAAAGGAAAGTTAGCTCCCAGATATATCGGACCTTTCAAAATTTTGAACCGTCGAGGAGAAGTATCTTATCAACTGGAACTACCTGAAGAGATGACAGCTGTGCACAACGTATTCCATATCTCGTTACTTCGCAAGTGTCTCGAAGTCCCCGAGAAGACCGAAGTGTTCAATAATATCGATCACCGGACCATAGAGATCAATGATGACCTGACCTATCCCGAAGTACCCATCCGTATATTGGAAGAAGCCTTTCGAACTACCCGAACCCGAAGCATCAAGTTTCTCAAGATTCAATGGAGCAATCACACAGAAGAGGAAGCTACTGGGAACGCGAAGATCACATCAGGACGGAGTTTCCAGATCTCTTCAAAACCTAGGTAATCTTTTCGTCCTTTTTCAAATCTCGGGACGAGATTTTGTTTAAGGGGGGAAGGTTTGTAACATCCCAAAAATACCAAACTTATATCAACAAACACTAATCATCAAGATTAGGGTTAACAAAAACTTTTCTAAATAAAATCATGAATGCATGTATATGTGTATGCATGGATTTTGAATTTCTTTAAAAACCACGTTGTTTGTGTGATCCATTGCTTGTAAAATGTTTCTTAGGTGAAATAAACATCATCTAAAACATTTCCCACACTTTTCCTAAAGACAAGTAAATCAAAACAAATATATTAAGTGAATGGTCATTTTGACCAATTTAACTCCCATGCCTACTTTGGCTGTCTCAAACTTTCAAAACCTAATGAAACTTTTCGGATCTTTACACCCTTGAATGTACTCATAACAAAGTATCAAGGCCCACTTTGTGATCATCCAGAAACTTTCAAATGCATAGTTTAAATGACAATTCAAAATTGAATCTTCTTCATATGGGAAGATCCCACTTTTTCAAAACCCACTCAAACAAGCTCATCTTTCAAAACCCAAGCATCTGCAGACTCACCAGAACCAATCTAGCAAACCCACCAAAAATCATTTCAAAATTCAAAACTTGATTTCATGCGGCCATTTCATCAAACAGGTTGCAGACACAAATCAAACAAAACATCAAACACTATAGTGTGCAGTGATTCTTGCCTAACTTGTTCCCTAGTTAGCTCACACACACCTCAGTAGATCATCTAGAAAGATTAGCCCAACACTAGAACCCCTGTGATCTTGCCATTGCCATTAATTGTGAACAGCCGAGCACCTCAATGCCACCCCATAGTCGACAGCAAGCTAGAGGAAGAACTAGCCATGCCAACCTTGTCTAGGAGGCAGCCCACCGAGCCCTGGACCACGCGCACGAGCCACGCCCAGACCATGCCGAGCATGCGCCAGAGCGCCACCCTCGAACATCACCCATAGACCGCGCGCCGCCCTCACCGCGTGCACGCACGATCACCACCGACCCAGGAGACCGCCACACATACCCGTTTGCCGCCCGTACATATACCCACCGCCCGCCGAAGACGCCGCCCGCTGCTGCAGAGCACCGCCCGTTCCAGACCAAACCACACCGCCCCATGCCTCGCAACCATGTCGTTGAGCATCGCCAGGAGACACAACACCGTCCCCTACCCTTGCCCATGCCATTAGCCGCCTGTAACGTCGCCCCCGACGAGCTCACCGTGCGCCCCGATGGTCCCCTCGCTCGACTATAAATAGAGGCCACCCCCGCACGATTTCTTCACACCATCTCACTCCCCTCTCCCCACTGACCGTGCCACACCATTCTTAGAGCAAGCCGAGCACGACCTCGCCGGAATTTCACTGGAGCCTGCCGCTATCGAAGAAGAAGGGAGCCAGCGATTGGAGCCGCCCCAGGAGAAGCCACCGGTACCAGGAGGTTCGCCGACTTGCCGACTCGCCTCGCCGACCCTCGCCCGTACCCCAGTGAGCCCCCAACACCCCTCACTGGCCGCGCTAGGTTTCGTTCTCGCCGGAGTTGTCTCGCGTCGACGATGACCCACAACCGTTGGATTAGAACTAGATCAAACGATCCACGTTGCCCCATACCGCTTCGCCCAGCCCCGTGTCACTGACGAGTGGGGACACCCACTTAAGCAGCCCGCGGGAGCACTGCGCTTAGCAGGCCGACCCGAATTTCCTTGAGCCCAAAGCAATTCAAATTAAATCTTTTTCTATTTCATTTCAAAAACACTTCAGCACCCAACTTCAAAAATCAACCCAGATCGATTCAGTGCATCAAATTGGATGAAACCAATTTTTTTGGAAAGTTCTGTGAATTCTTAATCCAAGCCCGTTGGATTCAAGTCATTTGGATCTATAGATCACCCATAGTAAAAATAACAAGGCAGAAGCTTTTCTGCATTCAAACATTTTTAAAATTTCAACCATAAAAGCTTTTGAGTTGATTCCAACTCTCAAAAATCACATTTAACCATACCTTTCAGAATATATAAAAATATATAGGTTTACTTGCATAAATAATGTTCAAGTAATAAAAGAATGCTACATAAGCATTTCTAGCCACTTTAATTAATTAAATAAAAGGGTAAAACCTTATTAAATTGTGACACCACTTTAAATCACATTCCAATGGACTACAATATGTGGTGATGACATGTGTCAACATGATCCCATGTTTAGTTGGAGAATATTAAATCTTAAGTAATTTTTCAATGAGTAGAAATTACTTTTCTAAAAATAAAAAGAATCAAACCAAGCCTTAACCTTGTAATGTTAGAGATGATGCTAGATCATCTATAGGATCTTTGTGTGTGATGATTGCAAGTATTTAAGTATTGTTTGGTGATTGTGTACCTCGTATTTATTCATAGACGCTAGTACCAACCAAGGATACGAGGAGGAAGGAGGATACTACGAAGAAGAAGCTGAGGAGAACTTCAACTACTGCTCTGCACAAGGCAAGCTAACACTTGCAAGATACTATACCTATGCAATCTTATATTGACATTGATGCAATCCTTACTAATCAAGTTGACCTATGTAAGCTAACACTTGCAAGATACCCTACTGATGCCACAAACCCATACTTGTGAGATGACTGCTTTATGCCTTAAGCATATGTGATCATACCCACTTGCTAAACCAATCCTAGTTTTATGGCGAGCTTCTTACTTTATTTCTTTATCAAAGCTTACTTAGAGTCTACCTAAGAGTTTGGTAGATACTAGACAGTTGTGCTGAAGGTTGCATAAAGAGCATAAAATGCGGCCTAAGCTAGAAGCCTTGATATCAGCCTAAGATATAAGGTTGGACTTAGTGAAACTCCACTAGTACCACCCCATTAGTACCACCCCACCTGTAGATGCTAGTGCTAAGCATAAAACTTGATCAACTTTTAGATGGGAATACTTGGTGGAAAAATGGTTATGAAAACCTTGGAATGATGGATCATTCTATTGAAATGTTTTGGACATGTATTTCCAAACACTTGATGATTTTGGTGATGAAAATGTTGAGGCATGAGCCTTAGCCCTTTATAAAACTGATGGTTGTCTGGATGCGATACCATTCCAATTTTAGCGTACAACCACAATACCCGAATATTGGGTAGGGCTTGACTGGAAACTTATATACCTTAGTATTAGTTCCCTCCCGACCAAGGTATGAGCTGAGGCTACCTTGTGAAGATTGTCCACCTGTGCAGTACCCAAGATGACAGTGGTCATGGTTGGGAGGCCAAACTCACAGGAGAGTTGCTGATACTAGGGAGTGTAATTGAAAGGTTAGGATTGATTATCAGCATACTGAGTATGGTGAATTCAGGATTTGTTCCTAACGGATGTATCGAATGTTGTGGTGAAAGTGTACAATCTCTGCAGAGTGTAAAACTATTCGAATAGCCGCGTCCGCGGTTATGGACAGTTGGAGTGGCCATACCGTTCCCCCGTCAGACCTTTTAAAATGACTTGTGAAATGAATTGAGACTTTGACTTGACCACAACAGAGTTGTGACCTGAATTACAAGATCCCATTTAGGAATTTATAAAATTGTGACTAGCTTTGGAACTTAGTAGAGATAAACCTGGCTTTTGCAAAACAACCCTAGAGCCTAGTGCCCTATTCTCCAAAAAAAAACCTTTACTTGTTAGTATTTAGTTTGCGAGTACTTAAAGAGTACTCATGGCTTTGTCCCTGGCTATTCTCATGGACAGACTATGAAGAGGAGTACCTGGAAGATGGACCCCAGGATGGTTACGACAACTAGGATCATCTCCCATCGTCAGCATTGCCTGTGACCTCGAAGATGGAGCTTCGCCTACGCTACCGTTATTATTACGTATTCCGCTGCTTAATGTTGTATTAAGAACTGGATCATGATATCCCTATTTGTGTAAGAACTTATGTATCGTTTGTAATGGATGAAGTACTATGGTATCCAATTCTGTTATGTCTCGCAAAAATGGTAATCCTGGGATTGCGATATATGTCATAACAGGCATCTAGGATTGAAAAATCCGGGTGTTGACATGCGCTACATCGCCGGGGGAGACCATCCTCGCCTACGGTGCCCACGAGTCCACCCGCCACAGGCCCCACACCATCCCGATGGCGGCATCGCCTTCAGAGACCCTCTCCCGCCCGCCATGAATCCGAGGCTGGAATGGCCCCTTGTATATGCCATGGATGGGCTGAGGATCCCCGGAGTGGCAGGTGACGATGACGATGAAGACCCTGAAGCTGCGTACTATAGGACTCGGCATGATTATGACTAAAGGGGCGGCTTTAGTCCTGAGTGTTAGCTAGTCTCGGTTTGTCCCAGTTTTTAATATTAATAAATGTCTTGAGTGTTACCTAATAAATAGAGGGAAATGCCTATATAAAGATAGGGTTCATCTTTAGTCCCGGTTGGAGAAACCAACCGCGATCAAGGATTACGGCATGGGCCAGCAACACTAATAATAGGGTGAGTGTTGACATTATGTCGCGGCTTGTACCTTGTCCCGGATGGTGTCACCAACGGGACTAAAGATGAATTTAGTCCCGGTTGGAGACACCAACCGGGACTAAAGATGAGTCAACACTAGTAATAGGGGTGAGTGTCGACATTATGTCGTGAGTGTCGACATTATGCCGAGCTGCTTGTACTATAAATAGGCATCCTTGTGAGTCCAGCCTCCAGCCAGTTTGAGGCATCTCCAAGATGGTTTTAGAGAGCGAGGACACCACTACGGCCGATTTCGGGGAGATGCCGACGAGCCCAGTCCTCCGGCATCTCCGAGAAATCTGGTCATAGAGGCACTCCTAATATGTGAAATTAGTTAGCTCCAGCGTATTGATCTAGTTAGAGAAGTTACAAGCTACAAGATGGTTTTGAGAGTAGGGACACCACAACGAGCGTGTGGAGATGCCGACGAGCCTCCTCGGCATCTCAGAAACTGGTCATAGAGGCACTCCTAATATGTGACATCACGCTTTGGAGATCGATCTTAATGGTAAGTATGAATCGGTACTAAAGGCCCTCCTTTAGTCCTGGTCCAGCCACAAACAGGACTAACACACTCAAGATTGTTTGCGAACAACACTATAAAATGGACACATGCATGGAACATCTTAACTCATAAAATGTTACAATTATTACATATCATTTCTTCGCTTGTGTTCCTTTCTGATCCCGTCGTATCCATGGAGCATCTTCATTCATTAACATGATGGTTGGGTCATCCTTCACCGCGAAGGGCGGAATTTTATGGAACTTATCACAATCTTCTGACATGTCTGTCTTGTCCTCCACTCCCTCGATGTTTCTTTTTCCTGAAAGAACTATGTGGCGCTTTGGCTCATCGTCTGATGTATTCTTTTTCTTATTTTTTTTCTAGGTTTGGTAGACATGTCCTTCACATAGAAAACCTGGGCCACATCATTGTCTAGGACGAATGGTTCGTCTAAGTACCCAAGATTGTTGAGATCCAACGATGTCATTCCGTATTTCTTGTCTACCTCAACCCCTCCTCCCGTCAGCTTGACCCATTTGCACCGAAACAAGGGGACCTTAAAAGTAGGTCCATAGTCAAGTTCCCATATCTCCTCTATGTAACCATAATATGTGGTCTTTGACCCATTGTTGTCTGTTGCATCAAAGCGGACACCACTGTTTTGGTTGGTGCTCTTTTTATCTTGGGCTATCGTGTAAAATGTATATCCATTTATCTCGTACCCTTGGAAAGTCGATATAGTCGAAGATGGTGACCTAGACAACAAGTATAGCTGATCTCCAAGAGTGTTGTTTTTGATGATATGTTGCAACCAACCGCCGAAACTCTGCATGTGTTCATCTCTAATCCAAGAGTCATGCTTTCCAGGGTTTTTGGAGCGTAAGATTTTCTTGTGTTCCTCGATATATGGGGCTGCCAAGATAGAATTCTGTAGAACGGTGTAATGTGCTTTGGTGTAAGAGTGTCCGTCTCTACATATTATTGATTTCCTTCCTAGAGTACCCTTTCCACTCAGTCTCCCCTCATACCGCGATTGAGGAAGACCAATCGGCTTAAGGTCAGGAACGAAGTCAACACAAAATTCAATGACCTCCTCTGTTCCATAGCCCTTGGAGATGCTTCCTTCTAGCCTAGCACGGTTACGAACATATTTCTTTAAGATTCCCAACAACCTCTCAAAGGGAAACATATTGTGTAGAAATACATGACCGAGAATGGAAATCTCTTCGACTAGGTGAACCAGCAGGTGAGTCATAATATTGAAGAAGGATGGTGGGAACACCAACTCAAAACTGACAAGACATTGGACCACATCATTACAGAACGTGGTAGATCTTCGTGATTGATTATCTTCCGAGAGATTGCATTGAGAAATGCACATAGCTTCACAATGGGTACTCGAACATTATCTCGGTAGAAGCCCCTCAATGCAATCGGAAGCATTTGCGTCATAATCACGTGGCGATCATGAGACTTTAGGTTTTGGAACTTTTTTACGCCATATTTATTATCCCTTTATATTCGACGAGAAGCCACACGGGACCTTAATCGCTTAGGCATTCAAAATATATTTCCTTCTCTTGTTTGGTAAGAGTGTAGTGGCATGACCTTGAAACCATTCCGGATGCAGCCATCCGGGTCTTTCATACGTTGATGGTCCTTCGTGCTTCCGTGTATCTTTTGTCTTCCCATACACGCCAAGAAGCCTAGCACGTTCACGCAAAGATTCTTCATCACATGCATCACATCGATTGCGAGCGGACCTCTAAGAATTTCCAATATGGTAGCTCCCAAAATATAGATTTCTTCTTCCACATGGGTGCGTGTCCTTGACGTCTTCGAACAGATTTTCCTCCGTGACCCTTTCCAAAGGTTACCAGTTGATCCAAATCTTTGACCATATCAAATATATCACACCAAGAAGCTCCTTAGGCTTCGTCCGGTGACATGCCGCATCGTTGAAATGCTTGCCTTTCTTTCTTAAGGGATGCTTGGCCAAAAGAAATCGACGATGCTCATTGTATACATTCTTCTTACAATGTTCCAAATATATACTTGCGATCTCATCTAAACGGTGTGCATGCATTGTATCCCTTGTTTGACTGTCTCCGAAGGTTACTAAGAGTAGGCCAATCATTGATTGTTACGAAAAGCAATGCTCGGAGGTTAAATTCTTCCTGCTTGTGCTCATCCCACACGCATATCCCGGGTTCGTGCCACAACTGTAAAAGTTCTTCCACTAATGGCCTTAGGTACACATCAATGTCGTTGCCGGGTTGCTTCGAACCTTGGATCAACACTGGCATCATAATGAACTTCCGCTTCATGCACAACCAAGGAGGAAGGTTATAGATGCATAGAGTCACGGGCCAGGTGCTATGACTGGAGCTCTGCTCCCCAAAGGGATTCATGCCATCTGTACTTAGACCAAACCTTAAACTCCTTGCGTCATCTGCAAAGTACGGGTACTTTCTATCGATTTTTCTCCATTGCGACCCATCAGCGGGGTGTCTGAACATCCCGTCTGACTTACGTTCCTCTTTATGCCATCGCAACAACTTGGCGTGCTCTTTGTTTCTGAATAAGCGTTTCAACCGTGGTATTATAGGAGCATACCACATCACCTTCGCAGGAACCCTCTTCCGGGGGCCCTCAACGTCACCAGGGTCATCTCGTCTAATCTTATACCGAAGTGAAGTGCATACCGGGCATGCATCTAAATTCTCATACTCCTCACCGCGGTAGAGGATGCAGTCATTAGGGCATGCATGTATCTTCTGAACATCTAAACCTAGAAGGCAGACAACCTTTTTTGCTTCGTATGTACTGGCGGGCAATACATTATCTTTTGGAAGCATATTCTTCATCATTTTCAGCAACTTTTCAAATGAGGAGTCAGGTATAGCACACTCAGCCTTCCATCGTAGCAATTCCAGTGTGCTGCCCAGCTTTTTCAGACCATTTCGCAATTTGGGTACAACAACTTTTTGTGATCCTCTAGCATGTGATTGAACTTCTCCCTATCCTTTTTAGTTTCAAAATCTCTTCGTGCATCGGCAATGGTCCGACCAAGATCATCAGCGGGTTCATCATGTGTCTCTTCTTCATCCTCCCCTTCAGCATCCCCCATGGAAGTATCTCCGTACTCAGGGAAACCATGATAGTTGTCATCCTCCTCCTCTTCTTCATTGTCTTCCGTTATAACCCCTCTCTCTCCGTGCTTGGTCCAACAATTATAACTGGGCATGATGCCGGACTTCAACAGGTGGTTGTGAAGGGTTTTTGAGTCAGAGTAATCCTTCTGATTCCTACATCCATTACATGGACAGAATACAAAACCATTGTGCTTGTTTGCATCAACAACACAGATGAATTCATGCACGCCATTAATGAACTCGCTAGAGCGTCGGTCAGTACCGTACATCCATTCCCGGACCATCTGCATTATAGTAAAAGTATATCAAAAACCATTACACAACATGATAAAATTATTACGAGTTACATTGAGAGCTTCTAGAGCATTAATTTTGAATTTTGAAAAATTTACATGCACCAATTTGTGAATTGGAGACAACAATCAACATGATAAATGTGGAGTTTTTTATTATTTTTCCATCAGTGAAAACCTCATTCCATTCTAAGCTCTGAAACTCTAAAATTACACATTTCAATTTTCAGTAACTATGTGCCTAATCAAAATTTGTTCCACATATATATCAAAATCCTTCTAGCTACTTCTAGAGCATGCATGCATTTGATCCATATCTCTATACTTCTAGAGCATTATATACAGCTAAAGTAGCAATAAGAGATGAAAGAATGAAGTTCTAACCTTTTAAAGCTTTGGATTTAGGTGTTGCAAACTAAATCTTGACAAATCTTGAAAAAAAAATGGCATGAACTCTCTTTCTTTCTTTGAGAAAAATGGCCACCATATGCTTTAGGACAGCTGGCCAGGGAGCTGTATATATAGTGATGGACAATTAGTCCCGGACCGTGATACGACCCGGAACTAATAGTCCCCGAAAAGAGTTGTTGCCCCGCTCCAGCTTATTAGTCCCGGACCGTACTGTTCCGGACCGGTACTAATGCTTGGTTTTTCCAGTTGCGACGTTTAGTACGGCGGCAGTGATCCTAGTAAACAACGTCAGGATTGAGCGTCGCACATGCATGCGAAGAGCAGATTTGTCAATTTGGGGAACAACCCTACGAACGCCGTGCATGCATGGATGGATGCATGCATGCAATTGTCTGCGTCAATCATCTCACTCGCTCATGTCATGAAATAAAGAAGAGCGGGGTGGTAAAGAATAATAAAATAAATAAAAAATAAAGGCACGTAGTACTCGCAAGAAAGAAGGAATTGAAGTCAAATCTTTTCAGGGAGGTTAGGCGTCTCGATCGGCGGCATGTTTGGTGTGATTGACGCCTCCCTGTCCCTGCTGGCCGCCTGGTGGTGGGGTGGCCTGACAACGAAGGTGTGTGGTGAATACTTGAAGTGACCTCTCTTGGAAAGGCCTTGATCCAACACGAGCGTTTACCCTCTTCCCTAGCCTGCGCCTGCCTATTTTTGTTCTCGTGCATGAATAGCATAGCTGGGTCGGTATACGAGCCATATGGAGCCCCGAGTGTAGTACTACGCTGTTACTACGAGCATTTACCTTCTCAAACTACCACCGCTCTTCTTCTTCCTGGATTCGTAGTATGTATTGTCCTTTTGTCTTTGGAGGCAGCTCTCCTCCAAATTCAAATGACGATTAAATCGCTCCGATTTTCATTGACCAAACCTACCTGGTACTATATATATAGCCAGTGGTGCGTGTGACGCATTGACAGACGGAGTAGATAGATGCGCACTCCTATGTAACGAAGCTTGCTTAATTTCGAGAGTACTGCTCCGTATATATAAGTTTGAAGCTAAGCTAGGGAGAGGAGTAGCTTCCTAGGAGAGAATAGTACAAACACATTCTATACAGATAGGTTTCCATCTGGAACCTCGATTTCTCGGCAGGTATATACAGTCAGGCTATGTCAAGTTGTATACTCCTACGTAGCAGCTACTGATTGATCCATCCATATCCATCCCTGTTCCACAACAGTCGCGGGCGCTTTCGGAAGAGCATGCATATGCATGCATGCAGAGAGAGAAAAAGTTACTACTACCATTTTGAATTAAAAGTCGGTCAAACAAACAAATCCTTTGCCCCACGAAAACAAAACAAAAGAATGGGCAGCAGAGACCGACATGCTTGCATGAGGTGCAAGCTAGCCAGTACTAGCATGGTATTCAGCAGCCATGGCGAAATCGATCAACACACGCAAGCTCCAGCGAAGCCATGCACGCACGCATGCGTAGACGACCAAGACGTCGCAGCCTTTTGCCCGTGATTTCCGCGGGATCCATGCATGCGTGCGTCCATTCGAGCTGCACGTACGTATACGTGTGCTGTGGCCCCGCGCGCGCCCACAGGTCACAGCATGCGGCCGGCGCATACATGTGCACGAAGCGCTCGCCTGCAGCGTGTAGCTATGCATATGCTGCGCCAGCTGCTGCCCGCGCACGTGCTGGCTGGCTTGCTTGGAGCGCGTCGTACGCTCAGATCGATCGAGTTACTAGCATGTCTCTCTGCTGATTTCCGCGTTGTTTTACGTGCTGCGTGCGCGGCCGTACGTGCCTGATCACGCGCGCATGAGCATGCAAGATCCCTAAGCTCAAGGCTTAATGGAGTGGCCAATGACCGGGAAAAGGTCAAGGCCGCGCGCCAGCTCGATCGATCGACGCTGAAGGCTGAGGAATCTCTGATGGAGGGATGGATGAAGACTACGCGCTGTCCGAGAAGGCTAGCTTTCGGCGCAGAGAGAGGCGAGATAGAGATAGATGAAGAGGAGGAAGAAAAAAGGGAGGCGGGCTGGAAGCGAATGATGAGGCACTCCATTACGCTATGATTGGGGGGCGGCCCAAGGAGCGAGAAGAAGAAGCAACAAGCGATCGAGTAGCGTAGCCATGTCAGCTAGCCTGCCCTGCCCAGACGACGATGCATGCTGCAGAGCGTGGCAGAGATGCATGCAGCACACACAGAGAGAGAGAAGAGAGAGAAAGAGAAGAGAAAGAGAGGTCTTTTCATCACGTCAAACCAACGCGACGACGCAGGCAGATGCAGAGGCTTCCTCGAACGCAGCGATGGTGTGCAGTGCAGCTAGCAGCGTTGGCTGGTGCCCAATGGATACGACCAATCCCGCCGTACGTGCATGCCGGTGACCGCGACCAGACATGCCCGCCCTCCCGCCCGCCCGGCATTCAAGGCCACCTGCTTCTTCTCCTCTCTGCAGCCACCTACGGACCAACCCCCCCACACACGCACGGACCAACCCCACAGGCCACACACACACACGAGCAACCGCAGCAACGTCGTTGCACGCCTATCGCCACGTACGGTACACACCAATGCATGTGCAACCATCGTTCGTTTCCAATTTCTATGCGCGTGACTTTACTTTTCCTTTTTCTCACTTTTCACCAGCTGGTCAACGTACGTCAGTCACAAATTCATGGCGCTGAGATAAAAAAATGAAGGTGAATCTTGTGGGGAAACTGAGGCCCAACTCGGTGAGGCCTCTACCAGGCTAGTGTTGGCCTATGTGGGTATCGTATTCGTCTTTAGCCTATAAATAGACGAACAATCTGTGTACGGGAGTTTACCGAGAGAGTTTTTAATAAAGTTCACTTTTTGTTCCCTGTGTCATCTACTTGTGTACTGTGTGTGTCTTCTTCTAGTCTTCTTCTTCGGTGTGGAACAGCCTCGGGACCGGCCAGTCGGCAGGGGTGTTCCAACACGTTATCAGCACGTGTCTCTCCGTCGAGCCTCCGTCAAGCCACCGTCGAGCCTGCATCACGTAGGCTTTCGTTGAAGGTAACACAAATCTGACCGCAAAAATGGATTCGTCTCACGTTTTCCTTTCAAGATTTGCGTTTAGATCTTAGATCAGATCCCATCTGGGGTACGGATTTTCCTTTCCGGGAGTCGAGCTGACCTGCTGTCGCCGACCAATCTCGATTTAATCACTCCCAGATCAGGAACTTGTTGACTATACCAGTGCACCTGTTGTGCCGATCTAAATTTAATTTAGTAGATCGGACTAATAATATCTATTTTTATTGAGTCGGTCGGATCGAATCTACAGTTTTTTTTACATGTAATTTTTTTGTATGCGGTACGCGCTTGCAAGATGAAGAGGCCATGGCGGCTGAGGACCGAGCTCGCGCTACAAGACGCCTGCCCCGCTGGGCCGTTGCCGCGCCGCCGCTGCGCCGCCGCTCATGCCGCTGCCCGCCGCCGCCGCCGCGATCGCCGCCGCCGCCGCCGGGCCCCGTCGGCCGCCACGCCAAGGCTGGCTGCCCATATGCCGCTGCCGCCACCGGCCACGCCGCCATGGCCGCCGCCACGCCACGCTGCCGCTCGCGTGCATGCCGCTGTCGCGCCACGCCACGCGCCATGGCCGCCGCCATGCCGCTGCTGCCGCCGCCACTGCCGCCACGCCGCCGCCGACGCATCGCCGCCGCCTCCCCACTCGCCGGTCCGGCTGCTGCCGCTTCATCGCCGAGCTAGCTTTGCTAGCTCTGTTCCCCCGCTTAGCGGGTCGGGACGGTCTGGAGCGGACCGGCCGCGCAGAGGCAAGGATAGCTGGACCGTTTGGTAGCGCGCAATCGCGGGAGGTTGGAACGTTTTGGATATGTTTTTTGCCCGTTTTTATACAAGCTTTTGAACTATATTTTACTATAGTCATTAATTACCGCATGTTGTTAACACTTTGTATCTGATAGATAGGTTGTACCGTTTTTACATTAAATTTTGGAACGCCGTCATATTTAAATTATTGTATCGATTATCGCATTTATGCAACCGATTACCTGCTGTAATCTTACACACTTTGCATAAATTGCAGATGACCGGAATCGTCAGCCGCGAGTTCCCGGAGTTGACCCAGGATGGGCTTAACTACCTGACTTGGGCCTCGGACGTTGAGATCGTCCTTGAGGGCCGATGCATCAAGGATGCGTTGATTGAGGGGACCCCGACGGCCCCAAAGAAACCATCCCCGGATAACGCCAAAGCTCGCACTTCCTCCGCCATCACATGTGTGAGACTCTCAAGAATGAGTACATGGCGAGCAGTGCTTCGCCTTTGGACCGCCCTCAACAAGCGGTTCTCTAGGCTGAAGTACACCATTCACCAAGTGAGGCGCATTGGATACGTCGAGGTTTGCGGACTTCAAGACGGTGGAGAGTACAACTCCGTGTTGCACGGATTTGTACTATTCTTTAGCCGTAATGGGACCAGTACCACCGATCAGCAGAAGATAGACAAAACCCTCTCCACATTCCATCCGGACAACATCCAGTCCTCGCAAAACTTTCGCCAGGAAGGATTCACGGAATATGCAGCGCTTATTGATGCTCTCCAGGTGGCCGAGGCGCAGGATAATATTCTGAAAAAGAACTTCTCCGTGCAACCCTTCGCGGGGGGCCCAAGTCATGAGGCCAATGCCGGTGCCTATAAGGTGCGCAAGCCCATCCACAAAAAGAGAGGCAAGAAGGGAAAGAAGGGCCCCAACTCCTCCAACATGGCCAAGCAACGCAAGGCGGTCAAGGGGGAGGGGAGGCCCCAGGACTGCTTCCGCTGTGGCTCCAAGACTCACTTCTCCAGGCAGTGTTTGGCCCCTAAACACGTCGTGGACGCGTTCAAGGCCAACAAGAAGGTGCGCGAGGCGCATCTTGTCCAGGTTGAGGCACCACTGGCGCCCGGAGCGGCGCCTGTGCAGAACGTCGCTCACGTAGTGGCGCAGGACGTAGCACAAGTGGCAGCACCCTCGGCGGTCCCCACGGACGCCGCTGTGCCCATGGAGGTCGAGCACGTTGTGCCCCCGCCGCCCCAGCTAGGCCCCTTGTCCATGATGATGGCCAACAAAGAGAAGCCCACTGACCTTGAGATACTGGCTGAGCTTGGTGGTTTCTTTGCAGAATCCACCTGAGCTCCTTTTTGTTGAGATGATTCCTTTTTCTGCAATAATCAGATACAATTCTTTTTCGATATGGTTGTAAGCTCTATGAGAGCATAACACTTATTTTCGGCGATTGGATGACATTTATTTCATTCATTTATTCCATTATTTGATTATGTGATGTTCTGAAATGTCTATGTGTTTTACTTACTTGATGTAGCAACTTCCTCGCTCCATTATATTAATTAGGCACTATATTTTAGAACGCGTGTGGCACCCAAATGGAGGAAACGTGCCTTGCTGATAGCGGCACCACCAATACCATCTTGAGAGAAACAAAGTATTTTGAGTCCATTACCAAAAACCCTGGTAACATAATGATGATCGCCGGCTGCGGTCTGAATGTAGTTGGCTCCGGAAGAGCAACTATCATACTCCCAAATGGAACAACTCTGATCATTGAAGAGGCATTGTTGTATCCGGAGTCGACTCGTACTCTCTTAAGTTTTAGAGACATCCGCGCAAATGGTTTCCATGTCGAAACCGATGATGATGAGGATGGAAAGGAGTTCCTCCTCATTACCAAGCGCGACGAAAATGGTAAACATGTTGTCGAAAGACTCCCTTCATTAGCTACTGGGCTGTACTACACTAAGATAGTAGCACCACCTATTTACACTACCCTTAAGACTGTCTTTAGAAGCTCCGAACTATTCTGCCTTTGGCATGATAGGTTAGGCCACCCCGGTCTTAGGATGATGAGAAATATAATTAACAACTCGAACGGTCATAATGTTAATGTGAAAAATTTCCCGAATCCCGATGATTTCGTGTGCTACACATGCGCTACGGGGAAATTGATCATTAGACCGTCCCTCCTAAAGGTGAAGGATGAACTCCCCGTGTTCTTGGAATGCATTCAAGGGGATATATGTGGTCCAATTCAGCCCCTCTCAGGGCCGTTTCGGTACTTCATGGTGCTCATCGATGCTTCCTCTAAATGGTCCAATGTTTGCCTGCTGTCAACAAGGAACCATGCTTTTGCAAAGTTGATCTCCCAGATCATACAAATAAGGAATAAATTCCCTGATTATCGTTTAAAGTCTATTCGAATGGACAATGCCGGAGAATTTACTTCAAAGGCATTCGATGATTATTGCATGGCAACTAGAATCAAACTTGAGCACTCCGTACCGCATGTCCACACTCAAAATGGACTTGCGGAGGCATTGATTAAAAGGATTAAATTCATTGCCGACCACTCCTTCGTGGTTGTAATTTACCAACTACATATTGGGGACACGCTGTGTTACACGCCGCTAATCTCATCAACTTTCGACCATCGCCTACAACATCCACTCTCCCATCCAACTTGTGCAAGGGTCGGACCGAAAATTTCCCACGTAGGTTCTACTGGTATATGTACCTATACCACCACCCCGTAGATCAGATGGGACCGCCCGTAAGTCGGGGATATACGTTGGTGAGATCGTGTCCATAATCGTTCTTGGACCCTTGACAGTGACCGCCGACGACCCGCTTTTTGATCGCATTTTTGTCGAGGATCTTTTCCCGACTTTGGGGGGAGGTAATCAACCCCTGGATGACAAAAGTCGAGAAATCACGTGGAAAGCCACTGGGATCCACGCTCATGACCGCACACTGTTGAGACTAATAGAGAAGTCCAAAAGATACTAGATTTGCACTCCCTAGCGAATCAACTGCCCGATCATTTTAGTGATTTAAAGACTGTGACAAAGTCGCATGTGCATGCACGCAATGCACTGGAAAGGGTTGAAATACCAAAGAAAAATGATGGTATACCCGCTCCTGCTCCAAGGCCTAAGAGGACGCGGATTCCGGTTTCTCAAATCCCAAGTACCCGGGGACGCCCGAAGAAAAAGGATAAGAGAGATTTATTACAGACTACCCCTGTTGAGGGGAGCCAGTTGAGACCTGACACGAGTACAGATATTTCAGTGCACGAAATTCCGGACTTGAACTTTCCTATATCGGAAATACCCAGTGAAGTTGTGTGCGCACACATCGGAGCGGAAAAGCTAAAGGACCTAGCTCCTGGATTGGGAAATCCGGTGGAGCAAGAGGATGTGCCTGATGCACTTCATGACGAAATGGCCATTAACTATGTTAATTCGGGCGAGTCATACAACCGATCCATGGCAAATGTCGACGTTAATTTTGCCAAGAAAATTGCCTCAATCATAGATCTTGACCCTGAGCCTAACACGCTCGCTGATTGCAAGAAAAGGTCGGATTGGAAAGATTGGTAGAAGGCAATTACCGCTGAATTATTATCGTTAAACAAAAGAGAGGTATTTGGACCTGTTTATCTAACTCCTCCCCACATTCGCCCTGTTGGCCATAAGTGGGTTTTTGTTCGAAAGAGAAACGAGAATAATGAAGTAGTAAGGTACAAAGCAAGGCTCGTTGCTCAAGATTTCACTCAGCGACGAGGTGTCGACTTTGAGGAAATTTACTCCCCAGTCATGGATGGAATTACCTTTAGATACTTGATCTCAATGGCAGTAAACATGGACTTAAAAATGAAACTAATGGATGTTATCACCGCTTACCTATATGGTAACTTGGATTCAGACATATACATGAAAGTACCAGAAGGTATCTCTGTCCCGAACCAGGATAGAGCAAACAGAGCTTATACAAAGGTTCACTTAAGAAGTCATTGTATGGACTAAAACAATCGGGTAGGATGTGGTATAATCGTTTAGCGATTTCCTTCATCGAAGGGCTACGCGAGAAATGAAGATTGCCCATGTGTTTTATACGGAGATCCTGTGATGGTTTCAGATTATCTCTGTACGTGGACGGTTTGAATATAATCGGTACACCTGACGATATTGATGAAGCGAGTTCCTACCTGATGTCGGAATTCGAGATGAAAGACTTAGGCAAAACCAAGTTCTGCCTCGGTCTGCAACTTGAGCATTCCCCTGCTGGGATTCTAGTTCACCAGTCGGCCTACACCCAGAAGGTGTTGGAACGATTTGGGTTTGAAAAGGCATATCCTTCTAAGACCCCGATGGTCGAAAGGTCTTTGCAGCAAGACAAGGACCCGTTCAGGCCTAAAGAAGAGGGGAAGGAAATTTTGGGACCGGAATTCCCCTACTTAAGTACAGTTGGCGCACTTATGTACCTCGCAAATTGTACACGACCGAATATTGCATTCGCCGTCAATTTGCTTGCAAGGTACAGTTCTGAGCCTACCAAGAGGCATTGGAAAGGCGTTAAGGACATCTTTAGGTACATACAAGGGACAAAGGACCTTGGCTTGTTTTACCAAAAGAACCAAGACCTATCTGTTGTAGGTTATGCAGATGCTGGGTACCTTTCAGACCCGCATACATCCAAGTCGCAGACTGGATATGTTTTCCTTTGTGGTGGAACAACAATTTCGGAAATCGCCTAAGCAAACTCTTGTCGAACCACTCCGAACCACCACTAAAATCATAGCATTATATGAAGCATCACGAGAATGTGTATGGCTTCACGAGTAGTCATCACATCCAGATGTCATGTGGACCGAACACAAACCCCAACAATTATCTATGAAGATAATGCCGCTTGTGTTGCACAAGTCCAGACGGGTTACGTGAAGAGCAATCTCACAAAGCATATAAACCCCAAGTTCTTCTATGCACATGAGTTGCAAAAAATGAACGAAGTGAAAGTCTTGCATACTAAGTCGTGTGAAAATCTCGCTAATTTGTTCACTAAATCATTGCCAGCATCTTCTTTCGAGAGATGTGTCCGAGGAATCGACATGATGAGACTTAGGGAGATGCAAGGTTCAGGGGGAGAATCTTCACAAACTCATCGCTGAAATCTTGATCCCGATGATTGAGTACTCAACTTTATAGTTAAGTGAATTGTACTCTTTTTCCCTTAGTGAGTTTTTATGAAGTTTCTCACATGAGGTTTTTAATGAGGCAATTCGTGCAACATAGCAAGAAGTATACCGTGTGCATTTCTCCATATTTTTCCCACTGGGTTTTTCGGAGTTTTAAGCCAAGATACCTGAGATAAGATAATCGGTGTGGCCTCTACCAGGCTAGGGTTAGGCCATATGAGTATCGTATCCCCCCTTAGACTATAAATAGAGGAACAATCTGTGTAAGAGAGTTTACCGAGAGAGTTTTCAATAAAGTTCACTTTTGTTCCCTGTGTCATCTACTTGTGTACTGTGTGTGTCTTCTCCTAATCTTCTTCTCCGGTGTGGAACGGCCTCGAGTCCGGTCAGTCGGCATTGGATGTTCCAACAAATCTTACAGTTGAGAGCTGACTAATAACCTAATGAACGCCCGATCGAGCTGTATCTCTGTTAGGCAAGCAGCCGTGTCCTATTTCCGGTGCTGTACTGGGTCTGGTGGGTTCACGTGCGTGCACCAACAACAGAGAAGAAGTGACTCGACCTTCCTCACCGCTCTGCCTGCTCGCCCCTCCCGTGCATGCTGCGCCTGCGCGACACGACGCTCCATTCTAGTATACCTTCCCAAGAAAAAAAAAATACCCTACGATTTTTGACCATTGGCGTGGTGGCCTCCATCCTGGCTGCCGGATAGCCCTCGACCGCAGAGCCTCGAGAGGTCGATTCGATAGGCCCATTCATTACGTCTAACGGAGTAAGTGAGCTTTGTTGCGGCAATACAATGTGATGGGCTTCGGAGTTGCTCCTCATGGGCCGGCTGGAGGGTGCGTCGGCCTTATGGCGGTGGTGGGTTTCTGCGCATTTTCCTCTCTCGTCCTCTTCTGTTCTGGGAAGCCGTAGGTAGGAGCACGGCGACAGAGGAGATGGGGAAGGGCGGCGAGCTGTGGGACGACTCGGCGCTGGTCGACGCCTTCGACCACGCCGTCGCCACCTACAAGGTACGCGCCCCTCGTCTCCCTTCGAGCCCCCCCTTGGTCGCTTTTACAAGGTTTCATACCTCACCCCCCACGCTGCTAGGGTTTAGGGTTTTTGGTAGCTTGGTTGAGGCGAAGAATTCGATTGGACCTTCTGGAGTCAGTCTGTGGTGGGGACGGTGGTTGGGGTTTGGATTGGCGTGGATGGATGGATGGACTGCTGAGTCGAATTTCTTGCTGCTGTTAGGAGTCTGTATATACGGCGTAAATGGAATTGTGCCCTTTCTGGTTCAGGAGTAGATGTACTTCTCCGTGCATTTCTCCTTGGTTGGATGACTAGCCCGTTTGAAGATTCATCTTTACTACTAGTAGTTTATGTATGTTGAAGAACGCTGGGGTTCTCCCACGTTTATGCGAATTGTTGGACTGCTTTGGGCTAATTAATTGTGGTGGTCTGTAGGCGATGCATGGCAAGAACAAACATGCTGCTCAATCTGAGAAACAAGAGTCCGTAGATGTACCTGCTTCTGCTTCTGCTGCTGCTGTTGCCGTTGCCGCTCAGGAAGAACCTGTCTCTACAGACGGAGCAGATGAGTAAGTAGACGGTTTCTTGTTGCTTTATTTTGCTTCTAATATTTGTTTTTCCTGTTAATACTGATCGGGTAGCGATTACTCTATATGCAAATAAATAAAACTCTTACTATGTCCGTTGAAAATTTAAATCTATGTACAAAGGCAGCACTCTGTTCATGTCTAACTATCTTTAGTTCTCAGTTTTCTACTAGAGCGAATTTTATTGATGTGAACAGTTCAACTGTAAGTGTGAGATTCATGTTATGCAACCACCCACCGGCTCGATTACGTATGGTTAGGAACTTAGAATGAAGGATTTAACTTGGTACTAGTTTCTTGGTGATCTCTGCTATCTGTTTCAGTTATATTACTCGCCAATTGCTGCTCAACTTCTCATCCATGAATAAGTCACTAGTGTATCGTTCAAAGTGCATGATGCCAACTTATTTTAGTGAATTGAAAATTTTAGACTTCAGGCTTGTTTGGCAGCTCATTTCTCCCCGTTGCCACATCTCGGTTTCTCCATGACTGTCCACGAGGAGAGCTAGAGACGACAGGACGGAGGCAGCTTGGAATAGCGAGTGATGCATGATGTGTTGTTTTTATCGTTTCTCAGTTAGAAAAAAGAGGGTTGGACCTCTTTCTTCAATACTTAAAAAAAACACAGTTTTGGTAATACCATGGTTTATAGGACTACAGTATTAGTTAGAACCAAAACACCTCAAATTATTTTAAGCTGCGGTATTTTTAGAAACTGCAGTGTTCTCTGAACACTTCAAAAATACAGAGCTACCAAGTGGGGCCTCATTTTTTATTTTTTCCTTAAAATGTATGAAAAGGTGATGGCCTACCTTTTGCCCATTTTCACCTAAACCTGTTTTGTCCTTTCCATTCGCAATTTTCCTATATCTACACCATTTAAAATACTTGCTTTATTGTCTTGGTGCTCTGTTTGTCTGGGAATTGGTTAAGCATTGCTTTGTTTGTGAAGGCGATTAGATAAAGACAGCAGCTGCACTACCTTACCCGTTGATCAAACGGTGACACTACAGCAGCCTTGTGAAGAAAGTAAGATCACTGAGCAAGCTCCTCTTCAACAAACTGATGTGGACAAAAAGACACATGTCTCAGAATGTAACGCGTACTCCTCAGATGTTAATGATACTGAGAAACTGGATAGCTCAAACCGGCAGACATCGGACTATAACGAATTACTCAGGAAATACTATGAACTTGAGGTGCAAAGCCGGGAAGTTCTTGAGCAACTCCATCAGACAAATTACTGGAATTATCAAATCCCTGGACAATCTTCAGCATACCAACAGGAGCAAGTTCCTGCCTATAGTGCCACAGCACCTGATCCATATACTTCAATCACTCAACCCTCATGCTGCTCTTTGAATGTCCCCATGGTGTCAGTCTCCTGTTGTTCAACTGGACAGCAAAGCGGTGATTCCACTGGAGGCTGCAGCATATCATTGACTTGTAAGTGCCTAGTTTGGTTAAGCTTGTGTCTATGTTTTGTTCGTCTGTTACATGAACTTTTAACACTGCCCATTGCATTTTAATGAATTGCATGATATAATTCATCTCTAGGTGATCAATGCCCTGGAGCAAGCACCACATATCCTACTGGTGCAACCTTCGTGCAGCTCCCAGCGAAGGTGTCTAATAATGATGATCAAGTTGCTAAAGCTGCAAAGCTAGCTGCTGAAGGTGCCATGAATTTCATGAGAACTACAATATCTGGAGATCCTGGCTCCTTTCCAAGTAAGCATTTTCTCATGTGGAAGTGATGGTAGTTCATCTAGTGTGCTTGTTCAGTTGACATTTAAACTTCTTTATTTTTAGAACTAGACATATTAAAGTTGGGAAAAGCTATATTTGCTAGAAGAACTTAATAGCTAGTTTTGTTCTTGCACTCCCAATTTTACTCATATTATGCAGTTTAGGTGACTGTAGATCACACCATGAGCTTTCTTTCAACTTCCAACTCTATCTAGGATTGTACACATTCTGGGCCTGTTCCTGTAATCCTTTTTTAAATCCCATTTTAGAAATTCTATTAGTGATTATTGCTTTTAATTTTGTTATTATGTTACTTGAATGCAAAAACTCACATTAATTGAGTGAATGTTCATCAACCTGAGACTATAACATGCTAATCAGTTCCATGGCATTCTCTTGAATATACATAGGAAATGAAGGTGAAACTAGGAAGGAGAATAACACAACTGTGGGCATGCACCCAAATTTCGACGCCACAGGAGCAGACAGTGATCTTACTGTTGTATTAAATGCATGGTATACAGCAGGATTTTACACTGGCAGGTAATCCTTGAACTCTCTATTTTTCACATATACTTTGTGATTCTTGGCTAGCACCTGGTTGTTCCAGTTTCATAGCCGAGGAATATGTGGGCTGGATAATTTGCCTTAGGTCCTGTGCACTTGATTTTACATTTCTGCAGTGGGTCATGTCATTTTGCCCCATATTTTCTCATTAATCTGAATTTCCTAAACCTTACAGGTACCTCATGCAACAATCCATGAAAAATTCCAGAGAAAATTGACTCTACCAAAAGCCAGGTGGAGGCTGCCCAAGGTTCTATTTTCTTCTCGAAGAACTGAGATATGTATTGAAGCTTTTGTCAGAATGGAACATGCATGGAGTTCTGCACACATTGGTTTATGCTAGCCAGTGCATCTTGAAGCAAGAATTATGGTATACTTACATATTATTATGCTGTGATTTGACATTAAAGGTCTGTTGCGTTTGGATGTGTGTGGAGTGGGACTGGCTCAACCCCTATCAGAAGTCCAAATGGGTGAAGATGATGCGTTGATGATTTTGTAACCCAAATTTGTCAAATAGCCAGTATCAATATAAATTATTGTAGTGGAGAACTTAGTGAACCCACCCCTCCAGTAAGTGGTTGTATTGTTATGTAACCATGATGCCGAATGAGAACTGTTAATGTGTAATCCTCGTTCGGCAGGTAGCAATTGGTGCCATGTTGCATAGCTTACATCTGTGTCTGCTCTAAGGCAGCTTCCAATCTTGACAGGTGGATGCAGAATTGAGCCGCATGTGACCAGAAAGGTTTGGCTTCTACAACCTGTCCATGCATAAAGTTTGCTGTGAGGCTGCGATGTTTGCAAATGGGTTGTGAAATGGTTTGAAACCTTAGCAGCAATTTTTTTTTTTGAAGTAAAACCTTAACAGCAAATTGGTTTGGTGCGGTTGGGGTTAAAGATCAAATGGGCTGGTGCGGATTGGTTCATATAGATTAATTTGTGGGTTGTTTTGGTGTGGTGGTGAGGTGATCTTGATGGTGCACTGGGGCGGGTCTTGTGCGGATGCATTCAATATAGGGATTGGGTTTGGTGATTTGTCTCTTTCCATGACAGCTCAAACAGAAGAAATTCCAGGGAACCGGAGGCCGGCTCGTAGCTGTTAGAATTTGTCTACTCCGGAGGCCGGCTCGTAGCTGAGATCAGAGCATCTCCACTCATAGCAAGACCGAAATCCGGCGATAATTTTTGCAATTTTTGCTGGATTGGGTGAATATTTGGCCTGGGGATCCACGAACTCCCAGCCGCCACCCAAGACCTGCCCCCGCGTCGAACAGAAATAAATTTTTGCAATTTTTGCTGGATTGGGTGAATATTTGGCCTGGGGATCCACGAACTCCCAGCCGCCACCCAAGACCTGCCCCCGCGTCGAACAGAAATTGGCGACAATTTTTATGCTTATGGAGGGGGCTCGTTCGCTGTAGCATAGCTGCTCTCTGCATATATACACCGATGTACCTATATCAAAAGAGTGTCTTGTGTGGTTGTTGCTCATTCACAACTCACCAAGGTCGTCACCACCAGTCCACAATTGGGCGGCCATGGCTTTACCTCCATGGGTTCGCCTTCTGCTGGTCCTGGCAGTCGTCCCTGAGTGTCATGCTCGCCAACTTGTTGAAGGCGTCGATGGCAGTGTGGCCACCCAGCCCCTGCGGCCATCTGTAATCTCGTGCTCAACTGCCGGCAACTACAGCGACGGCAGCCCGTACCATATGAACCTCAACCAGCTCCTGTTGTCCATCCCCATGACTGTCGACTCCGACGGCTTCTTCAAGGGCACCTTCGGCGAGGCAGGCGGTGAGGCCTTCGGCCTCTTCATGTGCTACTCCGGCGACAACAACGCCGAGTGCCAGGACTGTGTCGATCGTGCACCTGATGGTATCATGAAGTTGTGCCCCCACAGCCGGACGGTTCGCGCCGTCTACGACTCTTGCTCCCTCCAATACTCGGATAAGCCATTTTTCTCCGTTGCTGACCTCTCCATCGCTGCTCGAAGTTGGAACGACAGAGCCCCTGACCAAACTTGGGACGACAGAGGCGTACTCGTAGGGTACGTCGTGAACACGGCTGGCTTGAGCCAGACAAGGTTCAACCTGATTCGTCGGCTCGCGGTGAAGGCCAGCAAGGCGGCCGTGCGGATCGCCGAGGGCACAGAGCCTTTCACGGATAGGCAATGGATGCGGGCGGTGGTGCAGTGCACGAGGGACCTGCCGCCGAGCGAGTGCACCCGCTGCCTCTCCTACTACGCCGATCAGCTGCCACGGATGTTCCCGAACAACAGCAGCGGCGCCATCAAAGGGTCGAGCTGCTATCTGCGTTACGCCATCTTCGCCAACAAACCGCAGAAGGTGCGGGTGCAGCTGGAGAGATACAAGTATAGCGAGAAATATGAGAAAGAGATGGCCGAGACTGAAAATTATAATGAGAGGAGGATGGCGTCGGATCGCACAATACGACAGCGAAAGTTGGCCATCACTTCCAGCATTGCCATCGTCTCCGTGGTGCTAGTGGTTTGTCTGATCGGCATTTTGTTTCAGTTCCTGAGGTACCGGTGGCGAAGATGGGTGGCAGTGGGCAGGGTTGCCATGGGGTCGTTCCTGGAAAAAATGCAGAAACAGGTGGAAGAACTGCAGATACAGGCAGTGGCCTACTGCCGCGCCAAAAGCATATATCAAGACGAGCTGGAGCAAGGGACAGGGCCCAGGCGATTCACATACAATGAGCTTGCGGCTGCCACCAATGGCTTCTCCAATCGCAACAAGTTGGGTGAAGGTGGTTTCGGGTCCGTTTACCGGGGGTTCCTCAATAAAACAAATCTTCACATCGCTGTGAAGAAAGTGTCCAAGAGCTCCCGTCAGGGCTGGAAGGAGTTTGTTTCTGAGGTGAAGATCATCGGCCGGCTCCGGCACCGAAACCTAGTGCAGCTCCTTGGATGGTTCAATGGCGGCAAGGACGATGATCTTCTGCTCGTCTACGAACTGATGCCCAACGGCAGCCTGGACGCTCACTTGTACAAGCCAAACCACCTGCTGCCATGGACAGTCAGGTATGAGGTCGCGCTTGGCCTCGGTTCCGGGCTGCTGTACCTGCACCAGGAGATGGAGCAATGTGTCGTGCACAGGGACATCAAGCCGAGCAACATCATGCTGGACGGGTCCTTCAATGCCAAGCTGGGTGACTTCGGCCTCGCCAAGTTCGTCTGCGACGGCCGGGCCTCCCTCACAACGGATGCAGCCGGGACGCTCGGGTACATGGACCCGAAGTGTGTTTTCTCCGGCACGGCCAGCATGGAATCCGACGTGTACAGCTTTGGGGTTGTCCTGCTTGAAATCGCCTGCTGCCGAAGGCCAGCCGTGGCCCGAGAAGATGATGAGGGATCCTTCATCCACCTGGTGCAGTGGGTCTGGGAGTCGTACTCTGAAGGGACCATCCTCGAGGCAGCCGACGCGCGGTTGGACGGCAAGTTCGACGAGCAGGAGATGGAGCGCGTCATGGTGGTCGGTCTCTGGTGTGGGCAACCCGACCCTGGCCTGAGGCCGTCGATCAGGCAGGCCGTCAGCGTGCTGCGGTTGGAGGCACCGCTGCCAAGCCTCCCCGCGAACATGCCGGTCCCAGCCTACATGATGCCGTCACCGGCTGATGATTCGCTTGGTTCCTCAGTTACCATCGGTGGCGTCGGCAGCAGCAGCGGTGGGGTCGGCAGCAGCAGCGGCGGCGGCGGCGGCGGCAGCGAAGATGCCAGCACGACTCAGTCAACTCGAAACAAAGTTGAATAGATGGCAGTTGCACGGCCGATATGGGCTCTAATAGGATCGTTTCAGGTTTTTTTAATGGTGTCTTTATGTTAGTGAATTGCGTGATGCCGCTCGGTGGAGTTCGTCTCTTGCGTGCCACGAGCTGTAGGATGCAGCAGCTTGTGTCGACCGCAAGAGTTCTACCGATGTGCACCCGGACCCAGAGTCTGACAAGGACACGGGGTGAATCTGCAGTCTGAGCTGAAGAATAGCATGAGTGTCCGTGGGGGGAACCGTGGGCCGGGTAATTTGGGCCGTGTCCGGATGTAACACCCAGCATTTAGAAATTAACCAAGGGTAGAAATAGGAGTCTGATCAATTGCATGCATTCATCTATAAAATCTGGTTAAATTTTTCATCAAATAAAAACCTAAAAAGATCAGAGTTTCTTTCACTATCTAGAGATATAAAAATAGCTCTTTATAGTGATTGCTATAAATTTTGACATGACCTTTAGGAATTAATGAGTTTGGGGGGATAATTTGAATTTAAATTTGAAATTTAAATCACTTGGAAAATATTTGAAAATTAGAAGTTAGTAATATTAAATTGTTTTCCAAAATTATTTAGTAGTATTGTTTGATTATATTAAATATATATTAAACAATAATAAGAATTTAAGACAAATAACTAAGTAATTTACATAAGAAATGAATTCTTATTTCTTTTCTTTATTCCATAACAATAATACAAAGGAAGATAAATTCCTCAAATAAAAATATTACAGAAAGTAAATTATAATGAAATAAAACTTTATTAAATTATAAGAATATTATTAAAAGATTCTTTATAAAGAATAAATAGAAGATTACAATAAAAACCTGGACTACCTATCTACTTCTATACTAAATCTTGAGTTTTTAGATCCTTGTTCCTGCAAAATAAAAAGTCAACTCAAAAAGAAATAAGTTGTTAGCTGGTTAGTTTTACTCTCAGTGGAGAACAGTGTAATGCATTATTCTTATTACCTCATTGAGTGAGTTAAAGGGGCAAATTTCACCAATGTATAATATCTGTTCTTTTAAGCAAACAACTTCAGATCAACATCACTAGCTCAATAAAAGGGGCAAGTTTATTAGTATAGTAACTAGTAAAAGGATAAGAAGTGAAAATAAGTTCACTTGATCTAACCCAAATGAGCCAAACAGTAAAGCAGCTCAATCACCAAACTGCATGCAATATGCTGTCGATACAACAGCAGGATCTCCATCAGACAAAAGGGGATCACACTGCCACATCATTGCTGTTGGGCATCTTATTCCCTCAACACAGTCCCAAGCACACAACCAAGAACACACTAAACTTGCCAAATCACCAACACATCCACAAGCCCAGACACACAATCAACCACCAAATCATTCACATGATGGTGACATAAGGAGGGGGTGGTGCGGGAGGATAGCAAGGACAACTACAAGCTCACAGGAGCAAGGAGGAGCAGGACCAGTACCAGTAGGTGCCGAACAAGGTCCATGGAGTGATCAAGCCACCAAGATTAAGCAACCAAGATCAAGTCACCAAGATCAAGCCAGCAAGATCATCCAACACAACAACATCACCAACAATTAAGCTGTGTGCTAAGTCTATACAAAACCATCACATGGTAAATCTGATCTAATTTATCAAATCATGTGTTGTTTCATATGTAATCTTCTTAGAAAAACACCCAAGTGAGATGTATCCATCCTAGAAGAAAATCAATAAAGCTAATAATCAATCTTTGCAAACCACACCAAGATCTTAGCATGTACATCACCGATCTTGGATAAAAACCCCTATTTTTTACAACCAAATATACAAGCAGCCTTAAATGAATATTTCTGGGGACATCTTTTGAATAGAAGCACCTTATAAATCATTACATCTTAAGAATGCATCTTAAACAGTAAGGATCTATCATATTATCCTTACAAGGGACTATCAAATTAATTTCCCAAGCACTATAGGAATCATACCTAGAGATTATCCATCAAAGATTACCTAAGAAGGGAGGCAGCAGATAAAAACATATGTTTTTACATAGCCTTGCCTCAGACCAGCATCACATGCCAAATGAAATCAATAGGTATCGTAGGCTAATCTATCTAGTAGAGTTTTTCAACTCTTATTGACACCAAGCCACTCTAGAACACAATAGAAAATAGCCCACTATCAGAATAAAATCTTGTGTACCATTCCAAGGAAGGTGTCACAAAGATTCATTCTAACCAAGCAAATTCTACAAAGAGATTTCATAATCAAATTCTTTCAAAAAGTTATTCAATCATCTTCCTAATATAGTAATTAGGAATCATTTTGTTTTGCATAAAGAAACTATCAACAGAGGCATCAATAGTAATTGCACAGGAAGCCGACTACAAGTTCTAGTACTGAAACAAGTTAATCATCACCAATAACTAGATATCAATCTAGATCAGAGCCATAGCAGCACCAATTTTACAAGTGATAATAACACAATATCAGATAAAATTCATCTAACAGGGCCACTATTATCAATTCCAAGTCCATCAATATACAATAATTCTGCACAGTCTAATCATTACTCATAAATCGTTCATAATCAACACAAAAGGGCAGAACCCTAACACAAAATATGAACCCTAATTAGGGATTCCTCACTGTAAGCACACATACGATAGAAAGAGAGGCAGAAGGGGAATAAGAAGGGGAGCAGAAGAACGTACCCGAAGTCCTTGCTAGGTTATAGAAGAGGAAGCAGGGTGGCCGGCAATGAGGTCCACGGCGAACGGGGAGCACCGAAGGCGCTTCAACCCGCGCCAGGCCATGGGACGCGGCGGACACAAAAACACGAGCAACCCTAGCGGCACCACAGGGCCACCAGAGCCACGACACAGCATCACCAGGAGCGGCGGAGCACCATATCACTGGCAACCACCAAACCCTAGGGTTCGGTGTGGAGACAGCCTGCCTAGGAGAGGGTCCTAGAGTCAAATCGAACATGACCAGTCAATAGAGCGGCTTCGTCTACCTCATCACGCACCACAGCGGCGGCTGGTGAGGCCCGTAGGTGCCGGAATCGCACGACGACGGTGCCGGCAGCGTGGCGCCACAGTGGGGCGAGGGAGAGGAGAGACGCGAGCGTGAGAGAGTGAACGAGGTGTGTACTGGGTCGGTACGGTCCATTACCCCTCAGGGTAGTGAGTTTGACTAGCCCATGTGGGCCGGGGCCGACTGGGTCAGCCCAATGGGCTTGGCCCAGAATTTAAAAGAAAATCTAAATAATTTAGTAAAAGACCAAAATAACCCTAGGACTTAAATAAGTCCTAAGAAATAAAATAAAAAATCCTAAAAATACAAATAATATATCTATGAGTTCACAAAAATATAAGCTACCCAATAAATTAAGAATTCTATTTTTAGTAGAATAAATTTAGGTTAAATATTTTTATAATATATATTCCTTAAGGAAATTTTATAAAAATAAATAAAATTAGTATAGTACTTTATAAAAATACTAAATTGCTAATTAGATTAGTAAAAATAAAATCTTAGAAATTTAAATGATTATTCTTAATAAGAATATTAAGAAAATAATAATAAGAGTTAAAAATAAATAAATAAATTTAAGCTCTTATATTATTATATTATATCATAAAAATATTAAATATAATATTTATAAAATTTTAGGAATTAACCATTAAAAAATTCTTTTTATTAAATAAAGGAATGTAAGAATTAATAAGGTGGGTAAAACACACAAAGAAAATAACTAATAAATGATGCATTGCATTACTATGCATAATCATTATTGCTTCTTTAAATATTCTTTACCGGGCAATAATGGTGTTCTGTAGAAATAGAAGCTCAAGGCCGAGTGCAAGCATCCGACTTCACTACCTTGTAGTCACAAGGCAAGTTCATCACTTGCTCATGTCCTTTTGATGACTCTTTATCAAAATTAATGCAAATTGTGTGTTACCATCTATGTTTTGAAGAAAAGAAAGAAAATACTATTTTCAAAAATAAATAAAAATGTTATTATCATCCTAAGTGATGGTAAATATAAGATTGGCAATGGAACTTAGGGTTCCAATTGCATGAGATCCACCATAGGAATTGATAACCCATGACATCAGTGATTCTAGCGCCGTATAATACGCGTTAACCATGAGATTTGGAATGGGACGGAGAAGTCAGCTATATCTTCTTCCTCTCGCATATAGCCGGATGCGTGGGTCGTGGCTGTTATTCTTGTAGCGTGCATTAATTGGTAATTCGTAGAGGATAAGCAGCATATGGGTGGGAACCCTCAACGTCCCATGATGGCATCTGAACGATATGTATTAACCATTGTTTTAATTCAATGTGTGGGCATGGTGTACACCAAGGAGACATGCGGGGTCGCGAAGGGGAAGTAATTGGATTGGATCACCTACTGGGCCCCACATCACAAAATTATGGACGGGAAAGTACGTCTGGTTGTCGAGGAGTTGATCTCATGGGTAAAGCAACACACCTCTGTAGAGTGTAAGAACTATAACTTGTTACTCCCTGTTCTGGGAAGAAACTGCGAACGCGGGAGGAAAGGAACTCCATGAAGTTCTGGTCAACCTATGAAGTCTCATGGGATAATTTTTAATAATAAAATCAATCTTTGAAGAAATGTTTATAAAAACTACATAGTGCCAATAACTGATAGTCCGAGGTGGTAGATAGTGCATCAAACTTCCCACCTTGCATATAATGAAAATTTCTGGGTAACACTATTGCTCACTCTTTCCTTTCATCCCCGGCTTAGAATCTGAGGATCCAGAAGACACTCTAATGTATGCAGCTGAAGGACAAGAGGATGTCTACTACGAGGAACCAGATCTATCCGTAGGAGTGGAAGGGGTGGACTATGAGATACGCTATGGAGTGGAGGGCAACGAGTCCGAGTAGTTGCCTTAGTTAATAGTAAACCAATTGAGCCGAGCAACATAAACATAATAAGTTGTTGAGCTCAATTTTGGGTATGAGTTTGAAAATTTAAACTTCCGCTGAAAACTATTTAAGTTTGGTTTGTAAGTTTGAACCACTTGAAGTACTGAACTTCTGGTATTGTAATAATAATGAAGTGTGTATGTTCGTAATATGGATCCGCAATGTTTCTATTGTACCACTCCGAGGGATGTGATATTTACGGAACGATGTTGTGTGGATGTCATGTCAACGACTATAGTGTACTACACATGCAGTGGTATGCTGGGTCACCACACCGGAGGTGAGCCACCTTGTTGGGCCAGGAATTTCGGGTGGCCCCAGTGATGAGGGAAGCAGCGTCTCGAGGTCGTGGGCCACTGAGAGAGAGTTGGCCCATGAAGCGGAAGTGGGGTGTCTTGGGCGAAACAGGGCCCAGTCGGCAAGATCCTTCCCACCCACTCATCCACCACTACTTAAGTGGATGTGGCTAAGGAAGGTAACCCTAGATATTTCCGTAGGGTTTCTAGTGCCGCCACATGACATCCGCAGAAACTTGTCCATTGCCAAGATCCTCCTCTTTTCCCCACATCCCATCTCCGGTGAGCCTTCTCCTCGCTTGGTGGCGATGGATCGACACTGGGCAAACAACAACTACAAAGGAAAGCGGCCCTTCGAGGAGATGGTAGGATGCAGGGAGTATGGCAGGCATAATTGAAAGAGCATGTGGGCCCCCATGTATGGTTTTGGTAATTAATGACAATCTCTATGGAATAATGTTTTCATTGAGTTACACTTGTAGGAATTTTCCATTCGCATCGCTTGGAGCATGTGTTGGCTTCAAGGTAGAAGAAATGAAGAAGAAGAAGAAAGTGAAAAAGATCAAGTGTTGATCAAGGATTCAAGGAGTGACCCGAGATTGGTCAAGTGAGAGTTGGGCCTATAGCAAGTGTGTATTGATGAGTAAGATGGAGTGATACCTCATGTATATCTTCAAGTCACCAACATAATAAAGAACGAAGATATGAAGAAGAAGAATAAAGAAAATAAGATCGAGGGTGTCTTGAATAAGAAGATAGAGTTCCTCATGTGTATCTTCAGGACATCATCCAAATGGAGTTAGAAGAAATGTTGTGCAAGCTAAAGACGAGCCATATATAGAATATCTCATGCTCGAAGCTTGTCATCCTCGGTGATCATGGATCGATGAAGACAAGGTCAAAGTAAAAGGTTTCCCCATGTTGTATGAGGGAGAAACTTGCAAGTCTTCATCAAGCGAGTGCGTGCAAGAGCAATCAAGAAAGGTGTTCCATCTTAAGAAGGACAAGATAGTCTACATCAAGTTCAAGTGTAATATGCGCAAGGCAAAGGTATGATCTTGATAGAGTTTCCTTCTTACCGGTCTCGTGGTGTTAGTTGGGGAGACCGATTTATAGGTTAGATAACCATACTATCAAGAGGGGCTCTCAAGTGAGTAACTCAATCATATCTTTCGGAGAGATCTCAAACCTTTGCATACTTAGCATCATCCTTTCTTGATTGTTATTTGGGTCTTATCCATGTGAGGTTCTAGAGCTTGTGGTAATATTCATAACAAGCTCTACTTCATCAAAAACGGATTTCCCTTTATATCTTATTACGTTTTTGATCTTTGAGATTTTCCAGTTTCTCACCAAGGGAGGTGTCTCACATTATAATACATGAAATATTCTCACTTGGTGGCATACAATATTTTCAACAAAATATTGGATAGTTGGGTAGCTCTTGCTGTCCTATTTCCAACAAAATTGGTTTCGTGTCAATCGGAGTTTCCAAACTCTAGATATCGCCATTTGAAGTTTGCCTCTTATTTGGTTCTGACCGGATATTTGGCCAGAATCTCCGTTGTATACTGGTAGACCAGAATATCAGGACTGAAAAGTCCAGAGTCTCCGGTGTGCTCAGGTCCGGAGTTCCTGCCAAGTCTCCGGTGGGAGCATCAAAACCTGGCCCTTGAAATTCTATACAGGGGTCCGGATATGGTCCAGAGATGGAACGGAATCTCCGGTGTGAGATATGTGCAGACCGGAGTCTCCGGTGTGGAAACCTCCCAACGGTCAGAAATCAGTGGGACTATAAAAAGGGGCCCTTCTTCCCCAATGAGCTTACCCGAGTTTTGCAAGTCTTCTCCTCCATTCTTGACCTTCTTGAGCTTGCTTCCCTTCAATCTCTCCTATGTTTCTTGCATATAATTTAGGGATTTGAAAGAGGAGATCTAGATCTACAACCCCACTAATCATTCTCTCCTCTAAGTGAGGGGAACATATTGGGATCTAGATCTTGGAGTCTTTTGTGGATTTCCTCCACTGTTCTTCCTCTCCTATTCCCCCATAAGATTTTGTAGATTTGGTGGAATTTGGGAGAGAAGGATTTGAGAACTTCTTTTGTTTTTTCCATTGCATTTGGTGCATCAGTTTGAGTTCTCGGTGAGGATTTGATTGAGTGAAAATTGAGAAGCTTTTTACTCTTGGGTTCTTAGAACCCTAGACGGTTTGGTTGTTTTGCAGGGTTGTGGATTACTTGGGGCCTCCAATTGAGTTGTGGATATTTCCCCAAGCTTGTTTATTGGGAGCCTCCAATTGAGTTGTGGAGAAGTGCCCCAACCTTGTGAGAGGTTTCGGATTGCCACCGACAAGTGCACCGATAGTGGAAGTGTGGATCGGTCCTGTTGGGGTGAGATTCACAGGATAACAAGGGAGGCCTTTTGTGGCGTTGGTGGTTTGATACCACCCCCTCTCCAAACGAGACGTACTCCATGTTGGGAGGAACTCGGTAAAATATCGTTGTCTCTGCGTGCCTTGATTATCTCTATATCCGAGCCCTTACTTATGAACATTACTTTGTGATAGCCTTCATGCTTGAAGTCTATATCTTGCTATCACATAGTTTCTTGTCTTTCTTAGCATAAGTTGTTGGTGCACATAGGTGAACCCTAGTTGTTCTAGGTTTTGTGCTTGACAAAGTAAACGCTAGTTTAATTATGCCTTTATTGAGCCACTCTCGGAAATGTTTTTAACCGTCTATTCACCCCCCTCTAGGCGGCATCTGTATCCTTTCAATAATGAAGAGCAACGTCGGCGGTTGGGATGTTACTTCTAAAACAAAGAGGATTTGCGGCACAGTTATCATACAAGCAAGAAGAGCTCCGTCGGCAATAGCGGGAGTGTGGGGACACTCCTGACTAGCAGTGTGAAGACAACCGCTATCAAGAGGACATGCGTGGTGCCCAGTCCCATGGAAGCCGTGGGAGGGACCACAGTCGCCCGCCCATGCGAAAGAAGGGGAAGGGTGCCAACAAGACACGCATGTAGGAACAGCAGAGCGAAGGGGCAGTGTAGAACGACTCAGCAGTCGTGGATGTGGAATAGGAAGAAGCAGCAAACATCACATGCTTTAAGTATGGGAAGTTGTGGCATATGCATGCCGATTGTACATATGAAGTGTCCGGCATCAAATGCTAACAAGATGGGCACCTCGATGTGTACCATGGTTCTGAATTCGTAGGAGGACATGTGGACCAGCTTTGGGCAAGAAGGACATGATTTTTCTGCTTCGAAAATCCAGAGGTAGAGATGGAGAAAGCAGTCTTCAGTTCCGCTCTGGTGCACATAGAGAAGAACTCCCTATCGACGGAATAAGTCGAAGAGGAATTCAAGGATCTGGTTCACAAGGCCTAGGACTGGTGACACTTATTGGGTTCCCATGACTAGTATATCTGGTGCGGATCAAAACCAAGGCCCAGCAGGCCCAAGCAAAATGAAGGATCCTAGAAGCATTGATGGCTCCAAAAAGCATCATCTTTCTCCGCGTTTACACATTGTTTTTTGTCAATCAATTGACATTATTATCTCTTGATTTGCCACTAATCACTAATTATTGCAAAGATATGCAAATCATTTCTTTGATTTATTTTATGCAGGAAACCACACTTTTATTGTGGAATCTGGAGTCATAAATGATGATTTTCAGGAAGTTTTGACGACCAAGTATTCTTGGAGCTGAAGCCAGGTCGCAGCCAGCGTGGCAACCACTAGTATGGGCACGCCCCGCTGATGACTGCAAGTGCACATATCGTTTGTAGCTAGTTTCAAAATAAAGATATCGATCCCACAGGGAGCAGGAGTCTGAAGTCTAAATAACTCTTGAACTAAATACTGAAATATTAATGCTAAATAACGTTCTAAGTAACAAGATAAAATGCGAGTTTTGTGTAAAAGATATTTTTGGTTTTTCAAATAAGAGAACAATAAGTAAACTAAAGCTGTAAATAAACAAGAGCATGAGAGTATGATTACGAAAGTCTGCAAGATGATGGAAAGAGTTCTCAGGGAGTAGTGGATCCACCGCTAGTAATCAAAAAGAGCGATCAAAACTATTATAATGAATAAGACCATTATGATATGTTTGGGAGGAGCTCCTTATATGGACGGATAGGCAGTAACCACTACACACATCATCCTCATAACCACAGCAGACAATAACCGACAACCATCGTGTTACTGCGCTATTAAGGGACTTTACCCCATAGGATGTATCCCATGGCATGGACAATGTTTAGTGAATTCTCCTCGTTTCCCAAGTTGATACGTAAGGAATGACAACAATTTTATAGTCAACGTAAGTGTTATCATCCCTCCGTCTACCAACAGGTAGTTCCCTCCATCTAGTCCTCAATGAGGCAAATATTGAGTGGCGCACTTCACCCAACATCAAGATGAAGAAATCTAACACAGACACATAATTAACAATATCACATAATAATCTTTATCTTAGTTCAATCACATACTAGGGTTTCTCCATCTCCCCAAGAAAAAAGTAAACTACTCACACATGAAGGCAATCAACATAACGGATATAATATGGATGAAGTATGATGATACAATTGAGAACGAGTGCAAATCCAAGATTTAATCTAGAATTACAACAAGTAACCAAAGGGGATTGGTGATCTAGACGTTGTTGATGAAGAAGATGATGTAGATCGATGTGGAGGCCTTCAAGATCCTAGTCCCTTCTCCTCTTATGTGATGGTGTAGATCTAATTGGAGGAGGATATGGAGGTGGCACGGCGGCAGGGCTCCACCATGGTGAAGAATATGGATTGGTGGCTCTCTCTTGGCTCCTCCCCTCTTTATATAGGCCTTGGGTGTGCCCTAGGGTTCCCCCAATACCGTCATATGACTTTGGGAAGGTTCTGGAACTTCCGGGGGTGAAATCCCGTCGTTTGCGACCTTTTTAGCAAATCAACATCATGGATAGAATATGGATGAAGTATGATGATACAATTGAGAACGAGTACAAATCCAAGATTTAATCTAGAATTACAACAAGTAACCAAAGGGGATCGGCGATGGAGACATTGTTGATGAAGATGACGATGTAGATTGATGTGGAGGCCTTCAAGATCCTAGTCCCTTCTTCTCTTGTGTGAGGGTGATGGTGTAGATCTGATTGGAGGAGGCTATGGAGGTGGCACGACGGCAGGGCTCCGTCGTGGTGGACAATATGGATTGGTGGCTCTCTCTTGGCTCCTCCCCTCTTTATATAGGCCTTGGGGGTGCCCTAGGGTTCCCCCAATACCGCCATATGACTTTGGGAAGGTTCTGGAGCTTCTGAGGGGCGAAATACCGTCGTTTGCGACCTTTTTAGCAACTATACGACCGGAATTTTTATTCCCGCCGTATAGTTGCTCGTTAAACCTTATGTCCTCTTTCGTATTTTGGTCGTCATTTCTTCATACGAACTCCATTTTGGGTCCTTGAGCTCGTTGGATTCGTCTCGACGAAGGATACAACCTAGTGGCCTTGGATCTTTATTTTGAGAAGTTGGAAAAATCACTTTTTCAACCTCTCAAATGGCTACGTCTGGTCCCTGCAGCTCCTCCATATTATGCTCTCTTTGTTCCTTTTGCCTTTGTTTCATCCATAATCATCATCAACACCTACACACATGTCAAAGACAAGGAAGAGGGATAAAATTCTACCTAAACTACTAAATGTGCAAGGCTCATATGAGAATGAATGAATAATAGAAACCATGCATATTTGGCATAACTTTAGCTAGATAAAGCATGAGATGGGTGGTTGATATGCATAAAATAAAATGCACATAAATTCCACTCATCAACCTGCCCAAGCTTAGACTCTGCTCGTCCCGAGCATTAACTGTTAATAAATAATATGAGGGGAATTTTGCTTGTCATTGAAACTTCAGTATGCCTTGCATCCTTATTTTTCTTGCAAGCTCAAAGAGAGTAAACATGTACTCATACAAGGGAATACAAGCTCAGTTATAAAGACCACTAATGATTCATCAAAACTTATATGCTGAATCTAACTTGCAAACAAACTTGTGATCCTCTTATTGCACATTATTTTTATGAGACAAAACTTAGTCACAAATAGATGTCAAGCATAAATAGGAATAAAGTTTATCGATTCTACCCAATCATGTCATTTGGTTAAGGCTCTCAAGTCCAAACATCAGTTATTAAACTTTCAGAAAGTTTATCTCTTAATAACGAGATTTATTCCAAAAGGAAATGGGAGAACATGTCAAAAGAAGCATAGCATTAGAGTGTCTCATTTGGTCATCCACATCAATAAATCATGGCTATCAAACTGTCAACACCCGGATTTTTAATCCTGGATGCCTGTTATGCCATACATCGCATTCCCAGGATTACCATTTTTGCGAGACATAACATAATTGGATACCACAGTACATCATCCATTACAAACCATACATAAGTTCTTACACGAATAAGGATCTCATGATCCAGTTATTAATACAACTCAAGAAGCGGAAATACGTAATAATAACGGTAGCGTAGGCGAAGCTCCATCTTCGGGGTCACAGGCAATGCTGACGATGGGAGATGATCCTAGTTGTCGTAACTTTCCTAGGGTCCATCCTCCTGGTACTCCTCTTCATAGTCTGGCCACGGGAATAGCCAGTGATAAAGCCATGAGTACTCTTTAAGTACTCACAAACTAATACTAACAAGTGAAGGGGTTTTTTGTAGTAGGACACTAAGCTCTATGGTTGTTTTGCAAAAAGCTAGATTTACCTCTACTAAGTTCAGAAACCAGAAAAGCTAGTTAAAGTTTTATAACACATAAGTGGGAACTTGTATTTCATATCACAACTCTGTTGTGGTCAAGTCAAAATATCGATCCATTTCACAAGTCATTTTGAAAACATCTGACGGGGGAACAGTGTGGCCACTCCAACTGTCCATAACCGCGGACGCAGCTATTCGAATAGTTTGACACTCTGCAGAGATTGTACACTTTCACCACAACATTCGATACATCCATCAGGAACAAATCTTGAATTCACCATACTCAGTATGCGGATAATCAATCCTAACCTTTCAATTACACGCCCTAGTATAAGCACCTCTCCTGTGAGTTTGGCCTCCCAACCATGGCCAACTGTCATCTTGGGTACTGCACAGGTGGACAATCTTCACAAGGTAGCCTCAGCTCAAACCTTGGTCGTGAGGGAACCAATACTAAGGTATATAAGTTTCCAGTCAAGCCCTACCCAATCTTAGGGTATTGTGGTTGTACGATAAAATTGGAATGGTATCGCATCCAGACAACCATCAGTTTTATAAAGGGCTAAGGCTCATGCCTTAACATTTTCATCATCAAAATCATCTGGTTTTCGGAAACACATGTCAAAACATCTCAATAGAATGATCCACCATTCCAAGGTTTTCATAACCATTTTTCCACCAAGTATTCCCATCTAAAGTTGATCAAGTTTTATGCTTAGCACTAGCATCTACAAATGGGAGTGAATACTAATGAGGGGTGGTAAACTAGTGGAGTTTAACTAAGTCCAATCTCATGCCTTGGGATGACATCAAGTGAGTGTGACCACATATGCTTAGGGCATATGGTTGGCATGGTAACAAGCAAGTATTTGCTTGCATCAGTATCAGTATAAGTTTGCTAAGTTAATAGCTTGCAAGTATTGTCTTGCCTTGTGCAGAGCAGTGGTTGAAGTTCTCCTCGGCTTCTTCTTCGTAGTATCCTCCTTCCTCCTCTTATCCTTGGTCGGTACTAGTGTCTATGAATAAATACGAGGTACAAAATCACCAAACAATACTTAACTACTTTCAATCATCACACACAAGGGTTCTATAGATGATCTAGCATCCTCACTAACATTCAAGATTAAAGCACTTGCATTATTTATTTATTTTTAGAAAAGTAATTTCTACTCATTGAAAAACTACTTAAGATTTAATATTCTCCAAACCAAACATGGGATCATGTTGACACATGTCATCACCACATATTTCAGTACATGGGAATGTGATTTAAAGTGGTGTCACAATTTAATAAGGTTTAACCTTTTATTTCAATGAAATAAAGTGACTAGAAATGTCTATGTGGCATTCTTTTATTACTTGAACATTATTTCTGTAAGTAAACCCATATGTTTTTATATACTCTGAAAGGTATGATCAAATGTGATTTTTGAGAGTTGGAATCAACTCAAAATCTATTATGGTTTCAATTTGAAAAATGTTTGAATGCAGAAAAGCTTCGGACTTGTTATTTTTACCAAGGTGGATCTATAGATTAAAATGATTTGAATCCAACGGGCTTGGATTAAGCATTTCAATATCTTTCTAACAAAATTGGTTTCATTCAATTTGGTTTGCTGAATCGAGCTGGGTTGATTTTTGAAACTAGGTACAGAACTAAGTTTGAATATAAATAGAAAAAGCTAAATTCAAACGAGTGGGCTGCGCGGGAAAGGTTAACGGGCCGGCCCAGTGTCACTCCGCAGCGCGGGGCGCAACTGACAGGCGGGAGGGGTCTACTGGTCAGCGACTCTTAACACGCGAAGCGGTACAGGGCGATATGGTGCGTTGGATTAGAATGAAGATCAACGGCTGAGGGTCGTCGTCGATGATGAACTAGTCACCGGCGAGCTCGAACCCTAGCGGCTCAGTGGGGGTCATGGGAGGCTCACCGGGGCTTAGGCGAAGGTCGGGGATGCGGGCGAACGACGAAGTCGACGACGGCGAACTCAGGGGTGGTCGCGGCAGCTCCTGGGGTGGACGAAATCGATGGCTTCCTTCTCCTCCAGCAGCGGCGGACTCCGGTGAAATTCCGGCGATGCGCTGCTCGCCTTGCTCCGGGAATTAGGTGGGACGATCAGTGAGGTGAGGGGAGTGAAATGGGGTGAAGAATTCGAGCAGGGGAGGCTTCTATTAATAGTGGCGAGAGGGGACCGACGAGCGCAAGCTGAGCTCGTTGTGGTCAACGGCACAGAGGGCTATCGTCGTGGGCGACGGTAGGGGGCGGTGCTGTGCTCCCTGGCGAAGCTAAACGACGTGGTGGCGAGGAGTGGGGCGGTGCTGATCGGTCGGAACGCTGCGGTGCTCTACGCGTGCCCGACGGGAGTTTTAATGACGCACAACACGCGTGGTCCGCGCGGCGGTGAACGGGTGTGTCTGCGGGGTTGCTGGGACGGTGGTGATCACGCGTGCACGTGGTGATGGCGGCGCACGGTCTGTGGGCGTCAATCGAGAATGGAGCACGGGGCGCGCTCTCGGCATGCTTGCAGAGCGGCTTGGCATGGCTCGGGCGTGTGGTCCAGTGGCTGGCATTGCTCGCGACTGGGACAGGGAGTGGCGGTGGGGTGCTAGCTTGCTCCCAGACAAGGTTGGCGAGGCTAGTGCTGCTTGTAGCTTGTTGTCGACTATGGGGTGGCAATGGTGCACTCGGCCTGCTCACCATTGATGACAATGGCCAGCTTACAGTAGTGCTAGAGATTAGTTATGGTTGTTAGATGATCTACTAAGGCTAGTGGTGTCCAGAGAGGAAACAAGTTAGGCCCAAAACACTGCTCAACATAGTGTTTTGATTTTGTTTGATTTGTATCTGCAAGTTGTTTGATGAAATGGCCGCATGAACACAAGTTTTGAATTTTAAAATTATTTTTGGTGGGTGTGCTTGGCATGTGCTGGTGAGTCTGTAGATGCTTGGGTTTTGAAAGTTGAGTTGGTTTGATGGGTTTTTGAAAAAGTGGGATCTTCCCATATGAAATAGATTCAATTTTAAACTGTCATTTAAACTATGCATTTGAATGTTTCTGTATGATCACAAAGTGGGCCTCGGTACCTTGTTATGTGTACTATCAAGGGGTGCAAAGATCTATACATGTTTCTGTTAAGTTCTGAAAGTTAGAGATATCCAAAGTAGGCATGAGAGTTAAATTGGCAAAAGTGACCATTCACTTAATTTGATGGTTTTGATTTGTTTGTCTTTGGGAAAAGTTTGGGGATTGTTTAGATGATGTTTATTTCACCTAAGAATCATTTTACAAGAAAATAAACACATAATCATGGCAATTCAAAAGAATCCACATTTTAATGCACACTCATATGAATGCTTTCATATTTTTATTGGAAAAGTTTTTGTTAACCCTAAATTTGGTGATTAGAGTTTGGTGATTCTAGTTTAATATTTTTGGGATGTTACACAAACACTCATTTTCTATTCTTTGTCTTTCTAAAACTTCAGTTCATCAGTAATGAGATCAAGCCAAAACTTAGTGTGTTTAATCAGACTGTATAGCCTAAGAATGGATACTCGTGACCATTACCAAGGTTTCCCTTTTTGGTATAATGATTTATCATAACGGTCAGAGGAGTATTCCCTCTTTTGCTTTAAATGCAGGCCCATGAGAATACCAATGCATACCCAAATATAACATTTCTGCTACATATGTTGGGCAACTCATAGCCAAACTCCAAGAGTTTCCTCTTTTTGAATTGTTCGAAGACAGCGGAGTTGTTAGCATCCCATGTTGTGCGATAGTGGTGTAGACACGCATAAAGCAATATCATACTTTAATCAACAGGTCAAGATTTGGCATGCATCTCAATTACCGCTAAACATTAGTTTCTTCAAACAAATCCTTTCAAAGAGTACTATCAAGTCGATCATCACATCTATGGTGTTGAGTATTTTTAAGGCTAAACTCTTAAGACAATTAAACAACACCTTATTTAGCATATAACTCAAAACTTTGAAATATCATTTACAATTGACAACTCCTTCCGTAAGCAAACTATCAAGTCTATTGTTTTGACACTATGGGTTCGAGCATAACTTATTTATTTAAGACAAACCTATTAGGTGCCAACCAACAAATTTCAAAAGATCTTGATCAAGTATTCATTCTTTCCAAGTGTAGAAATTGTGGCAATGTTTTCTAGAGGATCAAAAATATTGTCACAAGCGTGATAAACAATTTGGAAAGATGCATACAAGCTCTAAGTCAACTCCTATGGTGCCTATCATGACAAGTGTATCCCCATATGAATACAAAACTAGACTCACTTAAGCAAGCACTCAAAAACAGTGGGATACATGATTGCACTAAACTTTCATCGAATATGAACATTGCACAAGACTCTACACATGCATAAGTAACCTCCCCAAGCTTCGAACTTTACAAGAACCAAACTTGAGTATATCACCAAAGGAAAAGAAAAAATATAGTTTCCAAAAGAGAGTGTGATAATTGGTTACCTCCCCAACCTTAGTTGAAAACAAGGGTGACACACTTTATCGTTGAGGTACAAATAACCTCTCTTTTGATGGACAAATAACCTTTGCTTTAACGTATATTTCTTGATATAGCGTGGTGGCCGCCTTCCTTGAAAACTTGCTTGGAAACTAAGAAGAAAATAAAGCATTTTGTGTTTTTGAAGGCACGGGGATTAGCTCACAAGAAATAAAAATACAAGTCACACTGAGTCGGTTCATCAACCTAAGCACCACGCTTAAGTCAACAAACTAGGTCCAAGAGTTGTACATACTCCCAGATTTTGATGAAGTGCAAGTGAGACAAAACATGAAACATGAGTGTGCAGCCCCTATGTGATTAATTGGGAGAGGTTCGAGTTTGTAAGGTTTTACCAGCCATTAATATGTAAGCATGTTGAATTGAAACAACCAAGTGGCTCATGTGAGTGTTTGCACGGTTGGCACTACCGTACACGTCGTCACACAAGGTTTAAGTCCCTGCGAAAATAAAACACAAAATAAAATGCATCGGTTTGGTGTACGAACGAAGTTCGTTCTATTGGAGATATGCCCAAGAGGCAATAATAAAGAGGTTATTATCATATCTTCATGTTTATAGTAAATGTTTACGTACCATTATATAATTGTATTAACCGAAAACATTAATACTTGTGTGATTTGTAAACATAAAAGAGTCCCTAGTAAAGCCTCTTGTTAAACTAGCTTGTTGGTTAATATATGATCATGGTTTCCTGATCATGAACATTGAGATGTTATTAACAACAAGATAGTATCATTAGGAGAATGGTGTGATGGACATACTCCTATATTTAAGCATAGCATAAAGATCAAGTCATTTAATATAATAGTAACCTAAATCCTTCTACCATGAGATCATGCTAATCACCATCACCGGATGGATGCTTTGATGAAATCAAACACCACACCGTAACTGGGTGGCTATAAAGGTGGCATTGAGTGTTCAGAAAGTATGTGTTGAGGCACATGGATCAAGAGTGGGATTTGTCCATCCATATGACGGATAGATATACTCTGGGCCCTCTCGGTGGAATGTCATCTAATTATCTTGCAAGCATGTGACTGTCTCACAAGGGATCACATATCACAGGAACGAGAAAAGAGTACTTATCGGTAACGAGGTTGAACTAGGTATGTAGAGATACCGATGATCAAACCTCGGATAAGTAAACTATCGCGATACAAAGGGAAATTAGTACCGTATGTAAGTGGTTCATTTGATCGCAAAGTAATAGTATAAATATGTCGAAGCCATATGAATTTCCAGATTCCTCTATTGGTTATTGATCGGAGAAGTTGTGGCATCCCGCAAAACCACTACTAGAAAATCGCGTTGAATTTGTGCATTGCATCGTCATCATCATGCATTGTTTGCCAAAACTATGTTTGCAAAACCCGTCTTTGATTCTAAACGCCCATCCTTATTCAAACGCAAAACCCCGGTTCGCCGGATTATTTTGTTTTGGCCGCGAACGGTTTGCAAACGGTCCAATTAAATAAATAAAGTTTTATTTTATTTTTAGTTGGGCGTCGAGCAGGCCGAGGCCGACCGCCCCAGTTTTTCCAATTGGTCCAACCTGCAGCCCCATCTAATCCTAAACCCACCTAAAATCCTACCCACCCCCCAGCTCCACCTCATCCCAACCAACCAGAGCACGCCACCTCAGCACACCCTCTCCCTCCACCAATCCCACCCTGCCACCTGGCCCAACCCCCTCTCTCCTTCTCTCCCTCTCCAATTCTCAGCCACACCCACGCCAGCACACACGCAAGCACGCACCCACCCCGCCTCTCTCCCTGCGCCCCGGGCCCCACCCGCGCGGACCCCATCCGCCAGCCCCGCGCCTCTCACCCAGCTCACCCCTCACGCACACCACACAACACCACGCACGCGAGCCCCCTCCACACCCGATCCCTCACTGCCCCACCTCCATGAGCCACCCGCTCCCACCTACCCCAGAACTGCTTCCTCCTCCTTCTCGCTCGCCCTCCTCCCCGAGCACCACCCCGCCCCGTGCCTTCCCAGACCTGGCCAGCCGCTCCTCCCGACGCCACCCATCGCCGCCAGCCATCCGCCAGCGTTGCCGCCTCTCCCCTCGCCACGCCTCTTCCCAACCGCCCGCCCTCGCCTCCCCCTGCGGCCAGGCCCGGCCTCGCCGCCCGCCTCGCCTCCGCCAGACCGCGGCGACCTCCGCTCGCCTCGCATCCTCGTGCCCGCGCCTCCCTCCATGGTCCGACGACGCCACACCGCCCAGCGCGGCGTCGCTTCCACCGCCCTCCCCACTGCTTCGCTGCCCGCCGCCCGCTCTCCGCGGCGTCGCCAGTCCGCCACCGACGCGCCCGGGTTCCCGCTTCCGCCCAGCGCGCTCGGCGACCCGCTCACGACCGCCGTGCGCGCCGTCCAGGACCGGTCCCTCTCCGCCGGCGCAGCTCGCGCTCTGCGAGCTTCGCTGCCGTCTGCGGCGCCGCTCCTCCGGCGGCCAGCGTCGAACCTCCGCCTCAAGCCTCCTCCGGGCGGCCCTCACGCTTCTGCCGTCGTTCCGTCGCCGGTGCCACGCGTACTGCTCGCTGGTCCTGCCGCTCGCTCGCCTCCTCGCAGTACCCACGTATGCTGGGCCACCAAGCACGGGGTGCCTCGAGCACGGAACAGATGAATGGCGGAGCCCAAGATCTCCCTCTCGACACGCCAAGACCTCCATCACGGAAACCTCAAGATCCACGTTGGGAGACCGATCCCTCGTCGAACCCCGGACCCCGATGGGCCATGATCTACGCTACAGAACAGCAAGCCTCTCGGAGAGAACCCGACAAGACCTACCGCCGGACGCCAAGATCGTCAATCGGGTCCGAGGACACCAAGACCCCGAAGACTAAACCAAACCCGATGGCTCGCCATGGTCTTCCCTAGAGGACGTCAAGGTCGCTAAAGAACGCCAAGTGCTTCGCTCCGTTTTTCGAGACCCCGACACATGACGCCAAGATCGTCGCCATAACACCCGAAGATCACAGGTGGGACAAGAACCGCTTCCCGAACACCAAGACCTGCTTCCCGGACGCAACAAGATCTACCCCGATAACCTCGAACGTTTCCCCGGACCAAGGCCGTCGAACCCTGGACCCCGAGACCAACCCCGAACCCCGGAACCCCAAGATCGTCGAGCCCCCCTCTGATGTGTGACCCTTTTCCTCGAACCCTATTTTTATAACATAATAACAACTTGTTGCACATTTAATTGTCATCTCGCATGCATCTCATTGGTTTGGGGGCCTTATGCCGATTCACCTAATAATTAAATATGGGGCCCATATGCGGGCAACTCTAGCCTTATATTGGCCTCATTTAAAACTTGTGGAGCGAACCGGTGATATATCCTGCCTTGTTAAACAACATTTAACTTGCTGGGGGGTCTAAATAACTTGAACCATATAATCATTTGTCGGGACCCCGGTTCCGCTTAATCTTGACCTAATTGCATCGCACCTTGCCATGCCATGCATCATACACGCATCATGCCGATCTTCTGCCAAGTATTAAATATTGCATCCGGTGTTTCTTCTAGTGTTTTGCTTCTTCGCGGATAAGGCCGTTGAGTTGATGTGAGCTTCGCCCCGATCTTCGGGGAAAACCTTCGACAATGTTTTCAGGCGAGCATCTCCCCCTTTCTACCTATCTTACTTTTATAGTCTTTATTTCCTCCTGTTGACCTATTGCTATCTGTGTTGCGATGCTCTAGTTTTCGTACCCTTTGATATCCCCTGCAGCCGTATATTGCCTTGGACACACCCTATTACCTGTTGTTTGGTAGATAGTTGGACTTGCGCGTCGTAGTTGCTTGCTCAAGTGCTGATGTGTGTCGTCATATGCCACAGTTGTCGATGTATTGCCGCATGTTGATGTTGGAGATGATCCTAGTTTTACTTATCGTCACTTTAATTTCTGTTTAACAACTAAAATTGAATAAGCAGAGGCATCGGTGGGTGATAGATAATATTTGGTTTCCGAACGCCCACTTGTGTCCCGTAAGACCCCGAGTACTTGATACCTGTTCCTTGATTTATCGCGCTATCCACATCCGGGAGGTATATGGGACCCCCCTGAGCCAGAGCTTGATTCATTCTTATTTCTTGGGGCCACAAACTAGTTTGAGGTTTTATTTACGATCCTGTACTTATGCCATGTTTACCGCTTTATTACGATTGTGCGAGGTACTGCACACTGTACTGTTTAGGAGGCGGAGTGATTACGCGGTATCGACACCCCGAGTTTTCGGGTTCCCAGTCGCTTACAGCCATTGGCGCTAACCTTGAGGCCGTCTCGAAGCTAGCTTACTTCGTTGCGGATTCTACTTAAGGGGTGGCCCCCTGAAATATTTCTGAATCCTGTGATTGTTCAGTCGTGAAAGCCTCGTTGGGTTTTGATTTGGTTTTTCCGAGGTTGATCGAGCGTGTGTTGCTATTGGTGCACCCGGGTAAAACTTTCAAAGCCGTGTCATGGATATGGACGACTTGGAGCACAGATATCTCGATCATAGACAAGCATAACTAAAGTTTCTGCTATTAATTTGACTTATAATGACTAGTAATCAGCTCCACTATAACGGAATGGCTAATTAATACTGCCCACAATTGCTTGTTTGGTTGTCGCCATGACAATTGTATATGACTAGTAAGTATTGCAACTTCTAGCGAATGGCTGAATAAAAGTAACAACCACCTTTGGGTTTTGGGTTTATCTCATGCTATCTGATTCGATTAGTAATTGTTGCAACTATAACGGAATGGTTAACTAAAAGTGCCCTTGCTTACTTTATCGGGACAACTATCTAAATCTCGACTAGTAAAGTGCCACAACTATAATCGAATAAGTAAAAGCGCCAAACCGTGAGTTCCTCGGTTGACTTCCTCGATTGGTCTCGAGGGGGAAACGCCAGGATGGGTTTGTTTGGTGTTAGTTTCAGGTTGGATCCGGATAGGTCATTCTCCCCCTCTCTGATAACCGCCAGTTGTATCGAGTCTCTATAGGTTGTTTAGTGCATGCTGCCGCTGCCGCCTCAGTCCACCATACCTATGTAGGCGAGGACCGCCGAATTCTAGCCTCGCCGTGTACTGGCCTCAGTACTGACGCTCCTTCTTTGTTTTCTGCTTTGCCCGTTGTCGGCACCCCTTTTGTTAAGCAGGTTTTGAGATCGACGTCGTTAGCAGGGTTACCCTTCCGGCTTGGCCTGGGCAGGGTTATGGACGCCATCGGTTATTCTTCAGGGCTCTTAGCCCCATTTGCCTCTTGTCCGTAGCTGGACGCTCTATCGTTTTCAAGGTTTTGGATCTTTGTATATTATATCTGTATTCTTGACTCTTTGAGTCATTTATATATATATCTGCTCATGGGTCCCATCGAGGACTGTTGTGTAATGTTATTACTTGCTTTTCCACCCGCGAAAGTGCTGGTGGGCACCTTTGAATCGTTTCTGCGGGTTTGGTGAATTTTGCCCAAACTTGCATAGGTCCGATGCTGAGGGTGTTACAGAGTGGTATCAGAGCTCAGCAGTTGCGATACCCCACAAGTCCAGCCTGTAGGATAACCTAGCTAACGGCCGAAGTAGAGTGTCAAAACTATTTTGCAAAATCGGTTGGATAGTTCTGGTTAGGTCTGATTTTACTCCTTACCCTCTGCTATTCTCCTCTTACCTCGACGTGTTTTGAATCTGCTCTCTTCTCTCTCTTCGAGTCCAGGAATTCTCGTGGTTGGGTTTCCGTCGTACCTTCAGGGCTTCGCTTTCTTCCTTTTTGTAACGGAGGTGCTACGATCATCAATCTGCAACTTGTCTGTTGTGCCCTACATCTGATCTTTTGTTCTGGAGCTCTTTCTCCTTATGTGTTCCTTGCTGGATATCAGTGTCGTGAAAAACATATGAGAAGAACGAGCTTTGGTGAAGTTGGGGTTAACCTTGAGCATGTGTTGTTCATGCCAACGGAACCACCGCGAAACCTAATCAGTGTGTCTTTCATACGATTTCTGCTGGCAACACTCCCTTGTTTCCGAGCCTCGCTTGTCGAGATCTTGATCGATTCGAGAGTTGGATGCTTAATCCGCTTATTCGTGTGCAGAGTAATGGTTTGAGTGCGGGATGGAGTAGCTACCCTACCACTGCTCTTATCATTCGCTCTTGTACGTCGAATCAGTGGATCCGGCAGTTTTACTCCGTCCACGGAAGTTAGAGGTGGCCGTATCGTTTGATACCTCTATCCTCGTCCTTTGTTTCTCCGGAGTGTTCTCTCGACGGTCAGGGACAACGAACCTTTGTTGGTGGTGTCGCCGATACCCAGATGAAGAAGGAACCCTCGTTAGTGGTGTCGCGAGGATCTACACAAAGCGTGAAGACGGAGAACGCCGACCTTCCTTCCGGTACCGTGAGGCGGATCTCGAGGGCGAGATCCATTGTTAGTGGTGTCGAATTGTGGCATCCCGCAAAACCACTACTAGAAAATCGCGTTGAATTTGTGCATTGCATCGTCATCATCATGCATTGTTTGCCAAAACTATGTTTGCAAAACCCGTCTTTGATTCTAAACGCCCATCCTTATTCAAACGCAAAACCCCGGTTCGCCGGATTATTTTGTTTTGGCCGCGAACGGTTTGCAAACGGTCCAATTAAATAAATAAAGTTTTATTTTATTTTTAGTTGGGGCAGTCGAACGGGCCGAGTAGACCCGAACGACCGCCCCAGTTTTTCCAATCGGTCCAACCTGCAGCCTCATCTAATCCTAAACCCACCTAAAATCCTACCCACCCCCTAGCTCCACCTCATCCCAACCAACCAGAGCACGCCACCTCAGCACACCCTCCCCCTCCACCAATCCCTCCCTGCCACATGGCCCAACCCCCCTCTCTCCCTTCCCTCTCTCTCCCTCTCCAATTCTCAGCCACACCCACGCCAGCACACACGCAAGCACGCACCCACCCCGCCTCTCTCCCTGCGCCCCGGGCCCCACCCGCGCGGACCCCATCCGCCAGCCCCGCGCCTCTCACCCAGCTCACCCCTCACGCACACCACACAACACCACGCACGCGAGCCCCCCTCCACACCCGATCCCCGCGCGGCCCCACCCCGCAGGCCACCCGCGCCGCTCCCACCTACCCCGCACCCCGTCTTCCTCCTCCCGCTAGCTCGCTCGCCCCTCCTCCCCTGAGCACCACCCCGCCCCGCCGTGCCTTCCCCCCAGACCGCCAAGCTCAGCCTCCCTCCAGCCCACGCCGCGCCAGCAGCCATCCGCCCGCCGCTTGCCGCCTCCTCTCCCCTCGCCGCTTCTTCCCCAACCGCCACCGCCCTCGCCTCCCCTGCGCACGGCGGCCAGCTCCCGGCCCGCCTCACCTCGCCTCCAGCGGACCCGGCGACCTCCGCCGCCTCCGCATCCTCCGTGCCCGCCGCGCCGCCTCCTCCGAGTCCGACGACGCCACACCGCCCAGCTGCTGGGCAAGGCGTCGCCGCTCCACCGCCCCCACTGCTCGCTCCGCGTCGCCGTCCGCCTCCCGCTCTCCCGCGAGCGTCGCCCGCCCAGTCCGCCACCGACGCCCAGTTCCCCGCTTCGCCCGGCGACCCTCGCCAACCACGACCATTGCCGCCGCCCCAGACCCGGTCCTCTCCCCGACGGGCGCAGCTCCGCTGAAGCTCGCTTCCGCTGCGGCGCGTAGCGCCGCTTCCTCCGGCGCTGCGTCAAGAACCTCCGTCTCGGCCTCCTCCGCCGGCGGGCCCTCACGCCGCGCTGCTGGGCTTCCGTCGCCATTGCTGCATACCTGTTCGTCGCTGGTCCCTGCCTGGCTCGCACGCCTCCTCGCAGTACCACAGATGCTGGGCCAACCAAGCCTGGGGGTGCCTCCAGAACGGCACGGAACAGATGAATGGCGGAGCCCAAGATCTCCCTCTCGACACGCCAAGACCTCCATCACGGAAACCTCAAGATCCACGTTGGGAGACCGATCCCTCGTCGAACCCCGGACCCCGATGGGCCATGATCTACGCTACAGAACAGCAAGCCTCTCGGAGAGAACCCGACAAGACCTACCGCCGGACGCCAAGATCGTCAATCGGGTCCGAGGACACCGAGACCCCGAAGACTAAACCAAACCCGATGGCTCGCCATGGTCTTCCCTAGAGGACGTCAAGGTCGCTAAAGAACGCCAAGTGCTTCGCTCCGTTTTTCGAGACCCCGACACCGCGACGCCAAGATCGTCGCCATAACACCCGAAGATCACAGGTGGGACAAGAACCGCTTCCCGAACACCAAGACCTGCTTCCCGGACGCAACAAGATCTACCCCGATAACCTCGAACGTTTCCCCGGACCAAGGCCGTCGAACCCTGGACCCCGAGACCAACCCCGAACCCCGGAACCCCAAGATCGTCGAGCCCCCCTCTGATGTGTGACCCTTTTCCTCGAACCCTATTTTTATAACATAATAACAACTTGTTGCACATTTAATTGTCATCTCGCATGCATCTCATTGGTTTGGGGGCCTTATGCCGATTCACCTAATAATTAAATATGGGGCCCATATGCGGGCAACTCTAGCCTTATATTGGCCTCATTTAAAACTTGTGGAGCGAACCGGTGATATATCCTGCCTTGTTAAACAACATTTAACTTGCTGGGGGGTCTAAATAACTTGAACCATATAATCATTTGTCGGGACCCCGGTTCCGCTTAATCTTGACCTAATTGCATCGCACCTTGCCATGCCATGCATCATACACGCATCATGCCGATCTTCTGCCAAGTATTAAATATTGCATCCGGTGTTTCTTCTAGTGTTTTGCTTCTTCGCGGATAAGGCCGTTGAGTTGATGTGAGCTTCGATCTTCGGGAAAACCTTCGACAATGTTTTCAAAGTAGCATCTCCCCTTTCTACCTATCTTACTTTTATAGTCTTTATTTCCTCCGTTGACCTATTGCTATCTCTGTTGCGATGCTCTAGTTTTCGTATCTTTGATATCCTCGCACCAGATATTGCCTTGGACACACCCTATTACTCATTGTTTTGTAGATAGTTGGACTTGCGCGTCGTAGTTGCTTGCTCAAGTGCTGATGTGTGTCGTCATATGCCACAGTTGTCGATGTATTGCCGCATGTTGATGTTGGAGATGATCCTAGTTTTACTTATCGTCACTTTAATTTCTGTTTAACAACTAAAATTGAATAAGCAGAGGCATCGGTGGGTGATAGATAATATTTGGTTTCCGAACGCCCACTTGTGTCCCGTAAGACCCCGAGTACTTGATACCTGTTCCTTGATTTATCGCGCTATCCACATCCGGGAGGTATATGGGACCCCCCTGAGCCAGAGCTTGATTCATTCTTATTTCTTGGGGCCACAAACTAGTTTGAGGTTTTATTTACGATCCTGTACTTATGCCATGTTTACCGCTTTATTACGATTGTGCGAGGTACTGCACACTGTACTGTTTAGGAGGCGGAGTGATTACGCGGTATCGACACCCCGAGTTTTCGGGTTCCCAGTCGCTTACAGCCATTGGCGCTAACCTTGAGGCCGTCTCGGCTAGCTTACTGCTATGGATTCTACTTAAGGTGGCCCCGAAATATTTCTGAATCCTGTGATTGTTCACGTGAAAGCCTCGTTGGGTTTTGATTTGGTTTTTCCGAGGTTGATCGAGCGTGTGTTGCTATTGGTGCACCCCGCCGGTAAAACTTTCAAAGCCGTGTCCGCGGATATGGACGACTTGGAGCACAGATCTCGATCATAGACAAGCATAACTAAAGTTTATCGCTATTAATTTGACTTATAATGACTAGTAATCAGCTCCACTATAACGGAATGGCTAATTAATACGCCCACAATTGCTTGTTTGGTTGTCGCTACATAATTGTATATGACTAGTAAGTATTGCAACTACAACGAATTGGCTGAATAAAAGTAACAACCACCGCTGGGTTTTGGGTTTATCTCATGCTATCTCAGATCCGATTAGTAATTGTTGCAACTATAACGGAATGGTTAACTAAAAGTGCCCACCGCTTACTTTATCGTGACAACTATCTAAATCGACTAGTAAAGTGCCACAACTATAACTGAATAAGTAAACGCCAACCGTGTGAGTTCCTCGGTTGACTTCCTCGTTTGGTCTCGAGGGGAAACACTGTGATGGGTTTGTTTGGTGTTAGTTTCAGGTTGGATCCGGATAGGTCATTCTCACCCTCTCTAATAACCGCTGGCCAGTTGTATCGAGTCTCTATAGGTTGTTTAGTGCATGCTGCCGCCGATCCACCATACCTATGTAGGCGAGGACCGCCGAATTCTAGCCTCGCTGTAATCGCCTCGATCGACGCCCTTCTTTGTTTTCTCGCTTTGTCGGCACCCCTTTTGTTAAGCAGGTTTTGAGATCGACGTCGTTAGCAGGGTTACCCTTCCGGCTTGGCCTGGGCAGGGTTATGGACGCCATCGGTTATTCTTCAGGGCTCTTAGCCCCATTTGCCTCTTGTCCGTAGCTGGACGCTCTATCGTTTTCAAGGTTTTGGATCTTTGTATATTATATCTGTATTCTTGACTCTTTGAGTCGCTGTTATATATATATCTGTTCTGTGGGTCCCATCGAGGACTGTTGTGTAATGTTATTACTTCGTTTTCCACCCGCACGAAAGTGCCTGGTGGGCACCTTTGAATCGTTTCTATGCGGGTTTGGTGAATTTTGCCCAAACTTGCATAGGTCCGATGCTGAGGGTGTTACAGAAGTGTCTCGGTCATGTCAGCGTAATTCACGAACCGTATGGAGACACACTTAAGGATTCGATGTTGTTTAGTAGATATGGAATGTAAGTAGGGAGAACGAATGTTGTTCAGAGTCTCGGATGGGATCCGAGATATCACGAGGAGATCTAAAATGGTCAGGAGAATAAGATTCATATAAGGAAAGTCCAATTCCGGAGTTCGGGAATGATTCCGATGATTTCATCGGAGAGGTTCTAGAAGGGTCTAGAAGGTTCACCAGACCGGAAGGGGAAGGGAACATGAATGTGTCATGGATAAGTGGAATGATTGGATCATGTCCTAGGTCACTTGGTTGGGCATTAGCAAAAAAGAAATCAAGCTCCAAATTGAAAGTCAAAAGGCAAGTTTGAAAAGTCAAACTAGGACAATGTGTCCTCGTGGAGGAAGGAAAGAATCCTTCTTTCCCTCCACCACAAGCCAACAAGGAGAGGGAGTTGGGGAAGGATTCAAACTCCCCTCTCCCAAGGTTCCCTCCCTCTCATAAATAGAGGGCAGGGGGTTCCCCAAGGCCACACAACACTAACCCCTCCCCACCTAGCCACGTCGCCGCCGTGCCACCGCCTAGCGCCGCCGCCAGCCATGCCTCCTCCTCTCTGGCCCTCTAAACCCTAGATTGTCGGAAACCCTAGATACACCATAACCTGCTCCGGCTTAGGCGAAGCCCTGCAGGATTTCCCTCTACTTCCGACACCACGCCGTCGTGCTGCCGGAATCGCGAGGGGAGAACTACAACCTCCGCTGCCTGCTGGAACAAGGGAGAGGAAGGTCTTCATCGAGTACCAAACATGTGACCGACTGAGGAAGCGCTGCCGGAACGCAGCGCCCGAAGGATCGTCTATGTGATCTTGAGATCGGCAAGTGTACGACTACATCACCCACGAGAATCTGCTCTCGTTAACCGCTTTGTAATCTTCGAGGGTGAGTATTCTAATCGACTCGTTGCTACAATCTAGTAGATAGATCTTGGCTTGTTTGTGTGCATGCGATAATTTTTTTTTGTTTTCCATGATACGAACCCCTACAGTGGTATCAGAGCCGTGTCTATATGTAGATATGTTGCACGAGTAGAACACAATTGTCATTGTGGGCGTTGATGCTTTTGTTGTCGATTGCTTCTTGTGTACTTTGCATCTTGCGGGATGGTGAGATGAAGCGACCCAGACTAACCTTACATGACATCGTTTATGAGACTTGCTCCACGCTTGACATGCAACTTGTATTGCATAAGTGGCTTTGCGGGTGCCTGTTTCTCCCAACATAGTGAAGATTCAATTTACAACGGGTGATTGACAATACTAGTATCAACGTTGTGGTTCTTGTTCATAAGTTAGAACGACACTTGATGAAAGCCCCAAACCACGTAAAACATGCAAAGAAAATTAGAGGCGTCTAAATTTGTTTTGTAGGGGTGTGCTGTAATGTGATATGGCCATGATTGTGATTATATATGATGTATGCAATGTTCCTTATTGTAAGTCGGCAACCGATAGGAGCCATATGGTTGTCTTTTAATTTCGTCTAGACCTACGTGTCTATTATTCAAAGTAGTTGTAATAGTTGATGCTGGTGGATGACAACCATGGAGCGGAGCCATTGACCTTGACGCCACGCCGGTGATGATGGAGATCATGTTCGTGCTTGAAGATGGAGATCGGAAGCACAAGAAGAAAGGCCATATCGTATCACATATTTTGAATTGCATGTGATGTTAATCATTTTATGCATCTTATATTGCTTAGTTCGCGAAGGTAGCATTATAATATGATCCATCTCAAAAAATATCAAGTTATAGAGTGTTCGTCCTTAGTAGGCACTATTGCCAAAGCTCGTTGTTTTAAAACACCACGTGATGATCATGTGTGTTAGATTCTGCGAGTGTATACAATGGGAGCAAGCCAGATTTGCTCATGCGGAAGCTAAGGTTTGATCTTGACGAGCCTAGCATGTACAGACATGGTCTCGGAACACGGAATACCGAAAGGTAAAGCATGAGTCTTATAGATGATATGATCAACATGATGATTGTTCGCCTTTGAAACTATATCATGTCACGTGATGATCAGACTTGGTGTTGTGAATTTGGTTCGTGTGATCACTAGGGATATTGTTTTGAGTAGGAGTTTAACAGCAATATGATTAAAAGTTGAACACTATTTATCATAAATTAAATCAAATTGAATTTGCATAGTTGTTGTAGTCATTGGCATCTACCACCTTGTGCTTAGTTATAATTGAGATAATAGAACTATAGAATTCTGGTTAATTACTTTACGAACTGGCATCGTATTGTTTTGAAGTATTAATATAAAGTTTAAAAGTCCTATTGCAAACTTTCATTAAGTTCCGGTTACTTCGTGAAGTTTAATAATTGGTATTAAATTAAGAGTAACAATTCTAGTGTTAGTATATAAGTATCATGTTTATCTGCAATATTGTTTTAATATCAAGGTTATCTAGGAACATCATATGTGGAAGATATTGCGGTATCTGAAATGATGTTTTTGATTATAACATGATAGAGTATAATATGGCAAAGTTTATGTTCTCATATTTGATGGGAATTTTCAAAAGGGTGGAGACGCTTGTCGTCCTAATCCTCCAAAAGGTTTTGGAGAACAACATTATACTCGCGATTCACCGTTATAAGCTAAAGCAGCTTGATCATGAATAATTCCATGATAAGGATGAATATATTATGTAGGTAAAATGTTTACTACACCAAGAGATTACTAAAGAATGGAATTTGAAAGAACACCAAACATTTGATGATGGTGATCTACTTCAAAGTGCAAGTCCAAAGACATTGGTATTTAACTATACATGCTTTGGACTATGTGTCATGTGTATGGCTCCACTATTGATGTTGATAGATTCTTTCAAACAGAAAAGGAAATACTGAAAGAGAATCTCATAAACATATGGCAAAAAAGAAAAGACCAGAATTGTTCAGCTTAGGTATATAGAGGATATATGTGTTATGGTTGTATTCTTTGCTTATTAAATAATGTGGTTCTTAAGTATTAGATACTGAATTTCTTGGTGTGAATCATCATACGAAACAACACAATTCATGAACTACAATGGACTAAGTAACAAGCAAAAGAATATGTGATGATGTTCATCGAGAACAAATAAATGGTTATTATGTTGCTCGTTGAAATGAAAGCTTGCCTTCAAGATTTGTTTTATCAGGTATTATGAGAACAAAAGGGTTGTTCAAATAATTGCCGTAATCCATAAAAGATGGATGATTTACAAATCTGGTTAGAGAAATCACATCCATAAAACTAGTGCTAAAAATGTCGAAAGACAAATTGATTGAAAGATCACTTAGGAAGTGACATCGCCGTTTAAATTATATTGGAAAGAAAACATGAAGAAAGTCCATGTGGATGGAATTCTGGAGTCTTTTGATTTTTGATCAAATGACGCTTGTGAAACTTTCCTAGAGATAATTAAAAGTCCGTTCATAGGCCAAAAGGGAACGAATGACTAGATTATTGGAATTTGTACATATTTGATGTATGAAGTCCATTACGTGTAGTCAAGAGCGATGGATTTCAACTTCATATGCTTTCTCCGAAAATTTGTGTGAATATATGAATATTTACTTAATGAGGATGAAATGTGAAACATTTGAAAAGTTCAAAAAATTTCAAGATGAAGTGCAAAATCAATGTAACAAGAAAATACAGAATTTATGATAGGATCATAAAGGAAGATATTTGAGTTACAAGTTTAGCATAATACCTTAGATTTGAGGAATCGTTCCATGGATTTGCATTTCCCGAAACACCATAAGAGTATGGAGCGTTCGAGATATGCAATGAAACCTTGTTTGACATGGTAAGATCAAAGGTGTAATTTATAAAACTGCCATTATATTTTAAAGATTAAAGCTTTAGATACTATCGTTTTTCCACTGAAAAGAGATCCATCAAAATCCGTTGAAATGACACCATATAAAGTTATGGTTTGGGATAAAACCCAAGTTGTCCTTTCTTATACATTGGTATGCTATGCATAAGAAAGATGTTTGCAACCAAAATCGGATGAACATATCTTTGTATGTTATTTCGAATAATCGTTGAGTATTCCTCCATAACACCAAAGACAAAAAAATTGTTGCTTAGAACGTCAAGTTTCTTTGAGAAAGAATTTTTTTGTGAAAAGTTAAGTGGGAGGACAATAGAACTTTGATAAGGTTAAAAGAACCTAAGCTATATGTGCAAAGTTGAGCAGCGCCGAAAAGTGTTCCGGAGGCAGCAACAATGCTAATGGCTCACGTGCCTCAAAGGTTGTGGTCACGGAAGTCTAAGTTCCTATTGAACCAAGTAAGTCGGATAAACAATCAAATACCAAGATTTGAGGGTTGAATCATTATTTGACAATAATGAACCAACTACATGCAAAGAAGAGATGATGGGCCCTGACTCTGTCAAATGTCTTGGAGCCATAAAATCCGTGATAGTTCCATACACGAAAAATCAAGCTTTGAACTTGAAAGACCCTCTGGAAAGGTGTAAAACCTTACAGTCGTGTTTGGATCTATAAAGAAATAGACATGGATGTTTCACATCTATGAAATAGTCGACATGTTGGAAAAGAGTTCACAACAATGTTCAAAGGTCGACTATGACAAGATTTGATCTTTCATAGCAATGTTTAAGCTAGACGGATTAATGTAGCAACCACTACATATAATTTTATTTTGTGGTAGTTGAATAAACAAAACAAGTTCTTCTGATAGAATTGTTACCTAGGACGTGTGCATAACACGGTCCATAGGGTTTTGTTAATTCAAAGGATGTTAAAAGCGTATGAAAACTACAATGGTTGAAGTGAGCATCGCGGAGTTGGAATATTCACCATGATGAAACTGTTAAAGAGTTTAAATTTATCAGAGACGATGAAGATGCTTGCGTTTGCAAGAAATTAAGTGGGAGCGCTAAGACATATTTCTAATACATTATATGTAAGACATATAGTTGATTGGAAATGATGTATCTTTTATTAACACATGTTAAGAATTTCATCTCGATGAAAGACTTAGGCAAAACCCGAATATTTGGCATCGATATCTATATAGATAGATTGCGACGCTAATATGGTTGTGCCAAATGTACGTATATGAGATATTGAATGAATTCAATATGGAAATGACAAGAAAGGTTCTTGCCACATAGAAAGGATTAAATCAAAATTCAAGTGTATCGACACTTGGTAAGTGAAACAAAGATTCAAGTATAGATTGATACTTGATGTATGAAATCACAAAGAGTATTTATATAGATCATACTGTGATATGTACAAATCCAGATATGTCCTATGCTCTAAATGTTATGAGCATATACCAAAATGATTCATAAGATGATCATTGGACGATAGTAAGGATATTTTTATGATCTTTTGGAAGAACTAAGAATATATTATTTTTGTAGATGTGAAAAATAGATGATTAATTCATTGTAAAAGTACTACATTGATACTAGTTTTGTAACAAAGTACCAATTAAGTTTATCTCAATCTAAACTAAGGGTGGCACAATATAATGGAAAGTAAGTTCCATAATGGATTTGGATGAGTTCCAAAGTTAAGACATTGTGACAGATACTACAACAAAAGGCTAAGTATATGACTGCTATTATAGCATCAAAAGAGGGCATTTGTGTTAAATAGTTTGTTATCAAACTAGATGTGGTTCACAGCGGGATAGTACCATGAAGATATATTGTACGACAATATTATCAACATGTTTTAACCCCAAGGAACCAAAGGACTCACCAAAGGACCAAATTTATACAAAGCCATCTCATTAGAGAATGAGTGATGTGTAGAGACGCAAAGACATGCAATTACACACAGACCTAAAACAGTCGGATCCGAAGATCAGTTGACCACTAGAAATCGTGTAAATACAACACCGGAAAGCCATAGGTGTTGAATAAACAAAGATTTGAAACTATATTATTGTCTCTAGTGCAAGTGGGAGACTGTAGGACATATGCCCAAGAGGCAATAATAAAGAGGTTATTATCATATCTTCATGCTTATGATAAATGTTTACATACCATGCTATAATTATATTAATCGAAACCATTAATACTTGTGTGATTTGTAAACATAAAAGAGTCCCTAGTAAAGCCTCTTGTTAAACTAGCTTGTTGGTTAATATATGATCATGGTTTCCTGATCATGAACATTGAGATGTTATTAACAACAAGATCATATCATTAGGAGAATGGTGTGATGGACATACTCCTATATTTAATCATAGCATAAAGATCAAGTCATTTAATATAGTTCAGTTGCTATAAGATTTCAGATACATAGTAACCTAAATCCTTCGACCATGAGATCATGCATATCACCTTCACCGGAAGGATGCTTTGATGACATCAAACACCACACCGTAACTGGGTGGCTATAAAGGTGGCATTGAGTGTTCGGAAAGTATGTGTTGATGCATGCATCAAGAGTGGTATTTGTCCATCCATATGACTGATAGATATACTCTGGGCCCTCTCGGTGGAATGTCATACAATTAGCTTGCAAGCATGTGACTGGCTCACAAGGGATCACATATCACAGGAACGAGAAAAGAGTACTTATCGGTAACGAGGTTGAACTAGGTATGCAGAGATACCGACGATCAAACCTCGGATAAGTAAACTATCGCGATACAAAGGGAAATTAGTAACGTATGTAAGTGGTTCATTCGGTCGCAAAGTAGTCGTAGAAATATGTGGGAGCCATATGAATTTCCAGATTCCTCTATTGGTTATTGTAACACCCTCAGAATCGGACCTATGCAAGTTTGAGCAAAGTTCACCAAACCCGCATAGAAACGATTCAAAGGTGCCCACCAGGCACTTTCGTGCGGGTGGAAAACGAAGTAATAACATTACACAACAGTCCTCGATGGGACCCACAGAACAGATATATATAATAGCGACTCAAAGAGTCCAGGATCCAGATATAATATACAAAGATCCAAATCACCTTGAGAATGATAGAGCGTCCGGCTACGGACAAGATGCAAATGGGGCTAAGAGCCCTGAAGAATAACCAATGTCGTCCATAACCCTGCCCAGGCCTAGCCGGAAGGGTAACCCTGCTAACGGCGTCGATCTCAAAACCTGCTTAAACAAAAGGGGTGCCGACAAAGGGCAAGGGAAAAAGAAGGAGGCCAAGATCGAGGCCGACACGGCGAGGCTAGAATTCGGCGGTCCTCGCCTACAAAGGTATGGTGGACTGAGCGGCAGCGGCAGCATGCACTGAACAACCTATAGAGACTCGATTCAACTGGCGGTTTTCAGAGAGGGTAAGAATGACCTATCCGGATCCAACCTGAAGCTAACACCAAAACAAACCCATCCTGGTGTTTCCCCCTCGAGACCAAACGAGGAAGTCAACCGAGGAACTCACACAGTTGGCAGTTTTATTTATTCGATTATCGCTAGCAATTACTAGTCGTTTAGTTAATCATCCCGATAAAGTAGCGATGGGCACTTTTAGTGGACCATTCCGTTATAGTTGCGGCAATTACTAATCAAATACATATAGCATGATATAACCCCAAAACCCAGCAGTTGTTGGTACTTTTATTCAGCCCATTCCGTTGTAGTTGCCATACTTACTAGTCAGGTACAATGGTCGCAAGCGACAATCCAAACAAGCAATTGTGGGCAGTATTATTAGCCATTCCGTTATAGTGAAGCTGATTACTAGTCATTATAAGTCAAATTTATAACAATAAACTTTAGTTATGCTTGTCTATGATCGAGATACTGTGCTCCAAGTCGTCCATATCCGGACACGGCTTTCGAAAGTTTTACCCGGCCGGTGCACCAATAGCAACACACACTCGATCAACCTCGAAAACCAAAACAAAACCCAACGAGGCTTTCACGAGAACAATCACAGATTCAGAAATATTTCAGGCCACCCATTGAGTAGATCCCGCAACGGAGTAAGCAAGCTCCGAGACGGACTCAAGGTTTCGACAATGGTCGTAAGCGATCGGGAACCCGAAAGTGTGGCTGGGCTTGTCGATACCGTAATCAATCCGCCATTTAAACAGTACATTGTGCTCCTCGCACAATTTAAATAGAAAGTAGCATGGCATAAGTACAGATCGTAAATAAAACCTCAAACTAGTTTGTGGCCCCAAGAAATAAGAATGAATCAAGCTCGCTCGGGGTCCCATATACCTCCCGGATGTGGATAGCACGATAAATCAAGGAACATGTATCAAGTACTGGGTCTTACGGACACAAGTGGGCGTCGAAACCAAATATTTTCTATCACCCACCGATGCCTCGCTTATTTCAATTTTAGTTGTTAAACAAGTAATTAAAGTGACGATAAGTAAAACTAGAATCATCTCCAACATCAACATGCGCAATACATCAACAATCGTGGCATATGACGACACACATCAGCACTAGAGCAAGCAACTACGACGCAAGTCCAACTATCTACCAAACAACAGTAATAGGGTGTGTCCAAGGCAATATAGGCTGCACGGTATATCATGTGTACGAAACTAAAGCATCGCAAATACGATAGCAATAGATCAACAGGAGGGAAGGAAATACTATAAAAGTAAGATAGGTAGAAAGGGGATATGCTCGCCTGAAAACATTGTCGAAGGGTTCATCCGAAGATCGGGGCGAAGCTCACATCAACTCAACGGCCTTATCCGCGAAGAAGCAAAACACTAGAAGAAACACCGGATGCAATATTTAATACAACGGCAGAAGATCGGCATGATGCATGTATGATGCATGGCATGGCAAAGGTGCGATGCAATTAGGTCATATTAAGCGGAACCGGGGTCCCGACATTATTTAAATGGCTCAAGTTATTTAGAACCCCCGCAATTTAAATGTTGTCTTAACATGGCAAAAGATCGCACCGGTTCGCTACACAAGTTTAAATGAGGCCGATATGAGACTAGATTTGCCCGCATATGGGCCCCATATTTAATTATTAGGTGAATCGGCATAAGGCCCCCAAACCACAGATACGGATGCATGCATGGACAATTCAATATGCAACAATTTGTTATCATTTATAAAAATAGGGTGTCGAAGGAAAGGGTCACACATTAGGGTTCGGCGATCTTGTTAGGGTTCGACGAACTTGGGGTTCCGGGGTTCGGCTCGACAGGTCTGTGGTCCGTCTCGGGTCGTGGTCGGTCTCGGGTTCGGCGGATCGGCGAGGTTCGGATCTGGGTTCGACGGATCGTTCTCGGCCCTCGGGTCGTGCTCGGATATCGTGGGTAGGGTCTTGGCGGATCCGGTCTCGGTGTCCGGGTGAAGTACTCGGCGTCATCGAGGCGCATTTAGGCGTCCGGGGTTCGCTGGGTTCGTGGTTCCGTCGAAGGCCTTGGCGTTCGGGGCGTTCTCGGTTGATGTCGGTCCCTGGGTTAGGAGCCGGAGCAAGCTTCGGATTCCGTGAGGCGATCTTGTCGCCGATGTCCGTGAGGAAGTTCTTGGGCCTGTGATGGAGATCTTGTCGGTGGTCTTGGCGTTCGGTCTTCGCTCCGGAAGGAGAGCTTGAGATCCGTGAAGGAGCCTTGATGCTTCGGTCGGTGTCAAACTTTGGTACCGGGTTTCTCGACGGGTTTCTGAAGGAGATCTTCATGACCAACGCTACGTGACCGAGCAACGGAGGAGACCCACCTTCTTGATCGATGTGCACACGCAGGAACTGCCGAGTCGTGTCATGCTTCTGAACCAGCAACATCGCAGGCATCGCTTGGTTCGGCCTTGACCAAACACGGTGCAGAGGACGCTGCAGGGTGGACCGAACGGCAACGGCAAGGATCTAGGCGAGGCGCGAGAACCGCGCCTTAGGTCCCAATGGGCCGGCTCGAGGATGCCAGACGGCGCTGCAGGGAAGAGGCCGACGGGGACATGGCGAGGCGGGAGGCGAGGTCGCCGGCGAGAGAGCGGGCTTGAGAGCCTGGCTGGGCGGAGCAGCGGCGGGCCGGAGACGGGCCGGTGGCACTCAGGCGGGAACGGCAAGGCGGCGGCGGGCCACGGCGGCGGCGCGGGCCAGCTCGGGAGGAGGGGCGACGAGGCGGCGGGCCGCCGTGCCGGCTGGTTGTGGCCAGCCAGCGGGCAGGAGGCGCGGGGCTGGAGGAGGTGGGCGCCGGGCGCGCCAGGGGGAGGCGGCCGTCGGTGAGGGGCGAGGGGCCGCTGGGCTCGAGGCGCGCGGGCGACCTGGCGCGGGCGCAGAGCAGCCGAGGAGGCGCTGGGTCGGGTAGCTTGAGGGGACGCTGGTCGCTGGGTGCGTCTGGCGGCCGGGCGCGGGGAAGGGGCGGAGAGGTGAGCGCGCGAAGGGGGCACCGAGGCGGTGGTGGGCGCCGAGCGGGACGCTGGCCAGGAGGAGAGGAGGCGCTAGGAGGAGGAGGGGCCGGGCGACGCTGCATGGAGGCGGGGTAGCGCCGAGCGCGAGAGGAAGAAGAGAGGGAGGAGGAAGACGCGTCAGGCGTGGCGGGTCCCATGGGACCGGGGGAGCGGTTCAGGAGGGCGCGGCCAGGGTGGGGCCAAGGGCGGGTGGTGGCGCGAGGTGGGGCCCGGGCCGCAAGGGGCCGGCGTGCTGCAAGCGCGGGCGGCGTGGAGGCAGGGGGGTGGTGTCTTGGCGTCAAGGGGCCCAGCGGCCAGGGAGGGAGTGGGTTGGCCGGTTGGTGTGGCTGTGTGTGTGGGTTGTGTGGGTTTGAGAGGAAGAGAGAGGGAGGGACAAGTGGCGGTTCCTGGTTGGTGAGGGAGAGGGGTGTGCTGAGGTGGCAACGTGTGAGTGGCCAGGGTGAGGTGGAGGGTTGGGTTGGGTAGACTAGTGGGTAACTTTAGGATTTAGGAGCGGGTGCAGTTGGACCGATTCAAAACAAAAACTCAGGGGTGGTCGTCGGTCGATCTGGCCCGTTCGACTGCCCCCACTAAAAATAATATAATTTTTATTTGTTTTAAACGGGCCGTATGCAATCCGATAGCGGCCAAAACAAAATAATCCGGAGCCCCGGGTTTGATATTTGATTACAGTTGGGGCGTTTTAGAAAACAAAACGGGCGTTGCGAAAATAGTTTTGGCAAACAATGCATGATGATGACGATGCAATGCACAAATTCAACGCGATTTTCTAGTAGTGGTTTTGCGGGATGCCACAATTCGACACCACTAACAAAGGATCTCGCCCTCGAGATCCGCCTCATGGTACTGGAAGGGAGGTCGGTGATCTGCATCTTCTCGCTTTGCGTAGATCCTCGCGACACCACTAACAATAGGTCATTGTCCGTGATCATCGAGAGAGCACTCCGGAACAAAAGGTCGAAGGTAGAGGTATCGACAAATAAAGCCACCTCTAACTTCCGGAAAGGGGAACCGATGCATTCTCGTCCACTTCAATGTACAAAAGCGAATAGAAGGGGTAGTCGGCATGGGGGCCAATCCATCACGCACCCAAACTATTACTCCGCACAATTAGTAGAAAAGAGTGCAACCATTCTCGGAATCAGACTGAAGATCTCGACAAGCGAGGTTCGGAAACAAAGGAGTGATGCGGAATCTGCATCGGATCTGGCGTAGAGGATATCGTCGCGTCGGAAAACACCGGAAAACACGTCAAGGAACAAAGAGGGTACCACAGACGAAGGATTCCTCGGATAGCAGGAAGACCGGTTGTAGCAACACCGTTATCAAAGGGGAAGCGAAACCCTAAAGGTACGACGGAACCCAACCACGAGAAATCCTGGACTCGAAGAAAAGATAAGAGGCAGATTCAAAACACGTCGAGATAAGAGGAGAATAGCAGAGGGGTAAGGAGTAAAATCAGACCTAATCAGAACTTCCCAACCGATTTTGCAAAATAGTTTTGACAATCTACTTCGGCCGTTAGCTAGGTTATCCTACAGGCTGGACTTGTGGGGTATCGCAACTGCTGAGCTCTGATACCACTCTGTAACACCCTCAGAATCGGACCTATGCAAGTTTGAGCAAAATTCACCAAACCCGCATAGAAACGATTCAAAGGTGCCCACCAGGCACTTTCGGCGGTGGAAACGAAGTAATAACATTACACAACAGTCCTCGATGGGACCCACAGAACAGATATATATAATAGCGACTCAAAGAGTCCAGGATCCAGATATAATATACAAAGATCCAAATCACCTTGAGAATGATAGAGCGTCCGGCTACGGACAAGATGCAAATGGGGATAAGAGCCCTGAAGAATAACCAATGTCGTCCATAACCCTGCCCAGGCCTAGCCGGAAGGGTAACCCTGCTAACGGCGTCGATCTCAAAACCTGCTTAAACAAAAGGGGTGCCGACAAAGGGCAAGGGAAAAAGAAGGAGCGTCAGTACTGAGGCCAGTACACGGCGAGGCTAGAATTCGGCGGTCCTCGCCTACAAAGGTATGGTGGACTGAGCGGCAGCGGCAGCATGCACTGAACAACCTATAGAGACTCGATTCAACTGGCGGTTTTTAGAGAGGGTAAGAATGACCTATCCGGATCCAACCTGAAGCTAACACCAAAACAAACCCATCCTGGTGTTTCCCCCTCGAGACCAAACGAGGAAGTCAACCGAGGAACTCTCACAGTTGGCAGTTTTATTTATTCAGTTATCGTTGCAGCAATTACTAGTCAGGTTTAGTTAATCATCCTGATAAAGTAAGCAGTGGGCACTTTTAGTGGACCATTCCGTTATAGTTGCGGCAATTACTAATCAAATACAGATAGCATGATATAACCCCAAAACCCAGCAGTTGTTGGTACTTTTATTCAGCCCATTCCGTTGTAGTTGCCATACTTACTAGTCAGGTACAATGGTCGCAAGCGACAATCCAAACAAGCAATTGTGGGCAGTATTATTAGCCATTCCGTTATAGTGAAGCTGATTACTAGTCATTATAAGTCAAATTTATAACAATAAACTTTAGTTATGCTTGTCTATGATCGAGATATCAGCTCCAAGTCGTCCATATCCATGACACGGCTTTCGTAAAGTTTTACCCGCCGGGTGCACCAATAGCAACACACACTCGATCAACCTCGAAAACCAAAACAAAACCCAACGAGGCTTTCACGGTGAACAATCACAGGATTCAGAAATATTTCAGGGGCCACCCATTGAGTAGATCCCGAACGAGTAAGCAAGCTCGAGACGGACTCAAGGTTTGCGACAATGGTCAGAAGCGATCGGGAACCCGAAAGTGTGGCTGGGCTTGTCGATACCGCGTAATCAATCCGCTTACCTAACAAGACAAAGCAGTGCTCGCACAATTTAAATACAGAAAGTAGCATGGCATAAGCAGGATCGTAAATAAAACCTCAAACTAGTTTGTGGCCCCAAGAAATAAGAATGAATCAAGCTCGCTGGGGTCCCATATACCTCCCGGATGTGGATAGCGCGATAAATCAAGGAACAGGTATCAAGTACTCGGGGTCTTACGGGACACAAGTGGGCGTTCGGAAACCAAATATTTTCTATCACCCACCGATGCCTCTGCTTATTTCAATTTTAGTTGTTAAACAGTAATTAAAGTGACGATAAGTAAAACTAGAATCATCTCCAACATCAACATGCGGCAATACATCAACAACTGTGGCATATGACGACACACATCAGCACTAGAGCAAGCAACTACGACGCGCAAGTCCAACTATCTACCAAACAACAGGTAATAGGGTGTGTCCAAGGCAATATAGGGCTGCACGGTATATCACAGGTACGGAAACTAAAGCATCGCAACACAGATAGCAATAGATCAACAGGAGGGAAGGAAATACTATAAAAGTAAGATAGGTAGAAAGGGGATATGCTCGCCTGAAAACATTGTCGAAGGGTTCATCCGAAGATCGGGGCGAAGCTCACATCAACTCAACGGCCTTATCCGCGAAGAAGCAAAACACTAGAAGAAACACCGGATGCAATATTTAATACAACGGCAGAAGATCGGCATGATGCATGTATGATGCATGGCAAAGAAAGGTCGATGCAATTAGGTCATATTAAGCGGAACCGGGGTCCCGACATTATTTAAATGGCTCAAGTTATTTAGAACCCCCGCAATTTAAATGTTGTCTTAACATGGCAAAAGATCGCACCGGTTCGCTACACAAGTTTAAATGAGGCCGATATGAGACTACATTTGCCCGCATATGGGCCCCATATTTAATTATTAGGTGAATCGGCATAAGGCCCCCAAACCACAGATACGGATGCATGCATGGACAATTCAATATGCAACAATTTGTTATCATTTATAAAAATAGGGTGTCGAAGGAAAGGGTCACACATTAGGGTTCGGCGATCTTGTTAGGGTTCGACGAACTTGGGGTTCCGGGGTTCGGGGCTCGACAGGGTCCAGGGTCCGGTCTCGGGGTCCAGGGTCGGTCTCAGGGTTCGACGGATCGGCGAGGTTCGGATCTGGGGTTCGACGGGATCGTTCTCGGCCTCCGGGGTCGTGCTCGGATATCAGGGGTAGGGTCTTGGCGGATCCGGGTCTCGGTGTCCGGGGTGAAGTACTCGGCGTCATCGAGGCGTACTAGGCGTCCGGGGGGTTCGTCGGGGTTCAGGGTTCCGTGTCGAAGGCCTTGGCGTTCTGGGGGCGTTCTCGGTTGACGATGTCGGTCCTGGGTTAGGAGCCGGGAGCAAGCTTCGGATTCCGTGAGGCGATCTTGTCGCTCGATGTCCGTGAGGAAGTTCTTGGGCCCAGGATGGAGATCTTGTCGGTGGTCTTGGCGTTCGGGGTCTTCGGCTCCGGGAAGGAGAGCTTGAGATCCGTGAAGGAGCCTTGATGCTTCGGTCTGGTGTCAAACTTTGGTACCGGGGTTTCTCGACGGGGTTTTACTGAAGGAGATCTTCATGACCCGAACGTTGGCATCGAGCAACGGAGGAGACCCACCCTTCTTGATCGATGTGCACGCGAACTGCCGAAGTCGTGTCATGCTTCGAACCAGCAACATCGCAGTAACGCTTGGTTCGCCTTGACCAAACACGGTGCGAGGACGCGGGGGTGGACCGAACGGCAACGGCAAGGATCTAGGCGAGGCGGGCCGCGAGAACCGCGCCCAGGTAGGTCCCAGCGGGGCCGGCTCGAGGATGCTCGCAGACGGCGCTGCAGGGGAAGAGGCCGACGGGGACATGGCAGAGGCGGGGAGGCGAGGTCGCCGGCACGGAGAGGAGCGGGCTGGAGAGGCGGGCGGAGAGCGGCGGGCGGAGAGACGGGCCGGGTGGCACTCAGCGGGAACGGCGGGGCCAAGCGGCGTGGCGGCCGGCCGGGCGGGCGCGCTGCTGGGGCGAGCTCGGGAGGAGGGGCGACAAGGCATGCGCTGGCCGGGCGGTGGGTTGGCGGGCAGAGGAGGCGCCGGGTGAGGAGGTGGGCACGGGCGCGCATGGGAGGGCGGCCCGTCGGTGAGGGGCGTCGCTGGGCTCGAGGCGCTGGCGGCGCGCGGCGCGGGCGCAGAGCGAGGGAGGCGCTGGGTCGGGTAGAGCTTAGCTGGGGACGCGGGTCGCTGGTGCTGTCTTGGCCAAGTGGGGAAGGCGGAGCGCGGAGAGGAGCGCCAAGGGGGACACTGGAGGCGAGCGGCGGTGGTGGGCGCCGGAGCGGGGACGCCGGCCAGGGGAGGAGGAGGCGCTAGGGAGGAGGAGGGGCCGGGGCGACGCTGCGGTGGAGGCGGGGTAGCGCTGAGCGGTGGAGCGAGGAAGAAGAGAGGGAGGAGGAAGACGCGCTTGCGTGGTGGCGGGTCAGCGTGGGACCGGGAGGGCGGTTGGGAGGCGGGCGCGAGTGGGGCCAAGGCGGGCGGGTGAGGCTGGCGTGGGGCCCAGCGGGACCCATGGGCAGCGATGCCGGCGGGGTGGGCGGCGTGGGCGTGGAGGCAGGGGGTCTGGTCTTTGTCTTTGGCGCAAGGGCCAATGACCAGGGAGGAGTGGGTTGGCCGGTGGGTGTGTGTGTGGGTTGTGTGGGTTTGAGAGGAAGAGAGAGGAGGGACAAGTGGCGGTTCTGGTTGGTGAGGAGAGGGTGTCTTGGTGGCAACGTGTGAGTGGCTGGGTGAGGTGGAGGGTTGGGTTGGGTAGACTAGTTGGTAGGAATAGGATTTAGGAGCGGGTGCAGTTGGACCGATTCAAAAACCTGGGGGTGGTCGTTCGGGTCGATCTGGCCCGTTCGACTGCCCCCACTAAAAATAATATAATTTTTATTTGTTTTAAACGGGCCGTATGCAATCCGATAGCGGCCAAAACAAAATAATCCGGAGCCCCGGGTTTGATATTTGATTACAGTTGGGGCGTTTTAGAAAACAAAACGGGCGTTGCGAAAATAGTTTTGGAAAACAATGCATGATGATGACGATGCAATGCACAAATTCAACGCGATTTTCTAGTAGTGGTTTTGCGGGATGCCACAGTTATTGATCGGAGAAGTGTCTCGGTCATGTCCGCGTAATTCACGAACCGTAGGGAGACACACTTAAGGATTCGATGTTGTTTAGTATATATGGAATGTAAGTAGGGAGACTGAATATTGTTCGGAGTCTCTGATAGGATCCGAGATATCACGAGGAGATCCAGAATGGTCCGGAGAATAAGATTCATATAAGGAAAGTCCAATTCCGGAGTTCGGGAATGATTCCGATGATTTCATCGGAGAGGTTCTAGAAGGGTCTAGAAGGTTCACTGGACTAGAAGGGGAAGGGAACATGAATGTGTCATGTATAAGTGGAATGATTGGATCATTTACTAGGTCACTTGGTTGGGCATTAGCAAGAAAGAAATCAAGCTCCAAATTGAAAGTCAAAAGGCAAGTTTGAAAATTCAAACTGGGACAATGTGTCCTGGTGGAGGAAAGAAAGAATCCTTCTTTCCCTCCACCACAAGCCAACAAGGAGAGGGAGCTGGGGAAGGATTCAAACTTCCCTCTCCCAAGCTTCCCTCCCTCTCATAAATAGAGGGAAGGGGGTTCCCCAAGGCCACACAACACCAGCCCCTCCCCACCTAGCCGTGCCGCCGCCGGCCACGCCTCCTCCTCTCTGGCCCTCTAAACCCTAGATCGCCAAAAACCCTAGATCCACCAGAACGTGCTCCGGCTTAGGCGAAGCCATGGATGATTTTCCCTCTACTTCCGACACCACGCCGTCGTGCTGCCGGAACCGCGAGGGGAGAACTACAACCTCCGCTGCCTGCTGGAACAAGGGAGAGGAAGGTCTTCATCGAGTACCGAACGTGCGACCGACTGCGGAAGAACTGCCGAAACGCAGCGCCGGAAGAATCGTCTACGCGATCTTGAGATCGACAAGTGTACAACTACATCACCCACAAGAATCTGCTCTCGTTAACCGTTTTGGAATCTTCGAGGGTGAGTATTCTAATCGACTCGTTGCTACAATCTAGTAGATAGATCTTGGCTTGTTTGTGTGCATGTGATAGAAATTTTTTGTCTTCCATGCTATGAACCCCTACACGTTCACCCAACTGACAAAAGGAAAGTAAAAATAAAACATGAACTTCTATAGAGAATTATAGTCTAGGAGGTTTCTGAGGTAGAATTTTATTGCTTACATATGCTCGGCTTCTCTAGAACATGGGAGAAGCTCCTAGGTGGTGTCTCGAGGTTTTTAGAAGAAGAAGGAAGAAGAAAGAATAAAATTTTGAGCAACGGTTACCTTCCAGTTGGCGTTTGAGGGGTTTTCCCAACTATACGGGTGTAACTATACCGCCGGATGATACGTCGTAAACATATCTATAATTTTTGATGGTCCATGCTTGTTTAGTATCAACTTTGTTATGTTTTGTCTACACTTTGAGGTATTTTTATACATTTCCTGGGACTAACCTATTAACAAGATGCCGTAGTGCTTGTTGCCTGTTTTCTGCTGTTTTTGGTTTCAGAAAAGCTAGTAAGGAAATATTCTCGGTATTGGACTAGACAAAATCCAAAGTCAATATTTTACCAGAAGGAACACGAAGACCGAAGGGCAGCCGAAGGGGGGCCACGAGGTGGCCACACCCTAGGGCGTCGCCACCAAGTGTGGGGCCCTCGGGCGCCCGCCGACCTTGCCCTTTCGCCTATAAAAGCACCCCGATGCGGAAACCCTAAGTACCCCGATCAAATCTCCACGAAACAGTCCGTAGCCGCCGCCACCATCGTCCCTAGATCGGGGGATCTAAAGCTCTTCTCGGCACCCTGCCGGAGGGGAGAGATCAACCCGAAGGCCTTCTTCATCACCATGCCAGCCTCCGGAGTCATGCGTGACTAGTTCATCCTTGGACTATGGGTCCATACAGTAGCTAGATGGTTGTTTCTCCTCCTTTGTGATATCATGTTTAGATCTTGTGAGCTCCGTTCATGATCAAGATCATCTATTTGTAATCATACATGTTGTGTTTGTGGGGATCTGATGGATATTGAGATACTATGTAGGATTGATTATTGATTCTATCATGTCTGTGTTATTTGTGATCTTGCATGCTCTTCATTGTTAGTAGCTATCTTGGCCAAGTAGATGCTTGCAACTCCAAGAGGGAGTATTTATGATTGATAGTAGGTTCATGCCTCTAGTAATCTAGGAAGTGACAGAAATCTCTAAGGTTGTAGATGTTTTGTTTCTACCAGGGAGAAAACAACAATCCTTTGTTCATGGAGAAATTGTATTGTTTACTTTACACACATTGCTTAATGCAATTATCTGTTGCTTGCAACATAATACTGAAAGGGGTTCGGATGATAACCTGAAGGTGGATTATTAGTCATAGATGCAGTTGTATTATGGTCTATGTATTATGTTGTAATGCCCAATCAAATCTCATAGGAGTCAAGATGTCTAGTATATGCATTGTTATGCTTTCTCAATCTGTCAATTGCCCCCCTATAATTTGTTCACCGAACATGCTATCTATCTTAAGGATAACACCTCTAGTGAACTGTGGACCCCGGTCCAATATTTATCATTGATACATCATCTACTGTTACTGTTTACATTCTACAAGAAACTACTATCTTCCACACTATACGTTTAATCCTTTGTTTTCAGCAAACATGTGAGATTGACAACCTCACTGTAAGTTGGGGCAAAGTTTTGAGTTTGTGTTGTACAGGTTCCAAGTTGTTAGCAACACCTTAGATTTGTTTCCTTACTCCTACCGGTTCAATAACCTTGGTTTAATAACTGAGGGAAACTTGCTGTTGTGCTCATCACACCTTCGTCTTGGGGTTTCCCAACGAGGCTCTATAGTCAACTGAGCCACATCAAGATATTTTTTAGCACCGTTGCCAGGGAGATAAGGACAGCTTCAATATCTTCGTCCTCGTCAATCACCTTTCAGGGAGAAAGAAGATTCTCTCAAGGGGAGTATCTCACAACCATTCTCTTTACTTTGTTTTTGTTTTTCTTAGTTTCTGTTGCTTTGTTTTGCTTGTTTCTTTTTATCAAAAATACAAAAAATAGTTCCTACTTTAGTTTCTACTGCCGTGGGCTTGCTTCACTTTTGCAAAAATGAATACTCGTGAAAACACCAAGGTGTGTGATTTCACTAGCATAAACAACAATGATTTGCTTTGCACACCTATTGATCCACCTGCTCCTGATGCTACTTTTTATGAAATTAAACCCTCTTTGCTGAATCTTGTTATGAAAGAGAAATTTTCTGGTGCTAGTTCTGATTATGCTGCTGCTCACCTTAATAATTTTGTTGAACTTCGTGAGATGCAAAAATATAAGGATGTAGATGGAGATATTATTAAGCTTAAATTGTTTCCTTTCTCTCTGAGAGGAAATGATAAAGAATGGCTGCTATCCTTGCCTAGAAATAGTATTGATTCTTGGATTAAATGCAAAGATGCTTTTATTGGAAAATACTATCCTCCTGCTAAGATTATATCTATGAGAAGTGAAATAATGAAATTTAAACAACTTGATAATGAACATGTTGCTCAAGCTTGGGAAAGAATGTAATCTTTGGTAAAGAATTGTCCCACTCATGGACCGACTGCTTGGATGATTATCCAAACTTTTTATGCAGGACTAAATTTTTCTTCAAGAAATCTGTTGGATTATGCTGCTAGAGGTACCTTTATGACCATTACTTTGGGATCTATAACAAAGCTCCTTGATAATATGATGGTTAACTATTCTGAATGGCACACCAAGAGAGCTCCACAAGGTAAGAAGGTAAATTTTGTTGAAGAAACCTCCTCCTTGAGTGATAAAATTGATGTTATTATGTCTATGCTAGTTAATGGAAAAGCTCATATTGATCCAAATAATGTTCCTTTAGCTCTTTGGTTTCTCAATAAGAGCAAGTTGATGTGAACTTCATTAGAAATAACAATTTTAGAAACAATGCCTACATGAATAATTTTGGTAATAATAATTATAGGCCCTATCATCCCAATAATGGTAATGCTTATGGAAATTCCTACAACAACAATAGGAGTGCACCCTCTGAACTTGAAGTCATGCTTAAGGATTTTATTAGTAAACAAACTACTTTCAATAAAACTATGGAGGAAAAGCTTCTGAATGTAGAGAAAAATATTTCATCTTTGTCTGAAGCACAATCCTCTTTGAGTAATAAAATGGCTGCTAAACCTGAAACCATGGAAAATACCTTTGCTGCTACTCATGCCATACAAGTTAGAATTGATGAAAATGTTAGACTATTAGCTAAATTGCATGCTAAGTGGGAAAGAGAAGATGAAATTGCTAGAATAATAGTATTTGTACTATTACCACCAGCAATGTTGATGCTAGAAAACCTAAAGAAGTCCCTATTCCATCTACAACAATGCCTAAACCCAATAAGGATGCTGAAATTTTTCGAACTATGGGAAACAATAACTCTACTACCTTGGATGCTAAGTTTGATTTTGATCTTGATGGTTGCAATATTTCTGAAGTAATTATGTTCTTACAAAAGCTTGCTCAAAGTCCTAATGCTAGTTGTAACATCCCAATTTCAGCAACCCTGATTAAATGTCCAAAAGCCAAAAATTAGGGGGAACAAAAACTTTTTCTTGAAATGTGTGCTTACTTGTTTGCTTGTGCTCACAACTGTTTATGTATTAGTTGTGTACCCCTCATCTCAACACTAGTTTACAAAAACTATTTTACAAAATAAAGGTCTTGGCTCATCTTTCATATTCTCAAATGTTCTGGCATTTCAAAACCTGATCCAAGATCAGTTTGAGACAATCAAATACTTTACTAGTCTCCATTAATAAAACTATGGAGACATATATATTATCTCCTTATGTTTTCAAGGTAGAACCTTCAACACTCTTATCCCTAGGTTTAACCAAAAACTTTATTAAAACCTTTTCATCTCCATCTTGGTAGAGATACCAACATGGTACTTATATTACTTCAAGCAAAACCCCTTTCAACCTACCCATCCTTACATGAAGATAGGCTTGATGGTAACCCTAGTACTAGTTGGATAAGTAATAAGATGAATTGCCTTGATCTACTGATTGCCTTGTTTGATTAGGAACTAGAGAGAGCTAATCTAGTAGCTCATACTTTAGGACCCAATCCTTGCTTGTGATCATCAAGCCCTAAGCAAGCATCCAAGTCTGATCTATTCTAAGCCACTCAAGTGATCATCCCATCTCATGCTTATCTATAGCCAGGGATAATTCCCTCTGGATGGTTTCCCACTCAGTGGAAACCCCATCTAAGCATGAATCCTATTTACTCAGTTACCACCTCAACATCATCTCCTTGATCACGAGTTTGGCACCTAGCATCATCTCAAAAAATTCTACACTTGCACTCTAGTCTAAAACCCTAAATCTGCCAAAATGGGAAGTCTAGATTTCTTATCTTGATACCATCTTTGGATCCCTACCTTTTTCCAACCTAGGTGCATTCTGAGAATGTACTTGAACCATATTGTAGTACATAAGTAGTACTACCAAGGCCCATTCTTTCCCTTGGCTAAGCCATTCCATGTCCCACTCATCCTCGATGGTTTTGTAGTTAAGATAATAATCTTTTCTGCAAATATTATCATCTTGCCTACTTTGGCAGAAGCCCACATCTATATGCGACCTCCCCTTGACAAAATCCTTACATGATTATGATCTACTAACCATGGGCTATCAACCCCCATTTCACTTGTTTCCCTTGGAGCCCTGTGCTTCTTAAACCCACATGGTTTAGGAGGCTAACTAATGTGTCTGTTATGGCAACCTTATTTTCAACAAAGTTTGCCATCGCTCCAGAACCACCTCAAATGCAACCAAGCCCAACTCTTGCTTCCATGATCATCTATATAACATGGTCTATCCATACATCACCCCCTTGTACCAAGGTGAGCTCTGAGCTCCCTAATCCAACCTTGTTTAGATGGCATCAGAATAACAAAACCCTAGATCCTCCCCGAATCTAGTTTCCATCCTTTTCACCACTTTTCTTCAAAACCAAGGTGATCCTTGATGCCTACTTCAATTTTAACTCATATAACTTGTACATAAGCATCCCCAAATAATTCCCATAATTATTTGGATTAGTAAACTATTTTTCCTTTTCTTACCAAATTCCCAAAATCCTTGTCTATAAGGCAAGTTTGCTTTTCTCCAAATCACCTTGCCAACTCAAGGCACATCTGATGCCTATACTTCATATCCCATCTTCCAAACTCAAAAATAAATATTTTTGAGATTCTTTATTATTTATTTTTGCCCTTTTTCTTAAATGGAAGAAACAAGAAATAATTCCCCAAAAATACTTTTACCCCTCAATAAATCCCAATAAACTTCTCCAATGTGTGTTATGGTATACAGGACCATAACACATCAAAAACCAAGCTTGACCAATGTAAAAATATCATTTTTGCTTCCATAATCTATTTCTGCACTTTTTGAATAAGTGCATTTAAATGGGATTACAACATTCAGAAAAATCCCATTTAAATCATGGAGAGATTATTTGACCCCATCTATCTACCAGTACCATTTCCCCACTTTTCCCAACGCAACATTTCCAACTTCCTTCACAAGCATCAAAGTGACCAACACTTTGCAAAACAACCAAACATAATTCAAACCAAAGCAAAACCATCTCAAATCTTGTCAAGTACTACTCCCCAGCACCATCACTCTCTCCCCTGGTCGACCAGCACTGTAGCATGCCCCACACCTCTTGGCCCTACATGGTGGTTTAAGAGAGAGAGACAAAGGTAATGTCTTATCCAACCCTTTTCTTTACTCATTGCAGCACCACACTCCCTCTTTGCTCTGTGCACAACCCTAAGAACACCCCACACTCTCCCCACCGCCCTTGGCCACCAATGGGAAGCCCATGGACCAAGCCCTAGCTCCTCAATGAGCTATGACCACCATAGACCTCCCCTCTCGGTATATAATGCCCAGAGGCCACCCAGCACCCTCTCTTCAGCTCATTTGCCCCCATCACACCTCCCTCACATCCCCGGAGCCCCCTCTCCTCTCCCCTGTTCTGTTCTGCTCGTGGGAAGAAGAACAAGAAGCTTCGGCCATTTTCTTCCCTCAAGCACCACTCTCTCCTCCCTCTACCTCTCTCGCTGCATGTCACCTAGCAATACTCCCCTCCCTCTGACCTATCTACTCGTGTCCTTGTTTGTGTTTAGGACCTTCTGGAGCATCGTCTAGGGCAAGCTCCGGCGAGCTCCCTCTTGGACGTCCTCACGCGAGCACCTCCCCGACGACGAATCACCCCGTCTCGCCCCTCCCTGGACTCGCCGTCATCGACCGCGTCGCCTCGTCGCCTCCACGCCCTTCCTCGAGCCCCCGGTGAGCTCCCCTGCCCCTGCCAAATCCCGCCTAGGGTTCTCTCTCCGCCGGCGGGCTCCCGCGAGGACGACGATTGGGGACCGTCGATCTCCACTAGATCTAACGGCCCCAGTTGTTCCTTACCCCCTTCGCCTGGCGGGCTAGCTATCGGGCCGCGGCTGGCTACGCGCCGCCCACGTGCGTGCCTTCGCTGTTGGGCCAAATCCTCCCCGCACGGCCCATTTAGCCTCAGACCCCAGCCCAATTTTCCTTTTATTTAAACTTTTTCCCACCAGATCTGTTTCTGCCAGTCTAGTTTAAATACAATCTAAAATGGAAATGACCCAAATAATTCTAGACACTAATTTTCCCTGGTACCCAAGCCTCTGTTCTAACATGCACACTTGGTTCTGTACCAAAACAATGTTTAGAATAAAAATGATAAATCCCATACTAAGATCTAACCAGAACACTATTTAAACTCTCCAGTAATTTTGGTATATCCAAATGACCTAAATCCAATTTACTATGAAAGTTACTAACCCTACCGTTCCTATCCCAATGGCCCCACCTTATTTTGCTTCCTAATTTGCTGGTAGCAAAAATAACAAAATAAATCCTTTTCTGCCTTTAGGAATTTCCCTAGGTAAAACCAAATGAGATTTGGACCTAATTCCAACTCTTAGTTGACAAACAGAATCATATCTTTCATAATACAGCAGCTCATAATTTTTGGAGTCTCTGATAAATTCTAGTGAATTAAACTCTTCTGTGCATAGTTTATTCACTAATATAATTACCACAATAACTCTGTAACTCCTAAAATGTTGATAAAATAGTGAAACCACTTTATACATAAATTTATTCTCAGTACCTAGCATGTTTCCTTGGAATCACTTAAAAAGATTTTGTAAAATAAATCTGATGAAAAAGACAAATCTGGTCTAGTACCGCCTTAGGGGATTTCTCAAGGGCATTATGGTAATTGTTTTGAGGTGATTCCAACTCTTTTTGTTTCAGTCCATCAAATACTACCTAATCACCCAAGGAAATATTTTTTGGAACTCCAGAGAAGTTATGGTGAATTATTTCCTAAAACTAGAGTTCTAATCACTATAAAATCCATTATAAATCAAGGGAAATTGATAAAATAGTGAAACCACTTTTGTTGGCTTCATTTTATCAATACCTATCTGATGGTATAATTTTTATACAATGGTATCATATAGACCAAGTCCTTGAGCAAAAACCCCTCTCTTAGGTAATTCCTATACCCTAAATCCAAAGGGGGTCCTTTTTCCCTAATGTCTCCTAATCATCTGCCAATCCAATCAAATCCAACCTCCAACATCCTACTAATTTTTATCATGTATCTATCCTTTACTTGATGTATGGTTTGTTGCTTTTATGCCTTGTATTGATTGGTGTATTGTTTGCTTGCATGTATGCTCGATAACGACGATAGTTGCGATTATGTGACGCCAAGAAGAAGGGAGCATCGGGGTTATATTATTATTGATATTATCGTTATTCTTGTTATCTAACGCCGTCAAGGGACTTCTCGCTGGTCATAGGCAAGCCACCATTCCTGAACTCCTATATTGCCCTATTTCTGTTTATCAACTATTTTATATCTCGTTAATGAATTGCATGATCACAGACATGGTTTGTTTCAAATAAAAAGACGTGAGTAACTTGGCTCCTCCAAGTTATGGATAAATGTCCCTTAGGACACCTACTACTTTGACACCTATTTTTACACCTTTAGATCGAGGCTAAGATGATTAGCATCTTCCCTCTTGGAAACCCACGGTTTGTCAATAATAAAACTATTTTGGGTTTTTACCCTACTATAAAGATTTCAAAACAAAACCCTTAGAAATAGGCATAATTTCCGAGTGGAAGTTTTTACTAAAAGAAGATATGAGGTGGATGAATAGAAAGTTAAGCAATAGAAAGAGAAGGGATGTTCTACGCCAATGTCTAGAACAATTTTATCCGTGCAACCACATTACCCCAGATGCCGGGGCTTAGCTCGTAGTTTGTGATCCTTAGCCGGGGCTGCTCATACTCGCTAAAGGGGAGAAATCCCCTAAAATCCGGGCTATCTGGGACAAGGAACTGGTGCAACAATTGGGTCTCTCGAGGATGGTATGCTTTTTGGTAGTACGGATGGAAGATTGTCACTATTGCTATCTGCTAGACTTCGGTATGGAGATAGGGGTCAGTACGGATGGAAGGACCAGGGTCGTAGTACCCCATACTCGTATCGGAGAGAACAACCCAAAAGGAAAAGCTGCCGTTGCTAGGGATGGACAAATGAAAAGTGTAAGTTTGATTATTCGAGCCCCTGTCTACCGTGTGTAGCAGGCTGTGGTTTTATCCCGGCGGATGTATTGATTCTTGTGGGTAAAGTGCACAAAATCTGCAGAGTCTAATCTATTCTAATAGCTGTGTCCACGGTCAAGGACGGTTGGAATGGCAAGTGCTAGGAGGACCCTTCGGTTAAGTTGTGATGAAATAAAGGATGTGACTTGGTCATGAGGAAAGATCAGAATGAGTTTGGTTTTGACCAGTGATGGTCAAAGACGTTTAAAAAGGGATTTACAACAAAACTGTTTTAGAAATCTTTTAACAAGGATGTGGAGATGTCCAGATTTTCAAAAAGGAGGCATATTTTCTAAAAACTCTTTTTCAACAAAGATATAGAGATGCCAATGTTAGGGTTAACACAACTATAATATAGAGCTTTCTCGCCACAACCCAAATTATGCATTATATTTTCACCCTTGTCTCGGTGGTTTGCCAGTACATTCAAAGTACTCACCGACATTGTCCCTGGCCATTTACTTGGCCAGATTGCAGATGTTAAGAAGCAACGAAGGTGATGACGTCTATGCGAGCTAGGCCGTCTTCCAAGTTAGTTGCCTATAGGTTAAGGCACGGGCTCTGCGATGAAGTCTTCTGCTACTTGTATTGTAATTGCCATAATGGCCTCCTTGTAAGTTTGTACTCGATATTATATGGATGATGTAATGATACTAGTCGGTTATGCTCACGGCTCACTAATCATGGGAACGTGAATTGTATGCATAACGGGTATTCTCGGACCATAAATACGGGGTTCCATAGACATGGTATCAGAGCCATCCTGATTGTAGGAGACCTAGTTAGCATGGACGTTAGGCAGGACTACCCCTATTTCTAAAAACACCGGTTTCAAAAACTATTTTCTCAAAAACTTTTCAAAATATTGCTTATCTCATCTTCTCTGACTTAAACAATTTGAAAATGGATTACTCTATATCTCGTCTACTTCAAATGTTTAGTTTTCAAAAACAAAGACCACATTGGAGACAATGAATCCGAAGACCCTGGAACCAAGAGACACCAACACAAGCAAAACCAAGGAGCTACCAACGACTAAAGACACTACAAGATCACCCTACCAATGGAGTCCTTCACCACCCCCAAACCAATCAAATACGGCACTGACGCAAAAGATGGCAAGACAGAAGTTAAGACCCCAGTAACGTCGGTGCTTAGGATTATCATCCCCGAAATAGGATTCCCTTATGGCGTGTAGTCACCCCATTAGTAGTTATGGTATGCCATGTTTGCTTGTCTTGTGCATGCGTGATGCTTGGAATGTGTTTTCTTGTCTGCCCTTGATCCTCCGATCCTAAAAGTTCTGACCCCAGTGCTGGCGTATCCCGATGCTAACTCTCGCAACCCCTTAGCCAGAAACCTCTCCTCGGTAGGATGGCCACATAGGAAAGCCTCGACAACCCCAAGTAAAGATCTAAGGTGGAAAGACTGCGTCTTTCCACTCAACTCCCATGAACCCTTGTTGACTTGTCACCATTAACCATAGCTCTCCACCCAATATTATACCTCACTTTTTCCGCTACCCTTGAACTCGGAAGACTAACTCCGTGGCACCGTTCCCTTCGACAACTCGAGACTTTATCTCCACCAAGAAAAACCTGAGTATGGCCATGAAGATCGGATCCACGAAGAAAGGATGAAACCATTGCGGTGAAGAAGGAAATCAAGCTAGCCAGTGCTTAGGCAACTACCCAAATTGCGGAGCTCTCCACTCTCCTGCAGATTGCCCTACCCAACTAGTCACCTGCTTCCTCTGTGAAGGTCAAGACCATGTTCCAGCCAAATGTCCCCTCCAACTCCTGATTGGCAAAGCTCGTCAACTCCCCTGCGTCAACATCGGGAAGAAATCAAGAGAAGGACGTTCCAAGAAGGGCACCTGCTTCGCCTGTGATGAACCAGGTCACTTCAGCCGAGAGTTCCCACAGCATGGTCTTGACAACACTTATATCAAGGCAAAGGCAAGACAACCCCGTCCCAGTAAAAATCCCAAGACAAACACAAGGGATCTTAAGCTAAACAAAGCGGTTGTTACACCTGTGGAGGTCCGGACCACTTCGCCCGCAGTTGTCCAGAACAGTAATGGATGAACTAGAAGCAAGAAGCTCCAACATCGAAAAAGGGCAAGAAGCCTAGAGCCCCTTCGGCCAGAAGAATCAGGAGGCCGCTATCCCTAGAACCTCCTCTTCCCCCATGAAAGCACTACCTGAGGGGAAACCTTTCACCTCCGAAAGGCATAAAGACTCTGGACGTTCCTCCAAAGTAGTTTCACACCTAGAAACTCGCCGTCTCGCCTCAAGAAGGAAGTACCACGTCGACGTTAAACTGACCTAGACTTATCCTAAGGGGAAAGGACTGCGTCTTTTCCATTTTCTTGAAGCTAAAACCGCCCAACCCGAAGCCGCAACTCCGATCCATAACTAACCACTTCGGCTCTTTGTAAAACTTATTAGCTCCTAAGAAATTCCACCACTAAAATTGTTAAGCGGATGTTATCACCCCAACCCTACTCCTCCCTAATCTCGGGACGGGATTATTTTAAGGGGGAAAGGTCTATAACATCCCAATTTCAGCAACCCTGATTAAATGTCCAAAAGACAAAAATCAGGGGGAATTTTTTTTTCTTGAAATGTGTGCTTACTTGTTTGCTTGTGCTCAAGCAACTATTTATGTATTAGTTGTGTACCCCTCATCTCAACACTAGTTTACAAAAACTATTTTACAAAAGAAACGTCTTGGCTCATCTTTCATATTCTCAAATGTTCTAGCATTTCAAAAACTGAGCCAAGATCAGTTTGAGACAATCAACTACTTTACTAGTCTCCATTAATAAAACTGTGGAGACCTATATATTATCTCCTTATGTTTTCAAGGCAGAACCTTCAACCACTCTTATCCCTAGGTTTTCCCAAAAACTTTATTAAAACCTTTTCATCTCCATCTTGGTAGAGATACCAAGATGGTACTTATCTTACTTCAAGAAAAACCCCTTTCAACCTACCCATCCTTACCTCAAGATAGGCTTGATGGTAACCCTAGTACTAGTTGGATAAGTAATAAGATGAATTACCTTGATCTGCTGATTGCCTTGTTTGCTTAGGAACTAGAGAGAGATAATCTAGTAACTCATCCTTTAGGACCCAATCCTTGCTTGTGATCATCAAGCCCTAAGCAAGCATCCAAGTCTGATCTATCCTAAGCCACTCAACTGATCATCCCATCTCATGCTTATCTCTAGCCAGGGATAATTCCCTCTGGATGGTTTCCTACTCAGTGAAGACCCCATCAAAGCATGAATCCTATCTACTCAGTTACCACCTCAACATCATCACCTTGATCACGAGTTTGGCACCTAGCATCCTCTCAAAAACTTCTACACTTGCACTCTAGTCTAAAACCCTAAATCTGCCAAAATGGCTGTCTAGATTTCTTATCTTGATACCATCTTTGGAGCCCTACCTTTTTCCAACCTAGGTGCATTCTGAGAATGTACTTGAACCATCTTGTAGTACATCAGTAGTAATACCAAGGCCCACTCTTTCCCTTGGCTAAGCCATTCCATGTCCCACTCATCCTTGCTGGTTTTGTAGTCAAGATAATAATCTTTTCTTTAAATCTTATCATCTTGCCTACTTTGGCAGAAGCCCACATCTATATGCCACTTCCCCTTGAAAAACTCCTTACATGATTATGATCTACTAACCATGGGATATCAACCCCCATTTCACTTCTTTCCCTTGGAGCCATGTGCTTCTTAAACCCACATGGTTTAGGAGGCTAACTGATGTGTCTGTTACGGCAGCCTTATTTTCAACAAAGTTTGCCATCACTCCAGAACCACCTCAAATACAACCAAGTCCAACTCTTGCTTCCATGATCATATATATGACATGCTCTATCCATACATCACCCCCTTGTACCAAGGTGAGCTCTGAGCTCCCTAATCCAACCTTGTTTAGATGGCATTAGAATAACAAAACCCTAGATCCTCCCCGAATCTAGTTTCCATCCTTTTCACCACTTTTCTTAAAAACCAAGGTGGACCTTGATGCCTGCATCAATTTTACCTCATATACCTTGTACATAAGTATCCCCAAATAATTCCCATAATTATTTGGATTAGTAAACCATTTTTCCTTTACTTACCAAATTCCCAAAATCCTTGTCTATAAAGGGAAGTTTGATTTTCTCCAAATCACCTTGCCAACTCAAGGCACATCTAATGCCTATACTTCATATCCCATCTTCCAAACTCAAAAATACATATTTTTGAGATTCTTTATTATTATTTTTTTCCCTTTTTCTTACATGGAAAAAACAAGAAATAATTCCACAAAAATACTTTTACCCCTCAATAAATCCCAAAAAAATTCTCCAACGTGTGTTATGGTATTCAGGACCATAACACATCAAAAACCAAGCTTGACCAATGTAAAAATATCATTTTTGCTTCCATAATCTATTTTTTCACTTTTTGAATAAGTACATTTAAATGGGATTACAACATTCAGAAAAATCCCATTTAAATCATGGAGAGATTATTTGACCCCATCTATCTACCAGTACCATTTCCCCACTTTCCCAATGCAACATTTCCAACTTCCTTCACAAGCATCAAAGTGAACAACACTTTGCAAAACAACCAAACATAATTCAAACCAAATCCAAACCATCTCAAATCTTGTCAAGTACTACTCCCCAGCACCAGCACTCTCCCCTGGTCGACCAGCACTGTAGCATTCCCCACACCTCTTGGACCCACATGGTGATTTAAGAGAGAGACAAAGCCAATGTCTTGTCCAACCCTTTTCTTTACTCATTGCAGCACCAAACTCCCTCTCTGCTCTGTGCACAACCCTAAGAACACCCCACACTCTCCCCACCGCCCCTGGCCACCAATGGGAAGCCCATGGACCAAGACCTAGCTCGTCCATGAGCTATGACCACCATAGACCTCCCCTCTCGGTATATAATGCCCAGAGGACACCCAGCACCCTCTCTTCAGCTCATTTGCCCCCAGCACACCTCCCTCACCTCCCCAGAGCCTCCTCTCCTCTCCCCTGCTCTGTTCTGCTCGTGGGAAGAAGAACAAGAAGCTTCGGCCATTTTCTTTCCACAAGCACCACTCTTTCCTCCCTCTACCTCTCTCGCTGCATGTCACCTAGCAATACTCCCCTCCCTCTGACCTATCTACCCGTGTCCTTGTTTGTGCTCAGGACCTTCTGGAGCATCGCCTAGGGCAAGTTCCGGTGAGCTCCCTATCGGACGTCCTCAAGCGAGCACCTCCCCGACGACGAATCACCTTGTGTCGCCCCTCCCTGGACTCGCCGTTGTCGACCACATCGCCTCTTCGCCTCCACGCCCTTCCTCGAGCCCCCGGTGATCTCCCCTACCCCCTGCCAACTCCCGCCTAGGGTTCGCTCTCCCCCGGCGGGCTCCCGCGAGGACGACAACTGGGGACCGTCGATCTCCACTAGATCTGACGGCCCCGGTTGCTCCTTACCCCCTTCGCCTGGCAGGACATCTACTGGGCCGCAGCTGGCTACGCGCCGCCCACGTGCGCGCCTTCGCCGCTAGGCCAAATCCTCCCCTCGCTGCCCATTTAGCCTCAGACCCCAGCCCAGTTTTATTTTTCTTTAAACTTTTTCCCACCAGATCTGTTTCTGCCAGTCTAGTTTAAATACAAACTAATATGGAAATGACACAAATAATTCTAGACACTAATTTTCCCTGGTACCTAAGCCTCTATTCTAACATGTGATAAAACATATCTAGCTATACACATGTATATACGTATATGGTTCGGTATGTTCTATAAACCGACCGTGTACTGATTGTAACCGAATCTAACTTGTACTACTCCTACTCCATATAATACAAGGGCAGGCCTAGGTGAGGTGCTGCGATACTTACCCCTAAAATCCTACCAGTATTTTATGGTATTAGAGCCACGATAGATTTCTTCCGCCGCCGATCTTGATCGCTTCAGCTTGCTCGCCATGGCCGGACCCGGTGAAACCTCCAACGCGTCGGTCACTGGCCCTCATACTTCCGTCTCTCCCTCCGCACGATCGGCAGCCTTCAGCGCCGGTACGTCCGCGAGTAGAGGCGCTACCATGGCGTCGAGGATTCCATCGACGCCGATCGATCTGTCGAACAAGATCACGATCCGCCTCACCTCCGACAACTACCTCTACTGGCGCACCCAGGTGGTTCCTATCTTAAGGAGCAACCTCCTGTACGAGTTCGTCGACGGCTCCCTACCATGTTCGTCTGCTGAGATTGCCAATCCAGCGGCCACGGCCGAAGGAGGCGCTCCCCCTACCATCGTCAATCCCATCTACTCGGACTGGCACAAACAGGATCAGGCGTTCCTCTCCTCCATTGTCTCCTCACTCACCGAATCTGTCATCGGTATGGTGATGCTCGTTGCCACATCGCAAGAGGCGTGGGAAACCCTAGAGGCGAGTTTCGCCTCCCAGTCTACAGCCCGGGTTATGGCGATCCGCACGGCTCTGTCCAAAGTGAAGAAGCTGGACTCAACCGCCACTGCTTATTTCAACAAAGTAAAGTCCCACGCTAACGTTCTTGCCTCGATGGGCCAGCCGCTACGACCTGAAGAATTCAATGCCTTCCTGCTCGCCGGTTTGGACAATGGCTATGACGCCCTTGCTGATCATGTCTCCGCTCGCTCAGTGCATGATCCAATGCCAATCCGCGACGTTTATGCTCAGATGCTGAATACTGAACAACGTGTTGAAGCACGACGCGCGGAGGTTACTGCAGACATGCACATGGCAAACTACAATGCTCGTGGTAGTGAACGTGGCAACACTTTTCAGCAGCAATACCAGTACCGTCCCGATCAGTGTCCACATGGACAGAACAAACTCTACAATGCTCCTACACAGAACCCACCGTATCCAACACAGAATAATGCTCCTCGTAATCAACAACCAGTCCGGCCTGCTACCACTACAGGGGGTTCTCGTCCAATCTGTCAAATATGTTCTAAGGTAGGCCACATTGCATCTTGTTGTTTCAAGAGGTTTCAGAAGAACTATCTTGGCACAGGGAACGATGGTCGCAATATAGAGCGTCAACTTGCTGCATTATCTGCTACCAATACCAACAGTGGGGCTACTACCTCCTATCCAATCGATCCTGCTTGGTACGTCGACACTGCAGCGATAGACCACTTCACCAACGACCTCGACAAACTCACCATGAGAGAACGATACCATGGCAAGGATATTGTCCAAACTGCCAACGACATAGGTATGCGCATTACACTATTGGTCAATCCATAATTCCTACATCGTCACATTCTCTACATCTCAAAAACATTCTTCATGTTCCCTCTGTTACCCGAAATCTCCTCTCTGTTAAAAAATTTACACATGATAATAACATTTTCTTTGAATTTCATCCTTGGTATTTTCTTTTTAAGGACCGAAATTCCAGGAAGGTTCTTCTTAGAGGGGGATGTCGTGGAGGTCTCTATAATCTCGATGTGTCATCCGTAAAGAAAGTATTCAGCAGTGTCAAGGTGTCACGTGATCAATGGCACTCACGTTTAGGTCATCCAGCCACTCCAATTATTCAGCATATTCTACATCGCCATGAGCTTCCATCAGTGTCAGTTAATAAAATTATAGTTTGTGACGCATGTCAGCAAGGCAAGAGTCATCAGTTACCATTTTCTTTGTCTACTCGTGTGACTAATTCTCCTCTTGAGATCATATATTCAGATGTTTGGGGTCTTGCCCAGACTTCAGTTAGTGGACATCAATTTTATGTAAGCTTTGTTGATTCATATAGTCGTTTTACATGGCTTTACCTTCTCAAACATAAATCTGATGTGTTCCAAAATTTCCTTCAATTTCAAAAACACGTTGAACGTCTCTTGAACAAAAAAATTATACATGTTCAAAGTGATTGGGGTGGCGAATATCATCGCTTGAATAAGTTTTTTTTTTCTGACATTGGTATTTCTCATCGCGTTTCCTGTCCACACACCCACCAATAAAATGGCACTGCTGAACGTAAACACCGTCATATTGTCGAGACTGGCTTAACCCTGTTAGCACATGCTTCTATCCCATTTCATTTTTGGAGCAACGCCTTTTCTACCGCATGTTTTCTTATTAATCGCCTACCTAGTCGTGTCATTAATATGCAAACTCCTATTGAGCGTCTCTTAGGATAAATTACCGACTACACATTCTTTAAAGTGTTTGGTTGTGCGTGTTGGCCACACCTTCGACCATACAATAATCGTAAACTTCAGTTTCGTTCTAAACAATGTGCTTTCTGGGTTACAACTCTCTCCACAAAGGCTACAAATGTCTTCACATACCCACAAATCGAGTTTATATTTCCCGTGACGTTGTTTTCGATGAGTCTGTTTTTTTCCTTTCTCTCAAATCTCGTCTGGTTCTACACCACCATCATCATCCACTTCACCACTACATTCTGACCAATTTGTTGATGCCGCATATTATCCGTTGCTTTTAGCTAACCATGATGCAGGACGTGGTGCTCGTCTTGAGTTACTTGACGATGAACCTGGATCTCCTTGTATTAATCATACAGATGTGCCACACGTCAATTCTATGCATGATGCAGGCTCTCCTCATATTAATCATACAGATGCACTGAGCAGCCCTTCTATGCATGATGCTCATGGTCCTCATGCATCCGGGTCTCCTACTGGATCAGTTACTCCGACCCGCTCCACCAGCCCGTCTTCACTTGAGGAGGCATCACCTGCAGACCGCACGCCTGGCACCACGTCTTCATCGACAGATGCGGTCCCGTCTCCAATGTTGTCTGCTAAACCGGCCTCCTCGTTGCCTCATGTCCCTGGTGTTACTACTAGGCTTCAACGCAGCATTCGTCAGCCCAAGAATCGTACTGACGGCACAATTGCCTGGAGTGCTTCACGTACTATTGATGTTGCTGCTCTTGTACATACAGAGCCTCGTGATCATCGTACCGCTCTCTCTTATCCGCACTGGCGTGCTGCAATGGAGGCTGAATTTACTGCTTTACAACAGAATAAAACGTGGCGTCTAGTCCTTCCTCGTTCGGGAGTAAATATTATTGATTGCAAATGGGTCTTCAAAATTAAAAAGAAGGCTGATGGTTCTATTGAGAGATACAAAGCACTTCTTGTATCAAAGGGGTTCAAGAAAAGGTATGGCCTTGACTATGAGGATACATTTAGTCCGGTTGTTAAACCCACTACTATTCGTCTGTTACTCTCAATGGATATTACTCAAGGTTGGCATCTTCGTCAGTTAGACATCCAGAATGCATTCTTACATGGTGTCCTTCAGGAGGAGGTATATATGCGACAACCTCCTGGTTTTGAGGATTCCACTTACTCTGGGTATCTCTGTCGGCTTGATAAAGCTCTATATGGATTAAAACAAGCTCCTCGTGCTTGGCATGCTTAGTTGAGTTCTGTTCTTTCTGAGCTTGGCTTTACTGCCTCTACAGCTGATACATCATTATTTATATTGCGACGGCCTGGCATCATACTTTATCTGCTTGTTTATGTGGATGATATCATTGTGGTGAGCTCCTCTACTCTTGCTGCCGATCGCCTTGTTCATCAACTTGGTACATCTTTTGCTCTTAAGGATCTTGGTCCTCTACATTATTTCCTTGGCATTGAAGTGCACACACATGGTCGCGGTGATCTTCTTATGAGCCAATGCAAGTATGCGTATGAGTTATTACAGCGAGCTGGGATGCTCAAGTGCACTCCCGTGTCCACTCCTATGGCTTCTACTGATAAGCTCTCAGCTCTTGATGGTACTCTTTTATCTACTAACGAGTCTACTCGCTATCGCAGCATTGTTGGGGGTCTACAATATCTTACCATGACACGTTCAGATATATCTTTTGCGGTGAACAAAGTGTGTCAGTACCTCCATAATCCTCGGGATACTCATTGGTCGGCAGTCAAACGTATTTTACGTTATGTACAGGCTACATTATCTTATGGGTTGCTTCTTCGACCTTCTACTACCGCTCCAGACCTTTTATCTGCTTTCTCAGATGCAGATTGGGCTGGTAATTCTGATGACCGTCGATCAACAGGGGGGTTTGCTGTCTTTTATGGTGGTAATATTGTGGCTTGGAGTGCTAGAAAGCAGGCTACCGTTTCTCGCTCCAGCACAGAGTCTGAGTATAAGGCGCTTGCTAACGCCACTGCTGAACTTATTTGGATACAAGCTCTTCTTGCTGAACTTGGAGTATCTCAGAGTCGTCCACCAATTCTATGGTGTGACAATATTGGAGCAACGTATCTCTCTTCCAACCCGGTGTTTCATGCCCCTACTAAACATATTGAGGTTGATTTTCACTTTGTTCGAGAACGGGTTGCTCACAAGTTGCTGCAGATTCGTTTCATCTCCTCCAAGGATCAGTTAGCTGATATATTTACCAAGCCTCTTCCATTACCATTATTTACTACTTGCAGACACAATCTCAATCTTCATAGATCAGTTGAGATTGAGGGAGGGTGATAAAACATATCTAGCTATACACATGTATATACGTATACGGTTCGATGTGTTCTATAAACCGACCGTGTCCTGATTGTAACCGAATCTAACTTGTACTACTCCTACTCCATATAATACAAGGGCAGGCCCAGGTGAGGCGCTGCGATACTTACCCCTAAAATCCTACCAGTATTTTAACATGCACACTTGGTTCTGTACCAAAACAATGTTTAGAATAAAAATGATAAATCCCATACTAAGATTTGTCCAGAACACTAATAAAACTCTCTAGTAATTTTGGTGTATCCAAATGACCTAAATCCAATTTACTATGAAAGGTACTGACCCTACCGTTCCTATCCCACTGGCCCCACCTTATTTTGCTTCTATTTAGCTGGTAGCAAAAATAACAAAATAAAGCCTTTTCTGCCTTTAGGAATTTACCTAGATAAAACGAAATGAGGTTTAGACCTAATTCCAACTCTCGGTTGACAAACACAATCATATATTTCATAATACAGTAGCTCATAATTTTTGGAGTCTCTGTTAAATTCTAGTGAATTAAACTCTTCTGTGCATAGTTTATTCACTAATATAATCACCACAGTACCTCTGTAACTCCTAAAATGTTGATTGAAATTTCTACATAAAGTTATTCTCAGTACCTAGCATGTGTCCTTGGAATCACTTAAAAACATTCTGTAAAATAAATCTGATAAAAAGACAAATCTGGTCCAGTACTGCCTTTGGGGATTTCTCAAGGGCATTCTGGTAACTATTTTGAGGTGATTCCAACTCTTATTGTTTCAGCCAATAAAATACTACCTAATCACCCAACGAAATAAATTTTGGAACTCCAGAGAAGTTATGGTGAATTATTTCCTAAAACTAGAGTTCTAATCACTATAAAATCCATTATAAATCAAGGGAAATTGATAAAATAGTGAAACCACTTTTGTTGGCTTCATTTTATCAATACCTATCTGATGGTATCATTTTTATACAATGGTATCATACAGATCAAGTCCTTGAGCAAAAACCCCTCTCTTAGGTAATTCCTATACCCTAAATCCAAAGGGGTCCTTTTTCCCTAATGTCTCCTAATCATCTCCCAATCCAATCAAATCCAACCTCCAACATCCTACTGATGTTTATAATGTATCTATCCTTTACTTGTTGTATGGTTTGTCGCTTTTATGCCTTGTATTGATTGGTGTATTGTTTGCTTTCATGTATGCTCGATAACAACGATAGTTGCGATTGTGTGACGCTGAGAAGAAGGAAGCGTCGGGGTTATATTATTATTGATATTATCGGTATTCTGGTTATCTAACGTCGTCAAGGGACTTCTCGCTGGTCACAGGCAAGCCACCATTCCTGAACTCCTATATTGCCCTACTTCTGTTTATCAACGGTTTTATATCTCGTTTATAAATTGTATGATCACAAACATTGTTTATTTCAAATAAAAGTACGTGAGTAACTTGGCTCCTCCAAGTTATGGATAAATGTCCCTTAGTACACCTACACCTTTGACACCTATTTTTACCCCCTTAGATCGAGGCTAAGATGATTAACATCTTCCCTCTTGGAAACCCACGGTTTGTCAATAATAAAACTATTTTGGGTTTTTACCCTACTACAAAGATTTCAAAATAAAACCCTTGGAAATAGGCATCATTTCCGAGTGGAAGCTTTTACTAAAAGAAGATATGAGGTGGATGAAGAGAAAGTTAAGCAAGAGAAAGAGAAGGGATGTTCTACGCCAATGTCCAGAACAATTTTATCCTTGCAACCACATTACCCCAGATGCTGGGGCTTAGCTCGTAGTTTGTGATCCTTAGCCGGGGCTGCTCGTACTCGCTAAAGGGGAGAAATCCCCAAAAATCCGGGCTCTCTGGGACAAGGAACTGGTGCAACAATTGGGTCTCTCGCGGACAGTATGCTTTTTGGTAGTATGGATGGAATATTGTCACTATTGCTATCTGCCAGACTTCGGTCTGGAGATAGGGGTCAGTACGGATGGAAGGACTAGGGTCGTAGTACCACATACTCGTACCAGAGAGAACAACCCAAAAGGAAAAGCCGCCGTTGCTAGGGATGGACAAATGAAAAGTGTAAGTTTGATTATCCGAGCCCCTATCTACCGTGTTTAGCAGGCCGTGGTTTTATCCCGGCGGATGTATTGATTCTTGTGGGTAAAGTGCACAAAATCTGCAAAGTCTAATCTATTCGAATAGCCGTGTCCACGGTCAAGGACGATTGGAATGGCAAGTGCTAGGAGGACCCTTCGGTTAAGTTGTGATGAAATAAAGGATGTGACTTGGTAACGAGGAAAGATAAGAATGGGTTTGGTTTTGACCAGTGATGGTCGAAGACGTTTAAAAAGGGATTTACAACAAAACTGTTTTAGGAATATTTTTAACAAGGATGTGGAGATGTACGGATTTTCAAAAAGGAGGCATATTTTCTAAAAACTCTTTCAACAAAGATATAGATATCCCATTCAGTTGCATGTAGGTTAAGGCACGGGCTCTACGCTGAAGTCTTCCGCTACTTGTATTGTAATCGCCATAATGGCCTCCTTGTAAGTTTGTACTCGATATTGTATGGATGATGTAATGATACTAGTCGGTTATGCTCATGTCTCACTGATCATGGGAACGTGAATTGTATGCATAACAAGTATTCTCGGACCATAAATCCGGGGTGCCACACTAGTGCTATGAATATGGCTTTTACAAAACACATTACAGATGCTCTCATTAAAATTAAAGAAGAAAAATTGAAAGATAAAGCTTCTATTCCTAGGAAATCAGAAGATGGTTGGGAACCCATCATTAATATGAAAGTGAATGATTTTGATCTTAAAGCTTTATGTGACGTTGATTCTAGTGTCTCTATTATGCCTAGAAAGATTTATGAAATGCTTGATTTGCCACCTTTTGAAGATTGCTATTTAGATGTCCAACTTGATGATAATGCTAAAAAGAAACTTATGGGGAGTATTAATGATGTTCTTATTATGGTTAACAATTCCTTTGTCCCTGTTGATTTCTATGTTTTGGATGCTAAATGCAATGCTTCTTCTCCTATTACTTTGGGAAGACCTTTTCTTAGAACTGTTGGTGCCATTATTGATATGAAGGAAGGCGCCATTAAATATCAATTCCCATTCAAGAAAGGTATAGAACACTTACCTATAAGGATAGAGAATATATCTTTTTCTCCTCCTATTAAAGCAAAATTTTATGTTAATGCTTCCTCATTTGAAAATACTCTATTCTTGCTTCCTGTGCCTAACTTAAAGGCGTTAAAGAAAAGTACTAATTAGGAGATAACCCAAATTTCATTAGGTTTTTTTCTTTTGTTTAGTATTGGGAGTTATTACTTATGTAATAACCTCTCCTTATCCTTTTTGTGTGGTTTTTGTGCCAAGAATAACCTCTAATGAGAGAGAAGTGAGATTTGGGGAAGTTGATGTACCGAAATAGATTTTTGTGCTTCACTATAAAAATTTGTGAAAAATTCTTGTATGTCGGATTGAGATGTAATTTTCTGAGATTATGCCCCAGGTTGTTATATAACTTTCGTTTGTTCAACACTTTTTGATTTGAGCAACATAAGGTCTTCGAGAAAATCGGTTTTTACCTGCTGGTCTGTTTTGACAGATTTCTGCCATTATTTTCGTTTGCATCTTAATCAGTTTATTTTTGAGTTCTCCTTGATCACTTGAGCTTTTAAAAGGAATTGCTACAGTAGATTGCATTCTAATGAAAGTTTTACTTGTGTTGAAACTAAACCCAAAGGCCTATTATCTTGAATACACTAATGTTGCTAATGAAGATTGTGTGAAATTTTGTATGAAGGAAATTTTCAAGTGTAGGGGAAGAATGATGTGAAAAGATGAAGAATGGACAAAATCTCAAGCTAGGGGATGCCACCCTGTGTCACCCCAAGAAATATTCAAGAGGTACAAGCGTCAAAGCTTGGGGATGCCCAAGGCATCCCCTTCATCAATAAAAATCTCAGGTCTCTTTCTAGACACTTTATTTTTATTGTTTCATGCACTGTTGTGTTGTTCTTGGAGCGTCTTAGTTTTTGTTTTTTTGTTTTATTTTTGTTTAGTTTTCTGAATAAATTAGTTGGACCCCCGCTTTCTCACTTTTGTTTCAAATAAGTTGATTGGTGTTGGAAAAGAGTAGAGAGTTTCATGCTTAAGTGGTACAAAAGGGATCTTGTTTTGACTGTGGCTTAGAATTTATCATGTCATGATATATGTTGCTTTGACCTTATGCTTAGTGATTATTGCTGTAGCATGACTTGTTCCAAACAATTTAGATTGCCTAATGTGCCTTGAAAGAATCATGCATTGTTTTAGGATACAAAGGCATAATATTGTGGTATTCTCCCTTTGATGCTTTGTTTGGGTTGACTTGGCATATGCTTACACCATCTTATTACTATGAACCAGTCACCCTAGACTCTATGATCATTTAGTTTTTGACTTGTGATACCACTTTATGCTTTAATTTATAATGTTTTGTCGCTCTGCATGATTATCGTCATTATTGCTCTCTTAGTTGATCACTCTTAGTCTTTTGCTAGCCTCCACTTGTACTGAGTAATCTCTACTCAGGCATCCAACTCCCAAGAAACCAAGTTTTTCCAAAGAGTCCACTATAAATTCCTATGCATGGTGTGTTACACCATTCCAAGTATAATCATGTTTTATCTATCTTGCAAATTAAACTTGTTATGAGAAAATTAGTGATTAAAGCTCTCACAAACTTGATGTCACATTTTACTTTCTTGCACCTAATAAGCTTGAACCATTGTGTCATCTATGTTGTTATATGCTTGCACTTATAAGTTGGGAATTAGCAGAACCATGTTGTCATGGGGAACGCTTTCAACATTGCACTTATTACCCAGTTGATATCATGATATTTTGTTTACGGATGTCGGCGATGTTAAATAAATAGGGAGCTTGTAAGTCCATGGAGTATTGTATATGTGTTAGAGAAACGCCTGGGCGGCTAGCCTAAGCCATGACTAATCATGGTGGAAACTTGCAGCAGAACCATAGTGAGCAATCTGTGAAGCATCCTCAATAAAAACCTATGCAAATAGCAAATAAAAAGATCGCTAAGATGCTCATTGTCTGTTGCCTTGTCATTTTGATATGGGACATCTCCTGTGTCATGGGGAAAGGGGTACCCCGTTGGCGGTTCTCTATGATACACATATACTTACAATGACAAGAACTTGCTTGTGACTAACGTTGAGTAGCATGAGGAACGACCCTCGTACTCAAGGGACATGGGGTTGCCAACTTATGATTTGTCAAGCATATACTTCATATTTGTTTCAATTTAACCTTAATCACTTCAAGATGCTTATGGTAGGAGCAATGAGAGATGAAAGCTAATAAGTACCATAATTTTTGGAAGCTCTTTATGAAACTTGAAATCCCTGTTTCCCTTTATGAAGGGCCTTTCTTCTTAATTTTATGCTGAGTCTCCACCTTCTATCTTTATGCACCAATTAAGAGAGCATAGTTTTCATTCTTAGTTTTATGTGCATTGTCCCAAAACTTATTGATTCATTCATAATGTTAATATTGCTTGTTCTTGAACTATTTGTATCTAGTCACCCTTATGAGCTTTGAAGGTGTCCTATGCATTTATGTTTTGCTACTCAATGAAGGACAAGCTGAATACCACACATGCTATGTTTTATATATGTGAAACAAACAAACGTCTTTCAATGCATTGTTATTCATGATCTTTGTTTGTACCTTTTCATGTTACAACATAGTTGCTATGTCTTATTGTTAGAAATACATATTTCATGCTCATGTTTAGAGTACTTTGATCCCAGCTATCAATGCTTTACAAATGGTTTGATCAAGATTGTTATGGTGCATGTCACCTCAAAAAATTATTCTTTTTATCACTTACATACTCAAGGACGAGCATGAGTTAAGCTTGGGGATGCTTGATACGTCATAAATGTATCTATAATTTTTGATGTTCTGTGCTTGTTTAGTATCAACTTTGTTATGTTTTATCTACACTTTGATTTATTTTTATACATTTTCTAGGACCAACCTATTAACAAGATGTCGCAGTGCTAGTTGCCTATTTTCTGCTGTTTTTGGTTTCAGAAAAGCTAGTAAGGAAATATTCTCGGAATTGGATGGGACAAAAGCCAAAGTCAATATTTTACCAGAAAGAACACGGAGTCTGAAGGGCAACTGAAGGGGGGCCACGAGGTGGCCACACCATAGGGACGCACGGCCTAGGGGGCGTGCCGCCACTAGGCATGGGCCCCTCGGGCGCCCACCGACCTTGCCCTTTCGCCTATAAAAGCACCCTGATGGAGAAACCCTAAGTACCCCGATCAAATCTCCACGAAATAGTCCGTAGCCGCCGCCACCATCGTCCCTAGATTGGAGGGATCCGAAGCTCTTCCCGGCACCCTGCTAGAGGGGAGAGATCATCCCGAAGGCCTTGTTCATCACCATGCCAGCCTCTGGAGTGATGCGTGAGTAGTTCACCCTTGGACTATGGGTCCATACAGTAGATAGATGTTTGTTTCTCCTACTTTGTGCTATCATGTTTAGATATTGTGAGCTCCGTTCATGATCAAGATCATCTATTTTTAATCATACATGTTGTGTTTGCGGGGATCCGATGGATATTGAGATACTATGTCAGATTGATTATTGATTCTATCATGTCTGTGTTATTTGTGATCTTGCATGCTCTACGTTGTTAGTAGCTATCTTGGCCAAGTAGATGATTGCAAATCCAAGAGGTAGTATTTATGCTCGATAGTAGGTTCATGCCTCTAGTAATCTAGGAGGTGACAGAAATCTCTAAGGTTGTAGATGTGTTATTGCTACTAGGGAGAAAACAACAATACTTTGTTCATGTCGCAATTGTATTGTTTACTTTACACACATTGCTTAATGCAATTATCTATTGCTTGCAACTTAATACTGGAAGGGATTCGGATGATAACCTGAAGGTGGATTATTAGCCATAGATGCAGTTGGATTACGGTCTATATATTATGTTGTAATGCCCAATAAAATCTCATAGGAGTCAAGATGTATAGTATATGCATTGTTATGCTTTCTCAATCTGTCAATTGCCCCGCTGTAATTTGTTCATCCAACATTCTATCTATCTTACGGAGAACACCTCTAGTAAATTGTGTACCCCGGTCCAATCTTTATCATTGATACATCATCTACTATTACCGTTTACTTTCTATAAGAAACTACTATCTTCCATACTGTACGTTTAATCCTTTGTTTTCAGCAAACTGGTGAGATTGACAATCTCACTATAAGTTGGGGCAAAGTTTTGAGTTTGTGTTGTGCAGGTTCAAAGTTGTTAGCAACACCTTGGAGTTTTTTCCTTACTCCTACTGGTTCAATAATCTTGGTTTCATAACTGAGGGAAAACTTGTTGTTGTGCTCATCACACCTTCCTCTTGGGGTTTCCCAACGAGGCTCTACAGTCAACTGAGCCACATCACCGGACCAAAAAGTTCCTGCTGTATAGTTGGTCGTTAAACTTATTGTACATTGGAAAATAAATTTAACAAAGGCATCGATGACTATACGGCCAAAAATTTTATTCCTGTCGTATAGTTGATCGTTAAACCTTCTGTACCATTCGATTTTTTTTATAAAGGCATCGATATCTATACGGCCGGAACTATACGGCCGAAATTTTTATTCCCGCCATATAGTTGGTCGTAAAAGGTACTGTAGTCGTAAAAAATTTCTGTTTCTTTGAGAATTCTTTCTTAACCTGAAACTTAGCGAAACACATGTTTTGATAGAAAAATGACAGTCTAAATTGTAGACCAACAAAAGCATGTATAAAATAGGAATTTTAGTACCACCGAGTTATGCAACACACAGTAAAATAAATTCTACCTTTTGAAAAAATACAACAAGATAACTCTAATAGCAAATTATACAAAGAATAAAGATGCCAATGCAATATGAATGCATCAAGACTCAAGACACAAAACTAATAAAGACACCTAATGACTTCCGGGTTGCCTCCCTGGAAGCGCTTTCTTATAACCAAGTAGCTAGGCTTTTCTCCATTATTATTTCAATAGATAGGATCCGAAGAATTATTTATTCTTACCTCCAAAAGAGGTTTGGAGCACTTACTATTATAGCCTGGTCGAAGTCTCACCCGCTTGCGGTGCATCGGAGTCATGTAGACAAATGTGTTATAGCTCACAGGTGATGATTGATGCGCCATGTGTGGTGAGCATACCTCCCTAGATAGATTCAACAAAAGGATTAGATATTTACATGTAAATTCAAACCTTTTTTTACTTTAATAGCATCATCGTGATACAATTCATAGTACTCTTCTTTGGCTACACTACCATGAGGGAACACTTCATAATACTCATCTTTAGCAGCAGGAAAAAATTCAAAAGTGTCTCTATTCTCTAGTTCATCACCCTTGCTAACAAGTTCATCAGTTCTAGAGTTATCAATCCAGTCAAAAAAATAAGAATCATCAACAAATATTTCATCAAAGATGTGCTTTCCCGAAACCTGCTCATTAATACTACAAGGATTTATCTTTAGTTCATCATTATTAGTGTTCTCCAAATGAGTATCTAGGCATAAAGCCTCCACATATAAATTATCTTTAGTTTCAACACAATAATAATCATTACTAGAGACTGAGGCATCATAAACACACTTATTATTAGTAGAATGATGTTTGTCTTCAACCTCACCTTTTTGGTGTTCCTCCTCGTTATCCAGTGGTTCGTGCAAAATGTTAGTTTCAGGAACTATTGTTTTACATAGCTCCTTACTCTTTATCACAAGTGCATTCCCACTAAAATGTTCTTGACAATAATTGACAATATAATCCATAATATTATGATACCTTGCTAAATCCTCATTATCGCTACTTTTCATAATAGTACCAATTTTCCTAAGCAGCTCATGAGACCCTTCATAAACTATGTATTCCAAGAGTTTTACATTATTACCATTTATGTGAGTATTGGTTGATAAAAATTCTTTAAAGAGAGGAATGCATTCATAATCATAAAGCTTGTTAGGATTACCATTATATTGCCTCGTCCCTTCGAATAAATTTGACAAATTACCAGAACAGTAATCCACATGCTTCCACATGTCCAGTAGTTGCATATCCTCAAGGATTAGCTTCGTGTTCATCCTCTTCTTGGGAAGTAACTTCATCCTTCTCCAATGGGATTTCCTGCAAATGATTAACATAGGGCACTATGGTTCTACGTCGTGCCTTCGTAATAAGTGCATTTTTCACTAAAATGTTCTTGACAATACCAAGAAATATGTTGCAGGATTTTATAAGCCATTTTTATGAGAACACTATCTTCACTATTAATACGTGATATGACATGTATTATCAGCTCATGGGCACCTTCAAAGATAACATACTCCAATACTTCACTAGTGGTATCACCATTATTATAAGACACTGAAGATTGATTAAAGGTATCAGAGCATTAAAAATTGAAGTAGTGCCCATGTTTCAGACATTGAGGACATATTATTGGATCGTCTATTGTATCCAAAGAAATTAACTTTTCAGCATATTCCACTATTTGGGAATACATTTCTCTTACCGTCATATTTCCCATTTGTTCTTCAAAATACTCATCCTCCTCTTCCAATGAGGATTCATGTCCCATGTTAATATCATCACAATATTCATAGAAAGATTCATTTTATAGTTCCTCACCAAAGTCCCCAAAATCTCTGTCTAAGCACGAATCCTCCTTAGAACATCATCATAAGTTTGGGACTTACAAAAATCATTACTAGATAATGAGATATCGTTTGCATGCATACTATTTGTGTGTGGAAAGTTATTTTCAGAAGTAGGACATTTAAGTGGTTGATCAAGTTGCTCCTCTTCATTCTTACTAAGATAATCCGTGAGTAGCTCAGCAATAGTCTTTCCTTCGGGCTTACCTTCCACTAGTTGATGTAGGGGTTCGTAGCATGGAAAACAAAAAATTCTACCGCATGAACACACACAAGCCAAGACATATCTACTAGATTGTAGCAACGAGTTGATTAGAGTATTTACCCTCGAAGATTCCAAAGCGGTTAACGAGAGCAGATTCTCGTGGGTGATGTAGTCGTTCACTTGCCGATCTCAAGATCGCGAACATGATCCTTTCGGCGCCGCGTTCCGGTAGCGCTTCTGCAGTCGGTTGATACGTCGGAAACGTATTTATAATTTTTGATGCTCCATGATTGTTTAGTATCTACTTTGCTTTGCTTTGTCTACACTTTGAGGTGTTTTTATATGTTTTCTGGAACTAACCTATTAACAAGTTGCCACAGTGCCAGTTGCCTGTTTTCTTATATTTTTGGTTCCAGAAAGGCAGAAAATCAATATTCTCGAAATTGGACGGGACAAAGGCCAAAGTCAATATTTTATCGTGGGGGACACGAAGTCCATAGGAGAGACGGAGAAGCGAACAAGGGCGGCCATACCCCCCTAGGTGCGGCTGGGCCCACCCTGTTCCTGGGTAGGGTGTGGGGCCCCTGGCCGCCTCCCAGCCTTGCCTCTTCGCCTATAACAAGCCCCCGATGCAGAAACCCTAGGCACCCGATCAAAACTCCACGAAACCTTCTCTAGCCACCGCCACCATATTCCCTAGATCGGGGGGATCTGAAGTTCTTCCCGGCACGCTGCCGGAGGGGAGATCATCCCGGAGGCCTTATTCTCCGGTATGATGCGTGATTAGTTCCACCTTGTACTATGGGTCCATATAGTAGCTAGATGGTTGTATCTCCTCCTTGTGCTTTCATGTATAGATCTTGTGAGCTCTGTTCATGATCAAGATCTAATCTATTTGTAATCATGCATGTTGTGTTTGCGGGGATCCAATGGATATTGAGATTACTATGTCAGATTGATTAATGGTTTTGTCTTTATGATTCTATCATGTCTGTGTTGTTCGTGATCTTGCATGCTCTCCGTTGTTAGTAGCTATCTTGTCCAAGTAGTTGCTAGTGACTCCAAGAGGGGGTATTTATGCTCGATAGTGGGTTCATGCCTCTAGTTTCCAAGGGAAGTGACAGAAATCTCTTCGGTTGTAGATGTGTTGTTGACACTAGGGAGAAAACAATGGTCTCTTGTTCATGGAACAAGTGGATTGTTTACCTTACACACTTTTCTTAAATTAGTTGTCTGTTGCTTGCAACTTAATACTGGAGGGGGTTCGAATGATAACCTGAAGGTGGACTTCTAGTCATAGATGCAGTTGGATGGCGGTCTATGTATATTGTTGTATTTCCCAATCAAATGTCATAGGATCTTTTTGTCTGGTATTGCATTGTTATGCCTTGCTCAGTTCCTGTCAATTGCCCTGCTATAATTTGTTTACCCTTCATGCCATGTTGTTTATCTAAGGAGAGCACCTCTAGTGAACTATGGACCCCGGTCCAATCTTTACCATTGATACATCCTCCACTATTACTTGTTTACTTGCTGCAAACCATTACCTTCCACACCATACGTTTAATCCTTTGTTATAGCAAATCAGTGAGCTTGACAACCTCACTGATTCGTTGGGGCAAAGTCTTGAGTTTATGTTGTACAGGTTTCCATGTTGCTTGCAACACCTTTGAGACGTTTCCTTCCTCATACTGGTTCGATAACCTCGGTTTCTTACTGAGGGAAAACTTCCTGCTGTGCTCATCACACCTTGCTCTTGGGGTTTCCAACGAAGCGTCCCACGACAGTACTGGGCGCCGTCAACAAGCTTTTCTGGCGCCGTTGCCGGGGAGGCTAAGGACATCTTCACAAGACTTTTTATGAAGGTTTGAACTTATCTTCAAGAAACCTTTTGGATTCAGCTGCTGGAGGTACCTTCATGGGCCTCACTTTGGGTGCTGCAACAAAGCTCCTTGACAATATGATGGTTAATTACTCTGAATGGTACACTGAGAGAGCTCCACTTGGTAAGAAGGTAAATTCTGTTGAAGAAACCTCCTCTTTGAGTGATAAGATTGATGTTATTATGGCTATGCTTGTTAATGGAAAAGCTCCTCTAGATCCTAATAGTGTTCCCTTAGCCTCTTTGGTTGCTCAAGAAGAACAAGTTGATGTGAACTTCATTAGAAACAACAATTTCAACAACAATTCCTAAAGGAATAATTTTGGTGGTAACAACAATTATAGGCCTTATCCTCCTAATAATGGAAATTCCTATGGAAACTCCTACAACAATGCTAGAAGTGCCCCCTATGAACTTGATGTCATGCTCAAAGACTTTATTAGTAAACAAACTGCTTTCAACAAGACTATGGAGGAGAAACTTTTAACTGTTGAGAAAAATATATCCTCTTTGTCTGAAGCACAATCCTCCTTGATTAATAAAATGGCTGCTAAACCTGAAACCATGGAAAATACCTTTGCTGCTACTCATGCCTTACAAGTTACTATTGATGAAAATGTTAGACTGTTAGCTCAACTTCATGCTAAGTGGGAAAGGGAAGCTGAAATTGATAGAAACAATAGTGTGTGCGCCATCACTAGAATGGATACCACTAAACCACAAGAAGTCCCTATTTCTCCTCCTACAATGCCTAAGCCTAATGAGTCTACTACTAGTGATGCTAAGTTTGATTTTGATATAGATGGTTGCAATGTTTCTGAAGTGATTTTGTTCTTGCAAAATCTTGCTAGAAGTCCTGATGCTAGTGATATGATGTTGCTTTCACCAAACACATTACATATGCTCTTGTGAAAATTAAGGAAGAGAAGTTAAAACACAGAGATTCTATTCCTAGGAAAGTAGAAGATAGTTGGGAACCCATTATTAATATGCAAGTAAATGGCTTTGATCTCAAAGCTTCATGTGATCTTGGTTCTAATGTCTCTATTATGCCTAGGAAGATTTATGAAATGCTTGATTTGCCACCTTTGGAAGATTGGTATTTGGATGTCCCACTCAATGATAATGCTAAAAAGAAACTCATGGGGATTATTAATGATGTTCACATTATGGTTAACAATGCTTATGTCCCTGTGTATTTCTATGTTTTGGACGTTGAATACAATGCTTCCTGTCCTATTACTTTGGGAAGACCTTTTCTAAGAACTGGTGGTGCCACATTGATATGAAAGAAGGCACCATTAATTATCAATTTCCATTCAAGAAAGGTATTGAACACTTCCCTATGAGGATAGATAAGTTGCTTTTTGCTCCTCCTTTGAAAGCAAGGTTTGATGTTAATGCTTCCTCATTTTAAAATACTTGATTCTTCTTGCTTCTTGTGCCTAACTTAAAGGCGTTAAAGAAAAGTACTTGTTGGGAGATAACCCAAGAGTTTCCTTAAGTCTTAGAAGTTATTAATTTTGTAATGATCTATCCTTATACTTTTTGTTTGATTTTTGTGCCAAGGATGACCTCTAATGAGAGGGAAGTAAGATTTGGGGAGTTGTTGTCCCGAAACAGATTTCTACCCTCCACCAAAAAAAATCGCTAGGAGTCTCTGTAACTCGGATTGAGCTGAAAAATTACAAATGAATCCTCCAGTATGTTATCTAAATTTCGTTAGTTCAACAATTTTTTATTTGAGCAACATAAGATCTTTGAAAAAATCGGTTTCTACCTGCTGGTATGTTTTGACAGATTTCTGCCATTATTTGCATTTGCTTCTTATTGATTCCTTTTTGAGTTCTCTTTAGGTGAACTGAGATTTTTTAAGGAGTTGCTATAGTATCATGAGTTTTTACTGAAAAGTATTGTTGTTCCAAAGCTTTACCTAAGGGTCTATTATCTTTTGAATACACTAATGTTGCTAATGAAGATTGTGTGAAGTTTTGTATGAAGGAAAATTTTCAGGTGTAGATAGAGAATGATGTAATGAGATGAAGAATGGAAAAAAGCTTAAGCTTGGGGATGCCACCCCGGTGTCACCCCAAGAAATATCCAAGAGGTAGAAGCGTCAAAGCTTGGGGATGCCCAAGGCATCCCCTTCTTCATCAATAAAAAGCTCAGGTCTCTCTAGACACTTCGTTTTTATTGTTTCATGCACTGTTGTGTTGTTCTTAGAGCCTCCTACTTTTCGTTTGGTTTCTTTAGTTTTATTGAATAAAATAGTTTGTACCCTCGTTCTCGTTGTTTTGTTGCAAATAAGTTCCTTGGTGTTGGAAAGGAGTAGGAATTTCCTGCTTGAAAGTGCAAGAGGATCTTGCATTGACTGTGACTTAGACTTTAGCATGACATGCTAGGTGTTGTTTTGACCTTATGCTTAGTGATTATTGCTGTAGCATGTCTTGTTACAAACAATTGGGATTGCTTAGTGTTCCTTGAAAAAAATTATGCGTTGTTTTAGCATGCAAAAGCATAGTATTGTGGTATTCTCCTTTGATGCTTTGTTTGGATTGACTTGGAACATGCTCAGACCATGTTATGACTATGACAAGTCACCGTAGCCTCTATGATCATTAAGTCCTTGACTTGTAGTACCACTCTATTCTTTGATTAGTAATGTTTTGTTGCTCTGCATGATTATGTCCATTATTTCTCTCTTAGTTGGTTGCTCCCAATCTTTTGCTAGCCTCCACTTGTATGAGTAAGTTCAACTCATGCTTCCAACTCCCAAGAAACCAAGTTATTCCAAAGTGTCCACTATAAACTCCTATGCATGATGTGTTACACCATTCCAAGTATATTCTTGTTTTCAGCTATCTTCCAATTAAAAACTATTTTGTTATGTGAAAACTTAGTGATTAAATCCCTCACAAACTTGATGGCACACTTTATATTATTTTCCCCTAATAAACTTGAACCATTGTGTCGTCTATGTTGTATATGCTTGCACTTATACGTTGGAATTAGTAGAACCGTGCTGTCACGGGGAACGTTTTCAACATTGCACTTGTACTTTGTACTCAGTTGATATCATGCTCTTTTGTCTATGGATGTCACCGGTGTGAAATAAAGAGGGAACTTTTAAGTCCATGGAGTATGTATGTTGTGTTAGAGAAATGCCTCGGCCGCTAGCCTAAGCCACGCCTAATCATGGTGGAAACTTGCAGCATCACCATAGTGATCTATCTATGAAGCATCCTCAATAAAAAGCTATGCATATAGTAAATAAAAAGATCGCTGAGATGCTCATTGTCTGCTTGCCTTGTCATTTTGGTTATGGGATAGCTCCTATACCATGTGCAAGGGGTACCCCGTTGGCGGTTCTCTATGATACGCATGTACTTACAATGACAAGAACTTACAGGTGACTGAAGTTGAGTAGCATGAGGTGTGGACCTCATATTCAAGGGACTTGAGATTGCCAACTTATACTTTGTCAAGCATATACTCCATAGTTTGTTCACTTTAACCTTAACCACTTCAAGATGCTTATGATAGGGGAAATGAGGGCTAAAAGCTAACAAGTGCCATAATTTTTGGAAGCTCTTTTTGAGACTTGAAATCCCTGCTTCCTTTATGAAAGTCCTTTCTTCCACCATTATTTGAGTCTCCACCTTCTACTTTTAGGCACCATTAAGAGAGCATAGTTGTCATTCTGTGTGCAGTGTACCAAAACTTATTGATTGATCCATATTGTGATATTACTTGTTCTTGTGCTACTTGTTTCTAGTCACCCTTGTGAACTTTGAAGGTGTCATATGCATCTATTTGCTACTCTATGAGGGACAAGCTGATTGCCACTATGCCATGTTTTCTATATGAGAAACAAACAAACATTTTTCAATGCATGTTATTCATGATCTTTGTTTATAGCCTTTCATGTTGCATGCATAGTTACTATGTCTTATTGTTAGAACTCCATCTTTATGCACATGTTTAGAGTCCTTTGTACCCAGCTTTCAATGCTTGCAAATGGTTTGATTTTGGTTTTGATGGTGCATGTCACCTCAAAAATTATTCTTTTATCACTTACCTACTCGAGGACGAGCAGGAGTTAAGCTTGGGGATGCTTGATACGTCGGAAACATATCTATAATTTTTGATGCTCCATGCTATTTAGTATCTACTTTGCTTTGCTTTTTCTACACTTTGAGGTGTTTTTATATCTTTTCTAGAACTAACCTATTAACAAATTGCCACAGTGCTAGTTGCCAGTTTTCTTCTATTTTTGGTTCCAAAAAGGCAGAAAATCAATATTCTCGGAATTGGACGGGACAAAAGCCAAAGTCAATATTTTACCGTGGGGGACACGAAGTCCAGAGGAGAGACGGAGAAGCGAACTAGGGAGGCCAGACCCCCCTAGGCGCGGGTGGGCCCACCCCATGTCTGGGTAGGGTGTGGGGCCCCTGGCCACCTCCCAGCCTTGCCTCTTCGCCTATAAGAAGCCCCCGATGCAGAAACCCTAGGCACCCGATCAAAACTCCACGAAACCTTCTGTAGCCGTCGCCACCATCGTCCCTAGATTGGGGGGACCTGAAGTTCTTCTCGGCACCCTGCCGGAGGGGAGATCATCCCGGAGGCCTTCTTCTATGGTATGATGTGTGAGTAGTTCCACCTTGGACTATTGGTCCATGTAGTAGCTAGATCGTTGTATATCCTCCTTGTGCTTTCATGTATAGATCGTGTGAGCTCCATTCATGATCAAGATCTAATCTATTTGTAATCATGCATGTTGTGTTTGCGGGGATCCGATGGATATTGAGATTACTATGTCAGATTGATTAATGGTTTTGTCTTTATGATTCTATCATGTCTGTGTTGTTTGTGGTCTTGCATGCTCTCCGTTGTTAGTAGCTCTCTTGGCCAAGTAGTTGCTAGTGACTCCAAGAGGGGGTATTTATGCTCGATAGTGAGTTCATGCCTCTAGTTTCCAAGGGAAGTGACAGAAATCTCTTCAGTTGTAGATGTGTTGTTGCCACTAGGGAGAAAACAACGGTCTCTTGTTCATGGAACAAGTGGATTGTTTACCTTACACACTTTTCTTAAAACAGTTGTATGTTGCTTGCAACTTAATACTGGAGGGGGTTCAGATGATAACCTGAAGGTGGACTTCTAGTCATAGATGCAGTTGGATGGCGGTCTATGGATATTGTTGTATTGCCCAATCAAATCTCATAGGATCTTTTTTTCTAGTATTGCATTGTTATGCCTTGCTCAGTTCCTGTCAATTGCCCTGCTATAATTTGTTTACCCTTCATGCCATGTTGTTTATCTAAGGAGAGCACCTCTAGTGAACTATGGACCCCGGTCCAATCTTTACCATTGATACATCCTCCACTATTAATTGTTTACTTGATGCAAACCATTACCTTCCACACCATACATTTAATCCTTTGTTATAGCAAACCGGTGAGCTTGACAACCTCACTGATTCGTTGGGGCGAAGTCTTGAGTTTGTGTTGTGCAGGTTTCCATGTTGCTTGCAACACCTTTGAGATGTTTCCTTCCTCCTACTAGTTCGATAACCTCAATTTCTTACTGAGGGAAAACTTGTTGCTATGCTCATCACACCTTGCTCTTGGGTTTCCAAGGAAGCGTCCCACGACAGTACTGGGCACCGTCAACATCGGTCACACGTTCGGTACTCGATGAATACCTTCCTATCCCTTGTGCTAGCAGGCAACAGAGGTTGTAGTTCTCTCCTTGTGATTCCGGCATCATGACGGCATGATGTCAGAGTTAGAGGGGAAATCCCGCAAGGCTTCGCCTTAAGCCGGAGCGGGTTATGGTGGAGTAGTAGGGTTCCCCGACGCCTAGGGTTTAGAAGCCGGATAGGAGGAGGTGGTCGGTGGCGACTTGGTGCGGTGGCGGTGCAAGGCGACAGCTTGGTGGGGTTGGGTTGGTTGTGTTCTTGGGGTCTATTGATGGCGCCTGGTAACGCTTCGTTGGGAACCCCAAGAGCAAGGTGTGATGAGCACAGAAGCAAGTCTTCCCTCGGTAAGAAACCGAGGTTATCAAACCAGTAGGAGGAAGGAAACGTCTCAAAGGTGTTGCTAGCAACTTGGAGACCTGCACAACACAAACTCAAGACTTTGCCCCAACGAACAGTGAGGTTGTCAATCTCACTGGTTGCTGTAACAAAGGATTAACTGTATGGTGTGGAAGGTAATAGTTGTTTGCAACAAGTAAACCGTAATTGTGGAAGATGTATCAATGGTAAATATTGGACCGGGGTTCATAGTTCACTAGAGATGTTCTCCTTAGATAAACAAACATGGCATGCTGGGTAAACAAATTACAACAGGGCAATTAATAGGACTGAGCAAGGCATAACAATGCAATACTAGACATTCATGATCCTATGAGATTTGATTTGGCAATACAACAAGATACATATACCGCCGTCCAACTGCATCTATGACTAGAAATCCACCTTTAGGTTATCATCCGAACCCCCTCAAGTATTAAGTTGCAAGCAACAGATAACTGATTTAACCAAAGTGTATAAGGTAAACAATCCACTTGTTCCATGAACAAAAGGCCGTTGTTTTCTCCCTAGTGGCAACAACACATCTACAACCTTAGAGATTTCTATCACTTCACTTAAATTAAATAGAGTCATGAACCCACTATATAGCATAAATACCCTCTCTTGGAGTCACTAGCATATACTTGGCCAAGATAGCTACTAGAAACAGAGAGCATGTAAGATCACAAACAACATAGACATGATAGAATCAATAAGACAAAACCATTAATCATTCTGACATAGTAATCTCAATATCCATCGGATCCCTACAAACACAACATGCATGATTACAAATAGATGATCTTGATCATGAACAGAGCTCACAAGATCTAAACATGGTAGCACAAAGGAGGAGATACAACCATCTAGCTACTACATGGACCCGTAGTCCAAGGTGGAACTACTCACGCTTCATACCGAAGGCTGGCATGATGAAGAAGAAGGCCTCCGGGATGATATCCCCTTTGTCGGGTTGCCGGAAAGAGCTTCAGATCCCCCCGATCTAGGGACGATGGTGGTGGCGGATACAGACGGTTTCGTGGAATATTGATCAGGTACTTAGGGTTTCTGCATCGGTGGGTCTTTATAGGCAAAGAGGTGAGGCAGGGGCGGCCAGGGTGGTCACACCCTCCCGAAGCGCTAGGGCTAGCCCGCGCCGCCAAAGGGTGTGGCCCCCTGGTGCCTCCCCTCCGTCTCGTTTTATGGCTCCGTGTTCCCCACGGTAAAATATTGACTTTGGCTTTTGTCCCATCCAATTCCGAGAATATTGATTTTCTGCCTTTCTAGAACCAAAAATAGAAGAAAATAGGCAACTGGCACTATGGCATCTTGTTAATAGGTTAGTACCATAAAACATATAAAAACACCTCAAAGTGTATACAAAACAAATCAAAGTAGATACTGAACAAGCATGGAACATCAAAAATTATAGATACGTTTCCGACGTATCAAGCATCCCCAAGCTTAACTCCTGCTCATCCTCGAGTAGGTAAGTGATAAAAATTATAATTGTTGAGGTCACATGCACCATTAAAATCAAGATCAAACCATTTGCAAGCATTGAAAGATGGGATCAAAGAACTCTAAACATGAGCATGAAAGATGGAGTTCTAACAGTAAGACAAAGTATCTATGCATGCAACATGAAAGGTTACAAACAAAGATCATGAATAATATGAATTGCAAAACATTTGTTTGTTTCACATACAGAAAACATGGCATAGTGGCATTCAACTTGTCCCTAATGGAGTAGCAAATAGATGCATAGGACACCTTCAAAGTTCATAAGAGTGACTAGATACAAATAGCACAAGAACAAGTAATATCAACAATATGCATCAATCAATAAGTTTTGGGACAATGCACAGAGAACTAAGAATGGCAACTATACTCTATTAACTGGTGCCTAAAGATAGAAGGTGGAGACTCAATATAATGGTGGAATAAATAACCTTCATAAAAGGGAAGCAGGGATTTCAAGTCTCAAAAAGAGCTTCCAAAAATTATGGTACCTGTTAGCTTTCAGCTCTCATTGCCCCTATAATAAGCATCTTGAAGTGATTAAGGATAAAGTGAACAAAGATGGAGTATATGCTTGACAAAGTATAAGTTGGCAATCTCATGTCCCTTGAATACGAGGGCCGCACCTCATGCTACTCAACTTTAGTCACCTGTAAGTTCTTGTCATAGTAAGTACATGTGTATCATAGAGAACCGCTAACGGGGTACCCCTTGCACATGATACAAGAGCTATCCCATAATCAAAATGACAAGGCAAGCAGACAATGAGCATCTCGGAAATCTTCTTATTTACCATGGGAATATGGTGATTTTTTCTCTTTTTCCTCTTTTCAACATGTCTCTCTTTTTTATAAGAAGAAAGCTTCATAGATGTAATTATGGTGATGCTGCAAGTTTCCACCATGATTAGGCATGGCTTAGGCTAGCGACCCAAGCGTTTCTCTAACCCACATACATAACTCCATGTTCTTACAAGCTCCCTCTTTATTTCACACCGGCAACATCCATAGACAAAAGAGCATGATATCAACTGAGTACAAAGTACAAGTGCAATGTTGAAGCGTTCCCCGTGACAGCACAGTTCTGCTAATTCCAACGTATAAGTGTAAGCATATATAACATAGATGACACAATGGTTCAAGTTTATTAGGGGCAAGAAATATGAAGTGTGCCATCAAGTTTGTGAGATCTTTAGTCACTAAGTTTTCACATAACAAAATACTTTTTAATTGGAAGATAGATGAAAATAAGAATATACTTGGAATGGTGTAACACACCATGAATAGGAATTTATAGTGGACGCTTTGTAATAACTTGGTTTCTTGGGAGTTGGATGCATGAGTAGAGCTTACTCATACAAGTGGAGGCTAGCAAAAGACTGGGAGCGACCAACTAACAGAGAAATAATGGCCATAATCATTGAGAGCGACAAAACATTACTAATCAAAGCATAAAGTGGTACTACAAGTCAATGACTAAATGATAATAGAGGCTATGGTGACTTTTTCATAGTAATAACATGGTGTGAGAATGTGCCAAGTCAACCCAAACAAAGCATCAAAGGAGAATACCATAATGCTATGCTTTTGTATGCTAAAACAACGCATGATTCCTTCAAGGCACACTAAGAAATCCCAATTGTTTGGAAAAGTCATGCTATAGCAATAATCACTAAGCATAAGGTGAAAACAACAATTTGCATGACATGATAAAGTCTAAGTCACAGTCAAAGCAAGCTCCTCTTGTACTACTCAAGCAAGAACTTTCTACTCCTCTCCAACACCAATCAACTTATTTGAAGCAACACAGTGAGAACGGGGGTCCAAACTACTTTATTTAAGCAAACTAAGCAAACCAAACAAAAAATAAGACGCTCCAAGAACAACACAACTGTGCATGAAACATTAAAAACGAAGTGTCTAGAAAGACCTGAGCTTTTTTTGATGAAGAAGGGGATGCCTTGGGCATCCCCAAGGTTTTACGGTTGTACCTCTTGAATATTTCTTGGGGTGACACAGGGTGGCATCCCCAAGCTTGATATTTTGTCCATTCTTCATCTCATTACATCACTCTCTTTCTCTCTACACCTGAAACTTTTCCTTCATACAAAACTTCACACAATCTTCATTAGCAACATTAGTGTATCCAAAAGATAATAGACCCTTGGGTTTAGCTTTATAACAGAAAAACTTCCACTAAAAACACAATCTACTGTAGAAATTCCCTCAAAAAGCTCAATTTCCCAAAAATAACCCAAAAAGGAATCAATAAGAAGCAAATCCAAATAATGGCAGAAATCTGTCAAAACAGAACAGCAGGTAGAATTTTTTTTTTCGAAGACCTTATATTGCTCAAATAAAAAAGTGTTGAACTAATGAAAGTTATATAACATATTTGGAGATTTATTAAAAAAATATCAGCTCAATATGACTTACAGATATTTCTCACGATTTTTTACGGTGGAGCACAAAAATCTGTTTCGGGACAGCAACTCCTCAAATCTTACTTCCCTCTCATTAGAGGTTATTCTTAGCACAAAAAGCAAAAAAAAAAGGATAAGGAGAGGTCATTACTGAAGTAATAACTTCCAAGACTCAAGAAAACTATTGGGTTATCTCCCAACAAGTACTTTTATTTAATGCCTTTAAGTTAGGCACAAGAAGCAAGAATCAAGTATTTTCAAATGAAGAAGCATTAACATCAACTCTCTTGCTCCTACCTTTATTACCTTTCTTCTTCTGTTTAGGGAATATATGATTTATTATTGGAGAAGAAAAATTCATAATGCCTTTTACCACATATATTATTGCTCCAAGGTGTTTCAGCATGGATCTTCCAAGTGTGATTTGTCCTTTTCCTGCACATTCAATAACAAGATAATCAGTAGACACCATCTTCCCTAAGATTTTTGTAAACACACCTTCAGCTATTCCAATGGGTAATAAAGTTGCATTATTGGTAAGAGATATTTCTTCTCCTTCTTTCGAAATTCCCCAAAGACTCAAAGACTCATAGATATCTTTAGGCATAAGGCAAAATTCAGACATGATATCACAGCGAGCATCAAAAGTTTCACTATTTATAGAAACTTTTATTGTAGGAAACCATTTTGAAGGCTCAGAATTTATTGGAACATAACCATGGTTCTCTCTAATCACGTTATAGCAATTGTTCCAAGCAACTGTACTGGTATCAAGAGTGTTCAACCTAGCATAAATGTCTATAAAAGAAGAATCAGACTTGCTAGGCACATTATAAATTATAATCAACTTATTTATAGCATCCAAAGCTTCATCCTCAGTACATGAAAAATATCTTTATCAGCTACAGCATCCAAAGCATATCTATAGCAAAGAGCAATACCACGGTAGAAACTATTAATAACCAAGCTAAGACTCATCTTAGGCTCAGTTTCCCTTTGTAAAGTAGAGATTCTAGACCAAGCTTCTTTGAAACTCTCTTCACTTCCTTGCTTGAAATTAAAGTTCCTTTCCATAGGTGACACAGGGATTGGACCAAAACCAGACATGGTGGCGACTAGAGTAGGAACTATTTTTTGTGTTTTTGATAAGAGAAAGCAAACCAAACTAAACTATTTTTTTTGGAGTTTTTGATAAAAAGAGGCAAAAAAAGGCAAGAAAAAGAAACTAAGCAAAACAAAAACAAAGTAAAGAGAAAGGTTGTGAAGGACTCCCCTTGTGAAGACGTCCTTAGCCTCCCCGGCAACGGCGCCAAAAAACTTGTTGATGGTGCCTGGTAGCGCTTCGTTGGGAACCCCAAGAGCAAGGTGTGACGAGCACAGCAGCAAGTCTTCCCTCGGTAAGAAACCGAGATTATCGAACCAGTAAGAGGAAGGAAATGTCTCAAAGGTGTTGCTAGAAACTTGGAGACCTGCACAACACAAACTCAAGACTTTGCCCCAACAAACAGAGAGGTTGTCAATCTCATTGGTTGCTGTAACAAAGGATTAACTGTATGGTATGGAAGTTAATAGTGGTTTACAGCAACTAAAAAATAACAGTTGAAGATGTATCAATGGTAAATATTGGACCGGGGTCCATAGTTCACTAGAGGTGTTCTCCTTAGATAAACAAACATGACATGTTGGGTAAACAAATTACAGAAGGGCAATTGACAGGACTAAGCAAAGGCATAACAATGCAATACTAGACATTCATGATCCTATGAGTTCGATTGGGAAACACAACAAGGTTCATAGACCGTGTCACATCCCAAAATTTTCCAAATTTTGAAATGTGAAAAATAAATAAACAAAATAAATTGTTGAAATTTAGGGTGAAAAGAAACTTTTTGATTCCAAATGGAAACATCAAAACCCATCTTGAACAAATTTGAATAAAATGGAATCCAACAAATTTCAATCAAGAGAAATGCATCCAGCAATTAATGGATCTTGAAATTTAAACATTTGGAGAAGTTAAATCAAAATCCCAAAAAACCCTAATGGAATAAATCATTTCCAAGATCTCTCTAAGACTATGGATTTGATCCACATAAAAATTCAGCAAAAAATATTTATAAATGATCGAGAATGATAAATAAAAATATTTTAAAACCATAGAAACTGGTTTCATTTAATTTGGAGCCATGGATTTCATAAGATAAAAGGAAATAATTTCCAAAGCTAATAAAGCTCCTATCTAAAATCCATACCAAATTATGAACAAAATAATCCTAAAGATATTTTGAAAGGATAAACAAATGTTAAATAAAATTGTACAAATTGGAATCACCAAGTTTAGATCCATAAATAAAAAGATATGGATTTTATAAGACAAAGATAGAAATAAATAAATAAGGAATATTTAAAAGCCAAATTTAATCTTGACAAAATCCATAAACAAATGAAAGTTTATTGAATAATAAAAAGGAGAAAAGGATTATATAAATAAAATTATAAGGATTGAATAATATCCAACTTTATTTAAATAAAGATAATTTGCATAAATAATAAATCTCAAGAAAATTATTTAGAAGTCAATTTAAATCTTGAATTAAATCCATAAGAAAATGGAATAATAAAGATCCAAATAAAATAAAGGGATAAAGAATAATCAAATAAAAACATATGGGACTAAAAAACCATATTCCAAATTATTTAAATGGGGACAAATCACTAATGAAAATGATTAATTATCATGAGAAAATAATAAATTGGAATTGCCCAAGTGGAATAAAAGTTATTTAATTAACTTAAATGGGATCAAAGAATTATTTGAATAAAATTTAAATGGGATTAAAACCATATTTGATTTGAATAAAGACAAATGCTCAATCTAAATAAACATTAAATCATATTAAAATATTTTAAATAATAATTCAAAGAGAATTATTTGCACTAAAGAATAAATAAAACCTACTGAAAAATGTTTGGTGAAAATTAGAATTTAAAATAAGAGTTTGAAAATATAATTAAAATCTTATTTGAATAAAGGCAAGTGCCTATTATAAATAAATAATAAATCATAAATGAATAAAATAATTATTCTAAAATAGATTGTAAATACATATTTAAAAATAGTATAGGAACATACTAATTATTTGGAAAAGTTTTGAAAAATGAATCTAAATTCAAATGGTAGTTTGAATTCAAAACAAAAAATCAAAATGGAAAAAGAAAAATAAAGCAGAAAGAAAAAAATAAAAACAAACCCAGCCCAGAACCTGGCCCAACTAAGCCCAACTAGCCTATTTCTTCTCTCCCCGCAGAAAACGGTTCGCACCGCAGCACACACCCGCACAGTCACTGACGAAAGGACCCCACCGTTTTTCCCTCTCACTCGCTGACCAACTGACCCCACCTGCCAGTCGTCTTCTCCACCCCTGCGACTCATTCTTCTCCTCTCTATCCCATTTCTACCACGAATTCCTCTCTTCAATTCGTCTTAACGCCGTGATTAAAACACCAGCAATCACGCCGTACTTAATCGCCCTCCTCTTCTCCCCACTTCCCCTCACTCTCCTCTTCTCCTCCGCCACCAGGCTGCTCTTATTTTTATCGAGACCTCCCTCTGCCCCGACGAGCTTTCCGGCGAATTCCGACGAGCCCAGCCACCGCTTTGCCCCCTTGACCACACGAGCAAAATCCCCACCTCCCTACGCATCTTCCCATATCACCAGCTCGCCCGCACGCACTCCACATCGTCGGCAACCTTGACGACAGCATGTCGCCACCGTCTGCCTCCGCTCCGACGAGCACTACTGGTGAACCCAGACCTCCCCTTTCCCTATCTCTGATGCTCCTGTGCATGTGACACTCTTGCGCATCTAACGGTAACCTCTGCTTGTCTTAGCGTGCCTCCAATCATCGCCTCCGACGACGAATAGACAAGCCCGAAGCCTTCATGAACTCCGGCGAGCAATCCTCTTCATTCTCGTGCGCCCTGTCTCCTGCAACGACCACCTTGAGCTTCAGCACAACGCGGCGAACGTAGTAAGCACCTTCCATCTCTCCCGCCCTTCCTGTACTCGCCATACCACCACTGGCAGAGCCGCCCCACCGTCGAGCGCCGCCAGAGTTTGGTCGATTCATTTCAGGCCGTTAGATCTTGATCTGATGGGTACGATAGAAAACTTAGTGAAGGGGTATGTAGCACTCTGAGCCGCACAATTTACTTTAGATCCAACGCTCTGTAATGCTTGATCCAGCTGAATCGGTACCAGCGAATCAAGACGCGTGGCATGGTTTTGTTTTAAATAGACAAAAACATTTCTATTAGATGTTTAAACTTGCAAAATTCATAACTTTTAATATACACGTCCAAATTTTGCAAACTTTATATCAACGGAATTAGCAAAAAGAATACTTTGCAACCATGCCCTTTGTTTAGTGTTTTGCTTCTGGAAAATTAGTTGTTTTTGCAGAAACATGTGTAGGCCTATTTTGATTATAAAAGTTGTTCTAAAAATGTTTTTAGGGTAAAATCTTTTGTAAATGGATTGTTTTGAACCTACTGACCATAAAAACCAAATTCTAGATTTAAAATTATATTTTGTGATGCTAAGGAAGAAGTCTTTGAATAAAAGCAATTCTTGTTAAATAAAAATGATTGTTTATGTTTTAAAAATGATTTTTGAGTAAAAACTTTGGAAAATGATTTGATTTAAACTCCCTGGCCCTAAAACACCAAGTTTTGGGATTTAAATATATTTTATGAACCCTAGAAAAATTATTACTTTGAATAAAGGCATTTCTAGTAAAATAAAAATTGTGCTTAATTTAAAAATGGGTTTTAGATGAAACCTTTGGCAAATGGTTTAAAATTAAAAACTTGACTTTAAAACACTAACATTTGTGTTTAAAAATATATTTGTCAAACACTAGAAATTACTACTTTGATTTAAATCATTTCTAGCAAAACAAAAATGATTTAAAGTGGCCATTTTCACTAACTTGACTTAAAATGGTTTTGCCACTTTTATAAATGACCAACAGATGTTTTAGAATGTTTATAGCCTAATAGAAACCACTTTTCCAAATAAAACAATCGTTTGCATGCTTGCATGCATTGTTTTGTTTTTATTATTTTATGTGGTGAATTGTTTGAGTGCTAGATTGAATCTGTTCCTTGGTTTAATTGTAGTGAAATTTGAAGAGTGTGACTATTGCAAGATCAAGTAGTGAACTTATATTCTCTACCCAAAAGTAAAGTGGTGCTTCATACTTTTGTCCCATTATTTTCACTATGCATAAGTGATATTTCTAAGTAGGATTTGCATGGAATTTTCTACGTGTTAACTATGCCATGGGAAATCCTAGTAAATGAAGCCTTAGTAGAATTTTCCCTAAGTCAAGATTCCTAATACTATCATGCTTAGCCTAGCTAGTAGAAAACAAGGGTGGATTATATTCATGCTATGAAATATTTCTAAGTCATTGACTTGTGTTTTGATTAATAAAACAACTATGTGAATGAATCACCTCGGTGGAATGGTGTGAATGGGTTATGTTGAGTGGTTACATAGGGCCCCATATTTATGGCCTACCCTAGTGTATCTCAATTGTGGAAAGCCACATAGGAACAAATATATTTGAGATGTCAAATGTTGAGAAGATTCAAGTGCAACCACTTGGCATTATGGGCTCTGCCTGGATCATATAGGTTGCAATAACTTAGACAGATGGACAGTTGGTGGTAGGGGTGATAGGTTTTGGAACACGTCCATTTTTCTCTAAGGGAAGGCTTCTGAAAGATCTTGTCTCGATGCATGTCGAGTCTTGTGCGGAAAGTGCACCACCTCTCGAGAGAGTAAAATCTAAGTACTTAGTCGTGTCCCCGACAATGGACAATTTGAGCGTCAAGACATGGAAGCTATCAAGAATATCCTCATCCCAATTTCTAAGTTAAAAACTTCTGGTTGAACAAGGGTAAAGGATCACAAATTTCTATTGGTAGATGCCTTGGGGTGATTTTGACAAACAAGAACTTAGTGTTTTCAAATGATAAGGAAAATCTATTTTGAGCAAAGCAAGCCTAAGATCCACTTAGCCAAATGCATATAGATGATAGATACCACTATTCTACCATAGTATCACTTGCCAATACAATTCAAATGTATTGACCCTTGTGGCTGTAACTTATTATGTTGCAGGTTTTTTTGATGTTAGTGAAGTGTGTTGAATAAGATTACAAGTCTACAACCAACATGATTGCCTGTGGCACTTTGAAGATGAAGGACTCCATGCTAAATAGTTATTTCTGCTGCATTGTAATGAGATAGCCAAATGGTCTATGTAAGATGTAATGAATTATTTTATTCCTAGTTATAAAGTTGTATTATGACCTTTGTTTCTTGATATTACATCTTAACTGTGGATTCTAGCTATTGATCCAGGGACTAGCATTGTAAACACAGGGACCTTTACCTTTATAAAGATGGGGTCTTACAGATGGTATCAGAGAACTGTGTTGCCTGTAGGATTGTAACCTTAGGATTGGACAAAACCTCTTAGAATTATAGGAGTTGTATTTGTTCCAAAACTTATTTACAAACAATCTTGTAAACTCTTTCCTCAACCTTTTTGTTTTGAATCTACATCTCTTCCTTTTCAACTTGATGGATAAAGCCTCACCATGAGCAAAGACTTCACCAACACCAAAGACTTCAACTTGGACATCACTAAGGACTACAAGTGAGACAAGAAATATTACTCAAGACTTGAAGACTAAAGAAACACAACTTAGAAGGGGCCATCATCACCTTTGAAGTTTGTGACCAAGATTCAAGAAAATTTTCCAAACGATACAATGATCTTGTTCAAGAAGAAACAACTAAGAAGATGGAATGATTTCAAGAAAACCCTATAGTTGGACCACCATACTAATGTTTAGTTTAGATTAAACACACCAACTTATGTGGTGTAGGAAAAATATTTTGTTGCCTAAAAATGTGCTTGAACTTGTTGCTTGAGTGGAATGGTTGTTTGTGATTGCTTGCACATTGCTTGTGTGAATTGTGATGTGTGTGATTAGAATTTTTCTATAGAAATCCTTGCCTATTCTAATCCCAATCCAACCCAAACAAATGACTTCTCCAAGAAACTCCAACATCAAGAATGGTGACAACAACAACCAAGAGATGCACACGAGAGAACAACTTCTAGCAACCCAAGCCCAGTTGAATCAAGTGACAACTCAGTTTTTAGCCAACAACAATGAGTTAGACCCAACCATGCAAAAGTTTTTGGAAATCTGATCCCAATTGTTGCAAGGGATGACAAATCAAATGATCAACATGATAAGCAACTCTTCCCAAGGAGTTTGTGACAATAATGATGTCAAGGATGATATTATACAAGGAACTCAAGCTTGCAATATTTGTGAAGACATGGAGCACACTTCTAAAGAGCATGAGGATCAATGCCCTAATTTTGAAGAGAAACATCCAACTAAATAATGCCCCACATCTCAAGTGACTTGTTTCTTATGTGAGGGAAATGATCATGTCCCTATCCAATGCTCCATCTATCCTATAGTTCAAAAATGAAGCAAGATGGAATACATCAAATGTTTGGAAAACTCCATAAGGGAACAACTTCTACCAATAAGGATGAAGGCAAAGTCAGAACCATGCCTCATAGAGCCATACCCAAAGTGACCACAAAGTGTTGCTACTCTTGTGGAGAAGAAGGTCATATCTCTAGTAACTGCCCCAAGAAGAGATAAATATTTCCCACCTTTGAGGTGAGATATGAAGAGCATGAACTAGAAGAACTCCTAGCTTTGGAGAGACCCAAAAAGAGGAAGAAGGACAAAAGCTAAGTGCAATGTTACAATTGCAAAGAAATGGGACACTATGCCAGTGATTGCCCAAAAAAGAAGAAGAACCAAGGAAACAAACAAGAGGCAATGGTACCAAAGAAAAAGAAGGATATTAGCCAAGTGATGTGTTTCAAATTCAAAGAGCTAGGCCATTATGCCAATAACAGCCCAGAGAAGTTACATCAAGATCCCAAGTAAGCCAAAATGTAATCTAGTTGAAAACCTTTTAAAGGGTGGTAGTACCCTAGTTGTCTTGTAGCCAACTTGTAACCTCTAGCCTTCCCAAATCTCGGGACGAGATTTCTTTTAAGGGTGGTAGCCAGTCACATCCCAAATTTTTCCAAATTTTGAAATATGAAAAATAAGTAAACAAAATAAATAATTGTTGAAATTTAGGGTGAAAAGAAACTTTTTGATTCCAAATGGAAACATCAAAACCCATCTTGAACAAATTTGAATAAAATGGAATCCAACAAATTTCAATCAAGAGAAATGCATCCAGCAATTAATGGATCTTAAAATTTAAACATTTGGAAAAGTTAAATCAAAATCCCAAAAAACCCTAATGGAATAAATCATTTCCAAAATCTCTCTAAGACTATGGATTTGATCCACATAAAAATTCAGCAACAAACATTTAGAAATGATAAAAAATGATAAATAAAAATATTTTAAAACCATAGAAATTGGTTTCATTTAATTTGGAGCCATGGATAAAAACTTATGAATTTAATAAGATAAAAGGAAATACTTTCCAAAGCTAATAAAGCTCCTATCTAAAATCCATACCAAATTATGAACAAAATAATCCTAAAGATATTTTGAAAGGATAAACAAATGTTAAATAAAATTCTACAAATTGGAATCATCAAGTTTAGATCCATAAATAACAAGATATGGATTTTATAAGACAAAGAAAGAAATAAATAAATAAGGAATATTTAAAAGCCAAATTTGATCTTGACCAAATCCATAAACAAATTAAAGTTTACAGAATAATAAAAAGGAGAAGTATTATTTAAATAAAATTATAAGGATTGAATAATATCCAACTTTATTTAAATAAAGATAATTTGCCTAAATAATAAATCCCAAGAAAATTATTTAGAAGTCAATTTAAATCTTGAATTAAATCCATAAGAAAATGGAATAATAAAGATCCAAATAAAATAAAGGGATAAAGAATAATCAAATAAAAACACATGTGACTAAAAACCATATTCCAAATTATTTAAATGGGGACAAATCCCTAATGAAAATGATTAATTAAATCATGAGAAAATAATAAATTGAAATTGCCCAAGTGGAATAAAAGTTATTTAATTAACATAAATGGGATCAAAGAATTATTTGAATAAAATTTAAATGGGATTAAAACCATATTTAATTTGAATAAAGACAAATGCTCAATCTAAATATACATTAAATCATATCAAAATATTTTAAATAATAATTCAAAGTGAATTATTTGCACTAAAGAATAAATAAAACCTACTGAAAAAGGTTTGGTGAAAATTAGAATTTAAAATAAGAGTTTGAAAATATAATTAAAATCTTATTTGAATAAAGGCAAGTGCCTATTATAAATAAATAATAAACCATAAATGAATAAAATAATTATTCTAAAATGGACTGTAAATACATATTTAAAAACAGTATAGGAACATACTGATTATTTGGAAAAGTTTTGAAAACGGAATCTGAATTCAAATGGTAGTTTTAATCCAAAACAGAAAATAAAAATGGAAAAAGGAAAAGAAAGCAGAAAGAAAAAAATAAAAACAAACCCTAGCCCAGAACCTGGCCCAACTAAGCCCAACTAGCCTATTTCTTCTCTCCCCGCAGAAAACGGTTCGCACCGCAGCATACACCCGCATAGTCACTGACCATTTCCCCTCACTCTCCCCTTCTCCTCCGCCACCAGGCTGCTCTGATTTTTCTCGAGACCTCCCTCTGCCCCGACGAGCTTTCCGGCGAATCCCGGCGAGCCCAGCCACAGCTTTGCCCCCTCGACCACACGAGCGAGATCCCCAGCTCCCTACGCATCTTCCTGTAGCACCAGCTCGCCCGCGCGTGCTCCACATCGTCGGAAACCTCGACGATAGCACGTCGCCACCGTCTGCCTCCGCTCCGACGAGCACTACTGGTGAGCCCAGACCTTCCCTTTTCCCTATCTCTGATGCTCCTGTGCACGTGACACTCTAGCGCATCTAACGATAACCTCCGCTTGTCTTAGTGTGCCTCCAATCCTCGCCTCCGAAGACAAACAGATGAGCCCGAAGCCTTCATGAACTCCGGCGAGCAATCCTCTTCATTCTCGTGCGCCCCTTCTCCTGCAACGACCACCTTGATCTTCAGCACGACGCGGCGAACATAGTAAGCACCTTACCTCTCTCCCATGCTTCCTATACTCGCCGTACCACCACTGGCAGAGCCGCGCCGCCGCGCGCCACCGTTGAGCGCCGCCAGAGTTTGGTCAATTCATTTCAGGCTGTTAGATCTTGATCTGATGGGTACAATAGAAAACTTAACGAAGGGGTATGTAGCACTCTAAGCCGCACGATTTACTTTAGATCCAACGCTCTGTAACGCTTGATCCAACCGAATCGGTACCAGCGAATCAAAAACAAGACGCGTGGCACTATTTTGTTTTAAATAGACAGAAACATGTCTATTAGATGTTTAAACTTGCAAAGTTCATAACTTTTAATCTACACGTCCAAATTTTGCAAAATTTATATCAATGGAATCAGCAAAAAGAATAATTTGCAACCATGCCCTTTGTTTAGTGTTTTGCTTCTGGAAAATTAGTTGTTTTTGCAGAAACATGTGTAGGCCTATTTTGATTATAAAAGTTGCTCTAAAAATGTTTTTAGGGTAAAATCTTTTGTAAATGGATTGTTTTGAACCTACTGACCATAAAAACAAACTTGTAGATTTAAAAGTATATTTTGTGATGCAAAGGAATAAATCTTTGAATAAAATCAATTCTAGTTTCATAAAAATGATTGTTTATGTTTTAAAAATGATTTTTGAGTAAAACCTTTGGAAAATGATTTGATTTAAACTCCCTGACCATAAAACACCAAGTTTTGGGATTTAAATATATTTTATGAACCCTAGAAAAAATATTACTTTGAATAAAGGCATTTCTAGTAAAATAAAAATGGTGCTTAATTTAAAATGGGTTTTAGATGAAACCTTTGGCAAATGGTTTAAAATTAAACACTTGACCTTAAAACACTAACATTTGTGTTTAAAAATATATTTGTCAAACACTAGAAATTACTACTTTGATTTAAATCATTTCTAGCAAAACAAAAATGATTTAAAGTGGCCATTTTCACTAACCTGACTTAAAATGGTTTTGCCACTTTTATAAATGACCAATAGCTGTTTTAGAATGTTTATAGCCTAATATAAACCACTTTTCCAAATAAAACAATCGTTTGCATGCTTGCATGCATTGCTTTGTTTTTATTATTTTATGTGGTGAGTTGTTTGAGTGCTAGATTGAATTTGTGCCTTGGTTTACTTGTAGTGAAATTTGAAGACTGTCACTATTGCAAGATCAAGGAGTGAACTTATATTCTCTACCAAAAAGGCAAGTGGTGCTTCATACTGTTGTCCCATTATTTTCACTATGCATTAGTGATATTTCTAAGTAGGATTTGCATGGAATTTTCTATGTGTTAACTATGCCATGGGAAATCCTAGTAAATGAAGCCTTAGTAGAATTGTCCCTAAGTCAAGATTCCTAATACTATCATGCTTAGCCTAGCTAGTAGAAAACAAGGGTGGATTATATTCATGATATGAAATATTTCCATGTCATTGACTTGTGTTTTGATTAATAAAACAACTATGTGAATGAATCACCTGGGTGGAATGGTGTGAATGGGTTATGTTGAGTGGTTACACAGGGCCCCATATTTATGGCCTACCCTAGTGTATCTCACTTGTGGAAAGCCACCTAGGAACAAAAAGATTTGAGAAGTCAAATGTTGAGAAGCTTCAAGTGCAACCACTTGGCATTATGGGCTCTGCCTGGATCATATAGGTTGCAATAACTTAGCCAGATGGACAGTTGGTGGTAGGGGTGATAGGTTTGGGAACGCATCCATTTTGGTCTAAGGGAAGGCTTCTGAAAGATCTTGTCTCGATGCATGTCGAGTCTTGTGGGGAAAGTGCACCACCTCTCGAGAGAGTAAAATCTAAGTACTTAGTCGTGTCCCCGGCAATGGACAATTTGAGTATCAAGACATGGAAGCTATCAAGAATCTCCTCATCCCAATTTCTAAGTTAAAAACTTGTGGTTGAACAAGGGTAAAGGATCACAAATTTCTATTGGTAGATGCCTTAGGTGATTTTGACAAACAAAAACTTAGTGTTTTCAAATGATACGAAAATCTATTTTGAGCAAAGCAAGCCTAAGCTCCACTTAGCCAAATGCATATAGATGATAGATACCACTATTCTACCATAGTATCCCTTGCCAATACAATTCAAATGTATTGACCCTTGTGGCTGTAACTTATTATGTTGCAGGTTTGTTTGATGTTAGTGAAGTGTGTTGAATAGGATTACAAGTCTACAACCAACATGATTGCCTGTGGCACTTTGAAGATGAAGGACTCCATGCTATATAGTTATTTATGCTGCATTGTAATGAGATAGCCAAATGAGATATGTAAGATGTAATGAATTATTTTATTCCTGGTTATAAAGTTGTATTATGACCTGTGTTTCTTGATATTACATCTTAACTATGGATGCTAGCTATTGATCCAGGGACTAGCATTGTAAACACAGGGACCTTTACCTTTATAAAGGTGGGGTCTGATAGACCGCCATCCAACTGCATCTATGACTAGAAATCCACCTTCAGGTTATCATCCGAACCCCCTCCAGTATTAAGTTGCAAGTAACAGATAACTGCTTTAAGCAAAGTGTGTAAGGTAAATAATCCACTTGTTCCATGAACAAAAGACCGTTGATTTCTCCCTAGTGGCAACAACACATCTACAACCTTAGAGATTTCTATCACTTCCCTTATATTAAATAGAGGCATGAACCCACTATCTAGCATAAATACCCCCTCTTGGAGTCACTAGCATCTACTTGGCCAAGATAGCTACTAGAAACGGAGAGCATGTAAGATCACAAACAACACAGACATGATAGAATCAATAAGACAAAACCATTAATCAATCTGACATATTAATCTCAATATACATCGGATCCCCGTAAACACAACATGCATGATTACAAATAGATGACCTTGATAATGAACGGAGCTCACAAGATCTAAACATGGTAGCACAAAGGAGGAGATACAACCATCTAGCTACTACAGGGACCCGTAGTCCAAGGTTGAACTACTCACACTTCATACCGAAGGCTGGCATGATGAAGAAGAAGGCCTCCGGGATGATCTCCCCTCCGTTAGGGTGCCGGGAAGATCTTAAGATCCCCCCTCCGATCTAGAGACGATGGTGGCAGTGGCTACAGACGGTTTCGTGGAATACTGATCAGGTACTTAGGGTTTCTGCATCGAGGGTTATTTATAGGCGAAGAGACGAGGCAGGGGGCGGCCAGGGTGGTCACACCCCCAGGCGCGGCTAGGGCTAGCTCGCGCCGCTAGGGGGTGTTGCCCCCTGGTGCCTCCCCTCTGTCTCGTTTTCTGGCTCCGTGTTCCCCACAGTAAAATATTGACTTTGGCTTTTGTCCCGTCCAATTCCGAGAATATTGATTTTCTGCCTTTCTGGAACCAAAAACGGAAGAAAACAGGCAACTGGCACTATGTCATCTTGTTAATAGGTTAGTACCAGAAAACATATAAAAACACCTCAAAGTGTAGAAAAAGCAAAGCAAAGCAGATACTAAACAAGCATGGAACATAAAAAATTATAGATATGTTTCTGACGTATCAAGGGCACCCCCTCCCATCTATTTATGAGAGGGAGGGGCAGCTAGTGAGGGTAGTTTGAATCCTTCCCCAACTCCTTCTCCTACTAGGCACGTGGTGGAGGGAGAGGAGGTTTCCTCTCCACCCTCCACCAGGAAACATTGTCCCATTTTGACTTTTCAAACTTGCCTTTTGACTTTAAATTTCGGAGTTTAATTTTTTTCTTTCAAACGCCCAGCCAAGTGACCTAGGACATGATGCAATCATTCCACTTAGTCATGACACATTCATGTACTCTTCCCCTTCCGATCCGGTGAACCTTCTAGACCCTTCTAGATCATTCTGGTGAAAACACCGGAATCATTCCCGAACTCCAGAATTGGACTTTCCGAGCTTTAGCAGGATTGTTGGAGAATAAGATTTCGTGATAATAAGATTCTGCAAAATCTTATTCTCCAACATCCATTCTGGTGACAATCCTGCTAAAAATACCGGAATATTATTATCCGGACCATTTCGGATATCCTCATGATATCTCGGATCCCATCAGAGACTCCGAACAACATTCGGTCTTCTTACTCACATGCCATATCTACTAAACAACATCGAATCCTTAAGTGTGTCTCCCTACGATTCGTGAATTATGTAGACATGAACAAGACTCTTCTCCGATCTATAACCAATAGAGGAATCTGGAAATTCATATGGTTCCCACATATTTCTACGATTACTTTGCGATCGAATGAACCATTTACATACGAAACCAATTTCCCTTTGTCTCGCGATATTTTACTTATATGAGGTCTGATCGTCGGTATCTCTGCATACCTAGTTCAACCTCGTTACCGATAAGTACTCTTTACTCGTTCATGTGATATGTGATCCCTTGTGAGCCAGTCACATGCTTGCAAGCTAATTGGATGACATTCCACCGAGAGGGCCTAGAGTATATCTATCTGTCATATGGATGGACAAATCCCACTCTTGATCCATGTGCCTCAACACATACTTTCTGAACACTCAATGCCACCTTTATAACCACACAATTACGAAGTGGTGTTTGATGTCATGAAAGCATCCATCCGGTGATGGTGATTAGCATGATCTCATGGTCGAAGGAATCAGTTTACTATGTATCAAAAATCTTATAGCAAATGAACTAATTAAATGACTTGATCTTTATGCTACGCTTATATATAGGAGTATTTCCATCACACCATTCTCCTAATGATATGATCTTGTTGTTAATAACATCTCAATGTTCATGATCAGGAAACCATGATCATCTATTAACCAACAAGCTAGTATTATAAAGAGGCTTTACTAGGGACTCTAATAAGTTTACAAATCACACAAGTATTAATGTTTCCGGTTAATACTATTATAGCATGAACGTAAACATTTATCATAAACACAAAAATATAATAATAACTACTTTTATTATTGCCTCTAGGGCATATCTCCAACAGTCTCCCACTTGCACTAGAGTCAACTAATCTAGATTACATGGTAATATACCGAACACCCATGGCGGTTTGGTGGTGGTCATGTTTTTCCCTCGGGAGAGGTTTAGTCAACGGATCCGCCACATTCAGATCTGTGTGTACTTTGCAAATCTTTATGTCACCATCTTGGACATGCTCACGAATAGCGTGAAAATGCAGCTTGATATGCTTTAGCTTCTTGTGTGACCTTGTTTCTTGCGCATTGGCTATGGTACCCATGTTATCACAGTAGATAGACATTGGGTCCGGCGCACTAGGAACCACACCGAGCTCTATAATGAACTCCTTCATCCATATCGCTTCTTGTGAATCCTCCGAAGCAGCTATGTATTTCGATTCAGTTGAAGATCTCGCCACAACGCTTTGCTTTGCACTCCTCCAGCTCACCGTTGCACCATTCAAAGTAAATACGTATCCAGATTGAGATTTAGAATCATCCGGATCGGTGTTCGAACTAGCATCGGTGTAACCATTAACAACGAGTTGTTCATCACCTCCATAAGAAAGAACCATATCATTAGTTCTTCTCAAGTACTTAAGGATGTTTTTGACCGTTGTCCAATGATCCACCCCTGGATCACTTTGATATCTTCTAGTTAAACTAACAACATATGCAATGTAGGGTCTAGTACATAACATGGCATACATGATAGATATTATGGCTGAGCATAGGGAGTCTTACTCATTCTCTCTCTATCTTCTGCCGTAGCAGGACTCTGAGTTTTACTCAAGGTCGTATTGGGCAACATGGGCAAGAACCCTTTCTTGCTATCTTCCATTCCAAACCTCTTTAGAACTTTGTCCAAATATGTACTCTGTGACAATGATATTAGGCGTCTTGATCTATCTATATAAATCTTTATGCCTAATATATAAGCAACTTCGCCAAGATCCTTTATTGAAAAACTATTATTTAAATAATCTTTGACACTTTTAAGAAGGTCTATATCATTCCCAATCAACAATATGCCATTCACATATAGTACTAGGAATGTTACAGAGCTCCCACTCACTTTCTTGTAAATACAAGCTTCTCCATAAGTTTGTATAAAACCAAAACTTTTGATTACCTTATCAAAATGTTGATTCCAACTTCGGGGTTCTTGCTTCAATCCATAAATGGACCGTTGAAGTTTGCATACCTTGTTAGCATCTTTAGGATCGACAAAACCTTTGGGTTGTACCATATACAACTCTTCTTCAATGTCTCCATTGAGGAATGCCGTTTTGACATCCATTTGTCATATCTCATAATCATAATATGCAGCGATTGCTAACAAAATCCTCACAGACTTTAGATTCGCTACCGGTGAGAAAGTATCATAGTAGTCAAATCCTTGAATTTGTTGAAACCCTTTTGCGACAAGTTGAGCTTTATAGACGGTAACATGACCAGCAACATCTGTTTTCTTCTTGAAAATCCATTTGTTCTCGACAGCCTTCTGGCCATCTGGTAAGTCCACCAAAGTCCATACTTGGTTTTTGTACATGGATCCAATCTCGGATTTCATGGATTCTTGCCATTTTTTTGAATCTGGGCTCATCATCGCTTCCTCATATGTCGCAGGGTCGTCGGTGTCATCCACCAACATGACACTCATAACGGGATCATATCAGTCTGGAGTGGTACGAGTCCTCGTTGAGGTTCTATAGTAACTTCGACCAAAGTTTCATGATCATTATCATTAGCTTCCTCTCTTATTGGTGTAGGCGCCTGATACATCGAAAACGTATCTATAATTTTTGATGCTCCATGCTTGTTTTGTATCATTTGTCCTATGTTTTCTCTACACTTTGAGGTATTTTTATACACTTTCTGGAACTAACCTATTGAGAAGATGCCACAGTGCACAATGCTAGTTGCCTGTTTTCTTCTGTTTTTGGTTCCAGAAAGGCAGAAAATTAATATTCTCGGAATTGGACGGGACAAAAGCCAAAGTCATTATTTTTCCCGGAGCAACACGAAACCACGAAGCAGAGCCGGAGGGGGGCCACGGGGTGGCCTCACCCCTCCTAGGCGCGGGCAAGCCCTGGAGGTGTCCATAGGGGGTGTCGCCCCCAGACCCCTACCGTCCTTTATTCCTGCGCCTATAAGAAGCCTCCGACCCAAAAACCCTAGGGCATCCAGACGAAATCCACGAAAACCTCCGTAGCGCCGCCACCACCGAAGGGGAGATTCAGGGGACAGAAAGTCTCTGTTCCGGCACCCTGTCGGGATAGGGAAGTGCCCTCGGAGCCATCTCCATCGCCATCTTCATCACCATTGTTGATTCCCATGATAAGGAGGGAGTAGTTCTTCCTCGAGGCTAAGGGCTCTACCGATAGCTATGTGTTCATCTCTCTCTCTATGCATGGTCATATTGTGATCATGAGCTTTGTAATCAAGTAGATCTACCTTGCTACTCAAGTGCTTTAATAGATCTCTGCTCTCCCCATGTGTGTGAAAGTGACAGCGTGCATGCCATGGTGGCACTTAGGCTTGAGTATACATAAATAATCTTTGTGCTTTAATAGATCTATGCTTTTCCCCACGTGTGTGAAAGTGACAACGGGCATACCGTGTGTGGCACTTCGGCTAGATTGAATATTTGTTATGAGTTATATTTGGAGTTGGATGTCTCTATGAAATTGTGGTGTTTGTTGGAACCATCTAGTGCTCAAGGTGACAGTTTGGGGTTATCTAGACTGGGGAAGGCGGACTTTGAGGTGTGCTATTATAGCCCTACCTTGCATTAGAGTCTCCAACCGAAGAGTAGTTAAGAGTAGTATCATGAAGATAGGATATTTATATGAGAGAGTGTTCACTAGTGAAAGTATGATCCCTAGGCCTTGTTTCTAAACATTGAAACACTGTTTGCATCTAGATCTATTGCATGTTTTCTTGCTTTAGTCTTTACCTCACCGTCAAGCTCTTTTTTGGCACCGTTACCACTAGTTCACTTATACACCTGGCAAGTGTATTGGGTGTTTTGGGGACACAAGAGACTTCTTGTATCTTTATTGCAGGATTGCTTGAGAAGGAATACCTTTGACCACTTCCTCCTTGAGTTCGATAAACCTTGGGTAATCCACTTAAGGGAAAATTGTTGTTGTTCTACAAACCTCTGCACTTGGAGGCCCAACAACTGTCTACAAGAATAGAAGTGCGTAGACATCAAGCTATTTTCTGGCATCGTTGCCGGGGAGGAAAGGTAAAAGGCACTCACGCACGTTACCCCACGGCAACAGCAAGCTAGAAAGCTATTTTCTGGCGAAGGTACTCACATCCTCCGGTGTGAGTGCTCGAAGTTAGTTCCTTTAGATTCTGCAATTTTGTCTTTTTGTTTCTTGTTTTCACTAGTTAGGCTTAATGGAAAACAACAAAAAAATTAGAGAGCTTTATAGTGCTTATCTTGATCTAGGACATGAAGTGTTTGAAGAGAAAATTAAAAAACCTATGGAACTTTATTTGCATGCTAATAGCAATGTTATTAGTATGAACTCTTTGGACACCATTATTGCTAATGCTATGGAAAAGCCTAAGCTTGGGGAAGCTATTTTTGATGAAAATGATCTTTTTAGTCCCCCAGAATTGGAAGATAGCTATTCTATTGCTTATGATGATACCAAACCTCCAATTTATGATGATTACAATGATGAATATGATATTTTCAGTCCACCTACTATTGAGGAGAAAAGTAATTGTGATTACAATATGCCTCCTATATTTGATGATTATGGTGATGAGAATAATAATGATAGCTATTTTGTTGAATTTGCTCCCACTATGATTAATAAGAATGGCTATTCTTATGTGGAGAGTAATAATTATTATATGCATGTGGATCATGATAAGAATGTTTCTTGTGATAGTTATATTATTATTTTTGTTCATGTTGCTACTGAAAGTTATTATGAGAGAGGGAAACATGGTTTTATGCATCTCAACAATATTAAGTTTCCCCTCTTTATGTTGAAAATCTTGAAGTTGCACTTGTTTTGCTTTCCTATGCTTGTTGCTTTGTGCTTTCATGACTTGTTTCTTTACAAGATTCCTATGTATAGGAAGTGGGTTAGACTTAAATGTGTTTTTAGTTTGCTTCTTGATGCTCTCTTTCACTTCAATTCATATTTCTTATGTGAGCATCTTCTCAAACTATCATGCCTAACTTAAAGGCGTTAAAGAAAAGTACTTGTTGGGAGATAACCCAAAAGTTTTCTTGAGTCTTAGAAGTTATTAATTCAGTAATGACCTCTCCTTATCCTTTTTGTTTGCTTTTTGTGCCAAGAATAACCTCTAATGAGAGGGAAGTAAGATTTGGGGAGTTGTTGTCCCGAAACAGATTTCTGTCCCCCACCATAAAAATTCGTGATGAGTCTCTGTAAGTCGGATTGAGCTGAACATTTATGAATAAATCCCCCAGTATGTTAGATAACGTTCGTTAGTTCAACACTTTTTTATTTGAGCAACAGAAGATGTTCTAAAAAATCGGTTTCTACCTGCTGGTCTGTTTTGATAGATTTCTGCCATTATTTGCATTTGCTTCTTATTGATTCCTTTTTGAGTTCTCTTTAGTGAATTGAGCTTTTTGAAGGATTTCCTACAGTAGCATGTGTTTTTAGTGAATAGTCTTGCTATTCCAAAGCTTTGCCTAAATGTCTATTATCTTTTGAATACACTAATGTTGCTAATGAAGATTGTGTGAAGTTTTGTATGAAGGAAAAATTTCAGGTGTAGAGAGAGAATGATGTAATAAGATGAAGAATGGGCAAAAGCTCAAGCTTGGGGATGCCTCCCGGTGTCACCCCAAGAAATATTCAAGAGGTACAAGCATCAAAGCTTGGGGATGCCCAAGGCATCCCCTTCTTCATCAATAAAAATCTCAGGTCTTTCTAGACACTTCGTTTTTATTGTTTCATGCACAGTTGTGTTGTTCTTCGAGTGTCTTAGTTTTTATTTTTGGGTTTTGTTTGATTATTTTGCTTGATTAATTTGGTTGGTTACACCACACTTCTTTTGGAGAGAGACGCACTCTGTTTTCATTGCCTAGAACACTCTAGTTTTCACTCTTTTTGTTTTGTGAGTGTTCACTTTTGCTAGCACTGCGTTCAGCCTTAGTTTTCTTGTGCTTTCAGCTTAGAAATTTTTAGTTCTTCTTTGTGGATTTGTGATACATGCTCACTGATCTTTATTGATTATTATCCTTGTGAGTTGTTTCAAATAGGTTGTTTGGTGTTGGAAAAGAGTAGTAAGTTCTTGCTTGTAAGTGCAAGAGGAGCTTGCATTGACTGTGACTTAAACTTTAGCATGACATGCTAGGCATTGTTTTGACCTTATGCTTAGTGATTATTGTTGTAGCATGTCTTGTTCCAAACAATTGGGATTACTTACTGTGCTTGAAGAAATTATGCGTTGTTTTAGCATGCAAAAATCATAGTATTGTGGTATTCTCCTTTGATGCTTTGTTTGGGTTGACTTGGCACATGCTCACACCATGTTATGACTATGAATAAGTCACCATTAGCCTCTATGATCATCTATTCCTTAACTTGTAGTACCACTCTTTGCTTTGATTAGTAATGCTTTGTTGCACTGCATGATTATGGCCATTATTGCTCTCTTAGTTGGTTGCTCCTAGTCTTTTGCTAGCCCCCACTTGTATGAGTAAGTTCTACTCATGCCTCCAACTTCCAAGAAACCAAGTTATTCCAAAGTGTCCACCATAAACTCCTATGCATGGTGTGTTACACCATTCCAAGTATATTCTTGTTTTCAGCTATCTTCCAATTAAAAACTATTTTGTTATGTGAAAACTTAGTGATTAAAGCCCTCACAAACTTGATGGAACACTTTATATCCTTTGCCCCTAATAAACTTGAACCATTGTGTCTTCTTTGTTGTATATGCTTGCACTTATACGTTGGAATTAGCAGAACTGTGCTGTCACGGGGAACGTTTTCAACATTGCACTTGTACTTTGTACACAGTTGATATCATGCTCTTTTGTCTATGTGATGAAGGGGTTAACCTCTTGGGTGGCCCGATCTTCACGGATCTCGTGGTAAAATCGATGGGAAAGCGAGGGGAAAGGGAGAAGGTAGCGGAAGCGAACACGCACCTCGCGAAGAACATGATGAACACACACAAAACTCACACGATACAAGGCTGATTGCTCCCGAACGGCGGCCACCGGTCCGATAGAATCCTCATAAGGAAAGATCGGTCAACGTGCTCCCTCAAATCCACATCGGAGAGGGAAGAACACCTTGGGGAGGGTCTTGACAACTTGGAGACGAGACACCAAACTCCAAGCCCTTGTTCAATGATGGATGCGTGATGCAAAGTCCAATCGAGGTTGGTGACGATAGTCGGTCCCCTTGGTAAAGGGGATGAGGCAAAACTAGAGATTCCACACAAGGGGGTTGTCTTTAGTCTATCATCTATGCCTAAGGGATACATGAAGGGGTGGGGGCTCTATTTATAGGCCAGCCACATAAACAGGGGTAGTTTAGGATAAAACTAGGGTTTGGACGAGCTAGAGGGGTACATGGGCCGAAGGCCCAGCTAGCGGCGCAGGCCCATCTTGTAGGCCGTAGACTCCGGTGTGGTGGGCCGGAGACTCTGGCCTGGGCCAGAGACTCTGGTCTGTCTTCGGTGTCGTCTCCGGAGTGGCGTACTGACTGTCCTCGGGCGGTTGCTAGGGTCGGTCCGGAGGTAGGTTCGGAGACTCCGGTGTTGCAGGACCGGAGACTCCGGTGTAGGCCGGAGACTCTAGTGGTTCAGCCGTGGCTTCTTCCTTCTCCTCTTCCAAGCCTCCGTCTTGTCGGGCTTGATGTTCCGGGCTTCCTCCCTTGCCTCTGTACTTGTCCGTGTGAACCTATCATGCATATGTGACGGAGTATGAAGTAGCATACCATTCAATAGGGTAGGAAGTGGGCTCGCATAGAGGAACAGATTCACCTTTGGAGTCCATGATGACTTGGCGTAAGTTGGAGACCATGATGTGGTAACGACCATAGGTCGGGCTACATCATCTCCCCCCCTTCAAAAAGAGTCGTCCTCGACTCTACATGCTCATCACAAAGTAGAAGAGGTCGAGAGACCTTCTGGATCCTGGGGTTAACCATATAGTCGTCCTCGAGAATATTGACTTGACAACACTTCAATATTCCTTCACCTACCATGAAGCCTACAAAGCTCACAACAAAAGCGAAGCAACACTCAAAGCGTATCCAATTCATGAAGATTATTGCATGAGTCCTCAAGTAGAAGGAAGTCACCTTATCTTGTAGAGATAGCTCGATGAAGGGTAGCCATAGGTAACTCTCTTCGGTTCTTCTTGTCAACATATAGTCTATAGAGGTTGACGTGTATGCATTTGTACCTTCACACAACAAAGACCAAGGAAAATATTTTCGTGCGTGATAGAGGAGCATGTCATTTGTGGCATGTCCATTCTTGTTCACAACACTATTAGCACAATACTGTAGGGTTCGCAGCATAGAAAACAAAAATTTTCCTACGATGTGAACTATATACCAAGATCTATCTACTAGATACAAACAACGGGCAGATGTATATCCGTAGAGAACATACCCTTGAAGACCGACACAGCTTAACGAGTTCAACTCGTGGTTGATGTAGACGATCTCTTGCCGATCTCAAGATCGAGAGGAAGTAATGGCTCACATGTATCAAATGATTCATAATCAAGTGATTCCAAAAGTCCATCCGAATGGAGCTTCTTCATGCGTTTAACGCCAATATGACCTAGACGGCAGTGCCACATATATGCAGATATATCATCATTAAGTTTAATCCTTTTAGCATCAACATTATGAATATGTGTAACATTATCATCGAGATCTAATAGAAATAAACCATTCATCATCGGTGCATGACCATAAAAGATTTCATTCATATAAATGGAACAACCATTGTTCTCGGATTTAAATGAATAACCACTTCGCATCAAACACGATCCAGATACAATGTTCATGCTCAGTGCAGGCACCAGATAACATTTATTCAAGTTTATAACTAATCCCGACGGCAAGTGGAGAGGCAGCGTTCCGACGGCGATCACATCAACGCTTGATCCATTGCCGACACGCATCTTGACCTCACCCCTTGCTAGCGGTCACTTGTTCCGCAGCCCCTGATTCGAGTTACAAATATTAGCAACCGGTATCAAATACCCGGTGCTCTGCGAGCACTATTCAAGTACACATCAATAACATGTATATCATATATACCTTTGTTTGCCTTGCCGGCCTTCTTGTGCGCGGATACTTGGGGCGATTGCACTTCGATGGCAGTCCCTTACAATAGTAGCACTTCGGAATCGGACTTAGGTCCAACTCGGGGTTTCTTTTGGTAGCGGCAACAGGATTGCCGCCTTACTTCCTTCCGTTTTCCTTCTTGTCTTTCTTGAAACCAGTGTTCCTATTGATCATCAACACTTGATGTTCCTTTTGATCTCCACTTACGGTTTTAAGCATTGTGAAGCTCGGGAGAGACTTCTTCATGCCTTGCATATTATAGTTCATCACGAAGCTCTTATAGCTAGGTGGCGAGAGACGCAAAACACGATGGATGCCTAAGTCAATGGGAATCGATATTCCCAAGGACACAAGCTTATCGGCGTAACGACATCTTGAGTACATGCTCACTAACGGAGCTGTGCTCTTCCATCATGCGACTAAAGAAGTTTTACGAGCGTTGTAGCTCTCTACAGCGACATGTGTGTCGAAAATCATTTTCAACTCACCCATTGTATCAAATGCATTGCCGTTTCAAACGCTTTGAAGTTCGGATCTAGCCCATACAATATGCCGCAATGAACTAAGTTGTGGTCCTCCGACGAGTCGATAGACATTCTTCTCCTCGTCGGGGCATCATCTAAAGGTGGGGGCCTAACGGCGCTTCTAGCACATATTGCTTTTGTGCAGAGAGGAGAATCCTCAAATTCATGGCCCATTCGGTAAAGTTGCTACCGTTCGTTGCTACTTTCTCTTTCTCCATGAACACATTGAAATTAAAAGGTGGTGCCATCTACAACAGAATTTGTAAAGTTTAGACTAAGTGTATGATAGATTGAGTTCAAATAATCCATATTATGAATGAACTCCCACTCAAAACGACATCCCTCGTGCCTTTTGGTGATTACATGAACCAAATCCACTATACCAAGTCTGATCATCACGTGAGTCGGTATAGCTTCAAAGCGAGCATAAAATGGGCATCATATCAACTATATGACTCATGCTTAACCTTTCGGTCCGTGTTCCGAGGCCATGTCTGTACATGCTAGGCTCGCCAAGTTAGAACCTTAGTATTCGCGTGTGTAACTGTTTTACACGAAATATGGTCGTGGATCCAAGAACACCCGATCATCACGTGATGTCTTGGAGCGACGAAAACATAATCGGTGCATACTAAAGGAAGAACACATTCTTATCTTGATATTTAAATGAGGGATCATCTTATTATGCTAACAAAGCGCTAAACAAGCAATATAAGATGCTATCAAACATCATATGTTTATTAGTGAAATGATATGGTTCCCGCAGATGATCTCTATCATGTGCATCGTGGTATGATCACTATCATACCTATATGTGTAAATCCAAGGTCTATGGATTTTACACGCTATGTGTGTTGTAAGAGTATCATCTCATACTTATACTTACAACACTACCATATCATAACAATAGCCCAGTAACAATCTAAACTAGACGCCTCTAATTTATCCATTGCAAGTTTTATGTGGCTTAGGGCTTTCGAGATAGAACCCTTCTTACCTATGAACATGAACCACAACGAGGATAATCAAATTGTTGACAACTCGCTTGCAAAATAGATATTGACTATAGTAGGAGAGACAGACACCCGCTAGCCACTTATGCAAACTAGTTGCATGTCAAGCGTGGAACAGGTCTCATGTGCGAGGACATGTAAAGTTTGTCCGGGCCGCTTCATCCCACTATGCCACCAATATCCAAAATTACAACAAAGGAGCAACAACATGATCATCATCGCCCACATACTCATATGTGTACTACCCGTGTAAAGTATCTACGCATAGATCCGCTCGATACCCTTTGTAGGGTTCGACATAGAAAACAAAAAATTTCCTACGATGTGAACTATATACCAAGATCTATCTACTAGATACAAACAACGGGAGGATGTATATCCGTAGAGAACATACCCTTGAAGACCGAAAAAGCTTAACGAGTTCAACTCGTGGTTGATGTAGACGATCTCTTGCCGATCTCAAGATCGAGAGGAAGTCCTAGCGTCGCAAATCAGCAGCGCATCCGTGCTCGCACACACGTTCGAGGCACCGAGCAACCTCCGCCTCCTCGCTCCAGCGATGCAGCGGAAGCACAACTCTTTCTTGCCGAATAGCCACCGGGAACATGTATCTCGCTAGTCCGAGACCATGGGGGATAAATTCTAGAGGGGGAGAGAGATCCTTCACGAGGAGGTGTGAGAGACAAGTGAGGAGGGGGGCTCCTTTTATAGGAGGAGGGGGCGGGGGAACCCCAAGGGGGTGGCCGGCGCATGGGGGCTGCCCCCTTTCCCTCCCCTCTTCATGTGGGTGGACACTCCACTCACAAATCTCCTTTAAATTCCCTCCACTCAAAAGTCCACTCAAATTCCCATTAAATTTCCACCAAATTTAATGCAAACTCTCATTAAATAAAAATCTTTTATTTTATTCAGAATTTTGTCAATTACTTTAATGAAAAACATTCACAAATAACCCCTTGCTAGAATTCTATTTCACATGCATAACCACTTTATGCAATTTCACCCGAAAACCTGTTTCGGTATCTAGTCAAATAAATTCCTGCGCTTTTTCATTCTTTCGGCATGAAACATTTGATCCAATTGGATGTCGGTGTCTCTTAAGTGTGTCACCCTACGGTTCGTGAATAATGCGGACATGATCGAGACCCCTCTCGGATCAATAATCAGAAGCGGGATCTGGAGACCCATACTGACTCCCACACATTCAACGATGACTTTCTTGTGATCGTCGGAACCTTTTACGCTAGTATCTTAATCCCTTTGTTTCACGATATATTACATGTCCGAGATTCGATCATCGGTATCTCCATACCTAGTTTGATCTCGTTACCGACATGCACTCTTTTCTCGTTCCTGTGATATAACATTCTAGTGATCAAATCACTTGCTTGCAAGCTAATCAATGTGATATCACCGAGAGGGCCCAAAGTATATCTATCCGTCATCGGGATGAACAAATTCCACTCTCGATCCATGAGCCTCAACATAACACTTTATTAGTTCTGAATCCATCTTTATAATCACCCTGTTACGGTGTGACGTTTGATGTTATCAAGAAACTCTTTCGGTGTTAGTGATTGACATGATCTCATGGTCTAAGGATTAGGATCACTTCGTAAGTTGTTATAGCAATATAAACTCAATGACTTTGATCGTAATGCTATACTTCGGATGAATGTTCATCACACCATTACACTAATGATGTGATCCCGTTATTAACAACATCCAATGTCCATGATCAGGAAACCTTGATCATCTTGTTAATCAACGAGCTAGTTTATGAGAGAGGCATAACTAGGAACTTTCTGTTTGTTTATTAAACACACATGTATTAACGTTTCCGTATTAATACAATTATAGCATGCAAAATAAACATCTATCATATACTTGGAATACACATAATAAACACTTTATTATTGCATCTCAGGGCATATTCCCTTCAAATACAAGTATAGCAAATGGAATGCATATGTGTAGGACTTCGTATCATGGAAAACAAAAAAATTCTACCGCATGAACACACAATCAAGATCTAATCTATGATCAAGCCAAGATCTATCTACTAGATTGTAGCAACGAGTCAACAGAGTACTAACCCTCGAAGATCCAAAGCGGTTAACGAGAGCAGATTCTCGTGGATGATGTAGTCGTACACTTCCGATCTCAAGATCGCGTAGACGATCTTTCTGGCGCTGCGTTCCGGCAGCGCTTCCGCAGTCGTTCACGCGTTCGGTACTCAATGAAGACCTTCCTCTCCCTTGTTCCAGCAGGCAGTGGAGGTTGTAGTACTCTCCTCGCGATTCCGGCAGCACGACGGCGTGGTACCGGAAGTAGAGGGGAGATCTCGCAGGGCTTCGCCTTAAGCCGGAGCGAGTATGGTGGACTAAGAGAGATCCCTCAGTGTTCTAGGGTTTAGACACACCAAGGAGGGGGTGCTAGGGCCGGCGGCTAGGGCTTGGAGGTGCCCAAGTCGGCAGCTAGAGGAGAAACCCTAGGCGGCGGCTATGGTGGGCGGCGGCTAGGGTTAGGTTTAGAGGGGGCAACCTTGTGTACTAGGAGGGGAGCCCTGCCCCTCCTCTTATAGGAGGGAGGCGCCGGCCAAGGGGAGGGGAATCCCTCCCCAACTCGGATCCCAAGTGGGCCGGCGGTGGAGGAGGGACTCCTCCCCAACTCGGTTTCCCACTTCCCCTCCACTTCCCAAAATAGCCGTTTGACTTTTCAAATTGGCGTTTGACTTTTCAAACTAGGATTTGATTAAACCCTTTATTTTGTTCAGCGATGACACCTAGTACATGATGCAATCATACCAACTTGATATAACACATTCATGCACCCTTCCCCTTGGTCTTGGACATTCTGGAACCTTCTAGAACATTCCTGATGAAAACACCGGAACCATTCTCCAACCCCGAAACAGGACTTTCCTTATATGAATCTTATTCTCCGGATCATTCTGGATCTCCTCGTGATATCCCGGATCCCATCCGAGACTCCGAACAACATTCGGTCTCTTACTCATCATTGCATAACTACTCAATAACATCGAATCCTTAAGTGTGTCTCCCTACGGTTCGTGAATTATGCGGACATGATCGAGACACTTCTCCGATCAATAACCAATAGAGGAATCTGGAAATTCATATGGCTCCCACATATTTCTACGATTACTTTGCGATCGAATGAACCACTTACATACGATACCAATTTCCCTTTGTCTCACGATAGTTTACTTATCCGAGGTTATGATCGTCGGTATCTCTGCATACCTAGTTCAACCTCGTTACTGATAAGTACTCTTTTCTCGTTCCCATGATATGTGATCCCTTGTGAGCCAGTCACATGCTTGCAAGCTAATTGGATGACATTCCACCGAGAGGGCCCAGAGTATATCTATCCGTCATATGGATGGACAAATCCCACTCTTGATCCATGTGTCTCAACCGACACTTTCCGAACACTCAATGCCACCTTTATATCCACCCAGATACGGTGTGGTGTTTGACGTCATCAAAGCATCCTTCCGGTGAAGGTGATATGCATGATCTCATGGTCGAAGGAATTAGGTTACTATGTATTAGAAAGCATATAGCAATTGAACTATTAAAATGACTTGATCTTTATGCTACGCTTATCTATAGGAGTATGTCCATCACATCATTCTCCTAATGATATGACCATGTTGTCAATAACATCTCTATGTTCATAATCAGGAAACCATGATCATATATTAACCAACAATCTAGTTTAACAAGAGGCTTTACTAGGGACTCTTTTATGTTTACAAATCACACAAGTATTAATGTTTCCTGTTAATACAATTATAGCATGGTATGTAAACATTTATCATAAGTATGAAGATATGATAATAACCACTTTATTATTGCCTCTTGGGCATATCTCCAACAGTCTCCCACTTGCACTAGAGTCAATAATCTAGTTTCAAACCTTTGTGTATTCAACACCTATGGCTTTCTGGTGTTGTATGTACACGATTGCTAGTGGTCAACTGATCTCCGGATCTGACATTTCCAGGTCCGTGTGTAATTGCATGTTTTTGCGTCTCTACGCATCACTCATTCTCTAATGAGATGGCTTTGTATAATTTTGGTCCTTTGGTGAGACTTCTTTGGGGTTAAAACATGTTGATAATATTGTCGTACAATATGTCTTCATAGTATTATCCCGCTGTGAACTACACCTAGTTTGATAACAAACTACTTGACACAAATGCCCTCTTTAGCTGCTATTATAGCAGTCATATACTTAGCCTTTTGTTGTAGTATCTGTCACAATGTCTTAACTTTGGAACTCATCCAAATCCATTATGGAACTTACTTTACATTATATTGTGCCACCCTTAGTTTAGATTGAGATAAACTTAATTTGTACTTTGCGACAAAACTAGTATCAATGTAGTACTTTTACAATGAACTAACCATCTATTTGTCACTTCTACAAATAATATACTCCTAGTTCTTCTAATAGATCATAAGAATATCCTTACTATTGTCCAATGATCAATTTATGAATCATTCTGGTATATGCTCATAACATTTAGAATACAGGATATATCTGTATTTGTACATATCACAGTATGATTGATATAAATACTCTTTGTGATTTCATACATCAAGTATCAATCTATACTTGAATATTTGTTTCACTTACCAAGTGTCAATACACTTGAATATATCATCAATATTGAACTTATTCAATACTTTCTGTGCAACAAGAACCTTTCTTGTAGTTTCTATATTGAACTCATTCAATATATCATCTATGTACTTTTGGCACAACCATATTAGCGTCTATTGATGCCAAATATTTGGGTTTTGCCTAAGCCTTTCATCGAGATGAAATTCTTAATATGTGTTAATAAAAGATACATCATTTTCAATCAACAATATGTCTTCCACATAATGTATTAGAAATATGTCTTAGCGCTCCCACTTAATTTCTTGCAAATGCAAGCATCTTCATCGTCTCTGATGAATTTAAACTCTTTTAACAATTTCATAATTGTGAAGATTCCAACTCCGCGATGATCACTTCAACCATTGAAGTTTGCATATGCTTTTAGCATCCTTTGAATTAACAAAACCCTATGGACCGTGTCATGCACACGTCCTAGGTAACAATTCTATTAGAAGAACTTGTTTTGTTTATTCAACTACCATATAACAAAATTATATGTAGTGGTTGCTACATTAATCCGTCTAGACTATATATCGCTATGAAAGATCAAATCTTGTCCTATACAACCTTTGAACATTGTTGTGAACTCTTTCCCAACATGTCGACTATTTCATAGATGTGAAACATCCATGCCTATTTCTTTATAGATCCAAATACGACTGTAAGGTCTTGTACCTTTCCAGAGGGTCTTTCAAGTTCAAAGCTTGATCTCTCGTATATGGAACTATCACGGATTTTATGGCTTCAAGCCATTTGACGGAGTCAGGGCCCATCATCGCTTCTTTGCATGTAGTCAGATCATTATTGTCAAATAATGATTTAACTCTCAAATCTTGGTATTTGATTGTTTACCCGACCTACTTGTTTCAATAGGAACTTAGATCTCCGTGACCACAACCTTTGAGGCACGTGAGCCATGAGCATTATTGCTGCCTCCGGAACACTTTTCGGCGCTGCGCAACTCTACACATATATCTAAGGTTCTTTTAACCTTATCAAAGTTCTATTGTCCTCCCACTTAACTTTTCACGAAAAATTCCTTCTCAAAGAAACTTGATGTTCTAAGCGACAAACACTTTTGTCTCCGGTGTTATGGAGGAATACTTAACAGTTATTCGAAATAACATACAAAGACAGGTTCATCCGACTTTGGTTGCAAACATCTTTCTTATGCAAAGCATATAAATGTTTAAGAAAGGACAACTTGGGTTTTATCCCAAACCATAACTTTATATGGTGTCATTTCAACGGATTATGATGGAGCTCTTTTCAGTGGAAAAACGGTAGTCTCTAAAGCTTTTAATCTTTCAAATATAATGGCAGTTTCTGAATTACACCTTCGATCTTACCATGTCAAACAAGGTTTAATTACATATCTCGAACGCTCCATACTCTTATGGTGTTTCGGGATATGCAAATCCACGGAACGATTCCTTAAATCTTAGGTATTATGCTAAACTTGTAACTCAAATATCTTCCTTTATGATCCTATCATAAACTATTTATATTCTTGTTACAATGATTTTGCACTTCATCTTGAAAGTCTTTAAACTTTTCAAATGTTTCATACTTCATCCTTATTAAGTAAATATTCATCTATTCACTCAAATTTTCGGAGAAAGCATATGAAGTTGAAATCCATCGCTTTTGACTACACATGATGGACTTTGTACAACAATATGTACAATTTCCAATAAGCTAGTCTTTCGTTCCCTTTTTTTTGGCCTATGAACGAAGTTTTAATTATCTCTAGGAAAGTTTCACAAGCGTCATTTGATCAAAATCAAATAGACTCCAAAATTCCATCCATATGGAGTTTCTTCATGTTTTCTTTCCAATATAATTTAAACAGCGATGTCACTTCCTAAGTGATGTTTCAATCAATTTGCCTTTCGACATTTTTAGCACTAGTTTTATGGATGTGATTTCTCCAACGAGATTTGTGAATCATCCATCTTTTATGGATTACGGCAATTATTTGAACAACCCTTTTGTTCTCATAATACCCGATAAAACAAATCTTGAAGGCAAGCTTTGATGTTTAACGAGCAACACAATAAACCTTTATTTGTTCTCGATGAACATCATCACATATTCTTTTGCTAGTTACTTAGGCCATTTGTAGTTCATGAATTGTGTTGTTTCGTATGACGATTCACACCAACAAATTCAGTATCAAATACTTAAGAACCACATTGTTTAATAAGCAAAGAATATAGCCATAACATGTATATCATTTATATACTTAAACTGAACAATTCTAGTCTTTTCTTTTCTGCCATATATTTATGAGATTCTCTTTCAGTATTTCCTTTTCTGTTTGAAAGAATCTATCAACATCAATAGTGGAGTCATACAAATGACACATAGTCCAAAGCGTGTATATTTAAATACCAATGTCTTTGGACTTGCACTTTGAAGTAGATCACCATCATCAAATGTTTGGTGTGCTTTCAAATTCCATTCTTTAGTAATCCCTTGGTGTAGTAAAAATTTTTACCTACATCAAATATTCACCCTTATCATGGAATTATCCATGATCAAGCTACTTTTAGCGAGTATAATGTTGCTCTCCAAAACCTTTTGGAGGTTTAGGACAACTAGTGTCTCCAACCTTTTGCAAATTCTCATCAAATATGAGAACATGTATTTTACCATATTATACTCTATCATGTTGCAACCAAAATTTCGTTTCAGATATCACAATATCTTCCACACATCATGGTTTCTGAAACAACTCTTTCAGATCCTAGATAACCTTTATATTAAGACAATCCTTTGAATATCAAGAATCATGGAGAAAAACATGATACTCATACACTAACTCTTGGAATTTTCACTCTTGTTTTAATACCAATTATTAAACTTCATGGAGTAACCAGAACTTACTGAAAGTTTGCAATAGGACTTTTAAACTTTAGATTAACACTTCAAAACAATACGATACCAGTTCGTAAAGTAACTAACCAGAATTCTATAGTTCTATCATCTCAATTAAAACTAAGCGCAAGGTGGTAAACGGATGCCAATGACTACAACAACTATGCAAATTCACTTTGATTTAATTTATGATAAATAGTGTTCAACTTTTAATCATATCGCCGTTGAACTCCCACTCAAAACAATATCCCTCACATTGTTTTAGTGATCACACAAACCAAATCCACCACATCAAAACCGATCATCACGAGAGTTGAAGTAGCTTCAATGGCGAACAATCAACATGTTCATCATATCTACTATATGACTCATGCTTTACCTTTCGGTGATCCGTGTTCCGAGACCATGTATGTACATGCTAGGCTCGTCAAGATCAAACCTTATCTTCCGCATGAGCAAATCTGGCTTGCTCACGTTGTATACACTCGCAGAATTTAACACACCCGATCATCACGTGGTGCTTCGAAACAACGAGCTTTAGCAATGGTGCTAACTAAGGATGAACACTTTAAAACTTGAAATTGTGTGCTTGAGGGATCATCTTATAATGCTACCGTCGTAAACTAAGCAATACAAGATGCATAAAAGGATTAACATCACATGCAATTCATAATATGTGATATGATATGGCCTTTCTTCTTTGTGCTTCCGATCTCCATCTTCAAGCACGAACATGATCTCCATCATCACCGGCATTGCATCAAGGTCAATGACGCCGCTTCATGGTTGTCGTACACCAGCTTCAACTATTACAACTACTTTGAATAGACACACGGGTCTTAACAGAATTTAAAGACAACCATATGGTCCTGTCGGTTGCCAACTTACAATAAGGAACATTGCATACATCAAATATAATCACAATCATGGCCATATCACATCACAGCACACCCCTGCAAATCAAAGTTAGACGCCTCTAATTTTCTTTGCATATTTTACGTGGTTTGGGGCTTTCTATAAGTGTCGATCTAACTTACGAACAAGAACCACAACATTGATACTAGTATTGTTAATCACCCGTTGTAAATTGAATCTTAACTATGTTGGGAGAAACAGTGTAGAGGGAGTGGCCCAACCTTAATACAATATAAGGTGGTGTCCCCTGTGTTTACAATGCTAGTCCCTGGATCAATAGCTAGCATCCACAGTTAAGATGTAATATCAAGAAACAAAGGTCATAATATAACTTTATAACCAGGAATAACATAATTTTACTACATCTTACATAGCTCATTTGGCTATTACATTACATTGCAGCGGAATAACTATAAGCATGGGTCCTTCATCTTCAAAGTGCCACAGGCAGATGTTGGTTGTAGAATTTGTAATCCTAATCAATCAATCTTCACTAAAATCAATCAGACCTGCAACATACAAGTTACAGCCACAAAGGGTCAATACATTTGAATTGTATTGGCAAGTGATACTATGGTAGTATAGTGGAGTCTATCATCTATATGCATTTGGCTAAGTGGGGTTGAGGCTTGCATTGCTCAAAATATATTTTTCCTTAACATTTGAAAATACTAAGTTTTGCTTGGCAAAATCATTTTTCTCAATCAAAGATTTGAAGATTTCAAACAACCCTTGTTCAAACCACAAGATTTTAACTTAGAAATTGGAATGATGAGATTCTTGATTGCTTCCATGTCTTGATGCTCAAATTGTCCTTTACCAGGGACATGGCTAAGTACTTAGATTTTACACTCTATAGAGGTGGTGCACTTTCCCCACAAGACTTGGTTTCCCAAGACAAGATCTTTCAGAAGCTTTCCCTTAGACCAAAATGGACGCGCTCCAACCTATCAAACACTACCACCAACTGTCCATATGGCTAAGTTCTTGCAACCTATATGATCATGGCAGAGCCCATATTGCTAAGTGGTTGCACTTGAAGCTTCTCAACATTTGACATCTCAAATCTCTTTGTTACTGGGTGGCCATCCACAAGTGAGATACACAAGGTTCACCAGTCCCCTGGCCTTGTGTAACCACTCAACCAAAAACCACCAAGCAATTACCATTCCACCCAGGTGATTCATTAACTTAGTTGTTTTATTAAACAAAAACACAAGTCCTCAGACTTAGTATATTTTTCCATAGTGTGAATATATATTCCACCCATGTTTTCTATTATCTAGGCTAAGCTTGATAGTAGTAGGAATCTTAACTTAGGAAAATCCTACTAACGATTCATCTACTAGGTTTTCCTATAGCAAGGTTTATACTTAGAAAAAGTTCCATGCAAGTTTTACTTAGAAAAATCACTAATGCATAGTGAAAGTAATGGGACAAAAGTATGAAGCATCACTTGCCTTTTTGGTAGATTATGGGTTCACTCCTTGTCCTTGCAACAATTACACTCTTCAAATCACTACAAATCAACCAAGCAAGGCACATACTCAATCTACCAATCAAGCAAATCAACACATAAAATGACAAAGTCAAAGTAATGCATGCAAGCATGCCAAGCTTTGTTTAATTTGAAAAAGTGGTTCCTAATGGGTCATAAACATTGGAATACACCTAATGATCATTTTGTAAAGTGGAAAAGTCATTTGCAAAAGGTCTCACTTTATAAACCATTTTTCAAAACAAAGTATCATTTTATGTGGTGTTGAAATATTTTTACTAAGGCACTAATCTATAGGATTCACAAAATGTGTTTTCAAACCATAAAACTTGGTGTTTGGGGTCAGAGTTTTTGAAACAAAACATTTCCCAAAGTTTTTCTTCCAAAACCAATTTTTAATAAATAAACCACATTTCTATTTGACTAGAAATGGTTTTAAATCAAAGAATCATTATTTTGTTTTACCAAATACATTTTTGAATCCACAAAGTGTTTCCTATGGTCAGTAGGTTCAAAGAAATTCAATTGCAAAAGATTTTAACCCCAAATTCATTTTTAAACAATTTTTACATCCTTAACAAGCAATCAAAAGTTTCTGCAAAAACCAACAAGCTAACAGATACTATTAGCTAAACTAAAGGCATGGTTGGCTAGGGTTTGTTCTACTGATTCCAACGATATAAAGTTTGCAAAATTTGGACGTGTGGTTTAAAAGTTACAGAGGTTTGAAATTCACAAACAAATTTGTTTTCAAATTCCTGTTTTAAACTAGAGCTGGCCACGCGTCGCTCTCTAATTGGACGGTACCGGTTCAGCGTGGATCACGCTGCAGACCGTTGGATCTAAACAGATCGCGTGGCCCAGAACACGTACCCCTTTGGCGTTTAAGTGTTCTAACTAGTTCGTTCGATCCAGATCCTACGGCTATCATCGTATTGACCAAATGTGAGCAGCGTCGGCGGTGGCTAGCGGCGGCGACGGTCTGACAGTGGCGGCGCTGGCGAAACAGGAAGCGAGAGAGGGAGGGAGTAGGCTCACCGAGATCGCAGGAGGCTGGGGAAGCTCGTCGTGTGGTCGACGGGGCAAGGGGCGCACGGTCATAGGAGTAATCGCTCGCCGGAGTTCGTTCTGGCGACGGCGTGCTCTGGTTGTGGTTGGGGACGGTGCTGAGGATCACCTCGAGACAAAATGATGACGCGGTTAGACGCGCAGGTTCAAAACAAAGTTGTGTGTGTGAACAAGAGGTAGAGGTGCGGCCGGAAACTACCTGTGGGGCTCGTCGGAGTTGGAGCGGACGGCGGCGTCGTTCAGAGCTTGTTGCAGACGTTGCTCTGGAGCACCCATCGTCTGAAGCACAGTGGATGCGCTGGATGTGGTGAGCGTGCTCGTGTGCTCGGGAGGCAGGAGGTGGTGTGGCTCGGCGAATCGAAGGTGGAAGCTCGTCGGAGACAGAGCTCGGGGAAATTGGGCTGAGGCGTGCTTGGGGAAGGAGACAGAGGGGAAACGGAGCAGATTCGTTGGTGTTTAAAGGGGCATGGTTATTGCGAGTAATGGTGGCCGTGTTATGACGAATTAAAGCCGTGAAATCAAAGCAGAAAACGGGGATGAACTGGTCGCTGCGGTGAGGACGATGAACAGGAGGGTGGGGCATTCTTGTCAGCGAGAGAGGAAAGTTTCAGGTGGGCTCCAGTTGTCATTCACTGCGCGGGTTTATTTTGCGGTAAGGAAAACGTTTCGGGGAAAAGAGGAGGTGGGCTACGAGTGGGCTTATTGGGCTGGCTCAGTTGGGTCAGGTCCAAATCACATTTTTTTCTATCTGATTGTTTTATCAATTTCTATTTCTATTTTCCTGTTTTGAAATTTCAAACAACATTCAATCAACAATTCAAACAATTCAAACAAAACAAACTTGTAATGAGTTTTTGGTTCTGTTTATCAACATAAACCAAATCCTAAAATAAAATAATATTTTTATTCTTTTTAGGATCTATTAAATATAATAGACCATAGTTATTTAATCAAATAGGGTTTGATTTATTTAATAAAATCTCCATTTGAAATACAAATATTTTCAAAACCAAATCAGTAGGTTTTATTTGGAAATAAAGAATACTTGGAAACTTGTTTAAAACAAAATAACCTTTTATTTTAGGGTCCATTAATAATTAAATAGAATGGACCTTAGTTATTAAATCAAATAGGATTTGTTTTATTAAAATATTTATTTTGAAATCTAAAATAAAACCAAAACACTTCAGTAGGTTTTAATTAAGAAAATAAAATACTTAGAAAACTTATTTAAAATAATTTAATAAGTTTTGATGTTTTAATTAAAATGGTAAAACCTTTTATTTAAATAAAATTTGGATATTAATTCCTTATTATTTTATTTAAATAAACCTTAAATATTTTTAATCAAAACAAAACATTTTATTTTAAATACTTGGCCAAGGTTTAATTTGGCTCTGTAAAATAATCTTTATTTATAAATCCACTTTTTCTTTTGAAAGCCAAAACCTTTTATTTAAAAGATCCAAAAAAGTAATCTAAATATTTTGAAGTTTATTGTTTATTTAACTTTTTAAATCCCTTTAGGATTTCATTTGATCCAAATAGGTTTTGAAAGTTTCCAATTGGATTCAAAAAGTTTCTTCTGGCCTTGAAAATCAAACAAAGTTTTATTTTATTCATTTATTTTCACATTACAAGATTTGGAAAATCTTGGGATGTGACAAACAGGCACCCGCAAAGCCACTTATGCAATACAAGTTGCATGTCAAGCGTGGAGCAAGTCTCATGAACGATGTCATGTAAGGTTAGCCCGGGCCTCTTCATCCCACCATCCCGCAAGATGCAAAGTACACAAGAAGCAATCGACAACAAAAGCATCAACGCCCACAATGACCATTGTGTTCTACTCGTGCAACAGATCTACATATAGACACGGCTCTGATACCACTGTAGGAGTTCGTAGCATGGAAAACAAAAAAATTCTACCACATGAACACACAATCAAGATCTAATCTATGATCAAGCCAAGATCTATCTACTAGATTGTAGCAACGAGTCAACAGAGTACTAACCCTCGAAGATCCAAAGCGGTTAACGAGAGCAGATTCTCGTGGATGATGTAGTCGTACACTTCCGATCTCAAGATCGCGTAGACGATCCTTCCGGCGCTGCGTTCCGGCAGCGCTTCCGCAGTCGGTCACACATTCGTTACTCGATGAATACCTTCATCTCCCTTGTTCCAGCAGGCAGCGGAGGTTGTAGTACTCTCCTCGCGATTCCGGCAGCACGGCGGCGTGGTACCGGAAGTAGAGGGGAGATCTCGCAGGGCTTCGCCTTAAGCCGGAGCGAGTATGGTGGACTAAGAGAGAACCCTCGGTGTTCTAGGGTTTAGACACACCAAGGAGGGGGTGCTAGGGCCGGCGGCTAGGGCTTGGAGGTGCCCAAGTCGGCGGCTAGAGGATAAACCCTAGGCGGCGGCTATGGTCGGCGGCGGCGGCTATGGTCGGCGGCGGCGGCTAGGGTTAGGTTTAGAGGGGGCAACCTTGTGTACTAGGAGGGGAGCCCTGCCCCTCCTCTTATAGGAGGGAGGCGCCGGCCAAGGGGAGGGGAATCCCTCCACAACTCGGATCCCAAGTGGGCCGGCGGTGGAGGAGGGACTCCTCCCCAACTCGGTTTCCCACTTCCCCTCCACTTCCCAAAATAGCCGTTTGACTTTTCAAATTGGCGTTTGACTTTTCAAACTAGGATTTGATTAAACCCTTTATTTTGTTCAGCGATGACACCTAGTACATGATGCAATCATACCAACTTGATATAACACATTCATGCACCCTTCCTTGGTCCGGACATTACGGAACCTTCTAGAACATTCTGATGAAAACACCTAACCATTCTCCAACCCCAAACAGACTTTCCTTATATGAATCTTATTCTCCGGATCATTCTGGATCTCCTCGTGATATCCCGGATCCCATCCGAGACTCCGAACAACATTCGGTCTCTTACTCATCATTCCATAACTACTCAACAACATCGAATCCTTAAGTGTGTCTCCCTACGGTTCGTGAATTATGCGGACATGATCGAGACACTTCTCCGATCAATAACCAATAGAGGAATCTGGAAATTCATATGGCTCCCACATATTTCTACGATTACTTTGCGATTGAATGAACCACTTACATACGATACCAATTTCCCTTTGTCTCACGATAGTTTACTTATCCGAGGTTATGATCGTCGGTATCTCTGCATACCTAGTTCAACCTCGTTACTGATAAGTACTCTTTTCTCGTTCCCATGATATGTGATCCCTTGTGAGCCAGTCACATGCTTGCAAGCTAATTGGATGACATTCCACCGAGAGGGCCCAGAGTATATCTATCCATCATATGGATGGACAAATCCCACTCTTGATCCATGTGTCTCAACCGACACTTTCCGAACACTCAATGCCACCTTTATATCCACCCAGATACGGTGTGGTGTTTGACGTCATCAAAGCATCCTTCCGGTGAAGGTGATATGCATGATCTCATGGTCGAAGGAATTAGGTTACTATGTATTAGAAAGCATATAGCAATTGAACTATTAAAATGACTTGATCTTTATGCTACGCTTATCTATAGGAGTATGTCCATCACATCATTCTCCTAATGATATGACCCTGTTGTCAATAACATCTCTATGTTCATAATCAGGAAACCATGATCATATATTAACCAACAATCTAGTTTAACAAGAGGCTTTACTAGGGACTCTTTTATGTTTACAAATCACACAAGTATTAATGTTTCCTGTTAATACAATTATAGCATGGTATGTAAACATTTATCATAAGTATGAAGATATGATAATAACCTACTTTATTATTGCCACTTGGGCATATCTCCAACAATATGCAAGGTCAAAGTGCATGGAAATCGTTTGAACATCATCCAAATGTGGAAACTCAAAAACTCCATATAACATAGTAGGGTGGCACGCAAAGCAATTGACTAAATATATCAACATCTTTGATGCAAGAATAGGAGAATTTGGCAAAATCACACGAGGAAGCATATCCAAAACAAAAGCATTATGTGTGCAAACCAACCATTGGAAAGAGAAATTGCTCAATATTTTGGATTCCATACACATATCATCAACATCAAGTATCATGGGAATATGAGTATCCCAAGTGGAAGCAAAAGCGACATGTTTGCAAACAAACCAAATGAAATAGAAAGTGGTCCTTATGTTTGTTGCAACAACAAGACGAGATTCTTGGAAGCTCTCATGATAATACATGCTCTTAATGGATGGTTGCACACAAAACATCGGAAAGAGAAATTGTTCAATATTTTTGTCGCAACACACAAAGCATCAATATCCAATAGCAAATAAACATGAATGTCACAAGGAGAGATAATACCATTAACATGCTCGCAATCAAACCATAGGAAAGAGCAATTTGCCAACATGAAAGATGCAAAGCATGCAAAAGGTATCAGAGCTGGGTTCGATCTTGAACTCACTTTTGGGATGCTCTCAAGAGCTCTTTTTGTCAACTCGTGCTCAACCGAGGTTGACATGATAGTGCGGGTACCTACACACATCATACACAAAAGGAAGAACATGTGTGTATGGTATAGATACACATCATCCATCATGACGTATCTCTTCTTTTGCACATCACCAGTAATGTCAATCAAGTATGAAATAGATGCATGGTGAGTATGCAAGTGGGGAACATGCTTATCATGGCAATCATCAAAATCTCCAAAAATTGAGAAAGCTATGGGGGCCATCTCATTATAACGCATATGATCAATGTTGTTGCAAGCAAAACAAGTGAAATAGCAAGCATTCATCTTATTGCAAGCAATGAGAGAAATTGAATGACTAGTATGACAAAGCATGTCTGAAGCAATTGGAGGATACACACAAGATGCATAGCATGGCATTTTTATGGCAATGATATCGCAATCAAACAATTCCACATGATCAATATTATGCAAAGGCAAAACATCACATGGGAATATGAATGAAGCATATGTAATGTCACAAGTATCATCCATAGCATGCAAATCCTCACAATTCATCATGTCCACTAGTGGGATCATGGAATCATCAACACCCTTATTGTTACCTTGTTCATACCTCTCATATGAAGTGGGTGTTGTGGAAGTAGTGGCCTCCTTGTGGACGACTTCGTCTTCTTGATTGTAAGATACCTCCTTTGTAAAGGAAAAAGGATCCATGTGATTGCAATGCTAGTCCCTGGATCATTGCTAGCATCCACAGTTTAAGATGAAGTACACAGATACAAAGGTCATTTATTACATCCATTCCAGAGATAAACATAGTATTTACAACTCAAGGCCACAGGCCTAATACAAGAGTTTGGATAAGTAAATAAATATAAGTCTTCATCGTCATGTGCCACAGGCAAACATGTTGAGTGTAGACTCATGACACCTAATCCTCATCAGAGTAACCTGCAACATCACAAGTTACAGCCACAGTGGGTCAATACTTTGGAATAGTATTGGCAAGTGATACCTTAGTAAATTTTAAGTGGACTATATTACTATATGCAATTTGGCTAAGTGTAGCTTGGCTTGCTTTGCTCAAAATAGGTTTTTCCTATTAGTTGAAATCACTAAGTTTTTCTTTGTCAAAACTTTTCCCAAGGAACTATCAATAGACATCGAGGTCCTTCACCCTTGTTCACCCACAAGTTTTTACTTAGAAGTTGGAATGATGATATTCTTGATAGCTTCCATGCCTTGATGCTCAAGTTGTCCATTGCCATGGACTTGGCTAAGTACTTAGATTTTTCCATCTGCAGAGGTTGTGCACTTTCCCCACCAGACTTGGTTTCCCAAGACAGGACCTTTCAGAAGCCTTCCCTTAGCCAAATGGACGCGTTCCAACCTATCATCCCACTACCACCATCTGTCCAAATGACTAAGTTCTAGCAACCTATGTGATCCAGGCAGAGCCCATATTGCCAAGTGGCTGCACTAGAAGCTTCTCAACACTTGGCCTCTAAAATCCCTTTGTTCCTGGGTGGCTTTCCACAAGTGAGATACACAAGGTAAACCATATCCATGGGCCTTGTGTAACCACTCAACCAAAAACCACCAATCAAGTCCCTTTCCACCCAGGTGATTCATTGACTTAGTTGTTTTATTAAGAAAAACATAAGTCCAAAGACTTAGAAATATTTTCACCATAGCATGTATAATACACCAACCCTTGCTTGCTACTAGCTAGGCTAAGCATGGCATAGATAGTAACTTAACTTAGAAATTTCCTAGCAATTCTACAACTACTTAGGATTTCCCCAACATGGCATTTGCCAAAAATAGTAACCTGCAAAACTTAGCAAAATATTTCTAATGCTTGTATAAAAATATAGGGATAGACATATTCATGAAGTACCACTTGCCTTGGTAGTTGGGAGAGTAGCACTCTTCACAATCACAATCACTAGCACCAAAGTCTACACAAAGAATATAACCACGATCACATACAAGTCATATACAAGCAAAATTATATATGCATGCAAGATGCTAAGTGATGATTTTTGAAACTCAACCAAGCAAGTGCATAGTAATGAATCATAAATAAGTCAAAAACTTGCTAAACCAAGTTTATTTGACACTAAAACAATTTCCTAAACAATTCCTATACTCAAAATAGTCCTAAACAAGTTTCTTCAATTAAAGTCATTTTAACAGAAACTAAACACTAAACACATTTCATAAACAGAAAAGGCTTGTCTTCCTGATTCCAACGGTATAAAATTTGCTAAAATCTAATGTGGAAATCAAAAGTTACAAGCAAATCAAATTTGGATATAAATCTGATTCAAATTCTGTTTTTAAACTAAACCCTAGCCACGCGTCGCGCTCTGATTGGCGCGTACCGTTTCGCGTCGGATCACGCTTCTGAGCCGCTAGATCTAACTTAATCGCGCGGCTCAGATCTAAAGTACCGCTTCGCTTAAGTGATTCTATTACGCGCGTTGGATCTAGATCCAACGGCTCTTGATCAAACGACCAAGTTCTGGCGGCGCGCGACGACGGCAAGCGGCGGAGCGCTCTGCCAGTGGCGGTGCCGGCGTTCTAGGTCACTCGGGGAGGGGAGAGTGTGCTTACCAGAACCGCAGGGACGAGGCGAAGCTCAACGTGGCGGTGGCTGGGCAAGGGGCGCATGGCAGGGGCTGCTGGAGCTCGTCGGAGTTGTGCACGGCGTCGGGCAGTTGCTGTCGAAGTGGTTGCTGAGGTTTCGCGTCGCCCTAGCATGAACCAGATGGATTAGGAGACGCGCAAGACAGTGGCGAACAACCTCGTATGCTAGAGGGGGAAAGGGGCGCTCGGAGCTTACCGCAATTGGTCACCGGAGTTGAGTGGCGGCTCGGTCGGTTGCGGGCACGAACGGGGACGGCGTCCTCGGTCACGAGCAGGCAAGCGAAGTGTATCAGAAGATGCACGAGATCACGCTGGGCACATTCGTTTGAATCAGAGGCATAGGGGCGTTCGGGACTCACCGGAATTTGCTGCCGGAGGTCGTCGGAGCTGCGGCGGTGCAACGCGAAATAGGTGGGAAGCCAGGTGGCGAGAAGGGTGTGCAGTGTGGGGGGAAATGACCGCGAGGGGGAGAGGTTCTTATAGCCAGAGCGGGGCATGGAGTTACTCGTGGAATCAAGGGGATTTAACGCGGCAGTGACTGCGGCGAGTAACAGCGGCGAGAGCGGCGCAGGCGCGCGTGATTGACGAAGACGACGACGGGGTCACGGGTCCACTTGTCATCGAAGTAACCAGAAGGGAGGTGGGGCCTGGGTGTCAGTTACTCTGCGGGTGCGTCGGCGCGTGTGAGAGAGAGAGAGAGGTGGCCCGGGTGGGCTAGCTGGGCCGGTTTTGCTGTTGGGCTAGAATAGGAGCGCCGGCCTTTTTCTTTTTCTTTATTCCTTTTCTATTTCTGAATTGATTTTCTGGATTGAGTTTCAAATGAATTCAAACTCTTTTTGAATTCAAATCTTTTTGGGATTTTTTGCAGTGTGCAACAATCACATTTTGGGACATAAAATCAGGTGGTCTCTTTGAGTGGGCTTGGTGATTTTTGGAAAGGCAAAATAACAGTTACATTGCACTTGGTTTGCAAATGTTTGAAAATGGTTTTTGAAGCCATTTCTATTTTGTAAAATTTTGTTCAAATTCCACACTCAATCCAATCAACAAGCGAAGCAAACAAACTTGGTTTAAAACATTCAAGATCTCAAATGGGGATGGCCATTTGATTTAAGTTTGCTCACATAAAATGATAGCACTATGTGCTTCTGTTTTTCTTGAATTTGGTTTGAAATTGATCTCAAAACTACATGCATTCATGAATGATATGCAATCTTTGAAATCATGATTTTAGGGATGTTACAAATCTAACCCCCTTAAGGTGAATCTCGCCCTCGAGATTCGAATTGGCTAGAAAATAGGTGAGGGTGGTCTTTCCGAAGATCATCTTCTCTTTCCCATGTTGCTTCCTCTTTGGAATGATGATTCCATTGCACTTTACAGAACTTGATAGTCTTTGTCCTTGTGACTCTTTCTGCAGTCTCAAGAATCTTGATAGGTTTCTCTTCATAAGTGAGATCACTTTCTAGTTGAACTTCCTCCAAAGGTATAGTATCCTTCAAAGAAGTTTCCTCCATTTCTGGATGACATTTCTTAAGCTGACTCACATGAAACACATTATGAACAGCTGATAAAGATTCCGGGAGTTCAATTTCATAGGCAACTTCTCCTTTGCGACTCAGAATCTTGAATGGCCCAACATATCTTGGTGCCAATTTTCCTTTGACTCCGAATCTTTTCACTCCACGAAGGAGTGACACTCTAAGATAGGCTCTATCACCCACTTCGTAGGTGACTTCTCTACGCTTAGGATCCGCGTAGCTTTTCTGTCGGGACTGTGCTATCTTCAACCTGTCCTTAACCAACTTGACCTTCTCTTCGGCTTCTTTGATAAGATCTGGCCCGAATAAACTTCTTTCTCCCACACCATTCCATAACAATGGGGTGGTACATTTTCTTCCGTAGAGAAACTCAAACGGTGCCATCTCAATGCTGGCTTGATAGCTGTTGTTATAAGAAAATTCTGCGTAAGGCAGACTTTCATCCCAACTGGCTCCATAGTCTAGGGCACATGCCCTCAACATGTCTTCAAGAATCTGATTAGTCCTTTCTGTTTGTCCATCGGTTTGAGGATGAAAAGCAGTACTGAATTCCAACCTCGTTCCCAACGATTCATGTAGCAATCTCCAAAAATGGGAAGTGAATTGGGTTCCCCTATCAGACACAATACTCTTGGGCACTCCATGTAGACATACAATTCTACTCATGTAGATTTTGGCTAACTTAGCACTTGTATAGGTTGTCTTCACGGGTATGAAATGAGCCACTTTAGTTAGGCGATCCACTACTACCCATATGGAATCATACCCTGACCTGGTCCTTGGTAATCCGGTAATGAAATCCATACCAATCTTGTCCCACTTCCAATCAGGAATAGGTAGTGGTTGAAGCAAACCTGCTGGTTTCTGATGCTCCGCTTTCACTCTACTACACACATCACATAAGGCAATATGTTCGGCGATGTCCTTCTTGAGATTATTCCACCAAAATCTTTCTTTCATGTCCATGTACATTTGGTGTTACCCGGATGAATGGAGTAGGTAGAGTTATGTGCTTCTTGCAAAATTATTTTCTGCAATTCCGGATCTTGTGGAACACAGATATGTTTCCCATGCCATAAAGTACCCTGTTCGTCTTCATGGAACCCTTTGGCTTTTCCTTTGCCAATCTTTTCTTTAATATCCTCGATTTCTTTATCAATCTTCTGGGCTTCTTTGATCTTGTCCAACAAAGTGGGTTAAACATCCAAAGACATGAGATGTCCTTCAGGCACAATCTCCAATCTGATTTTCCTAAATTGGGTACACAGATCATCTGGCAAATCTCCTTTGGTAAGGCCATTCACAAATACCTTACGACTTTGAGCATCTGCTACAACATTCGCTTTACCGGGGTGGTATTGCAAACTTAAGTCATAGTCCTTGATAAGTTCTAGACATCTCCTTTGTCTCATATTAATTTCTTTCTGAGTGAAGATATACTTCAAACTTTTGTGATCTGTGAACACTTCACATCGCTTTCCCAAAAGATAGTGTCTCCATGTTTTGAGTGCATGGACAACAGAGGCTAACTCTAAATCATGAGTAGGATAGTTTACTTCATGAGTTTGGAGTTGTCTCGAGGCATAAGCCACAACTTTACCGTCTTGCATAAGTACTGCACCCAAACCTTGATGAGATGCATCACAATATACTTGGAAATCTTTTTCCAAGTCTGGCAGACACAAGACTGGTGCTGTCACAAGTCTCTTCTTCAATTCCTGAAAGCTGAGTTCACAACCTTCAGACCAAGCAAACTTCTTGTCTTTCTTTAACAATTCAGTCATAGGCTTAGCTACCTTAGAGAAACTCTCAATAAATCTTCTGTAGTAACCTGCTAAGCCAAGGAAACTACGAACTTCTTTCACGGATTTGGGAGATTCCCATTCAGTCACAGCTGATACCTTAGCAGGATCAACTGCTACACCATCCTTCGTCATAACATGACCAAGAAAACCAACTTCCTCCAACCAGAACTCACACTTGCTGAATTTGGCATAAAGCTTATGCTCCCGTAACTTCTCAAGTATCAAATGGAAGTGTCCTTCATGTTCTTCTTTGCTCTTGGAGTAGACTAAGATGTCATCGATGAAAACGACAACAAACTTGTCAAGAAATTCCATGAACACCTTGTTCATCATATTCATGAAGTATGCTGGAGCATTGGTCAAACCAAAAGGCATTACGATATACTCATACAATCCATACCTTGTGGTGAACGCTGTTTTAGGTATGTCTTGTTCTCTTATCTTGAGTTGAAAATAGCCTGACCTTAGATCAATCTTTGAGAACACACATGCTCCTTCAAGCTGATCAAATAAGTCATTGATTCTAGGCAAAGGATATTTGTTCTTGATAGTTACCTCGTTGAGTGAACGGTAATCTATGCATAACCTTTGACTTCTATCTTTCTTCTCCACAAACAAGACTGGGGCTCCCCAAGATGAAGAACTGGGTTGAATAAATCCTTTCTGCAACTGTTCTCCACGTTGCTTCTTAAGCTCTTTCAGTTCATCAACTGACATTTTATACGGTCTCTTTGCTATTGGTCCAGACCCTGGTACCAAATCTATCAGAAACTCCACATCTCTATCTGGTGGCATTCCCGGCTATTCTTCCGGAAACACATTCGGATAATCACTCACAATTGGCACACTGTCCATGCTAACCCCCTTAAGAGAATTAAGCATACTCCTTTTTGATTCAAAACTGGTCTTGAATCTGATCCTTTTATTTTCTGGAGTTGTAAGTGAGACAGTATGGTTGGCACAATCTATCACTCCTTTGTACTTAGTCATCCAGTCCATTCCCAGAATGACATCCAATCCTTGGGAGTTTAGAATTATCAAGTTAACGGGAAACTTATACTTCCCAAATTCTATGACTAGATCATGACATCCCGAATTCACTATCATTTCTCCACCAGGAGAACTTACTTTTATAGGACACCCAATAGTTTCTACCGGTAGTTCATTTCTTTCAACAAATTCTCTTGATATGAATGAATGAGATGCACCAGTATCAAAGAGTACAAATGCTGGAATAGAATTGAGTCTGAACTTACCAGCAACAGCATCAGGCTCCTCATAGACCTCCTCCACATTGATGTGGTTCACCTGTCCTTTCTGGAAAGGATTGGGCTTGATAGGTCCTTCAACTTTCTTTTCAGGGCACTCATTTGCATAATGCCCCATCTTCTTCCATTTGAAGCATTCAACCTGACCGATGTCTCTCTTAACAGGCTGACTTCCACTTCCACTTCCATTACCACTGTGGTGGCTCTTATGTCCACTCTTGCGGTTCTTGTACTTGTCATTGTCATGAATACGGTGATGCTTGTTGTCATGACGGTTGTGGTTGTGGTGCTTGTTAAATTTCCCATGCTTGTGGGATCCTGAGCTTCCGCTGTCATCATAGTGAGATCGTTTGTGAGACGATCCCGAGCTGTGCTTGTCGGAGTACTTCCTCTTTCTACTCTCAACTTGCTTTATTTTGTTCTCCAAAATAGCAGCAAAAGGCACAGAGCGACTAATAAGTGGGAACATATGCCACAGCCAACTGCAGATTCAGCTCATCATTCAAGCCTTCCAGAAATTTTTCCTTTCTCTTGGCATCGGTATCAACTTCATCCGGTGCATAACACGCCAGATTGTTGAACTCTTCAATGTATTCAACTACGCTGCGGTGGCGCTGCTTCAGATTGTGGAACTCTTTCTTTTTCAGACTCATCACTCCTGATGAGATATGAGCAGTGCGAAAGCCATCCTCAAAGATAGCCCATGTCACTTCATCTATGGGAGTGGTGATCTGGAAGTTGTCCCACCAAGTGGCGGCTGGCCCTTCCAAAGCGATGTCTTTAAATCTGACTTTTTCAGCATCCGTACTGCCCACGGTTACCAAGTCCTTGTTTCCTGAGCGTAGCCAATCATTGGCCACCATGGGATCAGTCGTCCCTGAGAACTTAGCTGGCCTCAATCTCAAGAACCTGGTGAGCATATCAAAGCCCGGAGGGTTGTTGTTGTTATTGTTGTTATTGTTGTTGTTGTTGTGGTTGTTGTTGTTGTTGTTATTGTTTTGGTTATGGATGAACGTTGTCATCATCTGCATCAGTTGTGTTTGAGCAGTCATCATTTGCTGCATTTCTGGAGTGATGTTGTTGTTGTTGTTGGGGTTGGGGTTTGCACGACGGGGAGGCATCTGTGGTTTGTTCAAATAGAGTTAAGAATGAGATACCCATAGATGCTTTCATGCACATTACACCACATAATCAAACACATAGCATGCAACACAAAGATAAAAGTTCAACAACAAAATAACAAGTTCACAAAGTAAAACACACAAGTAGCAAGCCATCCACATGTCGGATGGTCCAATAACAAGTATGACAATAAAAGATAAATGAGTAGTCAAGTCTACTCATCGGCATCAATCTCCTCCTCGACAAAGGTAAGACATGCGTTCTCCATCGCGGTCTTGTTCTCCTCAATGCTAGTGGTCAAGGACTCAATCTTGGCCTTGAGAGCCCTCTTCTGGGAACGAAGCCTCTCTATCACCGACTGTTGCTGCTCTAGCTAGAAGTCCTTGGACTGCAGTTCTTCAGTCATGTCCCGGATCTTCTTGTTCCTATCCTGGACACGCTTCTCCTGACTCTTGAACTTCCTGTCCTGGGTCTCGAACTTCGCCTCCATTTCCTTGACTATCTCGTCCCTGCTTGTGAAGAGCTTGTCCTTCTCGCGAAGCTGCACCTGGAGCTCATCATTGCTGAGCATGACATTGGTCCTGTCCGTGTCCACGTGCCTAATGAGAGACTCTAAGTCCTGGAGGTACAGGCGTATCGGCTCTGCTGCGTCCCTCGAATCGTCCTCGAAGTCGATGGACTCTCCATCCTCATCACGTCTTCCGAAGACGTGGAAGTGGGTGCCTCTAACCTGTCGGGAGTGTCGCCCTAGCAGACGTCCTATCAGATCCTGCATCACTACCTCAAGGCCTCTCTCCCTGTCATCGTGCATAAGCTTGAAGACGATGGCCTCCGTAGTAGGCTCTGTCTGGCGTCCGGGCTGGTTCACCTTGAAGCCCCAGAGGTCCTTCCTCTCAAACTTGGTGAGGGGATGCACCATGATGGTGGGAAGAGGGAGATTGAGCAAAGTGGTAAGCTCAACGATACGAGGACCAAAGCGGGTAACCTGGAACTCCTCAACAGTGCTGATGGTAATAGGCATCTATTTATAAGATAGAAAAGTTAGAACAACACAATTCAAGATAAAGTAAAAGGCATAACATCACATACACATCCTTGGGAAGCAAAACACACAAGTCATGCATACATGAAACCATTACAACAACCAAGGTTCAATCTTATTTTAAGCAACATTTTGGAAAATAGGGTGATAGGTGGTGGTCCAACTAACGAAGTACGTTTACAATCCTATCTCATTGGATCTGTTGGCTAACACAATGTTTCTAGAAGCAATCAACCTATCTTGCTCACATGATTCCATCACTAAGTCTATAATATCTCCTCTTAAGGTTTGGTTGGTAGCTTCCAACTCTTGGGTATGTTCCTTCTCTTTCCTTAGTTCATTTTGGAGGTTGAGCATTCTGCAATTGACTCTATCACCAAGTTCTTTGATGGTCTTCCAAGCAGCATCCCTTGCTGATTCAAAGAATGTGGGGTGCACCACTGAATTGGTGAACATGCAGAATCATTTTTCCTGATGGTTGTCTTCCTTGTTTTTATACAAGTGAAGTTGCACCCACCAGTATTCCACTCCTTCATCCATCACTGGAAAACCCTTGTACACAGCTGCACCTTGTATCTCTAATGCAACCATAAGGTCCTTGAGAGCCTTGGGGAATTCTGTCTCACACTCCAAAGTCATTGTCATGAGTGGTTCTTTCCTTACGACTTCTTTGATGGAGTTCATCTACAAATAGAGATGAGAGAGAAGATTAGAAAAGTTTACGAGAAGAATAGACAACTGTAGAAGTTGAAAAAAAAATCCTTAGTGGTTTCCAATCCTAGGGTCATAATCCTACAGGCAACACAGTGCTCTGATACCATATGTAAGATCCCTCCTTTGTAAAGGAAAAAGGATCCCTGTGATTGCAATGCTAGTCCCTGGATCATTGCTAGCATCCACAGTTTAAGATGAAGTACACAGATACAAAGGTCATTTATTACATCCATTCCAGAGATAAACATAGTCTTTACAACTCAAGGCCATAGGCCTAATACAAGAGTTTGGATAAGTAAATAAATATAAGTCTTCATCTTCATGTGCCACAGGCAAAAATGTTGAGTGTAGACTCATGACACCTAATCCTCATCAGAGTAACCTACAACATCACAAGTTACAGCCACAGTGGGTCAATACTTTGGAATAGTATTGGCAAGTGATACCTTAGTAAATTTTAAGTGGACTATATTACTATATGCAATTTGGCTAAGTGTAGCTTGGCTTGCTTTGCTCAAAATAGGTTTTTCCTATTAGTTGAAATCACTAAGTTTTTCTTTGTCAAAACTTTTCCCAAGGAACTATCAATAGACATTGAGGTCCTTCACCCTTGTTCACCCACAAGTTTTTACTTAGAAGTTGGAATGATGAGATTCTTGATAGCTTCCATGCCTTGATGCTCAAGTTGTCCATTGCCATGGACTTGGCTAAGTACTTAGATTTTTCCATCTGCAGAGGTTGTGCACTTTCCCCACCAGACTTGGTTTCCCAAGACAGGACCTTTCAGAAGCCTTCCCTTAGCCAAATGGACGCGTTCCAACCTATCATCCCACTACCACCATCTGTCCAAATGACTAAGTTCTAGCAACCTATGTGATCCAGTGAGCCCATATTGCCAAGTGGCTGCACTAGAAGCTTCTCAACACTTGGCCTCTAAAATCCCTTTGTTCCTGGGTGGCTTTCCACAAGTGAGATACACAAGGTAAACCATATCCATGGGCCTTGTGTAACCACTCAACCAAAAACCACCAATCAAGTCCCTTTCCACCCAGGTTATTCATTGACTTAGTTGTTTTATTAAGAAAAACATAAGTCCAAAGACTTAGAAATATTTTCACCATAGCATGTATAATACACCAACCCTTGTTTGCTACTAGCTAGGCTAAGCATGGCATAGATAGTAACTTAACTTAGAAATTTCCTAGCAATTCTACAACTACTTAGGATTTCCCCAACATGGCATTTGGCAAAAATAGTAACATGCAAAACTTAGCAAAATATTTCTAATGATTGTATAAAAATATAGGGATAGACATATTCATGAAGTACCACTTGCCTTGGTAGTTGGGAGAGTAGCACTCTTCACAATCACAATCACTAGCACCAAAGTCTACACAAAGAATATAACCATAATCACATACAATTCATATACAAGCAAAATTATATATGCATGCAAGATGCTAAGTGATGATTTTTGAAACTCAACCAAGCAAGTGCCTAGTACTGAATCATAAAAAAGTCAAAAACATGCTAAACCAAGTTTATTTGACACTAAAACAATTTCCTAAACAATTCCTATACTCAAAATAGTCCTAAACAAGTTTCTTCAATTAAAGTCATTTTAACAGAAACTAAACACTAAACACATTTCATAAACAGAAAAGGCTTGTCTTCCTGATTCCAACGGTATAAAATTTGCTAAAATCTAACGTGGAAATCAAAAGTTACAAGCAAATCAAATTTGGATATAAATCTGATTCAAATTCTGTTTTTAAACTAAACCCTAGCCACGCGTCGCGCTCTGATTGGCGCGTACCGTTTCGCGTCGGATCACGCTTCTGAGCCACTAGATCTAACTTAATCGCGCGGCTCAGATCTAACGTACCGCTTCGCTTAAGTGATTCTATTACGCGCGTTGGATCTAGATCCAACGGCTCTTGATCAAACGACCAAGTTCTGGCGGCGCGCGACGACGGCGAGCGGCGGAGCGCTCTGCCAGTGGCGGTGCCGGCATTCTAAGTCGCCCGGGGAGGGGAGAGTGTGCTTACCAGAACCGCAATGACGAGGCGAAGCTCAACGTGGCGGTGGCTGGGCAAGGGGCGCACTGCAGGGGCTGCTGGAGCTCGTCGGAGTTGCGCACGGCGTCGGGCGGTTGCTGTCAAAGTGGTTGCCGAGGTTTCGCGTCGCCCTAGCATGAACCAGATGGATTAGGAGACGCGCAAGACAGTGGCGAACAACCTCGTATGCTAGAGGGGGCAAGGGGCGCTCGGAGCTTATCGCAATTGGTCACCGTAGTTGAGTGGCGGCTCGGTCGGTTGCGGGCACGAACGGGGACGGCGTCCTGGGTCACGAGCAGGCAAGCGAAGAGTATCAGAAGATGCACGAGATCACGTTGGGCACATTCTTTTGAATTAGAGGCATAGGGGCGGTCGGGACTCACCGGAATTTGCTGCCGGAGGTCGTCGGAGCTGCGGCGGTGCAACGCGAAATAGGGGCAGCCTGGTGGCGAGAAGGGTGTGCATTGTGGGGGGAAATGACCGCGAGGGGGAGAGGTTCTTATAGCCGGAGCGGGGCATGGAGTTACTCGCGGAATCAAGGGGATTTAACGCGGCGATTCTTTGCGAGTAACGGCGTGGCGTAGCGTGATTGACGAAGACGACGACGGGGTCACGGGTCCACTTGTCAGCGAAGTAAACAGAAGGGAGGTGGGGCCTGGGTGTCAGTGACTCCGCGGGTACGTCAGCGCATGCGAGAGAGAGAGGTGGCCCGGGTGGGCTAGCTGGGCCGGTTTTGCTGTTGGGCTAGAATAGGAGCGCCGGCCTTTTTCTTTTTCTTTATTCCTTTCTATTTATGAATTGATTTTCTGGATTGAGTTTCAAATGAATTCAAACTCTTTTTGAATTCAAATCTTTTCGGGATTTTTTGCAGTGTGCAACAATCACATTTCAGGACATAAAATCAGGTGGTCTCTTTGAGTGGGCTTGGTCATTTTTGGAAAGGCAAAATAAAAATGACATTGCACTTGGTTTGCAAATGTTTGAAAATGGTTTTTAAGCCATTTCTATTTTGTAAAATTTTGTTCAAATTCCACACTCAATCCAATCAACAAGGGAAGCAAACAAACTTGGTTTAAAACATTCAAGCTCTCAAATGGGGATGGCCATTTGATTTAAGTTTGCTCACATAAAATGATAGCACTATATGCTTCTGTTTTTCTTGAATTTGGTTTGAAATTGATCTCAAAACTACATGCATGCATGAATGATATGCAATCTTTGAAATCATGATTTTAGGGATGTTACATTGATGTAGCCATGGCGTAGCATCCTATTCATCAACCATGTACATCTTATCCATTCGAGTCATCATTGCTTCATGGCTTGGCGCGGCTTCATCCATGGAGCCTAGCACAACATAAGATAACACACTAGAGGTAGAGGGTAAGTTGTTAGAAATAGAAATGGTCTCACTTGACCTATCAACTACCACTCTCAACTCACTAGGTGTATCACTCATGCCCTCAAAGTGTAAGCACTCAATCTCACATAAGGTGGAGTCACTCATCTCACTCTTGTTCTCATTCAAGTGGGCTAAGTGGCTCTCATACTCACATGGGATTGGTACCACATCATCACTCAAGCATAGAGGGGTAGGCTCGGTTTCCTCAACTCCATTTGCCTCCTTTGGTGAAGGGAAAATCTCATGTGCACCATTCTTGACCTTGTCGCCTTCAAGGTTGGATGCCATAAGATGGGAATCATCGCTCTCCTCCATGGTCGAAGGGAAAATCCCATGATCAACCGTCTTGTGGCCATCTCGTAGTAGTGGTGGAAGTAGGCTCATGGTGTTGTCGAGAGAGGTGCTCGGATCAACTTCATCACATATGTGGCCTTGGCTTATATTGGAGTGTAGACATCCTCTTGCCGAACTTAGCCAACTTGGCAAAGTAGAGGTCTTCATTTTCCTCGTTCACAAGGTCGCAGAAGTCAAGCGTAGGCGTTGAATCTTGATGGCGTGGAGGAAGGCTTGCTCTTGGTTCCATTGTGGTGGTGGCACGAGTAGTTGAAGGTGCCCTATGATGGTGTCGACGGAGGTCATTGGTGTGCCTTGACGATGGTTGATGTAGGTGGCGCACTTGGTCGTCCACATGACACTCACGACGGTGATCATTTGCCTTGGCACTCTTCTTGTGCTTGTGGTGCCTTCTTGAGCTTGCTTGAGCATTATGGTTGGTGCTCATCATGAATTCTTCGTCTTTATGGAGAAGATGCCTTTGAATATGTGTTGTATCCTCTTTATGGTGGCGATGCTCATGAGAGGATGTTTGTCGATGAAGATTCTTGTTTCTTGGCGCCTCTTGATGCATATGATGTTTGGACGCCACTCTTGTTTGGATAGGAGGTGGATCTTGGCGCCTTGGAGGTGATGGAGCTTGGCGCCTTGGAGATGGTGGAGCTTGATGCCTTTGAGGTGATGGAGCTTGTCGCCTTGGAGGTGGATCATCGAAGTAGGTGGTGCCCTTTGGTGTGGCACGCTTGGCCTTGAAGGTCATGGAATCTTGATGATGTGCCTCCTCTTGCTTGGCATAGTAGGCTTCCATCTCCACACGGTGGAGGAATTCTTCATGGCTCATGGAGGAGCCATCAAAGTCGATGAAGTTCTCCGTGTCCTCCATGCTTGGCGAGGCGTCATCGATGTCGCACTCGAAGTCGTACATGCTTGGGGAGTAATTGTTGGTGTAGTACTCCATATCACCCAAGCATGTGGAGCCATTGTCGGTGTAGTGCTCCATAGTCTCCATGCATGAGGAGCCATTGTTGGTGTTATGCTCCATCATGTCCTCTATACTTGTGGAGTCGTAGTCATGGTGTCTCATCATGGATTCTTCATAGATATCATCCTTGGTTCCGGAGTTCCTAGACATGATTCACAAGACCAAGTGTTGTATATGGAAGTGGTAGTGGGTGTTGGGGATGCAACGTCAAACCTTACTTTACCTTGGAAGATAGTATCGTGCAAGTGGCCACACTTGAGAGCAATAAACCAAGCAAAGTGAAGTTCACGCGGAACACCAAAACCAACTACTAACCAAACAACATACACACACAAGGCCTATGGTGGATAGGTATGGAAAGTGGCATGTCAAGAACCAATCCGAAATCAAGATGTTGTATTGGCAAGTAAAGAACCACAATGATCACAAAGCAAAACAAGTCAATCCATCAGATAAGAAATATGTACAAGGAAACACACACGGTGGGATAAATGGAACTTGTGCGACGGAGAAAGTGATCTAAGAACTAAATGATTACCTAGCGAAGACTATAAGCTCGTGTCACACAAGTACAAGGAGCGATGCTAGTTTGATTGCACAAGATTGGTGGGCTACAAGATATGCACAATAAGTACCACCTATATGATGTTCATCGAGCTTCCGCTTCCTATTCTATGAGGCACATGTATATTTTTTTATTTTTTTTCTCTTTTTCTTTTTTTTCTATTTATTCTTTTTCTTTTTCACTTGACTCTTCCTTGTGCCAACAACTATACAAGATAACTATATGAGATAGCGCTCACACGTTTGATCGGAATTCTACAAGGTATCAAATGTGAATAGCCTAAGCAATCATAATAGGAACTAGTCTCAATAGGTGTTTGTTACTCGCAAAGATAGTGGGGTTCACAAAGGAATGCAAGTGGGAAAAAGTCACGGAATGTTTATACCTTTCATCGACGATCTTCACCCTTTATTGTTGGATTCCACCTTGCTCACGGAATTTGGATTTAGTAGATATCATGAACAACGTGGATGATGATGTATAGCTCCTTCTCCTCTTCGAAACGAGCTAAATAACACCAAAATCCGAGTTGAAATGCAAAAGTTATGCTCAAAACTATGCTGCAGTTTTTCTGTCTGCAGGAAGGGGCGGAGACTCTGGTCTGGAGGTCCGGAGACTCCGGTCTAGAGCTCAAAAAGTACGGAAACTCCGATCTAGGCTGGAGACTCCGGTCGGGGAGATTACAGAACGTCCATAACTCGAACGAGACGCGTTTTGGGCAGAAAACTCGAACCAAAACTTCAGATTGATGGGGGAAATCAAGGAATTAGGCCATGGGAACGTAGGGGAAGGTAGATAAACAAGTTAAGAAAGTAATCCACGGATCAAAACCTACCAAAACTCACTCAAATCACAGATCGATCCAAAACACGAATTGAGGCTGTTTTTGGTGGAATTTTCGAATTTATGGGGAAAAGACCAAATCGATGAGAAATCCGTGGCAACCAAAAGCTGCTGATACTAGATGATGAAGGGGATAACCTCTTGGGTGGCCTGATCTTCACAGATCTCGTGGTCAAATCAATGGGAAAGTGAGGGGAAAGGGAGAAGGTAGCGGAAGCGAACACACACCTCGCGAAGAACACGATGAACACACGCAAAACTCACACGATACAAGGCCGATTGCTCCCGAACGGCGGCCACCGGTCTGATAGAATCCTCACAAGGAAAGATCGGTCAACATGCTCCCTCAAATCCACATCGGAGAGGGAAGAACACCTTGGGGAGGGTCTTGACAACTTGGAGACGAGACACCGAACTCCAAGGCCTTGTTCAATGATGGATGCGTGATGCAAAGTCCAATCGAGGTTGGTGACGATAGTCGGTCCCCTTGGTAAAGGGGATGAGGCAAAACTAAAGATTCCACACAAGGGGGTTGTCTTTAGTCTATCATCTATGCCTATGGGATACATGAAGGGGTGGGGGCTCTATTTATAGGCCAGCCACATAAACAGGGGTAGTTTAGGGATAAAACTGGGGTTTGGACGCGCTAGAGGGGTACATGGGCCGAAGGCCCAGCTGTGTAACATCCCAAAAATATTAAACTTGGATCCTCAAACTCTAATCATCAAAATTAGGGTTAACAAAAACTTTCCCAACTAAAAATATGAAAGTATTCATATGTGTGTGTATTCAAAAATTGGATTCTTTTGAATTGCCATGGTTCTGTGTTTATTTACTTGTAAAATGATTCTTAGGTGAAATAAACATCATATAAACAATCCCCAAACTTTTCCCAAAGACAAACAACTCAAAATGAATAAATTAAGTGAATGGTCACTTTGGCCAAATTAACTCTCATGCCTACTTTGGCTATCTCTAATTTTCAAAACTCAACAGAAACATGTATGGATCTTTGCACCCCTTGATAGTACTCATAATAAGTACCAAGGCCCACTTTGTGATCATCCAAAAACATTCAAATGCTTAGTTTAAATGACAGTTTAAAATTGAATCTATCTCATATGGGAAGATCCCACTATTTCAAAAACCACTCAAACAAGCTCAATTTTCAAAACCCAAGAACCCACAGAATCCTCAACACATGCCTAGCACACCCACCAAAAATCTTTTCAAAATTCAAAACTCAAGTTCTTGCGGCCATTTCATCAAACAGGTTGCAGATTCAAATCAACCAAATCACAAACACTATTTTGAGAAGTGTTTTGGACAACCTTGTCCCCTCTCTAGATCACAGCAAACATCTAGTAGATCATCTAGATTAGTTATTAAACTCTAGCATCACTGAGAGCTTGCCATTGCCATCAATGGTGAGCAGGCCGAGACTCACCATGTCACCCTAGTTTGGACAGCAAGCTAGGAGAAGAACTAGCCGTGCCAACCTTGTTAGGGAGGTAGCCCATGCCTTACCGCCCCCTCTCGACCAGCCCTAGCCCGAAGACAGAGACCAGAACCACCAGGAACGCCGCGCCCACGCCGCTGTCGACCATGCCGACGCGTACCCCAGTGCACACGCCGTTCCCACGCAACCCGACCACCTCGAGCCCTCGCCGCCCGCCAGCATGCACCCCACCATCCTAGGAGACCACCAGACATGTTCATTTCATCGCCCGTACCCCGTAGCCACCGCTCACCACGGAGTTCGCCGCCTCTGCCTCGCATAGCACCGCACGTTCCCGACCAATTGCCATCGCCCCTAAGCTCGCATTAAAGCTCTAGAGCATCGCCAAGAAACCACCCGTCGATCGCCAACCGCAGCCATGCCTCTAGCCGCCCGTAGCCGTGTCACCACCATCGACTGCCCATCCCTCTCGGTCTCGCCGTCGAGACTATAAAAGGAGGCAACCCCCGCTTGATTTCTTCACACCATCTCACTCCCCACCTCTCACTGACACTTCCCACTTCTTTCCGGAGCAAGGCTGTAAGATCCCTCCCTTTATAAAGGTAAGGATCCCTGTGATTGCAATGCTAGTCCCTAGATCAATGCTAGCATCCACAGTTTAAGATGAAGTACACAGAAACAAAGGTCATTATTACATATCATTCCAGAGACAAACATAGTATTTTACAAACTCCATGGTCACAGGCCTAATACAAGAGTTCAAATATATAATAAGATAAATAAGTCTTCATCTTCATGTGCCACAGGCAAGCATGTTGAGTGTAGACTCATAACCCCTAATCATCATCATAATAACCTGCAACATCACAAGTTACAGCCACAGTGGGTAAATACATTGGAATAGTATTGGCAAGTGATACCTTAGTAGAATTTTGGTTGACTAGATACTATATGCATTATGGCTAAGTGTAGCTTAGTCTTGCTTTGCTCAAAATAGGTTTTACCTATTAGTTAGAAACTCTAAGTTTTTCTTTTACAAAAATTTCCCAAGGAATCACCAATAGAAATTGGTGATCCTTCACCCTTGTTCACCCACAAGTTTTAACTTAGAAATTGGGATGAGGAGATTCTTGATAGCTTCCATGTCTTGATGCTCATGTTGTCCAACCAGGGACATGGCTAAGTACTTAGATTCTTCCATCTGCAGAGGTTGTGCACTTTCCCCACAAGACTTGATTTTCACCAAGACAGGACCTTTCAGAAGCCTTCCCTTAGACCAAATGGACGTGTTCCAACCTATCAACCCACTACCACCAACTGTCCAAATGGCTAAGTTATTGCAACCTATGTGATCCAGGCAGAGCCCATATTGCCATGTGGCTGCACTAGAAGCTTCATAACATTTGGCATCTCAAATCCCTTTGTTCCTGGGTAGCTTTCCACAAGTGAGATATACAAGGTAAACCATAGAAATGGGCCTTGTGTAACCACTCAACACAAACCATTCTTTCCATTCCACCCAGGTGATTCATTCACTTAGTTGTTTTATTAAGCAAAACACAAGTCCAAAGACTTAGAAATATTTTATCATAGCATGAATATATAACCACCCTTGGTTGCTACTAGCTAGGCTAAGCATCGCATAGATAAGCATATTAACTTAGAAATTTCTAGCAATTCTATAACTACTAGGATTTCCCAAGCATAGCATTTAGATCAAAATATTCATGCAAGTCTAGCAAAATATTTCTAGTGCATAGTTGAAAAACATAGGAATAAAATCATGAAGCACCACTTGCCTTGGTAGCTTGGGGAGTAGCAACAATCCTCACAATCACAATCACTATTTCCACCAAAATCTACACATAAAATAATGGCACAAAATCACATACACAATATATACAAGCAAAAATACATGAATGTATGCAAAATGCCATGTGATGATTTTCTACACCAAATAGGACAAGTGCACAATACTGAATCATAAACAAGTACAAAACAAGCCAAATGAACTTTATTTGAATAACAAAACATTTTCCAAATAAATACTATACTCAAATTATGCCTACAAATGTTTCTGTAAAAACAATCATTTTAACATAAGCAAAACATTAAACACATTGCATAAACAGAAAGGTTTTTCTCTCCTGATTCCAATGATATAAAATTTGTCAAATTTGGACGTGGGAATCAAAAGTTATGAATTAAACAAGTTTAAACATCTAATAGATATAAAATCTGATTTTATTAAACAGACAGAGCCACGTGGCTGCATCTCATTGGGTGATAACGGTTCGTGTGGATCGATAGAGGACAGCCGTTAGATCTAATGCGCATTGCACGGTTCAGAACAAAACTTACCCCTTCGATTATGAATCTATCGTGACGCTCAGATCTACATCTAATGGCCCAAACTGATTGACTCAAAGCAAAGCTAAGGCGGCGATCAGGCGGCGTGGTCAACAATGTGGAGCCGGCGATACAGGAAGCAAAAAAGGGTAGATGCAAGGCTCACCGAGGTCGTCGCGATGTGCTGATGCTCAACGATGCCTCAGTTGACGAAGGGGCGCTCGGGGTCGTCGTGGATTGCTCGTCGGAGAAGTTCCTGGCGACGGTGTGCTCGGGCGGACGACGTTGGCGACGCTGCAGGGCTTGGAAAGGCAAGAGAAATAGTCCATTAGATGCGTACAATGATCCTTATTATGCGTGTGTCCACGAGGAGGAGAGGGGTGGTCGGTATTTACCACAGATGGTCGTCAGAGAAGAGGCAGACGGCTACGGCGAGTAGGCGAGGTCGGAGTCGAGCTTCTGGAGCATGCGCAAGCAATCGGAGGGTGTCAGTAGGTGCGTACGGGGATGTAGAATAAGCTAGTCTGAACCATAGGCGGAGGGGAATGCGGGGCTTACCGGAATTCGACGACGAGCTCGTCGGAGCAGAGGGGTGTCCCGACAAGATTCCGAGCAGCCTAGTGTCTCCGGTGGGGTGAGGTTTGGGGGAAAAGCAGAAGGGAAGCATGGTGCTTAAGTAGGTGTGGATGTGGGTAGGATTTACTCGAGCATTCAACGGGAATTGAATCCGCGAAATCAAACAGGAAACGGCCGGAGGAATTAGGGGGGAGGAACCGGTCGCTGGGGTGGAGACGATAACTGACGCGTGGGCCATTGTTGTCAGCGAGAGAAGAGGAGAGGAGGTGGGGGCCAGACGTCAGTGAGGGGGCGGGTCGAACAACTGGTGCAAAATGTTTTCCTCGCGGGAGAGGCTGTTGGGCTAAATGGGCTATCTGGATGGGTTGGGCCAGATTGGTTGTCTGCTTTATTTTTTCCTCCTTTATTTTTTTTCCTTTTTCTGATTGGAATTCTAGTTTGAATTTGAAAGCTCAAATCAATTCTGTTTCAAATGAAACTTTCTCCAAATCAAAGTTTGTTGAAACCTGTCTCCTAGGAGGTGTAACAACTGTTCACACTAGAGGGAAAAATCAAAAAGGGTTTGGAAAAGAATTTAAACAAGCCTTAGCTAAATACATATAAATAGTGAAGAAATGGTTATGAAACCATAATTGTTTTGTAATTTTTTTTCAAACTCTAACTTTCAACCAAAACAACAAGGAAGCAAACAAAGTTTGGTTTAAAACATTTACACTCTCAATTGAGAGTGGCATTTGCTTAATAGTTGTTCACATAAAATAATAGCACCATGTGCTTCTGTTTCTTGAAATGAGTTGGAAAATTATCCCTAAATTATATGCATGCATGTATGGTATGCAATATTTGAAAACATGATTTTAGGGATGTTACAAAGGCGATCAGCGCATCGCCGGAATTTCACCGGAGCCCGCCGCTGCCGGAGAAGAAGGGATCCATCGATTGGAGCTGCCCCAGGAGCAGCTGCCGGTGACACGAGAATCGCCGTCATCGTCGTTTGCCCCATCGCTGACCCTCGCCTGAGCCTCGGTCAGCATCCCACGACCCCCACTGAGCCGATGGGGTTCGAGCTCGCCGGTGACATGTTCATCGTCGACGACCCCTCAGCCGTTGATCGCCCTTCTAATCCAACGCATCACATCGCCCCATACCGCTTCGCGTGTTATGAGCCACTGACGGGTGGAACCCCCCTGTCAGCTGAGCCCCAGGCTGTGGAGTGACACTGGGCCGGCTTATTAAGCTTTCCCACGCAGCCCAACCGTTTGAATTTAGATTTTTCTATTTTAATTCAAACTCAGTTATGTACCTAGTTTCAAAAATCAACCCATCTTGATTTAATGAACCAAATTGCATGAAACCAATTTTGTTAGAAAGGTACTGAAATGCTTAATCCAAGCCTGTTGGATTCAAATCATTTGGATTTGTAGATCAACCTTGGTAAAAATAACAAGTCAGAAGCTTTTCTGCATTCAAACATTTTTTAAATTTGAACCATAATAGCTTTTGAGTTTATTCCAACTCTCAAAAATCACATTTTATCATACCTTTCAAGATATATAAAAACATATGGGTTTACTTATAGAAATAATGTTCAAGTAATAAAAGAATGCCACATAGGCATTTCTAGTCACTTTAATTATTTAAAATAAAAAGGTTAAACCTTATTAAATTGTGACACCACTTTAAATCACATTCCCATGTACTGAAATATGTGGTGATGACATGTGTCAACATGATCCCATGTTTGAGTTGGATAATATTAAATCTTAAATAGTTTTTCAATGAGTAGAAATTACTTTTCTAAAAATAAAATAAATAATGCTTTAATCTTGTAATATAGGTGATGATGCTAGATCATCTATAGTGCACCTTTGTGTGATGATTGAAAATAGTTAAGTATTGTTTGGTGATTGTGTACCTCGTACTTATTTATAGACGCTAGTACCGACCAAGGATACGAGGAGGAAGGAGGATACTACGAAGAAGAAGCCGAGGAGAACTTCAACCACTGCTCTGCACAAGGCAAGCCAATACTTGCAAGCTATTAACTTAGCAAGCCTTACTAATCAAGTTGACCTATGCAAGCTAATACTTGCTTGTTACCATGCCAACTAGATGCCTTAAGCATATGTGATCATACCCACTTGATAACCCAATCCTAGTTTTACTTGCAAGCTTTATACTTTATTTCTTTATCAAAGCTTTCTTTTAGAGTTTACTTAAGTGACTTGTAGATTCTAGGAAGATAATTGAAGGTTTCATAAAGAGCATTAAATTTGGCCTAAGCTAGATAATCTTGATGTCATCCTAAGGCATGAGATTGAACTTAGTTAAACTCCACTTGTTTACCACCCTTCATTAGTACTTACCACACTTGTAGATGCTAGTGCTAAGCATAAAACTTTATCAACTTTAGATGGGAATACTTGGTGAAAATGGTTATGAAAACCTTAGAATGATGAGTCATTCTACTGAGATGTTTTGACATGTGTTTCCGAACACCAGATGATTTTGATGATGAAAATGTTGAGGCGTGAGCCTTACCCCTTTATAAAACTGTGAAGGGAATATGCCCGAGAGGCAATAATAAAGTGGTTATTATCGTATTCCTTATTTATGATAAATGTTTATTTTGCATGCTATAATTGTATTAATACGGAAACGTTAATACATGTGTGTTTAATAAACAAACAGAAAGTTCCTAGTTATGCCTCTCTCATAAACTAGCTCGTTGATTAACAAGATGATCAAGGTTTCCTGATCATGGACATTGGATGTTGTTAATAACGGGGTCACAACATTAGTGTAATGGTGTGATGAACATTCATCCGAAGTATAGCATTACGATCAAAGTCATTGAGTTTATATTGCTATAACAACTTACGAAGTGATCCTAATCCTTAGACCATGAGATCATGTCAATCACTAACACCAGAAGAGTTTCTTGATAACATCAAACGTCACACCGTAACGGGGTGATTATAAAGATGGGTTCAGAACTACTAAAGTGTTATGTTGAGGCCCATGGATCGAGAGTGGAATTTGTTCATCCCGATGACGGATAGATATGTTCTGGGCCCTCTCGGTGATATCACATTGGTTAGCTTGCAAGCAAGTGATTTGATCACTAGAATGTTATATCACGAACGAGAAAAGAGTGCATGTCGATGCGAGATCAAACTAGGTATGGAGATACCGATGATCGAATCTCGGACATGTAATATATCATGAAACAAAGGGATTAAGATACTAGCGTAAAAGGTTCCGCGATCACAAGAAAGTCATCGTTGAATGTGTGGAGTCGATATGGGTCTCGGATCCGCTTCGATTATTGATTCGAAGGGTCTCGATCATGTCCGCATTATTCACGAACCGTAGGGTGACACACTTAAGACACCGACATCCATTTGGAGCAAAAGTTTCATGCGAAAAGAAAAGGAAAGCGCAGGAATTTATTTCACTAGACACCGGCTGTTTGGTTGAAATTGATGAAACTGGTTACGCATGTGAAATGGAATACTAGCAAGGGTTTTATGTGAATGTTTGTTAATTAAAGTAATTAACAAAATTCTGAATAAATAAATAAAGAGTTTTATTTAAATGAGAGCTTGCATTAAATTTGGTGGAAATTTAATGCATGTGAGTGGATTTATGAGTGGAGGCTTTTTAATGGGAGTGGAGGCTTTTCATTTTGAGTGGGAGCTCCACCACATGAATATGGAAGAGGTGGGGCAGCCCCATGGCTGGGCGCCATGGCCCTTGGGTGCCCCCTCTCCCCTATAAAGGCCCCCTCTCCTCCTCTCACACCACACCTCCTCGTGAAGGATCTCTCTCCCCCTCTAGAATTTATCCCCCATGGTCTCGGACTAGCGAGATACATGTTCCCGGTGGCTTTTCGGCAAGAAAGAGTTGTGCTTCCGCTGCATTGCTGGAGCGAGGAGGCGGAGGTTGCTCGGTGCCTCGAACGTGTGTGCGAGCACGGATGCGCTACTGTTTTGCGGCGCTAGGACTTCCTCTCGATCTTGAGATCGGCAAGAGATCGTATACATCAACCACGAGTTTGGACTCGTTAAGCTTTGTCGGTCTTCAAGGGTATGTTCTCTACGGATATACATCTGCCCGTTGTTTGTATCTAGTAGATAGATCTTGGTACATAGTTGTTCCCATCATAGGAAAAAATTTGTTTTCTATGCTGCGAACCCTACAGTGGTATCAGAGCCGGATCTATGCGTAGATACTTTGCACAGGTAGTACACATATGAGTATGTGGGCGATGATGATCATTTTATTGCTTCTTTGTTGTACTTTGGATATTGGTGGCATAGTGGGATGAAGCGGCCCGGACAAACTTTACATGTCCTCGCATGAGACCTGTTCACGCTTGACATGCAACTAGTTTTGCATAAGTGGCTAGCGGTGTCTCTCCTACTATAGTCAATATCTAATTTGCAACGAGTTGTCAACAATTTGGTTATCCTCGTTGTGGTTCATGTTCGTAGGTAAACGGTTCTATCTTGAAAGCCCTAAGCCACGTAAAATTTGCAATGGATAAATTAGAGGCGTCTAGTTTAGATTGTTCTTTGGGCTAGTGTTATGATATGGTGATGTTGTAAGTAGAAGTATAAGATGATACTCTTACAACACACATAACGTGTAATCTCCATAGGCCTTGGACTTACACATAAAGGTATGATAGTGATCATACCACGATGCACATGATAGAGATCATATGCGAGAACCATATCATTCCACTAATAAACATGTGATGTTTGATAGCATCTTATATTGCTTGTTTGGCGTTTTATTAGCATAATAAGATGATCCCTCATTTAGATATCAAGATAAAAATGTGTTCTTCCTTAAGTATGCACCGACAATGTTTCGTCGCTTCAAGACATCACGTGATGATCGGGTGTACTTGAATCCATGGGCACTCTCGGGTGTAAGACAGTTACACACGCGAATACTAAGGTTCTTACTTGGCGAGCCTAGCATGTACAGACATGGCCTCGGAACACGGACCGAAAGGTTAAGCATGAGTCATATAGTAGATATGATGCCCATTTGATGCTCGCCTTTGAAGCTACACCGACTCACGTGATGATCGGACTTGGTGTAGTGGATTTGGTTCATGTAATCACCAAAAAGACACGAGGGATGTCGTTTTTGAGTGGGAGTTCATTTCTAATTTGGATTAGTAGAACTCAATTTATCATAAATTAAATCAAAGTGAATTTGCATAATTTTTTGTAGTCATTGGCATTCGTTCACCACCTTATGCATAGTTGTAATTGAGATAATAGAACTATAGAATTCTGGATATATACTTTGCTAACTTGTATCGTATTGTGTTGAGTGTCAATCTAAAGTTTAAATGTCCTATTGCAAACTTTCAGAAAATTCTATTTACTCGTGAAATTTAATAATTGGTATTAAATCGAGAGTAACAATTCGATGTTAGTATCTTAAGTATCATGTTTGCCTCCATGATTCTTGATTTAAACATCAAGTTTATCTAGGAGCTGAAAGAATTGTTTCAGAAACCATCATGTGTGGCAGATATAACGATATCTGAAACAATGTTTTGGTTGCAATATGATAGAGTATAATATATGTTCTCATATTGGATGAGAATTTACAAAGGTTGGAGATGCTAGACATCCTAATCATCCAAAAGGGTTTTGGAAAGTAATGTTATACTCACGATTCGCCTTTATAAGCTAAAGTAGCTTGATCATGAAAGTCGTCATGATAAGGGTGAATAGAAGATGTATGTAAAGTGTTTACTACACTAAAAGATTACTAAAGAATGGATTTTGAAAGAATACCGATCATTTTGATGATGGTGATCTACTTCAAAGTGCAAGTCCAAAGGTATTATTATTTGAATATACACGCTTTGGACTAGGTGTCATGTATATGGCGCCACTTTTGATGTTGATAAATTCTTTTAAAAGGAAAAGGAAATGCTGAAAGAGAATCTATAAAATATATTTGGCAGAAAAGAAAAGATTGGAAATATCCAATTTAGGTATATAGATGATATACATGTTATGGTTGTATTCTTTGCTTGTTAAACAATGTGGTTCTTGGGTATTGGATACCGAATTGGTTGGTATGAAATTTCATACGGAACAATGACGGAATTCATGAACCACAATGGCCTAAGTAACTAGCAAGAGAAAATGTGATGATGTTCATCGAAAACAAACAAACCGTTGTTTGTATTTCTCTTGACATCAAAGCTTGACTTCAAGATTTGTTTTAATAATTGTTATTTGAATCAGGTATTATAAGAACAAAGGTTGTTCAAATAATTACCGTATTCCATATAAGATGGATGATTTACAAATCTAGTTGAAGAAAGACTTCAAGATTTGTTTTAATAATTGTTATTTGAATCAGGTATTATAAGAACAAAGGTTGTTCAAATAATTACCGTATTCCATATAAGATGGATGATTTACAAATCTAGTTGAACAAAGACTTCAAGATTTGTTTTAATAATTGTTATTTGAATCAGGTATTATAAGAACAAAGGTTGTTCAAATAATTACCGTATTCCATATAAGATGGATGATTTACAAATCTAGTTGAAGAAATCACATCCATAAATCCTAATGCTAAAATGTTGCAAGACAAATGATTGAAAGATCACTTATGAAGTGACATCGTTGTTTAAATTATATTGGAAAGAAAACATGAAGAATCTCCATATTCATGGATTTTTGGAGTCTTTGATTTGATCAAGTGACGCTTGTGAGACTTTCCTCGGGATAATTAAAACTTCGTTCAAAGGCCAAGAAGAACGAGCGACTAAAATATTGGAATTTATACATATCGATGTATGTAGTCCATTATGCGAAATGGCGATGGGTTTCAACTTCATATGCTTTCTCCGGAATTTTGAGTGAATATTCACTTAATGAGAAAGAAGTATGAAATATTTGAAAAACGTTTTCAAAGACTTTCAAGATGAAGTGGAAAATCATTGTAACAAGAAAAATAAATGAATTATGATTTGATCATAAAGGGATTTATTTGAGTTACAAGTGTAACAAGAAAATAAATGAATTATGATTTTATCATAAAGGGATTTATTTGAGTTGCAAGTTTAGCAAAACACCTAGATTTACATCTCCCAAAAACACCATAGGAGTATGGAGTGTTTGAGATTTGTAATGAAACCTTGTTTGACATGGTTGGATCAAAGGTGTTATTTATAAAACTGCCATTATGTTTTAAAAGATTAAAGCTTTAGAGACTACCGCTTTTACCTTTGAAAAAGAGCTCCATCTAGATCCGTTGAAATGACACCATGGAAGTTATGGTTTGGGGTAAAATCCAAGTTGTCATTTCTTAAATTTTGGTATACTAAACATAAGTAAGATGTTTACAACCAAAGTCGGATGAGCATGTCTTTGTAGGTTATTTCGAATAACAATTGGTTATTCCTCCATAACACCGAGGACAAAAGGGTTTGTCGCTTGAAATGTAAAGTTTCTTGAAGAAGGAATTTTTCATAAATGTTAAGTGGGAGGACAATAGAACTTTGATAAGGTTAACGAACCTTAGCTAAATGTCTTTGAGTTAACTTGACAGGAAATGTTCCGGAGGCAGCCATAATGCTCATAGCTTATGTGCCTCAAAGGTTGTGGTCACGGAGGTCTAAAGTTCCTATTGAACCAAGAAGGTCGGTTAAACAATCAAATGCTAAGATTTGAGAGTAAATCATTATTGTTTGACAATGATGAACCGAATACATACAAAGAAGCGATGATGGGCCCTGACTCCGTCAAATGGCTTGAAGCCATAAAATCCGTGATAGTTCCATACACGAGAAATCAAGTTTTGAACTTGGAAGACCCTCCGGATAGGTGTAAAAACCTATCGGTCGTATTTGGATCTATAAAGAAACAGACATGGATGTTTCACATCTATGAAATAGTCGACATGTCGTAAAGTATTTTATGACAATGTTCAAGGAGTTGACTATGACAAGATTTGATCTTTCATAGCGATATTTAGTCTGGACGGATTAAAGTAGCAACCACTACATATAATTTGTTATATGGTAGATGAATAAACAAAACAAAGATCTTCTAATAGAATGGTTACCTAGGACGTGTACATGACACGGTCCAAAGGGTTTTGTTAAATTCAAAGGATGTTAAAAGGGCATGCAAACTTCAATGGTTGAAGTAAGCATCGCGGAGTTGGAATCTTCACCATGATGAAAAGGAGTTTTTCATCAGGAGACGATGAAGATGCTTGCATTTGCAAGAAATTAAGTGGGAGCGCTGAGACATATTTCTAATACATTATGTGAAGGACATCTTGTTGATTAGAAATGATGTATATTTTATTGACAATGGTTAAGAATTTCATTTCGATGAAAGACTTAAGCAAAACCCGAATATTCAGCATGAATGTCTATAGTGGATAGACGGTGATGCTAATATGGTTATGCCAAACGTACATATATGAGATATTGAAGGAGTTCAATATAGAAATGACAAGAAACAGTTCTTGTCACATGGAAAGGAATTGAATCAAGATTCAAGTGTATCGACACTTGATAAGTGAAACAAGATTCAAGTGCTTTGACACTTGATGAATGCAATCACGAGAATGTTTTGATCAATCATACCATGATATGTACACATCCAGATATGTCCTATGCTCTAAGTGTTATGAGCATATACCAAAATGAATCATAAAATGATCATTGGACGATAGTGAGGATATTCTTATGATCTTTTGGAAGAACTAAGAATATATTTGTGTAGAGGTGACAAACAATTACAAATAGTTCATTGTAAAGCGTTACATTGATACTAGTTTTGTCACAAGATACAAATTAAGTTTATCTCAATTTAAACTATGGGTGGCACAATGTAATGGAAAGGAGATTCCATGATGGATTTGGAAGAGTTCCAAAGTTAAGACATTGTGACGAATACTACAACAAAAGGCTAAGTATATATGCTATAGTAGCGACAAAGGAGAATTTGTGTCAAGTAGTTTGTTATCAAACTAAGGTGTGGTTAGCACGGGCTAACACTAAAGATATATTGTATGACAATAGTATCGGTGTTTTAACCCCAAGGAACTAAAGGTCACCGAAAGACCAAATTTATACAATGCCATCTCATTGGAGAATGAGTGATGCGTGAAGGCAAAGACATGCAAATACACGGACACAGCGTCGGCTCGTAGATTATGTTAACCACTTGCAATTGTGTATATGGAACACCGAGAAAGCCATAGGTGTTCAATACACAAAGTTCTCAAACTAGATTATTGTCTCTAGTGCAAGTGGGAGGCTGAAGGAATATGCAGAGGCAATAATAAAGTGGTTATTATCGTATTCCTTATTTATGATAAATGTTTATTTTGCATGCTATAATTGTATTACGGAAAGCGTTAATACATGTGTGTTTAATAAACAAACAGAAAGTTCCTAGTTATGCCTCTCTCATAAACTAGCTCGTTGATTAACAAGATGATCAAGGTTTCACGATCATGGACATTGGATGTTGTTAATAACAGGGTCACAACATTAGTGTAATGGTGTGATGAACATTCATCCGAAGTATAGCATTACGATCAAAGTCATTGAGTTTATATTGCTATAACAACTTACGAAGTGATCCTAATCCTTAGACCATGAGATCATGTCAATCACTAACACCGGAAGAGTTTCTTGATAACATCAAGCGTCACACCGTAACAGGTGATTATAAAGATGGGTTCGAACTACGAGAGTGTTATGTTGAGGCCCAGGGATCGAGAGTGGAATTTGTTCATCCCGATGACGGATAGATATACTCTGGGCCCTCTCGGGGATATCACATTGATTAGCTTGCAAGCAAGTGATTTGATCACTAGAATGTTATATCACGGAGCGAGAAAAGAGTGCATGTCGATGTGAGATCAAACTAGGTATGGAGATACCGATGATCGAATCTCGGACATGTAATATATCGCGAAACAAAGGGATTAAGATACTAGCGTAAAGGTTAAACGATCACAAGAAAGTCATCGTTGAATGTGTGAGTCGGTATGGGTCTCGGATCCGCTTCTGATTATTGATTCAAGAAGGGTCTCGATCATGTCCGCATTATTCACGAACCGTAGGGTGACACACTTAAGAGACACCGACATCCATTTGGAGCAAAAGTTTCATGCCGAAAAGAAAAGGAAAGCGCAGGAATTTATTTCACTAGAACCAAAGCTGTTTGGTTGAAATTCTTGGCCGGTTACGCATGTGAAATGGAATACTAGCAAGGGTTTTATGTGAATGTTTGTTAATTAAAGTAATCAACAAAATTCTGAATAAATAAATAAAAGAGTTTTATTTAAATGAGTGCTTTCATTAAATTTGGTGGAAATTTAATGCATGGGAGTGGATTTATGAGTGGAGGCTTTTTAATGGGAGTGGAGGCTTTTCATTTTTGGTGGGAGCTCCACCCACATGAATATGGAAGAGGTGGGGGCAGCCCCATGGCTGGGCGCCATGGCCCTTGGGTGCCCCCTCTCCCCTATAAAGGCCCCCTCCTCCTCTCACCACACCTCCTCGTGAAGGATCTCTCCCCTCTAGAATTTATCCCCATGGTCTCGGACTAGCGAGATACATGTTCCCGGTGGCTTTTCGCAAGAAAGAGTTGTGCTTCGCTGCATCGCTGAGGCGAGGCGGAGGTTGCTCGGTGCCTCGAGCGTGTGTGCGAGCACGGATGCTTGCTTTTTTCTTGGCGCTAGGACTTCCTCTCGATCTTGAGATCGGCAAGAGATCGTCTACATCAACCACGAGTTTGGACTCGTTAAGCTTTGTCGGTCTTCAAGGGTATGTTCTCTACGGATATACATCCGCCCGTTGTTTGTATCTAGTAGATAGATCTTGGTACATAGTTGTTCCCATCGTAGGAAAATTTTTGTTTTCTATGCTGCGAACCCTTCAAACTGATGGTTGTCTAGATGCGATACCATTCAAATTTTACCGTACAACCACAATACCCAAAAATTGGGTAGGGCTTAACTGGAAACTTATATACCTTAGTATGGGTTCCCTCACGGCCAAGGTCTAAGCTGAGGCTACCTTGTGAAGATTGTCCACCTGTGCAGTACCCAAGATGACAGTTGGTCATGGTTGGGAGGCCAAACTCACAGGAGAGGTGCCTATACTAGGGCGTGTAATCGAAAGGTTAGGATTGATTATCCGCATACTGAGTATGGTGAATTCGGGATTTGTTCCTTACGGATGTATCGAATGTTGTGGTGAAAGTGTACAATCTCTGCAGAGTGTCAAACTATTCGAATAGCCGCGTCCGCGGTTATGGACAGTTGGAGTGGCCATAATGTTCCCACGTCAGATGTTTTCAAAATTACTTGTGAAATGAATTGAGATTTTTACTTGACTACAACAGAGTTGTGATATGAAATTCGAGTTCCCACTTAGGTGTTATAAAACTTCAACTAGTTTTCTTGATTCTGAACTTAGTAGAGGTAAATCTGGCTTTTTGCAAAACAACTTTAGAGCTTAGTGTCCTACTACAAAAAACCCCTTCACTTGTTAGTATTAGTTTGCGAGTACTTAAAGAGTACTCATGGCTTTGTCCCTGGCTATTCCCGTGGCCAGACTATGAAGAGGAGTACCAGTATGATGGACCCCAGGAAGGTTATGACAACTAGGATCATCTCCCATCGTCAGCATTGCCTATGACCACGAAGATGGAGCTTCGCCTATGCTACCTTTATTATTACGTTATTACGCTGCTTGAGTTGTATTAAGAACTGGATCATGAGATCCTTATTTGTGTAAGACCTTATGTATGGTTTGTAATGGATGATGTACTATGGTATCCAAATCTGTTATGTCTCGCAAAAATGGTAATCCTAGGATTGCGATGTATGGTATAACAGGCATCTAGGATTAAAAATCCGGGTGTTGACAAGTTGGTATCATAGCCATCCTAACCATAGGAGACCCTAGTTAGACTGGACGTTTGAATCAAAAACTTAGTTTCAAAACCAAAGGAAGAAAATATTTACAAAAACTTATTCCCATTCTTATCACTTGGTTTCTTTCATAAAAAATCATGTTCCTCAAAAACTCTTGCAAAATACCAAAAATCAGACACACTTGATCACTCTACTAACTTACTCATCCTATATTCTTATAGATAGACGTGAAGTACAACAAGTTTTATCAGTTGGGGAATGGAGGAGACCTCATCTTTGAGCGGGATTTGGACCAGCTTTCGGAACTTCTGGAGCATCCACACCCCGAGTTCTTTAGAGCTTAGCTCAATGATCAAGGAGGAGAATATCTGCAGTGTCTAATTGTTGCAAGTCTCCGAGGAAAGATTGAACCTCCCACTGCCGAGGGAATTCAGTTCACCTTAAGAGAAAACAACTGGCTCGATGGACTCGCCAGGGCCATGCAGGAAGCTCTTGCCCGTCTGTGTGGGTAGAGTATCAACCAGATCAAGGGTACCCGCTTTGAGTTCTTTCCAAGGCGTGATGCTATGGGACAACCACTGGAAGCCCCATACCACCACAGTGAAGACTGGTTGGACCTTAGCTTCATGATGTATGATCGTCAGCAGGACTTGGACAATGCCCGTGACTACTCCAACCACAAGTCCGCCATCATCAAGACGAAGGATCAGACCATCGCCATGCTAGCGAAGGACCGCAAGTCTCGCCGCCGTCAGCTTGACAAGAAGGAGCGCATCATTGCCTGTCTTCGCCACCGTATCTCGAATTTGGAGGAGACCATCCATGAGAGAGACATGCAGTTGGAGGAAAAGGAGAATGCCGGAGAAGATCTTCGTGGAGACCCCTACTCCTATCTCAGTGATGATGATGATTTTCTGGAGGATCAGGCCATGGACTTCTTCACCGATGAGGATGTTTTCGCCTACATCGATGACGATGAGGATGATGAGGATGACGATTACACCGACTCCGAGGAGTAGTAGCACTTGCGCACTAGCGTAGTGAGTTGTATTCGGTCCCACTGTATCGTAGTTTCTAGAATGGTTCTTAAAACCATATGTTTTCCTTTTTTATGGTGTGTGTGTTTGTATCGTGTGCTATGAATGAATGAATGAATGAAAATCAAGTTGCTGGAAAATCTGAGTCAAACTTTAAAAACTTTCCAAAGTTCCTGAACCTTAGAAATTTCCCTCTTTTCTCATGATCTATCTCAATCTTCAGATGCCTCGCGGAGGAAGTGGTTCATCCCCGGACCCGATGTTGCAGATCCTGCAAATGTTGGTTTCGACATGGCTGAAAGAGCAGAACGTCAAGCCAACCTAGCCACCCTTCAGCAGATAGCTCAGCTAGCCCACAACAATCAAGGCCAAGGAAATCAGGACAACCATGGATCTAAGCTCAAGAATTTCCAGAACACCCACCCACCTGTTTTCACTAAGTCGGAAGAGCCCTTAGACGCAGATGATTGGCTACAAACCATGGAAAACAACCTGGAAGTCGCCGGAGTGGAAGCTAACGAGAAAGTTCTGTTCGCCACCCACTATCTATCCGGAGATGCAAGAGCATGGTGGAACAGCGTTCGTGCAATGACCGGAGGACAGATGATGACCTAGGAGGAATTCAAGGTCAAGTTCAGCAAAACCCATGTGCCACCAGGCTTGATCAAGAGAATGAGAGATGAGTTCAGAGAACTGAAGCAAGGAAGGATGACCGTAGTGGAATACCATGACAAATTCTTGTCATTAGCTAGGTATTCCCCGGATGAGATCGACACTGAAGCCAAGAAGAAAGAAAGATTCTTGAATGGTCTGCACGATGAGATGTAGACGGTGTTGGTCAATATCCCCTTTGCTGATATTGAAGCCCTTGTTGACTCTGCCATTCAGATGGAAGGAAAGATCAACCAAGCCAATGAGAACCGCAAATGCCGCATGATGCATCAGCCAGGAACTCATCATACCCCAAAGTATCGCTCCAACCCATCTCCAGGATTTGCCCCGAGAACCAACAGACCCCCGATGAACCGTCTGACCTACCACAACCATGGAAACCCAAGGCCCGGAGGAAATCACAATAATCCCGGCAACTCTGGCAATTTCAACCATGCACCACCCAAGTTCAACAACAACAATGCTGCTGCCAACACCAACACTGCCCCGCGGACTGGAAGCAATGTTGTGCCTGTTGCAGCAAAGGACAAGTCGCAAGTGACTTGTTATGACTGTGGAAATAAGGTTCACTACTCCAATGAGTGCCCTAAGAAGAATGCCGCAGCCCCCAATGCAAATGCCCCAGCTCAGCAGCAGCGTCGTTGTCACATCCCAAAAAATTTGCAAATTTTGAAATGTGGAAAAACTTGAACAAAATGAAAAACTAAGTCTTGGAAATTTAGAGGGAACAAAAACTTTTTGACTATTTAATATAACTCCTTCAAAACAAAAGTTAAATAAAACAATTTTGTTTGTAAAGTTGTATCCATGTTCTCAAAACCTTAAAATCATGAAGCATGCATGGTTGCATGCTAAAGCTAAGAGAAATAACTTTGTTCTCAAAGTTGAATTGGCCACTTAACAACATGAGACTTTGAGTATATTCCATATTTAAAATATACAAAAGAATTCCTAAGTGAGCTAAAAAGATGAAGGGCAAAATTATAAAACCATAGAAATTAGTTCGACTCTATTTGAAGCTCGAGATAAAATGATATGAAAATTATAAAATAAAGGAAAAAAATAAAGTCAAGTTAAGGCAATGACTAAAAACGAAATAAAAGTATTCTGAAATGAATGATTATGATAAAGAATAAAATTATAAATCTAAGCAAATTGGTTTGAACCTTTTTAGAGTCCTAAGTCAAAAGATATGATTTTTATAAGAAAAGGGAATAGAAAGTAATAAAACTAGAAGTACGTACAATGTTCAATTTTTTTTAAAATGAATTATACTTTATTAAAAAAATATTCCAAATATTCTAATTAGAGTAAAACTATCAACTTATATTTTATATAAATTTTCTAAAAAGGTTTGGTACAAATTTGAATCAAATTAAAGAGACAAATTGAAAACTAGAAAATAAAACAGAAAAAGAAAAGACGAAAACATTGAAGGAAAAAAAAAGAAACAGCAGGGCAAGCCCATGTGCCCAACTCCCTTGTCCCTCTTTTTTCCATTCATTTTTTCTTGTTGGGCCAATTCAGCAGGCCCATCTAAGCCGACGCGCTAGAGGATCAATTGTCTTCTTCCTGTACACTGCACACGTACACGTACAGACCTTTCAGCCATGGAAATCCCTACCTCTTCCCCTCCTTCTCTAAGGTGATTAAAACCCGAAATGGCTCGACTTAAACATGAAACTTATTACTAATTTAGTGGGGTATCCGTCCAGGAAAGTAATTTTGCATTTAAGAGAGTAAATACATAAAATATAAGACTACTCTTGTCAATTCCTTCTACCAGAAGACTACTCTTCTTGTTGGCTACCTCCAGGACATGATTGTTCATCATATTGTTGTAGTTGGCCGCTCCGCCGACGTCGTACGTTGCTCCAGTTGTGGATTGTCGTCATCGTGGGAGAAGAACGAGCTCCAAATCACGTCTAGTAGCACCGTCCGCATCTTCTTCTACTCCGGATACGTCTCTAGCGACGGGAACGACAACGCCAAGCTCGTGCCCGCAAATCCGGCGAACTTCTCCGACGAGCTTTTTCGGTGAGCCATCCTGGGCCATTAGATCTTCATCTAAAGGTCATCATAGATCACTTAAACGAAGGGTATCCTCCAATTAGAATCTGCCAAGTGTCATATATATTCCTATTTTCGGATTTTTAGACATAAGAACACACAAACTTGCAAAAATAGTATCTTTAATTCTGTATATCCAAATTTAGCAAATAATATGTCTATGGATTCACAAAAACGAGTAGAACACAGTGGAGCCATAATTCGGTATTTTTGAGTCTGTTAAAATCACGTTTTATACAGAACCATTTGTGGAGTATTTTGAGTATAAAAATTGTTGTGTAAATTATTTTTAAGTGAATCCTTTTGCAAATGGTTGTAAATTGAACCCTCTGTACAGTAAGACGAAAATATAATTTTATTATATTATAAATAAGACAGTGGCAATTATTTAGTGAGAATGGTCTTTCCAACTGTTAGAAAATGTTTCTAATTTCTACAATTGCACAAATGGTTGCATTTGTAATCTTGAAAATATAAAATGTTCATAAATTACTTAGTAATGTTCAGAACCTAGTTATAAAAATTTGTACAAATAAAAATTGCCATCTTGCATGTTTGCATACTTTGCATGATTTTTGTGTTGCCATTAGTGTTGATCTTGTGTATGTTTTGTCTTGGTTGCATGATTTTCGTCAAGTGTGTTATTGCGAAGAGTGTACCAACACCACCAACTAATAAGGCAAGTGACACTATCATCCATGTCCTACTATTTTCACTACACTTAGTGGTATTTTTGTAGTATGCATGATATGGCTACTATATTTGTATGCTATGTTATGTCCTATTAGGAAATCCATCTTCCTTAGTGAAAACATCATAGTTGTAGTATGCTTAGCCCTACTATAGACTTGGGGTGGAATATCATATCATGATTATATGAAGTGTTGGAAAAAATATATGTTTTATATAATAAAACAAGTACTCAATGAACCACCTGGGTGGAAAGAGAATACTCAAATTTTGGACAAGGTGACAACAAAGGGAACCATGTTTATATGGCTATCTTTTTGTATGTGCACTAGAAGAAAACCACCCAGGGACTTAGAGATTGGACATGTTTCTCGTACAATGGATTCCGTGTACAGCCACATGCTAAATGGGTTCTGGCTTAGTCAACTACATAGTGGAAGACCCTTGCATTAGCATCTTCAGGTTAACTAGAATTGTGTATGGAAATATATCCCTACATGTGTGCCTGATAGACAAGCTAGCATGGTGTATTGGGAGAACTTATATGGAAAGACTTTGTCACATTCTCGATCTGTCGGTACTCCATTTGGTGAGTACTTATCCAGCGTCCACTGGTGGCATCAAGACGAGATTGTGTCATGTGATTAAAGTGTACAACTTCTGCAGAAGATCAAATTCTAAGTACTTAGCCGTGTCCCCGGTTATGGACAACTCTGAGCAACTAAGTCCTGAAGCTATGGAAGATCTCGACATCCCAATTTCTCAAAGAAAAACTTGATGGTGTCAACAAGGGATTAGAAGCACTTGGAGTTTTCCAAGGAGTTCAGAAAGATTTGTCAAAAGATCAAAACTATTTTGAAAAGATAGGATAAAACTATATTGCTTTCTGCGAATGAGCCTAAACCCCTACTTAGCCAAATATGCATGCAATGATAGGATCCACTTATTTCTACATAATAGTGAAACTTGCCAATACAATTCAAATGTATTGACCCTTGTGGCTGCAACTTATTATGTTGCAGGTTTGTTTGATGTTAGTGAAGTGTGTTGATTAGGATTACAAGTCTACAACCAACATGATTGCCTGTGGCACTTTGAAGATGAAGGACTCCATGCTATAGTTATTTCTGCTGCATTGTAATGAGATAGCCAATGAGCTATGTAAGATGTAATGAACTATTTTATTCCTGGTTATAAAGTTGTATTATGACCTTTGTTTCTTAATATTACATCTTAATTGTGGATGCTAGCTATTGATCCAGGGACTAGCATTGTAAACACAGGGATCTCCACCTTATTAAAGGTTGGGACATCTACAAATGGTATCAGAGCATTGTGTTGCCTATAGGATTGTAACCCTAGGATTGGACAAAACCCCTTAGAAAAATAGGAGTTGTATTTGTTCCAAAACTTATGTACAAACAATCTAATAAACTCTTTCCTCAACCTGTTTGGTTTTGATTCTACATCTCTTCTATTTCAAACTTGATGGACAAAGCCTCCACCATGACCAATGACTTCAACTTAGACATCACTAAGGACTACAAATGAGAACCAAAAGACATTAGATCACGTACCAACTATCTAAGAATCTGATAACATGTTAGAGTATGGATCATATTGACCTATGAGGTATGACTATACTAGGTTGATTGTTTCAAGAAAACTTGTTGTTTCCTTCAACTCATGAGTTAAACTCATAAGTTGTTAAGTGAATAGTTGCTTGTTGATTGTTTGATTGTTTGATTGAACTTGATTGTTTTGGGTTGTGTGTTAGAACTTCTTTAGATCTATCTATCATCACTTATCCCTATCAAACCAACAGATGCCTCCCTGTCGTGCCAACCCCAACCAAAACAATAACAACAACATCACTCCCGAGATGCAGCAGTTGATGACAGCTCAAGCTCAAATGATGCAGATGATGACGCAGTTTATGCAAAATCAAAATCAGAACAACAATAACAACAACAACAACAACAACAACAACAACAACAACAACAACAACAACAACAACAACAACAACAATCAGAATGATCCTCCAGCACCTAACATGCTCACTAGGTTTCTGAAGCTAAGGCCTACAAGGTTCTCTGGAACAACTGATCCAATGGTAGCCAATGACTGGTTACGTTCGGTGAACAAGGACTTAGTTACTGTTGGCTGCACCGACGAGGAAAAAGTAAGGTTTGCAGCATATCTGCTCGAAGGACTAGCAACAACATGGTGGGACAACTTTCAGATCACCACTCCCCTTGAGGATGTGACTTGGGCTATTTTTGAGGATGGTTTTCGTATATCTCACATCTCATCCGGAGTGACAAGGAGTTCCACAACCTGTAACAACGTCACCTTAGTGTGGCTGAGTACATTGAAGAGTTCAACAATATGGAACGCTATGCACCAGATGAAGTTGATTCAGATGCTAAGAGGAATGAGAAATTCCTCGAAGGACTTAATGATGAGTTGAACCTGCAGCTGTCTGTTGCCTATGTCCCAACTTATCAATCACTCTGTGACAAAGCCACCATCTTGGAAAACAAGATGAATCAAGTTGAGAAAAGAAAGAGGAATCATAACCTCAAGTATCACTCAGGATCATCACAAAAGAAGCGTTCATTCAAAAAGAGCAATGGAGATTCTGGACCACATCAGCATCACCACAACAACAATGGAAGTGATAATAATGGGAATGATACTGACAATGGAGATGACCTTGGACAGAACCAACATGGCAAATCCAGGAAGAAAGATATTAGCCAGTTGCAGTGCTATAATTGTAAGGAACGTGGACACTATGCATCAGACTGTCCTGAGAAGAAAAATAAAAAGGATGTTAGAAACTCCAATGGAAATGATTCCAATGTGGCCTAGAAAGGACATGTGAACCACATCGACATGTATGGAACCATTGAAGAATTAGATGATGTGGATGGCAGGAATTAGTTAACTCAGTTGAGTCAAATAAGGATCCCATGTTTGGATATCAATTATTGAACCCATAGGCAAGTGAACCATCAATGTAACCCTACAAAATTTTCTTTTAAGGGTGGTAGTACCCTAGTTGTCTTCAAGCCAACTTGTAACCTCTAGCCTTCCCAAATCTCGTGACGAGATTTCTTTTAAGGGTGGTAGCCTATAACATTCCAAAAAAATTGCAAATTTTGAAATGTGGAAAAAATTGAACAAAATGAAAAACTAAGTCTTGGAAATTCAGAGGGAACAAAAACTTTTTGACTATTTAATATAACTCCTTCAAAACAAAAGTTAAATAAAACAATTTTGTTTGTGAAGTTGTATGCATGTTCTCAAAACCTTAAAATCATGAAGCATGCATGGTTGCATGCTACAGCAAAGAGAAATAACTTTGTTCTCAAAGTTGAATTGGCCACTTGACAACATGAGACTTTGAGTATATTCCATATTTAAAATATACAAAAGAATTCCTAAGTGAGCTAAAAAGATGAAGGGCAAAATTATAAAACCATAGAAATTAGTTTGATTCTATTTGAAGCTCGAGATAAAATGATATGAAAATTATAAAACAAAGGAAGAAAAATAAATTCAATTTAAGGCAATGACTAAAAACGAAATAAAATTATTCTAAAATGAGTGATTATGATAAAGGATAAAATTATAAAGCTAAGGAAATTGGTTTAAACATTTTTAGAGTCCTAAGTCAAAAGATATGATTTTTATAAGAAAAGGGAATAGAAAGTAATAAAACTAGGCGTACGTACAATGTTTAATTTTTTTTAAAATGAATTATACTTTATTAAAAAAATATTTCAAATATTCTAATTAGGGTAAAACTATCAACTTATATTTTATATAAATTTTCTAAAAAGGTTTGGTACAAATTTTAATCAAATTAAAGAGATAAATTGAAAACTAGAAAATAAAACAGAAAAAGAAAAGACGAAAACATTGAAGGAAAAAAAAGAAACAGCAGCGCAAGCCCATGTGCCCAACTCCCTTGTCCCTCCCTTTTTCTATTCATTTTTTCTTGTTGGGCCGATTCAGCATGCCCATCTAAGCCGACGCGCTAGAGGATCGATCGTCTTCTTCCTATACACTGCACACATACAAGTATAGACCTTTCAGCCATGGAAATCCCTACCTCTTCCCCTCCTTCTCCAAGGTGTTAAAACCCCGAAACGGCTAGACTTAAACACGAAACTTATTAAAAATTTAGTGGGGTATCCGTTCAGGGAAGTAATTTTGCATTTAAGGAAGTAAATACATCAAATCGAACCGGTGCTCCGAGTGTCATACGTCGGCATACGTATCCCGATCTCTCTCTAGACCATATCAAGACGAACCGAAAAGTCCAGTGCGTACCTCTAGTCCTTCTCCTTCACTTTCGTTCCTAAACTTTCTCGAGAGGAGCTCCATAGAACACACACGAACCATGCCAAGATTAGCCTAAAAACAGAGTTCATCGTCAGATCGTGTCACCATCGGTGAGTCCCTTGTCAATTCCTTCTACCAGAAGACTACTCTTGTTGTTGGCTACCTCCAGGACATGATTGTTCATCATATTGTTGTAGTTGGCCGCACCGCCGATGTCGAACGTTGCTCTAGCCGTGGATTTCCGTCATCGTGGGAGAAGAACGAGCTTTAAATCACGTCTAGTAGCACCGTCTCGACGTCCTCTACGCCGTCCGCATCTTCTTCTACTCCGAATACGTCCCTAGCGACGGGAACGACAACGCCAAGCCCGTGCCCGCAAATCCGGCGAACTTCTCCGACGAGCTTTTCTGGTGAGCCATCCTGGGCCATTAGATCTTCATCTAAAGGTTATTATAGATCACTTAAACGAAGGGGTATCCTCCAATTAGAATCTGCCAAGTGTCATATATATTCCTATTTTCGGATTTTTAGACATAAGAACACACAAACTTGCAAAAATCATATCTTTAGTTCTGTATATCTAAATTTAGCAAATAATATGTCTATGGATTCACAAAAACGAGTAGAACACAGTGGAGCCATAATTTGGTATTTTTGAGTCTGTTAAAATCACGTTTTATAGAGAACCATTTGTGGAGTATTTTGAGTATAAAAATTGTTGTATAAATTATTTTTAAGTGAATCCTTTTGCAAATGGTTGTAAATTGAACCCTCTGTACAGTAAGACCAAAATATAATTTTATTCTATTATAAATAAGACCGTGACAATTATTTAGTGAGAATGGTCTTTCCAACTGTTAGAAAATGTTGCTAATTGCTACAATTGTACAAATGGTTGCATTTGTAATCTTGAAAATATAAAATGTTCATAAATCACTTAGTAATGTTCAGAACCTTGTTATAAAAATTTGTACAATAAAAATTGTCATCTTGCATGTTTGCATACTTTGCATGATTTTTGTGTTGCCATTAGTGTTGATCTTGTGTATGTTTTGTCTTGGTTGTTTTGCTTGATAGATTGTGTTGATTGTCAAGTGTGTTATTGCGAAGAGTGTACCAACACCACCAACTAATAAGGCAAGTGACACTATCATCTATGTCCTACTATTTTCACTACACTTAGTGGTATTTTTGTAGTATGCATGATAGGGCTACTATATTTGTATGCTATGTTATGTCCTATTAGGAAATCCATCTTCCTTAGTGAAAACATCATAGTTGTAGTATGCTTAGCCCTGCTATAGACTTGGGGTGGAATATCATATCATGATTATATGAAGTGTTGGAAAAATATATGTTTTATATAATAAAACAAGTACTCAATGAACCACCTGGGTGGAAAGAGAATACTCAAATTTTGGACAAGGTGGCAACAAATGGAACCATGTTTATATGGCTATCTTTTTGTATGTGCACTAGAAGAAAACCACCCAGGGACTTAGAGATTGAAAATGTTTCTCAATGTTTGGCTTCGTATGCGACCACATGCTAAATGGGCTCTAGCTTAGTCAAATACATAGTGGAAGACCCTTGCATTCACATCTTCAGGTTAACTAGAATTGTGTATGGAAATATATCCCTACATTTGTGCCTGGTAGACAAGCTAGCATGGTTTATTGGGAGAACTTCTATGGAAAGACTTTGTCACATTCTCGATCTGTCGGTACTCCATTTGGTGAGTACTTATCCAGCGGCCAATGGTGGCGTCAAGACGAGATTGTGTCATGTGGGTAAAGTGTACAACTTCTGCAGAAGATCAAATTCTAAGTACTTAGCCGTGTCCCCGGTTATGGACAACTCTAAGCAACTAAGGCCTGAAGCTATGGAAGATCTCGACATTCCAATTTCTCAAAGTAAAACTTGATGGTGTCAACAAGGGATTGGAAGCACTTGGATTTTTCCAAGGAGTTCAGAAAGATTTGTCAAAAGATCAAAACTATTTTGAAAAGATAGGATAAAACTATATTGCTTTCTGCAAATGATCCTAAACCCCTACTTAGCCAAATATGCATGTAATGATAGGATCCACTTATTTCTAGATAATAGTGAAACTTGCCAATACAATTCAAATGTATTGACCCTTGTGGCTGCAACTTATTATGTTGCAGGTTTGTTTGATGTTAGTGAAGTGTGTTGATTAGGATTACAAGTCTACAACCAACATGATTGCCTGTGGCACTTTGAACATGAAGGACTCCATGCTATAGTTATTTCTGCTGCATTGTAATGAGATAGCCAAATGAGCTATGTAAGATGTAATGAACTATTTTATTCCTGGTTATAAAGTTGTATTATGACCTTTGTTTCTTGATATTACATCTTAACTGTGGATGCTAGCTATTGATCCAGGGACTAGCATTGTAAACACAGGGATCTCCACCTTATTCAAGGTTGGGACATCTACAGTCGTGTTCAGCCTGGAAGAAGGTTTGCCCTAGGGAATTCGCTCAACCGCAATGACCGTCTTTTTCTCATGCATGCTGAAGAAGCCCAGGAAGCGCCAGATGTCGTGTTGGGTATGTTTTCTGTTAATTTCAGTACTTGCTAGAGTGTTGTTTGATTCTGGTGCATCGCATTCATTTTTCACCGAAGAATTTGCATGCACTAGTAAGATTCAACCAACCAAACTGAAGCATGTTATGATTGTTCAAATCCCCGGTTCAACCACCAAAGCTATGTTGGGCCACGCAGAGATAAAACAAAAACTTTTTTCCTCTAACGTGGTGATCCCAAGATCTAGCTGAGGTAGAAGGCCACGAGGTTTACCACTAGACGCGCGGTTGCGGATTACTGATGAAGCGTCGATTGATGCAAGCATCCTCACGATCCGATCGTCACGGTGCTGATCGCAAAGACCTCTGGCGGTATCCACACGCATAAGGAGGAGCGCCATGTGGCGCTAGGTTCATTCTGGCTGGACTCCGTGGAGCTAGGGTTTCCAACACATGGAATGACCTAACCGAACAACAATTAACCTTTCGGGTTACGGTGCTCCACTATATATAGGAGTGAACGTGGGCTCGCTTGCCGACCCATTCACTAAAGCCCATATAACACTAGTCACCGTGAGTCCAACTCACTAACTTCGTCCTAATCTGGTTTAGGTCCAACCCAACCAGACATGATTCGGATCCAATCCGAACTTGCTCCCGCTCTTAAGTGTGTGACCAGGGCTCATGGCTACTTGGACACGATTGGAGTCCGACTCACAATCGATCGGTAGCGGCTCCTAGCGAGCGTCCGACTCCCAAGTACCAAAGAGTCATGACGACTTGCCTTTCCAATGCGACTTACGTCCGAGTCCCTTTACCTCACGATATACCTTGTCGACTATAGGCGAATATATGTCATCCCTTAAATAGTCCGACTCTCTCGATCCGAGATAAGTGATTCACCCGACTAACTCTTAGTCGATCGCCTCGGTTAACACTTAACCGAGTCGTGCATGGCCATGCTTTCGAATCATATCTCACGAGAGGGCCCAGAATATCTCTCGAGTGGAGGGCAAAATCCCATCTTGGTTATTCACATCACGCAGCTTGATTCTCACGACCAACCCCGCCTTTATAACCGCCGATTCTGGATCAGCTTGATGTAACCTAAGTCGGTGATCCTCAACTCGACTATGCAACAACCTCAGGTCTAAGGATTACATTGATTGAGATATACAAATGACAGCTTAGTTCGTTGTACCTCAATATGGGTCAATCCGACTCGCTAAACTCTTTAGCCTAGTCTGTGTAAGTTGGAATAGCATCTCCATGCCCATGACAAGTGGAACCGAGTCATCAAGCCAACTTTCACATTGGTCTAAGTTGTGTGTCCAGCACAACCTCAATGACCAAGGATATTTAGTACAAACAACATGAATGCATAGTTCAACAACTGAATCACATATTCAATGATACACATCAGATGTTTATACAAGGACTACTTAATAACTTTATGAATACAATGGGAAATCTCATCATACATGATTGCCTCTAGGGCATATTCCCAACAGTCTCCCACTTGCACTAGAGTCAATCTTTCGACATCATATGTCTAAGCATCTAATGCCCATGGCTCTCAGGTGCGCCTCATGCTTCGGCTGGGGTAACGGCTTTGTCAACGGATCCGCAATATTTGCATCCGTGTGTACCTTGCATAACTTGATATCACCCTGATCCACGAACTGGCGAATTAGGTGGTACCGCATGAGTATGTGCTTGTTCTTCTGGTGTTGTCTAGGTTCCTTGGCTTGTCCAATAGCACCATTGTTGTCACAATACACGTCCAACGGATTGGACGAGCCCTGAACCACACCAATATCCATGAGGAAATTCCTCATCCAAACAGCTTCCTTGCTTGCCTCGAGGCGCAATATACTCAACCTCTGTTGTAGAAGCATACGCCTCTTGCTTGGAACTTTTCCAGCTCACAAGACCTCCGTTTATAATAAACACATATCCGGATTGCGGCGAGAATCATCGAGTCGGTGAGATAACTCTCATCCGTGTAACCCTTTACACTGAGTTCATCTTCACCACCATAAACCAAGAACATATCCTTAGTCCTTCTCAAGTACTTTAGGATATTTTTAGCCATTGTCTAGTGGATCTCTCCAGGATCAGCCTGGTATCTTCTCACAACACTTAGAGCATAGGAAACATCGCCTAGTACAAATCATGGCGTATATGATGGATCCAAGCTACGAAGCATATGGAATCGCACTCATCCGACTTCGCTCATCGGTTGTCAAAGGACACCGAGTCTTGCTAAGTTTTACACCATGGGACATCGGTAAGAACCCTTCTTAGACGATTCCATGTTGAACTTCTTCAACACTTTGTCCAAATAAGTACTTTGACTCAATCCAATGAGCCTCCTTGATCTATCTCTATAGATCCGATTCGAGGATGTATGTTGCCTCACCCAAGTCTTTCATTGAGAAACTCCTTTCCAATGATTCCTGGGTTTCTTGCAACATCTGGACATCATTTCCAATCAGTAATATGTCATCCACATATAAGATTAGAAAATTTACTTTGTTCCCACTAAACTTCTTGTACAAACAAGAATCATGATCACTCTTGATGAAGCCAAACGATTTGACTACCTCATCAAAGCGAATATTCCAACTCCGAGATGCTTGCTTCAACCCATAAATGGATTTCTGATGTTTGCATACCTTGTCAGCATTAGCCGGATCGACAAAACCCTCGGGCTGTATCATATACATGTCCTCGGTTAAATTTCCGTTAAGGAAAGCCGTTTTGACATCCATCTGCCATATCTCATAGTTGAAATAGGCTGCTATAGCTAACATGATCCGAACTGATTTAAGCATCGCTACGGGCGAGAAAGTCTCATCGTAATCAACTCCTTGAACTTGTCGGAACCCCTTCGCGACAAGGCGTGCTTTATAGATTGAAACATTTCCATCCATATCAGTTTTCTTCTTAAAGACCCATTTGCACTCGACGGGTCTTGCACCGTCTGGCAGATCAACCAAGTTCCAAACTTGATTTTCATCCATGGACTTTATCTCGGATCTCATGGCTCCAAGCCATGACTCGGAATCAGATCCTACCATCGCTTCCGAACAATTTGCCGGCTCATCACTGTCTAACAGTAACACATCACGAACACTTCGTAATCTGGCCGATCTTCGTAGTGTGTGTGGCCGGCTCACCGCCACGACCGGCTCAACCTCCAAGGTTTTTGCCGACTCACTACTAGCCGGTTCCTCTCGAATTTCTTCGAGTTGCACCGTGCTCCCACTTACTCCCCGACTGAGAAACGCTTTCTCAAGGAAGACACCGTTCCGAGCGACAAACACTTTGCCCTCTTCTCGGTTGTAGAAGTAGTAACCCAAGGTTTCCCTCGGATACCCCACGAAAATACATTTATCCGACTTGGTCGTAAGCTTGTCCGACTGAAGTCGCTTGACAAAAGCTTCACAACCCCAAATCTTAAGAAAAGACAAACTCAGCTTTTTGCATGTCCACATCTCATGCGGTGTCTTCTCTACCGATTTTGATGGTACTTTGTTTAGTGTGAACTCCGCTATTTCTAGACAATAACCCCAAAATGATAAAGGCAGATCTGTCCGACTCATCATTGATCGTACCATGTCCAACAAGGTCCGATTCCGCCTTTCCGAAACACCATTCCTTTGTGGCGTTCCTGGCGGAGTAAGTTGAGGAACTATTCCACAACTTTTCAGATGGTCATCAAACTCATGGCTCATGTACTCGCCTCCTTGGTTCGACCGAAGAAACTTTATTTTCTTGCCGAGTTGATTCTCATTTCATTCGAATTCTTTGAATTTTCAAAGGCTTCCGACTTATGTTTCATCAAGTAGATATATCCATACCTACTCAAATCATCGTGAAGGTAATGAAGTACTCATAACCACCCTCGTCATCATGCTCATTGGTCCATATACATCACTATGTACTAGTCCCAACAAGTGGACGCCTTTCGCAACTCTTTGCAAAAGGTGTCTTGGTCATTTTGCCGAGTAGGCAAGATTCAGATGTCTCGAACGACTCCAAGTCGAACGGGTTAGGAGTCCATCATCATGGAGCTTCTTCATGCGTTTCCAACTTATATGACCAAGCCGATTGCCAAAAGTAAGTCATATTCAGATCATTTGGTTTCAACCTTTTAACATTTATGTTATAAACCGACTCACCATCAAGATTCAAAATAAATAACCCGTCCTAGACGGGTGCAAAGTCGAAATATATCATTCAAATACAAAGAACAACCATTATTATTGATATTCGACTCATAGCCTTGCCTCATCAAACATGAAGCATAAATAATGTTTCGACTGAGCACTGGAACATAATAACAATTATTTAGTTCCATAATGAATCCGGAAGGTAAAGGAAGTTGCATCGTGCCAACTTCCAACGCACCAACTCTTGCTTTGTTGTCGACTCGAATATCAACTCGCCTCTTGCTACGCTCCTAGTTCTTACCGGTCCACGCAACGAGTTGCAGATGTGAATAACTGATCCGTATCATATACCCAAGAACTATTAGGTGCATCGACAAGATATATGTCTATAACATTGCAAACAAGTGTACCAGTCGGAAGTCAACCTCCACTCTTGGCTTTGTCGGCCAAGTACTTGTCAGTTCCTCTTCCAAGGGCCATCCGCCTTGGGTAGAAGCAAGTGGATCCGGTGAAGGAGATGGCTTAGTCCCTGAGGAAGCGCTTGGGACCGGGTCCTGAGCCTGCTTTCCTCGACTTAGCCTTATTCTTAGTCCAAGAACTCTTCTTGAACTTAGCCTTATTCTGCACCATCAACACTTGACTGGCGCCCTTCTTGAGATCCGCCTCTGCTTGAGCATCCCATGCAATTCAGTGAGCTTCTTATCCATACCATGCATGTGGTAGTTCGAAATGAACTGCCCATATGCACTAGGAAGAGAGTTCAAAATTATATCCGTAGCGAACTCTTCGCTTATGGGTAGCCAAGCCTCTCCAGAGACTGCACGTAACCAACCATTTTGATCACATGCGGACTCGTGGATCACCATCCTTAAGCTTGCAACTCAAAGAGCTGAGAGACTTGATACCTCTCGCCCTTTGAGCTGGAACATACTTTTGAGGCTTTCGATCATATCGTAGGCCTCAACATGCTCGAATGCTTTTGCAAGTCCGGTTCCATGTGAGCAAGCATAAGATGCTAATATCCGTGGACTCATATTTAGCCCTTTGACGGTAGGCATTGGTGGGCTCGACGATCGCATTCTCATTCGCTCATCCGAAGTGGGTTGTCTAGGACATGGTCCTTCTTTTCTTGTTTGAGAACAATTCTTAGATTTCGATACCGCTTGGTAAAATTAGTGTCGTCAGTTTATCTTTCTCAAGAATGGTTCTCAACGCAAAACCGGATATCCGAGAGTGATCGCTACTTGGTGCCATGATCTACAATGAAAATATGCAAAAAACACTTAAGACATGTATTCATAAAAGAGCAAGAATATTAAACATTTTAATATTTTATGCTCCCACTAGAACCAACACCCTCCGATGGTTACTTAGTGATTCGGGATCCTAAATAAGCAAGTCGGCTAGTGAGCTTTAGCATCACCGCTAGCCGCCAAGTGATCTAGGTAGACAACTCCTTGTCAATCGCATCTCATGCGACTCTGTTGGACGGGTTGCATCACATGCCCGGCTCCCATTCAATTTCCCGAGTCCCACAACCGTTGTGATAGACCCGTCTAGCTTACCAAGTGTTTCTGCAAGAAGAGTCGACTCGAACCCACCTAGTCGGAAAGAATTGGCAGCACCTCAATTTTATGAGCCCACTACCAAAATGTCCGACTTGTGATGGTGCAAACATCAAGGGAAAACCGACTAGACCTTCTTTGAGGGATTAAATTTTACCGACTATCTAATAGAGGTAAAACTGAGACATAACAATAACACAAAATAAAGCAATTATAATGTGAAATGGTATGGCTCTCTTCATGGCGATCTCCATCTCCACAAAGCCTGTAATCCGACTCGTGCCAACTCTTGTCACTTGTCGTCTTACTCAATGTCGCCAACATGTACAACGCCTTGCATGCCTTCCGGGTTCTCAAACAGCTACACTAGCTTAGTAAAGTAAATTACATAGAGAATCCGACACGCAGGTCGTTATACAATAAAATGACAGCACCTAGGCTCTAGCCGGCTGACATAAACCGTGATTCGCAGATCACGTATGGATTACACACATACATCACATGCACATGAACCATACCATTCACAACTTCCCGCAAAAACAAGTTATGCATAGATACAATATCTACCGGCGTTGTGAAACTCGCAACGATATCTAAGGCGCTACGACAGGGCGAAGCTGGCGGTTCCGACCATCGTTCCGATTCGATCAAACTCTTTGATCTTCGATCACCGCTTCTGGATTTACGTGTCACAACCTACCCCGATGGCGGAAGCCGACCGGTAGGGGTATGTCGTTCCACGACCTCGGCGAGATGATCACGAAATCAGATCTACCATTCCCCAGTACGATTGATCCAATCAACCTCGTACAAAACCGATCTATCTCATAGATCAACCACCAAACAACACATAGATCTCATCTACAGCCTACCGCATATCACATATGCGAGATCTCGAGCCTAAAACCAGAAGCTATCGCTCTGATACCACTGTTGGGCCACGCAGAGATAAAACAAAACTTTTTCCTCTAACATGGTGATCCCAAGATCTAGCCGAGGTAGAAGGCCACGAGGTTTACCACTAGACGCGCAGTTGCGGATTACTGATGAAGCGCGTCAGTTGATGCAGTGCAGTCCTCGCGATCCGATCATCCCGGTGCTGATCGCACGACACCTCTCGCTGGTATCCACACGCATAAGGAGGGCGGCGAATCGCTAGGTTCGTTACGGCCGGACTGCGTGGAGCTAGGGTTTCAACACATGGAATGACCTAACAACAACGATTAACCTTTACGGGTTACGGTGCTCCACTATATATAGGAGTGAACGTGGGCTCGCTTGCGACCCATTCACTAAAGCCCATATAACACTAGTCACCGTGAGTCCAACTCACTAACTCGATCCTAATCGGTTTAGGTCCAACCCAACCAGATTACAGATTCGGATCCAATCCGAACTTGCTCCCGCTCTTAAGTGTGTGACCCCACAGGATCATGGCTACTTGGACACGATTGGAGTCCGACTCACAATCGATCAGTCGGTAGAGGCTCCTAGCGTAACGCGTCTTGACTCCCAAGTACCAAAGAGTCATGACGACTTGCCTTCCCAATGCGACTTACGTCTGAGTCCCTTTTACCTCACGATATACCTTGTCAGACTATAGGCGAATATATGTCATCCCTTAAATAGTCCGACTCTCTTCTCGATCCGAGATAAGTGATTCACCCGACTAACTCTTAGTCGATCTCGCTTAACACTTAACCGAGTCGTGCATGGCCATGCTTTCGAATCATATCTCACGAGAGGGCCCAGAGAATATCTCCGAGTGGAGGGCAAAATCCCATCTTGGTTATTCACATCACAGCTTTGATTCTCGATCGACCCGAACCCTGCCTTTATAAGCGCCCGTTATGGATCGGTGTTTGATGTAACCTAAGTCGGTGATCCTCAACTCGGACTATGCAACAACCTCAGGTCTAAGGATTACATTGATTGAGATATACAAATGACAGCTTAGTTCGTTGTACCTCAATATGGGTCAATCCGACTCGCTAAACTCTTTAGCCTAGTCTGTGTAAGTTGGAATAGCATCTCCATGCCCATGACAAGTGGAACCGAGTCATCAAGCCAACTTTCACATTGGTCTAAGTTGTGTGTCCAGCACAACCTCAATGACCAAGGATATTTAGTACAAACAACATGAATGCATAGTTCCACAACTGAATCACATATTCAATGATACCCATCAGATGTTTATACAAGGACTACTTAATAACTTTATGAATACAATGGGAAATCTCATCATACATGATTGCCTCTAGGGCATATTCCCAACAAGCTAGGAAAATATCCAAAGTTGTCCCTATCCGAATCCATGGCATAGATTTTTATGCTAATCCGATAGTACTCAGGGCTAAAGGTTTGGAAGTAGTACTAGGAATGGATTGGATGTCCAAACATAAAGGATTAATTGACTGTGCCAAGAAATCCATAACCATGACCAGTACAACCGGAATATCAGTCGAGCATGTATCTGAAACCTTACCTCGTCAATTCAAGTGCAACAAGAGTATAGCCCAACCTACCATTGACCAAGTCCGGATAATCTGTGAATACCCCGATGTATTTCCAGATGTTTTGCCCGGTATGCCCCCAGATCGGGATATCGAGTTTATCATCGAACTAATCCCTGGAACAGGACCCATAGCCTAGAGACCATATAGTCTGAACCTGTCTGAACTAGCAGAACTGAAGAAACAACTGGATGCCATGTTGGAAATTGGATTGATTCAACCAAGTGTGTCACCATGGAGATCACCTGTCTTGTTTGTGGACAAGAATGATGGAGGTAACCGTCTGTGTATGTATTATCGAAAGTTGAATGATGACACTATCAAGAACAAGTACCCGTTGCCCAAGATACAAGATTTGTTTCATCAGTTGACCGGTGCCAAGGAGTTTTCTAAGATTGATCTTAGAACTGGCTATCATCAACTCGAGATTCGCGCAAAGGATATTCCAAAGACTACCTTTACCACCAGATATGGATTATACGAGTATATTTTCATGTCTTTTGGATTAACCAATGCCCTCGCTTATTTCATGAATCTCATGAATAAGATTTTTATGGACTTCCTGGACAAGTTTGTCGTTGTTTTCATCGATGACATTCTGATTTATTCCAAATCAGAAGAAGAACATGAGCTACACTTAAGGACCATTCTTGGAACCCTTAGAGAGCATCAGTTGTATGCCAAGTTTAGCAAATGTGAATTCTGGTTACAGGAGGTAGGATTCCTCGTCCACATTGTATCAGCCGGAGGAATTGCCGTTGACCCTGCAAAGGTGAAAGATGTCGAAGATTGGCAAGCCCCAACCACTCAAACCCAAGTTCGTGCATTTCTCGGATTGGTGGGATACTACCGCAAGTTCGTAGAAGGATTCTCGAGTATCGCCAGACCCATGACCCAATTGCTGAAGAAGGACAAGAAGTTTGAATGGATGGACAAATGTGAAGCGAGTTTTGAAGAACTCAAGAGAACATTGATTTCAGCCCCAATCTTAATCATGTCGGATATCACAAAGCCCTTTGACGTGTATTGTGATGCATCCAAGATCGGTCTCGGATGTGTGATAATGCAAGAAGGCAAGATTATATCTTATCTATCTCGACAACTGAAACAACATGAGCAGAACTATCCAACCCATGACCTCGAGCTCGCAGCCGTAGTTCTAGCCCTGAAGACATGGAGGCACTACCTGATGGGAAACCGTTGTGAGATCTATTCGGATCACAAGATCCTAAAGTATATATTAACTCAGAAGGAGTTGAATATGAGGCAGAGAAGATGGATTGAGCTAATAAAAGATTATGACCTGGACATTCACTATCACCCTGGTAAAGCCAATGTGGTAGTAGATGCCCTTAGCAGATTGTTGTGCCGCTTGAACTCCATGATTTTGAAGGAGCAACAAAGTCTGCACAAAGAGATGGAAGATTTCCGAATGGAATTAGTGAGTGAAGGATTTTTGTCTAGCATAGAACTTCAACCCACTTTGATCAGTCAGATCAAGGAGGCGCAGAAAGGAAATGCTAGTATCGATGGAATCAAGCGACGTATCGGTACATGCAAAGTACCCGGATTCACCGAAGACGAAGAAGGAGTTCTATGGTACAAAGGACGCCTTTGTGTACCAACAGATTCTGAGTTGAAAGAAGTGATTCTGAAGGAAGCTCATGATACTCTTTATTCTATCCACCCCGAGGAACGAAGATGTATCAAGATTTGAAAGAACAATTTTGGTGGCATAAGATGAAGAGAGAAATCGGAAGCTATATCGCCAAATGTGATATATGTCAGCGAGTCAAGGCGGGACATCAAAGACCCGCTAGATTGTTGCAACCATTGCAGATTCCGTAATGGAAATGGGATTCCGTTGGAATGGACTTTATCACCGGATTACCTACTTGTAGTAGGGGAAATGACTCTATCTGGGTCATAGTTGACCGATTATCCAAAGTCGCCCATTTATTTCCAGTCAAGACCACATATCAGAGTTCGAAGCTAGCGGAGTTATACATCGCTAGAATCGTCAGTTTGCATGGAGTCCCCAAGAACATCGTATCGGATCCAGGAACTCGGTTTACCTCGAGATTCTAGAAGAAAGTCCAAGAAGGTTTAGGAACTCGACTAGATTTTTGCACAACTTATCACCCTCGGACCGACAGACAAACGGAGCGAGTAAATCAAATACTCGAAGACATGTTGTGAGCCTATGTGTTAGAGTATGGATCTAAATGGGAAGACTGTCTCCCATTCGCAGAATTTTCATACAACAACAGTTATCAAGCTAGCTTGCAAATGGCCACATTTGAATTCATGTATGGAAGGAAGTGCCGCACCCCTTTGAACTGGTTGGAAGTAGGAGAGAGTCAGATTTTCGGACCCGGCATCCTATGAGAAGCAGAAGAGAAGGTTCACAAGATTCGTGAGCACCTCAAGACAGCCCAGTCAAGATAGAAGAGTTACACCGACAAGAAACGTCGAGACCTCACATTCAACATAGGAGATTTTGTGTATCTGAAGGTGACGCCATTAGAAGGAATGCAACGTTTCCAGCTCAAGGGAAAGTTATCCCCTAGATATATCGGCCCCTTCAAGATTCTGAACCGCCGAGGAGAAGTGTCGTATCAATTGGAACTACCCGAAGAGATGTCAGTCGTGCACAATGTGTTCCATATATCATTACTTCGCAAGTGCCTCGAAGTTCCGGAGAAAACGGAAGTGTTCAAGAATATTGATCACCGGACCATAGAAATCAACTATGACCTAACCTATCCGGAAGTACCCATCTGTATTTTGGAAGAAGCTTTCAGAACTACCAGAACCCGAAGCATCAAGTTTCTCAAGATTCAGTGGAGCAACCACACAGAATAATAAGCTACTTGGGAGGGCAAAGATCACATCAGGACGGAGTTTCCCGATCTCTTCAAATCCTAGGTAATATTTTTCGTCCTTTTTCAAACCTCGGGATGAGATTTTTTTTAAGGGGGGAAGGTTTGTAACATCCCAAAAATATTAAACTTGGATCCTCAAACTATAATCATCAAAATTAGGGTTAACAAAAACTTTCCCAACTAAAAATATGAAAGTATTCATATGTGTGTGTATTCAAAAATTGGATTCTTTTGAATTGCCATGGTTCTGTGTTTCTTTGCTTGTAAAATGATTCTTAGGTGAAATAAACATCATTTAAACAATCCCCAAACTTTTCCCAAAGACAAACAACTCAAAATGAATAAATTAAGTGAATGGTCACTTCGTCCAAATTAACTCCCATGCCTACTTTGGCTATCTCTAATTTTCAAAACTCAACAGAAACATGTATGGATCTTTGCACCCCTTGATAGTACTCATAATAAGGTACCAAGGCCCACTTTGTGATCATCCAAAAACATTCAAATGCTCAATTTAAATGACAGTTTAAAATTGAATCTATCTCATATGGGAAGATCCCACTATTTCAAAAACCACTCAAACAAGCTCAATTTTCAAAACCCAAGCACCCATAGAATCCTCAACACATGCCTAGAACACCCACCAAAAATCTTTTCAAAATTCAAAACTCAAGTTCTTGCTGCCATTTCATCAAACAGGTTGTAGATTCAAATCAACCAAATCACAAACACTATTTTGAGCAGTGTTTTGGCCAACCTTGTCCCCTCTCTAGCTCACAGCAAACATCTATTAGATCATCTATCTTAGTTATTAACCTCTAGCATCACTGTGAACTTGCCATTGCCATCAAGGGTGAGCAGGCCGAGCCTCACCATGTCACCCTAGTGTGTATAGCAAGCTAGGAGAAGAACTGGTCGTGCCAACCTTGTCAGGGAGGTGCCCATGCCTCACCGCCCCCTCTCGACCAGCCCTAGCCCAAAGACAGAGACCAGAACCAACAGGAACGCCGCGCCCGCGCCACTGTCGACCATGTCGACGCGCACCCTAGTGCACGCGCCGTTCCCACGCAACCCGGCCACCTCGAGCCCTTGCCGCCCGCCAGCATGCACCCCACCGTCCCAGGAGACCACCAGACATGTTCGTTTCATCGCCCGTACCCCGTAGCCACCGCTCGCCACAGAGTTCGCTGCCTCTGCCTCGTAGAGCACACCGCATGTTCCCGACCAATTTCCACCGCCCTTAAGCTCGCATTCAAGCTCTAGAGCATCGCCAAGAGACCACCCGTTGATCGCCAATCGCATCCATGCCTCTAGCCGCCCATAGCCGTGTCGCCGCCGTTGCCTGCCCATCCCTCTCGGTCTCGCCGTCGAGCCTATAAAAGGAGGCAACCCCCGCTCGATTTCTTCACACCATCTCACTCCCCACCTCTCACTGATACTTCCCACTTCTTTCCGGAGCAAGGCGAGCAACGCATCACCGGAATTTCATCGGAGCCCGCCGCTGCTGGAGAAGAAGGGAGCCATCGATTGGAGCCGCCCCAAGAGGAGCTGCCAGTGCCAGGAGAATCGTCGTCGTCGACTTCGTCGTTTGCCCCCATCGCCTGCCCTCGCCTGAGCCCCGGTGAGCCTCCCACAACCCCCACTGAGCCGCTAGGGTTCGAGATCGTCGGTGACATGTTCATCGTCGATGACGACCCTCAGCCGTTGATCGCCCTTCTAATCCAACGCACCACATCGCCCCATACCGCTTCGCGTGTTATCAGCCACTGACGGGTGGAACCCCTGTCATCTGAGCTTCGCGTTGCGGAGTGACACTGGGACGGGCCATTAACCTTTCCCGCGCAGCCCAACCATTTGAATTTAGATTTTTCTATTTTAATTCAAACTCAATTATGTACCTAGTTTCAAAAATCAATCCAGCTCGATTTATTGAACCAAATTTCATGAAACCAATTTTGTTAGAAAGGTACTGAAATGCATAATCCAAGCCCGTTGGATTCAAATCATTTGGATCTGTAGATCAACCTTGGTAAAAATAACAAGTCGGAAGCTTTTCTACATTCAAACATTTTTTAAATTTCAACCATAATAGCTTTTGAGTTGATTCCAATTCTCAAAAATCACATTTGATCATACCTTTCAATATATATAAAAACATATGGGTTTACTTACAGAAATAATGTTCAAGTAATAAAAGAATGCCACATAGGCATTTCTAGTCACTTTAATTATTTAAAATAAAATGGTTAAACCTTATTAAATTGTGACACCACTTTAAATCGTATTCCCATGTACTGAAATATGTGGTGATGACATGTGTCAACATGATCCCATGTTTGAGTTGGAGAATATTAAATCTTAAATAGTTTTTCAATGAGTAGAAATTACTTTTCTAAAAATAAAATAAATAAGACAAATGCTTTAATCTTGTAATATAGGTGATGATGCTAGATCATCTATAGTGCACCTTTGTGTGATGATTGAAAATAGTTAAGTATTGTTTGGTGATTGTGTACCTCGTACTTATTTATAGACGCTAGTACCGACCAAGGATACGAGGAGGAAGGAGGATACTACGAAGAAGAAGCCGAGGATAACTTTAACCACTTCTCTGCACAAGGCAAGACAATACTTGCAAGATATTAACTTAGCAAGCCTTACTAATCAAGTTGACCTATGCAAGCTAATACTTGCTTGTTACCATGCCAACTAGATGCCTTAAGCATATGTGATCATACCCACTTGATAACCCAATCCTAGTTTTACTTGCAAGCTTTATACTTTATTTTTATCAAAGCTTTCTTTTAGAGTTTACTTAAGTGACTTTTATATTCTAGGAAGATAATTGAAGGTAGCATAAAGAGCATTAAATTTGGCCTAAGTTAGATAATCTTGATGTCATCCTAAGGCATGAGATTGAACTTAGTTAAACTCCACTTGTTTAACACCCTTCATTAGTACTTACCACACTTGTAGATGCTAGTGCTAAGCATAAAACTTGATCAACTTTAGATGGGAATACATGGTGAAAATGGTTATGAAAACCTTAGAATGATGAATCATTCTACTGAGATGTTTTGACATGTGTTTCCGAACACCAGATGATTTTGATGATGAAAATGTTGAGGCATGAGCCTTACCCCTTTATAAAACTGATGGTTGTCTGGATGCGATACCATTCCAATTTTACCGTACAACCACAATACCCGAAAATTGGGTAGGGCTTGACTGGAAACTTATATACCTTAGTATGGGTTCCCTCACGGCCAAGGTCTGAGCTGAGGCTACCTTGTGAAGATTGTCCACCTGTGCGGTACCCAAGATGATAGTTGGTCATGATTGGGAGGCCAAACTCAAAGGAGAGGTGCCTATACTAGGGCGTGTAATTGAAAGGTTAGGATTGATTATCCGCATACTGAGTATGGTGAATTCAGGATTTGTTCCTCACGGATGTATGGAATGTTGTGGTGAAAGTGTACAATCTCTGCAGAGTGTCAAACTATTCGAATAGCCGCGTCCGCGATTATGGACAATTGGAGTGGCCATACTGTTCCCTCGTCAGATGTTTTCAAAATTACTTGTGAAATGAATTGAGATTTTTACTTGACTACAACAGAGTTATGATATGAAATTCGATTTCCCACTTAGGTGTTATAAAATTTCAACTAGTTTTCTTGCTTCTGAACTTAGTAGAGGTAAATCTGGCTTTTTGCAAAACAACTTTAGAGCTTAGTGTCCTACTACAAAAAAACCTTCACTTGTTAGTATTAGTTTGCGAGTACTTAAAGAGTACTCATGGCTTTGTCCTGCTATTCCGTGGCGGACTATGAAGAGGAGTACCAGGATGATGGACCCCAGGAAGGTTACGACAACTAGGATCATCTCCCATCATCAGCATTGCCTGTGACCCCGAAGATGGAGCTTCGCCTACGCTACCTTTATTATTACGTTATTCCGCTGCTTGAGTTGTATTAAGAACTGGATCATGAGATACTTATTTGTGTAAGACCTTATGTATGGTTTGTAATGGATGATGTACTGTAGTATCCAAATCTGTTATGTCTCGCAAAAATGGTAATCCTAGGATTGCGATGTATGGCATAACTGGCATCTGGGATTAAAAATCTGGGTGTTGACAAGTTGGCGGCGCGCAGGCCCATCTTGTAGGCCGCAGACTCCGGTGTGGTGGGCCGGAGACTCTGGTCTGGGCCGGAGACTCCGGTCTGGGTCGGAGACTCCGGTCTGTCTCCGGTGTCGTCTCCGGAGTAGCGTACTGACTGTCCTCGGGCGGTTGCTGGGGTCGGTCCGGAGGTCTGTCCGGAGAGTCCAGTGTAGCAGGACCGGAGACTCCGGTGTAGGCCAGAGACTCTGGTGGTTCAGTAGTGGCTTCTTCCGTCTCCTCTTCCAAGCCTCCGTCTTGTCGGGCTTGATGTTCCGGGCTTCCTCCCTTGCCTCCGTACTTGTCGGTGTGAACCTATCATGCATATGTGACGGAGTATGAAGTAGCATACCATTCAATAGGGTAGGAAGTGGGCTCGCATAGAGGAACGGATTCACCTTTGGAGTCCATGACGACTTGGCGTAAGTTGGAGACCATGATGTGGTAACGACCATAGGTCAAGCTACATCACTATGGATGTCACCGGTGTGAAATAAAGAGGGAACTTGTAAGTCCATGGAGTTTGTATCCTGTGTTAGAGAAACGCCTAGGCCGCTATCCTAAGCCATGCCTAATCATGGTGGAAACTTGCAGCATCACCATAGTGACATCTATGAAGCATTCTTCTTATAAAAAAGACACATTGAGAAAAAGAGGAAAGAGAGAAAAAAGCACCATATTCCCATGGTAAATAAGAAGATTGCTGAGATGCTCATTGTCTGCTTGCCTTGTCATTTTGGTTATGGGAAAGCTCATGTAACATGTGCAAGGGGTACCCCGTTGGCGGTTCTCAATGATATGCAAATACTTACAATGACAAGAACTTATAGGTGACTAAAGTTGAGTAGCATGAGGTGTGGCCCTCGTATTCAAGGGACTTGAGATTGCCAGCTTATGCTTTGTCAAGAATATACTCCATATTTGTTCACTTTAACCTTAATCACTTTAAGATGTTTATGATAGGGGCAATGAGGGCTGAAAGCTAACAAGTACCATAATTTTTGGAAGCTCTTTTTGAAACTTGAAATCCCTGCTTCCTTTATAAAAGGCCTTTCTTCCACCATTATTTGATTCTCCACCTTCTACCTTTAGGCACCATTAAGAGAGAATAGTTGTCATTCTGTGTGCAGTGTTCCAAAGCTTATTGATTGATGCATATTGTGATATTACTTGTTCTTGTGCTATTTGTTTCTAGTCACCCTTGTGAACTTTGAAGGTGTCCTATGCATCTATATTGCTACTCTATGAGGGACAAGCTGATTGCCACTATGCTATGTTTTCTGTATGTGAAACAAACAAACGTTTTTCAATGCATGTTATTCATGATCTTTGTTTGTATCCTTTCATGTTGCATGCATAGTTACTATTTCCTATTGTTAGAACTCCATCTTTCATGCACATGTTTAGAGTTCTTTGATCACAGCTTTCAATGCTTGCAAGTGGTTTGATCTTTATTGTGAGGGCACATGTCACCTAAAACATTATTCTTTTAATCACTTACTGTAACTACCTCGGTGAACTACGCTCCTAGATACAAGCCTGGATGAGTGGTAGTGGTGGAAATAGTACGGTGGGGCCCCAAAAGACACTCACTGGTAGTCCTTTCAGACGTCCCAACCACTACCCTCTCAACGGGACCTGTACGGGCGGCGTAGTCGGCAGGCGAAGGGATCAACTACGTACACAAGTGGGTATGTACGCAAGCCACCATACAAGAGTACATCAGAGCCATACCATCTAGAAAGAAAGGAAATATAGCAACACCATACGGCAAGATTCAAATGACCTAAATAGATCTATATTTTAGGATACTTCCTCATACAACACACATCAGAGTATCATGCGGAAGCGGCAAACAAAATCCGAGTACGGATAAGAAGCAAATCGGCATAAGATGCCATAGAAATAAGCACATCCCAACTACAGGTCTCGCGGATCCCCGTTCCCGGAATCTCTACACCGAACGATCGTTGCCCACATCTTCGGCCTCTTCCACCCAGTATCCGTCCTGAGAAGATACCTGTTCATCTGAATCAAGAATTTATCGTGTGAGACCCTAAGGGTACTCAGCAAGTCTTAATGCCTCTAAAGGGGACACAACCTGGGGTGACGCAATTGCAGCGAAAGATAAACCCTAGCAGTCCTACAGAGAAACGCTAACCATCCGCCTAACCAATGATAGACGGATGTCCGTGAATTAAGTACAACAGTTATAATGGTAATCTCATCCGATCCATCCTCCTCCCTGCTTACCAACAAGGAAGCGGACGAACAAACCCCCATCCGTTGGCAATTTTATTAACCATTCCATGAGTATTGCACTATTTACTAGTCAAGTTACTTAGTCAAATTAAAGCGGTACTTTAGTTATGCTTGTCTATGATCAAGAAACTGTGCTCCAAGTCGTCCATATCCATGACACGGCTTTCGAGAAAGTTTTACCGGCGGGTGCACCAATAGCAACACACGCTCGATCGACCTCGGAAAAACCAAATCAAAACCCACGAGGCTTTCACGGTGAACAATCACAGATTCAGAAATATTTGAGGGCCACCCTTAAGTAGATCCATAGCGGAGATAGCTGACTCAGACGGGCTCAAGGTTTGTCGCTGGTAAGCATCGGGAACCCGAAAGTGTGGCTGGGCTTGTCGATACGCGAAAACACTCGCTTACCTAAGCGATGCAGTGTGCTCCTCGCACAATTTAAATACTGAAAGTAGCATGGCATAAGTACAGATCGTAAATAAAACCTCAAACTAGTTTGTGGCCCCAAGAAATAAACGGAATCAAGCTCTAGCTCGGGGGTCCCATATACCTCCGGATGTGGATAGCGATAAATCAAGGAACAGAATCAAGTACTCGGGGTCTTACGGACACAAGTGAGCGGGAAAAACCAAATAGCAGATGTTGCTCACGGTGCCACTTTCTTTAGTTATCCCACTACTACTCGAGTTAAGTTGTTTAGGTACCTCATTATTCAACAGACTCTCACATACCCTACATCTTTGTTCTCGACTGCATGGCTCAAACAACTCCTATAGTAGTGGCTCATGGGATGGAGGAACAAGCTTGGTGGGGTTTAAAAGTAAAGGCTATGCATACTTGGGATTCAATTTAATGCAATCGCGACTCAATGATGCAAGAATAAGATAGAGGCAATAGGTACTGTATGTATGCAAGCATGTGGAAGTGCTTGCTGTTAACTCGATTGAAGCGAGGGCGGATCTGGTAGTGCTCTGGTTCTCTTGATACAACCCCGCCGGTGTCTATCAGAAGAACCAAACAAATAAGGCCAACATGAATAAATTGCACAAGCATATGAATTAAATGCGTCAAGCAAACAATCATGCCATGGTGAATGATGCACAAGTTGCAAGTCAATAATGTGACATGGCATGGGTGAGGTGTGGAATACAAGAAATAACATTTTTATTGGGTTTTAGTCACATTTTATTGTCAAATTAGTTGCTGTATATTATATATTTACATGATGCATGCTTCAATTCAAGTCATGGATAGCATAACAGAAAGGTCTCGTCGAGTGATCATTTTAGACATATCATTTGTTGAATTCGAGTTTTAAATCAAAAGTTATTAAATTAATAAATTCTAGTGGCAATTGGTGTAATTTAAATACACTTGGAATTTAAATGTGCAAAAGACAAATTGAAGGTCATATTTGGAATCCTCTCATTTTCTGATATCCAAACATATATTACTTGTCAAATTTGGATTTATATTTTGAAATTATTTGAAAATGATTTCATTTTGAATTTGAATTAATTTGAAAAGATTTAAAATAAAAAGCAGATGAGCAGACCTTTTTGTACCCAGGCAGGCCCAGGCACTCAGCGGGTGGGACCCGCTAATCGGGCCACATGCCGGAGAGAGGGAAAGGACTGAGGTTGATATTTGAAAACACAGAGCCTTTTATAAAACTCCAATGACAGACGTGTGGGCTCCTAGGGACCATGGGTTGGCAAAAGAAAAGAGGGGTTGTGCAAAGTCATCCAGCGTCTGTGGATCTTCTCTGCTGACGAACTGAATCCAAAGCTGTGACAGAGGAAAAGCAGGGCCTTGGGGGTGAAGATGCTCCCAGTCTGAATCGATTTCAAGCGGAACCCATACGGAGAGACAATTACATTGATATAGAGCTCACCAATCTGAATTCCGTAAATTGTTTCTTTGATGGGAAGAAATGAGCCACTTTAGAAAGCCTGTCGATGACAACAAAATTGCATTGTTGCCTTCTGCGACCTTGGAAAACCGGTGATGAAGTCCATCTCTACTTTCTCCCATTTCCATTCTAGAGGTTTCAATGGCTGTAGAAGACCAAATGGTTTCGATGGACAGCCTTGACTCTGCGGATGACATCACATTCGAGACATACTTGGCACAATACCGTTTCAGCCAGGCCACCAAGATTGTGTTTTCAAGTCCATGTACATCTTTGTCTGCCGGGATGGATAGAAAGAACCGAATCATGTGCCTCCTTGAGAACTTGGTCTCTCGGACCGGGTAGTTTGGAACAAACATCCGGTGTTCAAAGAAGAGCGTGCCTTGATCATCAACATGGAAGGACTCGTGCCGGAAGGTCAAGCTTAGAGATGAGCTTTTGGTGTGCGGATCACCAAGTCGAGAGCGAATCTGTTCTTCCAAGAGAGGAGTAGCTAGAAGGTTCAGAGATGTCCTTGTTCCACAATTTCGAGTTGAGTGACGAATTCCTCGCACAAGAGAGGCTGCTCTTCTACCATGAGGTTGTTGACATAAGCTTTCTGACTAAGCGCATCTGCCATGACGTTTGCTTTGCCCGGGGTGTAGTTGATGGTCACATCAAAGTCATTGATTGCTTGATCCATCTCCTCTGCCGAAGGTTGAGATCCGGTTGAGTGAAGATATACTTCAAACTCTTGTGGTCCGAAAAGATCTCTAGCGGTTACCAAGCAAGTAGTGCCTCCATAGCTTCAAAGCAAAGACCACTGCTGCTAGCTCAAGGTCATGTGTGGGATAGTTGATCTCATGCGTCTTCAAGCGGAGAGGCATAAGCAACCACTGTTTCTCTTGCATCAGACCGCACCCAATCCTTGCAAAGGCGTCCAGAATATCTGGAAGGGCTTAGATGTATCTGGAGGAACCAAGACGGTGTGGAAGTGAGCTTCTCTTTGAGTGTCTCAAAACTTTCTTGACACGCAGGAGTCCACAGATATTTCTTGCCTTTCTTGAGGAGATCGGTAAGAGGCTTTGCTATCTTCGAGAAGTTCGAACAAAGCGGCAATAGCTAGCCAAGCCGAGAAAACTCCGCACTTCCTTGACATTAGCGGGAGGAAGCCATTCAACTATTGTCTTCACGGTTTCGGGTTGACTGCAATGCCTTGGCGGAGATAACATGACCGGTATGTTACTTGAGCCAAAACTCACACTTAGAGAACTTTGCATACAAGCAGTTCTCACGAAGCTTGTTCAGGACACACCGCAGGTGTTCTTCATGCTCCTCCTTGGACTTGGAATAAACCAGAATGTCATCCAGATATACCACAACAAACTTATCCAAGTACTCCATGAAAACTGAGTTCATCAGCCTCGAGAAGGTAGCAGGTGCGTTGGTGAGGCCGAAAGACATGACCGTGTACTCATACAGGCCATAGCGGGTGGTGAAAGCTGTCTTGGGCACATCTTCTTTGCGAATTTTGATTTGGTGATAACCAATTCTCAAGTCCAGCTTAGAGAACACCACAGCTCCTGCCAGCTGATCAAAAAGATCATTTATCCGTGGGAGAGGATATTTGTTCTTGATGGTTTTAGCGTTGAGAGCCCGGTAGTCAACACATAGCCTATCGGTTTTGTCACGCTTCTTCACAAAGATTGTTGGGCTACCCCAAGAAGAAGTGCTGTGTTGAATGAAACCCAACTTCTCTTGTTCATCAAGTTGTCGTTTGAGTTCAGCCAACTCAGAAGGACCCATTTTATATGGCCTCTTGGAGATAGGAGCCGTTCCAGGTTCAAGCTCAATCACGAATTCAACCTCGCGATCCGGAGGCATACCCGGTAACTCTTCAGGAAAGACATCTGGGAACTCACAGACCACTGGTACCCTCTGAATAGCTTCCATAGCATCATCATTCAGAGCCGCCAAGGAATAGAGCTGGACAGCAGGAGTCAGACTTGGAGAAAAGACTATATGGCCTTCAGGAATCTTCGAGAGACAGGCGTTCAAAGACAATCAATCACAATGCATTTCTTTGTCAACCAATCCATGCCCAAGATGACATCAATGTCGAGTTGCCCAGAAGAATTAAAGAAGCCAAGAATGAAGAACCACCAATCTCAATCTGATTGCCATGACTGATCTTAGAAGCTGCCATCTTCTCTCCAGGAGAAAGGACCATTAACTTCTTTTGAAGAGGAACCAAAACTAACTCATTCTCATTTGCAAACTTGTGAGACACAAAAGAATGCGATGCACCAGAATCAAAGAGAACTCGTGCAGGGACTGAGTTAACGGATAGCATACCCATTACAACTCCAGGTGCGAGCTCAGCTTGAGAGGCGTTGACGCAGTTGGCGCGAACAACCGCAGACCCGGGCTTAGTGTTGATGTTGAGAGCCCGAGGCGGTGGTGCACGAACCGAAGGAGAGCTTGTTGCAGATCTTGGCGGGGGTGGAGGGAGAGCTTTGTTCTTCATTGGACAGTTCCAGTTGGGATGTCCATGATCTCCACATGTGAAACAAGCACCGTGAGGACGTGGAGCAGAGTAGCCAGGGACTCCGCCAGGCGCTCCAGGGTAGTGGTTGTTGTAGCCCCTGGGAGCCGCAGTGGTAAAGTTTGGTGGCTGCAGGTCTTGGTGGAGCCGGGAGCGACGGTGGGGTGTTAGGAACCCAGACACGCCGCTTAGAAGGAGCTGCCATAACTGCAGAGCTTGATGCATCCCTGTTGTGTTTCTTGGACTCCTCAAACATTTGCCTGCTTGCCTCCTCTTGCAGTCTTTGTGTCTTTGTAGTTCCGGAAGGTTGCGGTCTTGCATGTGTGATTGCATACTTGATCGACGCATTGAGCCCTTGCGAACCTTTTACGCTTCTTCTTGTCATCGATACCTCATCACCACCATAACGGGATAGATTCATGAAGTTCTGATATAGGTGTTGGCGTTATCATTTCCACGCTTGAGTTGAGGAAAGCCTCCTTCATCCTTTCCATCACAATCTCTCGAGAGAAACTGTTCTTTGAAAGCTGCAGTGAACCTCTCCCAAGTAGGCTGGAACCCAGTCAGCTTGCCTTCAAGTAGTTCTCCCACCAAAGAGCATCTCCCTTGAGAAGGTGGGTAGCACACTTGACCCACTCTGCTCGGAACATCGCGATCTCGAGCAACCTTGAGATCTCACGCAGCCAATCATCCGCGTCCAGAGGTCGGTCAGAAACATCAAACTGACGAGGGTTGAACTTGAGGAAGCTCTTGATGTCACCACGCTTGGGAGGTGGAGGAAGTGGAGCAAACTCATTCCTTCTGACGCTCTCCTCAAAGCGCTGCTGGTTCTCTTGCATTGCCGCCAAAGCATTAGCTATGTTTGACAGCGCTGAGCCCAGTTCCGGAGGTATGTCCTCCTCAGTCCGGCGTGGTGGAGCCATCCTGTCATTGATATAAAACTCAAGTCGACTATGATGGAGAATGATAATAATCCAAAATAGTACTAAGATGGAATTAACCAAGATTAAAGGATACAATTTCGAGATGATATTAAAATATCAACAAAGTTCATAGCACCTCAAAGATATTAAGCATATCGCACACGGTGAAAAGGAGTGTGGTACACAAATATATCAAAGAAAATTTTCCACAAATTTGCATTAAAATACCAATAGATGCTAAAATTACTTAACGAATCAAGATTAGTGACTCTACCGATTCAATATACAAAAGCGAATGATAAAAGTAGTGGTATGGTCGCGACTCCATCCGCACTCAAATCATTACTCAAGACATGAACAAGTGGAACACATATCCTAACCCCTTCTTCTCACGTGAAACCTAAAGATTGGTAACTACGGAGCGAACACCCCAAACAAGATAGCGTCGGATACAAAGAGGAAGATAGATTGCGTCGGTTTGCAAAAGCACATCGGTATGGAATGTACCAACAGTTGATAACCAAAGCGGATAAGATAACAACTTGGATGCAACGATAGACAAGGGATTACACACACACACACACAACCTATGGTACTACGGAAACCCAGAACACGTGAATCCTAGTTTGAACTTTGAGAAGAGAATTGAAAACGTTGCACTTCCTTACCAGAAAAGGGTGGGTGGGAGGGTAAGAAGAAAAGTGGAAGCAGTCCTACTCTCGCGTTTTGTTTTTCCCTAATATACATAACTACCAAAATATTTGCTAGACTGACAACGACCGTTTGGCTGAAACCCTGAAGGTCGGGATGGCTCTGATACCAATTGTAACTACCTCGGTGAACTACGCTCCTAGATACAAGCCTGGATGAGTGGTAGTGGTGGAAATAGTACGGTGGGGCCCCAAAAGCCACTCACTGGTAGTCCTTTCAGACGTCCCAACCACTACCCTCTCAACGGGACCTGCAGACGGGCGTGGTCGGCAGAAGGGATCAACTACGTGCACAAGTGTGTATGTCGCAAGCCACCATACAAGAGTACATCGAGCCATACCATCTAGAAAGAAAGGAAATATAGCGCCATACGGCAAGATTCAAATGACCTAAATAGATCTATATTTTAGGATACTTCCTCATACAACACACATCGAGTATCATGCGGCGGCAAACAAAATCCGAGTACGGATAAGAAGCAAATCGGCATAAGATGCCATAGAAATAAGCACATCCCAACTACAGGTCTCGCGGATCCCCGTTCCCGGAATCTCTACACCGAACGATCGTTGCCCACATCTTCGGCCTCTTCCACCCGAAGATCCGTCCGAGAAGATACATTCATCGAATCAAGAATTTATCGTGTGAGACCCTAAGGGTACTCAGAAGTCTTAATGCCTCTAAAGGGGACACAACAGGGTGACGAATTGCGCGAAAGATAAACCCTAGCAGTCCCCTGAGAAACGCTAACCATCCGCCTAACCAATGATGAGCGGATGTCCGTGAATTAAGTACAGTTATAATGGTAATCTCATCCGATCCATCCTCCTCCTGCTACCAACAAGGAAGCGGACGAACAAACCCCATCCGTTGGCAATTTTATTAACCATTCCATGAGTATTGCACTATTTACTAGTCAAGTTACTTAGTCAAATTAAAGCGGTACTTTAGTTATGCTTGTCTATGATCAAGCTGCTCCAAGTCGTCCATATCCGCGGACACGGCTTTGAGAAAGTTTTACCCGGGGTGCACCAATAGCAACACACGCTCGATCGACCTCGGAAAAACCAAATCAAAACCCAACGAGGCTTTCACGGTGAACAATCACAGATTCGAAATATTTGAGGGGCCACCCTTAAGTAGATCCCAAGGAGATAGCCGACTCGAGATGGGCTCAAGGTTTGCGTCGGTGGTAAACGACATCGGGAACCGAAAGTGTGGCTGGGCTTGTCGATACCGAAAACACTCCGCTTACCTAAATGCAGTGTGCTCCTCGCAATTTAAATACGAAAAGTAGCATGGCATAAGTACAGGATCGTAAATAAAACCTCAAACTAGTTTGTGGCCCCAAGAAATAAAGAATCAAGCTCTAGCTCGGGGGTCCCATATACCTCCGGATGTGGATAGCGCGATAAATCAAGGAACAGGAATCAAGTACTCGGGGTCTTACGGGACACAAGTGAGCGGAAAAACCAAATAGCGGATGTTGCTCACGGTGCCACTTTCTTTAGTTATCCCACTACTACTCGGTTAAGTTGTTTAGGTACCTCATTATTCAACAGACTCTCACATACCCTACACATCTTTGTTCTCGACTCATGGCTCAAACAACTCCTATAGTAGTGGCTCATGGGATGGAGGAACAAGCTTGGTGGGGTTTAAAAGTAAAGGCTATGCATACTTGGGATTCAATTTAATGCAATCGCGACTCAATGATGCAAGAATAAGATAGAGGCAATAGGTACTGTATGTATGCAAGCATGTGGAAGTGCTTGCACATTAACTCGATTGAAGCGAGGGACGGATCTGGGTAGTGCTCCTGGTTCTCTTGATACAACCACACCAAGGTGTCTGTCAAGAAGAACCAAACAAACAAGGCCAACATGAATAAAGTGCACAAGCATATGAATTAAATGCGTCAAGCAAACAATCATGCCATGGTGAATGATGCACAAGTTGCAAGTCAATAATGTGACATGGCATGGGTGAGGTGTGGAATACAAGAAATAACATTTTTATTGGGTTTTAGTCACATTTTATTGTCAAATTAGTTGCTGTATATTATATATTTACATGATGCATGCTTCAATTCAAGTCATGGATAGCATAAACAGAAAGGTCTCGTCGAGCTGATCATTTTAGACATATCATTTGTTGAATTCGGAGTTTTAAATCAAAAGTTATTAAATTAATAAATTCTAGTGGCAATTGGTGTAATTTAAATACACTTGGAATTTAAATGTGCAAAAGACAAATTGAAGGTCATATTTGGAATCCTCTCATTTTTCTGATATCCAAACATATATTACTTGTCAAATTTGGATTTATATTTTGAAATTTATTTGAAAACAGATTTCATTTTGAATTTGAATTAATTTGAAAAGATTTAAAATAAAAACAGATGAGCAGACAGCCTTTTTGTACCCAGGCAGGCCCAGCCGCACTCACTGACGGGTGGGACCCGGCTAACTGGGCCACATGCCAGCCGAGGAGAGGAAAGATCATGGGTTGATATTTGAAAACACAGAGCCTTTTATAAAACTCAGTGACACGCATGGTGGGCTCCTAGGGACCGCGGTTGGCAAAAGCAAAAGAGGGGGTTTGTGCAAAAGTCACGCGCGTCTTGTGGATCTTCTACACTGACGAACTGAATCCGCTGGCAGAGGAAAACAGGAGCGCAGGGCTCGATCTCGACGTGGACGCCAGCGTGGCGGCTACCACTGGGTTGGGCGGTTTGATGCGGGGAAGGAGGAGGCGGCTAGAAGACGCTCATGCCAGATCTTGATCTGGCAGCGCTTCGCCCGGCACGCGGTGTGCTCGGAACGATCGTCAGCGGCGAGAAGCGGGCGGGGCAGCATGTCTAGGGGTCGAGGGCTCACCGCGGCTCGGTGGTGCTTGGATCGGGTCGGGCGGTCGTGAGCAGGCGGAGGCTGCCCGCGTAGCTAGGGTTTTCCGACGGAGCGGCGTCGGTCCTGGCGCTCCGGTCCTTCTCCTCCTTGCTGGCCCGTACCGATCTGCTGCAGAGGACCAGCTCGCCCTCTTCGATCACTCCTGCGACGATCTTGACGTCGAAGCAACGTGGAAGGTAGGGTCTTGGCGGTGCGTAGCAGCTAGGTGGGCGAGAAGGAAGGGGTAGAAGGCGCGGCCAGATCTGGTGAGGCTAGAGGAGGCGTGGGGAAGGGAACATGGCAGAGAGGAAGGAAGGGGTGGCGTGGAGGAGGCGGTGTGGATAAGGGTGGCCTCGGCCACCTTTATCCCTCCCCTCACGTGCTCGGCTCGGTCAGGCCAGGCAGGCAGGCAGGTGGGTGGCTTCTGGTGGGGTAGGCGAGGCCAGGAGGCAGGTGGCCACAGGGTTGAGGTAGGTGAGGTTAGAGGAGAGAAAAGAGAGGAGGAGAGGGGCGGCTCGGGCTAGGGCTAGGTTGGGGGTCCACAGTAGTGTGGGGAAGGGTAGCTGGTAGGGTCTGGGGTGGGGCTGCATGGAAGAGAGAAGGGGAGAGATGGAGTAGGGCATGGGGTGATCAAGCTAGAAGCTAGAAAGGAGGAGGGGGTACTTAGGGTTTTTGCTAAGGGGAGATGTAGATTAGGGGAAAGGGTGGCTTAGGGTTTAGGTTTAGCTAGTATGGGTTTTGGGGTAGATTGTTGGGTTTGGCTAAGAGGGGGTAAGAAAGAGGGAGGTGGTACTTTGGTTGATCAAGCATGCTCCAAACTAGCCTTAACAAGATCTAGCAAGAAAAGAGGGAGAGGGAGATGATCATGTGATGATGGGGTGCTCTTTGGTCCATGCATGCTCCAACATTGGCCAAGCAAGATCCAAGAGACAAGGAGGGTTTTAGGGTTGTGCATGCCCCATGAGCACATGTGTGTGCATGGAGCATGGGGACAAGAGGTTAAGCTAAAGGGGGAAAAAGATGGATGATATGGTAAAGGAAAAACTACAAGCCAACAAAGATATGAACAAAGGAAAGATGATCCACTTAGAATTTCAAGTAAAACCAAAACTAGAAAAGGTGGCACTTGCATGGCCCATGCAAGATAATTAATGCCACATTTATCCTTGTGAAAACAATAATATTAATATGGCATTATTCATGTGCATTCCCAAAAGGTGGGCAAGGCCAAGCAAAGATTATGGGTGTAATCCAAACAACCAATCATGAGCTAGAGATAAAACAACAAAATGCCAAGCTCAGATTAGTTGGATGGTGGAATTATAAGGTGGTGAAATAAAAGGTGGTGGAGTCAATAAGAGAGATGCCCTCAACTCAACTTGGGCATTTAACAATATATCAAGAGCCAAATACAATATCAAGAGGCAAATACAATTAATCATGCACATGAGATAAGAACCAAACAAGAAAGGGTTTTATATGATGCTCAAATGCAAGGTGACATGATGACATGAGCTTGATATGATGATGATGCAACAATTATATGTTGGAAGTGTCCCATTTTATTATTATAACATGTAGCATTACAGGTGTTAGACAACTGGGATGCTACAACTCTCCCCCACTAAACAGGAATCTCGCCCCGAGATTCTAGGAAGAAGAAGATACAAAGAGAGAAGGATGGTTGGCACGGAGTTCATCTTCACGCTCCCATGTGGCTTCATCAACAGAATGGTGTGACCACTGCACCTTGCAAAACTTGATGGACTTGTTGCGCGTCCTTCGTTCTGCGGTCTCAAGGATTTTGGTGGGGTGTTCTTGATAAGATGATCTTCTTGGAGGTCGATTAGCTCATGGTCCACGGTCTGCGGGATCTTTGAAGCACTTCTTGAGCTGAGAGATGTGGAAAACATCATGGACTTTGAGTTTTTCCGGAAGCTCCAGTGCATAAGCAACTTCTCCTCTTCTACCACGTATCTTGAAAGGACCGATGTATCTAGGAGCCAACTTTCCTTTGATACCGAAGCGGTGTGTTCCTCTCATGGGAGTGACACGAAGGTAGACGAGATCACCAGGGGCATATACCATATCTGTGTGCTTCCTGTCATAGTTGCTCTTCTGACGACTTTGAGCAATCTTCAGGTTCTCCAGAATGATATGCACCTTCTCCTCTGCCTGAGTTACAATGTCAGGGCCAAACCAGATTCTTTCTCCTGCACCTGACCAACCAATCGGAGTTCTGCACTTGCGACCATAGAGAGCCTCGAATGGTGCCATCTTCAGACTCTTCTGGAAGTTGTTGTTGTAGGAGAACTCAGCATAAGGAAGGCATTCCTCCCACTTCATGCCGAAAGAGATGACGCAAGATCTAAGCATGTCCTCCAGAATCTGATTGATTCTTTCCACTTGTCCTTCGGTTCGAGGGTGGTAAGCGTCTTTGAAGTTCAACTTTGTTCCCAAAGCTTTTGGAAACTCTCCCGAACTTTGAGGTGAAGATGCTCCCACAGTGCAGGCTGATTTCAAGCGGAACCCCATACAGAGAGACAATTACATTGATATAGAGCTCAACCAACTGAATTCCGTAAATTGTTTCTTTGATGGAAGAAATGAGCCACTTTAGAAAGCACATCGATGACAACAAAGCTTGCATTGTTGCCCTTCTGCGACCTTGGAAAACCAGTGATGAAGTCCATCTCTACTTTCTCCCATTTCCATTCCGGAGGTTTCAATGGCTGTAGAAGACCAAATGGTTTCTGATGGACAGCCTTGACTCTGCGACAGACATCACATTCTGAGACATACTTGGCACAATACCGTTTCAGCCCAGGCCACCAGTATTGTGTTTTCAAGTCCATGTACATCTTTGTGCTGCCAGGATGGATAGAAAGAACCGAATCATGTGCCTCCTTGAGAACTTGGTCTCTCAGACCCGGGTAGTTTGGAACAAACATCCGGTGTTCAAAGAAGAGCGTGCCTTGATCATCAACATGGAAGGACTCGTACTTCGGAAGGTCAAGATTAGAGATGAGCTTTTTGGTGTGCGGATCACCAAGCTGACGAGAGCGAATCTGTTCTTCCAAGAGAGGAGTAGCTAGAAGGTTCAGGAGATGTCCTTGTTCCACAATTTCCAGGTTGAGCTGACGGAATTCCTCGCACAAGAGAGGCTGTTGCTCTTCTACCATGAGGTTGTTGACATAAGCTTTACGGCTAAGCGCATCTGCCATGACGTTTGCTTTGCCCGGGGTGTAGTTGATGGTCACATCAAAGTCATTGATTGCTTCGATCCATCTCCTCTGCCGAAGGTTGAGATCCGGTTGAGTGAAGATATACTTCAAACTCTTGTGGTCCGAGAAGATCTCACAACGGTTACCAAGCAAGTAGTGCCTCCATAGCTTCAAAGCAAAGACCACTGCTGCTAGCTCAAGGTCATGTGTGGGATAGTTGATCTCATGCGTCTTCAACTGACGAGAGGCATAAGCAACCACCTGTTTCTCTTGCATCAGGACCGCACCCAATCCTTGCAAAGAGGCGTCACAGAATATCTGGAAGGGCTTAGATGTATCTGGAGGAACCAAGACTGGTGTGGAAGTGAGCTTCTCTTTGAGTGTCTCAAAACTTTCTTGACACGCAGGAGTCCACAGATATTTCTTGCCTTTCTTGAGGAGATCGGTAAGAGGCTTTGCTATCTTCGAGAAGTTCTGAACAAAGCGACGACAATAGCTAGCCAAGCCGAGAAAACTCCGCACTTCCTTGACATTAGCAGGAGGAAGCCATTCAACTATTGTCTTCACGGTTTCCGGGTTGACTGCAATGCCCTTGGCAGAGATAACATGACCCAGGTATGTTACTTCAGGCAGCCAAAACTCACACTTAGAGAACTTTGCATACAAGCGGTTCTCACGAAGCTTGTTCAGGACACACCGCAGGTGTTCTTCATGCTCCTCCTTGGACTTGGAATAAACCTGAATGTCATCCAGATATACCACAACAAACTTATCCAAGTACTCCATGAAAACTGAGTTCATCAGCCTCGAGAAGGTAGCAGGTGCGTTGGTGAGGCCGAAAGACATGACCGTGTACTCATACAGGCCATAGCGGGTGGTGAAAGCTGTCTTGGGCACATCTTCTTTGCGAATTTTGATTTGGTGATAACCACTTCTCAAGTCCAGCTTAGAGAACACCACAGCCCCGCCACCGATCAAAAGATCATTTATCCGTGGAGAGGATATTTGTTCTTGATGGTTTTAGCGTTGAGAGCCCGGTAGTCAACACATAGCCTATCGGTTCTCACACGCTTCTTCACAAAGATTGTTGGGCTACCCCAAGAAGAAGTCAGTGTTGAATGAAACCCAACTTCTCTTGTTCATCAAGTTGTCGTTTGAGTTCACCAACTCGGAAGGACCCATTTTATATGGCCTCTTGGAGATAGGAGCCGTTCCAGTTCAAGCTCAATCACGAATTCAACCTCGCGATCCGGAGGCATACCCGTAACTCTTCAGAAAGACATCCGGAACTCACAGACCACTGGTACCCTCTGAATAGCTTCCATAGCATCATCATTCAGAGCAGCCAAGGAATAGAGCTGGACAACAGGAGTCAGACTTGGAGAAAAGACTATATGGCCTTCAGGAATCTTCAGAGACACTGAGCGTTCAAAGACAATCAATCACAATGCATTTGCTGTCAACCAATCCATGCCCAAGATGACATCAATGTCAGAGTTGCCCAGAAGAATTAAAGAAGCCAAGAATGAAGAACCACCAATCTCAATCTGATTGCCATGACTGATCTTAGAAGCTGCCATCTTCTCTCCAGGAGAAAGGACCATTAACTTCTTTTGAAGAGGAACCAAAACTAACTCATTCTCATTTGCAAACTTGTGAGACACAAAAGAATGCGATGCACCAGAATCAAAGAGAACTCGTGCAGGGACTGAGTTAACGGATAGCATACCCATTACAACTCCAGGTGCGAGCTCAGCTTGAGAGGCGTTGACGTTAGCTTGGCGCGAACAACCGCAGAACCGGCTTAGTGTTGATGTTGAGAGCCCGAGGCGGTGCACGAACCAAGGAGAGCTTGTTGCAGATCTTGGCGGGGTGGAGGGAGAGCTTTGTTCTTCATTGGACAGTTCAGTTGGGATGTCCATGATCTCCACATGTGAAACAAGCACCGTGAGGACGTGGAGCGAGTAGCTGGGACTCCGCCAGCGCCTGTGGTAGTGGTTGTTGTAGCCCCGGAGCCGCATGGTGAAGTTTGGTGGCCTTGAAGCGAAACTTGCGTGTCTTGGTGGAGCCGGAGCGACGGTGGGGTGTTAGGAACCCAGACACGCCGCTTAGAAGGAGCTGCCATAACGCAGAGCTTGATGCATCCCTGTTGTGTTTCTTGGACTCCTCAAACATTTGCCTGCTTGCCTCCTCTTGTAGTGTGCAGTCAGTAGTTCCGTGAAGGTTGCCGGTCTTGCATGTGTGATTGCATACTTGATCGACGATTGAGCCCTTGCCTGAACCTTTTCTGCTTCTTCTTGTCATCAGACACCTCATCACCACCATAACGGGACAGATTCATGAAGTTCCTGATATAGGTGTTGACGTTATCATTTCCCTGCTTCAGGTTGAGGAAAGCCTCCTTCATCCTTTCCATCACAATCTCGAGAGAAACTGTTCTTTGAAAGCTGCAGTGAACCTCTCCCAAGTAGGTCGGAACCCAGTGCAGCTTGCCTTCAAGTAGTTCTCCCACCAAAGAGCTGCATCTCCCTTGAGAAGGTGGGTAGCACACTTGACCCACTGCTCCTAACATCGCAGCCTCGAGCAACCTTGAGATCTCACGCAGCCAATCATCCACGCCCGTGAGGTCGAAACATCAAACCCGAGGGTTGAACTTGAGGAAGCTCTTGATGTCACCACGCTTGGGAGGTGGAGGAAGTGGAGCAAACTCATTCCTTCCGACGCCTCCTCAAAGCGGCTTTGGTTCTCTTGCATTGCCGCCAAAGCATTAGCTATGTTTGACAACATGAGCCCGGCCCGGAGGTATGTCCTCCTCCCCCGTGGTGGAGCCATCCTGTCATTGATATAAAACTCAAGTCAAGATTATGATGGAGAATGATAATAATCCAAAATAGTACTAAGATGGAATTAACCAAGATTAAAGGATACAATTTATCGAGATGATATTAAAATATCAACAAAGTTCATAGCACCTCAAAGATATTAATCATATCGCACACGATCGAAAAGGAGTGTGGTACACAAATATATCAAAGAAAAATTTTCCACAAATTTCGGCATTAAAATACCAATAGATGCGCAAAATTACTTAACGAATCAAGATTAGTGACTCTACCGATTCAATATACAAAAGCGAATGATAAAAGTAGTGGTATGGTCGCGACTCCATCCCGCACTCAAATCATTACTCCGCACATGAACAAGTGGAACACATATCCCAACCCCTTCTTCTCATGTTAAACCTAAAGATTGGTAACTACGGAAACGAACACCCCAAACAAGATAGCGTCGGATACAAAGAGGAAGATAGATTGCGTCGTTTTGCAAAAGCCTGTCGGTATGGAATGTACCAACAGTTGATAACCAAAGGCAGATAAGATAACAACTTGGATGCAACAGATAGACAAGGGATTACACACACATACACACACAACCTATGGTACTACGGAAACCCAGAACACGTGAATCCTAGTTTGAACTTTGAGAAGAGAATTGAAAACGTTGCACTTCCTTACCAGAAAAGGGTGGGTGGGAGGGTAAGAAGAAAAGTGGAAGCAGTCCTACTCGCTTTTGTTTTTCCCTAATATACATAACTACCAAAATATTTGCTAGACCGACAACGACTGCTTGAAACCTCGAAGGTCGGGATGGCTCGATACCAATTGTAACTACCTCGGTGAACTACGCCCTAGATACAAGCCTGGATGAGTGGTAGTGGTGGAAATAGTACGGTGGGGCCCCAAAAGCCACTCACCGGTAGTCCTTTCAGACGTCCCAACCACTACCCTCTCAACGGGACTCAGACGGGCGTAGTCGGCAGCGAAGGGATCAACTACGTACACAAGTGGGTATACGCAAGCCACCATACAAGAGTACATCGAGCCATACCATCTAGAAAGAAAGGAAATATAGCAACGCCATACCAAGATTCAAATGACCTAAATAGATCTATATTTTAGGATACTTCCTCATACAACACACATCAGAGTATCATGCGGAAGCGGCAAACAAAATCCGAGTACGGATAAGAAGCAAATCGGCATAAGATGCCATAGAAATAAGCACATCCCAACTACAGGTCTCGCGGATCCCCGTTCCCGGAATCTCTACACCGAACGATCGTTGCCCACATCTTCGGCCTCTTCCACCCAAAGATCCATCCCGAGAAGATACTGCTCATCCGAATCAAGAATTTATCGTGAGACCCTAAGGGTACAAAGAAGTCTTAATGCCTCTAAAGGGACACAACCTGGGTGACGCAATTGCAGCGAAAGATAAACCCTAGCAGTCCCTCAGAGAACGCTAACCATCCGCCTAACCAATGATAGACGGATGTCCGTGAATTAAGTACAACAGATTATAATGGTAATCTCATCCGATCCATCCTCCTCCTCGCTACCAACAAGGAAGCGGACGAACAAACCCCATCCGTTGGCAATTTTATTAACCATTCCATGAGTATTGCACTATTTACTAGTCAAGTTACTTAGTCAAATTAAAGCGGTACTTTAGTTATGCTTGTCTATGATCAAGAAACTGTCTCCAAGTCGTCCATATCCGCGGACACGGCTTTGAAAGTTTTACCGGGTGCACCAATAGCAACACACGCCGATCGACCTCGGAAAACCAAATCAAAACCCAACGAGGCTTTCACGAGAACAATCACAGATTCAGAAATATTTCAGGGGCCACCCTTAAGTAGATCCCGAACGGAGATAGTCGACTCGAGACGGGCTCAAGGTTTGCGTCAGAAACGATCGGGAACCCGAAGTGTGGCTGGGCTTGTCGATACCATGAAAACACTCCGCTTACCTAACAGACAAAGGTGCTCCTCGCACAATTTAAATACAGAAAGTAGCATGGCATAAGTACAGGATCATAAATAAAACCTCAAACTAGTTTGTGGCCCCAAGAAATAGACGGAATCAAGCTCTTGCTCAGGGGGGTCCCATATACCTCCTGGATGTGGATAGCGCGATAAATCAAGGAACAGGAATCAAGTACTCGGGGTCTTACGGGACACAAGTGAGCAGGAAAAACCAAATAGCGGATGTTGCTCACCGGTGCCACTTTCTTTAGTTATCCCACTACTACTCAAAGTTAAGTTGTTTAGGTACCTCATTATTCAAGACTCTCACATACCCTACACATGTCGTTTCTACGACTGCATGGCTCAAACAACTCCTATAGTAGTGGCTCATGGGATGGAGGAACAAGCTTGGTGGGGTTTAAAAGTAAAGGCTATGCATACTTGGGATTCAATTTAATGCAATCGCGACTCAATGATGCAAGAATAAGATAGAGGAAATAGGTATCAGTATGTATGCAAGCATGTGGAAGTGCTTGCTTAACTCAGTTGAGCGAGGGACGGATCTGGTAGTGCTCTGGTTCTCTTGATACAACCCCCGCCAAGGTTCATCCGAGAAGAACCAAACAAACAAGGCCAACATGAATAAAGTGCACAAGCATATGAATTAAATGCGCTACAAACAATCATGCCATGGTGAATGATGCACAAGTTGCAAGTCAATAATGTGACATGGCATGGGTGAGGTGTGGAATACAAGAAATAACATTTTTATTGGGTTTTAGTCACATTTTATTGTCAAATTAGTTGATGTATATTATATATTTACATGATGCATGCTTCAATTCAAGTCATGGATAGCATAAACAGAAAGGTCTCGTCGAGCTGATCATTTTAGACATATCATTTGTTGAATTCGGAGTTTTAAATCAAAAGTTATTAAATTAATAAATTCTAGTGGCAATTGGTGTAATTTAAATACACTTGGAATTTAAATGTGCAAAAGACAAATTGAAGGTCATATTTGGAATCCTCTCATTTTTCTGATATCCAAACATATATTACTTGTCAAATTTGGATTTATATTTTGAAATTTATTTGAAAACAGATTTCATTTTGAATTTGAATTAATTTGAAAAGATTTAAAATAAAAACAGATGAGCAGACAGCCTTTTTGTACCCAGGCAGGCAGCCAGACTCACGTGGGTGGGACCCGCTAATCGGGCCACATGCCGGCCGAGGGGGAAAGGATCTGGGTTGATATTTGAAAACACAGGAGCCTTTTATAAAACTCAATGACAGACATGTGTGGGCTCCTAGGGACCGGGTTGGCAAAAGCAAAGAGGGGTTTGTGCAAAGTCACACGCTGCATCGTGGATCTTCTCTCACTGACGAACAATCCACGCCATGACAGAGGAAAACAGGAGCGCTGGCTCGATCTCGCGACCGTGGGACGCCACAAATGGCTACCATCGGGCTGGGCTTCGTTTGATGATGGGAAGGAGGAGGCGGCTAGAAGACGCTCGCTACAGATGCGGTGCGCGCCGGCGCACGCGGTGTGCTCGGCGAAACGATCGTCGGCGGCAGGAAGCGAGGCGGGGCCAGAGCATGTCTAGGGGGGTCAGGGGCTCACCGCGGGCTCGGTGGCGTGCTTGGATCGGGTCAAGGCGTGAACGGGCGGGCCGACGCCGGCGTAGCTAGGGTTTTCCGGAGAGGCGCGTCGGTCCTGGGCTCCGGTCCTTCTCCTTGCCGCCCGTACCGATCTGCTGCAGAGGACCAGCTCGCCCTCTTCGATCACTCCTGCGACGATCTTGACGTCCAGAGCAACGTGGAAGGCAGGGTGCTGGCGGCGGCCGGCGTAGCTAGGTGGGCGGAGAGGCAGAAGGAGGGGTAGAAGGCGCGGCCAGATCTGGCGAGGCTAGAGGAGGCGTGGGGAAGGGAACATGGCAGAGAGGAAGAAAGGGTGGCGTGGAGGAGGCGGTGTGGATAAGGGTGGCCTCGGCCACCTTTATCCCTCCCCTCACGTGCTCGGCTCGGTCAGGCCAGGGCAAGGCAGGGCAGGTGGGTGGCTTACAGGTGGGGTAGGCGAGGCCAGGGAGGCAGGCAGGTGGCCCTGGGGTTGAGGGTAGGTGAGGTTAGAGGGAGAGAAAAAGAGAGGAGGGGAGAGGGGCCGGCTCGGGCTAGGGCTAGGTTGGGGGGGTCCCTGGTAGTGTGGGGGAAGGGTAGCTGGTAGAGGGTGCTGGGGTGGGGCCTGCATGGAAGAGAGAAGGGGAGAGATGGAGTAGGGCATGGGGTGATCAAGCTAGAAGCTAGAAAGGAGGAGGGGGTACTTAGGGTTTTTGCTAAGGGGAGATGTAGATTAGGGGAAAGGGTGGCTTAGGGTTTAGGTTTAGCTAGTATGGGTTTTGGGGTAGATTGTTGGGTTTGGCTAAGAGGGGGTAAGAAAGAGGGAGGTGGTACTTTGGTTGATCAAGCATGCTCCAAACTAGCCTTAACAAGATCTAGCAAGAAAAGAGGGAGAGGGAGATGATCATGTGATGATGGGGTGCTCTTTGGTCCATGCATGCTCCAACATTGGCCAAGCAAGATCCAAGAGACAAGGAGGGTTTTAGGGTTGTGCATGCCCCATGAGCACATGTGTGTGCATGGAGCATGGGGACAAGAGGTTAAGCTAAAGGGGGAAAAATATGGATGATATGGTGAAGGAAAAACTACAAGCCAACAAAGATATGAACAAAGGAAAGATGATCCACTTAGAATTTCAAGTAAAACCAAAACTAGAAAAGGTGGCACTTGCATGGCCCATGCAAGATAATTAATGCCACATTTATCCTTGTGAAAACAATAATATTAATATGGCATTATTCATGTGCATTCCCAAAAGGTGGGCAAGGCCAAGCAAAGATTATGGGTGTAATCCAAACAACCAATCATGAGCTAGAGATAAATCAACAAAATGCCAAGCTCAGATTAGTTGGATGGTGGAATTATAAGGTGGTGAAAGAAAAGGTGGTGGAGTCAATAAGAGAGATGCCCTCAACTCAACTTGGGCATTTAACAATATATCAAGAGCCAAATACAATATCAAGAGGAAAATACAATTAATCATGCACATGAGATAAGAACCAAACAAGAAAGGGTTTTATATGATGCTCAAATGCAAGGTGACATGATGACATGAGCATGATATGATGATGATGCAACAATTATATGTTGGAAGTGGCCCATTTTATTATTATAACATGTAGCATTACAGGTGTTAGACAACTGGGATGCTACACTTACCTACTCGAGGACGAGCAGGAGTTAAGCTTGGGTATGCTTGATATGTCGGAAATGTATCTATAATTTTTGATGCTCCATGCTTGTTTTGTATCATTTGTCTTATGTTTTGTCTACACTTTGAGGTATTTTTATACACTTTCTGGAACTAACCTATTGACACGATGCCACAGTGCTAGTTGCCTATTTTCTTCTGTTTTTGGTTCCAGAAAGGCAGAAAATCAATATTCTCGGAATTGGACGGGACAAAAGCCAAAGTCATTATTTTCCCGGAGCAACACGAAACCACGAAGCAGAGCCGAAGAGGGGGCACAAGGTGGACGCACCCCCCTAGGCGCGGGCAAGCCCTAGAGGTGCCCATAGGGGGTGTGGGCCCCCTGGACCCCCACCGACCTTGATTCCTGCGCCTATAAGAAGCCTCTGGCCCAAAAACCCTAGGGCATCCAGAAGAAATCCACGAAAACCTCTGTAGCGCCGCCGCCACCGAAGGGGAGATTCGGGGGACAGAAAGTCTCTGTTCCGGCACCCTGCTGGGATGGGGAAGTGCCCCCGGATCCATCTCCATCGCCATCTTCATCACCATTGCTGATTCCCATGATAAGGAGGGAGTAGTTCTTCCTCGAGGCTAAGGGCTCTACCGGTAGCTATGTGTTCATCTCTCTCTATGCATGGTCATATTGTGATCATGAGCTTTGTAATCAAGTAGATCTACCTTGCTACTCAAGTTCTTTAATAGATCTCTGCTCTCCCCATGTGTGTGAAAGTGACAGCGTGCATGCCATGGTGGCACTTAGGCTTGAGTCTACATAAATACTCTTTGTGCTATAATAGATCTATGCTTTTCCCCACGTGTGTGAAAGTGACAGCGGGCATACCGTGTGTGGCACTTCGGCTAGATTGAATATTTTTATGAGTTATATTTGGAGTTGGATGTCTCTATGGAATTGTGGTGTTTGCTGGAACCATCTAGTGCTCAAGGTGATAGTGTGGGGTTATCTAGATTGGGTAAGGCGGACTTTTAGGTGTGCTGATTAGAGTGTCCAACCGGAGAGTAGTTAAGAGTAGTATCATGAAGATAGAATATTTATATGAGAGAGTGTTCACTAGTGAAAGTATGATCCCTAGGCCTTGTTTCTAAACATTGAAACGTTGTTTGCATCTAGATCTATTGCATGTTTTCTTGCTTTAGTCTTTACCTCACCGTCAAGCTCTTTTATGGCATCGTTACCACTTGTATTTCACTATCTCTTCGCCGAACTAGTGCACCTATACACCTGACAAGTGTATTGGGTGTGTTGGGGACACAAGAGACTTCTTGTATCTTGATTGCAGGATTGCTTGAGAGGGAATACCTTTGACCACTTCCTCCCTGAGTTTGATAAACCTTGGGTAATCCACTTAAGAGAAACTTGTTGCTATTCTACAGACATCTGCACTTGGAGGCCCAACAACTGTCTACAAGAATAGAAGTGCATAGACATCAGCGCCACGGGAACCTCTTCTGGTGACGCGTCACTCTCAAATCCGAGAGAAGGTTCGACAACCTCGTCGAGTTCTACTTTCCTTCCAGACACTTCTTTCAAGAGAAACTCGTTCTCTAGAAAGGATCCATTCTTGGCAACAAAGATTTTGCCTTCGGATCTATGATAGAAGGTATACCCAATAGTTTCCTTTGGGTATCCTATGAAGACGCATTTTTCCTCTTTGGGTTCAAGCTTGTCGGGCTGTAACTTCTTTACATAAGCTTCGCAACCCCAAACTTTAAAGAACGACAATTTAGGTTTCTTCCCAAACCATAATTCATATGGTGTTGTTTCTACGGATTTAGATGCTGCCCTATTTAAAGTGAATGCGGTTGTTTCTAATGCATAACCCCAAAATGACAAAGGTAAATCTATAAGTGACATCATAGAATGAACCATATCTAAGAGAGTTTGATTACAATGTTCGTACACACCATTACATTGTGGTGTTCCTGGCGGTGTCAATTGTGTAAGTATTCCACATATCTTTAAATGCTTGTCAAACTCGTAACTTATATATTCACCTCCATGATCAGATCGTAGAAACTTAATCTTCTTGTTACATTGATTCTCCACTTCACTTTGAAATTCCTTAAACTTCTCGAAAGTTTTGGACTTATGTTTCATGAAATAGATATACCCATATCTACTCAAGTCATCCATGAAAGTAAGAACATATCGATAACCACCGCATGATGCTACACTCATTGGGCCTCACACATCGGTATGTATGATTTCCAACAAGTCCGTAGCTCGCTCCATCATACCAGAAAATGGAGTTTTAGTCATTTTACCCATCATACATGCTTCACATCTTTCAAGTGATTCGAAATCAAGTGATTCAAGAAGTCCATCAGAATGGAGTTTCTTCATACGCTTCACTCTGATGTGACCAAGAAGACAGTGCCACATATAGGCGAGTTATCGCTTAATTTCAAACGTTTAGCTTCAATTTTATTAACATGTGTATTAATACAATCGAGATTCAACAAGAATAGACCATCTATCAAGGGTGCATGTGCATAAAACATATTACTCATATAAAGCGAACAACCATTATTCTCTGACTTAAACAAGTAACCCTCTCGCAATAAACATGATCCGGATATGATGTTCATGCTCAATGCAGGCAACAAATAACAATTATTTAAGTATAAAACTAATCCCGATGGTAGATGAAGAGGTAGCATGCCGACCGTGATCACATCAACCTTTGATCCATTTCCAACACGCATCTTCACCTTGTTCTTCGCTAGTTTTCGTCTATTCTGCAGCACCTATTTTGAGTTACAAATATGAGGAACCGAACCAGTATCAAATACCCAGGCACTACTACGACTACTAGTAAGATACACATCAATAACATGTATATCGGATATACCTTTCTTCTTGATGTTGTCGTTCTTTAGATATGCCAAGTACTTAGGGAAATTCCGCTTCCAGTGACCTTCTCCCTTGCAGTAAAAGCACTCAGTATCAGGCTTAGGCCCAGCCTTGGTCTTCTTCGCCGGTGCGGTAGCTTTCTTACCGCCCTTCTTGAAGTTTCCTTTTTTCTTAGGCTTCTCTTGCTTCTTGAAATTGGTGGTATTATTGACCATCAACACTTGGTTCTCTTTCTTTATCTCCACTTCCGCAAACTTCAACATAGAGAAGAGTTCTGACAACGTCTTATCCATGCGCTGCATGTTGTAGTTCATCACAAAGTTCTTGTAACTTGGTGGTAGTGATTGGAGGACACGGTGAATCCCCAACGCATTAGGAATTATTATGCCCAAGCTCTGGATCTTATTAGCATGCCTAGACATCTTAAGCACATGCTCACTGACAAAAATTACCTCCTCCATCTTGTAGTTAAAGAACTTTTCAGAAGCTTCATAACTCTCAACTGCTGCGTGATCCTCAAATATTATTTTGAGTTCACGGACAATATCATGTGGGTCAAAGTTCTCAAACCTCTTTTGAAGCTCCGATTCCAAACCATACAAGATAGCACACTGAACGTTGGAGTACTGATTCTTTCGAGTACGGAAAACATTTTTCTCATCATCGGTAGCATCTTCTGCAGGTGGGTCACCTAGCGGTGCATCCAGCACATAGGTCAACTGACCATCATTGAGGACAATCCTCAAATTGCGGAACCAATCCGCGAAGTTTCTCCATTGTTTTCAACTTTTCTTTCTATAGGAACGCATTAAAATTGATGGTAGGGTCCGCCATTGATCTACAACATATTTGCAATAGTTTAGACTAAGTTTATGAAAAATTGAGTTCTAATTAATAGTTAAATTAACCTAGGTGAAATCCTACTCAAAAAACATCCCTCACATTGTTTTAGTGATCACACGAACCAAATCCACTATATCAAAACCGATCATCACGAGAGATGATGTAGTTTCAAAGGTGAACAATCAACATGTTCATCATATATACTATATGATTCATGTATTACCTTTCGGTGATACATGTTCCGAGAATATGTCTGTACATGCTAGGCTCGTCAAGATCAAACCTTAGTTTCCGCATGATCAAATCTGGCTTGCTCCCGTTGTATACACTCGTAGAATCTAACACACCCGGTCATCTCGTGGTGCTTCAAAACAACGAGTCTTGGCAACGGTGCCTATGAAGGATGAACACTTTATAACTTGATATTTTGTGAGAGGGATCATCTTATAATGCTACCGTCGTAAACTAAGCTACAAGATGCATAAAAGGATTAACATCACATGCAATTCAAAATATGTGATATGATATGGCCTTTCTTCTTGTGCTTCAAATCTCCATCTTCAAGCACGAACATGATCTCCATCATCACCGGCGTGGCGTCAAGTCAATGGCACCGCTCCATGGTAGTCGTCCACTAGCATCAACTATTACAACTACTTTGAATAATAGACACGCATGTCTTAACGAAATTAAAAGACAACCATAAGGCTCCTGCCGGTTGTCGACTTAGAATAAGGAACATTGCATACATCAAATATAATCACAATCATGGCCATATCACATCACAGCACACCCCTGCAAAACAAAGTTAGATGCCACTAATTTTATTTTCATATTTTACGTGGTTTGGGGCTTTCAATAAGTACCATTCTAACTTATGAACAAGAACCACAATGTTGATGCTTGAACTATCAAGTGCCCGTTGTAAATTGAATCTTTACTATGATGGGATAGACAGACACCCGCAAAGCCACTTATGAAATACAAGTTGCATGTTGAGCATGTAGAAAGTCTCATGAACGATGTCATATAAGGTTAGCCCTGGCCGCTACATCCCACCATACCGCAATATGCAAATTACACAAAAAGCAATTTATAATAAAAGCACCACCTCCCATGACCATTATGTTCTACTCGTGCAACAGATCTACACATAGACACGTCTTTGATACCACTGTATGGGTTCGTAGAATGGAAAACAAAAAATTGCTAACGCATGAACACACAAGCCAAGATCTATCTAGTAGATTGTAGCAACGAGTCGATTAGAGTACTTACCCTCAAAGATTCCAAAGCGGTTAACGAGAGCAGATTCTCGTGGGTGATGTAGGCGTTCACTTGCCGATCTCAAGATCGCGAATACAATCCTTCCGGCCCCGCATTCCGGCAGCGCTCCCGCAGTCAGTCACATGTACGGTACTCGGTGAAGACCTTCCTCTCCCTTGTTCCAGCAGGCAGCGGAGGTTGTAGTTCTCTCCTCATGATTCCGATTTGACCTTTCTCGATGAAGACATTTTCCTAGTTTGACCTTTCAAACTTGCCTTTTGACTTTCAATTTCGGAGTTTAATTTCTTTCTTTCAAACGCCCAGCCAAGTGACCTAGGACAATTCCACTTAGTCATGACACATTCATGTACCCTTACCCTTCCGGTCCGGTGAACCTTATAGACCCCTTCTAGATCATTCCGGTGAAAACACCAGAATCATTCCTGAACTCCAGAATTGGACTTTCCTTATATGAATCTTATTCTCCGGACCATTCCGGATCTCCTCGTGATATCTCGAATCCCATCGGAGACTCCGAACAATATTCAGTCTTCTTACTCACATTCCATATCTACTAAACAACATCGAATCCTTAAGTGTGTCTCCCTACGGTTCGTGAATTATGCAGGCATCATCGAGACTCTTTTCCGATCAATAACCAATAGAGGAATATGGAAATTCATATGGTTCCCACATATTTCTATGATTACTTTGTGATCGGATGAACCATTTACATACGAAACCAATTTCCCTTTGTCTCGCGATATTTTACTTATCCGAGGTTTGATCGTCGGTATCTCTGCATACCTAGTTCAACCTCGTTACCGATAAGTACTCTTTACTAATTCCTGTGATTTGTGATCCCTTGTGAGCCAGTCACATGCTTGCAAGCTAATTGGACGATATTCCACCGAGAGGGACCCAAGTATATCTATCCGTCATATGGATGGACAAATCCCACTCTTGATCCATGTTCCTCAACACATACTTTCTGAATACTCAATGCCACCTTTATAACCACCCATTTACGAAGTAGTGTTTGATGTCATCAAATCATCCATCCGGTGATGGTGATTAGCATGATCTCATGGTCGAAGGAATCAGGTTACTATGTATTAGAAAGCTTATAGAAAACGAACCAATGAAATGACTTGATCTTTATGCTACGCTTATCTATAGGAGTATGTCCATAACACCATTCTCCTAATGATTTGATCTTGTTGTTAATAACATCTCAATGTTCATGATTAGGAAACCATGATCATCTATTAACCAACAAGCTAGTATTACAAAGAGGCTTTACTAGGGACTCTAATAAGTTTACAAATCACACAAGTATTAATGTTTCCGATTAATACTATTATAGCATAAATATAAACATTTATCATAAACACAAAGATATAATAATAACTACTTTTATTATTTCCTCTAGGGCATATCTCCAACAGTTGAGAGGGTGCAACATCAAGTGTCACCTCTTTATTAACAACATGTTCCGATGGTTTAGGTGGAGGCTCTTTGAGTGGAGTTCCCTCCACATTATCTTTTGGAGCACCCTGCAAAAGGTTAGATTCTTCCATGGCAGCTTTAATCCGCAAAACAATAAATTCATTATCATGGAAGTTATCTTGGCAATAGCAGAATATAGGGTGAACTTCTTTATAGATCATATCAAGTGGTTTACTTTCTACCTGTATATCTCTATGCAACCAGTAAAAAACACAAATTGTAATGTGTCCTTCCCAGCAAGGCATTTAAACTCATCTCTATTATAATTTCCTAGTTCGGTATCAGAATAATTATAATCAGATTGATAGTTGAGGTGATCTGGAGATTCGCAACAATCACAACATAATTGATAAGAGGCACATTGTGTGGATGAATACTTCTCCACCAAAGTCAACCATTCTTTTAATATGCCTTGCCTCTTATGAATATTTCCCAATGTCCTTCCCTTTGACTCCTCCATTATAGATTTCATCTATTGAAAGGTAGTCATCTCGGACGACATGATTAGCAACAAATATTTTTATGGGTTTTTGGTTTGAAACAAAAGCAAAAATAAAAATGCAGCAAATAAAGAAAGCTTATAACAAAATCTAGCAAAACTAAAATAAATAAACAAAAGCTAAAAGACCTACAATACTTAGCACCCCGGCAACGGCGCTAGAAAATAGCTTGATGACTGCAAGTGCACAAATTGTTTGTATCTAGTTTCAAAATAAAGATACCGATCCCACAGGGAGAAGGAGTCCGAAGTCTAAATAACTATTGAACTAAATACTAAAATAGTAATGCTAAATAACATTCTAAGTAATAAGATAAAATGCGAGTTTTGTGTATAAGATATTTTGGGGTTTTCAAATAAAAGAACAATAAGTAAACTGAAGTTGTAAATAAACAAGAGCATGCGAGTATGATTATGAAAGTCTGCAAGATGATGGAAAGAGTTTTCAGGGAATAGTGGATCCACCACTAGTAATTAGAAAGAGTTATCAAAATTATTATAATGAATAAGACCATTTATGATATGTGTGGGAGGATCTCCATATATGGACGAATAGGCAGCAACCACTGTACACACCATCCTCATAACCACATCAGACAATAACTGATAATCATTGTGTTACTGTGCTATTAAGGGACTTTACCCCGTAGGATGTATCCCATGGCATGGACAATGTTTAGTGAGTTATCCTCGTTTCCCAAGTTGATACGTAAGGAATGAAAACAACTTTACAGTCACCATAAGTGTTATCATCCCTCTGTCTACCAACAGGTAGTTCACTCCATCTAGTCCTCAATGAGGCAAATATTGAGTGGCGCGCTTCACCCAACATCAAGATGAAGGAAATCTAACACAAACACATAATGAACAATATCACATAATAATCTTTATCTTATTTCAATCATATACTAGGGTTTCTCCATCTCCCCAAGAACAAAGGAAACTAGTCACACATGAAGGCAATCAACATCATGGATAGGATATGGATGAAGTATGATGATACAATTGAGAATGAGTGCAAATCCAATATTTAATCTAGAATTACAACAAGTAACCAAAGGGGGTCGATGAAGGAGACATTGTTGATGAATATGACAATGTGGAGGCCTTCAAGATCCTAGTCCCTTCTCCTCTTGTGTGATGGTGATGGTGTAGATCTGATTGGAGGAGGCTATGGAGGTGGCACGGCGACAGGTCTCTACCGTGGTGGAGAATATGGATTGGTGGCTCTTTCTTGGCTCCTCCCCTCTTTATATAGTCCTTGAGGGTTCCCTAGGGTTCCCCCAATACCATCATATGACTTTGGGAAGGTTCTGGAGCTTCCGGGGGGCGAAATCCCGTCGTTTGTGACCTTTTTAGAAAATCAACATCATGGATAGAATATGGATGAAGTATGATGTTACAATTGAGAATGATTGCAAATCCAAGATTTAATCTAGAATTACAACAAGTAACCAAAGGGGTCGGTGATGGAGACGTTGTTAATGAAGATGACGATGTAGATCGATGTGGAGGCCTTAAAGATCCTAGTACCTTCTCCTCTTGTGTGATGGTGATAGTGTAGATCTGATTGGAGGAGTCTATGGAGGTGGTACAACAGCAGGGCTCCGCCGTGGTGGAGAATATGGATTAGTGGCTCTCTCTTGGCTCCTCCCCTCTTTATATAGGCCTTGGGGGTGCCCTAGGGTTCCCCAATACCGTCATATGACTTTGTTAAGGTTCTAGAGATTTCGAGGGGCGAAATCCCGTGGTTTGCAACCTTTTTAGCAACTATACGGCCGGAATTTTTATTCCCGTCGTATAGTTGCTCGTTAAACCTTGTGTCCTCTTTCGTATTTTGGTCGCCATTTCTTCATACGAACTCTGTTTTGGGTGTTCTTGGGCTCGTTGGATTCTTCTCGACAAAGTCTACAACCTAGTGGCCTTGGATCTTTATTTTGAGAAGTTTGAAAAATTCACTTTTTCAACCTCTCAAATGGCTAAATCTGGTCCCTGTAGCTCCTCCATACTATGCTCTCTTTGTTCCTTTTGCCTTTGTTTCATCCATAATCATCATCAACAACTACACACATGTCAAAGACAAGGAAGAGGGATAAAATTCTACCTAAACTACTAAATGTGCAAAGCTCATATGAGAATGAATGAATAACAGAAACCATGCATATTTGGCATAACTTCAGCTAGATAAAACATGAGATGGATGGTTGATATGCATAAAATACTTCTATAAAAGTGTACATAAATTCCACTCATCACCCGCCCGACCGTACAGGGTGGCGGCGGCTTTGTCTCGTCAAACCCTACAATACTCGCGAAGACGCCTATATATTTTGAGGCCCCTACTGTCGCACAAAGGGCCGCCATTCTCAGATTGCATCACAATACCACCAAAGGAGATCCACATCATAGTTCATCCCTTCCATCCCCCATCCCACATCCTCTCCATTAGCCATAGCCATTACTTTGTACTTGAGATCTCCTTGTAATTCGGCGACCATTGTAGGAATATTTGATTTCAATCTAAGTATTGCACAATGTTTTCTATCCTTGATCTTATTGTTATGAGTGAGTATTCCTTATGGGCTGCGGGTTGGGGAGAAACCTCACAACGTTTATGTGTATCTAATCTATGGGATAATTGTGTATTGTTTTGTAAGAGGGATTTGTATCATTTGTTTGTTTGTCTCTTTCCTCGATCTTTGGACTTGTAGGTACCCAAGATCCCGGAGATTGATCAAGGCTTGAGGTGAGATGCTTGGCAAGCGGCGATCTCATAGGAACCTCAGTGACAACAAGGGTAGTACGGTCTTCGCTTAGCGATCCATTTATGGATCACAACAACATCACCACTTAATGCTTTGATCTATGTGTTTGCACTTAATAATCGTTTGTAGCCCGATGCTTCGTGGTGCACTTGATTGGATCAAAAGACTATTGTTATGCCTGTGGCCTCTCAGGAGCTCTAGTTGAAAGGAATATGCCCAAGAGGCAATAATAAAGTGGTTATTATGCTATTCTAGGTTTATAATATATGTTTATTTTTCATGCTAGAATTGTATTAATAAGAAAACATTAATACATGTGTGATTTATAAACAGAAATAGTTCCTAGTAAAGCCTCTCTTTATACTAGCTTATTGATTAACGGATGATCAAAGGTTTCCTAATCATAACATTGGTTGTTGTTAATAACATGGTCATATCATTGGAGAATGATATGATGAACAGTCACCCGAACTAGATGTAGCAATACGATCATGTCATCAAGTTTAAATTGCTATCACATTCGTAGTAACTCAATATCCTCATACCATGAGATCACTTCAATCACTTTCATCAGAAGAATACTTTGATTACATCAAACATCACACCATAACAAAAGTGATTATAAAGGTGTCATCGGGTATTTGGAAAGTGTCAGTTGAAGATTGTGGATCAAGATTGAGATTTGTCCATCCGGATGATGGAGAGATATACTCAGGGCCCTCTCAGTGATATCACATTGACATAGCCTTGTAAGCAAGTGATTTGATCAATAGAATGTCATACCACAGGAACGAGAAAAAGAGTATTTGTCAGGAACAAGATTAAACAATGTATAGATGATATCGAGTGATCGAATCTCGGACAAGTAATATACCGCGACACAAAAGGAATTTGATTACAACGAAAGAGGTTCGGACGATCATGAGATCTTCGAGAAACTAGTGGGAGTCATTATGGATCTCCAAGTCCCGCTAATGATTATTGATTGGAGTAAGTCTCGATCATGTCTACATAGTTTCCGAACCCGTAGGGAGACACACTTAAGGTTAACCGACACGTTTGATCGGATAGGAAATACATGAGAAGTCAATGGACATCGCAGAAAATTGTTCTGCCGAAATAGTTTCAGAGTATGGAAACAAAGAAATAGATCAAAATGTTAATGTGTACATTAAATGAAGTACTCATTAAATAAAGTGTTCATTAAATTGAGTTGCATTAAAATAGAATTAAAGTGCTTTAATGGATAGACCTTTAAGGGAATTAAAGTGCTTTAATGGAAAGACCTCGTGGAAGAACAGGCCTCGCGGAAACAACAAAGGGAAAAAGGAGGACAAGGAGTCCAATGATTCTGGCGACATGTATGAAAACGTTGAACCTAAGCCAGCCATCAAAGACGACGACGGAGGAAAGAGCAAAAATCCGTTTGAGAAGAAGAATCCCATCTACCACACTTTTCTCGGCACTCCAACAGTCAAAGCATAGAAACCTCCATAAGGATACTGCTTGCTACCCTTCCCAAGGTTCCCAGTACGCGAGGTTTGTCGGAAGTTTCAATGACATGGGACAAAGCGAATCATCGAGAGCTCATCTCGAAAGAAAATCAATATGCCATGGTACTTGAGAGCGCTGCATGATAGCACCGTGGGATACATGTTTTGCTATTCCGGACGCATGGACCGAGGCTTTGCTTCGCCATGGCTACCCCTTCTGTAGCTCCACATGACCAACTGATCCCGCAACGAAGCCAAGTGACGAAGAGGTGCGCCGGGTGAAATCTGCCAAAGGCCCTTGTGGGCTCTTCCAAGGTGGGATCGTGCATGGACAAGATTCTAGTGCAAGCTTCTTTAGGGGTGTGTGGGTGGGCTCGCCTAGGCGGCCCCGTGACCACCTCCTTCTTCATAGGACCGATAAATATTTTATATGTTGAGTTACACAAAATAGTAAAAGTGTGGATCTAAGTATTCATATTTCCAAATCTCTAAACTTTAACAGATTGTATCATTTCTATGTAGACCATAATATAAAGAATTTGGGCTTGCGATTTTGCATGCTTGTAGGATACAAGATTGACTTTGTCTAGCAGATTTTTTAAAACATGTATAAATACTCCTATAATTTTTGGATATTTTAAAACGAAGGGAGCTTTCCGCTTTATACGAGTCTATATCTTTAAGTCAGAACTCCGAAGATGTCCGGGTCACCATCATAACAGAGCGTGCCGTCTGCCTAATCTAAGCCGTGACCAAATAACAAACCCATGTCTGGTTAGGTCTAATTTATTCTAGGAAGAATATGCTGCGTGGGGTTAGGAACGCGTGAAAAAAGAAGCAAAAGGAGGACTCCTCCCTAAAGTACACCAGTTGTTGGCACTTGGCACTTTGGCAGTAGCAAGGAGACCTCGACCCGAAGGCAGGCACCGGCAGGCGCAAGAACTCCAACGGAACGAACAAACGACGCGGGCGGGGCGGCTGGTCAAATCTACGCGTGCTCCACTTCGATTCGACTCCCCCTCCTCCGCCTCCTTCGATTTTCGTCGCGGAAGGTATCTCCCCCGCCCCAATCCCTCGATCTTCTTCCGCCTTTCTCTTCCTGTCCCCTCCCCCCCAAATTTTGTTGGGCGGTTAGTTGTGCCCTCCCTTTCTGTTTGTCAATCTCCGCCTTGTACTCTTGTAGAACACCGTTGGCCTCTTATAGTTAAGTAAATCAGAAAGAAATCGCTTGTTCGTTCGTGTTGAATTTCGCGTCGACGCGTCAATCTAACAGTACCGCGCCCGTTCTTTTGCGAATTTTGTGTGTGTTCTGATAGCGAAAATGAGTGACAATCTGATGGAGAAAGTGAACGCCCTCGGCGAGCGTCTGAAGATCACCGGGACGGAGGTCAGCAAGCAGATGGCGGCCGGCATGAGCTCCATGAGCTTCAAGATGAAGGAGCTCTTCCAGGCGCAGACTCCGGCCGACAAGATCGTCGAGGACGCCACCGCGGAGAACTTGGAGGGGCCCGATTGGGCCGCCAACCTGGAAATCTGCGACCTCATCAACACGGAGAAGGTCAACAGCGTCGACCTGATCCGCGGGATCAAGAAGCGGATCATGCTCAAGGAGGCTAGGGTTCAGTTCCTCGCCCTCTTCCTTCTCGAGACCATCGTCAAGAACTGCGAGAAGGCCTTCTCCGAGGTTGCGGCCGAGAGGGTTCTCGATGAGATGGTCAGGCTGATTGATGACCCCCAGACGGTGGTGAATAACAGGAACAAGGCACTTACACTGATTGAGGCGTGGGGAGAGTCTGGTAATGAGCTCCGCTACCTGCCAGTCTATGAGGAAACATACAAGGTAAATATGAAATTTCCTTTATTTCACCGTCCCCATGTTATTAGATAAATCAGTTGTAGAATTTGTGTATTATGTTTCAATCTACTGATTCTGTCTTGTGGCAGTGAGGTTAATTTTCCACTTGTACGATAATTTGTTTGGCCATTATAATCTCTGCTGTTCGATTATGTAAGTAAGGGAATCTAATTTAGGACCAAGCTGCTGAAGGTTGCTTTATTTGTTAGCAAAGTTGTACGTCACTTCATGGAACCACTCAGACCTCTCCTTAACTTGTAATAGAGCACGTTGCCTATCCCTTTCATCAAGAGAACGATATCAACATCCACAAAAGTCTTAGTTTATGCAGCTCGTAAATGCATGTGGTTCAGTGGTTGGGCATATCTGTTAAAAGCTTTAGGTATATCTTTGCAATTTTGCATAATCAAGAAGACAATATCATGCCACCATGTCATTGTGCAAATAACAAAGTCCATATGAAATCCTTAACTAATGAGATGACATAGCTGATGGTTGAGCATGTCTGATTTCTTTGGCATAGCATGCAACATCTCCCAATGAAGAGCAAGGAGCATTACATGGCTCGCCTTGCATCTTTGGATGTTGGCTACGATACGCTCTATAGATTAGATAGCTGTGATCGATGGACTGAACTCACTACAAAAAACATAGTCAGCCTGAATTTTCTTTCTCTGAATTTCTCACAAGAGGCCTTTCCTATTGGCAATAAAATAGCAGATCCTGCTACTTCCATGAATAAAGACCTGCACATTAAGTACTTTTACACATGACATTGAACTGCTTATGGGAACTTGCACATGATATTGAACCTGCACATTAAGTACTTTTACACATGAATAAATACCTTCATCAGAATGGATAGAGCATGGACATTAATTTCTTCTACACATGATATTGAACTGCTTATGGGAACTAGGGAAGTGGTAAACCAAAATTTACGGTGATTAGTTTTCCACCTTGTTTGATAAAAAAATCAGCCACCATAATCTCTGCTGCGCCATTATGTAAAGTAAGGAAGGGAATCCAATCTAGGACCAACATGCTGAAGGTTGTTTTGGCTATTAGCAAAGGTGCACATCGCTTCATAGAACCACTCAGACCTCTTTTTAAGAAAATTTCATATTGCTCTGGTTAGTAGTTGGTGGTTAATATTAATGCCATAGCTTAATGTCACCAGCCTGTATCTTCAGCAGGAGCATTGCCGTTTACTCAGTTTTGGTAAATAATATCGCATTTCAGAAGTTGTTTCAGTGTCCAGTTTGATGGTAGTATGATAAACCCATATGATTTATACTAACAGTGGATATATCTCATGCTTTGGTAACCAAGGAGGTGGTTAGTGGTTACAAGTGATATTGTGCTAACTTATTTTTTGTAGAGCCTGAAATCAAGAGGAGTGCGGTTTCCTGGACGTGACAATGAGAGTCTGGCCCCCATATTTACTCCACCACGCTCAGTCGCTGAAGCTGAAGTTGAAGCAAACTTCTCCCACCAGGCATTTGAAGATGTGCATGTGCATACATATACTGCCGAAGAAACAAAGGAAGCTCTGGATGTGGCTCGTAACAGCATGGAACTTCTTTCAACTGTTCTTTCATCTTCTCCTCAGCAGGATGTTTTGCAGGTAACAGCATTTTGTATAAATTTCTCTCAAGCTCGTATAAATATTTTGACTGCAGTGCAGTGTACATACAGATATAGTTGTCCGCATATTAGACATAGATAATAGTTTCTATGCGTGAGATCTGTTTCCTCATGGAGCTCTAGCAGTGAACAATTTCGTACTGTTCCTATACTAGGTGAGTTATGGTTGCATACTTTAACTATGAGGCTAGTACGGTTACTCCTCTTGATTCCATTGTTAATTTTTGAGTCTGTCGCAAGTGGGTTGCTCATTTTATACCATTGCATGCTCATTTACTCTTTTCAATGGAATACAAGGAAGGTTGTTGTTAAAACTTAATGCGGTGTATTCTTTTTAATCTAATAAATGCTCTAGTTTCTCTGAGCCATCAGAAGTTCTAATGGACCGGGTCTGTAACATACTATCTGAACTGCTTTGTTTATTCACGAGTCTTATATATAAGAAACATAATTGTTAAAGGTTACTGCTTTATTGAGCATGATGTGATGTTCCCTGATAATGACGACGTTAACTGCAAGAAAGAGTCAGCCAGACGGAAAAAAACTCAATTTATATGTTGTGCATCTTGGAGTATTTACTGTCTCTACTATGCTTTGTTGTTGTTGTTGTTGTTGTTGTAGTAATTTAACTTTAAAGTACATTTTATTGAATGTACTTTTAAACTGGACGAAAACTATTTGCAATTAATTCTTAAGTTGAAAGTGTTATTCATGTTCCGTGAAGGTTATGTGCTATTGTGTTTTGACTAATTCTGCCACATTCACAGGATGACTTGACAACCACTCTTGTGCAACAATGCTACCAATCTCAACACACTATCCAGAGATTCATCGAGACGGCTGGAGACGACGAGGCCCTGCTCTTTGAGGCCTTGAGCGTGAACGATGAGATCCAGAAAATGCTATCCAAATATGAAGAGATGAAGAAACCCACGGCGCCAACGCATACAGAACAGCCAGTTGTCATACCAATTGCCACGGAGCATGAAGACCCCGGATTTGTTGGCAATGAAGATGCCCTGGTAAGAAAACCAGCTGCTTCTCGAGCAATGTCAGGCGGAGATGACGATATCCTCGATGATCTTGATGAGATGATATTTGGCAAGAAGGGAGGAGGGAGCAGTTCCCAGGAAGGGCCCAAAAGGCAGGACCCAAAGAAAGATGACCTGATCAACTTTTAAATACCGTCCCAGCAAGTCAGGGAGTTCCTCTAGGGATACACAACACATGTCTGCTGCTTTTTATGTTGCTGAACGATGTCTGTATTCATCCAGTAGAAGATTTCACATTCAATTAGGATTTGGGTCGGTTGTTTGTTTGCATACGATGATACTTGTCCTCCACAGTTTGTCAGTTGATATATGTTGCTGCAAACTTCTCATCTCTTGGTTTCATTGTTGCATGCATTAGATGCTGCATTATTTCCTGATGGAAAATATGTTTCATATGTGAATGAACCGCCCACATCTCGTTGCTTTTGTAGTTTGAGGTCACCCAGGCAATTGAGGGTCTTTATCTTTTTTTATCCGTACGCTGAAATTTTGCCCCCTTGTGTTTTCAGAACCATTTTTTTGTCTGATTTGGCCAAACTTTCATTTCCAGGCCGAACCCAACGCGTTGGGTGTCGTTTAGGAATGCCGGATGAAGCATAAACGGCAGGAAAAACTTGCGTTGGTGGCCTGACCTGAGAGAACGGCATCCTCATCGCCCTAGCTCCCGTGTCGGACCGGTGGGAGCAATGGTCGCGTGGGGTGGGAGCAATGGTCGCATGTACAATCGCCCACGCGGTGGCGTAATGGCGCGCCACCGCCTGCCTGTCTTCTCTCCTTTTTTAGCCCTCGTCGCTACACCTCTTTCGCTCGCACTTTACCAAAATGGCTATAAATACCAACCATCCTCGTCGTCTTTAGAGCACACACCTTCACCTTCATTTCCTCCCAATCTACACAGTTTTAGGCGAAGAAAACCTCGGCGGAAGCAATAGTGGAGAGGTACCTGATGTTCCTGCGGCGGCGAACGGCTTCGGCCGCCGGTCGCTCCAGCCGTGGGAGGCACGACTTCTCCACGAGGCCGATTGTCCGGCGCCGCTGGATTTCCGGTGCCCGCCGACCTGGAAGCTCAGCGCACGCGGCGTACCCGTGCTGCTGGTGCTAGAAGGCCATGAATGAATCGACAAGATCCAGATGGCCCTTCCCGACATGGACGAGAAGGAGTAGGAGCACCCCGAGAACACCGCGTTCTGGGATGAGTACTTCCGCCTGGTTGTCCTACCACGTGGGCGAAGGCCTGGTGCTCAACAACGCCTCAGGTCGACATTGTTGGTGGAGTGCGCCTAGTCACACCCTCGCCGCCATCCTCGAGCATATCACAATCGGCAACAACGCACGGTCGGGGTGTCCGCCGTGCTCGCCTCCTTTCTTCTCGCGGTGCCGGGGCAGCCTCCTGGATGCCGAGCAGGATGGTCGGCGCATCTTCCTCCTCATCGGCGTCGGCTGAGTGCTCGTCCGGCTCGGCGCCTACCGACTCCACCCGGCCGCGCTACACGGTGCCGCTCCGACTAGTGAAGCCGGATCCCGATTCTCCGCCGCGCACGCGCTCGCACGGGCTCGTCATCAACGAGCGCCACGCTCCATCGCCGTCACGTAGCCATCTTCGCCTTGTCATGCCGAAGAAGGAGCCCAACACTGGTGGGCCGCTGCGCACTTCAAAGACGGAGCCCACAGAGAAGGAAGGACCTAATTAAACAAGGAAATCTCGGGAAATCTCGAGAAGAAGGATCTCGGGAAGAAGGACCTAATTAAGCATGCAATTTTACACGTGCGGTGGGAGTGCATTTTACATCGAGGACCTAAAAAAGAGAAATTATATTGATTCCATACATTTAGAAAAAACGGACCTGAAATAATTAAGCAAGGAAAATAGTCAGGTTCAGATCCTTCTTCTCGAGAGGACCTAATTAAGCAAGGAAATAATTCAAGGAGGACTTCCTCCTCAAGATGGCCATGGAGGTGTCAGTCAACGATGTACCACCAATGACGGGCCCTGCCGCATGCGCCTGGCCTAGGTTGGACTGGGAGCGGACGGAGGTTGAACACCTCCGTCGCATGCATCAGCAGGCCAAGCGCGAGTGACGAGGTTTAATCTCGTCAATGCCCATTGTTATGAGCTTGGGTTTTGGAGAAGATGGGGATGATGGAGATCACGGAACGGTTAACATACAAACAACGCGGGGACACGGGATTTACCCAGGTTCAGGCCCCCGGAGAGAAAACCCTACTCCTGCTTATCTGATCTTTGATTACGGCGGAACCGAAAGTTACAGGGGTGCGCAGATGCAATTTGGCGTGGAGGTGTGTATGCGGTGAGAGAGATATTCCTCGTCGTGTCCTCCTAGCCTTTATATAGATAGGCAGGTCCCGGACATAGGTCGAGCCGGTTACAGATTAGGGTTTGCCCTTTGAAATTCTATCTACTCTAGTCTTGTTCTCCAAGAATCCGAAGGCGTCATGGGCCTGGGCCACCCGAAATCTCCGCAGGTCGTGTATCTTGTAGTGGGACTTCCTTCGGGCTGGACTAGGTATGCTGATGTTGTGTACCTGTGGGGTATAACCATGTCAATAGCCCCCGAGTGCTCAGTTGAATCGTAGATTCGGCTGGGGACTCCCCAATATTTTAGGTGCAGTTTTATGCCTATTTATAAGAGAATGGTTTTTTGTTTATAGGGATTGCTGATGCGTGTGCCTGACTCTCCTGACGGATCAGGGCCAGTTAATTGTCATAGGACAAAACAACACGATCTTCTTCAGATTCGAGTCCCTAGTCTCGAACCTGGAACAAATGCTGGTGTAATTCGACTCAGGCCAATGAGGTCTTGCAGGAGTCGAATCCCAGTAGTTTTCGATTGATATACCCAACACGTCCGTCAGTATTTTCATTGCGTCTGTTGACACGGGTTTTCATAGCAGAGCGCAGTCAGGTGCGTTACCAGGCCATCAGATGATATCTGTAGGTCTTATCTTTGTGTCATAGACACAGTATCCGAAATTTTACCATCGCAGAGGCGTTTTGGGTGGCCAAGGAGATTGCTTATCACTTAGCGTTGGTTTGGGCAAAGTTGCCAAGAAGTTTTTTATAGTTTGATCCGAAGGATCATAGTTGAAGAAATTCATAGGATGCGCGGCCAGCGCTCCCTATGGGAGTAGCCCCCGAGTGTCTGTTCAAGTCGTAGACTTGAGCAGAGACTTTAGTTCAGTTGTTTTTGGCTTTAAGTCCAAAGGACACATTTTTTTCGGATGCTTGAATCAATCCTCCCTATGGGAGTAGCCCCCGAGTCCCTAGTGGAGCCGTAGACTCGACGTAGTACTCGAAGAATCATCAGCGCTGCAGTACCTTAATCGTGCCTCAGCTGCGCGGCCAGCGCTCCTAATAGGAGTAGCCCTCGAGTAATTGCTCGAATCGTAGATTCGAGGAAGTACTTATTTGATCAGTCGAAAAATTCTAGCCGCTGCTAGGCTGCTTGATGACGTTAGTGCTAACGATCGATGACCTCAACCGTCTGTTGTGCCAGAGATGATGTAACAGGACGATCGTGGGTCCCACTTCCTGACTTGGAGTTGACTAGTCATGCGCGACGTGGCGAGAATTATGGCGTCTCCTCGATTTCCGTGCATAGTGGATGGCATGCGGGCGGCTGTTCGTTGTTGCGTTGACACGTGGATGGTTGGATCTGTCCCTGGCGCTAGGGCTTCTGGATGAACGGCTCCTCGTCATCGTCTTCATCTTTATAACCGTGGGGAAAACAGTGATTTGTTTTCACCCTTGGCCATTTGTTTCTCCGCTGCTTCCATTTTCACGAGCTTTTCTTCGCACGCACTGGATGTTCTCCGATCCTTTCCTTCCTCATTTCTGCGCGCGCACCACCATCGTCGATGCTCCACCATGGTGAAGTCGAAGAAGGCTTCTGCTGGAGCGGGCTCAAGTGCTGCCGCCGACGGCAAAAAGCTGCCACCGCCGCTCGCGTTACTGATGGCGGGTGGAGGCGCACGAAGACGCGCAAGGGTGACCTGCGCAAGCTACACGATGCGGGTTTCATCCCGTAGGACAAGGAGGATGTCAAGATCCCCGGCGATGAGGTAATTCCCCGTCCACCCGCATGGTTTTGGGTGATGTTTGTCGCGTTTGTTCTCCGTGGTTTGTCCCTTCCTGTCCACGATTTTCTCCGCGGACTCCTTTTTTTCTATGGCATCCAGCTTCATCATCTTTCGCCCAACTCTCTCCTTCACATCGCCTGCTTCATTACTTTTTGCGAGTGCTGGCTCGGTATCGAGCTGCACTTTGTCCTCTTTCGGAATCTCTATTCCGTGAAAAGGCAATCTGGCACCGGCGGGGTCTACTCGCTTGGCGGCTGCATTATTTCCCTTCGATCTTCTATTCTCTTCTTTTTCTTTTCTATGTCTGAGTCCGTCCAATACTGGCGGAAAAGTGGTTTTATATCCGCGACTCCACAGTGGACGGGCAAAATTTTGGCCTTGCTCCCTTCGACTCCGCCTAGGAGATCCTGCCGAAGAGATCCTGGAAGAACCATATCCTGGAGGGCAAGGTGGAGGAGGTAGAGGAGCTCTACCGTTGGGTGGAGGCCCTCCAGATGATTGCGGAGAATGAGGTGAATGGTGTGGATATCATCCGCACCTTCCTCAAATGTCGGGTGCAGCCACTTCAGGCGAGGGCACATCCGATGTTTCTTTACTCTGGCCGCCACGACCCGACGAGGGTTTCGGTCGAGGAGCTGTCCAGGGCGACCTCGATAGGGCTCTTCGGCCGTTGCTGAAGTTCAAGGCTAAAGAGGACCTCCCGAAGAAGTCCTTGTCCGCCCCCTTCAGCTCTTCGAATCCAGTTCCTCAGGTTTTTAGAACTGGGTCCTTCCTGTTGTGCTTCTTTTACGATTGCTGTCTTTCACATGAATAAGCGTTACTTAGTCACGTTCTCTGTCTTCTTTTGCAGGAACTGAAGGTAGCTGGCATAGTGCCTCCGCTGCCTGAGAAGTATTCGATTGCGCCGGACAACGAGGTTGTGGACTCCGAGTCTGAGCTTCCGCCGGCGTAGTCGCCAACTCATGATGCCCTCGAGGCGAGCGATGGGCGGACCCGAAAGCAGGCACGGAGTCTGAGTGAGTCTTCGGATGCCTTGACTCTGCCAACGCCTAGGGACCCATCCTTCCTTGTGCATCACAGCGGTCAGTGCTTCTTCCGCACCGTTCCCGGCTGTGCCTCTGCGGGCAATGGCGCCACAGCCGCCGGCCAAGAAGAAGAAGAAGGAGAAGGCGCCGCCCGTCTTCGACTTGAGCGACATCGACTCGTAAGTGCCTTCAAATATGTTTTTTGTTCTGTTTTTTGTGTGTGCACTTTTCGTCTTGTCTTGATGAATATTTTCCTTGCAGCCATTCCTCGGAGGGCTCTCTTAGTGAGGGCGCCTAGGAGGCTGTAGGGGAGTCGAAGCCGACGGCCCCTCCCTCTCTGACGGTGGCCAACTCTGGGGGCGATGCTCTGAACCCCTCTCCACAGGAGGCTCGAGTAGTCGCTACTCATAAGACTGCACCGGTACCTTCGGAGTCTCTGCTTGAGCACGTAAGTGACTTACACCTCTTGGTTTTGTAGGGGGAGCTCCCGAGTCCTTTTCGTGTTGTTTTGTTGTGTTTTTTTCTCTTTTCAGGGCGCAACCCCCAAGCCCCTTTTCTTGATGCTTCCTCTCATAGCCTTTTGTGTCCAGCGCCAATCTTCTCATCCAGCAGCATCTTGCACTGGAGGCTATCATGCAGCAACTTCGAGGTACGTGTCTTGCTTGTTGCCTGAATGTAGCTTGTGTTGCTCATGTGTGTTCTTGATGCTTTGTAGATGAAAATAATGCGGCCCTTCGCTGGCTGGACATTCTTCAAAAGAGCCTTGGTCATGCGGAGAAGCAGACTGTTGATGCCGTGGAGGCGAAGGAGCGCCTACAACAGGAGTTGGATGATGCTACCAAGGCCAAGGGGCGCCTGTAGCGGGAGGCTTCGGATCGCGAGGAGCAGCTCGCCACTGTTGTGGCTGCTCGCAAGAAGGAGGTGGCTGAGAAGTTGATGGCTGCGGCCAAGGCTTTCTCCGGTAAGTGTCTTTCATGGAAATTGGTCTTTTGGATTGTCGGCTACTCTTTCTTCATGTCCTTATTTGACTCCTGCCCGTTCTTCTTTGCGCCAGATGCTTCGGGAATTGCGTTTGATCGCAGTGTCTTGGAGCACTGGAGCGCTCTGGATGATGCCAACGTAGCGGTCGAAGATCGCTGCAGCACTTCTGTTGGTTCCCTTTCTAAGGCCAAGGAGGTCCTTCAGCGTTTTTACAAGGAGATCGTTCCCAAGGGCACTGCCCTTGAGGATCTTGATTCTCTGGAAGATGCGCTGTCAGAGGATGCCCCTGCGGCCTACAAGAGTAAGCAGAAGGTCATCGGCGCCTCCATGGGGCTGGCCATGGCCATGGCGTCTGGAGCGGAGCTGGATCTTCAGCACGTCACCTCCCAGATGCCAATAGCTCCCGACAGCTCTGAGGTAGCCTTTTCTCTCTTCGCCTCTCGTTGTAATCAGTATGGTCCGAAGCTTATCGACCTGCTGGCGGACTACGCGGCGAGGCAACAGGGAGAGGCCAGGGGCAGGCAATCTGGCTCCGAGGCTACCCCGGATGCGGGCGCCTAAATCTGCTGTAGCTAGGATAGCTTTTCTTCTTTTTAATATTGTAATATTTTTTCAAACAATTTCTCCATGTGCCACGCAGTGGCTTTTTGATGTATATAAATGATGCTTCCGGCTGTTGCCAGAGAAATGTGTTGTTCATATTCTTACTGGCTTGCCTTTAGGGACCTTTGAGTGAGGCTCCCATGCATAATTCGACTATCCCTCAGCCGCGACCATCTTTGGATGATGCGTCACAACTTGTTTTTCTTCGTGACCGCGTCCGCAGCCTGGAGAAGGAGATCCTTGGCGTTCAAGGCCATGCGGACGTGTGGAAGTTGAAAACTGAGCGGGCTACCGCCATGGAGGAATATTTGATGGGAGAGTTGCGGCAGTTGAGCGAGCAACTACAATGTGAGTTTTATTGAGCTGCTGCTTGTTTTCGGATGTGCCTTGTTGTCGCGTCACCTTATTCTGAGTTTTCTGCAGGTGCCAACCTTGTTCCGAGGGAGGAGAAGAAGCATGTTGCAGTACGGATCAACTGCCTGACCCAACAGGACATGGAAGCCGGAGGCTTCTTCTAGATGGACCGTGACCGGGCCACCGTCCTTGCGACGGTGCAGGATCATGTTCATCAAGTGTCGCGCGTGCTGAGGTAGGTGAAGACTTCCCTGGTGTCGATTATGTACGTCATGTTTCCTCTGGACGAGGCACCGTCCACCCTTTGGGGTTTGTTGTCAAAGTTTTGAGACGTGAATCACGTGAGGGAGTTGGTGCGGCACCAGCTGGTTGCAGGGGTGAAAGCTGCTCTTTCGCTTGTTCGGCTATATCGCCCTGATGTTGATCTTGCGGTGGTGGCAGCTGGGCCGCCCCTTCGACCAGATGGTGGCCTCTGGGACATGCGCCCGCATTATGCCGCTGTTAGGTAGTATGCCAAAGAGATCGTGGATCTTTTTGAGCATCGGGCACACGTGATTCTTCAGAATAGGTAGACCCTGTAAAAAAGATAGATGTAAAACTTGTATATATTCGAGTGGGCTTGTTATGCCCTTTTTTCTGTAAAGTTTGTTTGTGCTAGCACGTGGTGCCTTTGTTGTATGCATGTCCTTTTCGTTAGCCTGACGTGGTCATCTACTCAGGTTACATACGTTATCCTCAGTCGACAAAGTCGTGAGGTGAGGCGGATCCCCGGAGCGTGTTATAGCGAAAAGTGATGCAAGGTTAAAGAAATTTTCGGGTGGGACACTTAGCTTTTATTCATATCGTAATCGAGGAGGTACATTGTTTGGCTGAGTAGCCTTGTCTTAGTAGCCTTATTGAAAGTAAAGGGATAGCTAGGGGTAGAAGCGTCGCAGACGCGCGACGTTCCAAGGATTGGAGTATTCGACTCCTGACGCGATGTCCTTGAGGCGATAGGCACCGCCTGGGATGACTTTTGTGATGATGTAGGGTCCTTCATAGGGTGACTCGAGCTTTTTCGTTCGCTCTTGTTTGAGTCGTAGGACGAGGTATCCTTCGACGAAGGACCTTGGTCGCAGCCGTCGGCTATGGTAGTTGCGGAGGCTCTGTTGGTAGACCACTGAGCGAGCCGTGGCGATGTCGCGTGCCTCGTCTAGTGTGTCGACGACATCTTCGAGTGCGGCCGTCAATTCGGCTTCCGTGGGGCCTTTTGGCGTACCTCGGAAGGTAGTACGACTTCGGCTCCGTGCACCATGAAGAAAGGTGTGAAGCCAGTTGCGCTGTTCGGCGTTGTGCGTAGGCTCCAGAGGACGGAGGGTAGCTCCTCTTCCCAGGCTACCGCAAGCCATTCGAGTGGGCTGAGCAGGCGTTTCTTGATGCCTCCACCTATGAGGCCGTTGGCCTTTTCGACCTGCCCGTTGGTCTGCGGGTGCGCCACGGAGGCATATGATATGTTGATTCCAAGGCCCTCGCAGAAGTCCTGGAATTCGTTCGAGATGAAGTTCGAGCGGTTGTCCGTGATGATGCTGTGCGGCATGCCGAATCTGTAGACTATGGACTCGAAGAACTTGACGGCCGTTTTGCCGCTTTGGTTGGTGACGGGCATGGCCTCGATCCACTTGGTGAATTTGTTGAGTGGAACCAGGAGGAAGATGTGGCCCCCTGGTGACGACTTTGGCAGTTTGCCGATCATGTCGAGGCCCCATTGGGCAAAGGGCCAGGCCAGTGGTATGGGACTGAGCTCTGATCCTGGTGCGTGTGGATTGTCCGCGAACCTTTGGCAGCCGTTGCACCTTCGGACGATGTCCTTAGCATCGTTCATGGCCGTTGGCCAGTAAAATCCAGCTCGCAGAGCTTTGGCGACGAGGGCACCGCTGCCTGCGTGGTGACCGCAGATGCCTTCATGGATGTCTTGGAGGATAGTTTTGCCATCAACGATGGTGACGCACCTTTGGAGCACACCTGAAATGCTACGCTTGTACAACTCGCCATTGTGAAGAGTGAATGCTTTGGACCGACGAGATATGTGTTAGGCATCTATCGGGTCGTCAAGCAGTTCTTTGTGGAGCAGGTACCGAAGGTGCGACTGCGTCCATGTCTCCTCGATCGCTATGACCTGCATCAGGATGACGATCTTAGCCTCTGTGTCGAGCTTTTCGGGCCCTTCGTGTCCTTCGGGTGGCGCAGCCCCTGAGTGCTCTGCTTCTTCGGATGATCCCTTGGGGAATTTCCTTTTGATAGAGGGTACGCATATTTGTTCGAGGAACACGCCTGGTGGCACCCGTGTGCATGTGGATCCGATGTTAGCGAGCCTGTAGGCTTCCTCGTTGCTTTCCCTTCCAAGGTGTCGAAGCTCGCAGCCATCAAAGTCTCCTTTGAGTGAGTTGTAGAGCGCGCGGTACGCGATCATGTTAGCAGCGTGTGCGTCGCACTCATTCATCGTCTCCTGGACGACGAGGTTCGAGTCACCGTAGATGACTAGGCACGTTGCACCGCAGATCTTGGCCATCCTCATGCCGTGGATGAGGGCCTCGTATTTTGCCTCGTTGTTGGAGGAACGAAATTTCATCCGAAGGACGTATTTCATCTTGTCACCTTGCGGGGACGTCAGTATGATGCCAGCTCCTGCTCCAGCCTCGCGCTTGGAGCCGTCGAAGTGCATCGTCCATGACCACGTCATGTCCGGGGTGTCTGGCAGCTGGAGCTCCATCCAGTGGACTAGGAAGTCCGGGAAGACCTGAGATTTGATCGCCTTGCACCGCTCGTATACTATGTCTAGAGGGAATAGCTCGATGCCCCACAGGGCTACACTTCCTGTGGCTTCGGGGTTGTTCAGGATGTTGGACAGTGGCGCCTTGTTGACGACCATTATCTGATGCTCCTGGAAGTAGTGGCTCAGCCGACGAGCTGTCATGAACATGATGTAGGCGAGCTTCTGGTAGTGAGGGTACCTCTATTTTGTTGACTTCAGTACCTCGCTGAGGTAGTAGATCAGGTGTTGGACCCCATGGGTCTTGCCATCTTCGGGTCGTTCAACCACGAGTACGGTGCTTACCACCTGGTGCGTGGCTACTATGTATAGAAGCAGAGGCTCGCGTTCCTTTGGCGTGACCAGGATAGGTGAGGTGGAGAGTAGGCGCTTTAGATCTTCGAATGCGTCTTCTGCTTCGGGTGTCCACTCGAATTTGTCTGCTTTGCGTAGCAGCTGGTAGAAAGGCAGGGCCTTATCACCATGCGGCTGATGAAATTGCTCAGCGCCACGATACGCCCGGCTAGCTACTGGACACCTTTAATGTTCTTCGGCTTCTCCATGGCCAGTATGGCCCGGATTTTCTTCGGGTTCGCCTCGATCCCTCGCTGGGAGATGAAGTAGCCAAGTAACCGACCAGATGGGACACCGAAGGCGCATTCTTCTGGATTCAACTTGATCTTGTAGTGATCAAGGTTATCAAAAATTTCGCGGACATCATCGATCAATGTCTTGGCTTTCTTTGTCTTGATGACTATGTCATCGACATAGACTTGTATGTTTCGACCGATCTGGTTTTTCAGACATGCCTGCATGCATCGCTGGTACGTGGCACCCGTGTTCTTCAGCCCGAAGGGCATGGTGTTATAGCAGAACACTCCGAACGGCGTGATGAACGCCGTTTTATCCTGATCTTCGACCTTCAGTCGAATCTGATTATAGCCTGAGTATGCGTCGAGGAAGTAGAGCTTCTCGCATCCGGTGGTCGAATCGATGATCTGATCAATCCGCGGTAGGGGAAGTGATCCTTGGGGTAGTGCTTGTTGAGCGAAGTGAAGTCCACGCATATCCGTAGGATGTCCGTATCCTTTTTAGGGACCATCATAGTGTTGGCTAGCCACTTGCTCTCCTTGATCTCCCAGATGAAGTCGACGTCGAGCAGTCTGTTGACTTCGACTCCGATGGCTTTGGCTCGTGGCTCGGACAATCGTCGTATGGACTGTTTGACAGGCTTGGAGTCCGAAAACACATTGAGTGCATGCTCGTCGAATTCCCTGGGAACTCCTGGCATGTCCGCAGGACACCAGGCGAAGATTTCCCAGCACTCACGGAGGAATTCGATGAGCGCGCTTTCCTATGCGGGGCTGAGGTCGTTGGCGATTAGCGCCGTCTTGGAGGCATCAGTTGGGTGGACATGTACCTTTTTCGTGTTGACTGTGGAGTCGAACGACGTATCATGTGAGTTTCGCCTGGCGACTGGGGGTGCCCCATTGTCTGTCACCTCTCGGAGCCTCGTGAGCTCCTCTTGCATGCCGAATGACTGGGAGGTTCTATTGAAGTCTCTATCGCAGTGGAACGATCGGGTGAAGCTCCCTTGGACTGTGATGCCACCCTTGGGCCCTGGCATCTTGAGCAGCAGGTACGCGTAGTGTGGTACTGCTAGGAATCTTGCGAACGCCACACGTCCGAAAATGGCGTGGTAATGTGATGGCCAATCCACCACTTCAAACTCGAGACGCTCGCTCCGAAAGTTTTCGGGCTTGCCGAAGATGACGTCGAGCCATATTTTTCCCAGGGGGTATATGCCCTTCCCTAGTACTATGCCATGGAACGTTGTGTCGGATTGTTCTAGGCTGCACAGCGGGATCCACATCGCTGCGAGGGTGCTGGCGAACATCAAGTTGATGCCGCTGCCGCCGTCCATGAAGACGCGGCTCATCTTGAATCCTCCGATCTGCGCCTCTAGCACTAGGGCAACATGACCTGGGAGAGGGATCTGTAAGGGGTGATCCGAACGATCGAACGTGATGCAGGACTCCGAGCCGCTGAGGTACTCACCACGGTGGTGGAGCCGGTTACAGGTCAATTCGTCGGGTGATCTTCTTTTGCACCCTATTGGTAGGGCGTCCCTTATGGATCATGAGGGACCCTTTTGGCGATGGATACCCACCTATACCGTTGTTTGGCGCGGGTGCGATTGCCGGATTTGACGGTCCCATGGGTGGTGGAGGAGGAGCTCCATGGGCGATGTCACCTGGTGCAGGTGTGGGTCCGACCCCAGGGTTCACGATCTGACATCGCATTTGGGTGAGGACCTCGCTGAGTTTCTGGAACTCGCAGCAGTCCTTGAGCATGTGGCTGGCGTTCTTTTTGCCATCTTGCTTGTCAATGTAGAAGTGGATGGTGCAGGGACCCGACAACTTGTCGTATGCCGAGGGTTCGTCGTCACGGCCGTGGTGCTGCCATGTCTGTGTTGGGCGTCCTCCGTCGCGGAATTTGCCGCCGCGGTATCCTCCGCTGCTACGGTTGTTGTCGTTGCGGCGTTCGGCATAGCCAGCCGCAACCACATCGGGTCCATCGCGATCATCGTAGAGGCGCGATCTTCGCTTTCTACGGCACTCACGTCTGCAGCCGTATTCATCCTCCTCATCCGAATGTGCTCGGTGGAGGGAATCCTCGCCATCTGCCCACCTGTTGGCGATGTCCATGAGGTGGGCGAGTGTCTTGGGCTTGACGCGCCCAAGTTCTTCCTTAAAGTCCGGGCGTTTGACGCCATCCTTGAAGGCGTCGATCCTCCTCTCCTCAGAGATGTGTGCCATGGAGTTCTTGATGTTAAACCAGCACAAGATGTACGAGCGAATGGATTCGCCCGTTTGTTGAGTGCAGGCCCGCAGCTCCTCGATCGAGGCTGGCCTCTTGCTGGTGCCCTTAAAGTTTCGGATGAAACTGTAATCCATCTCCTCCCAGCTTCGGATGGAGCCTGAGGACAGGCTGCTGAGCTAGATCCGGGATGCGCCTGTCAGCTGCAGCTAAAAGCATTATAGGGCGGTGTTCTTGTTGCCACCGTGCAGCTTGACGAACGAGAGGTGGTCACTGAGCCAGGCCTTCGGGTCCTACATGCTGTCGAACTTAAGAGTGTCCGAAGGACGCTGGAAATTTTTCGGCATCCGCGTGCGCCGAACAGATCTGCTGAAGCATCGAGCTCCGCACAGTTCTCCGTCATCATTCTTTTCGGATTCGGTAGAGCACGCGCGTTTGGCACGTGCCTTGTCAACCTTGGACTGGGAGAGGTCGTTTCGAGCGTCGTAGTCACGGCTGCGACGCCTTGGGATCTTGCATCATAGAGGTAGGTCATGCTCGTCCTCTTCCTCATTGGATGAGGGTGTGGGGCTACAGTTGAATCTAACTGTAGACTTTTTCTTTGGCTTCGTAGGAGCTTCTTTGTGGAGCGCAGCTCCGACGAGTCCGAGTCCGGCTAGCGCGGACTTATGCATGGCACTCTTTGGGTCCCCCACCGAAGGTGGATGGGAAGCGAGGTATGTGGTGGCTGCCATGATCGCAGCCTGAGGCATCTTTGGTATGACATTGCCATTGACGTCCATCTCGATGAAGGACGTTGACGAGGTTTAATATCGTCAATGCCCATTGTTATGGACTTGGGTTTTGGAGAAGATGGGGGTGTTGGAGATCGCGGAACCGTTAATAGACAAGCAACCAGGGGACACGAGATTTACCCAGGTTCAGGCCCCCGGAGGGAAAACCCTAATCCTGCTTGTCTGCTCTTGATTACGGCGGAACCAAAAAGTACAAGGGTGCGCAGATGCAATCTGGCGTGGAGGTGTGTATGCGGTGGTATGCGAAGTGCCCTCCTAGCCTTTATATATAGGTAGGCAGGTCCCGGGTGAAAGGATCGTATGGGCACCTAGAGGGGGGTGAATAGGTGCTACTTCAAATTTTCTTATTTTTCAAATTAAAGTTTGACAATAAGGTAAATTCTCTAGATAATGCAACTAAGGTGAATTTACCTATATGACACTTATGCAAGAGCTACCACAACACAAGGTAAGAGTAAGTAAGTAAAGTGCGGTAAAGGATAGAAGTAACCAAAGTGGTGGACGCGGAGACACAAGAATTTGTTTCCCGTAGTTCCTTCCTTTTGAGGGGAAGTACGTCTACGTTTGGAGAGGGGGTGGTTTCAAACCACCAAAGCCACGAAAGGCCTCCCTTGTTCTCCGATGAATCTCACCCCAACAAGATCGATTCACCTTCCACTATATTGGCAACCTTCAAGGTGGAAGCCGGCACCGTTACAAGTTTGCGGCACACATCCACAACTTAATCGGAGGCTCCCAAATACAAGCAAGCTGTCAAAGCAATGAAATACAAGCTTGTAAGAACCAAAAAAAGAACTAGGGTTTCCAAGAAAACACTAGAGCAAAGGGGCCCTTAATGAAATGAGGGGGAAATGAAGATCTCTTTTGGTGAAGTAGTAGATCGGGGCCTCCTCCTTCGATTCCCCAAAGATCAACGACTTTGGGTGGTGGAATGAGGAGATCTTGAGATTTGGTGGTCTTGACTTTAATGAGAATGAGCATCTTGTCCCAAGGTAGGTGGAGGGGTATTTATACCCCTCCAAGAAATCTGGCCGTTGGAGCCTTTAATGCAGCGGTAGTACCGGAAGTTCAAGCGGTACTACCGGAGAACTCTAGTACTACCGGACCTGGTACCGGACCTAGTACCAGACGACCATCTTTCAAACTTCATAGGCCCTGGCCACAGCGGTACTACCCTTGATGCTACCGTAAAGCGGTAGTACCACATATGCCAACCGGTACTACCAGACGTGTAGTGGAATTAGCAGTTCAGACGAAAAAACTCTCTGTCACGCCAGGTAGTAAAAGGCGATACTACCGCATTTTACTACCTAGGCAGACAAAAGCTTTTTGCCAACATACAAAAAGTCTCTGCCCTGTGCGGTACTACTGCATTTTAGTACCGGAGCAGGCAGAAGCTTTTGACAAGTGGTCAAAAAGCTACTGTCGCGCTAGGTACTAAAATGCGGTACTACCGCTTTTAGTACCTAGCCCGGTAGAGGATTTTTGACAGTTAGTCAAAACCTTCTGTCGCATCCGGTAGCAAAAAGCGGTACTGGTACCGCGCCAGGCAGACAGTTTTTTGAACATTGTAAATCATTTTCAATGCACCTGCGATACACTTGGCAAATAATTAGTCTAATATGTGTGTTGTTATAAAACACCAAAATTACTAGGGATAGGAAATGCTCTTTCAATCTCCCCTTTTTGGTGTTTGATGACAACACACATTTTGCAGGGAAATCTAGTGATGACAAGATATAGATGGGGCTCCCCCTAGATATGTAGAAACAAGCCCCAAACTCTCTAACAAGTTACCTGGGAGTATAAGTCGCACATAGAGCACATACCTTTGCTAAATAACATGTGATGACCAATATTGATTAGGAATGGGGAAGGTCGTCACATATGATGGATCCAAATGAGAATAGCCATATTACACACAAGATGGATCCATACGATACCACATAGTCTCACCATACATAGCACAAATAGTTAGTTCACACATAGTAAGTCACACATAATAAGAGGCAAGCAAACAAAGTTCACAAGCGAATAAAAATCAATGGCAAGAACGAGCTTGTGACTTTTCCCTCGCAAATCCCGCATACCTAATGTGCAACTTCTCCCCCTTTGGCATCAAGACTCCAAAAAGGGACAAGAGCAACACTAACGTCCCGGAGATCACTCGTCATCATCATCAACCCAGTCCTCCCATGCATCATCATGAGGTGGTGGGGCACGTAATGAGGAGGTGGCATCATCTTCCCAGTGGCTATGCTTGGAGATCCATTGGTCTTCTGGGGTAATGTTGTTCTCGGATCCTTTGGAGATGGTCAAACCTTGAGCCTCCATCATTTCCTTCTAACGAGCACATAACTTCTTGGCATAGACATGGGCCTCGTACATGCGTTTCTGATTGTCCACTTGGAAGCAGAATATCTTCTTGAGTTTGGCCTCAAACCTCTTGGCCCAAGATGGATGAGTAGACTTGCGACGGGAGACCACAAAGGCAGCATCCTGCTGCGCATCAGCAACATCACCAGATTCCTCCACAACTGGGTTCCCATCCTCATCAACAATCTGACCATCGGCATTGTGTGGTTTGAGATGGGTCTTGATCAACAGATTCTTGTGGTGGTGGGTGGCAAGACGAAGAGAAGGCAAGTCACGGGCAATCACAAGTCACTTGCTAATAATGAGAGCCATGATGTACGAAGCAAAAGGAGGCACCCTTCGTTGAAAAGTGGCACAGACCATTTCATTCCAAATGACATCCATCACATCCATAGGTAGGCCAGAGTCACGGTGGTGATGGGTGGCCATCATAATATCCACCATGAAGGCATGTATCTCATCAACATTCCCAGCACGAGGTGCGACAGTCTCACGAAAGATGCGATGCAAGATGTCATATGTAGGGAGAAGCCCTTTAATCTTTCCAGGGATGCCGCGCCCCTGGATGTACAGTGGTGCAAGAACATCCTTCTTCATGGGATGATCATTGTCGTGGCACCGAAAGCCAATGGGAGTGTCTTTGCCACAGTCTCCGTATCCGAGAATAGCCCCGAACTCAGCCAACGTTGCTTGCTTAACAACACCCTCGGTCATCCAGGTGAGAGTCCGAGTTTGATTATTGGCAAAGTGAACGGTTGCATAGAACTGAGCAATGAGCATTGTATCATAGTTGCACCGGAACTCCATAATGGGAAGCAAGCCAATGTTGGTGCAAATGTCAAGGGCCTCACCAAAGTATTTCAGGTTCTTCCTCACATGATTCATCTCGATCCATTTTTGAGGAACCACAATTTTGTCATCTTTCATGAGGATCTCATGGAACACCCGCTCCTGGAAATCCGTAAAGAAGAGGCTACCTTCCCAAGCATGAGAACGAGCAGCCACATATGGATTGACAACCCGCAGGTCATGAAATTCTGTCTCAGACAAATCAGACAGCAGCTTTGGCCCAGATGGCCCGAAACTGTAGCTCTTGTGAGGACCGGAGGGAGGAGGAGGTGGAGGAGATTTACCACGACCAGCACTTTGCTTGACCCCCCACCCCGACGACCACGAGTTGTTTGCGGTTTCAGACGGGCACTAGGTTGAGGCATGACCTCCTCTTCTGACCCAGTCTCTGATTCTGACTCATAGTCCTCGATCTCATAGTGAGCTTTGGAGCGTTTGCGCGATCCCTGGGAACCCCCTGCACCTGTGAAAGAACGAGGGAGATAGCATAGGGGTAAGGGAACAAGAACCTGAGACAAACAGAGGATGGAACTCTTGGTGTTGTAAAAAAAATTGCTACCAGTACAGGGCGGTAGTACCGGAGAAAGATTCCCGGTACTACCGGCCCGCGACCATAGTGCAGATCTGAACCAGAAATCCATGTACGGGCAGTAAATTTGTTGTAAAACACGAATTCCATCAGACAAAGTGGTAGATCTGGTAAATAGCACACGATACAACCTCAAGAATACGTGTTTTAGCCAAGAATCAAAGTTACCCTAGATTCAATGGAGAAAACAAGTGATAATATGTGGAGGGCGGTAGTACCGGTGTCCATGGCGGTGGAGAAGAAGGAGGAGCCCACGGGGAGGCCGGATCCGGTGTGGATCCGGGAGAAGGAGAGAAGGGCGGGGCTCCTGCGGCGTCCTCTTGCTCCTGCGGTGGTGCTGGTGAGGAGTGGAGATGAGGGATGAATGAGGAACTAAGGGGTGCCTCTCCCATGTCTCCAATCTTAACCGACACACACAAGCGGTAGTACCGGAGCCAAGGGCGGTAGTACCGCTATGCGGTAGTACCGGAACTACCAACCGGTAGTACCGCACCTGGGAAGTTTCCAGACAGGACCCTGGAAACTGAACCAGACGCGGTAGTACCGCTAGCAATTTCCGGTAGTACCGTTTGGCGGTAGTACCGCTTATGAGACCCGGTAGTACCGTAACCATCAGGACAGAGAGCCAAGATACATAAAATGGAAGGTTCTTGTGCAGAGTAGATGAGTTTTGTTGGGGGATAAGAATGGTATGGGTTTAGAGAGTCACACTGATATGGGCCAATGCACTCAAAAATTACTAAAAACATATGGAGAGCCAAATGAGAGTGCATGACCAAAAGAACAAAACCAACTAGAGGATGACAAACATGAGTAAGAACCAATTCAAAGATGACAAACACGAGTACGCACATCAACCTCTCCATTGAGAGGGGGCGGTGGCCTAGGCCACCATGTTTGAGTATACTCGTCTTGGCACCACGAAGATATATCTTGGGTCCATTAGCGAAACTCATCATTAAGCTCACATATCACAAAATGATATTAAGAGGAATGATTTTGTTTTACTTTGCGCATAATGGGGGGAGGGATGGTCCAATCAATTAGGACCGCACTCCCCCTATTTCCATGCCTACACCTAAACCAAATATGGGTCGAGTATTAGGTCAGGGTGCAAGAATATCAAGTCAAGCTCCTTGAATCTACGATATTTAGTTCATTCCTCAAGTAGCAAAACCTTGCTTCATCAAGTGGCTTCGTGAAGATATCGGCAAGTTGATCTTTGGTTGATACATATGATAGATCAATATCACCTCGAGCAACATGATCTCTAATGAAGTGATGGCGAATCTCAATATGCTTTGTCCTTGTGTGATCCACCGGGTTGTAGGCAATCTTGATGGCACTTTCATTGTCACATAGAAGAGGCACTTTGTCACAATGGACACCGTATTCCTTTAAAGTTTGCCTCATCCATAGCAATTGAGTGCAAGCACTAGCAGCTGCCACATACTCGGCTTCGGCGGTGGAGAGAGATATACAATTTTGCTTCTTGGAAGACCAACATACCAAGGACCTACCAAGGAATTGGCAAGCCCCGGATGTTGATTTTCTATCATCCTTGTCACCCGCCCAATCCGAATCCGTGTATCCACAAAGAGCAAATGTTGAGCCTTGAGGATACCAAAGACCATAAAATGGGGTATGAACAAAATATCGAAAGATTCTCTTGACCGCCATTAAATGGCTTTCTTTAGGAGCCACTTGATATCTTGCACACACACCTACACTCAACACAATATCGGGTCTAGATGCACAAAGGTAAAGCAAAGAACTAATCATAGACCGGTATACCTTTTGATCCACATCTTTACCATTTGGATTTTGTTCTAGATGAGTCTTTGTAGCCATGGGAGTAGGAGCTCCATTTAAATCTTGCATTTTGAATCTCTTGAGCATATCTTGAGTATACTTGGCTTGATTGAAGAATGCCCCTCCTCTAACTTGCTTGATCTCAAAGCCAAGAAATACTCTCAACTCCCCCATCAAGGACATCCGGAACCTACTAGTCATAAGCTATGATAATTCATCATTAAAAGCTTTGTTAGATGAGACAAAGATAATATCATCAACATATATTTGGCATACGAAAGCTCCCCATTGACCCTCTTAGTAAAAAGAGTGGGATCGATTTTCCCAACCTCAAAGCCACGGTCAAACAATAACTCTCTAAGGTGCTCATACCACATGCGTGGGGCTTGCTTGAGACCATAGAGCGCCTTATCAAGTTTGTAGACATGGTTTGGGAATTTGGGGTCCTCAAATCCCGGGGGTTGCTTAACATATACCAATTCATTTAATGGACCATAAAGAAATGCACTTTCTACATCCATTTGTTGCAACTTAAAGTTATGATGTGCCGCATAAGCAAGAAGGATAAAGATGGACTCAAGGCGAGCCACGGGCGCATAAGTCTCTCCATAATCAATGCCTTAAATTTGAGAACCAATCTAGCCTTGTTCCTTACTATAATTCCATGCTCATCTTGCTTGTTCTTGAATATCCACTTTGTTCCAATAACATTGCGGCAATCCTTTGGCTTCTCAACTAACTTCCATACTTTGTTTCTCTCAAAGTTGTTGAGTTCTTTGTGCCTAGCTTCTAACCAATCCGAATCTTCAAGGGCTTCCCACACTTTCTTTGGTTCAATCATGGAGATGTGTGCTTGGTGTTCACTGAACCTCTTCAATTGTGCTCTTGTGGAAATACCTTTCCTTAGATCACCAACTACATTTTGTAGAGTGTGATCTCTTATTTCCAACATTCTTTCCTTCATAGCTTCGCGACGAGCGTGGATCTCCTTGTTGTTTCTTGGGGGACCCTCTTCATCATTTTGATCCTCGTCTTGACCATCATCTTGACCTTGATCATCATTGGAATCATCCTCTACATTGGGAGGCAAAGATTGACCTTGGTCTTGATCAAGTGCTCTTCTAGCGTCAATTTGAGCTTGTCTCAAAGAAGCTTGTACGGATCTTCCTTGACAAATTGATTTGGCACCACTTGACAATCCGTCGAATGGACCAAGCTACCCTTGACTAGAGTTGACACTTTGATCACCATGTTGAGGGTCCACATCTTGTCTTTGGCTTGAGTCAATGTCCTCTTCGGTGGATGGAGCATGTTGAGGTTGTGAAGATGAGGGCTCCACTTGAGTGGAGCATAGTTCTTCTCGATACGCCATAAGGGTTTCTTCAACGGGGCGGATATATCCCACACCCATTCTTCCTATGGCATCCTGAGGCATTTCATCATCTGCATCACAAGCATCAACACGCCCCCCTTGGGGACCATCATATTCTTCGAAGGTCACACTACAAGATTCTATGACGGCTCCGGAGAGCTTATCATAGATTCTATAAGTGTGAGATTCGAGACCATAGCCAACAAAAATACCCTCTAATGCTTTAGACTCGAATTTAGACAAACGAATACCTTTTATGAGGTAGAAACACTTACAACCTAACACCCAGAAGTAAGATATGTTGGGCTTGTTACCGGTAAGAATTTCATATGGAGTCTTGTTGATTTATTTGCGGAGGTAGAGCCGGTTTGAAGCATGGAAAGCAGTGGAAATGGCTTCGGCCCAAAAGTTGTATGGAGATTTAAACTCTACCAACATGGTCCTAGCCATATCAATAAGAGTCCGGTTCTTCCTTTCGGACACGCCATTTTGTTGAGGGGTGTATGCAGCGGAATATTGATGTTTAATCCCCTCATCACTAAGGAAATCATTCAAGGTGTAGTTCTTGAACTCAGTGTCGTTGTCACTTCTAATGACCAACACGGGAACATTGTATTGCCTTTGGACCAAATTGATGAAGTCGATGAAGGTCTTTTGAGTTTCACTCTTCAATTTTAAGAAATAAACCCAAGAGTATCTTAAAAAGTCACCAACAATCACCAAGCAATATTTCTTCCCACCAAGACTTGCATGAGATGGAGGACCAAAGAGGTCCATGTAAAGGAGTTCCAAGATCTTGGTGGACTTGATGCGGTTCTTAGGCTTATGAGGAGCATCATGCATCTTCCCTAGAACACATGCCCTGCAAACACGATCTTTGGCAAAGGAAACATTTTCTTTTAGTCCAACAATATGGCCCTCCTTGTGGAGACTTTGCAAAGTTCTCATATTGACATGGGCCAGTAGGCGATGCCATAACCAACCCACATCGGCCTTTCCGAATAAGCACATCGCACTTGTAGTGGCTTGCCCCGAAAAGTCCACCACATACAAGTCATGTTCGACATACCCAACGAAAGAGACCTTGAGAGACTTGCTCCACATGAGTACCACAAGATCATTATGTATAAAGACGGAAAAAACCATCTTTCCAAGAGCATAGACTGAAAGTAAATTGTACCCAAGGGCTCAACAAGCATGACGTTCACGAGTGTAATGTCGTGAGCAACCACAACTTTGCCAAAACCGAATACCTTAGATTTTGACTTGTCGGCATATGTCACGTTGATTTGATAATCATTTGGCTTTAACTCCTTGACAATAGACGAGCTTCCGGTCATATGACTTGTGCAACCACTATCAAGCACCCACTTTGACCCTCCGGAAGCATAAGTCTACAAAAGATCAAGCTAATTTTTAGGTACCCATTTTTCAATGTGTCCTCTTTTGTTAGCAACAAGGGTCTTGGGAACCCAAATAGACCAAGCAATATAACCATCATATGGGCCAACATATTGTGCATACACATCACCATAATAATCACTCATTAGAACATAGTGAGGGTTAGCACTACCCGCAAAGTCATCATCAGACATAGTTTTACCACTTGTGGTCTTACTACCCACAATGGCCTTGTTAGTTTCTTGTGTGGGCTTGGCCTTCTTCTTCATGTTGTTCTTCTTATTCTTAGAATTTGAGACAAATCTAATGCCCCCTTTATCACCACTAGGCCTTTGCTTACTCAAAAGATCATCAATAGACTTGTTGCCTTGTGGAAATGTGGCCTTAGCAAGCTCCCCCTTCAACCTAGCATTCTCTTCAAGAATAGTTGTACTACTAGATGGAATGAAGTTACTAGGTGAAGGAATATTGGCCAATTGAGTTTTAAGCGTTTCATGGGACTTTGTGAGTGACAAGAGTTCACTTTCCAAAGCCTTGTGGGCCTTGTTAAGCAACCTAAAGTCCTCGGCAAGTTTTTCATGAACCACACCAAACTCAATCTTGTCCTTTTTAGCACTTTTGTATTTAGCAATAGCATGATCACGCTCTTTGATGAGTTTGTTAACAATATTGTCATTGGCCTCATCAAGCCCTTCAAGTTTTAACTCAAGTGATAACCTAGTTTCTTGTTCTTCTTCTAGAGCATTGTTTAAAGCCTCTAGCTCAATCATGTGTTCATGCCCAAGTTTACATCTTACATCTAGAAGCTCTTGTGTATGTGAAAGTTGATCTAGGATGTTTTCAAAGTGTAACTTAGCATCTCCTTCTAGGTTGGTCATAAACTCATCAAAGGCAATTAATTCGTTTTTAACATCAAGAGACATCTCATCATCAAGTTCATCATTATCTAAGGGAGTAGAGTGGGATGATGAGGATACCTCCGTCCCTCTTGCCATAAGGCAAGTGACGTTCTTGGTGGGAGAGTTCTCATTTGGAGAATCAAAGAGTGAGAATGTCGGAGTAGAGGTGGTGGCTAGAGCAGCCACACCATGCGAAGTTTCCTCTTCCTCATCTTCATCATATTCATTGTCAGAGGAGTATTCTTCATGAGTGATCAAGACAATTTATCCCGACTTCTTGTTGATGGGATTCTTCTTGATGAAAGGTTTCTTGTAAGGTGCCTTGAGAGTCTTCTTCAACACAAGCTTACCCCCATGATCTTCTCCCTTTTCATTGGCACAACTTGCTACAAAGTGATAGTTGTCACCACAATTGAAGCAAGTTCTCAATCTCGTTGTATTTTTTCTTTTCCCATTTGGGTTGCTTTTTCTTTGCATTTCCAACTTGGCCTTGGCGGGGTTCTTCCAAAAGTTCTTTGCATAGAAGGCCATATATTGACTATGAGCAATCTTGACTTCATCGGGGTGGTCCATGGAAGGCCCTTCATCACTATCATCTACATCCCCATGGTCCACAACTTTGGCCTTTAATGCAACATTGACAACATTGCTCATACCAAGGGCACGAGCACAGGCATCTTTGGCATTCTTGGCGGCAACCTTGAAAGCAGCCATCTCTTGCATAACTTCATTTGAGGTCATGAGATAGTAGTTGTGTCTTCCTTGTAGACTCTTCAAGTCGGTGGGCTCAAAAGGCATGAGTGCACTCACATATTTCCTTTTTATCCATGCATCATCCACATGTGAGGCACCCACATTTCTAAAAGCGGTGGCGGTGGTCTTGAGCCTTCGGTACATGTCTTCATGATCTTCACCTTCTTTCATGTAGAAGCCTTCGGCTTCATTGCTTAGAGCATCATATCGGTTCCTCCTCATACTCTAATTTCCAACAAACAACACAGTGAGAGCATCCCAAGCTTCCTTGGCAATGCTAAAGTGCTTGATGTGTGGGTAATCCTTTGTTCCCAATCCTTGTTGAATCATATGCAAAGTAGTGGCATTGAGTTGACTATTGAAAATATCTCTTCTTGTAAAGTTGTTTGGATCCCCAATAAAGAGTCCATGCTCGATGATGTTCCATAGTTCAATGCAAGAGCTGCGCACATGAGTTATCATTAGTGATTGCTATTGAGCAAAAGTAGCAAACTCTTCTAGCTTAGGTGGGTCACCTCTATTGTACACATGAGGGTGAGGGACGGGAGGATCGGGAGAGTACCAAGAATCACGGCGCTCACCCTTCCCCCCATCAAGTTGTGTGGAGGAATTAGCGTTGTCTAGTTTGCCCCTACCACCATACCCTCGGGGGATACCGAAGTATTCCCTTTAGGTACAACGGATGGTATATCCTCTTGAGGAGATGGGGTTGATAAGCCATCTTTGTCTTTAAGAAGTTGCTCAAGCATCTTCTTGACTTCGTTGACCAAGGAAGAGCTCAATCTTGTTTCCAAGTTTCTGAGATCTTCCATGGTCACCGGGTCGGCTCACTACCACCATCCCCTTCTTGGCTACCCATATTCTCTTAGGCGGTAAAGCCCAAATAAAGAGCCGAGGCTCTGATACCAATTGAAAGGATCGTATGGGCACCTAGAGGGGGGGGGGTGAATAGGTGCTACTTCAAATTTTCTTCTTTGTCAAATTAAAGTTTTACAATAAGGTAAATTCTCTAGATAATGCAACTAAGGTGAATTTACCTATATGACACTTATGCAAGAGCTACCACAACACAAGGTAAGAGTAAGTAAGTAAAGTGCGGTAAAGGATAGAAGTAACCAAAGTGGTGGACACGGAGACACAAGGATTTGTTTCCCGTAGTTCCTTCCTTTTGAGGGGAAGTACGTCTACGTTTGGAGAGGGTGTGGTTTCAAACCACCAACGCCACGAAAGGCCTCCCTTGTTCTCCGATGAATCTCACCCCAACGGGATCGATTCACCTTCCACTATATTGGCAACCTTCAAGGTGGAAGCCGACACCGTTACAAGTTTGGGGCACACATCCACAACTTAATCGGAGGCTCCCAAATACAAGCAAGCTGTCAAAGCAATCAAAGACAAGCTTGTGAGAACCAAAACAAGAACTAGGGTTTCCAAGAAAACACTAGAGCAAAGGGCCCTCAATGAAATGAGGGGGAAATGAAGATCTCTTTTGGTGAAGTAGTATATCGGGGCCTCCTCCTTCGATTCCCCAAAGATCAACGACTTTGGGTGGTGGAATGAGGAGATCTTGAGATTTGGTGGCTCCAATGGTGGTCTTGACTTTAATGAGAATGAGCATCTTGTCGCAAGGTAGGTGGAGGGGTATTTATACCCCTCCAAGAAATCTGGCCGTTGGAGCCTTTAATGCAGCGGTAGTACCGGAAGTTCAAGCGGTACTACCGGAGAACTCCGGTACTACCGGACCTGGTACCGGACCTAGTATCGGACGACCATCTTTCAAACTTCATAGGCCCTGGCCACAGCGGTACTACCCTTGATGCTACCGTAAAGCGGTAGTACCGCATATGCCAACCGGTACTACCGGACGTGCAGTGGAATTAGCAGTTCAGACGAAAAAACTCTCTATCACGCCAAGTAGTAAAAGACGGTACTACCACATTTTACTACCTAGGCAGACAGAAGCTTTTTGCCAACATACAAAAGTCTCTGCCCTGTGCGGTACTAAAATGCGGTATTTTAGTACCGGAGCAGGCAGAAGATTTTGACAAGTGGTCAAAAAGCTACTGTCGCGCTAGGTACTAAAATGCGGTACTACCGCTTTTTAGTACCTAGCCCGGCAGAGGCTTTTTAACAGTTAGTCAAAACCTTCTGTCGCATCCGGTAGAAAAAAGCGGTACCGCTTTTTGGTACCGCGCCAGGCAGACAGTTGTTTGAACATTGTAAATCATTTTCAATGCACCTGCGATACACTTGGCAAATAATTAGTCTGATATGTGTGTTGTTATAAAACACCAAAATTACTAGGGATAGGAAATGCTCTTTCACTGGGCACAGATCGAGTCGGTTACAGGTTTTAGGGTTTGCCCCTTTGAATGTTCTATCTATTCTAGTCTTTCTCTCCAAGGATCCGAAGACGTCATGGGCTTGGACCACCCGAAAGTCTTCATGGGCCGCGTATATTCTTGTGGGCCTTCCTTGGACCAGACCAGGTATGCTAAGGTCATGTACCCGCGGGGTATAACCATGTCAGACGTGTTGAGGGTTTTGGTGACCTCATGTCGCGCGGCTGGATCCATGTTAACTGTGCGAGAGATATTCTTGTTGGCGTGATTTCCGTGCGAGCTCGAGCCACCAGCAGCGGAGAGCGCAGCTCGCCGCGCACTAGACTCAGAAGCTGCTTTCTTGCGTTTGTCGAGCTCCTACTGCAGTTTTACCTATTTGTTGTGCTCGGCGATAAGGAGGAGGTGGTATGCCATCAGCAGATCCCGTGAAGCATTCATAGGTAGGATCTTGTTGCCCGCTACGGTTTCGCGTGCTTGGCGCCATCCATCCTTGTTGAGGTTGATCCTTTGATAGGAGGCAGCGTCGCCCTCATTGGGCTGGAGGGGCGGCTATCCTCCGTTTCCTCCGTTCCCAGCCTGCGGGTTGGGCGATGGATTTGGTGGTGGGATAGGTTCAGTCGAATTTGGATGTCCTTCCGTTTCGCGATGGATGACCACGGCGCATTGGTATCGCCTGCAGATTGGATCGCTGCTGCCGCAACTTTCGGATCCGGAACCGTAGGTTCCTTCATCTGATGGAAGGCCGCATAGACCTGAGTTGCAGCTGCTGCTGTCATAGGACTCATCTATTAGCGTCGACGTGCATAGCACGCCGATGGGTGGGACCCACGAAGCAGGCCTGATGGATGGTGGTGGCACCCACTCTGGGAGGCGGAGCGTGTCGGTCTGCCCCACCTGGAAGCAGAAGCTCCCGAACAGAATCTTGAGCTCGTCGCCTACGGGCTCGAAATCCTTCATGGTGGCTGGTGAGTGGGCGATGAAGTCAAAAGCGCCGAAGAGAAGGTGTCTCTCCGTCACCGAGGAGTTGTAGATCGCTTCGGATGGGACCATCAAGATCGCACAATCAGCGTCCCCTTTTCCCACAGACGGCGCCAATTGGTGAGGTTTAATCTCGTCAATTCCCATTGTTATGAGCTTGGGTTTTGGAGAAGATGGGGATGCTGGAGATCGCGGAACGGTTAACAGACAAGCAACGCAGGGACACGGGATTTACCCAGGTTTCAGGCGCCCGGAGGGAAAACCCTACTCCTGCTTGTCTGCTCTTTGATTACGGCGAAACCGAAAGTTACAGGGGTGCGCAGATGCAATCTGGCGTAGAGGTGTGTATGCGGTGAGAGAGATTCCTCACCGTGCCCTCCTAGCCTTTATATAGATAGGCAGGTCCCGGACATAGGTCGAGTCGGTTACAGATTAGGGTTTGCCCTTTGAAATTCTATCTACTCTAGTCTTGTTCTCCAAGCATCCGAAGGCGTCATGGGCCTGGGCCACCCGGAATCTCCGCAGGCCGTGTATCTTGTAGTGGGCCTTCCTTCGGGTTGTTCTAGGTATGCTGATGTTGTGTACCCATGGGGTATAACCATGTCAGCGAGGTCGCGCGCGCCGCCGACAGCGCGCCTATCGGGGCGTTAATGTCATTCTCCTCGATGACTCCGACGAAGACGAGGACGGGTCGGTGCCCTCCTCCCAATAGTGGTGCAACGGCAACACCGGGCATGGCTGCAACTACTAGCTACCGAGCTACTGTCCGCCGAGCGGCGGCGACTACGACTACACGGCATTCTACCGTCGCCTCGGCATGAACTAGGATCTCCCGACATATTTATGTTTTTTTCCTAATGTAAGTCGAATTCATTTATATGTCTAAATTTGACAAAAAAATATATACGAACTCGCCTATAATATAATTGCCTAAATTAGTATGAAATTTGCTCAGTTTAGACAAACTTTGGATTAATTTTAAAAATTTCACAAAGCAAACCCGGAAATGCGATTAAAAAAATTCGCTTATTCCAGGCCAGAAGTTGTATCCATCCGGCGTTATCGAATGCCCAATTTCGACATAGAAATGTCCAATCAAATGGAGGTTCTCTAAGCTCGGATAAATTCTTTAAGTTAGTGGGATGTTTAATGAGAAAATTCCTTATTTGACACTAAACTAAAATATGATTTCTTATTTGACCTTGACAAAAAAGTTCTTCCCTATTTGATACTGTGTCTAAATTTTGTTTCTAATATGACATTCCATCTATTTTGGCTACTAACTGTGTTAAATAACACCTGAAAAGACATTCCTGTCCCTTGTTCATTATGTCACAAACAAGTGGCGCGTGGTGGTGATTCTTTGGGGCCAGCTAATAGCTGTTGTTGGCGCGTGGTGGTGATTGTTTGGAGCCAGCGGAGGCATGTCCTTCTGATGGTCTAGGGCTCACCAAAGCACGTGATTTGGTGACATTTGACTCGTCTGAGCAGAAGTCGCCTGTGGTTGAGGATGAGCAACTCTACAGCTGTTTCTCTCCCCGTGGCCCGTTGTCGCAACCTGGTGTGTCGGCTGCCTCTCAGTGCGAGGATATGGGCTTGATCATGCCTCAGGCGCTTGGCATCGACGCTGTTGTATCTCTCTCGCCTGAGTCCGGCAAGCTTGTGGTTCCCATAGGTGATGGGGTTGATAAGTCAGGAGTGTTGACTCCTTTGCTTGGAGCTGTCGTCGCTAGAGAGATTTGCGATTTTCTTGCCACCTTGGCTGCCGCATGTCCTGAATCCAACAACTCATTTGGGTATAAGGTTAAGTCCTTGAGAGGTGGCGCTAGACCAAGAGCAGCCTTTGGGAAGGAAAAATCTAGCGAGAAGAGGGGTGCTGTCAGATATACATCTCGAGTCTCTTGATGGCTTCCCTCCTCTTTCTCGGCATATCTTTGTCGGTACAGTGTAGGAGTGTCGTGGTTGGTGTGTTGTTTCGTGTGGCTATTTGGATCTTCTCTTAGGTTTGGTTGTCGATGTGTGCGGTGGTCGGTGTGTGTGGGCGTTTGCCCGTGTGTTGTTGGTGTTTGGGTGGGCTTGGCCTTGGTGTTGTAGGTTTTTGTCCGGTTTTCTCCTAAAAAAACTGGACACCTTCTTCTTAATTAATGGATGGGGCAAAGCTTTTGTCTCCGTTTTAAAAAAAAAATGTCAGAAAAAAGTTGCACCTGAGGCCTATGAGAACAGCTGATCACCCAAACGAAGACTCAGGAGAAAAAAGCATGAATCCACCGATACATGGTACTCCTACTCCTCAGTGGAGAGAGTAGCGTAGACTTACAGTCACAGGCTTACACTACAGAGCACAATCTTCCAAATGCCAAAAGATCTTTTTTCTGTTGAGATGAACATATACTATCTTGGAATTGCCGTCACCACCAAACGATTAGCATGTAACCAGGAAAGGCTTCTTTCAGACAGTGTCGGGGGATGTGAGTTTTGCTCTGAGTTCTTTCCTGAGTATCTTCCCTGACGCCGACTTGGGGATCGCGTGGGTGAAGTACACCTTGTGCAGCCTCTTGTAGAACACCACCTGAAATTTTGCAAACAAGTGATCAGAGACGGCCGATCCTACCGTACTGATTTTTGTAGCCGCTAGCGTGTGTATCCTGCTGTACCTGCTTTGATACGAACTCCTTGATGGCCTCTTCGGCGATCTCGGAATCGGCGGCACGGACCACGAAAGCGACCGGGACCTCGCCGGCGGCGTCATCCTTTTGCCTGCCATCCGTTTACATGCATCCAGTCAGTTATTACTCCGAGCAGCTGCTTGAGGTACTGAATTATTAACGGGTTGTCTTACGGGACGACGGCCGCGTCGGCGATGGACGGATGAGCGATGAGGAGCGCCTCCAGCTCGGCCGGCGGCACCTGCACGGTGCATATATCACAGTGTTATAGAAACCTGTGCCGTGCACTTGTTCAGTTGCCCAAGCTGTAGCAGATGCTGTGTTGGTTACCTGGAAGCCCTTGAACTTGATGAGCTCCTTGACGCGGTCGACGATGAACACCTCGTCGTCGTCGTCGACGTAGCCGATGTCGCCGGTGTGGAGCCAGCCCTCGACGTCGATGGTCGCGGCGGTGGCCACAGGGTCGTTCAAGTATCCTGCACGTTCGTTCATGCGTAGTACGCTGCTGTCAGACGTGGCTACGAGTCACGGAGTGAGTCGGTACTCGAGGAGCCAACGTGAGACGTTACCTTTCATGATCTGGGGGCCGCGGATGCAGATCTCGCCGGGGAGGTTGCGGGCGAGGGAGACGCCCGTGTCGGGGTCCACCACCTTGAGCTCGGCGTTGCGCACCACCGTGCCGCACGACCCGGACTTGGCCGGCGTCGGCTCCCTCGCGAACGCCGGGCACATGGACAGTACCGGCCCGGCCTCCGTCATCCCGTAACCCTGCACGCACACACAGCGGCAGCATCGTCACGTCACGTGCCAGCGTATCGTTCCAGTTCGTTTAGAGCGTGCAACAGCACGTGGTCGCCGGCCGGTATGGCGGGGCGCGCCACGCGATGCACGCGCCCGGGATCGTCTGTCAAGGTAGTAGGTGCCGTGAGAGGCTCAGATTGACTAGCTCTGGTGGAGTATGCGTGATTGTATATGTGGTGTGTTGCCTGCCTCTAGTTGCTGACAAAAACGAGAAAAGATCCTTCTGGCCATTCGAATACATATTTGCGATACCAGACGACAAAACCCCATATTCCCATTTTTTAGCTACGTACTTGTTCAGTAATCAGAAATCAGAAACGCCCCAACAGTATTTGCGATGCTCATGAATATGTCCAATTCCTTTTTGAAATATATAAAAGGAATGAATATTCATAATTTGTTATTTTAACTACTACGTACACAAAATCGCATTAAATGATGCTCGAGCGTGTCGTGTGGATCGTGGCACAGGGTCCTCGTGGAAGCATAGAAGTGGGATGCTCTGTCAATTTTGTACTGCTACTAGTCTAGATGGAACAGTTGACCATCTTTACAGTTATAGATTAAGTTAGATTCAGTTGGAATTTGGTGAGATGTTCCTATGTTCTAATTCAAGATCGTCTACGGTGCGAACTCCTGCATCCAGTTTCTACTACCACTCCAAAATTCAGAAACAGTGAAGCAGGCAGCAGGTTTGCAATACCTGTCCGAAGATGGCCTGCGGCAGGCGGCCACGGAGCGCGTCCTCGAGCTCCTTGCCGAGCGGCGCGGCGCCGGAGAGCACGATCCTGATGGAGCTCAGGTCGTGCTTCTCCACCACGGGGTTCTTGGCCAGCGCCAGCACCAGCGGCGGCACCACGGCCGCCACCGTCACGCGCCACCGCTCGATGCCCTCCAGCATCGCCCCCATCTCGAACTTGGGCATCAGCATCACCGCGGCGCCGGCGCGCACCGCGCACAGCAGCACCGAGTTGAGCGAGAAGATGTGGAACAGGGGCAGCACGCACAGCACCACGTCCTTCCCCTCCCGCATGTGCAGGTTCGGGTTCTCGCCGTCCACCTGCTGCGCCACGCTCGACACCAGGCCCCCGTGCGTCAGCACCACGCCCTTGGGCAGCCCCGTCGTGCCCGACGAGTACGGCAGCGCCACGGCGTCGTCCGGCGAGATGGACACCTCCGGGACGGCGCTCTCCTCGGCGGACGCGAGGATTCCCCAGAACGGCAGGCAGCCGTCCGGGGTGTGCGCCTCCTCATCGATGGTGATCACGGTGAGAGTCTCGCTGCCGCTCTCGCCGTCGAGTCCCGTGGCGACCCTCGGGAAGCTCTCGTGTCGGAGCTTGTCCACGTAGGCGGACTGTGTGACGATCAGCTTCGCGCCGGAGGCGACGAACTGCTTGTGGATCTCCTGCGGCGTGCAGAACGGGTTCGCCGCCGTGCTGACGGCGCCGAGGAAGGACGCGCCGAAGAAGGCGACCACGAACTCCACGGAGTTCAGGAGCAGGAGCATGACGCGGTCTCCGTGGCCGACGCCGAGCCCGTGCAGCGCCGCGGCGGCCTTGCGGCAGAGCAGGTGCGTCTCCGCGAACGTGTAGGTCCTCCCCGTGGCTGCGGCGATGAGGCACGCCGCCTCCGGGAGCTCGGCCGCCTTCGCGAAGCAGTACTCGTGCAGGGGCATGTGGCTCGGGATGTCGATGTCCGGAAGCTTGGACCGGAAGATCGTCGCCGTAGGAGGCACCGCCGCAACCGCCTCCACGACCGCAACCTGCGGCTGCTGCACCTCCGGCGCCGCCACCGTTATCATGATCCTCTGCTATACAAGAAACACGGAGCTCTTTGGAATTGGCCAAGGAGCAAAGCCTGCACTGCAAAGACAATGGCTAACGAGCTTATACAAGGGCACACAAGGCAATGGCTGCTTGCTAAATGTAAGTAAGCTTTGAGGTGGTGCGAATAAATACATGAGCGACGAACGGAGGTAGTCGGAGCGTGAGGTGAGGTGGGTAGGTAGGAGAAAACGGGAGGAGGAAGGTGTGGAAGAGGCACGAGCACGCTGACCGCCACGCTCTCTCTCGCCAACCCACTTTTCGAAAATGCGGGCGTTTTTGCTCTTTTTTCTTTCTTTTCAGAAACGCATTTAATTGCTCTTTTCCTGATACATTTGCTTTATTATCCAACCAGTGATGTGGATTATTTATCCGCGTCTTTGTGGGCCCACGTGGTGATTCTCGGACCGGCGACGGTCCGGTTCTCTCGGGTGAGCGCAGTGGTGGTGCTGCTATTTGGCGGCAGGGATCGACGGTGGCAGTTGATTCACTGGGGGACAACGTAGTAAGGGCTAGCGTGGGTTTGGACGACGGTTTCTTCTTTGCATTGTGGCCGGGGCTTCCACGAGTCTGCTTTGGGCTCGGCAAAGCGGGCCTGGTTTGTCCTGCGATCAGATCCGTCGGCTACCGTACTCACGGTGGTGGAGGCAATTCCCTCCCGTGCGCCGTGGTTCAGGCAACCCCCACCGATGCTTCCTCTTTGCTTCTCTCTCGGCCCTACTTCGTGTGTCACAGTGCGACCGCGGTGGCGGATGCCAGACCGTGGTGGCGTGCATTGGCGGATGGCGAGCATGATGGATCACTGTGAAGTGTCCGGGGATGTGGTTTTGTTGAGGGGTCGGAAGAAATCCTTGTCACATTGACAACGACGTGGTGACGCCTGCGGATGCCAGCGTCCTTTTGAATGACGTCAGGTGTACCTCTTTCCCACCCCCCGGAGCGTACCGTGGGAAACCCTAGGACCTGTCCGAGCAACAACGTCGTCATTGTCGCTTTCCTTTCTAGAGGTGTTGCTTGGTGTGCGACGCTTCGAATATGCTAGGCATGTGGTGGGACTTAGCTGAAGGTCCAACGGTTGCTGATCCTCCTTGTTTTCGTCAAGCCGCTATTATCGGCTTTGTTTTTTTTTTTTTTTTTGGTTTTTTTTGGACGTTGTGTTGTATGGTCCAGCAACGATCTTAACTGGTTGATATAATTATACAGCCGGATGTATGCCTATTTCGAAGAAACTGAAGGATTGCTGAACGAACTTATATCTAATTAAGAAATGATTGGTAGGATGTAGTAATCAGCACAGCATCCACGAATTGCCGCCCGTGGCAGATACGCCGGTTAATCTAGCGGCGCGCCAAGCCGGCAGGCGGCAGGTAGCTTTAGTTTACCGGGGAGGTACACCAATACCAGCATTGTTTTGGGGATAATACATCAATCGATTTATTTTTCCTCGTGCAGCTTCATAATGGAGGATAACATGACGTCCACGTACGTTTTATACTAACACTACGTTTCTGGCAGGCGCTATCGTCAGATCTGATCACGACGCTCTCACCAAATAGACAGGGACTAAGCTAGCAATGAGAACCGAACACTGGATGGTCATTTAGTCAATATTGTTGTGGATTTTGGAGTGAAGTTTAACGACGATGAACATGTAAAACATGACTGTTATTTCTGTTATTAGAGCTTTAGATTAGAGGAATCTAGAGCTGATTTATATATGAGAAAAGTAAATAACTTAAAAATACGAAAGAGCCTAGCAAAGCTCTAGGAACCGCTCTTCTTATTTAAGGCCAGTGGATTATATTGAGAGTGGTTTTGTTGTGTACGTGGGTAGCTGTTTTTTTTTTTGAAAAAACATATATTAATATTATGAGATACCAATTACATCTAGTCTCTGCAACAACGCATGCCCTACTGATTTTATGGATACGTACAACCTAAAAAAAGAATTAAAAAATGAAAGGTTCCGCTACAGAGAACGATTACTCGAAGCAATGACACTAACATCACCAGAACAACACCAGTAGTCCAGCCACTCTAATAGTAACACCTTTTAGAAGAAAATAGTGCACAAGCACCCTCGTTGTCTGATCAAAGATCATAGGTTTTCATCCTAGAAAAAGTCTTCACTCGCAAAACAATGCCTTCAATAAGACAATTGGCAGATACAACCAATTAAGGTCAGACCTTGGATTTTCACCTTGCAAGATAAGACTGGAAACTCCTCATGTGTCGTCGCTCCCATAAACAGTCGCCGCCGCGAGTCACAAATCACATAGTCAGTTTCTCGTCGCCACAAAGACTCAAATCACCACCGCTTCCCTGATGTTCCAGATTTCCTGACATCCTCCGCATATTACTTCCCCATGGATCGTCGATGATGGTAACATATATCATAGCTTCGCAACGCTTCCACTGAAACCAAACGGCCAGAAAAACATGGGTACGCCCGATCGAATTCAATCTGATCCAACAATCTCCAACATAGTTGTCCATGGAAGTTTGCCGGCGGAGCCTTTTGAAATTCGTCGCTCCTGACCAGATCATCGAGGACATGCATCAAGCAGATCTTCGTCTTTGCGCGGAAGGAACCCTAGGACCATCACCATCATTCAGGCTGATCCAGCAGTCCCCACACCGTCGGTCGTCTTCCGGGGAAAGGAACGAGCGGGTCAGCCTTCAGCCCTTTCGAAGCCATGGCTGAACCCATAGATTGGTTAGAGAGAGACCGAGATGCAGCGCCGCCGCCTAAGGCAACCACCACGCCGCTTCCAATTCCACACAATCGCCCCCATCTTCTCCTTCACGTCTTCCTTCCAAGCCACTGGCAAATGCCGCTCAGGCGAGCGCCGCCGCCCACCGCTTGGAACCACTAACACTGCCCCTTGGTGTCCATCCCCTGGCGGGAAGATGATCGACGGGGCCGCGCAGATCTCCGCCGCCTTCAACAGCCTAGGCATGGTCGCAACCACCGACGCAGGCAGCGGCAGCGGCCAGCGGGGGAGCGATGTCGACAACTGACTAGGGTTTAAAGGGGCGCCTTGGGGTCGCCTAAGCGACCTGGGAGCGTTTTTTCTAGATATGCTAGTAGATCTACTCCTCTCTTTTTTTATTTAAAAAAGTGCGATGTGCTAGATCGATCAGTTCTTGTGGGTAGCTATTACGTCGATAAGACCGTATAGTCCCTTTTTTAGCTTGTTTTTTTCCTAAATAGTGCACGGAATTGTGCAAAATTGGTTCCAGAATTTTGATTTGAATTTCTTGGTCAAATTCAACTCACGCAGATTTTCCTTTGACCTTTTTGGGTTATTGTTTGACTTTCACTCTCTGGTAAAAAACCAAAACTCTGAAACCAGTTTTATACACCAAAAATCCATGTTCTATTAGTTAGGAAAACATGTGAAACGAGTTATAATGACTTGAATCAGTCGTAGAATACAAACGTGCACAACTAACTACGTGCACAGGTGTCATTTTTTTCGTAGTTGACCGGTTTCTGTTTCCCAAGAGATTGTATACTGCGAGTGGTTTGTTGTGCACGTGGGTAGCCGTTACGTCGATCAAAACCGTACGTAGAGCACGGAATTATGCAAACCTGGTTCCAGAATTTCGGTTTGAATTTCTTGGTCAAATTCAACTCACAAACGCATTTCCGTTGACCTTTTTGGGTTATTGTTTGACTTTCACTCTGGTAAAAAAATCAAAACTCTGAAACCAGTTTTATACACCAAAAATCCATGTTCTGTTAGAAAAACAGGCTAAACGAGTTATATTGACGTGAATCAGTCGTAAAACACAACCGTTAACAACTACCTATATATGTGCACAGCAGGCTTCATCCCTTGTATATTTATAGTCTCACTATTGAGAAGAGGAAGATCGTGATCTGGCAAAAGCTAGTCAAAGTTTGCCTAAGCTAAGAGCATTTCGACGCTGATCCGAACGCTGAATTTGGACACAGAAAATCTTCCAGTCGTGTACTCAGGAACCTGTTTTCGTTCGGATTTAGGCCAACTTTGGTCCGGACTATCCAGGCCGAACCCAGGTTCTTAGGTACGCCCTGGGAACGCCGGACGCAGCGAACTCGGCGAAAAAAATGAAGCAGTGCGTGGACCCGCCGAGTCAGCGACGGAAGCCGAGTCGTCGTTATCCTCGGAACCACGCGGCGACCGTCGGACATTAACTTTCCGTCGCGTTGGCCACGCGTCGTCGAATTGCCGCGCCACTGCCGCCGCCTCGGCTTCCGCAATGGACCGGCGACACTAACTTCCCGCTGTTTCTCCTTTTCCCGTCCACGCCGCTACACCCTCCCGCCCTCGCCGCCCACCTCGGCCTATATAAGCCGTACCACTCGCCGGAGTTCCTCACACTCTCTCATAGCTCCCCAGCCCACCATCCCGAAACTCCGGCGAACACCCTCACTCTCCCCTCCCCATTTACCAATGGCCGAGCGGTATCCCGGCGACGGTGCGGCGGCGAACGGCTTTGGCCGACGCACCCTCTAGGCTTGGGAGGCGCGCCTGTTCTACGAGGCCGGCTATATGGCGCCGCCGGACACGTGGAACCCTCTGGGGTGAAAGCTAAGCGCCGGCGGCATCCCTATCCCGCCGGCACCGACGCCGGAAGAACTGTCGTACGAGATCCAGGAGTTCATCAGCGCCATGGATGACCCTCCGCCGCCGAGAGCCCTGACAACCTCCTGTACTGGGAGAAGTTCTTCGCCGAACGCCGCGCCCAGGAGCTCACCCGCCACGAGAAGCCGCCGAACGAGTCGCCGCCGAAGCGCAACAAAGCGGCCGGTCGCCGGCGTTTTTGGAGCGCGCCAGGCCGAACGCTCAAGGCGGTGCTGGAGCACATCAACGTCGAGAACACGCCGCGCCTCGTCTTCCCGCGCACACACACGCCGGTGGCCAGGTCGGGGGTGGCGCCCTCCGGCGAACTGGATGCCGAGGAGGATGGCTGGCATGAGCTCCTCCTTCTCCGCCTCGGCCTCCCACTCCTCGGGTTCCACGCCGCTTCGTACGTCGACTGGGGCTTCATCGGGGCTGCGCCCAGTAAAGTACGAGGCGGTCTCGCCTGTGCGCTCGCCGCCGCGGACACGCTCCCCGACATCGTCATCGGCGAGCCACGCGCGCCGGTGTTGTCGGCTCCAACTGGCCGCCTTCGCCGCCCGAAGACTGAGCCGGCTGAAGGCTTGGCGCCGTCCGAAGACAGCACCTTGAGGATGGCGTTGGAGCAGTCGCTCCGCGACTCAGCGCTGCAGCCGCCGTTGGTGGAGCCCTCCTCGCCGGACATCCTGGAATGGTCTAGGGCGGACTGGGAGGAGATGGAGCGGCAACGCGTCTACCGCCTGCAGCAGCAGGCCGAGGAGCAGGCGGCCCGGAGACGGGCGTTGTCCGGGCGCGAGCTCGCCTACCAGGGCGCCCTGCTCTTCGTCCTCGCGATGATGAGGAGGACGTCCCTTCTTACCAGCCGTGGTGTTGGAGATATGCCCAAGAGGCAATAATAAAGTGGTTATTATCATATCTTCACACTTATGATAAATGTTTACATTCATGCTATAATAGTATTGACAAGGAAACATTAATACTTGTGTGATTTGTAAACTTAATTTGAAGTCCCTAGTATAGCCTCTATACTTCACTAGCTTGTTGGTTGATTGATGATTGTGGTTTCCATATCATGAACATTGAGATGTTATCAACAACAAGATCATATCGTTAGGAGAATGATATGGTGGACATACTCCTATAGATAAGCGTAGCATAAAGATCAAGTCATTTCAATAGTTCAATTGCTATATGCTTTCTGATACATAGTAACCTAATTCCTTCGACCATGAGATCATGCATATCACCTTTTTCGGATGGATGCTTTGATGTCATCAAACACCACCGTAATGTGGTGGCTATAAAGGTGGCATTGAGTGTTCGTAAAGTATTGGTTGAAACACATGGATCAAGAATGGGATTTGTCCATCCATATGACGGATAGATATACTGGGCCCTCTCGGTGGAATGTCATCCAATTAGCTTGCAAGCATGTGACTGTCTCACAAGGGATCACATATCACGGAAAGAAAAGAGTACTTATCGGTACGAGGTTGAACTAGGTATGCAGATACCGACGATCATAACCTCGGATAAGTAAACTATCGTGAGACAAAGGGAAATTAGTATCGTATGTAAGTGGTTCATTCGATCACAAAGTAATCGTAGAAATATGTGGGAGCCATATGAATTTCCAGATTCCTCTATTGGTTATTGTTCGGAGAAGTGTCTCGATCATGTCCGCATAATTCACGAACCGTAGGGAGACACACTTAAGGATTCGACGTTGTTTGAGTAGTTATGGTATTATGAGAAAGAGACCGAATGTTTTTCGGAGTCTCGGATGGGATCCGGGATATCACGAGGTGATCCGGAATGGTCCGGAGAATAAGATTCATATAAGGAAAGTCCCGTTTCGGAGTTCGGGAATGATTCATGTGTTTTCATCGGGGATGTTCTAGAAGGTTCTGGATTGTCCGGCACTCCGGGGGGGGGGGGGGGGGACATGAATGTGTCATTGCATATTGGAATGATTGCATCATGTACTAAGTGTTCTCTATGTTCCAAATAAAGGATTAAATTGAATCCCAAACAGAAAAGTCAAACGGCCAGTTTGAAAGTCAAACGGCTAAAACAGGAAACTGTGGGAAACAAGCAAGAGGTGGTTGGAACCGACTTGGGGGAGGAGTCCCTCCAAGCCGGCGCGCCAACCAAGGCCGACTTGGAGAGGGACTCCCCTCCCCTTGGCCGCCCCTCCCACCTATAAAAGGAGGGGCAGAGCCTCCTCCTCTAGACACAAGTTCCTATCCTCTAATCTCCGGTTTAGAGCCGTTTTGGTTTAGAGCTTCTAATTGCTCTAGCCTTTGGTTTAGAGCCTTCTAATTGGTGTGTCTAAACCCTAGATCACTAATAGCTCTCTCTCATACTCCACCATACTCGCTCCGGCTTAAGGCGAAGCCCTGCGGGATCTCCCCTCTACTTTCGGTACCACGCCGTTGTGCTGCCGGAATCGCGAGGAGAGTGCTACAACCTCCACTGCCTGCTGGAACAAGGGAGAGGAAGGTCTTCGTCGAGTACCGAACGTGTGACCGACTGCGGAAGCGCTGCCGGAACGCAGCGCCGAAAGGATCGTCTACGCGATCTTGAGATCGGAAAGAGTACGACTACATCACCCACGAGAATCTGCTCTCGTTAACCGCTTTGGAATCTTCGAGGGTAAGTTATTCCATCGACTCGTTGCTACAATCTAGTAGATAGATCTTGGCTTGTTTGTTTGTATGCGATAGAAAATTTTGTTTTCCATGCTACGAACCCCTACACGTGGAGGTGCGGTGACCCTGGCCAGGGGAGCTCCCGCCCGCCCCAGCTGCCGAGCGACGACGACGACAACGGTGGCGAGGATGATGGCAGGGCCCATCCCGGCTACACGGTGTTCTACATCAACTTCGGCATGTAGAACGGCGACCGCATCGGCGAAGGCCACGGCGGCGGCTTTTTAAATGTTTTTTTAGTTTAAATTCGATGTAATCTGCCTATATTCGTCCATCTTTAATAAAATTCGCTCATCTTTAATGAAATTTAGAACGTGGGAACTCGTCATGAGTACGCGAGTGGAAAACTCGGCGTATCCAGACCGAAAACTTGTTTCGTCCGATCGAAAAAAGTCCAATTTTAGCCTGAATTCCTCCAACGAGTGGAGATGCTCTGACCAAGCTAGGGAACAAAATCTTCATGCCGTGCTCCCGTGTGTTTAGCGCAAGAGCCAAGAAAAGAAAATGGTATACAGCCAAACATAAAAGCTACTCTCATTTACCCATATTTAGATAACTCAAATTTATCTAGATTAGAAAAAATCTAGTACTAGAATTTGACCAAAGCTCCTCTTCGCGGCCTTATCTTGGACATTGTGGAATATGCGCAATAAGATGGTGACCGAACGGATTTTTCCCACCCGGACGTCTGACTCTGTTTTTACTTTGCTTGCCTTTCTTTAGCAGTGGTCCCCTTGGTGCGTTCGCGTGACCGGCCCGCGTTCGAGTCTTTGAGTCTTCGCTCCAGGCGCTGCGCGCAGCGGTGCTCCCCTTCGCGGCGCCGTCATCTGCGTCCACTAGTGCACACGTACCCCTCTAACACCGGTTTGGAGGACCCTCTAACAGCGGTTCCACAACCGCTGTTGAGGGTTCGGTGTTAGAGGGGGGGCCCCTTTAACACCGGTTCCTATACGAACCGGTGTTAAAGGTGGCGCCGTCAGGGCTGCCGAAGGCCCCTTTAACACCGGTTCGTATCTGAACCGGTGTTAAATTCTTCTGGCGAGATTTAAACCGTTTTCTGCAGCGGCTGCGTGGCAGCATCTCTGCCAGCCTGCCCGTTACGGGCGTATTTCTGCGGAGGAGGCGAGGAAATCGATCGAGCCGTATACTTATAAATCGTCATCGGTACATACGAGTACATGAATAATTAAGCAACTATTATTATACACAAACATCGCCATCGGCACATACATCGCCATCGCACATACATCTACATCACGTGAGGTGGATATCTAAAGAGTTCTCCGCCAGCGTGGCGACCTCATCAAGTATGAACCCGCCAATTCCTCTTGAATGGCTCGTATGCGTTCAAATGGTAGGAGTTGGTCCGCATCCGCTCGATCTGAATATATATGAAGAATGGGCCGTCAATATATATATAAGAATAAAACTCAACACAATTGATGGTAATAAAATAATGTTGTGGACTTTGTTTACTTACTCTAAGTTGTTCTAGTGCGGCTTGGCACAGACATATCGTGTTGAATGAATTCGCAAACATAGTACCCACATAAGTTATTGCCGTGTCCTTGATGCGCGACTTTACGAGAATAGAGAGTTCAATCAAAATAATAATCAATAAAGCATGATATAATGGAATTGGAAGCTAGCTAGTATTACTTACATTTTGGTCTACAAATTTTAGTTCTTCGACCATTCACCCACGGCCTGCGTGAACATTTTCCAAACCCTGACAAAGAAAATGGATAAAGGAGTAATTAATTACTTATTGTCACGAAGTTGCCGATCTAGTGCGATAATATGATTGAAATTACCTGGAGCATCTCTCTAAAGTTTGCCCATAGCTCTTTTTCTTTTCGTAACGAGTCCATGACAAGGACTTTTCCGAGTCGGGTTGAATGACTAGCGTAATAAAGTGGAACTCATACGCATAACTCATCATCGATTACACTTAACATCGAGTAAGCGAAGCAGAATGTGTACAAGAGAGAGGGTATGATACTCACGAGAAGTTGTAAGGCAATAGTATTTCCCTTTTGGTTTGTTGTCTCAAGAAAGACTTTAGCAAGTAATCTTACATTGCTCGGGTTTTCTCTTACCACTTCTTCATGAACTCTATTTGGGTCAACGAACCCAATGTCAAAAGGGCCTCCTTTCCGCATTCCATAACCTTTTTCCTGCATAATAGTATATACATATATGGTGAGCATATATATATACATGCAATTAATGAAGTGAATGAGTTGAGATAAAATTACGAAATAGTACTTACACACAATAAAGGCTGATGGCAGCTTTGTCGAGTTCCTTGATTGAATAGAAAATGCAAGTCTTGAATGTTGAAGTCGATCGCGTCTCCGCACAAGAAAATCTCATCTCTTATATGCGTAGTGATCCATTCTTCTTTTCGCCTTGCAGAAATGAAGGTACCACTTGTGCAATTTTCGCATCTTTGTTGGTAGATTTTGAGCTCCTCTTTCTTGACTAGATTCTTCCCATACTTCCATGGCTGTATGGGGTTGACATCGCATTTGGGCAAGTTGTCTCCCATGACGCGTTCAAGTATGCAATGTAAGTCATCCCCATCTCATTGGCCTTTCTTTGTAGCTCTGCCTCGTAATCATCTACGGGAGGCGTCCGTTTGTCAAACATTTGGAGCGGGCATGATTGGTTTTCCTGCTCTCGAGCATGGGAACTGTTTTGTGGGGTGCCTCACGATCGCTACTTTCAGTCTCCCTCGGCGCCTTGCATCCGCCTTCAAAATCTGGCTCGTAGTCCGGCACAAGTGGGGTTTCAGGTTTCAAAGATTTTTGTAAAACTTCTCCACCACCGCGGATCTATTTTCTCCTTTGGCTCGGCCCGTCTAGGTGCAAAGAATTTCTTGACCTGTTCTCCCGAGATCCTATTGGTCTCCTCGTCGCTGCGATTCCACGGTAAAACCGGCAATGGCTTGGCGGAAGGCTGCGGGCCGTAGTTTTTTGAACTCTTTGGCGTCACGGTTTCTGCGGATTTCTTTGTGGCAGTACTCTTGATGCTCCTCGTGGCGGTGCTCTTCCGCTTCTGTTGAGGAGATGGCTGAAGCACGGAGATGGTCGACGGGCGGAGATGGCTGCCAAGCAGAGATGGTGACGGGCGGAGATGGCTGCCACAGCAGAGATGGTGGACGGAGATGGCTGCCGCAAGAGATGGGCCGACGGCGGAGATGGCTGCCACAGAGATGGCTCAAGCGGCTCAGACTACGGTGGAGGCAGGGGTGCAGTGACCTCAATTTGGAAGCACAATGTGTTCCTTCTTCCAAAGAATGGTTGTTTTCACCAAATTTGAGTTGAGTTTCCCTTCACCGTAGCATGGTCAAGCTGTGCTTCCTCATATTCCTTCACAACCTCATCCACCCCGACAATAGCATAGCCATCTGGAATCGGTCGGCGGTGGTAAGTTCCACCACCAGCTACGGGAGGTAAGGCATAGCCGACCACCTTAATGGATAAGCCCATTAATCTCACATGCAGCTCAGCGTGTTCGCTCTCCGTGATCTCATCAACGGGTATCGAGGACCCGTCATTTCAGCGTTGGCTGCCGCGTTCTCCGTGGAAGCCACTGCTGCTTTTCCGCCAGAGTCTGGGCGCGGGCAGCTTCAATGCAGCTCTTCATGCCGCTGAGATGGGCCGGTAGCTTGATGGCTCATTGTGCATTCACTTGCGTCTGCGGCGCCGCAAGTGCATGTTCTATCTGTGTCATCCGATCAGACGCTCTTTTTCTTTTCGCGCGCCATCTGTAAGAGTCGCTCCATCGGCAAACCCATCCTTCCACGTCATACCCCTGCCTCGTGCATGTCCAGTGTTCTTTTTACCGATGGCGTGTGAGCTGGTCATTCTCTCTGTCGGGATGGAAGGTCCCGGCGGATGTTTCCTCGTATGCCGTGATGAGTTCGTGACGGGTTTGGCAAGGATGGTTGGGAAGATACACAATCCTTTCGGGTCCAACCTTGCCCGATTCCGTAGAACCAAGTCTTTGCACGTAGGTCCCACCCATCTGCAGGTGTGATCCTCTCTCGCCAGGCCTCTCAGATTCCTCCCACTTAGGCCTCGAGATATGTAGCCACCGACCCGTCCTCCGTGATATTCCTTCTTGGGGCATTAAGCGTATTGGTTTCGACCTCTTTTTAGCTATAGCACTTTTTATATGTCTTAAATTCGGGCTGAGGTCTTATCTTCGCATAATATGCGTCTTGAAATTTGAGTCTCGCCACTTTGACAAATTTGTTCAATTTGTCTTCCGATTCTGAAAGCATCAGCCATCTTCTTTAGAGTCCACTCTTTGACCTTGTTCTTTATAACCGGTTGTTTTCATCCTCCTCTGGCGGAAGGGTGAAATTTACCAACAACGAATTCCAAAGCGTTTCTTTGGATCTGCATCGACAAAGGTACCGCCCTTCTTTGGCTTATTCCAATTTTCAATTATGATTGGGATTTGGTCCCTAACAAGAACTCCAACTGACGTATAAATTTGTCTGCGGCCTTCTTGGGCTCCATCGGCTGCCATCAACACGGACCGCTTCGATCGTGAACTTTGCACGATCTTTCAACCGCCGGCTCGCGCCTTGCTCTTTTTCGTAGAAGAAGATGGTTGCTGGCTGGTCGATCCGGAGGGCTAAAAGAAGAAAGAAGCGTTAATTAATACATGTAGAAGAAGATTGTTGGTGGAAGTCACCGAGGCTTAATAAATGCATATACCTCGCGGACTTTGTAACCATTAAATTGCGTTCACCGGAGTCTTCATCTTCTCCATGACTAGTACTTGAGCTGTCGCCGTCATGTCCCTCCAAGTTCGAGATATTGTGAGGTGTCCTCATCAATAATGTTCTCCATTATTTCTTCTTCTTCAAGGTTTCTACTAAGTGGATCCATAGTTTCTAAAACAATAATATTATCACACAAATATCAGTACATCTATTGAAATGCTCAAGCAAGCGATGATATGACAGGTTAAAAGTATTGAAATGTAACCCTAATACATGCTTGGTCATTTCAAACCCTAATTCGGAGAAACCCGGATTCATATGAGAGGTACATTTACTTCTTCTAATTAACTTGTCATCAAAGTTGATTAACATAGCATGGTTATTATAATGCTATATTGACAACGAGAGGTGGCGGCTAGAGGCGAGGCGGGCCGGGTGCGTGGGGTGTGCGTTCGAACCAGACGACGTGATGGTCTACCTAAAATGGGCGACACACCCTCGGCGTGTAGGCTCAGCGAGGACATAGGAGGTCGTGGTCGACGGCATAATGGTGGCGGTGGTCGGCGTGGCACAAAATATACACATGCATATACAATACACATACAATACAAATCCTTTGAATCAAACATGCATAATTTCCTATAGGATTTCCTATAGGATTTAATCCTACAAATTTCCTATAGGATTTAATCCTACAAATTTCCTATACAAATCCTTTGAATCAAACATGCCCTTACTTATATCCAGCGGGATGGCGGCGAGGCGGCGAGGTGGTGGGCGAGGCGGCGAGGCGAACGGATGCGGCGGTCTCGTCGAGGCGGTGCTAGCGTTAGGCGTGGCCTATGAGCTCCAAGCGGCGGCGAGACGCTCCTGCAGGGAAGAGGCGAGGTGGTCGATTAGGGTTTAGGCGTGGCCTATTATAATATCTTTGCTATAAGCTATTTTATTTTTACTCCACATGCTTCTAATTCACATGTGCAAGGATTAAGGCCTAGATCGTGAGTCGATGTCATCTCTACACTTTTCTCTCTCCGTCAATGGACCCCCCGTCATCCCTAACCTACGACCATCCATCTGAGCAAGCTCACACGCAGGGAGGGGAGGGGCTCGCCGCGCCCTCGCCGGCAACCGAGCTCGCCGCGCCGCCCCTTAACCGATCCCCGCCGCTAGGACCTCCCTCGCCCTCGCGTCCCCGCTCGCCCCGCTCCTCGCCCTCGCTCACGGGATCCCTCTGCGGCCTCCCCCCGCCAAGGCCATCCACCTTCCTCCTCGACCACCTCTGGGCGCTTCCTGCCCGGCGCCCGGCTCGCCTCCTCGTGAGCTCCTCCCGCAAGCCGAGCGTCTCCTGCACCCGCCCGACCGCGTCCAGGCCTCCCGGCTTTGACCGCCCTCGCCGGATGCGACCATCCTCCCGCGTCGGCAGACCGTTGCCTCGGGCAGCGGTCGGGCCTCTCCGCGCCCGCTTCCGCAGAGCACCCGTCGCCGTTCCCGACCCTGCAGCCACCCCTCGCTCCGCGATGCACTTCTACGCCCGTGCCCTGCCTCTGCGCGACACCGTCGTTCCGCCTCGCCCGATGGCCAGCGAGTGCGGGGCGGCAACTGGCGTGGGCGGGTTCAGCCGCGCCACGATGACGAGGCGGGTAGCTCCGGGCTGCCATGAGCGCAGCGCCTCCCGTCGCCCGTGGTGCGCGCGCCGCCTCAGCGAACTCTTGCTGCTGCCGCGGTGCGCGGTGGTCTTGTGATGGTCTTGTGATGGTCTGTGGCGCTACTGCCGCGCGGTGATGCAGGCGGTGGTCGCGAACTCTTTGCCGCCGTCGCCGGTGGTGCGGTGCTACCGGCGAGGGCCGGGAAGCGGCGCCGAGCGAAGGAGGAAGAAGCGTCGGCGGCGAACCTCGGCGGCGGCGAGACGTCGAAGTCGGCGGCGGCGTCAAGGCGCGGGCGGGCGGCGCCAGCGTCGGCGGCAAGGCCTTCGATCGATCTGGCTGGCGTGGGAGGAATAAGGAGGAGGTGAAATAATCCCCTTAACACGGTTCGTGGTGGAACCGGTGTTAAAGAAGCTTCAAGATTTATTACCTTTAACACGGTTCGATGCCCACGAACCGGTGTTAAAGAATGTCATCTTGTGTGCTTTAACACAGTTCCGACGAACCGGTGTTAAAGGGGTGTTTTCCAGCGCATTTATTTCAGGGCTTTTTAATTCAGGGCTTTTTTAATTCAGGGCTTTTTAATTCAGGGGCTTTTTAATTCAAAATATGAATAATATATCATAATTTTCGGAAAAATAATATCTATCCATTCATGTAAATAATTTTATATTTACTTTACATGAAATTTTTAAAATAAATAAACACTTATTTCATGCATTAAAGGGCTTTTTAATTCAAAAATATGATATGAATTTAGAAAATTCATATCTTTTCATTTCAACTCGTAAAATATGAATAATATATCATAATTTTCAGAAAAATAATATCTATCCATTCATGTAAATGATTTTTATATTTAATTTACATGAAATTTTTAAAATAAATAAACACTTATTTCATGCATTAAAGGGCTTTTTAATTCAAAAATATGATATGAATTTAGAAAATTCATATCTTTTCATTTCAACTCGTAAAAATATGAATAATATATCATAATTTTCATAAAATAATATCTATCCATTCATGTAAATGATTTTTATATTTACTTTACATGAAATTTTCTAAAATAAATAAACACTTATTTCATGCATTAAAGGTGCTTTTTAAGATATATAAAAGAACTAAAATTAAGATACATGGCAGATTAAGTAACAATAACTGGAACGAAAATTAAGATACATAAAAGAACTGAAAATCAAGATACATGGCCATTAAGTAACAATCGGCCGAACTTGTTCGGAATGTTGGAGTGATTTAGTCATGCTCCTACACACTGTAATACTACCATCGTAGTCGTCAGATGCCGCCGTCATCATTTGTCGTCGGGGTCACCGTAATTGAACCTCGGAGAAATGCGTGGCTGGACTTGAGGGTAGCGTGGGATGGACTTGAGGTAGCGCAGACGGGGTTAGAGTCGGCGGCGGTGTCATAGGCCATGGCGCTCTGGAGAGTCCGATGCGCCACCATAGCCGACGGGCCTCGTTGAAGTTAGGAGGAGGTGGGCCGTCCTCCTCGTGCTGGCGAAGCCCTCTCATGTCGATCCACGAAGAAGGCTTCCCAAGTAGAGAAATAGTCGGGATGCCATCTGGATTCCTCCGCTGCTCGGCGTGAGCTCAAGTAGTAGTGGTTCGTGATGGCCATCCGTGCGCCACACCTAGAGGGACGGGAGGAACCGCACACCTCCGATGCTCGGATCCAAATGCGGGGACACAAGAGCCGGCAGGCGGGGGTAGTTCGAGCGCAGCGCCTCCGCCTCCCTGGGGTTAGTGCTACGGTGGAAGCCATGGGAAAGAGTGATGAGGTTGCAGATATGAGTCTAGAGATGTGCAATGACAATGGAGGCCAACCCCTACATATATATATAGTGAACTAGCGGAAGAACTGGAGGAAGAATCAAGGGAAGAAAAATGGCGGGAAGAAAAATGGCGGGAAGAAAAATGGCGGGAAGAAAAATGGCGGGAAGAAAAATGGCGGAAAAAAATGGCGGGATGAACCTTTAGTCCGGTTGGAGACACCAACCGACTAAAGATGAACTTTAGTCCCGGTTGGAGACACCAACCGACAAAACACGAGTCGCACTAATAATAGAGGTGAGTGCATGTCGACATTATGTCGTGCGGCGTGTACCTTGTCCGGATGGTGTCACCAACCGGACTAAAGATGAACCTTAGTCCCGGTTGGAGACCAACCGACTAATAATAGGGTGAGTGTCGACATTATTTTGTAAGTGTCAACACTATGTCGAGCTGCTTGTACTATAAATAGGCATCCTTGTGAGTCCAGTCCTCCGGCCAGTTTGAGGCGGGGACACCACTACGGCCGATTTCAGGAGATGCCGATGGAGCCCGATCCTCCGGCATCTCCGAAACTGGTCATAGAGGCACTCCTAATATGTGAAATTAGTTAGCTCCTGTGTATTGATCTAGTTAGACAAGTTACAAAGCTGCAAGATGGTTTTTGAGCAGGGACACCACTACGGCCAGTTCGGGGAGATGCCGACGGAGCCCGATCCTCGGCATCTCCGAGAAACTGGTCATAGAGGCACTCTAATATGTGACAGCGTTTGGATCGATCTTAATGGTAAATGCGATTCGACAACTTCTTCTCATACTCCGGTCCATCCACAAAACATGACTAACACTCAAGACATGTATTAAAAACATGAACTAGAGTTACATAATATGAGCATGAACTTCTTGGCATATGCCCTTCCTTATGATCGCTTGACGTAACCATGGAGCATCTTCTTTACTTAACGGAATGCTTGGGTCGTTTTCCACCGTGAAGGCGGAATTTCATCAAACTTATTATAATCTTGACATATGCATCTTGTCCTCGATTCCCACGATGTTTCTTTTCCCGAAAGAACTATGTGACGCTTTGGCTCATCATATGATGTATTCGTTTGCATATTTTTTCTTTTTTGATGGAGGACATGTCCTTCACATATAAAACCTGAGCCACATTATTGGCTAGGACGAATGGTTCGTCTAAGTTCTTCATAAGATTGTTGAGATCCACCGTTGTCATTCCGTACTTCTTGTCTACCTCAACCCCTCCTCCTGTTAGCTTGACACATTTGCATCGAAACAAGGGGACCTTAAAATTAGGTCCATAGTCAAGTTCCCATATCTCCTCTATGAACCCATAATACGTGGTCTTTTGCCCATTGTCTTCCTGCATCAAGCGGACACCTTTATTTTGGTTGGTGCTCTTTTATCTTGGCCTATCGTGTAAAATGTATTCCCATTTATCTCGTACCCTTGGAAAGTACATACTGATCGAAGACGGTGTCCCACCAACAAGTACAGTGATCCCCAAGTGGTGTTATTCGTGAGAAGTCTTTGCAGCCATCCGCCAAAACTCGCCATGTGTTCACTTATAATCCATTCATCGACCGCCGGGGTGTTTGAGGCGTATTAAATTCTTGTGTTCATTGATATACGGGGAACCAAGATAGATCTTTGTAAAACCGTGTAGTGTGCTTGATTGAGAGAATGCCCGTCCCTACATATCATTGCTTTACATCCTAGGGTGCCTTTTCCACGCAGTCTCCCCTCATGTCGTGATTCTGGAACACCAATCGCCTTAAGGTCAGGAATAAAATCAACACAGAACTCAATGACCTCCTCTGTTACATAGCCCTTGGAGATGCTTCCTTCTGGCCTAGCACGGTTATGAACATATTTCTTTAAGACTCCCATGTACCTCTCAAAGGGGAACATATTGTGTAGAAATATAGGACCGAGAATGGCAATCTCTTCTACTAGGTGAACCAGGAGATGCGTCATAATATTGAAGAAGGATGGTGGGAACACCAACTCAAAGCTGACAAGACATTGGGCCACATCTGTTTGTAACCCTGGTAGGCTTTCTGGATCGATTACCTTCTGAGATATTGCATTGAGGAATGCACATAGCTTCACAATGGGTACTCGAACATTTTCAGGTAGAAGCCCCCTCAATGCAATCGGAAGCAATTGTGTCATAATCACGTGGCAGTCATGAGACTTCAGGTTTTGGAATTTTTTCTCTGCCATATTTATTATTCCCTTTATATTCGACGAGAAGCCAGACGGGACCTTGATACTGCTCAGACATTCAAAAAAGATTTCCTTCTCTGCATTGGTAAGAGCGTAGGCAGGAGTTAAGTGGCATCGTTACCCTTCGTTCTCGGGATGCATAGGCTCTTGAGGGCCTTCAGACGTTGCTGGTCTTGTCGTGCTTCCGGTGTATCTTTTGTCTTCCCATACACTCCTAGAAAGCCTAGCAGGTTCACGCAAACATTCTTCGTCACGTGCATCACGTCGATTGAAGAGCGGACCTCTAAGACTTTCCAATAGGGTAGGTCCCAAAATATAGATTGCTTCTTCCACATGGGCGTGTCCGGCATCGTCATTCGAATGATAGACTGCGGGACCTTTTCCAAAGATTACTTCTAGGTCCTTGACCATACCAAATACCTCCTCACCGCACGGAGGATGGCTTCCTCCGGTTCGCAGACGTTTGAAATGCTTGCCTTTCTTTCTTCTTGGATGCGTGTTCGGAAGAAATCGGCGATACCCTAGGTACACAACCTTCTTACATTTATCCAAATATACACTTTCTATCATCTAAACAGTGTGTGCATGCATTGTATCCCTTGTTTGTCCGCCTGAAATGTTACTAAGAGCGTGCCAATCATTGATGGTTACAAAGCAATGCTCGTAGGTCAAATGGCTCCCCTTTGTGCTCATCCCACATACGTACACCTGGTTTGGCCCACAGCTGTAAAAGTTCTTCAACTAATGGCCTTAGGTACACATCAATGTCGTTGCCGGGTTGCCTCGGGCCTTGGATGAGCACGGCATCATAATGAACTTCCTCTTCATACACAACCAAGGAGGAAGGTTATAGATACATAGGGTCACAGGCCGGTGCTGTGACTGCAGCTCGCTCACCAAAAGGATTCATGCCGTGCATTTAGACCAAACCTTAAGTTCCTTGCGTCACGTGCAAAGTCCGGTACTCTCGCTCGACTTTTCTCCACTGTGACCCATCGGTGGGTGTCTCAACATCGCGTCTTTCTTCTGGTCTTCCATGTGCCATCGCAACAACTTGGCATGCTCTTTATTTCAAGAGACGTTTTAACGTGGTATTATAGGAGCATACCACATAACCTTGGCGGAACCTTCTTCCTAGGGGCCTCGCCCTCAACATCGCCGAGATCGCCTCGTCGATCTTATACCGCGATGCGGTGCATACCGGCATGCATCCAAATTCTCGTACTTCTCACCGGTAGAGGATGCATCATTAATGCAGCATGTATCTTCTGCGTCTAATCCTAGAGGCGACAACCTTCTTTGCTTGGTATGTCTTGTCAGCAACTCATTATTTCTTGGAAGAAGATTCTTCATTTTTACCAACAACTTTGAAAATCGTTGTCGGTCACACCATTCTCTGCCTTCCATTGCAGCAAATCCGAGGTGGCACCTAGCTTTTTGTGGCCATCTTTGCAAGTTGGGTACAATAATGTTTTGTGATCCTTTAACATCTGCTCCAGCTTCTCCTTCTCCTTTTCAGTTTCATATTCTTCCTTTGCATCAGTAATGGCCCGACCAAGATCGTCATCAGCGGGCCCATCTGCTGCCTCTTGATCTTCATTATCTACCCTCGTTGCAGTATCATCATATTCATGATACATATTATGATAGTTTTCATCATCCTCTTCTTCTTCGTTGTCTTCCATCACAACCCCTTTTTCTCCGTGTTTGGTGCAACAATTATAGCTGGGCATGAAACTGGATCGAAGCAGGTGGGCGTGAATGGTTCTGGTATTTGAGTAGTCTTTCTTGTTCTGACAGTGAACACACGGACAACACATAAAACCATTGTGACCACGGTTTGCATTAGCCACAACGATGAAATTTTGGAGGCCCGTAATGTACTTTCGAAGTGCGGCGGTCACCGACATCCATTGCCGATTCATCTGCATTAATATGTAGTATATATCAAAAATAATAGGGAGATGACCATTTATATATATAGTACATCAATGACACATGAAACTATAGTTGCCGACCTCGACCGAGACGGAAGAGCAACAAGAAAGCTTATTTTGAGCTCTCGGGCATTTCACCAACACCTCTAGTGCATATGAAAAAACACAAACTAGCACTCTTCACACCCTCTTGCTAGGCTCCAAAATGTGAAAAATGGAAGAGTGGGGTGTGTGTGGCTGGGGTGGTGTCTTATATAGCCCCTTTTAACACCGGTTCGTGCCACGAACGGTGTTAAGAAAATCTTGTGAACCCAGGTGGAGGACCTTTAACACGGTTCGTGCACGAACCGGTGTTAAAGGGAAACTCCTTTAATGCCGCAGAGGCCGCCAGACGGCTCTTTAACACCGGTTCGTAGAAGAACCGGTGTTAAAGCCCATTTTCGGGATCAACAAAAGCCCGCGTTTCCACTAGTGGTCCCACGCGCCCCCCGACGCCCTGATGGACGCCGGCTCCCTTGGCTCCCCACCTTTTTTTGTTTTTTCTCCTTGGGCGCTGATGTACCGTGGCCCCAGCGTTTGTGTGACCTTTTTCTTTTCTTTTTGGCCTCGGCCGTGTTGGTTGTATGTCCGACTATGTACTTGGATTATGCTTTATTTATAAAGTGGGGCGCGAGCCTGATTCGATAGAGAGAAATTTGACAAGATACATTTTTATCTAGACTAATCTAAGTAATCGAAAGTGCTTTACATACGGTGTTTCTTGACCGACTTGTGTACGACGCCGCATCGGTCGGCAAAGCTGGCCAGTTGCACGCAGTTGTGGCAACTGCGAGAGAACGGCCACATCGCAGGATGTCGTCTGGAAATCGTTGCGTGTATAGCAGTGTTCAAAGTTAATTCACTACTCGTCTCGGAGACTATTAATGAAAGCCGACGCAAGCCATAAGTTTCAAGAAAAACAAATCCGAGTAGATCGGTTTCTTGGCGCATAGCAACGTCAGTGTTAGGAAGCGCCAAAATAGAGGTTATCGTGTTTTTTAAATGCGGCTTGGTAGGTGGACAACAAGATTGACACTTCTAAATGATGCGGTAGCGCACGTTGCCTTATATAAACCCAAAAGCTAAAAAATGCTCGATGGCTTCCTATCACTTTCGAGCCTCCGATTCGTGGCCGTCCGATGCTTTCAATCACGGTCAATCACGCCCTGATTGGGTGAGGTGTTCCGACAGCCCCACCTGGTAGCAGAAATTCCCCCACACACTCCACACCCGATCCGCGCCGCCGATCTCCGTCGTGCACCTCCTCACACCTCTACCTTCCCTACATCGGTGGCAACCTGCACCACCCGACGACCATCCCGGCATCCCGCACCTCTGGCGCCCCCCTCCCAACCTTCCTACTCCCACCTGGGAAGGGCCTTGAATAAGGATGGCAATGGAGCGGGTTTGTACAGATATACCAAAACCAAATCCAGATCCAAGTCCATAAACCTCACTCTAGACCGTCCATGAAGATATCCATGGGCATGGATGTCGCCCCAAATCCAAACCCATCGGATATCTGGGTATCCATGAATATCCATTGGTTATATGCTATATACATAAACATAACAACAACCAACATAACAATGACACTACAACAATATTTCAGCAGTATTTCGGAAATAGTTTGACAACGCTTCAGCAATTATTATATGGATGTCCACCATTAGGTCGCCACGTGGCAGGAGGACTCGAGGAGGAAGAGGAGTGGTAGGGATAGCAGCGGTGCCGCACCGGTGATGTTGTTGGGTTTCTGCCTACAAGTATCTGAGGAAGGAGACGCCAATGGCGCATGGCGGCTGCATGTTTAATGTGTGTGTAGCTGCCAAGGACAGGTGGGCCTTTGGGTGGTTCGGTCTTGGAAGTGGGATATTGGGCCTTTTAATGAGTATATGGCATATGTAATAGTTATTGGTTAGAAAACAATATCTCGCACTCGTGGGTTCCGCGTGTCAAACGGATATCCCTTGGATATTCGTGGAGCGAAACCTCTATCCATGCCCACTCCATGAGTTATCCGTCCCATAAAATTCATGGGCGTAAGTAGTCCTCCATATCCTTACCCACCGGGCTGGATATCCGTGGATATCCGGATCCATGGATAAAATTGTCATCCTTAGCCTTGAAGCCGGCGGAGACGTTGCTGCGGCGGTCGCCGGCGAAGGAGCATGCTCCCAGCACGAGGACGTGGTGTCTTTACGCAGTTGTTGTTAGGGTTGGGGATCAGCTGCTGGACGCGATGTACTTGATCCGGCAGGCGGTAGGGCTCGCCTACGGCCTCCTCTAGGTCTCTGTCCCGCTCGTCGGCGCCGTCTAGATCGCCCTGTCAGTGTCGCGCATTTTTCTCGCTTTCCCGCTGTGAAATCAATCCATGTAGTGCACTGCTCTAGTCAACAGTTATGCCTGAACTGAATTTGCATCCCGTGTGAGGAAGTTTGCGGGATTCATGACTGAATCCTCCTACCTGCATGAGGACAACTATGCTTCTTCTCATTGCAGTCTAGTTTTATTTTAGTTGGAACCTCCTTTGTTTTCCTATGGCTGGGTGCTAGCATATTGCAGTTTCTGAGTTATTTTGGGACCGTAAAGATGAAGATTTTTTTCAATTCTCTTTGATTGAGTCATACGAATGTTGCACCTAAAAATATCATGCATGATATAGCAATAATTACTACTCCCTCCATCTAAAAATAAGTGAATCTAGACAAATGCAAGTCACTTATTTTTGGACGTAGGGAGTAGTTCTTTTCAATTTATATTACGAGCAACATTTTCTAAGCAAATCGACACTGAATATTGCAGCCATGAGGCCCATTGACCTATATTTGCTTATTACGAACGAATGATCTTGTTTACTGTCATTACGTGGGATTTTGAAGGTTATGCCGTGTATCTCTTTGTAGGTTCTTGGCTGTTTCGACCGACGTAGTTTACTGGTATTATACTGGTATTATACGTACCTATTGAAGATTGATGAGGGAGAATTCGGAGCCATGGCATGCTGCTTCAGGGATTCGGGATTAGAGGTATGGAGCTTCTTGTACTATATCCCAATAACCATGAGGTCATCTCGAGTTCTGCGCAGGCGATCTTGAGATCTATGGCGTCATCAGCTCCAGGTATGGCCTCATTCACTTTAATAAGAGGAGAATCTCGCTTGGATCCTAGATGTGAAGAGATATGCGAGGAATCATAGGCCCGTTGCGCACCGTGTGGGATCTCCTCAGCGACCTCGCCATTGATAGATGCGACAACCACCTTGTTGGCGGAGGGCTAACACATTCTTCCCCTCCCCCCGTTGGTAGTGTAGTAGGTAGAGGAAGCGAACCCATGGACCTCCAACTGCTATTCAAGGTGAGGGCTCTCTTTCGTCCCCTTGTTCCTCATTTTATACGCATATATTTAATTTAGTCATCATGTATTTTCTTGTTTCTTCGAGTTTTCACTCTTTGAATGTTGTGTTCAACCATTGATTTGTTTTCGTGAGTCTTCGTGAGCTACTCAATTATTGTGTGTATAGGTTCTTGCTGCAGTAGAGGGATATTGACTACAGAAAAGGCACATGGCCTTAGATACATGGCTTAATTAAGCTTGTCACAACCGACTACAATTAAGTTCATATTTCCATACCCTAGGTTAGGACCAGCGTAACAGATTGCTGATGTGCTTGCTCATGTTTGTTGTTTTCTTAATCCTCTAATTTAGTGTTTATTAGTACAAAACAAAGAAGCCTACCAACAAGCCACAAAATACTGTTTGTTCATCAATTCAATGTGTTGTGATACTCTGGTACTGTTATTTCTAGATATTTCGGCTCAGTTCAGAAACTAATTCATTTGGGTGTTCATCATTAATCAGGAAGATTATGATAATCTGACGAAGTCACTTCAGGCGAATAAACCTTCATGGCCATCCTTGATGATGAAGGTGTGGTTCTTGCCTTCTCTTTTGTTTTACATGCGTCATTTATTCACTAAGAACAGAAACATGGGAGAAGAAGTCTTTAATACTAATATATATAAACTAGACAACTAGCATGTTTATTGTCGGTTTGCATTAGTTGGTTTTATCCTATGGTTTAGTAAGTTATATATTGGATTTCATGAAGTTGTTTTGTTCAACATGCTTAAGTTGTCTTCAGAATCTAACTAAGTTGCAGTATGATTTTAGTTAGTGTTTTATCTTATGTTTTATTAAGCTGTATATTGGATTTCATTAAGTTATTTTGCTCAATGTGCTTAAGTTGTTTACAGATCTAACTAAGTTGTTTTTATTGTTAGTATGCATTAGTTGGTTTTATCTTATGGTGTAGTAAGTTGTATACTGGATGAAGGCAACTAATCATACGTGGCCATCCAACTTAGGGGTTTAGTCGTACACACAACTAATCGTCCATGCTGATCCAACTTAGGGTTAGATAAAGAAATTAATCATAAATGGGCATCCAACTTAGGGGTTTAGTGGTATTGAACTAATGGTACATGCATATCCAACTTAGGGGTGGATAAAACCAGCCAATCATATGTGGTCATCCAACTTAGGGTTTTAATGGTACATGCATGTCCAACTTAGGGATGGATAAAAGCAACTAATTATACATGGGTATCTAAGTTATGGGGAGGTACATGCATATCCAACTTAGGGGTGGATAAAAGCAACCAATCATACATAGGTATCCAACTTAGGGTTTTAGTGGTACATGCATATCCAACTTAGGGGTGGATAAAGCTACTAAATTATACATGGGTATCGAAGTTAGGGGTTATATATGCAACTAATGGTACATGCGCATCCAACATAGGGGTGGATAAAAGCAACTAATTATACATGGGTATCCAAGTTAGGGGTTATATATGCAACTAATGGTACATGCATATCCAACTTAGGGGTGGATAAAAGCAACCAATCATACACGGGCATTAAACTTAGGGGTTTAGTGATACATGCATTATGGGTGGATAAAGCTACTAATTATACATGGATATCCAATTTAGGGGTTATACATGCAAATCAACGTACATGCATATCCAACTTAGGGGTGGATAAAAGCAACTAATCATACATGGACATTCAACTTAGGGGGTTAGTGGTACATGCACATCTTAGGTGTGAATAAAGGCAACTAATCATATTTACATATCCAACTTAAGGATGGATAAAAGCAACTAATCATACATGGGCATTCAACTTAGGGGTTTAGTGGTATATGCGCATCTTAGATGTGGATAAAGGCAACTAATCATATTTACACATCTAACTTAGGGGTTCACTAGTACATGCAACTAATGGTACATGCGGATCCAACTTAGAGGTTGACAAAGGAAACTAATGATACATGCAAATCCAACTTAGTTTTTTTATTTGGGAAAATAACTTTTCTATTGAAGTTGAGCAACTTGACTTGAAATTGAACAACTTTAACTACTAATGTTGTGTAGTTTTTTTCTTGCAGATTATTGGCAAGTGGAGCAAACATAAAGCATCAATTTTGAAGCACATAGAAATGGATCCTGATGCGTGCATATTAGTTAACTATACTACCTTTGTTCCTAAATATAGTACATTTTGGAACAAAGTTAGTAGATGCCAGTGTTTAGCAGATCTTTTTGTGAATCTAGCTTTAAGATTACCTGTTGTCAGTCTTGTATATATTTTGGGCTTTATGCATCCCATTCGAAAGTTTCATGAAACAATATTTTCCAATTGGTTAGTTGCGTTGCTACTCATCTGTAAATAGCATTATGTAGAGACTTTATTTTTATGTTTATTTATTTTATTTCTTTCATATGTAACTAGAGGTTCCGTAATTGTGATTTTGGGAACAGATCCTTCTTTAAGATGGGATGTGTAGGGAAACGTGGGTTGGTTGGCTTGGTCACGCTGGTGACCCGCGTACTGGGACAACGTGTGGAGACCATGTTTCCAAAAATAGATTCACGTGATTTGAAACTTCCTATTTTGGGCGAGTGTCCAGTTGGACTATCCAGCCCCCAGGTGCTGGCTAGATGCGTCCTATATAAAAGTCTCGTGGATCTACGCACTGTTTAAAGAAAAAAGATGAACTCGCTAAGACCGTTGAGCAACTATAGTTGTGCCACATATGATCCATTCATATAAAGAACTCTAACCCACTTCTATTGCATATTTTCTATTTGTAAGAGATAACCCTTGCCCAACTGTTCACTCTCCGCATCGCCACACTCCCTAGTCCCCAACTCCTCGACTCCCCATCGCCAACCGTAAATCCTTGCTAAACGCAATTCCCTCCCCTACGCCAGGCTAGTGGTGGTGCATAGGTTGAAGATAGCTAGGTTTTCACGGCATCTCCGACTCGTAGGTATGTTCTTCCTCCCTTCCAAATATTTGTGTTTCTTCTTCTCCTCCTTCTTTCTCTTCTTTAATCGTGGTGAACCCCCATCTCAGTTCTGACACGAGTAGGATGGCATGCAGTTCCTCCTCCACCGCGATGAGGAAGGCGTGCGGAAATTAAAGACGGGATGCTCAAGGACATTAGGAAGACAAAGCTTCACCTTCCTAGACAATGAGTGTTCATTTGTTTGTTTACAAATACGAGAAGCCTCTTTCTATAGTTAGTTTAGTAGATTCAGTGGATGCAGAGTGAGGAGGGGCTCAAAGCCCCCATTTTCTATTATTTTTTACATTAAGAATGAAATCAAGAACATAGAATGTCTAAGAAATGGATGCCAAGTAAGAAATGTATGAATGATTTTAAGATTTGAAGAAAATGGAACAAATGGTACGTTAGATTTAAATATGTGCCCTTGTTGACTTGTGTGCCGCGAATAGGTCTACGACACATGAATGTGTTATCACATATCCAACACATCATAAGATCTTAGTTCTGGCGAAAGGCTTTCATGGAAGATTGATAATCATGAGTTAGCCTAAGCGTCCCAACCATGTTTTATGTGGCACATTTTTCTCGGCATGTCTCTAAGGGCCATGGAAATATTTTTTGTGGTGTTGAGCCATCTATCTTGGCAAATATAAGGGTCGTGTTTGCCTATACTATTGTAGTGATTATGCTAGGAAACTTTTGTAAGGGTTGGGACGCCCAATGAATCAAAGGTTCCTCGAAGAATTGACTATTGAGTATGGTTTGTAGTTCATCCGGAAGAGACCTGACTAAAATATCTGTGAAAATAGTTGGCTCAGAAGATGAATATAGGCCTAGAATTTATTTTGGCGGCAAGTACCACATGAGGTGAGGTCTAATGGGCTTCAGCAAGGAGTAAATCCCGTTTGTTTTCATGCTCTACAGGAAATGTTGGAACCCAATTTGTTAGAATGTTCACTGAGGATATAATATCCAAATAAGTGGCAAATTATTGTGGTTTAAATGAAGAAAATGGATTCCTGGCTAAATTTGCACACTTGTGCAATATAGGCTTAAAGAACTAGTAGTGTCTTTTGCTAGCAATTTCAATATCATCAAGAAAATAGGTACCGTGTAAAAAAACAAGTGCAAATAATCGTCCATATACTCTGTCTCTTAGGAGTCATGCTTTCAATTCAACCACCGGAGTAGCTCACAAAATTAGATAGTAGGTTAGTCTGGAGTGAGGATTAGATTTTTCTATAGCAACAATGGTAAGGTTGAATATGTATGTTTTGTATCACACTCCTTGCTACTATCTTTAGGAATACTACTTGTGATGTCTTCGGTATCAAAACTGCTAGATAGATAGAGAAGGATATCATGCGATTGTAAGTAAGAGCTAGAATGCTGTCATTTATAGTAAACATGACTTGCATAAACGAAAATAGAAATCTAGGTGATTAATAGGAAATTTTAAAGGGTGGCCTAAATTTTAGAAGATGTCCCAAGAAACGGAAGAAATAGATTTTGATTGCTTTGGACAATCGAGGTAAACAAAATTAGACAAGACCTTTGAGTTTATCTGTAAAGAAAATTCATCCGAGTTTAGGTACCAATTTAATAATTTGCTGACAGACTAAGAGCTCATGCTGAAAGAAATTGCTCATATATCTCGTGTTGACATTGTGGTGGATGTCAGGGCGGTGGCCCCTAGATGTCGTGTTTGTGCGCCGAGGAAGCAGCCTAAATAAACATCACGGGTGGTGGCCCGTGAGGTAGAGTTTCCACTCTTCATGTCTTGGGTTTGTAATGCTATACCATCTGTGCGGCGATATTGTCGGTTTGATCGACACATCCTAGAGGGGGCGGTTGGGCTTTATATCTGGGTGGCGGCGCCAGATGAGTTGGTTTGATGGTCGTGGATTGCTGTCGGCTGCCCTATGTAGCTTCGGCTATGGTTTGACAATTCACATGATGTTGAAGCTCAAGAGAGTGGTGGTATGTCGGGACAACATCCCCCAAAGGTGGTGGTTTTGGATTGTTGGGTTTCACATAGGGAATTAAAAAAAATTCCAGTACTACGAACACATCAATATCGAGCTATGCAAGAACACGAGATATATGCGATCTAGTACTCACCAACATTGCAGCAGAGATTCATTCATCGACAAAGAAGTTGGTTAAGCGCTCGATGTAGGATCAAAGGTATGATCCCTCTGAAGGTATCGACACGTCCAGTGATCTTGTTCCGGTAGAGCTTCGCCGTCCAGGGGTCGACAATACCGAAGCATCAGAGCAGCCTTCGCGTCTTTGTATATGAAGAAGGAGACTCTGGAGGGAGGGAGGCCACCAAGGTCCTTCTGGTGGTGTCGTCGGTGTGGAAACGGCAGTGCCTGAACAGGCTGGATAGAGGTGTGGGAGCGAGCAGGGAAGCGAGCAACGACGTCCGCAGGAGGGATTAGGCACAAGCAAGCGTCGGGGACACAAGAAGTACCTAGGTTCGGGGCCCTTGTGGTGAGGTAACACCCCTTCTCCTGCCGATCTGTCTATCTCGATGAACACCAAGAACTACAAAGGCTCCTTGAGCTGTATCGATGTGTGCTAGCTAGAATATGAGAGACCAACCCTTGCTACGTTGCCCCTGCCGCCCCTTATATAGGCGGAGGCGGCATGGGCAACAGCCTGGCCGACTGGCAGGTCCCAAAGGCGGACCCTAGCCGGCTAGGTCATCTACAATATTCGACATTGCGGGCGTGTACCCACAGTGATAGCCATGCCGCATACGCGAGCTATAGTGGCTGTCGGGCAAGTAGTTGAGCACAGTACCACCTAAAGAACATTGTTACAACCGTCATTGGCAAAGTCCATGGTGTGGGCCGGGTGTATGGGTCTTCTTCCCGTCTTGTCCGCCGTCCTGGGTGTACCGCGTACTGTACCCTGCGTCATCTTGTACTCCGTCTATCCTGGCTATCCGGCTAGGTCCTCCTAGCTGGCTGTCTTCCTTGTCCGTCTGGCTTGATTATCCGGCTAGGTTGCCCTATCCGGCTAACCGTCTTGTCTGTCTTGCTCTATCCGGTGTAACACCCTCAGAATCGGACCTATGCAAGTTTCAGCGATCCCCGCCAAACCCGCATAGAAACGATTCAAAGGTGCCCACCAGGCACTTTCGTGCGGGTGGAAAACGAAGTAATACCATTACACAATAGTCCATGATGGAACCCACAGAACAGATATATACAACAATGACTCAAAGAGTCAAGAATACATATATATGATACAAAGATCTGAATCACCTTTAAAACAATACAGCGTCCGAGTACGGACAAGATGCAAATTGAGCTAAGAGCCCTAAAGAATAACCAATGGCGTCCATAACCCTGCCCAGGCCAAGCCGGAAGGGTAACCCTGCTAACGACATCGATCTCAAAACCTGCTTAAACAAAAGGGGTGCCGACAAAGGGCAAAGGAAAAAGAGAGGTCGATCGAGGCCAAGACAGCGAGACTAGAATTCGGCGATCCTCGCCTACATAGGTATGGTGGACTGAAGCAGCAGCGCAACATACACTAAACAACCTATACAGACTCAATACAACTGGCGGCTATCAGATAGGGATAAGAAAGACCTATTCGGATCCAACCTGAAACTATCACCAAGTATACCCATCCTGGGATTTCCCCCTCGAGACCAAACGAGGAAGTCAACCGAGGAACTCACACAGTTGGAAATTTTATTCATTATGTTATAGTTGCGGCAATTACTAGTCAGATATAGATAGCATGAGTCATCCTGATATAATAAGCAGTGGGCAGTTTTAGTTAACCATTCTGTTGTAGTTGTAGTACTTACTAGTCAGATACATATAGCATGAGACATCCCAAAACCCAGCAGTTGTTGATAGTTTTATTTAGCTATTCCGTTGTACTGAAGCTGATTACTAGTCATTTCAAAGTCAAATTGATAGCACTACTTTAGTTATAGTTGTCTATGATCGAGATACTGTGCTCCAAGTCGGCCATAACCGCGGACACGGCTTTCAGAAAGTTTTACCCTGCAAGGGTGCACAAATAGCAACACACGAACGATCAACCTCGGAAAAAAACAAATGAAAACCCAACGAGGCATCACGACAGAACATTCGCAAGATTCATATTTGATTTCAGGGGGCCACCCCACTAAGCAACCCGGGATGAAGTTGGCCGGCTCCGAGATGGACCCAGAGGTTTGTGTCAATGACTGTAAACGACTGGGAACTGAAAGTGTGACTGGGCTTGTCGATACTACGGAAACATTTCACTTACCTAAACAGTATAGGCGCTCCACGCGCATTCGTAAATAAAGCAGTAAAGCATGGCATAAGTACAAGATAGTAATAAAGCCCCAAACTACTTTGTGGCCGCAAGGAATTAAATATGACTCAAGCTAGGGTTAGGGGGATTCATGGTCCCACATGCGGATAATGCGAATATTCAAAGAACAGGTATCAAGTACTCAGGGTCCTACGGGACACATGTGGCATCCCGCAAAACCACTACTAGAAAATAGCGTTGTTTTTGTGCATTGCATCGTCATGACCGCATGCTCATGTCATCATGCCACATTGCATTTGAGCATCGTCATGTCATCATGCATTTGTTTGTCGAAACCTATTTTCTAAAAGCCTAGTTTGGTTTTCTAAATATTCCCCGTCTCAATTTCAAATTAAAGCGCCGGTCTTTCCGGGTCTTTTATTTGTCTAAAAACTATTTACAAAAGTTTATTTTAAATTAAATAAAAATTTATATTATTTTTTAGGGGCAGTGCGGGCCGATCCGACCAGTCGCACCCCAGTACAAAAACCAGCCCCCCTAAACCCTTTTCCTACCAGTCCTATTCTACCCACCCTTCCGCCACCTCACCCCCTCCAATCCCTTGGCGACACCTCACCACTCCCTTCCCCCTATCCTATCCCAGCCCGCCACCTCAGCCTCCCCACCTGGTCAAACCCCACGTCGGCACACACGCCACCCCACCTGCTGGCCCACCTGGCCCACAGCCCCACTCCCCCTGGCCGCCTCCCCCGCTCCCTCTCTCTCTCTCCCCTGGCCCCACCCCGACCCTGCTCCTCGTCTTGCTCCTTCTCCCTCCCCAACCCGACGCTCCCTCTGGCCTCGCTCGCCCCGCTCCCTCTCTGCTTGGCCAGCGCCGCCGCCTCCACCTCCCATCCCCGATCCGCCGCGTCGCCCAGGGCCTCCTCCTCCCGCCGCTCGGGCTCGCCCCGCCGGAGCCGCCCTCGCCTCCACCTTCCGCCACACCGGGCCCCGCTCTGCTCCGGCCAGAGGCCCGCCTCGCCGCGTCCTCCATCGAACTCACCGCCGCTCCTCTTCCTCGCCTCCCTCTCGGCTGCCGCGTCTCCCTCCTCCCGCCGTCGGCCTTCTCTACGCCTCGCCAGGAGCGCCCGCCGCCGCCAGGAGCTCCTCTGCGCCGAGCTCCCCCGAGCCGTCCTCGTCCCCGTCTCCGGCCGCCCCCCTCGCAAGCTCTTCCCCGGCCCCTCCTTGCGGCGGACGCAGACGCCGCCTTCGACCCGATGCCCCCGACGCCGGTCACCTCGATCCCGCGCCTGTCCGTCCTCCTCCTTGCAACGGGTCCCTGTCGCCTCTGCGTCTCCTCCGCCGCCCGCGTCTGCACCCTCTGAGCCGCCATCGACCGTCGCCTCACGACCTCCGGCGAGCCCCTACCGCTAACCTCTCTTTCTCTCCTCTGCATCGAGCGCCGGCCTTCTCCTGGAGCCTCGCTGCTGCCGTCTTCCCCTCCATGGCTCGCCTTCCACCGTTGATGCCAGCATGCCCAGTGGCCACTCTTCCTCATCCTTCTGCCGCGACGCCATGCTCCGTCTCCACAACCTCGGCGTCCCGCGTTGTTGTTTTATTCATCCGCGCGCGAGCCGCCTCCAGGCCATCTGTTGTGTCGTGCAGCTCCAGGCCCGAGCATGGGTTGCCCAACTTGTCGATGTGCTATGGTTCAGTGTTCAGGTGTGGTGGTGACGCTGAGTGAGATTGATATGGTGCAGTTGACTTGGTGGTTCGAGGCCCTCGCGATGGACAAGATTGAAAAGAATCTGGACAAGATTTTTGTACCCCATGAACGACAGAGACCACCGAGAGATCCACATCGAGAACACGTGGTACCCGAAGACTGCATCGACACTAGGACCAAGTACACCTTTGCTAATTGAAGTTGAAGACCTCCAAGTTCTCCTTCCCTGAAACGTCAAGAACTCCATCATGGATTCCAAGATCGCCTCCCCGGATCCTACCCTCGAAGCCTCATCCGAAGACCAAGCCTCGACACCCCGAACCCGGTGCCGCGCCAAGATCCACGACTCAGAGATGCCAGAACACCAAGTTCGTCGAGACCCTGAGGACCCGTTCCCGGAGGCGAAGTCCGGAACCGAAGACCGCCAAGATCGCCACCGGTACGACAAGCACTTCGCCGCGGAACGCCAAGTTCTGCATCCCGAACGCCAAGACCGACCCGATACACGGACCCGACAAGATCTTCGTGACGGCAAGATCGACCGCTTGGACCCAAGTTCTCCATCTTGAATCTGAACCTCGATCCCTGTTGAACCCTGAGACCGAACCCCGAACCCCCGGAACCAAGATCTTCCGAACCCAGATGTGTGAACCTTTTCCCGAGCCCCTATTTTATAAATGCTTTATATAATACTTGTTGCATATTAATTGTTCATCTCGCATGCATATCATGTGGGTTGGGGGCATTATGCCAATTCATCTCATAATTAAATATGGAGGTCATATGCGGGCAAATCTAGTCTAATATTGGCTCCATTTAAATTTGTGTAGCGAACCGAAGCCATGTTTTCCCATGTTAAGACAACATTTAAATTGCAGGGTAGCTAAACAACATGAACCTATCAATTAGTTGTCGGACCCCGGTTCCGCTTAATATTGCCTAATCGCATCGCACCTTTGCCATGTCATACATCATACATGCATCATGCCCGATCTTCTGCCGTAATCTTAAATATTGCATCCGGTGTTTATTCTAGTGTTTTGGTTCTTCGCGGATAAGGCCGTTGAGTTGATGCGAGTGTCGACCCGATCTTCGGATGAACCTTCGGCAATGTTTTCAGGCGAGCACCTCCCCCTTTCTACCTATCTTACTTTTATAGTATTTATTCCCTCATGTTGATCTATTGCTATCCGTGATGTTGCTCTAGTTTTCGTGCCGTGATATCCCTTGCAGCCTTATATTGCCTTGGACACATCCTATTACTGTTGATTGGTAGATAGTTGGACTTGCGGCGTCGTAGTCGCTTGCTCAAGTGCGTGTAAAATCGATCCACACGATTGTTGGAGTATTGCCGCATGTTTAATGTTGGAGATGATCATGGCTTTAATTATCGTTTAATTCAATTATCATTTAATAAATAAAATTGAAGTAGGTAAATGCAGAGACACAAGTGGGCAATAGATGTTATTTGGTTGTTAACCGTCCACTTGTGTCCCGTAGGACCCTGAGTACTTGATACCTGTTCCTTGAATATTCGCGCTATCCACATCCGGGAGGATTATGGGACCCCCTGAGCCAGAGCTTGATTCATTCTTATTTCTTGGGTCCACAAACTAGTTTGAGGTTTTATTTACTATCATGTACTTATGCCATGCTTTACTGCTTTATTTACGATTGTGCGAGGAGCACCTGTACTGTTTAGGATCGTGACACGTTTTTGCTGTATCGACAAGCCCAGTCACATTTTCGGGTTCCCGATGTTACCGTCCCCACAAACCTTGAGTCCGTCTCAGCGGCCAACCGTTCTTGGTATACTTAATGGGGTGGCCCCCTGAAATATTTCTGAATCTGGTGATTGCTTTGTCGTGAAGGCCTCGTTGGGTTTTGATTTGGTTTTTTCGAGGTTGATCGAGTGTGTGTTGCTATTTGTGCACCCCTGCAAGGTAAAACTTTCTGAAAGCCGTGTCCGCGGTTATGGACGACTTGGAGCACAGTATCTCGATCATAGACAACTATAACTAAAGTAGTGCTATAAATTTGACTTTATAATGACTAGTAATCAGCTTCACTATAATGGAATGGCTAAATAAAATTTCTAACAATTGCTTGTTTGGGTTGACGCTTGCTACCATTGTATCTGACTAGTAAGTATTGCAACTATAACGGAATGGCTAAATAAAAGTACCAACAACTGCTGGGTTTGGGGATATCTCATGCTAAATGTATCTAACTAGTAAGTGTTGCAACTACAATGGAATGGTTAACTAAAAGTGCCCACTGCTTATTCTATCAGGATGACTATCTATACCTGACTAGTAATTGTTGCAACGATAACTGAATAAATAAAACCGCCAACGGTGTGAGTTCCTCGGTTGACTTCCTCGTTTGGTCTCGAGGGGGAAACATCAGGATGGGTATGTTTGGTGGTAGTATCAGGTTGGTTATGAATAGGTCTTTCTTACCCCTCTCTGATAGCCGCCAGTTGTATCGAGTCTCTATAGGTTGTTTAGTGCATGCTGCGCTGCCGCTTCAGTCCACCATACCTATGTAGGCGAGGACCGCCGAATTCTAGTCTCGCCGTGTCTTGGCCTCGATCTTGACCGCTCTCTTTTTCCTTTGCCCTTTGTCGGCCCCTTTTGTTTAAGCAGGTTTGAGATCGGCGTCGTTAGCGGGGTTACCCTTCCGCTTGGCACAGGCAGGGTTATGGACGCCATTGGTTATTCTTCAGGGCTCTTAGCTCAATTTGCATCTTGTCCGTACTCGGACGCTGTATTGTTTTCAAGGTGATCTGGATCTTTGTACTGTATATCTGTATTCTTGACTCATTGAGTCGCCGTTGTATATATTTGTTCTATGGGTTCCATCATGGACTATTGTGTAATGATATTGCTTCGTTTTCCACCCCCACGAAAGTTCCGGGTGGGCACCTTTGAATCGTTTCTATGCGGGTTTGGCGGGTTTCGCTAAAACTTGCATAGGGCCGTACAACACAAGTGGACGGTTAAAAACCAAATAACATCTATTGCCCACCTGTGCCTCTGCATTATTTACCTACTTCAATTTTAGTTATTAAACGATAATTAAAGCCATGATCATCTCCAACATTAACCATGCGACATTACTCCAACGACTGTGGAAGAACGACGACGCGACACATCGCAACTATGACTCGCAATGCCGACTATCTACCAAACAACAGGTAATAGGATGTGTCCATGGCAATATAAGAGCTGCAGGGAAGTATAACGGGGTACGGAATCTATAGCATCGCAACACAGATAGCAATAGATCAACAGGAGGAAGTAAATACTAGAAATATAAAATAGGTAGAAAAGGGGAGAATGCTCGCCTCAAAACATTGCCGAAGTTTCATAACCGAAGAACTTGTCAAAGCTCACAACATCTTATCGTCCTATCCGGGAAGAAGCAAAACACTAAAAGAAACAAGCGATGTAGCAATTACAACTAATGTGGAAGAATCGACATGATCATGATATGATGCATGACATGGCAAGTTAATGATGCAAACTATGTCGAAAAGGTATTAGGGGCATAACACATTGAGGATATAGCATTCGTGAGGCATTATTAATAAGAAACAATTAGTTTCCAATTTTATTTATCATGTTTTTCTTGCATAAACAATACTGATTATAAAACCGGTCTTATTGCATTATGCAAATGATAACATGGATATCATGGTTAGAGAGGTCTCGTTGCGCTGATCGATTTAGACATATCATTTGTTGAATTCGGAGTTACGGATTTAAAGTTATGCAATATTTGAGAAAATACATTTATTATCTATTAAATTATTTCGAAATTCTTAAATTGCCCAAATGATATTATAAATAGCATAAAAATATTCCTCACATTTTTCTCATTCAAAAACATATATTAATTGTTACATTTGAAATTACCAAATAAAAGTTATGATTTCCTCAATTTAAAAGCATGTTAAAACATTTCTGAAATTTTAGTATTTAGGAAAGTTTTCTGGAACTTTTTATACAGGAACATAGCTACCCTGGGAGACCGATGAGTGGGCCGTGCATGCTGACGGTGCAAGATTGACTGGTTGTGGGCTGAGGACCGCGGGTTGGGGTCTTGAAAAACTGGAGGACCTCTATAGAAAAGTAGCAGGAGGGTGACTGAATCTGAAAATCAAGATCTGAATTTCCATTGAAAACGTCCTGATTTCGGACGAATTTGGCGACTGAACGGTGCAGAATTATGGTGTGCCATAAAAATTAAAATTGTAGATCACATTAAGTTCTTACTATCTCGTTCAGTAACTATCGCCGGAAAACGAATGTGTCACTGGGAACAAGCCGGTGAACTGAGCGGTTTAGATAAAATTTCAGACACGCTCCCGAGACAGATTTTTAGCGGATCTTCGCCGAAAGCTCTCTTCGCCCTTGGACCTCAAAATCGGCCGCCGTTTGGTGCTGGAGGTAGATGGATGCTGGGGCAACCGGTTTGGTTCAGAAGGTTTTCACAAAGGAGCCTCAGGGTCGCTAGGAAATGGACGATAACAGGGGCTGCGCAAGTTGCGACGCTGCTAGCTCGGGTGGAGCAATGTGGCCTGAATCTTGTGGCCAACACCAGGCAGCATAAACGAACAACGAGAGATGCAATTACATGGGGGAAACAGTCCAGGAAGCTCACCTCGCCCAATTCCCTTAGGTATCAGAGTCGGGGACGGAAGGAGGCGACGGAGATAGAGGCGATGGTGCGGCGAAGCTTCGGTACAGTCCGGGAAGGAGACGATGCAGGCGACGTCTTCGTGCAGCTCCAGCACCCGTGCTGCAGCAGAGAGGAAGAAGAGAACCGGGGTTCTTCGTTCCTGAGATCAATTCGGCCTCCTGGTCCTGGGCTCCATGGCGACGACGACAGATATACCATAGGGGCTCTCGGTGATTTTGGTGAAGAAGAAGAACGACAAAGAGGGGGAAACGGCGGCGCTGAGCAAGGAGGGAAGGCGGACTAGGGTTCCTGGAGGGTTCCAGGGCACGAGGATAAAGGTGTGCTAGGCGTGACACGGATGACGGGGCGACGTCCACCTGCTCCCTCCCATTAGCGAGGCAGAGAGGTGGCGACAGATGAAGAGGAACAGGAGACGGCATCGAAGGGGTACGGGCCACTGAAGGAGAAAAGAATGGGCCGGGGAAAGGCGTGCTGCTGGGTTATTTCTGGAGCTACTCTAGAGGGCTACTGCATTAGTAAGGTCTCTCTCCTCCTTTATATTTTTTTACTTCCTGTTTATTATTATTACTCGTATTTGTTTGTTCATTTTAAACAAGCAATTGATTTCAAAACTCTTGAAACTTTTAAGGAATATTTGAAAGGAGGTTTAGGGAAACAAATTAGACGAGAGGGAACAAGATCAAGAGGGGAGATGATGCCCACATACATAATAGGTGTATGTGTCTATTTGGCATTTTACTAGATTAGGGTTTAAGTAAAAGAACAAAACCCTTTTCAAAATATTAGACCCTAACAATGGCCCTTGTTTGTATAAAACAAAATAGAGATACAAAGAGGGAGTATTTGTGATAGCAACAACACAAGAAAGACAAAACAAAACAAGGTTTGATATGATGCTCAAATGCAATGTGACATGATGACATGAGCATGATATCTTGATGATGCACCAAAAACAAAAAAACAAGAGATTTTCTAGTAGTGGTTTTCCCGGGGTGATACAATTCGACACCAATAACAATGGATCTGGCCCTCGAGATCCGCCTCATGATACATGGAAGAAGACCGACGCTCCAAATCTTCTCGCTTCGTGTAGATCCTCGTGACACCACTAACAAAGATTCCTTCTCCATCTTGAAATCAGCGACACCACCAACAAGGGGTGTTGCTAACGTTCGTCGAGAGAGCACTCCGGATAAACAAAAGATGAAGGTAGAGGCATCAAATGATAAGGCCACTTCTAATTTCTGTGGAAGGAGTAAAATTGCTTGATACACCATTCAATGTACAAGAGCGAATGATAAGAGTAGTCAGATGGTGATCAGTCCATCGTGCACCCAAAGCATTACTCTACACATGAATATGAGATTTATGCAACAAACTCTCGGAATTCAGACTGAAGATCTTGACAATCGAGTTTCGGAAACAAAAGAAGGATACAGGATCTTCATCGGTTATGATATAGATGACGCCATCACGTTGAGAAACACCAGAAGATAGAAATAAAAAAATTTAGTGAATTTTTGGTCCACTGAAAGGTACAACAGAGGAAAAGTCCCTCTGATAGCATGAAGACTGAATGTCGAAGCACCGTTAACAGAGGATGGAAGCGAAACCCCGAAGGTATGACGGAAACCCAACCACGAGAATTCCTGGACTCGAAGAAAAGATAAGAGAGCAGATTCAAATCACGCAAAGGTAAGAGGAGAAAAGCAGAGGGATAAGGAGTAAAAGAAGACCTAATCAAATCTATCCAACCGATTTTGCAAAATAGTTGTGACACTCTAAAGTGACCGTTAGCTAGGTTATCCTATAGGCTGGACCAGTGGGGTATCGTAACTGCTGAGCTCTGGTACCACTCTGTAACACCCTCAGAATCGGTCCTATGCAAGTTTCAGCGATCCCCGCCAAACCCGCATAGAAATGATTCAAAGGTGCCCACCAGGCACTTTCGTGCGGGTGGAAAACAAAGTAATACCATTACACAATAGTCCATGATGGAACCACATAATAGATATATACAACAATGACTCAAAGAGTCAAGAATACATATATACGATACAAAGATCTGAATCACCTTTAAAATGATACAGCGTCCGAGTACGGACAAGATGCAAATTGACCTAAGAGCCTTGAAGAATAACCAATGGCGTCCATAAACCTGCCCAGGCCAAGCCGGAAGGGTAACCCTGCTAACTACATCGATCTCAAAACCTGCTTAAACAAAAGGGGTGCCGACAAAGGGCAAAGGAAAAAGAGAGCGGTCAGTACTGAGGCTAGTACAAGGCGAGACTAGAATTCGGCGGTCCTCGCCTACATAGGTATGGTGGACTGAAGCAGCAACCCGGCATACACTAAACAACCTATAGAGACTCAATATAATTGGCGGCTATCAGATAGGGATAAGAAAGACCTATTCGGATCCAACCTGAAACTATCACCAAGCATACCCATCCTGGGATTTCCCCCTCGAGACCAAACGAGGAAGTCAACTGAGGAACTCACACAGTTGGCAGTTTTATTCATTCTATTATAGTTGCGGCAATTACTAATCAGATATAGATAGCATGAGTCATCCTGATATAATAAGAAGTGGGCAGTTTTAGTTAACCATTCTGTTGTAGTTGTAGTACTTACTAGTCATATACATATAGCATGAGACATCCCAAAACCTAGCAGTTGTTGGTAGTTTTATTTAGCCATTCCGTTGTACTGAAACTGATTACTAGTCATTTCAAAGTCAAATTGATAGCACTACTTTAGTTATAGTTGTCTATGATCAAAATACTGTGCTCCAAGTCGTCCATAACCGCGGACACGGCTTTCAGAATGTTTTACCCTGTAGGGGTGCACAAATAGCAACACACACACGATCAACCTCGGAAAAAACCAAATAAAAACCCAACGAGGCATCATGACAGAACATTCGCAAGATTCATATTTGATTTCAGGGGGCCACCCCACTAAGCAACCCAGGACGAAGTTGGCCGGCTCCGAGACGGACCCAGAGGTTTGTGTCAATGGCTGTAAACGACTGGGAACCGAAAGTGTGACTGGGCTTGTCGATACTACGGAAATATTCCACTTACCTAAATAGTACATGCGCTCCACGCGCAATCATAAATAAAGCAGTAAAGCATGGCATAAGTACATGATAGTAATAAAGCCCCAAACTACTTTGTGGCCCCAAGGAATTAAATATGACTCAAGCTAGGGTTAGGGGGATTCATGGTCCCACATGCGGATAGTGCGAATATTCAAAGAACAGGTATCAAGTACTCAGGGTCCTACGGGACACAAGTGGACGGTTAAAAACCAAATAACATCTATTGCCCACCTGTGCCTCTGCATTATTTACCTACTTCAATTTTAGTTATTAAACGGTAATTAAAGCCATGATCAGCTCCAATATTAAACATGCGGCATTATTCCAACAACTGTGGAAGAACGACGACGCGACGCATCACCTGCGCAAGGAACTACGACTCGCAAGGCCGACTATCTACCAAACAACAGGTAATAGGATGTGTCCATGGCAATATAAGAGCTGCAAGGAAGTATAACGGTGTACGGAATCTATAGCATCGCAACACAGATAGCAATAGATCAACAGGAGGAAGTAAAGACTAGAAATATAAAATAGGTAGAAAAGGGTAGAATGCTCGCCTGAAAACATTGCCGAAGTTTCATAACCGAAGAACTTGTCGAAGCTCACAACATCTCATCGTCCTATCCGGGAAGAAGCAAAACACTAAAAGGAACAAGCGATGCAACAATTACAACTAATACGGAAGAATAGACATGATCATGATATAATGCATGACATGTCAATTCAATGATGCAAACTGTGTCGAAAAGGTATTAGGGGCATAACACATTGAGGATATAGCATTCGTGAGGCATTATTAATAAGAAACAATTAGTTTCCAATTTTATTTATCATGTTTTTCTTGCATAAACAGTACTGATTGTAAAACTGATCTTAATGCATGATGCAAATAATAACATGGATATCATGGTTAGAGAGGTCTCGTTGCGCTGATCGATTTAGACATATCATTTGTCGAATTCGGAGTTACGGATTTAAAGTTATGCAATATTTGAGAAAAGATATTTATTATCTGTTAAATAATTTCGAAATTCTTAAATTGCCCAAATAATATTATAAATAGCATAAACCGATTCCTCACACTTTTCTTATTCAAAAATATATATTAATTGTTACATTTGGAATTACCAAATAAAAGTTATGATTTCCTCAATTTAAAAGCATGTTAAAACATTTCTGAAATTTTAGTATTTAGGAAAGTTTTCTGGAACTTTTTATACAGGAGCATAGCTACCCTGGGACGAGTGGGCCGCGCATGCTGACTATGCAAGATTCACTGGTTGTGGGCTGAGGACCGCGGGTTGGGGTCTGGAAAAACTGGAGGACCTCTATAGAAAAGTAGCAGGAGGGTGACTGAATCTGAAAATCGAGATCTGAATTTCCATTGAAAACGTCCTGATTTCGGACAAATTTGGCGACTCAACGGTGCAGAATTATGGTGTGCCATAAAAACGTAAATTGTAGATAACATTAAGTTCTTACTATCTCGTTCAGTAACTACCGCCGGAAAATGAATGTGGCATTGGGAACAAGCCGGTGAACAAAGCGGTTTAGATAAAATTTCAGACACGCTCCCGAGACAGATTTTTAGCGGATCTTCGCCGGAAGCTATCTTCGCCCTCGGACCTCCAAATTGGCCGCCGTTTGGTGCTAGAGGTAGATGGATGCTGGGCCTACCGGTTTGGTTCATAAGGTTTTCACAAAGGAGCCTCGGGGTCGCTGGGAAATGGACGATAACAGGGGCTGCGCAAGTTGCGACGCTGCTGACTGCTAGCTCGGGTGGAACGGCCGTGGCCTGACTGCGCGCGGCGAGCACCAACAGCGGCGGGGACGCGCAAACAGGCAACGAGAGATGCAATTACATGGGGAAAACAGTACAGGAAGCTCACCTGGCCCAATTCCCTTAGGTATCAGAGTCGGGGACGGAAGGAGGCGACGGAGATAGAGGCGATGGCACGACGAAGCTTCAGTATAGTCCGGGAAGGAGATGATGCGGGCGACGTATCCGTGCAGCTCCAGCACCCGTGCTACAGCAGATAGGAAGAAGAGAACCGGGGTTCTCCGTTCCTGAGATCAATTCGGCCTCCTGGTCCTGGGCTCCATGGCAACGACGACAGATATACCATAGGGGCTCTCGGTGATTTTGGTGAAGAAGAAGAACGACAAAGAGGGGGAAACAACAACGCTGAGAAAAAAGGGAAGGCGGACTAGGGTTCCTGGAGGGGTTCTAGGGCACGAGGATAAAGGTGTGCTAGGCGTGACACGGATGACGGGGCGACGTCCACCTGCTCCCTCCTGTTAGCGAGGCAGAGAGAGGTGGCGACGGATGAAGAGGAACAGGAGACGGCGTCGAAGGGGTACGGGCCACTGAAGGAGAAAAGAATGGGCCAGGGAAAGGCGCGCTGCTGGGTTGGTTCTGGAGCTGCTCTAGAGGGCTACTTCATTGGTAAGGTCTCTCTCCTCCTTTATATTTTTTTACTTCATGTTTATTATTATTATTTGTTTGTTCATTTTAAACAAGCAATTGATTTCAAAACTCTTGAAACTTTTAAGGAATATTTGAAAGGAGGTTTAGGGAAACAAATTAGACGAGAGGGAACAAGATCAAGAGGGGAGATGATGCCCACATACATAATAGGTGTATGTGTCTATTTGGCATTTTACTAGATTAGGGTTTAAGTAAAAGAACTAAACCCTTTTCAAAATATTGGACCCTAAAAATGGCCCATGTTTGTATAAAACAAAATAGAGATACAAAGAGGGAGAGAGTATTTGTGATAGCAACAACACAAGCAAGACAAAACAAAACAAAACAAAACAAAACTGATGCAGCCCGACCTACGGTCGTTACTACATCAAGGTCTCCAACTTACGCCAAGTCGTCATGGACTCCAAAGGTGAATCTGTTCCTCTATGCGAGCCCACTTCCTACCCTATTGAATAGTATGCTACTTCATACTCCGTCACATATGCATGATAGGTTCATACCGACCAGTACGGAGGCAAGGGAGGAAGCCCGGAGCATCAAGCCCGACAAGACGGAAGCTTGGAAGAGGAGGAGGAAGAAGAGCAGATCCAGAACGGGCCGGTCTGGGTCGGCCGGTACTACCGCCCTGATACCGCTCACTACTGACGGCTCCAACGGATGCTCCAAGACCGCAAGAGGTACTACCGGTCCCAGAGCGGTACTACCGGTGATGACCAGTACTACTGGTCCTAAGTCCGGTACTACCGGTCATGTATGTGCCTGCGCGCACCTGTTGGGCCACAACCCATGTATTCCCCTTTATTTACCTATTCGCCTAGTTTATCCCCAAACTACCCTTGTTTAGTGGCTGGCCTATAAATAGAGCCCCCACCCCTCATGTATCCCTTAGGCATAGATGATAGACTAAAGAAAACCCCCATTGTGGAATCTCTAGTTTTGCCTCATCCCCTTTACCAAGGGGACCGACTATCGTCACCAACCTCGATTGGACTTTGCATCACGCATCCATCGTTGAACAAGGCCTTGGAGTTCGATGTCACGTCTCCAAGTTGTCAAGACCCTCCGCAAGGTGTTCTTCCCTCTCCGATGTGGATTTGAGGGAGCACGTTGACCGATCTTTCCTTGCGAGGATTCTATCGGACCGGTGGCCGCCGTTCGGGAGCAATCGGCCTTGTATCATGTGAGTTTTTGCGTGTGTTCATCGTGTTCTTCGCGAGGTGTGTGTTCGCTTCCGCTACCTTCTCCCTTTCCCCTCGCTTTCCCATCGATTTGACCACGAGATCCGTGAAGATCAGGCACCCAAGAGGTTAACCCCTCCATCATTTGGTATCAGCAGCTTTTGTTTGCCACGGATTTATCATCGATTTGGTCTTTTCCCCATAAATTCGAAAATTCCACCAAAAATAGCCCCAATTCGTGTTTTGGATCGATCTGTGATTTGAGTGCATTTTGGTAGTTTTTGATCCATGGATTACTTGCTAAACTTGTTGATATACCTTCCTTTGCGTTCCCATGGCCTAATTCCTTGTTTTCCCCCTTCGATTTGGTGCTTCTCTTGAAGATTTTCCGCCCAAATCACCCCAAAATCGCGAAAACGCGTCAAATCTGGGCGTCCCAGGACCAAGCGGTACTACCGGTCCCAAAATCCGGTACTACCACTCACAACCGGGACTACCTCTCATACAAGCGGTACTACCCCCAGTACTGAACAGAAAAAACAGATTCTCAGATTTCAGCCCCTCACCGTTTTGAGCATAACTTTTGCATTCGAACTCGGATTTTGTTGTTCTTTAGCTCGTTTCGAAGAGGAGAAGGAGCTATACATCATCATCCACGTTGTTAATGCTATCTACTCCATCCAAATTCCGTGAGAAAGGCGGAATCCAACAATAAAGGGTGAAGATCGTCGACGAAAGGTATAAACATCCCGCGACTTCTCCCCATTGCATTCCTTTGTGAACCCCCACTATATTTGTGAGCAACAAACACCTATTGAGACTAGTTCCTCTTATGATTGATTGGGCTATGCACATTTCATACCTTGTAGATTCCGAGCAAACATTGTGAGCGCTATCTCATATAGTTATCTTGTATAGTTGTTGGCACAAGGAAGAGACAAGTGAAAAATAGAAAGAAAAAAAAAGAAAAAAAAGAAAAAAAATAGAAAAAAGGAAAAGAGAAAAAGAAAGAAATATACATGTGCCTCATAGAATAGGAAGCGCAAGCTCGATGAACATCATATAGGTGGTACTTATTGTGCATATCTTGTAGCCCACCAATTTTGTGCAATCGAACTAGCGTCTCTCCTTGTACTTGTGTGACATGAGCTTATAGTCTTCGCTAGGTAATCATTTGGTTCTTAGCTCACTTTCTCCGTCGCACAAGTCCCATTTATCCCACCGTGTGTGTTTCCTTGTACATATTTCCTATCTTGTGGATTAACTTGTTTGCTTTGTGATCATTGTGGTTCTTTACTTGCCATTACAACATCTTGATTTCGGATTGGTCCTTGACCACTTTCCATACCTATCCACCATAGGCCATGTGTGTGTGTGTTTTTTGGTTCGTAGTTGGTTTTGGTGTTCCGCGTGAACTTCACTTTGCTTGGTTTATTGCTCTCAAGTGTGGCCACTTGTACGATACGATCTTCCAAGGTAAAGTAAGGTTTGACGTTGTATCCCTAACTCCCACTACCACTTCCATATACACCACTTGGTCTTGTGCATCATGTATAGGGACTCCGGAAACGAGGATGATATCTATGAAGAATCCATGATGAGCCACCATGACTACGACTCCACAAGTATATAGGACATGACGGAGCACAACACCGACAATGGCTCCGCATGCTTTGAGGACCCGGAGCACTACACCTACGATGAATCCACATGCATGGAAGACATGGAGCTCTACGTCGACAATGGCTCCTCATGCATGGAGCCTATGGAGCACTACACCGACAATGGCTCCACATGCTTGGGTGATATGGAGTACTACACCAACAACTACTCCCCAAGCATGGACGACTTCGAGTGCGACATCGATGACGCCTCGCCAAGCATGGAGGACACGGAGAACTTCATCGACTTTGATGGCTCCTCCATGAGCCATGAAGAATTCCTCCACCGTGTGGAGATGGAAGCCTACTACGCCAAGCAAGATGAGGCGCATCATCAAGATTCCATGACCTTCAAGGCCTAGCGTGCCACACCAAAGGGCACCACCTACTTCGATGATCCACCTCCAAGGCGACATGTGCCACCACCTAGATGGCTTCAAGCGCCACCATCTCCAAGGAACCAAGATCCATCACCTCCAAGGCGTCAAGCTCTACCATTTCCAAGGCGCCAAGCTTCATCACCGCCAAGGCGCCAAGCTCCAACTCCTATCCAAACAAGAGTGGCGTCCAGACATCATATGCATCAAGAGGCGCCAAGAAACAAGACTCTTCATCGACAAACATCCTCTCATGAGATCGACACCATAAATAGGATACAAGACATCGTCAAAGGCATCTTCGCCACCAAGACGAAGAATTCGTGATGAGCACCAACCATATTGCTCAAGCAATCTCAAGAAGGCACCACAAGCACAAGAAGAGTGCCAAGGCAAGTGATCATCGTCGCGAGTGTCATGTGGATGACCAAGTGCGCCACCTACATCAACCATCGGCAAGGCACGCCAATGACCTCCGTCGACACCTTCATAGGGCAACTTCTACTACTAGTGCCACCACCAAAATGGCACCAAGAGCAAGCCTTCGTCCACGCCTTCAAGCTTCAACGCCTACGCTTGACTTCCACGAACTCGCGAACGAGGAAAATATAAACCTCTACTTCGCCACGTTGGATAGCATGAGCCTACCTCCACCACTACTACGAGATGGCGAGAAGGTCAAGAATGGTGAGCATGGGATTTTCCCTTTCACCAAAGGAGGCGCATGGAGTTGAGGAAACCGAGCCTACCCCATATGCTTGAGTGATGATGTGGTACCAATCCCATGTGAGTATGAGAGCCACTTAGCCCACTTGAGTGAGAACAAGAGTGAGATGAGTGACTCCACCTTATGTGAGATTGAGTGCTTCCACTTGGAGGGCATGAGTGATACTCCTAGTGAGTTGAGAGTGGTAGTTGATAGGTCAAGTCAGACCATTTCGAATTCTAACAACTTACCCTCTACCTATAGTGTGTTCTCTTGTGTTGTGCTAGGTTCCATGGAGGAAGACGCGCCAAACCATGAAGCAATGATGCCTCAATTGGAGAAGATGTACATGGTGCATGAAGATGATGTTATGCCATGGCTACATCAAGAAAACGAAGTCGTCCACAAGGAGACCACTACTTCCACAACACCCACTTCATATGAGAGGTATGAACATGGTAACAATAAGGGTGTTGATGATGCCATGATCCCACCAGTGGACATGATGAATTGTGAGGATATGCATGCTATGGATGATACTTGTGACATTACATATGCTTCATCCACATTCCCATGTGATGCTTTGCCTTTGCATAATATTGATCATGTGGAATTGTTTGATTGCGATATCATTGCCATAAACATGCCATGCTATGCATCTTGTGTGTATCCTCCAATTGCTTCGGACTTGCCTTGTCATGCTAGTCATTCAATTTCTCCCGTTGCTTGCGATAAGATGAATACTTGCTATTTCACTTGTTTTGCTTGCAACAATATTGATCATATGCGTTATAATGAGATGGCCCCCATAGCTTTCTCAATTTTTGGAGATTTTGATGATTGCCATGATAAGCATGTTCCCCACTTGCATACTCACCATGCATCTATTTCATACTTGATTGACATTAATGGTGATGTGCACAAGAAGAGATACGTCATGATGGATGATGTGTATCTCTACCATGCACACACGTTCTTCCTTTTACATATGATGTGTGTAGGTACCCGCACGAGAATGTCAACCTCGGTTGAGCACGAGTTGACAAAAAGAGCTCTAGAGAGCATTCCACAAGTGAGTTCAAGATCGAACCCAGCTCTGATACCTTTTGCATGCTTTGCATCTTTCATGTTGACAAATTGTTCTATCCTATGGTTTGCTTGCAAGCATGTTAATGGTATTATCTTCCCTTGTGACATGCATGTTTCTTCGCCTTTAGATAATGATGCTTTGTGTGTTGCAACAAAAATGTTGAAAAATTTACCTTTCCAATGTTTTGTGTGCAACCACAATTCCTTTAAGAACATGTATTGTCATGAGAGCTTCCAAGAATCTCGTCTTGTTGTTGCAACAAACATAAGAACCACTTGCTCTTTCATTTGGTTTGTTTGCAAACACGTTACTTTGGATTCCGCTTGGGATACTCATTTTCCCATGATATTTGCTTTCGATGATTTGTGTGTGACATCCAACATGTCGAACAATTTCTCTTTCCAATGGTTGGTTTGCACACATAATAATGTTGCTTTGGATATTATTCCTTTTGTGTTTTTGCCAAATTCTCCTAACTTGGCATCAAATATGTTGATCAAATTGCTATTTGATTGCTTTGAGTTCCCCACTACTATCTTATATGGAGTTTTTGCGTTTCCACATTTGGATGATGTTCAAACGATTTCCATGCACATTGACCATGCATATGCATTCCGTTTGCTATACTTGAGTTGTGCTAATCGTGTTGTGAACAAGAATGGACATGCCACAAATGACATGCTCCTCTATCACACACAAACATATGTTGCTTGGTCTTTGTTGTATGAAGGTACAAATGCATACACGTCAACCTCTATGGACTATATGTTGACAAGAAGAACCGAAGAGAGTTACCTATGGCTACCCTTCATCGAGCTATCTCTACACGATAAGGTGACTTCCTTCTACTTGAGGACTCATGCAATAATCTTCATGAATTGGCTACGCTTTGAGTGTTGCTTTGCTTTTGTTGTGAGCTTTGTAGGCTTCAAGGAAGGTGAAGGAACATTGAAGTGTTGTCAAGTCAATCTTCCCGAGGACGACTATATGGTGAACCCCAGGATCAAGGATGTCCTTCGGCCTCTTATACTTCGTGATGAACATGGAGAGTCGAGGACGACTCTTTTTGAAGGGAGGGGAGATGATGCAGCCCGACCTACGGTCGTTACTACATCAAGGTCTCCAACTTACGCCAAGTCGTCATGGACTCCAAAGGTGAATCCGTTCCTCTATGCGAGCCCACTTCCTACCCTATTGAATAGTATGCTACTTCATACTCCGTCACATATGCATGATAGGTTCACACCGACCAGTACGGAGGCAAGGGAGGAAGCCCGGAGCATCAAGCCCGACAAGACGGAAGCTTGGAAGAGGAGGAAGAAGACAGATCAGCAGCTGCCAGGTCCCGGCGGTACTACCGGTCGGCGGAACCGGTACTACCGGTCAGCGGTACTACCGCCCCTGATACCGCTCACTACTGACGGCTCCAACGGATGCTCCAAGACCGCAAGCGGTACTACCGGTCCCAGAGCGGTACTACCGGTGATGACCGGTACTACCGGTCCTAAGTCCGGTACTACCGGTCATGTATGTGCCTGCGCGCACCTGTTGGGCCACAGCCCATGTATTCCCCTTTATTTACCTATTCGCCTAGTTTATCCCCAAACTACCCTTGTTTAGTGGCTGGCCTATAAATAGAGCCCCCACCCCTCATGTATCCCTTAGGCATAGATGATAGACTAAAGAAAACCCCCATTATGGAATCTCTAGTTTTGCCTCATCCCCTTTACCAAGGGGACCGACTATCGTCACCAACCTCGATTGGACTTTGCATCACGCATCCATCGTTGAACAAGGCCTTGGAGTTCGATGTCATGTATCCAAGTTGTCAAGACCCTCCCCAAGGTGTTCTTCCCTCTCCGATGTGGATTTGAGGGAGCACGTTGACCGATCTTTCCTTGCGAGGATTCTATCGGACCGGTGGCCGCCGTTCGGGAGCAATCGGCCTTGTATCGTGTGAGTTTTTGCGTGTGTTCATCGTGTTCTTCGCGAGGTGTGTGTTCGCTTCCGCTACCTTCTCCCTTTCCCCTCGCTTTCCCATCGATTTGACCACGAGATCCGTGAAGATCGGGCACCCAAGAGGTTAACCCCTCCATCAAAAACAAGGTTTGATATGATGCTCAAATGCAATGTGACATGATGACATGAGCATGATATCTTGATGATGCACCAAAAACAAAAAAAAAAGAGATTTTCCAGTAGTGGTTTTTCCGGAGTGCTACATCCGACTAGTATGATCCAGCCGGCTAGACGCCTGTAGAGATGTTTCTTATTCGACTGGTTGGTTTGCTGGTTTGCTTTGCGTCTGGCCTTCTCTTTAACCTGCTTTTGAGTTTTTGCATTGGACTGTCCTCAACCAGCTAGCAGTTACGTTGCCCCTAAATCTTGTCTGGTTAGCCTACCCGGGGGTGATCCCCCCGACACTAGCCCACGAGCATGCGTAGATTCCACCCTTAGGCAAAATGTGCGCGGCCCCAAAGCTAGTTCGAATTTTTATCCGGTTGAGTTCTGGCGGTTGGGCTACTCGGCGACGTCAGCCACGCACATGAGGTCATGATGCCTTTACTGCGGCGCGCAGCGACACGTCGTGTCAAGCGTCGCCTCGGGAACTGGCACCGGCGCCTCACGTGCCGCTCCAAGGATCTTCTGTGCGTTCTCCGCCTGCGCAAATGATCCGGGAACCGTTGGGAGCGCGCGGTGCCACCACGTGGCTAGCCGGCGGTTGCCCTGCCCAAGCCATAAATGCGGGCCTCGCCGCACCGCCGGCCCCCACCTTGCCATTTGCCTCTTCCAGCACCAGTGCCGCCGCGCCGCCCTTTTGCGCCCTCGCTTCCTTCTTCTGCGCCCGAGCCTTCGACACTCCCGACGAGCCTACGCACCTCCGTCTCGCTGGCGCCGCCCCTTGTTCATCGGAGCGACATGCCGTCGTCTCTCCTCCACCGCTCCCCTTTATTCTCCGTCTCCTGTCACCGTTGTAGAAATGGCAGAGAGCCGCGGGGCCTGGTGCGGCTCCTCCGTCACGGAGGAGCAGGTCGAAAAGTACCGCCGTGCCCGCGTGCTGTCGACGGCCGGGGAGGTCAGAGTGCGCCTCATGCCAGCTGACTTGGTGACGCCGCACCCGCAAGTCGAAGAGCACGTGATCTTTCTCGCGCACCTAGCGCGCGGCATGGCCCTTCCTCCCAGCGCCTTCTTCCTCTCCTTCCTCACCTACTTCGATCTCCGCCTCCACCATCTCGGCCCCAATGCCATCGGCATCCTCGCGTACTTTGTCGCCTTCTGCGAGTGCTATCTCAGGATCCAGCCAGATCTCGGGCTCTTCTGCCGGCTCTTCCTTATCCGACCCAAGTCCAGTATGCCAAAGGCCCACTTGTGCCTTGCAGAGGCGCCTCCATATACTCTCGCACGCAGACCGGATACCCGAAGTTCCGGCTGCATGACATGATGAAGCTGTGGCAGCAGACGTACTTTTATGTATGCAACCTGTCCTCCGTCAACCGGATCAACCTCCCCGCCTTACAAGGCATGGCGTCCACCTGGGCGAACTGGGATCAAAAGATATCCGACTCCAAGACTGAGTCGGACGAGCTGCTCGCCGGATGAGGGTGCTTGTTACAGCCGGCCTGACCGACGTTGACGTCACCCTCAGCTGGGTCTCTTGGCTGATGATGCCACTGTAGCAACGAGCACACAAGATGTGCTACTACTCCGACCGGATGGACCCGACCTGGCTCTCCCGCCGTGATCCTCCCTTCGCCAACCTCTATGAGTGGGTCTGGATGATCACCAAGGAGAAGGTCAAGGCCGACTGGTCCTTCGGTCTGGCCCCTACCACCGTGACAACCACGCCCTCTAGGTAAGTTAACTGTCTGGTTCTTCTTCTTCTTCTTGCCCTTTACTCATGCGGAATGGCTTCTTGATCCAGCTCGTTTTTCTTTCCTTTCTAGCATACCTTCCCGTGCATCATACGGGAAGAGGGATAGGCGCCCCTCCAGTCCTTCACCACCGACCTCCCCAAGCCGCGCACACAGCGGTCTGGCGAGGTATCGGACGGCGAGGAGGAGTTCTTCCCCAACCGGACCGACGAGGCAGTGGAGGACCCGCACGGCCCTAGGCCGGAGGAGAGCAACGGCGCTGCACCGCCTGAACCGGCCAGGAAGCAGGCCGGTGAGGGAAGCCCGAGCCACACCGCCGCCCTCGAGGATCCGGCTGCCAAGCGTAGCCGGGTAGGCATCCCCTCGCGCCCTAGCCAGGGTGGAGGTACCCGAAAGAAGACTGGCGCGCCGGTCGTGCAGGGGTAAGTATCACATTTATACATAGTCTGCCTTTTCCGCGACTTGCTCTTCTTCTTCCTTTTTTACTCTACTTTACTTCTTTTCCTTGCCTTGACTTGCCTTTATTTCTGTCTTTGCAGTGTTGCTGTCTCTTTTGGCACCACAAGACCGGCTCGCAACCTCTCCGCCTCATGGCCTCGCAACCCCATCCACCAGGAAGCCCCCTCCACGACTACCCCGCCTCCACCTAAAGTGACCCCTCCGCCGGAACCGGAGGCCATGGCATAGCTGGATCCTGCCACGCAGGTGCATGCGCCGGATCAGCCGGAAGTGACCTCTGGCCCTGGAGGAGGTTCTTCAGCCGCCGCGGGGGGCTCGCGAGCCGGGAAGGAGAGAGCGGTGGTGGAGGAGATCGACTCTGACGAGGAGGCGTTAGAGAAGTGGCTGATCATAGCCCGCGATGCTCCAGCTGCCCTAGCTGGCCCTCTCACGTCGCTGCCCCTAGAGGCAGGCACTTTGCTCCAAGGCCCAGAGAGCAATCTGGAAGCCATCCTGAAGGAGTGTCGGCAGCTACAGGCGATGTTGGTGAGTGCCAACAAGGCCTCAGCCGAGCAGCTGGCCATGGTGCGGGGGACCGCATGGTGTAAGTATTTTGTTTCGTCTTCCTTTCTTTCTTTCTTTTTTTGTCCAACTGGTTTCTTGTTCTTGTTTTTTCTTCGTCTTGCTTTCAAACTATCCTTGTCTGCGCGCAGCGCGAGATAAACCGGCTGACGCGCTCCAACACGCACCTTAGCCGGGACAACTCCACGCTTCACGTGTAGAACAAGGAGTTCCACGCGAAGGTCAACCGGCTGGAGGCTACCGCGAAGGAGCATGAGGATACCCTCGCCAACCGAGACACCGCCTTCGACCTTCTAGACAAGGAGGTCACCCGGATGAAGGAGAATGAGGCCTTCCTCGAGGATGAGCTCATGAGGATTGGGGATGTTACCAAAGGTGAGTCCGGCTCCTCCTTCTTCTTGTGTTCGTCCGACTGGTCTTGCCGGATTTACTTTTTTTACTTCTCTCTCTGATCAAAAGGCTTCTATCCGAAAGTAGACGCCTTGGCCTACGACCGGGTCTAGCAGGTTGCGTCGGGCGAGAAGGCTTTCATCCGAGACATGGTGGCGCAGCTCGGGAAGGATGCTGCCAACCTTCGCAAGGCCGGCGCCACCATGCATGACTTCCTTTGGCCGGATGACCTCCTGCCGGAGACGATGGGTGCGCTGGCCATCAAGCTTGGTGACGCCCCGGATACCGTCGAACGGCTCCACGACCTTGCTGCCCGCGCTGGGTCCGAGATGGCCCTAGCGCTGATGCTTACCTGGTACAAGGATGCCCGCGTCGAGAAGCTGTCGGGAGGCTTCTGAGCCGGTGCCGACCATGCCGCCATGCGCGAAGCCCATCCATGCCTCCGAGCTGCCGCTATCAAGATTGCCGGCTATGTCGACATCGATGAGGTCCTAACGGAGACGGAGGAGAGCGCTGGGCCGGAAGGCGGGGCGGAGGCGTCCTATCATTCGGGAGGGACCGGCTCAAACGCTCCTCATGACAAGGGTCCAGCTGCCTGAAGAAGAAATCCTCGGGATGCCAGGCGTAGCTGTAAAATTTTGTCTTGCACACTTGGTACTTCTGAAACTCTGGATCCGCGGGGGCTTCGTCCCCCTCCATTTAATGATTATCTGGCTACTTTTTCCTTGATCTGTATGTGTTTTGTTGTGTATGTCTGACTATTGCCTCCCAACTGGTCCTTTCCAGTCGGTTTTCCCTTGCTTATCTTGGGTTCCAACTATTTTTGGCTTAGCCGGGTGGGAGGAACTGTATCCCAGCCCGTGCTAACTTGTGTCCTTACCAAGGCGTGAGCCTTTTTTCCTTCTGTTTTCTTTCTTTTGCGACCTTGCGCTTCTGACTTAATCGGTTGGTAGGAACTTGTCGCCTTGCCCTTCCCGGCAGGAACACCTTCTAGTCGGGAGCTACATGCTTCCAGTGGGGGCGTGCTAGCGCACTCACTGGGTGTAGCCTCCGAGATTCGAAGTAGCTGGGGTATCCAGGTGCTTTGAATCTTCAAAAAATCCTTGCCTTTTTAATTATCCTTTAGAAGCCGACTTGCTTAGCCGGACGGAAGAAACTGCATCCCGACCCGGTTACTCTTCCCGACTATGCTTTGAGCCTTTTTCTCTATTACTTTCCTTACCACTTCCATCCGTCTCTCTTTCTTTATTTCCTTGTGATCTTCCTTCTAAACCTCCCTTGCTTTGCCCTGACGGCTAGAACATCTTTTAGCCGGGAATTACATTCTTCCAGTGGGGGTACGGCAGCGCACCCATTGGATGTAGTCCCCGAGATTCGGTGTAGCTACCGCAGGTTGGTACTTCGAATCTTCAAAAAAATTCTTGCGTTCTTTTGGTGCCTTGCAGCGGACTGATGGACCTAGCCGGACGGGAGAAAATGCATCCCGTCCCGGGTCAACTTATTGTCTTGCCTTCTCGACTGGCTTCGAATGGATGGAACATCTTCTAGCCGGGAGCTACATACTTCCAGTGGGAGCGCACCAGCACACCCACTAGGTTTAGCCCCTGAGATTTGGAGCCGCTGGTGCAGGCAGGTTCTTCAAATCTTATCTTCCCTTGAGATCCGACTCGGTGCGGTTGTGCAAAATAAAACATACATAAACGGTTTTTTATCAGCATACTCGCCGTGCGATGCTCTTGCCTCTGTCCGACTAGCATTTTTTATTTTTTCAAAAACTAGCTCATGCTTTTCTGAACACTTCGTCACTTTCCCGTGCGCTCTGTTGTTTATGTTGCATCCTTGCCGGACAGCCGGGTTGCGGCCTGGATCCAGAACTGAAGAGAGCCGATAATACATTGCGCAGGTACTAGAGGCTTAGCAGCATGAAAATACCAACTAGGCACATGGCTGGAATGTCCAATCTGTCGCATCTTTCACTGTTTTTCATGTGGGATGCCTCGGGATTTTGCTCTTGCTAGCCGGACAACCGGGTTGCAGTCTATAGCTGAGACGAAGAGCGGTCCTCCGATATCATCGCACACTACTCAGTCGGTTTACAGAATTGGCAGGTCGGGCCAACCGGCGAGCCCCCGATTAGGGGTCATCGGAGCAGGAAAAGCATTGCAGGATTAATCAGAAAAGAACAATAACCAAATATCTGGCAAGGAGCCCCCGAGCATCAGCCGGGGTTCCACATCTTTCATTCATTCAAGGTTCTGGGTACATACACTGGTTTCCGACTAAGTGTAAAATGGACAAAGTAGGTCGGTATTCCATAGCCGCTTCGTCTCCTCGTCCGACTTGTCCATCTTGTTCTTACACGGCTGCTACGCGTCGATGAGATAGTAGGAGTTGTTGTGCAGCTCCTTGCTGATGATGAAGGGGCCTTCCCATGGAGGGGACAGCTTGTGCATGCCTTTGGTGTCTTGCACCAGCCGAAGCACCAGATCCCCCTCGTGGAATGCGATGGGCCAGATCCGGTGTGAGTGGTACTGGCGCAACCCTTGCTGGTATATGGCCGACCTGGATAGGGCCAGCTCGCGGGCCTCCTCGAGGAGGTCGACACTGTCCTCCATCGCCTCTTGGTTCTCCTTCTCCGTATATAGGAGCTTGCGGGGTGAGTCGAACTTGATGTCTTCCACGAGGACCGCTTCCGAGACGAAGGTGAGGAAGAACAGGGTGAAGCAGGTTGAGCGATTCGGGGTAGTGCGCAGGCACCACAGCACAACCAGGAGTTCTTCGATCCAGCAGCTGAGCAAGCGCTCCAATGGCTTGATCAGCCGAGGCTTGATTCTAGCTAGCATCAAGCCGTTTGCCCTCTCCACCTGCCCATTCGACTACAGATGTGCGACGGACACGAGGTCCAGTCGGATCCCCTTGTTTTGGCAGAATTGGGCAAAGGCTCCCTTGGTGAAGTTCGTGCTGTTATCAGTGATGATGCTGTGGGGGTACCCGAACCGGATGATGATATCCCGGAAGAAGGTGACGACTGTGGCACCGTCTAGCTTCCGGATCGGCTTCGCCTCAATCCACTTGGTGAACTTGTCCATCGCCACCAGTAGGTGGTTCATGCCAGCTCGGGCTCGCTTGATGGGGCCGACCATGTCCAGTCCCCAGATGCCAAAGGGCCACGTGATCGTTATGGTCTTGAGCACCAAAGTCGGCATGTGCCTTAGTCGGCCGAATCGCTGGCATCCATTGCATGTGCAGACCAGTTGGTCTGCGTCCTCCAAGGCGGTGGGCCAGTAGAAGCCGTTGCGCATTGCCTTCATGACTAGGGCATGAGAAGAGGCGTGGTGGCCGCATTCCCCCTGGTGGATCTCCTTTAGCAGCCGGTAGATGGTTTCAGCATCGACGCACCGCTGGAAGATGCCCAAGGTGCTGCGCTTGTATAACTCCTTGTTGATGATGGTGTACATGTACACGCGGCGCCGGATCTGCCTTGCCTCCACCTCATCAGCCGGAAGCTCTTCGTTGAGGATGTAGTTCATGAAGGGCTGGGCCGAGGATGGAACTTCTCGGATGGTGAGGACGCTTGCCGTCATGATCTGAAGCTCCTCCGGTGGCCGGACGGGTGGGATGCCTGAGTTGACAGGCCCAAGACCTTTGGCTTACCCGGAGGTGCCTTGCTTGATGATGTGGCAGCCCCCGGGTCTTTCGATCTAGGAGGCACAAGAACGGCCCCTAGCTCTTTCAGGGCGGCAGCCCCCGGGTCTGTTACCCAGATGATGGACTCGGATTCTGGAGAGGGGGTGATGCTAGGCTTGCAGAGGTGCTCCAAGGATACTCCGGGAGGGATGGCCTACCTGGTGGATCCGACTCACGCCAGCCCATTGGCCGCCTCGTTGTTGGCATGAGGGACGTGGTGGAACTCACATCCCTCAAATCCGACACTAAGAAGCTAGACGTGGAACCGGTATAGGGCCATGTTGGCATCCCCGGCGTCCCACTCACCGGATACTTGATGCACCACCAGATCCAAATCCCCAAAGCAGAGGATCCGTTGAATGCCGATATATTTTGTGAGCCAGAGCCCATGTGCTAGCGCCTTGTACTCAGCGACGTTGTTCGAGGCGGCGAAGTGGATCTGCAACACGTAATCTAGTCGGTGTCCCTTGGGAGAGGAGAGCACGATGCCGGCTCCCAAGCCCCCGCGCATATTTGAGCCGTCGAAGTGCACCTTCTAGTAATCCGAGCCAGGAACCGGTGGCAGGTACCAGCTCTCTACCCAGTCGATGAAAAAATCTACCACGGCCTAAGACGGGATGGTGATTCTTGGCTCGTACCAGATGTAGTAGGCGGCCAGCCCAATGCCCCACTTGGCCACCCGGACCGTGGAGTCCTTGTTGCCGAAGATCTCCCCAACGATGCGGTGGACATCACCGTAAGAGGATGCTCCTGGAAGTAGTGCTTGAGCTTCTTGCAGGCCAGGTAGACGACATTGCACATCTTCTAGTAGTGGGGTAGTTCTGCTTGGAGAGGGAGAGCACCTCACTGAGGTAGTAGATGGGTTGCTGAACTGGCTGGGCCTTGCCTTCCTCGCGACGCTCCACCGACAGGATGACGCCGACGACCCGGTTGGTGGAGGCTATATAGAGCAACATGGGCTCCTTATCAGCCGGCATGGCGAGAACCGGTGATGTGGATATCATGCGCTTGAGGTCGTGTAATGCGTCATCCGCCTGCACAGTCCACGTGAACTTTTCCGTCTTCTTCATCAGCTGGTATAGCGGAAGCACTTTCTCCCCAAGCCTGCTGACAAATCGGCTGAGGGATGCTAGGCATCCTGTGAACTTCTGGACATAGCAGAATCTTAGGCGCCTGCGTCCTCTCGATGGCCGCGATCTTTTCCGGATTAGCCTCAATCCCTCGGTGTGACACGAGGAAACCGAGGAGCTGTCCGGCTGGCATGTCGAACACGCACTTCTCCGGATTCAACTTCATCCGGTACCGACAGATTCAACTTCATGTGTTTCGGTGACTTGGATTTGGTGATCCAGCAAGTATCTAGGCATTGGTGATCCAGCAAGTATCTGGGCATCAAAAGGATAAAAGCAGGGACTCAGCTATCTTCGTGCCTTCGTCCGTGCATGCCATGGATCGCCTGTAGGAGCCAGACACGGTGATCACACCATTCGTCCCCGACAACTTCATTTTGAGGTATGCATAATGGGGGCCGCCATGAATTTTGCGAGGGCTGGGCGCCCAAGAAGAGCATGGTAGGTGCTGGCGAGGTTCACCACCTCAAACCAGATTGTCTCACGCCGGAAGTTCTTCTCCGAGCCGAATATGACGTACATCCAGACTTTTCCCAATGGCACGCACGGTGGCCTAGGCGCAACACCATGGAAAACGGTGCTCAAAGGCTACAGGTCGCGCTCCCGGATATCCAGCTTCTCCATGAAGGAATGGTAGAGCAGGTTGAGGCTTCTCCCACCATCCACCAGCATGCGTGAGAATCGGCAGGTGCGCACGTCGGAGACAAGAGAGGGTCTAGCACCATCACGTAGCCCCCGGGGTTCAGGAGCAAATCCGATTGGTCCTCCTAGCTCCACATTATGGGAGTCTCGGACCAGTTGAGGTGCTGGGGAACCGGAGGAATGACAGTGTTCACCTCTGTAGCATGCTGCTTCCAGCTATAACTATCAGTCGGCTTGGCCTCAAAGATGTGGTAGTTCTCGTGCTGCTGCGGGTAGGACCCATTGTTGTTGTTCCCGGATGCCCTAGCCGGCGGTGGGGGTCCACCGGGAGGGGGTGGGGGGAGAGGGGGTAAGACAGACTGCTCCTTGATCTACCGCGTCTAGCTGCACTGCTGAGTGGTATGTGTAGCCGGCTTGAAGGCACCGCTATGGTACTTGCACGACCCGTCAAACATCTGCTCAAAGGTGAAGGTGTTCCTCTGCCTCTTGTCATTTCCAGCCGGTGCGCCCTGCACCACATTGACCTGCCTCTGGTGATAGCGAGGGCTTTGCTGCTCAACCGGGCGCTTTCCCTGGTAGTGGTTGTCGTTGCCGGGCCGCCTAGATGATCCGGCGTCTCCACCTTCTTTTTCCCGAGCCAGCTCGGTGAGGACTGGCCAGCCTTCCGCATTCACCCGGAGGGGATTCTTCATTGCCATGTCTGCAGTGGCGTACTGGTCAGCGGCGGTCATCAGCTCCGCCATGGTCTTGGGCTCGTCGCACAGCAGCCGGTGGCGTAGCATCATGCCCTCCCGATACCCTTCGATGAAGAAACCAATTGCTTGGTTCTGCACCACCCTTTCGCAGGAGTTGCGCAGCTCGGTCCAGCGGGCGAGGTACTAGCGATCTGACTCGTGGTCTCCTTGGACGCACAAAGAGAGATCACGAGGTCTACCCGAACGCTTGTAGGTTCCGTTGAAATTTTGGATAAAGACCTTCTCAAAGTTGGGCCAAGCATTGGTGATGTTGAGTGCGAGGCTGTTGAGCCAGGTTCTCGCCGAACCGGTCAACATGAGAGGCACATAGCGTACCGTCACGCGCTTGTTGCCATGGGCAATTCTGACTGCCGTGGCATAGTCGATCAGCCAGTCTTATAGCTTCATGCTGCTATCGTACTTGGGGGTGTCCCGTGGCAGGGATAACTTGTCGGGGAATGGTTCCCTTCAGATACACGACCTGAAGTAGACCGGTTCAGTTGTGTCTTCCTCCTCCGTGATGCGAGCTTGTGACAGGAGGTCGATTTTGTCGCGCACGTCCTTCTCAACCAGATTGGGCGCTCCCACCCGGCCAGTGAGGCGGAATGGGGGAGGGGTGAGGTGGCCTTCGTCATCCAGAGGCGGTGGGGTTGCCGTAGTCGATGGCTGACTCGTGGCACCCTGGTCGTCACGGGGTTGGCTACTGCCGGATTGGCGACGCTTGGAGCATATGCCGTGTGCGCGCGCGAGGTTGGCCCGGAGATGCGGAGTACTCGGTCTGGCAAAGGCCGCCCTGGGTGCCTCCAGCCGGATGGTTCCCTCCAGAGCTAGCTCCTGCCTCGTACGCGACCCGAGCAGCCTCAGCCTGCTCGTCAGCCACTCGCAGCAGGTGCTGCACCCGCTGAAACTATCAGATCCTTTCCTTCCCATCCAGGTGGGCTAGCTCCTCCGCGACGGCTCGCGTCGCCCGGACATTCTTAACCGCGGTGTCGTACACTGGCGATAGGAAGTACATGGGAAGCCCTAGCTCGACATCTTGCTCGAAGTGAGCCCCCAGTTCTCCCCCACGATGCTACACGGATCCCAGCTGACTAGGATCTAGGTTAGCTGGGGTGAGGCCATGGGCGCGGTGGTACTCGCACATGTTGCTCTCCGTCTGGTACTTGGTGGAGGCCAGACCCTCAGCCTGGTGAAGCAACCTTTCTCGTGCCACCTCGATTTTTGTGGCCACCTCCTCCGGGTCCTCGCCCAGATCGACCGAAGCGAGTAGCTCCTCGATGAATTCTTCCACCACACCATTCCCATGAAAGGGGGTGGGCATGCCAGCTGTGTTGCTGGTGTGCTCATGGGAGGGTCGGCGCTGATGAGTGCGCTGTCAGCTAAGGGCAGTGACTCGGCGAAGGTTACGATCTCCGAGGGAAATCCTCCGGCATGGTGGCGACGTAGATTGGCAGGTCGCCGAACAGCAAAATGGAGCCGCCTTGCATAAAAGTGGAATCGATAAAGCAGCGGGCGTTGTCGATGATGCAATCAAACTTGCCCAGGGTGAGCACGAGGCCGGAGGCCACACGCTCGCCAGATGAAGTGCGGGGTCCCGTGTGGAACGTGACTCCGGTCGCCTCCATTTGAAACCCCATGGTGGGCGCCAACTATCGTTAGTGTGGAAACGGTAGTGCCTGAGAATGCTAGATATAGGTGTGGGAGCGAGCAGGGAAGCGAGCGACGGAGTCTGCATGCAGGATTGGGCACAAGAAAGCGTTGGGGACACAAGAAGTACCTAGGTTCGCGGTCCTCATGGTGAGGCAACACCCCTACTAATACTGATCTGTCTATCTCGATGAACACCAAGAACTACAAAGGCTCCTTGAGATGTATCTATGTGTGCTAGCTAGAAGATGAGAGACCAACCCTTGCTACATTGCCCCTGCTGTCAACACCCGGATTTTTAAATCCTAGATGCCTGTTATGCCATACATCGCAATCCCAGGATTACCATTTTTGCGATACATAACAGAATTGGATACCATAGTACTTCATCCATTACAATGATACATAAGTTCTTACACAAATAGGGATCTCATGATCCAGTTCTTAATACAACATCAAGCAGCGGAATACGTAATAATAACGGTAGCGTAGGTGAAGCTCCATCTTCGGGGTCACAGGCAATGCTGACGATGGGAGATGATCCTAGTTGTCGTAACCTTCCTGGGGTCCATCCTCCAGGTACTTCTCTTCATAGTCTGGCCATGGGAATAGCCAGGGACAAAGCCATGAGTACTCTTTAAGTACTCACAAACTAATACTAACAAGTAAAGGGGTTTTTGGAATATAGGACACTAGGCTCTAGGGTTGTTTTGCAAAAAGCCAGGTTTATTTCTACTAAGCTCCAAAGCTAGTCACAATTTTATAACTCCTAAGTGGGATCTTGTAGTTCAGGTCACAACTCTGTTGTGGTCAAGTCAAAGTCTCAACTCATTTCACAAGTCATTTTAAAAGTCTGACGGGGGAACAGTATGGCCACTCCAACTATCCATAACCGCGGACGCGGCTATTCGAATAGTTTGACACTCTACAGAGATTGTACACTTTCACCACAACATTCGATACATCCGTCAGGAACAAATCCTGAATTCACCATACTCAGTATGTGGATAATCAATCTTAACCTTTCAATTACACTCCCTAGTATAAGCACCTCTCCTGTGAGTTTGGCCTCCCAACCATGACCACTATCATCTTGGGTACTGCACAGGTGGACAATCTTCACAAGGTAGCCTCAGCTCAGACCTTGGCCGTGAGGGAACTAATACTAAGGTATATAAGTTTCCAGTCAAGCCCTACCCAATATTCGGGTATTGTGGTTGTACGATAAGTTTGGAATGGTATCGCATCCAGACAACCATCAGTTTTATAAAGGGCTAAGGCTCATGCCTCAACATTTTCATCACCAAAATCATCAAGTGTTTGGAAACACATGTCCAAAACATTTCAATAGAATGATCCATCATTCCAAGGTTTTCATAACCATTTTCCAACAAATAATCCCAGCTAAAGTTGATCAAGTTTTATGCTTAGCACTATCATCTACAGTTGGGAAGGGTAATAATGAGGGGTGGTAATTGGTGGGGTTTCACTAAGTCCAACCTTATATCTTAGGCTGAGATCAAGGTTTCTAGCTTAGGCCAAATTTTATGTTCTTAGAGCAAACTTGAGCACAGCTGTCTAATATCTACCAAACTCTTAAGTAGACTCTAAGTAGGCTTTGATAAAGAAATAAAGTAGGAAGCTTGCCATAAAACTAGGATTGGTTTAGCAAGTTGGTATGATCACATACGCTTAAGGCATATGGTATTCATATCACAAGCATGGGTTTGTGGCAACAATAGGGTATCTTGCAAGTGTTTGCTTGCACAATGTCAATATAAGCTTGCATAGTTACTAGCTTGCCTTGTGCAGAGCAGTGGTTGAAGTTCTCCTCGGCTTCCTCTTCGTAGTATCCTCCTTCCTCCTCGTAGTATCCTTGGTCGATACTAACGTCTATGAATAAATACGAGGTACACAATCACCAAACAATACTTAACTACTTGCAATCATCACACACAAGGGTCCTATAGATGATCTAGCATCATCTCTAACATTACAAGGTTAAGGATTGGTTTAAGTCCTTTTATTTTAGAAAAGTAATTTCTACTCATTGAAAAACTACTTAAGATTTAATATTCTCCAAACTAAACATGGGATCATGTTGACACATGTCATCACCACATATTGTAGTCCATGGGAATGTGATTTAAAGTGGTGTCACAATTTAATAAGGCTTTACCCTTTTATTTTAATTGATTAAAGTGGCTAGAAATGCTTATGTAGCATTCTTTTATTCCTTGAACAATATTTCTGCAAGTAAACCTATATATTTTTATATATTCTGAAAGGTATGGTTAAGTGTGATTTTGGAGAGTTGGAATCAACTCAAAAGCTTTTATGGTTTAAATTTGAAAAATGTTTGAATGCAGAAAAGCTTCTTCCTTGTTATTTTTGCTATGGGTGATCTACAGATCCAAATGACTTGAATCCAACGGGCTTGGATTAAGCATTCACAGACCTTTCCAACAAAATTGGTTTCATCCAATTTGGTGCACTGAATCGACCTGGGTTGATTTTTGAAGTTGGGTACATAAGTGTGTTTGAAATTAAAAAGAAAAAGGTTTAATTTGAATTGCTCGGCTGGGCGGGAAATTCTAACGGGCCGGCCTGCTAAGCGCAGTGCTCCCGCGGGCTGCGTAAGTGGGTGTCCCCACTCGTCAGTGACACGGGGCTGGGCAAAGAGGTATGGGGCAACGTGGGTCGTTTGATCTAATTCTAATCCAACGGCTGAGGGTCATCGTCGACGCGAGACAGCTCCGGCGAGAATGAAACCTAAGCGCGATGGGGTGCTGGGGCTCACCGGGCAGGCGAGGGTCGAGGCGAGCAGCGAAGTCGATGGCGATCCTCCCGGTACCGGTGGCTTCTCCCGGGCGGCTCAATCGCTGGCTCCTTCTTCCGCAGAGGCGGCTCCGGTGAAATTCGGGCAGTGGTGCTCGCCTTGCTCGAGGATGGTGTGGCACGGTCGGTGGGAGAGGGGAGTGAGATGGTGTGAAGAAATCGCGGGGTGGCCTCTATTTATAGTCGGCGAGGGACCGTCGGGCGCAAGGTGAGCTCGTCGGGGGCGACGAGCAGCTAATGGCATGGGAAAGGGTAGGGGCGGTCTTGTGTCTCTGGCGATGCTCAACGACATGATCGCGAGGCATGGGGCGGTGTGGTTTGGTCTGAATAGGGCGCTCTGCAGAGGCGGCGCCTCTCGACGGGCGGTGGTTGTATGGCACGGGCTGCTAATGGGGATGTCTGGCGGTCTCGGGTTTGGTGATCGTGTGTGTCGGTGAGGCAGGGTCTGGGGACGCTGGTCGCGGGTGGTGCTCTGGCGCACGCTCGGCATGGTCTGGGCGCGGCTTGTGCGCGTGGTCCAGGGCTTGGCAACGCTTGCGGCTGGGACAGGCAGTGGCGGTGGACGGTGGGCTGCCTCCCAGACATGCTGGCTAGGCTTGCTGCTGCTCCTAGCTTGTTGTCCACATTGGGGTGACATGGGTGTGCTCGGCTGTTCACCATTAATGGCAATGGCAAGCTCACAGGGGTGCTAGTGTTGGGCTAATATTTCTAGATGATCTACTGGTTTGTGTGTGAGCTAACTAGGGAACAAGTTAGGCTCAAAACACTACACACTATAGTGTGTGTGGTTTTGTTTGATTTGTGTCTGCAACCTGTTTGATGAAATGGCCGCATGAACTCAAGTTTTGAATTTTCAAATGAATTTTGGTGAGTTTTCTAGATTGGTTCTAGTGAGTCTGCAGATGCTTGGGTTTTGAAAGTTGAGCTTGTTTGAGTGGGTTTTGAAAAAGTGGGATCTTCCCATATGAAGAAGATTCAATTTTGAATTGTCATTTAAACTATGCATTTGAAAGTTTCTGGATGATCACAAAGTGGGCCTTGATACTCTGTTATGAGTACATTCAAGGGGTGCAAAGATCCAGAAAAGTTTCTGTTGGGTTTTGAAAGTTTGAGACAGCCAAAGTAGGCATGGGAGTTAAATTTGCCAAAATGACCATTCACTTAATATATTTGTTTTGATTTACTTGTCTTTAGGAAAAGTGTGGGAAATGTTTTAGATGATGTTCTTTTCACCTAAGAAACATTTTACAAGCAATGGATCACACAAACAAGGTGGTTTTTAAAGAAATTCAAAATCCATGCATACACATATACATGCATTCATGAATTCATTTAGAAAAGTTTTTGTTAACCCTAATCTTGATGATTAGTGTTTTGATGATCTAAATTTGATATTTTTGGGATGTTACACCTGCCGCCCCTTATATAGGCCGAGGCGGCATGGGTAACGACCTAGCTGACTGGCGGGTCCCACAAGCGGGCTCCAACCGGCTAGGTCATCTATAGTATCCGACATGGCGACGTGTACCCACAGTGATAGTCATGCCGCATACGCGAGCTACAGTGGCTGTCGGGCGAGTAGTTGAGCATAGTACCACCTACTGAACACTGTTATAGCCATCATTAGCAAAGTCCATGATATGGGCCGGGTGTCTAGGTCTTCTCCCCGTCTTGTCCGCCGTCCTAGGCGTACCGCGTACTGTACCCTGCGTCATCTTGTACTCCGTCTGTCCTAGTTATCCGGCTAGGTCCTCCTAGACGGTTGTCTTCCTTGTCCGTCTGGCTTGATTATCTGGCTAGGTTGCCCTAGCCGGCTAACCGTCTTGTCTGTCTTGCTCTATCCGGTTGGTATGATCCAGCCGGCTAGACGCCTGTAGAGATGTTTCTTATTCGGCTGGTTGGTTTGCTGGTTTGCTCTACGTCTGGCCTTCTCTTTAACCTACTTTTGAGTTTTTGCATCCAGCTGTCCTCAGCTGGCTGGCAGTTACGTTGCCCCTGAATCTTGTCCGGTTAGCCTAACCGGGGGTGATCCCCCCGACAGGTGGGATGGTGTGAGGCTGCCCCTCTCTCCCTTTATACATGAGGAGGGGGAGGGGCTTGGCGTGCCAGGGTTCCACCTTAGCCACCGCCACCTTGGTCCTTTGGATCTCCTACATTGAGTGACATGATCTTCCATTATGAATAATACCATTGCCTTCCAAAAACAGAAGATATAATATCGTTTCATAATGACTAGATCAAATCAAATCACAATTAGCGATATGATTAGAACCTTCCTATTATAGATCGCATCAAAATAGGAAGATGTGGTGCAGCCATGGGAATCACCATGCACCACACCAGATCGGCCTGGCTGCCCATGCACCACACCTAGGTGGGCCATGGGTGGCCAAGGCGCCATCCCCTTGTGGGGCTACACTCCGACACTCGTTTTTCTCCCGGAACCATTCCGTAACTCCGAAACTCTTCCAGTTTTCTCTTGGGATTTCTTACAATGATCCGGAACCATCCCGGAGCATATCTTACATACATATGTGCTCTACACACTCTACATAACAATCTCCCATAAGTGTGTGACCCTGCAGGTTTGGTGTTATGTCGACATTTCCGTGGAACTCCTTCTGGGCAATGATCAATAACAGGATTTGGAGTATACGAGTAAACCTATTGATGTCATGTACTATCCCCTTGCATCACAAACATGACAATCCCGAGGTAAGACAATTCGGTATCCTCGTAATGCAACTCTTTATTACTATAACATATTGACCTTGTTACTGGTTTGTTTGTTTTTATCGTTAGTATATACATGTATCCAGTGAATCTCATCACTTTGTGCCTAGCCAGACGATTGGTGATACCTTTATATCAAGAAGGGCCCAGGACTATCTCTCTACCGACAGAGGTGCAAATCCCATCTCAGACTATCTTGTGCCCCGTCATAAGTTTCCAACATATCTCGAGGCAACCATTATGAACACCCGATGAAAGGTGAAGTGGGGATGCAATCATGACATGCCTTCCAAGAAGTGTGCCTAAATAGGTTGGTTAGGAAAGTGGATGTACAATCAAGCCACCCAAGTTCAAGTCCTCAAGGACACAAATTTGGGTTCTTATTATTTTTAAAAAATCATTATAGGGGATTCCCCTATAGCATTCCTTTAAAAAAATCTGAACATGCCTTCCACTGTGAAGGACAACTAATATCATCATGGTCAAAGAATAAAGTAATATGACAACAACAACGATATACTAACAACTAAATGATGATGTTTATCTTTTAGTAGATTATTTGAGTTGGATCGGTTCAACATCCTTTGTTAAGCCATTACAATATGCTCTTGTTGTGAAATGGTATCCATGTTATAATAACTATACCATGATCTAGGAAACTTGATCATCTTTGACAATGGGTTAGTCATGCCCATGATTCCAGGAAAACTTGGTGTTTAAACGTTTTCACGTGCTACTGAGTTTTATTTTATTCTCACAATCAAGACACAAAGTAGTTATAGCATAAAGAATAAACAATAATTATGAATAAGGAAATATCAATAAATGTTTATTTCCCTCTAGGGAATATTCCTAACAGTCTCCCACTTGCAGTAGAGTAAAACTAGTTACATTCGTTCAAGCATTCTAACACCAATGTCACTATAGTGTTCCTCATGCTTAGCTAGTGGTAGAGCCTTTGTCATGGATCAGACACATTTAGATCCGTGTGAAGTTTGATGATTCACAAGCAACAATCTCAGCGTAGTCACGAATGAGATGGTACTTGCGTTCGATGTGCACTAAATTCTGGTGAGACCTTGGTTCATTAGCATGAGCCACAACTCCAGTGTTGTCATAGTAGATGTAGATGGGGTTCAATATAGAAGGTAACACACCAAGTTTTATGGGGAACTTATTTATCCAATATCCCTCCTTTGCACCTTGTGAAGTAGTCATGTACTCCGCTTCGGTTGTAGAATCCACAACAATACCTTACTTGGAACTTTTCCAGCTTACTGCTTCCCCGTTTAGTGTGATGACAAAACTAGATTGAGATTTGAAGTCATCCATATTTATGTTGAAGTTGGCATCAGTGTAACAACTTAGAACAAGGTTATCTTCGCCAACGTATTCTAAGAATCACATAAACATTGATCCTCCAATGATTTCCACCTCTGTTCGTGTGTGCTGCCCGTGTTTTATCGTCACGACCCTCCTCCCTCTTCCTCCTTGTTCTCCATGATGGTTTGCTGTGTGTCATCGTCCTCGTTCCCTTCTTCTTCTTCCGCCTCCTCCTCTTCATCTTCACATGCGGTTTGTTGCCTGCCATCATGCTAGCTGCTCCCTGCCATTCTGTCGAACATGTTGTCAAACATGAGAAGGCCTCTTCGAAGCGGTAGAAATGGTGAGCCTGCATAGGCACAATCGAGATCGATGTTGGGGAGTTGTTGCCCACGATCGTTGAATGACGGGAAAAATAGGCCGGTGGTGTTGGGGTTGAATCCGCCAAGCGGGTCGCTGTCGGCGTATTGCGGTGATGTGCTCCTCACACGTGTCAGCGAATGTGGCGTTCTCATGGAAGGTCTCTCACAGAAGAAGTGCGGGGAAGGCGGTGATGCGCTCCCCATAGGCATCCCGGTCGTGCTCCTCCCTTGGCCGCCAACTGTGGCCAACGGTGGCGCTCGCGGTGAGTGCAACGATGTGCACCGCGTCCATGAACACCGTTTTCTTCATCCCCGCTCTCTCTTGCTGCACCCTGAACTCCTCCATCACGAACCAACGGCGGACCGCGATTTCGTCCCACTGCTCTTGTCTCATGTTATCTAACTTAACCTTGGGCTACAGCGGAGCCTTGTGCGGCTTGATAAAAGGCACCTTCATGCCCCTCGTGCTGGTTGTTGGATAACCCCCGGTAAGGTCATGAAGGATAAAAAATTGCCCATCTTGGCTTGCGCCGAGTAAAGAAACAACCAGGCTGGGTAGGATAGTCATGTGCGGCCGACATAGAAACTATGTCGGCCCATATAAGGCAAATATGTTAATCTTGTAGGAACCCACGAGCCGAGTCTCACGAGGAAGGGCCGAGTCAGACAGGACGCGTGGCACCTTTCCGAGTAAGGTGCAGGAGGGACCGTAGTAAAGCACGGTCAAAAGAGAAGGTAGGCGCCGTGTGACACGAAAGGAGCCGGGTGACACCTAAAGCAAGGGCTGACGTAGAAAGTTACTGCATGACGCTAAAAGAACTGGAGGCGACGTACGTGAAGATCGCTAGCTTTCTAACTTTATGGACTGGGCAATTGGGCTTAGTACAAGCCCATGACCCGGCCCGTACAGTAAGGACCAAGATCCAAACAGTAACCCTAGGACCCAGACAGGTGTAACCTAGCTAGCCATCGCCTATATAAGGAGGGGGTAGCTAGGGTTTGAGGGGGTCGGACCTAGTAGGGAACTAGTGCACTGAACCCTAGTTCATACAGCTCTAGGAGCACTTGTAAGCCTCAAGGATCAATAAAATCATCAAGTGTGGAGAGTTCATCTTGTTCTTCGTGCGCGGCTAGACCATGCACTCCCTCCCCGGTGACCACAAGCATCCATTCGGCCCCCAACTTAAGCCTACCCATGGCATCTACCGTGACACCACCAGGACAGTTGGCGCCCACCGTGAGGATGAAGCAGATGCTTGATGGAGTCTTCATCCGGAGGGGAAACATCATCGCCAAGACCGGCGAGCGCGTCTGTTCCGGCCTCATCCAGAGGTTTGGAGCGCTCAACTTTGTCAGCGACAATGCAGGATGCTTCGGGACCAAGCCGTTCGCAAGGGGCGGTCGCTTCATCAAGTTCGGCGAGAACCAGGTCTACATCACGATGCGCATGGAGCGCGCATATCCGGAGCACGTCATCCTGGCTCCGGATCCACCTGCGGTTCCTGCCGTAGGAAAACTTCACCAGCTCGTCTCCGTTGAGGTAATGATGACAGCTCCTAACCCGACAGCACCTCCAGTAGATCCCATAGTGAATGAGGATCCAGAGGGAGGAAATCAAGAGGAAACGCCAAGGTCTGCAAGAACAGCAAAGGCACCGCTAGAAAAGCCAAAGAACATAGCTAGAAGTAAGAGATCCAAAGAGCTGCAAGAGGTCATAGACAAGTTGGCAGAGCCAGTAGCGCAAGCGGCTAATCCGGAACATGTGCAGACCGAGTTGGAGGAGGCCAGGATAAAAGTACTGGAGAAGGCAAAGGAGTTAGCGCAGTTAAAGCAATATGTGGATATCACAATATGAGAGCTCAACTCGGCAAATCGAGTCAAGGGCGCAAAGACCCGGCTTGATGCAACAAGGTTAAGAGGGAGAAACCTCAATGAGGAGTTGGCAGATGCAACGTCAAAGTTGACACTAGAAAATAGCAACGAAACAGCCATGCGGCCAACATACAATACTGCAGCAGCGAACCTGAGAGCCGCAGAGGAAGCTATGGCAGAGCTCCCCCATTTGACGGGAGAAGCAAAGAAAAAGCAACAAGAGCGAGTCAATGAACTGGTAAGAGCAGCAGGGATGCTGAATGAAGCATACTAAAGGGCAAATCCGGTTATAGCAGGGAGATCACAGATGGTTCACTTGGCAACTCTAATCCCGACAAGATCAGTAGGTCATACAGCCTCCGCACCCAGAGTGGCGCCAAGATAGAGAAAAGAAAAGAGTGTGGATTCAGGGAGGAACAAGCAAATGGTTACCTATGACCCGACAATGGCTCAGGGAAACCCAGCACGTGCACAAGGAACAAGAATAAATAACATTCAGGGAAATGAAGACCAGGAAAATGCAGGCCGAGAAAGGCAAGCAGGACGAAGGAATGACAATGGAGGGCAAAGTTTGCGCCTCAACCTAGGCGTGGAGCTCACTCGGCAGCAGGAGGAATTCCAGCTTCGAATAATGCTCCAGTTCAACCCGAACGAAGACATCAAAGCACGGGAAAAGCAGTACAGCAACCTGCAGACCCGAACGCAAACATATACAACGATGGTTACTCGGCTATGGTGAATGACGGGTATGAAGTGTCGGATCATGCATACCAAGCAATGGGAGCCAGACTCGGAGGCAGAGACCTTCAGCTAGATGATGCAAGGTTAAAACTTGATCGAATAAAGATGACAGAACTGATCGAGTCCCAAGGTCCACAGGGTCCACCATGTTTTGGCCCAAGGATCATGAAGGATCCACCTATACCAAATTTTCAGTTGGCCAGAGGAACAAAGACTTACGATGGAAGCACAAAGCCAGAAGACTGGCTCATAGATTATGGAACTGCTGTGAAAATCGCGCAGGGAAATTTGAGATGGGCAGTGCGATATGTGCCGCAAATGCTAGAAGGATCAGCACGGGTGTGGCGGAATAACTTGCTACCCGGAAGCATCAACAGCTGGATCGATTTTTAGGATGCTTTTTTTGAGAAATTTCACAAGCACCTACAAGAGGCCGAATCGCCCACAACAACTAGCAATGTGCAAGCAAAGGCAGAATGATACAGACAGAGAATTCCTCACAAGATGGTGTACAATGCGTAACTCTTGCGAAGGAGTAATCGAGTCACAGGCTATCGCTTAGTTTGCACAAGGATGTAGACATGGAAGTGTGTTATGAAAAAGGTTATAGAGAGATATGCCAGCAAGCTTGGCAGAAACAATAAGGATTGCTGACTCGTATGCGTTAGGACATCCGACTCAGCCTCTGCTCATGTAGGCAGACGAGTTAACTGAGACTCAGATCTATGACGCTGCCGGATTGCAAAGGCGCCAAGAAAGAGCCGAGTATAGAAGCAAAAGAAGATATGAAAGGCCAGACTACAGGTATCGTTCGACTCAGGTTGCGGCTGTCAGTCAGGATCATCCAGATGCTGGAGGTAGCCAACGTCAAAGGACAAGTGGACAACAGTGGATACCAAAGAACGATGGAAAAAAGGCATACGAACAAAGAAAGCCGTATCATGACAGACGTAAATATACTTATGAGATGATGTTGGACCAACCGTGCAAATTTCATATGCCAAGTCCGAGTAATCCAACCAATCAAACAACAAGGCAATGCACTTGGTTTCAGAAAGGAGATAGTGGATTCGCCGACTAAGCAACTACCACCACCTCCCCCTCCACCACTCATAGGAGGAAATGACCAAGCTGTTGGAGCTGATCACAGATACGAGAACAGACATCCGAGGTATCATAATCAAGAAAGAAGAGAAGCTGCGCACCAGGTACATAACCCAAGAGGTGACGACGCTCATGTCGGCCATGGAACCAGAAATGACTACAGAGAATATCACCAGAGTTATGTCGTCTTTGTCACAGAGCCGAATGACAAAACGAGTCAGCAGAGACGGATGATGGAAGTGAACACCACAATGCCGACAATTCCAAAGTACATGCATTGGTCTAAACAGGAAATAACTTGGAGCATAAAGGATCACCCCAAGATCATGCCAATCCCAGGTGGTTATGCTCTTGTCTTGGATCCAATTTTCATGGGACCTGATATTAATGTGAAATTTTCCAAGGTACTGATCGATGATGGAAGTAGCATCAACATCATGTACAAGGATACCATGCTCAAGTTGGGCATTACTATGAACATGCTAGAGCCCACTAAGACAACTTTCCATGGCATTGTGCCGGGATTGTCCTGTGAGCCAATTGGCAAGATCTGGGTTGACGTCTTATTCAGCAACAAAGAGAATTGTTTCACTGAAGCCATAGAGTTCAAAGTGGTTGACCTGGTCAGCTCATACCATGCCTTACTTGGCAGGCCGGCTATGGAAAAGTTTATGGACACTCCTCACATTGCTTACTTGAAGATGAAACTGCCAGGTCCATGTGGAGTTATCACAGTCGAAGGAGATTACAAAAGATCTATTGCTTGTGCCTCAGCCGGATCTTCTGGCCGAGTCACTGGTGATAGCATAGGAAAAACACCAAATGATGGAAGTGCCAGCATTAGCCAAAGCAGCACAAATGTCCATGTCGGCACTTACTAACCCGCATGGCAGTGTGTCATTCCAAGCTACCAAGGAAACAAAGAAGGTACAAGTGGATGAAACTTTCCCAGAGCACACAGTCACCATTGGGGCTGGGCTAACTGACAAATAGGAAAGCGAGCTCACCAGCTTCCTCCGTGAGAATCGGGATATCTTTGCATGGTCCACACAAGATTTGCAAGGAGTTCCGAGGGAGCTGGCTGAGCACTCTCTTCATGTAAGGCCAGATTCCAAGCCGATGAAGCAACCCCTCCGCCGCTTCTCCAAAGATAGGAGGAAAGTGATAGCTGCAGAGATAGCCAGGCTCTTAGCCGCTGGATTTATCATGGAAGTACTGCACCCAGATTGGTTGTCAAATCCAGTTTTGGCCGAGAAGAAAAAATACGACCCGAACGTGGCAGTGGTGTGGCACATGTGTATTGATTACACGAAACTCAATAAGGCATGTCCAAAAGATTCATTTCCCCTGTCACGGATCGATCAAGTCATAGACTCTACTGCTGGGTGTGAGTTGTTGTCATTTGTGGACGCGTATTCTGGTTTCCACCAGATACCACTGAATCCGAATGATCAAATAAAGATAGCTTTTATCACCCCGTATGGGGCTTATTGCTATCATACCATGCCGTTTGGATTGAGAAATGCAGGTGCAACATATCAAAGATGCATGCAAAAATGCTTGCAAGATCAATTGGACAAAAATGTTCAAGTATACATTGATGATGTGGTGATAAAAAACAAGCAAAGTCATACTCTAATTGAGGACTTGCGTCAAACATTTGCAAACTTAAGAAGATTCCGGATGAAACTTAACCCGGAAAAATGCATATTTGGTGTCCCGGCTGGGAAGTTACTCGGATTTCTTGTATCCAGACGAGGAATAGAGGCTAACCCGACAAAGACCAGGGCCATCGAAAGAATGGAATTGCCAAAAACCATCAACGATGTCCAGAAGTTCACAGGATGCCTGGCCTCGTTGAGCAGATTTATTAGTCGGCTAGGTGAAAAAGCCCTACCACTGTATCAACTGATGAAAAAATCAGACAAATTCACATGGACACAGCAAGCTGATAGCGCTTTCCATAAACTCAAAAAGATGTTGGCAACAACACCAATATTAGCATCGCCGCTATCCAAAGAGCCAATGTTGCTCTATGTCGCCGCAACCAACAGAGTTGTAAGTGCAATAATAGTGGTTGAACGTGAAGAAGAGGGCAAATTAGTCCAAAGGCTAGTTTATTACTTGAGCGAAGTGCTCTCTATATCAAATAAAAATTACCCCCATTACAAAAAATGACATATGGGGTGTATATGACAACAAAGAAGCTGAAGCATTATTTTCAAGAACACTCAATCCGGGTAATATGTGAGGCACCTATCTCGGATATATTGGGTAGCAAAGATGCTAGTGGCCGAGTCGCAAAAAATGGGCCATAGATCTAGCACCATATACTCCACAATATGATAGGCGAGATGCAATCAAATCTCAAGCCGTAGCTGATTTCTTCGTGGATTGGATGGAAATGCAAGACGGACCACCACTGCCAGATCTAAATTATTGGAAGATGCATTTTGACGGATCCAAGACGAAAATGGGTCTGGGCGCCGGGATAGTGCTCACATCACCAAAGAGGGATCAGCTCAAGTATGTGTTACAGATCCACTTCGCTGCTTCCAATAATGTTGCCGAGTATGAAGTACTTGTCCACGGCATAAAAGTGGCCAAAGAGATTGGCATCAAAAGGATAATGTGTTTCGGTGACTCAGATTTGGTGATCCAGCAAGTATCTGGGCACTGCACCTGGTTGGCCTTTTCTCAGCACGAGGAGCGCCAGGCTGGGGAACTACTTGGATCCTAAAACTAAAATATTTGGCCCACAGAAGAACTGTAGGCCAAATGCCAAGGTAGGCCTTGCAAGCAGAAATAAAAAAAAGAGAGGGAGCCAATGGCATTGGCAGGAAAGTGGTGAGTCTAAAGATGGAAAGTGGAAAGAAAGGAAACAAAGAAATTGCTCACGGGCAAGGCGAAACCACTCTCAAAGTGGGAGAGGAAAACCACCCTCTCATTGGCCTCAGGTTCGGGGGAAATATCACCAGCAGGAAGGCGGCAATCCACTTCGAGTGGGATGCGCCTGGTGGAGCGCAGCCACTCGCCCTCCTCCGCGGAGACCTTCGAGCCCTCCCAGCCGCCACGCTCGCCGGCGGGGACCTCCTGTTCTTCGGCTCCCTCGGCGGCGTCGCAAGCGTCCATGACCTCCCTGGATTCAGTCTCTCCCGCCGTTGGAAGAGGCTTGGAAGAGCAAGGACCCATAGTGGAATGGAAAGGGGAAGAGAGCAATCGCAGAGGAGGGACTGGGGAGAAGAAGAACCCCAAGGGAGAAGTTAGGATTTTGGAGGCGCAAGGAAGAAGAAGGCAATGGGGAACTGAGCGGGCGAGGGAAGTTAATTTCCCCTCACCCCTACTTAAGGGGAGTAAAAACCCCAATCGTGGGATTCCCATGCGCTGTGTGGCCGTGTATACGGCCGAGTAAGCCAATCAGAAAACGCCACGTGTAGGTGATACACGGAAAATCCACTGCCACGTCACGATGCGCAAGACACGAGGCGTTGAGCGATGGGGCTGCCATAGTGACAGGGAGTTACTGCGACGCTATCACTGTGCGGTCAGAATTTGGGACAGAATTTGAGGCAAGTCACCATGATTACCAGCTGTCAGTGACTGAAGCACGCCAAAAATGACTCGGAATTGGCCAAAATGACTCGGCACGAGGCAAAAATGGGCCAAAAAGTCAAAGACGAGACTCGGAAAGAGAAGAGTAGACTCGGCTAATATCGAGGTTATGCCAAACAGTGCGTCTTAAGCAGTCAATGCTCGCAGAAGGAGAAGTTCCAATCACATTAAAGGAACCTGGAGACGCCTAACAGCTAGAACTGTTAGACCTCACCAGCTTCGGGGACTAATGTCAGGGGATAACCCCCGGTAGGGTCATGAAGGGTAAAACATTGCCCAGCTTGGCTTGCGCCGAGTAAAGAAAGAACCAGGCCGGGTAATTACGTCCGGATAGGATAGTCATGTGCGGCCGACATAGAAACTATGTTGGCCCATATAAGACAAATATGTTAATCTTGCAGGAACCCACGAGCCGAGTCTCACGAGGAAGGGCCAAGTCAGATAGGACGCGTGGCACCTTTCCGAGTGAGGTGTAGGTGGGACCGTAGTAAAGCACGGTCAAAAGAGAAGGACGACGCCGGGTGACACGAAAGGAGACAGATGACGTCTAAAGTAAGGGCTGACATAGAAAGTTACTGCATGACGGCAAAAGAACTGGAGGCGACGTACGTGAAGACCGTTAGATGTCTAACTTTATGGACTGGGCCATTGGGCTTAGTACAAGCCCATGACCCGGCCCGTACAGTAAGGACCAAGATCCAAATAGTAATCCTAGGACCCAAAGGGGTGTAACCTAGCTAGCCATCGCCTATATAAGGAGGGGGTAGCTAGGGTTTGAGGGGTTTGGACCTAGTAGGAAACTAGTGCACTGAACCCTAGTTCATACAGCTCTAGGAGCACTTGTAAGCATCAAGGATCAATAAAATCATCAAGTCTGGAGAGTTCATCTTGTTCTTCGTGCGCGACTAGACCGTGCACTCCCTCCCCGGTGACCACAAGCATCCATTCGGTCCCCAACTTAAGCCTACCCGCACTGGTCGGCTTTGCGTCCTTCACACCCTTTGTATCGGGTTGGCTTTGGCGCCACCCTGGGTGGCTTCGGCACCATGGCTACGAGGAGGGCGAAAACAGAGGCACGTGTGCGGTGGCGGCGAGCTCACGACGGGAAAGGAAACGAGAGCGGGAGAAATGAAATGAATTAGGGAGGGGGTTGGGGGAGGGCTGGCCTGCCACTCGTCTCAGCGCCAAAGCGTCCGTCTAGCGTGTCCGAAGCGTCCCTTGTGTAGCCAGGATGGCCTCGACGCACCGGACAGTGTATTTGGACACACAGCTGGCCTAGCGTGCCCTAAGACTTTGGAAAATTTATCGTTATTTTTTCGTCCAAACAACCAAGGTTCACGTATGTTCGTCGAAGTCACATGGAGAAGATAGGCATTCTATGAATTGCAGGTGTGCAAGAGGTAATACACGTGTTTCAGATAAGACATAACAAATGGGCGATGTTTACTTCGTAGTTTGAAGTTTTGAACTTGAAAGTCGTGCGTGTTTCGACAAGGTAGCAATTCATTTCAAGTACAGGTAAATGAGAAATCCTGATTATTCATGTGGCATGCTCCTCTATTGCCGAGCTAATATTTCGCACCTATTTTCCAAGAAACAATCTGATTTTTTTTTGTGCTACAAGCAAAACACGGTGACATTCCACGCGCGTGTTGTGAACAAAGGAACTAATTATACATTTGAATGCAAATTCAATTAGAAAATCTCCATATTTACACCACCCGTAACATCACACAATTCACAGCTAAGAGCATGTGTCACTACCAGTAGTTCCCGCAGCTGCAGGCACCACGCCTGAACCGGTGGAAACGGTTCCGGTCTCTGACGACGACCTCCCTCCCAAAGATTTCTGATATCAGCGTGCTGTACGCGTGACACTCTTTGCTCATCCGGAGGTTGGTCACCACCCTCACCGTACTCCCTTCCGGCGTGCTGAGCAGGCCGAACGCCATTGCCAGCTTCTGGCTGTGCGCGGCAATCGCGCGGAGCTTCTCCTCGTCGTCGGCATCCAGCGCCACGTCCGTCGTGTCAGGCTTGTACCCCTCGAACCGGAGCTGCCACTCCATCTGGTGGAGCATCTCGTAGATGTCTGCCGTCCGAGGGTGCGACCTGTCCTGCGACACGAACCGGTGCATCCGGCCGTGCACCTCCACGTCGCTGAACCCCGGCGCCTGCGCTAGGCCCCTGTTCACCGCCTCTGCCCGGAGGGCGGCCGCCGCGTCCCAGTTCTTGGCCCTGGCGTGCATGTCCGCGAGGATTATGTAGTCGCCGGCGTTAGCGGCGCCGCTGAGGCGCGCCAGCTCCCTCAGCGCGCGTTCGGCGAGCTCAATGTCGCCGTGGATCCGGCAGGCATTGAGCAGGCTCCGCCAGGCCGAGTCTGTCGGGCCCGTGGGCATATTCCCGATGAGCGCGCGCGCCTCCTCCAGCCTCCCGGCGCGGGCCATGAGGTCCACCATGCAGCCGTAGTGCTGCGCGTTGGGAGCCACAATGTGCTCCAGCCGCATCCGGTCGAAGCACCGGAGCCCTTCGTCTAGCAGCCCGGAGCGGCTGCACGCGTTCAGCACGCCGACGTACACGGCCTCGTCGGGCATGTGGCCCTCACTGACCATCGCGTCGAACACCTGCAGCGCCTTCCGCCCGTCCCCGTGCAGCGCCAAACCGGACACCATGGCGCTGTACGTCCACACGTTCTTCTCGCCCTCCATCCCATCGAACACCGCCGTCGCCTTGTCGATGCAGCCGCATTTGGCGTACATGTCCACCAGGGACGTCTTCATGAACGTATTGAGCCTCACGGTGTTCCTCAGCAGCGCGCAGTGCACGCTCCGGCCGACGTCGTGGGCGCCCAGGTGCGCGCACGCCGAGAGCGCGCTCACCATGGAGCTTTCGTCGGGCCTCCACCCGTCGCGCGCCATCGCGCCGAACGACTCGAGGCACTCAGCCCACCTTCCGGCCTTCGTGTACGCCGCGAGCAGCGCGCTCCAGGACGCCGCCGTCCTCTCCCCGGCCTCCATCTGCTCGAACGCACGGCGTGCCAGCTCCGGCTCGCGGCACTTGCCGTAGAAGCTGACGAGGCTGTTCTGCACGTGCTCGTCGCGCTGCGAGAAGCCGAGCTTCACGGCGTGTCCCTGCAGCTGTCTCCCTTGCCGCAAGGCAGCGAGCTGCGCGCACGCCTTGAGGACGAAGGGGAACGTGTAGCCGTCGGGATCGACGCCGTTCTGCAGCATGTCGACGTACAGCCGCAACGTGGCCGCGGGGTCGCGGCCACCGACGACGTGGCCGCGCATCAGGGTGTTGTAGTCGAATGCTACCGGATCGTCGAGCGTGGCGAAGATGGCCGCAGCGTACTCCATGTTGCCCGGCCACTCCCCGAGCGCGCACGCCGCGAGGAGCGGCCGCGCGTGCCGCGGGGAGCGGTCGAGCCCGAGCTTGACGTGCCGCGCGTGCACCTTCCTGACCTCGTCCAGGCCACCACGCGCGGGCCGCGCCGAGACCGTGGTGAAGCATGGCGCGTACTCCAACGCCGGCGTTGCCGGCGCCTGGGCGGCGGTTCTTGGCGTGGCGACGTGGTGCTGCGAGTGGGGGAGCACTAGACCTCCCACCATCGGTGTGCAGGACGACACGGGCTATGAGAATGAGGCCACCATTCTCGCGACTGCAACGAGTGGCTACATGGAGCCCTGGCGTCCACAGGAATTGGTTACCGCCAATAGTAAAACTCCAGTGTCCCTGTCCCCCGGCCTATCTCGCTCACTCATCAGCTTTCCTCGTTCCTTCCCTCGGCGTGGACATGGAAGTGCGCGGGGGGTGTGGTGTGGGGGCTTAGCTTGGAAGGATTTCGTGGCTGGGAAGCGGTGTTGGGATTTTCAAGGGCTGTGGGATCTCAATATCTCATCCAAGGGTTGGAACGGACAAATGGCAGCTGTGCGGAGTCGATGCTGTCACACCATCGATAAGGTCCATGACCAACCAACTGGGCAAGCAGCGACAGGAGGATGGCGTCCCGCGCCATACTCTGAAGATGCATCACTCGTGCGGTGTTCGTGTGTACTTTCTTTTTTTCCGGGGAGTGTTTTTTTTTCCCGGGGAGTGTTATTAGTGTATACTACTTGGGATTTGGATCTACGCTAAAAATAGCTTAGGAATACGATCCTATGCTAATGTCAAATTCAGTACCCCATGTGACAGCGCAAATAACGCTGGGATCACCATGAGAAATACTACACGATGATTTAAACCTGCCATGGCGTGCTTCCATCTTAGGAAGACGCTATGCGATGAAACAGGTTACTCCTGGATGAGATATTGAGATCCATAGCCCAGGAAAATCCCAGGAGCAGATGATCCGTAGGTACCGGTGGACAGGTCCGGTCCTGAGATTTTAGGAGCCGGGGTAAAAATAAAATTTAGGCCCCTTGCTAAAAAAAATTATATACACGTATACCTATTTGCAATATTTATATAAAAATGACAATGTTTAAATATTACCTTCAAAATTTCTTTGTGTATTCCTATAAGCGAAGTCGGTGACAATGAAATTAATATCAATCTCATTCAAAAACTTTTTCTCCATGCTGGATTATAAATATTCACACTAATTGGTTCCAAATCAACACTAGCGGATTTTATAGGAGATGAATCAAATGCGATATTATGATCACTTACATTGTTATTACCCGCGTTGATTTCATTGTTCTCCTGTACCAATATCATCCTCTAGATCAATATTACTCTGTTCTCCAACAAGAACTAGTGCTAACACAACTGGATTCCTCTAAGTGTTTGTGTTACTCTTTAAAAATTTATAAAGGGATCCTCTCTGTGAGTTAATCAACTTTTATTCTTCCTTCCTCTTTTTCCTTTTCTTAGCACCGAAATCAGGTGTCGTAACCAATTAACCACACTAAAAATATAAAGAACTACTAATTAGAACAAAATTAGGGGCAACGTTAGACTGCAAAAGACTAGGATCAGAAATTTAGAATTTGGACCTGCAGACGCTGAACGGCCAAGGCAAAACAAGAGGCAGGCAGCAGGCAGAGGGCGAGGGTGCGAGGCGATAGGTGACCATCAGCCGACGGACGATGGCTTGCTGCTTACCGCGTGCAGGCCTTCCTAGGATCGAGTGTGCAACATCGAGTCAAGGTCGAGGCAGGAACTGGCGTGCGGTCTGCCTTCGTATGATACGATAAAAAAGATCGATAGCTATACGTGCTGCTGCGATGCATTCTAAATCTGAAATATATGTGTGTCTAGCAAAGTAGAGGGCCCAATCTAGCCCAATAAAAAGCTTGAAACTGCTATTTTTTATTTTTTGATATCTATTATAGCCCATATATGCAGCACATATCCGCGGAGGGCCCCCAAAATTTTGGGCCCGAGGCGGCCGCCCCTCCAGTCCCTCCTCAGGGTCGGCCCTGCCGGTGGAGTCATCAGGACGAGAAAGATGGTTGTTCACTGTATTGGCCACGCAAGATGGGGTTTCGAGTCTAGAGAACTACGCATTTTAGATAAAACTTTTTGTTCGACATTAAATTAATAATGCCCTTAATGTCCAAACAGTACAAGCGAGAGAAGATGTTGGGAAAACCAACAAAGAAAGCACTCGCTAAGGTGATAGGAAGAGCAGCTAACAAAGAACAAAGATAAACAAGTAGGCAACAAGGGGGAAAAAAGAAGCACAACCTGGATGCCGAAGTCTTCATCCACCAAGAACTCGTTGACCTAGCAGGAGAAATGTCAAGCCAACACCAGTGGCAATGGCAAACCAACAGGAGAAGAGGCCTTCGTCAACCTCAAGAAGGGCAGTCATCTTCACAATACCGTTTGTCCATCGCTGAAGAGAGCACTCTACCACCCCACCCTGGCTCGAAGGGCGCCAACACTGTCGGATGATAGATGGATCACACTAAGCATAATACAAATGCAAACAGGAAACCATGCCTCCACTATGAGGAAACTCCGAGCACACCCACCGTTAGGAATCCCACATCATGAGCAACACTACAAAGATCGACGAAAATAGACCCAAGACCACCAGCTCAAGAGACCCAAGTGTCCTAGGACGACGCCTTCGGGAAGGGAATGATGCTGAAGTGTCATCGCCGTCAGGTCCAGAGCGGACCAAGGTTTTCACCCGAAGCGGAGGTGGAGGGGAGAAAACCATAAAAATGCCACCAAGAAGGAAGATGGTGCTCGAGGGCACCGACATTATCGTCACCAACAATGTCGGGCACGACTTCCGCCCAAGAATTGGCAACTTACCATAGGAGATCTCGTCGCACACCACACCTCAAAACCCAAATGAGCCACCGCGGCCCGCTGCTCTAGCCAATAAGCTAAGGATGAAACCGATAGAGCAAAAATAGAGCATTGGCCAACAAGCCAGGAGGTCCACCAAGAGGAGAGGTCGAAAGGGGTGAAATTGATGACGCATGGATTTGGGAAATGACCGTCTTTCACCCAACCATGTCGCCATCCACACAGCCGAGGGATATGGCCAACACCTGCATAGCGCCACCCGCTGAAAAATTGGCGCCATGCCCACTGCCCGGAGCCGCCGCTCCAGATCCAGAGAATCCAAACTCACTAATCACCCAAAAGGCAACGACAATAGGTGCGCATACAACCGTCTCGTTGCCGCACCAGCACACCCTCACCACCTGCAACCTGGACTCAGGCCAGCGAGGATCCTCACCTCAATTTAAAAAGGCGGAGCATTTTTTAGATATGTGCATTCGACCGAACACCAGAACCAGTAGTGGAAGACGAGAGCTAGGCTCGGGATCGTCCATGGCCACGGAGTGACCACCCTGGTCACCACCATCAAAGTGACGGGCCGAACAAACTCACGCACGTGGGGGATTTACCTAGCCATGACACCGACGATGGCCGAGGAAGAGGTCCTAGATTCATCGCATGTGGGAGCATGATGTCAGGCAAAAGTGGCATCTCCATGGAATCGAGCTCGAGAACCACTCGATGCAAAAACACCCAGGCTACACCAGAATCACCGATGCACTCGGAGCTGCACAACGAGAGATATGAGCCAAGGATGGAGGCGTAGGAGGTGGGGGGGCTCGCCGCTGCCACGACAAGTGAGGGAGGGTCTTAGGGGAGGTGGTGGCTGAGTAAGGAAACCCTATCTTCCCCTGAGTCACCTACGGGAGATGACTCGAGGTCGCTCTCATTCCTTCTTTGCTGCATATTCCTAAGGGAATCTCCAGCTAATCCCTCAAGTTTTAGAGGATTAAACAATTGAGTACCCTTAAGTTCTTATAATTTCACGAGTTAAATTGTTGTCATTCCTAGCCAAACCCCTATATTTAACTTTTGCCTAATTCTTTTAGCCTTTGGCGATACATTTCATATGATTTCATAGTATTTCATCAATCATACGAATGATTCAAATTCAACATACCAACAAATAAATCATAGACATACATATGTTGGTCCAATCAAACAATTCAAATTAAAACATGCACCACATCGATCAAGTTGAGTGAAAAGCACCACAACATAGCATGCCTTATGTTTTTTACCACTTCAAAAAGCCATTACATCTATCACTATCATACTACACGAGCTCAAGCACTTTAGTGCTCATCACCACCAACAAAATCGTCCTTACTTCCAACATAATCATCACCACCACCACCCCATTGGACACCACCACCACCCAGACGAGAGGTCTCCGTTTGCACCAAGATATTTTCATGAGTGATCTCCAAATATATCCTTGACATGGCATCCATTGTGTTTGTATCCATAAACATGATAGCATTTTCTTTGACCGGCTTCTCATTTATTATCATTTTCTCCTCGAGTTAAAGCCTACGCTCATCCGTCTTCACCTTTATCTCTTTGGCCTTGAACTTGGACCTCCACTTCTTATTATCAATGGACTTAAGCTCATTCCACCTTGCCTCCTCTTCTTGTTTGCGTTCGAACACCAATGCTTTCTTAGTTTGAGTGATAGAACAAAGCTCTTCCTTGTAGGCATCAGCACCTCCTATATTTAGCAATGTTTTGCCCATCCGTCCTCTTGTAATTCTCTTCATCACGGATTGAATGGATACACTAACCTCTTTGGTGTGGTATCCCAATTCCTCCGCACCCACTTCCCATTGCCTACTAGATCCTTGTAGCAATGATGCAAATTGAAGGCCTTGTCATCATTCTTGTTGCATTGCTTGCAAAGCTCTTGGATGATAGGCCCATACTCCATGATTTACACCCACTTGGTGATGCATGGTTGATTTCATCGACACAACCGGACCATTGGTTGCATTTCTCTTGGACGGTGTCCCAATGGTGGCCAGAGAGCCTTGAGTGCGGTTGTATGGAACGATCCCCGTGTTTAGGGTTTAAATTTAATAGATTTGGTTTGAATTTTGAATGCTCCAAAACAATTTTTGAATATTTCCTCTATTATTTGAAGACTAAACCCTACTTTCAAAATTAGCTCTAGAATGCTTTTAGTGCAAATGGCTTTCTTGTTACTGATGGCGCCCAGCACTTGTCGTGGAACGCTTCGTTGGAAACCCCAAGAGCAAGGTGTGAAGCAGCACAACAGCAAGTTTCCCTCAGTAAGAAACCAAGGTTATCGAACCAGTAGGAGGAAGGAAACATCACACAGGTGTTTCAAGCAACGCGGAGACCTGCACAACACAAACTCAAGACTTTGCCCCAACGAATCAGTGAGGTTGTCAAGCTCACCGATTTGCTGTAACAAAGGATTAAACGTATGGTGTGGAAGGTAATGGTGAGAACGTCGATCTTCTAAGGGTGGTTGTGAGACCCTGGCTCATGGCTCAATAGGATAGATAGGAAACCCATACCAACAAGTCGCAACTTCTTTTTCGGAAGCTCATTCAAAAAGAACTCTAAGGTTAAGCGTGCTTGGCCTAGAGGAATTCTAGGATGGGTGACCGACCGGGAAGTAGGTACCGGGTGCGCATGAGTGAGGACAAACTGCGCATAAAAGACTAGTGTTGGTCTGTGGGGTTAGTCTAGAGATCCTATTGAGCTGCCATAAGTGACAGCCGTCGGTCCGGAGTGATCGGGGGTGTTAGAGAGCATAAATCGCACCCGGAGATAAGTAAGTCACCCCATGACCCGTCAGGTCACCGCATCGTTGCAACAAACCTCGGCATGTGGTCGAAACCTGAAGATGGCTCACTGCACCACGTGCAGTTTAGGCAAAACTCACGTGACCAGGACGCCAAAAACAACATCGCCCAGCGAAGAGTCGACAAATCTCGGGTTGAGCGCAGCAGTCGAAGACACTTATATTCCAAGGATAACAAGGAGGACACAGACGAATGTGAACCTTGCGGTGCGAGTTGGTTTACCCATCGAGTTTGCAAAACACCGGTGTCAAATGATTTCAAGTTACCCCTTGATCGCCAATAACATGACGGTCTCTAGGATCTAGAAGCATGGTTGGGTGATTACCTACAAACCATCAAGATTCAGGTTGGCTCGAAAGACACGAAAATACAAAGTATACAACTACATTTGAGTGGAGCCACAAGGTCTTGGCTTAAGAAACTCCCCGAGGAATCCATCAACAGCTAGAGTGATTTAGAGGAAAAGTTCATCCGCAACTTTAGGTCCACCTTAAAGCGACCCGCATCTATTTCCAGAGATTGTGTCACGTGAAGGAACAAGGGGTCCAATAAGCCATGAGTTCATGAGTGGGATAAACACGTGTTCTAAGATTCTTAACAACGACGGCGACGACAGAGTGGTGGTACGACAAAGAGTGAACACAAGAGGGTTTTTTACCAAGGTTCGGGACCTCGTGAGGAGGTAAAGCCCCTACTCTTGCTTTGTTGTATTTCTCACGTGTTTCGTGAGGATACAATGGTGGATCAATGTCTAGGGTTTGAGATATTTGGGATTTACCCCCTCTAAGTTAGGGTGCCTCCCCTTTTATAGCGGTGTCGGTCCTCTTCCCTCCAAATATTGGGCGGGAAGGGTCACCACATTCCCAAAGAAGGAGTTCCGAACTCTCACTGGTTTCACGTGGTCACGAGCGGGATCCACTGATGGGTCCTAGCCTGCCGCTGAGATTGCTGATGATGTTCCTCCTATGCTGATGCATCACCCTGGGTCTTGCACCAAAGTGGCAATGTTGGGCTCTACGACGCCTTGGCGTCATCATCCTGCCTTTAGCACCGACGAGGGCAGGCAGCATCTTGCTTTCTCAAGGGAGACCAGTCATTGCTTGGACCAGCTGTTGGACCATCGTCTTGTGAGGGGTGGTGCAGTTACCGCCGTGCCCTTAGGAGTGCCTCACCAAGGAGTCTTCGGCACTTAGCGAGGTCGGTCTTGTCGTTCACCTGCGCCCATGGCTCTCTCCCGCTTCTAGAGCATCATGCACCTCGCGAGGCTCTGGAGGGATGCAACATGTGGGCCCGGCAACTTGACGGGACGTGGTACCCCGTGTGACAATAGTCTGATAGCAGTCCTCGATCGCTTGATTTGCACACTTTTTACAAAGGGCCGAGGAAGTCAAGGGACCAACTAGTGCTAGGCTCGCACCTGATCGTGTCAATGCATGATCGCCTCAGGAGCTCACCCGTGTCTTCCATGTGCCCTTTGAACAAGGTGGTTCCCGTCGGATGATGCGGGAACTACTGCCTCCACCTTTATGCCTCGGGGACCGTTCCTTCCATAAAAACCCATGCCCGAGCAGGCCCTGGCCACTTTGGCTTCCTCCACCGCCGGTCCCCTTGCGTACTTTGTTTCGCCACCACATCTTTGCCTTCTGAAGCCCTTGATATGGCGCCCAAGAGAGCGTGCGACACCTCGGCCACGACGAGCTTCTATTTGTCGAGCTTCGGGTCTTTGCCGACACTAATGATTGCCAACGATGAGGGACTGGAGAAGGTCAGGAGGCTGATGGCCTCCACCACGAACGAGTGGGGAGCCTCCCGGGTATGGTGCGCCAGAGTTGTTGGGGGCGTGCATCCCGCCACCGCGTTCCTGGTATTCATGCAATCCATCACTACCGGCCTCGTTCCCCCATTTTATCCCTTCCTCGTCACCGTCCTGGAGCAGTACTGCATCTAGTTGCTCCACCTCCATCCGCGAAGCGTGACCATCCTGGACACCTTTGCATATTGGTGTGAGGCTTTTGTTGGCGTGATGCCCTCTCTGGCATTGTTCCTCCACTTCTTCCGCCTTCGCGTTCTTGCACCGGAGGACCATCTTGGCAGCATCGGGTTCTTCGCTGAAGATGACGAAGGTTTTCTTCCCATCTCCATCTTGGGGGTGGCGTATGAGTTCCGCTGAGACTGGGTTCTTGTGGATACCTTTAGAGCTGTCCCTCAGTTCCATGTTCCCACAGGGGAGACGTTATAGAACCCGGGATGGGCTCGAGAGGCCGCTGCTTGCATGAGCTCTGGTCCCTTGCGAGGCGTGTGGCGAACTTGAAGAGCCAAGGCTTGACCGGTGAGATGGTGGTCCAGGAATTCCTCCGACGGAAGATCACGCCCCTCCAACAGCATCAGAAGGGCATCTAGGCCATGTCCTCGGACCGTGACATGGTCAAGCTCTCTATGGGGATTAGCACCGACGACACTGTGTCCATCCTCATGCGTCCGCTCCTTGGTGAGGGGTCGTGCCGGAGATCCCCCTCAGGTCCCGTCCCCTGTACCTTACGGGCGACACCGGTGCCGTATCCTCGGAGTTCGCCACCTTCAACCAATGGGGTGAGAGCCTCCTGATCCAAGAGACTCAAGAGGGAGCTTGCGCTCAAAGACCGATACAGAGATTTGCGGGCAAGCTGGATGATGAGGATGTGCCGTGCGGAGGAGGCGCCAAGGCATCTCGGCCTGTTCGACGAGGGAGGATGATTAACAACATGTTGTCCTTGGAGGATGAAATGGAGGACACCTCCGGCGTTGAAGCTCACGACACCGACTACAACAAGAGCCACACGATGCGCGATGCACCCAAGGTTGCCGATACTATCGCCATGCAACACTTCACTAGTAAGCGGATCATGCTAGGTAGGGGAGAACCTTCTTTCCGCTCGGCCTGAAGAGGGGGAACTGGTCTTGGGCCTGCCCCGCGAGCAGGCGGTGAGTTGCTTTCTTTGCAGCTTTCTTCCTTTTTCCTCTGCTCCCCTTCAGGTCTCATCACCTGGCCTCTCTTGTCGCTGGCACGAGGAGAAGAGGAGGAAGAAGGCATTGGGATCGACGTCCGTAGAAGCCAAGGAATGCGCGGCTGGAATCCCTGCTCCTCTCTCCCTCGAGGGGCCTTTCTCGCGGGGAACCATCAAGGGGAACCCCCTTCAGGACTTGGACACGTTGGGGGCCCCGCCAGCATGCGCAACCCCCAGTCCAGAGGCTGGGGTCATGCTCCCACCTATCACGAGGAAACAGATGTGTGCTGAGAGCCCTGCCCTTCCCGCCTCTATGCCCGTCCTGGTTGAAGAGGAGGCGAGCGACGAGTCTTCACCTAGGGATCCGTTTGTCTCTGTTGTGACTGATGGCGACGTAGATGCTTGTTTGCCGGGCGCCCAAGGAGCGACTCTATCTCCTGATCATGGTGCTAGGGAGGATCCTTCTGAGTGGAGCCCCCGAAGCTATGAAGCCGCAGGGACGAGCATGCTCGCCTTGGTCCCGCATGATTATGCCTCGCTCGGGAGAGTGGGACGCCTTCATGATGTTCTAGGAGCTACACATGTTGGGCTCAACCGATTCCTCACGGATGTTGCTGTTGAAGAGCATCGACTAGCGAGGGTGTGGCATCTCCTCCACCAAGAGCGGGCTGTCGTTGACACATCGTTGGAGCTATGGGAGCAGCGCAGGGGGCCAAGGACTCCATGGGCCGCTGGGGTCCCTAAAGAGGCAGCCCACGAAGCTGTGAGGATTCCAGTCCCTGACTTGGGGTCGATCCTGCCCTCCGGAGGGGACATGCCCTTTATAGGGGACCTTGATCTCCTAGCTAAGGATCTCTCGGTACATGATCATGTGATTGCCTTCTCTGAGCAGGAAGTCAATGAAGATTGCTAGTGGGTTGCTCAGAGGGAGCTGGATGTGGCACGCCATGAAGAGGCGGTCCGGCTCTGTGAGGATGAAGTTCTCCTGGAGAGAGGTCGCCTGGAGGTGCTGGAGGCGCAGCTAGATATGGCTCGCGAGAATCTCAAGGAGCATGATCTCGACGTCGAAAGCCAGAGAGCCAAGATCGACGACCGCACCCACTGCTGCAATGACAATCTTACCGAGGAGCGTTAGAATATGTATACGTCCAACTCCGAGGAGATCGCGCTATGCTGCAGGGCCCTTCGAGATGAGTATCTGACGAAGGCCAACACCGAGGAGCAGCGCTTTCTGGTGAAGAAGGCTGAGATGGAGGCCTCCCAAGGTGGAGGAGCACCTTTCCCATGCTTACATGACCTGGACGCCCTGTAGGAGTTGCAAGAGGTCCATCGAGACCTTCAGAAACGCTAGGGTCTCCGCAACCAGGAGAAACGGGATCGCCGCATGCTCGAGAAGGAGCGATGCAAGATGTACCGTGTTGGGGATATGCTATATGGGTATCCTCATAGCATGTCTCCTATCCGGATAACCCGGGTGGCCCACAGTTGGTAGCATGGACCATGGCCTGCTGGGCCGCCCAGTTAGATAGATCCAGAAGGGAGGCCCATGCCGGATAAAGGAAGGCTACGGAGAAGTCACAGACGTACCCGAAGCCTTGGAGTGCAAGACACGCTAGACTAGTTGTAAGCAGTGTAGGACTCTATAACCTGTCCGACTAGGACTTTTCCCTGTAACCCTAGGACCTGGCGACTATATAAGTCGGGCCTATGGGAGCCTTTAGGGGAGCAATCAACTCATACCTCGCATAGCGAACCAATCCCTCTAACTCGACGTATTGCCCTTATAGTGATTTATAGCATGAGTAGTATTCCACCACCGTCGTGGGATCTGAACCTAGGTAAGCTGTGTTACCTCGTACCCGTCAACCGCCTTCCCCCATGTATCTAAACACGCACTGTGAGGACCCCTCCATGGCGTACTCGTCGGAAATACCACGACAGTTGGATCCCACCGTGGGGCGAGAGGCGCTTCAGGCTCTTCAGCGGGCGAGGACCAAGATCTTCGCGGGAATCAGCGAAACCGTAGCCATCGGTCGTGTTCTCTTCTCCGGAAACATTCCGATCGACCCTCCAAACGAGTTCTGGATCCCGGCGAAGACGAACCCTACGCGGTGCTCGATCGTACCCATCGAAGATATCCACCTCTTCATCGGCGAAACCGACTCGGGCACTAGTTCCCTGGGAGTCGGAGGAGCATCAAGACCCGCACGGACCTCCTACGGGCGGGATATGTTCGTGGAAGGATCGATGTCGGATCTCTCCTCAGAGTTTGCCGGCAAAGATCGAAAAAAGTCAAGGCCCACCCAAACCGCCCCTGTGCAGGATATAACGGTGGAAGATTGCTGCAAGTCCGCCGACTTCGTCCACGTGTCTGGACAGCAGATATCCAAGTTCGTCGGCGTGGTTACCATCTTCGATCTGGCGCGTTGCATTCAGAGAGAGGGCAAAAACCCCCGCGATTACCTCACCAGGTGGCTCGTATACGGGCCGATCTGGCGCATTACCCCAATGATGATGCCATGTATCACTTTGTGGAAGGGCTGGACCAAGGTACGCTTCTCCGGTATTCTCTAAGGCGACAACAGGCTTCAGGAAGTCTCACCTTCGAAAGTATGGTGAACACCGTCAACAACTACGCGGAGGCCAAGGAGGCAGCTCAGACAGCCCTCGCGCTCATTGACGGAGCCCCTCCGATTCAGCCACCGCCACCACCGCCTCCCATCGCCATCGCCGTAGCGCCATCATCGAGGAAGTCCCTCAGCTCCGTGATTGACGAGCTCTACGCCGACTTCAGTGCAGATTTGGAGGAAATAGATTTCAGTCCAGAGGAGCTAGACTCTGCCATGTAGGAGATGGAGGAGGATTACAAGCGCGACGAGCAAGCCAACAACACCGTCATGTCCTGAGAGGTGTTCGTCACCATTGGGACGTCGATGGATGAAGATCAACCCAGAAGAGCTCCGCCTATAGCACTAGACAAGGGGAAGGGACCACATGTTGATGCCGACAATGATCGCGCAAAGGACATGCCCCCTCCGCCTAACCCAGTGCAACAGCCGCAGGAACTCGGCACCGGACCGAGCAACAACAACACCGCAAACCCGCCGCCTCCGGCATCTACGTCTGTTGCTGCCAAGTTACTACAGCTGATAGAGTGATGTACGACAATCTCCTCATCGAGCCTATGACCGTGGCTCATATTCGCAGTGTCATCCAGCTTGACGAGAAGCGCCAGTAGCTGCTGGAGGAAGCGCGGGATATCGCGGAGCAAGGCGCAAATCTAGATCGAGATCTAGCCAACGTGCAGAAGTCCATAGAGAAAGCTAGAGCAATGGAGGACGAGTACAAGACTCCGCTACAGTAGCAAAAGTCCAAGAAAGCTCCGGCTCGCGTCATCAATGATCCTGGTGTGCGGCGGAACCTAGGATGGGCTCCCCCGAAGCCGGCACAAGCCAAGCCATACATTGAAAGTGAAGGCAGGCAGGTGATGCCCACTCCTCTCCTCAACCTCGCCGTCGCCAAGAACCATCTGGAGCAGGATAGATCACCCGAAGCGGTGGACCAGGTCTATGACCTAGTGGCCAAGGCGGTGAAATAGCAGGAAAAGGCCACCACTCAGAGGCTCGAGTCTGACCCAGCGTTTTGCCAGTCTAGCCAGCACAAGCCGCCAAGGGACAGATCTCCTCTTGATGTCGGGTCTCAGACGGGTTCGTCAGAACAAAGACGGACGGATGCACGCAATAGGAAGGATGCTATCCCCATATCCTCCGACCATGGAGATAAGGCCCAACCTCGTCGCCCATCGCCACCGCCCCGCTCCCCCCGGAATCGCTTAGAAACCAAGGCTCACCGTCGTACGGATATTCCTCCGCAAAGGCAGAGCGGCATCGTCATCCGCGACAATGCGGAGCAGACCCGTCATGACGGAGAGCGCAACCAAGGACACAAGAGTAGGTCACGCGATGACCCTCCATGCCCGACAAGCAACCGCGACAAGCGTGAGGCATCGCAGGAAGGTAACAGCAAGAAGTCTAACCCACCACCACCTCCGCCTCCGTCGCCACCTAGCAGCCACCATGGAGGAGGGGGCCCGCGTCGTTCACGCAGCCCAATCCCCCGATGGCAAGAAGAAGAAAAGAAGCCCGGAGCCATATGATGCACGTTCGCGTCTGGACAAGATCCACGAGGCCCGGGAAGGACCATACCTGGGACCACGTTGCTTTGGACCTATAATACGGTCCGCAACTTACCCCAAAGGTTTCCGGATTGACAATACCATCAAGCCCTATGACGTCACCGCCAAGCCAGCTACATGGTTGCAGGACTACGACAACACGATGGAGATCGCTGGGGGTAACCCCAACGTTGCCGTCAAATACCTCCCATTGATGTTGGCGGGCACGACCCGTCAATGGATAGATGACTTGTCAGAAAGATCCATCTGCAATTGGTTGGACATGCAAGAAGCGTTCACCAAGAACTTCGAGGGTACATACAAACGTCCCTGCACTGTTGGCGATCTACAGCGGTGCGTGCAAGAAAAAGACGAGACATCTCGTGCCTACCTCTCCAGCTGTCTAGATATGAAGAATTCCTGTGCAGGAGTGCACACCCAGACCGCCATGGTCGCCTTCATAGATGGGTTGGAAAGGGGCACGTTTCTCCGACATAAGTTGAAGCGCCTGTAGGACAATCACCAGCTAGACTTGAACCAGATGATTCAGTTGGTCAGTGAGTTCGTGGCTACCGACGACAATGCTCCCGGCTCTTTGCCGGCAATGGTTGTTCGAACTCAAGATCAGAGGAACATCAGCACCAAGCGGAAGACCGCACCAGAAGAAAAGCAAACCCCCGACATGGTCGCTATGACTTTTGCAGGACGAGGTGATGGCGGACAGCGCGGCCGAGGGCGGGGAGCTGGTCATGGGCAGCAGCGAGGCAGTGAAACTACCTCGGCAGCGCTCCGTGTTCCCCAAACCTACGAGGAGTACCGTGATATGCCGCTCCTCGTACACCTCGACGCCAACGGCAAGGCCACCCACACCAATCGCCACTGCAAGTTCATCAACGACCTCAAGGAGGACCCGGAGTCCGGCTACAAGCAAAGTCGGAAGAATAGACCGCGAGGAAAGGACAAGGGGAAGAAGAAGGAGGAGGAGTCCAAGGATTCAAGTGATATGGATGAGGACGTTGACCCCAAGCACGCCGCCAAGAGCGATGGCAAAGGAAAGAACCCCTTCGAGAAGAAGGCGGTAGTTTTCCACACTTTCCTTGGCACTCCCACCGTCCGACAACAGAAGACCTCCATGAGGATACTGATGGCTACTCTACCCCCGGTTCCCTAGTTCCTGTGCTAGTCGGATATTCCAATTACTTGGGACAGGAAGGATCACCCAGACCTCATCCCTACGGAGAACCAATACCCCATGGTCATGAACCCCCTGATTGACGGCAATGAGTTCACCAAATGTATGGTGGAAAGTGGAAGCAGCATCAACATCATGTACCTAGATACACTGCAGAAGATGAACTTGACAGAGGCAAACCTAAGGCGGACCAACACCATCTTCCATGGCGTAGTTCCTGGTCGGGAGGCTCGGTCCCTTGGGTGCATCACACTTCAGGTCGCTTTTGGTGATGTTAATAATTACCGCCAAGAACGCATGACCTTTGAGGTGGTCCCCTTCAAGAGCGTGTACCACATCATATTCGGCCGCGACATATTCCACACCTTCATGGCCAAGCCATGCTTCGTCTACAACAAGCTCAAGATACCCGGACCAAACGGTGTCATCACCGTATCCGGAAGATTTACCAAAGCAAGGGACTGTGAGATTGGAGAAGCAGCCTACACAGTGTCACATCCCAAAATTTTCCAAATTTTGTAATGTGAAAAATAATTAAACAAAATAAAAATTTGTTGAAATTAGGGTGAGAAGAATCTTTTGATTCCAAATGGAAACATCAAAACCTATTTTGATCAAATAGAATCCTAAAGGGATTTAAAAAGATAAACAAATAATAAATAAAGTTATAATAGTTGGAATTACTATTTTTGGATCTTTAAATAAAAATATACGGTTTTTATAAAGCAAAGGTAGAAATATAAATAAGGACTATTTTAAAGAGCCAAATTAATCTTGGCCAAGCATTTAAAATAAAATATTTATTTTTGGTAAAAAGAGTAAAGGATTATTTAAATAAAATAATAAGGATTTATTAATAACCAATTTTATTTAAGTAAAGGGTTTTCCATTTTAAATAAACACTAAAACTTGTTAAAGTATTTTAAATAAAAATTCCAAGTGTTTTATATTTTCAAATGAAACCTACTGAAAAGGTTTTGGTATTGTTTAGATTTCAAATAGAGTTTTAAAATAAATTAAATCCTATTTGAAATAAAGACTAATGTCTATTTATTTAATTATTAATAGATCCTAAAAGAATAAAAGAATTATTTTATTTTGGACTTTGGAATATGTTGTAAAACAGAATTAAAATATACCCAAAGTTTGGTGGTGGTTTGAATTGATTTGGAGTTTGAATTGTTTGACTGAAAATCAAATCAGGAAATTCAAAACAGAAAAAGAAAAAGCAATCAGTATAAAAAAATAGAAACTATCCCAACCCATCTGGCCCAACCAACTAAAGCCCGTAGCATGACCCTCCTTTCCCACTCATGAACGTTTTACCGAGAACACACCCGCTAAGTCGCTGACAACAGGACCCCACGCCCACTCCCTCTCTCTCGCTGACGACACGACCCCACTACCACGTCATCGTCTTCCTCACCCCGCGACCAGTTCCTCCCCCCTCGTCGCCGTTTGCTGCCTCTAATTGCTCGCATCAATTCGAGTAAATGGCCGATTAATTTCTCCCATTAACCTCGCCCATTTAGTCGCCCACGCTCCCTCCTTCTTTCCCCTCAACCCTCACACGACCGGAGCCACCAGGCTGCCTGGATTTCTACCGGCAACGCCACTGACCCGACGAGCTTTCCCAGCAAATTCCGGTGCCGTCCAATCGCCCCTCGCCTCCCACTGCACGCAGGCTTGCTCCCCACCTCCTGGCGCATCTCCCAGTGCTTCTCGTTAGCCCGCGCGAGCACCGTAGCCTCGGCTTCGTCATCACCCGAGCGCCACCGAGAACTGCCCCAACTCCGGCGACCCTTCCCCGGTAACTTCGACCTCGCCACTCCCTCTCGATGATGCTCCCGTGAACGCCACACTCACCCGCACCTAACGAACCCTTTGCCTCACCTTTTTTGTGCCCTATAGTGTCGACAGCATCGACACCTGAGCGAGCCCGACGCCGACGACGTCTCCGACGAGCAATCACCGCCGTTCCCGTGCGCCCCCTGCCCAACGACGAGCACCTTGAGAATCAGAGCATCACTGCGATCACTGTAAGCGCCTTCACTCCCTCCCTCGCTTCCTAAAACATCGCCAACGCCACCGCCAGAGCTGCATCGCCGCGCGCCACCAGTTCTTGGCAAGGCATTAGGAGTCGTTCGATTTAGATCCAATGGATACGATAGATTCACTTAAAACGAAGGGGTATGATAATCTGTGCCGCACGATTTGCATTAGATCCTACGGAGTGCATCGCTTGATCCACGCGAAACGTTTTCAGCCAATCAGATCAGTCCACGTGGCCCAGAGTTTGTTTTAAAAACAGGATTTGTTCTATTAGTTGTTCAATTTTGTAAAATTCATAACTTTCAAACCACACGTCCAAATTTTACAAACTTTATATCAATGGAATCATCAAGACAAATCCTACCCAACCATGCACTTTGTTTAGTAAATTGCTTCTGTTAAATTGGTTGTTTTTGCAGAAACTTGTGTAGGCATGTTTTGAATATAAAATTCTCTGTAAAATTATTTTGGTGATAAAATCTTTGGCAAATGGTTTGTTTTGAACCTACTGACCATAGAAATCAATTTGTGGTTTCAAAAATATATTTGGTGAAGCAAAAGAATAAATCTTTGAATAAAATCATTTCTAGCCAAATAAAAATGTTGATTATGGTTTAAAAATGATTTTGGAGGAAAACCTTTGAGAAATGTTTTGATTTAAACTCTCTGACCCAAACACCAAGTTTTATGATTTAGAAATGTATTTGAACACTATAAATATTATTTCTTTGCTAAAGACATTTTCAACTACATAAAATATTGATTTGGTTTAAAAATGGTTTTTAGGTAAAATCTTTTGCAAATGGTTTTGCCACTTTATAAAATGACCAATAAGTGTTTTAGAATGTCTATAACCCATTAGAAACCACTTTTATAAATAAAACAATCTTTGTCATGCTTTCCGCCTTAAGTTAACAAGTAGTTTTTTCTGCCTTAAGTTAACAAGTAGTTTTTTCCGCATACAAATTACAGAGGAAATAAATATTACATAGTGTTTTTCATTCCTCTAGCGCAGGCGACTTGGTCAAAACATCATCAGCAGCAGGAGAGCCATCCTCCTCGAAGTCGGCAGTGTTGAGGGACTCGGAGGAGCTTTGGTTGCCACCATTAACGGTTTTCATGGGCACAAAGACGTTAGGGTCGACCAACTTGGCGACTCTGGTGTCAAAACCCGCGAGCGACGCCAAGATAGCCTCGTGATCTATCTTTTGGCCATCATCGTCTACGTCGGAGATACCAAAGGTCACCGTGTCGATTTCAGCGTCTTCGTAGTGCGTCTTGACCATTGACAGTGCCATCCTCGCGCCAGCCCGTGTACATGAAGCTTTCCAGCTTGCAATACGCTCGGGGGCTCGGCGCAAGATCTCCGAGAACTTTGCCATGGAATCCACCGCTTTGATGTTGATCTATAGGTGCTTGTCTATCTCCTTAGCTTGCGTGATGGCGGTGTTGATAAAATTGCCGGCAAGGACCATGCATTCCTTTGGCGGAGGAGGCGACTAGGTCAACCCAATAGGAGCTGCAAATTTCCGACAAAGGAGCGCATGAGTTTAATAACACAAAAAGTTAAAAGTATCTAGCTTACAGAATTACAAGGCGGAGAATCACTTACGGAAGATGCTAATCTCGGCCTGCTGGAGAGTTTCCGCCAGAGAATCCCGTTCTTGTCGGAGGATCTTGTATGCGTCTAGATTGCGCTGATTCTGTTCATCGGCAGCTTTCTTCTGCTCTTTCAGCATCGCGATCTCCTTCTTCAAGCGGTCCATCTCTTTGTTGGCGGACTCCTGCAGGACTTTCATGGAGTCCTCGTGCATCTTCAGCATATCCTTCCTCTCCTGCTTAAGGATCTTGTTTTCACTATCCAGCTGCTGAATATGCTTGGATTGTTCAACAATATCCTTAGCCTTGGAAATGGCTCCTGCAAGTCGGAGAAAGAATAGTACACAGTGAGTACTCGGAGAATGTTGGCACAATACCAAGTCAGAATACGAAAAAGAAAGGAAAAACAGACGCTTGCTCTTGATGATTTGTTCCTTCAAGAAGGCAGTTTTACGCTTTTCGGCTTCCAAGTCCGCGCGCATCTTCTGGTACTTCTCGTTGGTCACGCCCCTCCGAGCATTCTCATTCCGTGGAAAGGAAAAGTTTAACGCTGTTTAGTCTACTTGGAGCATCTAGCCGGATAAATATCCACCTAGAGGCTTGGGGGCTACAGTGAGAGTTTTTAACTTAGCAATATGCTTGGTCTTTCTTTAAGCATCTAGTCGGAACTGATTAAGTTTTCAACTAGAATCTTGGGTGCTACAGTATAAAGTTTTAACTCAGTGATATGCTTAGTTTCTCTTTAAGCACCTAGTCGGAACTAATTCAGTTACAGATAGGAGCTTGGGGGCTATAGTATTGAAATTTGTAAACACTGTGTATGCTACTCTGAAAGCATCTAGTCAGAATAATTCATTCAAACTATATGCTTGGGGGCTACAGTGAGAAGTTTTCTAGCTTAGTCACTCTTAGAGAATTTAGATGCAAATACCTATGGTTTTCCGTCTAAATCCTCGGGTGCTACAGTGGGATACTCATATGAAATGCAAAAGACAAATAAAACTTACAAGTGCGATGATCTTGAGGTTTGTAGCACTCTCAGCAAGCAACTTTCCGAAGGATAAACTGTTTCCTTGCAAGATTTCTGCTTGCCGGAGAAGCTCCTCAAGACCGCATGTCGGAGATGTCGGTGTCGCACCAGGAACCAAAGCGGCACTACCCGGCGTAAGTACCGGGTAGACTATCTTCGGGAACTCTATGGTTTTCTTGGATGCAGAGGCGCCGCCTTCGACAGACGTACCACTCTCCACCACCACCTTACCGCTACCGATGGCATCCTTAGCCAGAGCTTCAGCCATTTGGGTTGTGGTACTTTCTTGCGTTGCCTGTTCGCTGACAACGGTAAGCTCCGCGGAGGCACCTGAGTCCACTTCCATGGCGGAAGGGCCAGATGCATCTTTGGCTTGTGAGCTTGACGGAGCAGGTGTAGGCTGGACGCTGGGAGTAACATGGGCGATGGCGGGAGATGCGTGGGGAGACACGTCACGTTGCAACATATCCTTAATGTTTCTAGAAGCCCCCAAAGTTTTGGAGGTCTTCTTCAAACTGGTAGTGGCCTTCTTCCTGAAACTTGCAAAAAGTATAAGTACAGGAATAAGACAAGCAATGGACAATGTCAGAGAGAAAGAAGCTTACACAAGAGGGGGTGCTTTGGCAAAGGGGATCCCGGTAACCTTTCTTTTCTCCGCCTCCAGGGCGGCGGTAGTCTTCTTGGAGGCTCCACCCTCCGTCTTCTTCTTCTTCTTGCCTACGTCGGCAGCGTCAGAGGTGGAGCTCTTCCGCTTTAGTGCCAACGGGACATCGTCGTCGGACACGACGGTAACTTCCTTCATCTTTGGGTCATAGATTTGGATAGCCATGCTATCCTCCTCTAGACTGCTGAGTTGTTAAGTGAAATCCCAAAAGTGTTAGATAAGATGTTAATGGTTAGACGGAAGAACTGGAGTATATGTCATACACGGAAAATAAACATCATACCTTTGGGAACGTGCCGTCAACAAACATGTCATAGGTGATGGTGAAGCCTCGCTTCCTATCCTTCGCCTTGACGATGTCCTTGAGGCGAAGCTTGATGGAGTCACTCGAGAAATTGTCCTCGGAGATGTGGAGGCTATCCTTCCTATCCTTGGTGTACTCATGCATCAGCTTCAAGCGGTGCTGTAGAGGCTGGATCCGCCTGACGAACCAGCACATGGCCAGGTCCAATTCGGTCAAACGCGTCTCTACGAACCACTCTATCCGCCTTATAGCGCGGGAAGCGTCGATGTCAGAGGGAAGGGAGGCCTGGGATCTCCATGTTGAGGCTTCGGTGGCAGCTCCATCAACGAAATCCGGATACGTCGCTTCTCGACCAGCTAGAGGGATATCTGGGCCGTAGAAGTACGTTTGTTGCCAGGTTTTACAAGACTCATGACCGACGATGTCGGGGAACTGCCGGCCAGCCCGGATCTTAAAACTAATTGTGCCATAGTTCCTGAGCTCGTCCTTGCCGTCTCCGGCTTCCCGCTTGACAGTGAAAAAGTAGATAAAGAGATCTATCCTAGGCCTAATCCCTAAGTAACCCTCTCAAAGCACCGCGTAGTTGCTAAGCGCGAGGATTCTATTGGGGGAGAGGTTCTGAGGCTGTACTCGGTAATGGTTGAGGACAGCTAGGAAGAAATTGGAGATGGGCAGGTAGACGCCACGTACCATTTGGGCTTTGAGGTACACCTTCTGTCCGGCTTGGGGAGAAGGGGTGACCTCGCCGGCCGGAGCCGCCCGCCAGGCGAGCCCCTCCATCGCAGGGAGGTAGCCCTCGATGATTATCGCCTTGATGTCGCGATCCGTGATGTCTGAACCATGCCAGTCCCCCTTGTGGGAGTTGTTTTTCTCCTCTAGCAGCTCCAGTGCCGATGGATTGTGGTTGCCGCCGGTGGATTCGACCATCGCGAATTTGGGGATCATCAGTTCCTCTGGGGGCACGAGGACGGTGCTCGCCGGCTTTGCCGCGACATCGCCTGACAACGCCATGGAAGGGGCGGAACTGCTGCTGGCCATTGGGGAGGTTAAGGTGGTGACTGAGAAAGGTTGAAAGGCTAGGGTTTTTCGCAATTGAACGGAGAGCTCGAGGAGGCGCTCGCTGGAGGAAGAAGACGATGCAGGAGGAGAATGAGGTGAAAAGTAAAAATTCCACTGCTATTACAATTTATAACCTCTAGCGTCAAGATTCGTGCGAAATGATCGAAAGGTTGACATGTGGGCGATGTGTGCGGAAGCGTGCGCGGAAATTTCACCACGTTGCCAACCGTCGCTGCCAATAGTTCTTATCGCTCGCGCGGGAAAAAGGACATGATTGCTTTCTCTACATGTGAGTTACGAGGCGTTGTTGACCTACGTCTATGTCGCCCTAGTTGTCACTAGAAGGTGAACCATCACATCGGAATATTCCGGCATGGACGGATCCAGTCCGGCTACGAAAGAGTACGATAGGAGATTCAGCAATTCTCCGACTTACAAATTGAAGACAGAGAAAACCTTGCAGGGTTCTTTGGGAGGACTACAAGATATTGCTTGACGATTTGCCGACATCCATCTAGACGGAGCATTCAATGTGAAGAGGCAAGACGGCGCAAGATCTCAGAGTTCTTTGGGGGCTACTGTTGGGGATATGCTATATGGGTATCCTCATAGCATGTCTCCTATCCGGATAACCTGGGTGGCCCACAGTTGGTAGCATGGACCATGGCCTGCTGGGCGATCTAGTTAGATGGATCCAGAAGGGAGGCCCATATCGGATAAAGGAAGGCTACGGAGGAGTCACCGACGTACCCGGAGCCTTGGAGTGCAAGACACGCTAGACTAGTTGTAAGTAGTGTAGGACTCTGTAACCTGTCCGGCTAGGACTTTTCCCTGTAACCCTAGGACCTGGCGACTATATAAGTCAGGCCTATGGGAGCCTTTAGGGGACCAATCAACTCATACCTCGCACAGCGAACCAATCCCTGTAACTCGGCATATTTCCCTTATAGTGATTTATATCAGGAGTAGGATTCTGCCACCATCGTGGGATCTGAACCTGGGTAAGCTGTGTTACCTCGTACCCGTCAACTGTCCGTCTTCCCCCACGTCTCTAAACACGCACTATGAGGACCCCTCCATGGCGTACTCGTCGGCAATACCACGACATACCGGGCGCTTGCCATGCGCATGATTGACACCCTTCGAGAGTTCGGGGTGACCAGCTTCTACACCAGGCCTCTCGCGGATGCCGATGCGGAGGGCGCCTTCCTGGAGCTCTTTACTCGGATCACCATGGCGCTGGAGGGGAAGGTTGCGCTCTACCAGGAATTGCACCAGGACGAGTGCGAGAGGATGCTGCGGGTTGCCACGACCCATGTCTTCTCTAACCTTTACCTGCACGGTGCCAACTTTCCCTAGAGAGATCTCCCGAGGAGGGTGAGATTGTTTGCTTTTTGCAACTCATAGGGGAGTGCATGGACGACTTTATTATGATGTTCATCTGGACTGAAGAGGATGAGGTTGCTGGCATTGCGGGAGACCAAGGAGGCAGGAGCAAAGAAGACATCCTCGGGAGAGGCTCATCCAGCGCTAAGGCGGATTATGAAGGTCCCACCGAAGGTAGTGCTTCAGAGCCTCTGTCCTAAGGGGACCTCAGCTGTGCCAGGCGTCTTCCTTTGTGCATGGACACGACACTCAGTGAAGAGGCCATTTTTTAGGAGTGCCTAGGTGCGTTGTGTCCCTATGGGGTCCGTTGGAGGAGACCTCCTAACAATGTAATTTGTCTGCTGGATTTTGACAGAACAACCACCAATGAGCCTTGTGAGGTGTTGGGTAATCCCTTTGCATGTGTTTTTTTGGAGCCTTCATGCTTCCTTAGTGGACTTTTGAAGAGGATTGCAGACATAACACATTTTGGTACCACTTGAGGAGGTGATCTCTCTCATGGGTTGCCCCATACCTGCTCTGTGGAGGAGGAGCGGGGGACTTGTGACTCCTGACAGGCCTCTCGAGGAGATGGCCACAGGTTTTGCATGTTCCGCCCCATAGATCCCTCGTGCAGGGGACCGTAGGGCCCGTACCTATACTATTGGCTTCTCGGGGAGACAGCTGTAGATGTGTACTTGTAAGAGTCACCCCGTAGGTACCTTGTAGAGGAGGTCATAGGTTTGATACTTATCCCGTTGGTGCCTCGGTGAGGGGCCATAGGTCTAGCATGAATTGGGCCGCTAGAGGGGGATACCCTCACGAGACGCCCTGTAATTCCCTCATGGAGGAGACCGTAAGGCTAATGTATTACCTGTTGGCCCCTCGTGGAGGAGTCGTAGGCAAGGCACCTAGCCGGATAGATTACCTCTATAGGGGACCTTGATCGCCTGGCTCAGGAGTTCCTAGGGGCGAATTAGGGGACGAATAAGAAGACGCATGCAAGGCACCTAGCCGGATAGATCCCACTAGCCGGACAAGACGGACTAGCCGGCTAGGACAGCCTAGCCAGATATCCAAGACAGACAGATGACACAAGGCACAATAGTCAACAGCCCTAGCAGACAAAGACATGACATAAGGAAAGATTTCAGCGGCACGGACGCCGGAGAAGACAGTCCATACCCGTGTCGGGCGGGAACAGGAGCTGTCGCCCGTGTTGGCCGGGCCGGCCTCCACTGTTTCCTTGCCGGCTGGGGGGCACAACACTATGCAAGATGTCAGGGGGGCAATATACTATACCAGAATAGTCAACCGGGCCCTCCTGTGGGACCCACCAATTGGTAGTGTCATTGCCCATGCTGCCTCGGCCTATATAAGGGGCGGCAGGGGAAACATATCAAGGGTTGAGCTTTCACTTCTCTAGTTAGTCCACAGATACAGCTCGAGGAGCACTTGTAGTTCTCAGTGTTCATCAAGATAGTCAGATCGGCAGAAGTAGGGGTGTTACCTCACATCGAGGGTCTCGAACCTGGGTACTTCTTGTGTCCCCGATGCATGCTTGTGCCCAATCCTTCCTATGGACACTGTCTCTCGCTTCCCTGCTCTCTCCCACACCACTATCTAGCCTGCTCAGGCACTGCCGTTTCCACACCGACGACATGAAGCCCGCCACCCACAACACCGCCAGCTGCCACTCCCTGAAGGAGATCGAGAAGGCAAGTCGAGCAAGGGAAGACCCCAACAACAACAACCCGCCAAATGCCAGGGCTTTTGGAAACAATGTTCGATCGTTGCACACCTTCACCGGGCTCAGCACCAAGTGGGAGAAGAAAGTCCTTGCCCATGCAGTCGCTGTCAACGCGGTGTCCCAGGTCGACGTCCCTCGCTTCCTCAACTGGTCCGAGAAGCGCATGACATGGAGCCGCGAGGACCACTCGCCACAGATCGAGTATCCCGGGCGAGTCGCCCTGGTAGTCAAGCCCAAAGTAGGCGACTACAAGCTCCCCAAGACATTGATGGATGGCGCGAGCTCCATCAACATCCTCTACCTGGACACGTTCAGGCGACTGCAGCTCCCGTAGTCGATGATCGAGACAACTCTCAACACCTTCTACGACATCGTCCCTGGTCGAAAGACGTACCCGATTGGCAAGGTGGCGCTGCCAGTCACCTTCAGCACACCAACCAACTTTCGCACCGAGCGGATAGTCTTCGAGCTGGTAAACTTCTGCAGCCCGTACCACTACGTTCTTGGGCGACAAGCGTTTGTCAAATTCATGACAACATCATATTACGTGTACAACATGGTGGAACTCCCAGGACCATGCGGCATCATCACCGTCCACGGCGACCCTGACATGGCTATTGAGTGCAAGGAAAAGGGAGCCGAACTCGCGGACGCCGTCATCACCGCGGAGACCAACCACGCCGAGGAGCTCGCTAGATACACGAGCGGAGTCGACAAAGATGACCCGACAATCCTGAAGAAGCCCAACGCAGAGAACGCCGGGCCAACAACATTCGAGGCCACCACGCACACCCGCACCATCGAACTGGTCCCAGGTCACTCTAGTCAGACGGTCACCATCGAGGCGGGCATGAGCCCCACATAGGAAAGTGCGCTCGTCGATTTCCTCCGTGAGAATCGCGATATCTTCGCATGGAAGCCATTTGACATGCCAGGTGTCCCAAGGGAATTCGACGAGCACAAGCTTAATGCCGATCCCAAAGTGCGACCTGCGAACCAGTCGTTGCGGCCCTTCAATGAAGAGTTCCGCCGAGCAATCACCGAGGAAGTGCAACATCTACTCGCTACAGGATTCATCTACCAATCAAGTACGCCAAGTGGCTGGCAAACCTAGTCCTGGTCACGAAGAAGAAGAAGACCTGGATAATGTGTATCGACTACACCAACCTCAACAGCGCCTTCCTAAAGGAGCAGTTCGTCCTCCCGCGCATCGACCAGATCATCGATCCGACCATGGGCTCGGAGTCGCTGTGCTTCCTTGACGCGTACTTTGGTTATAACCAGATCAAGATGGAGGTCGAGGATGAGGTGAAGACGATGTTCATCACGCCATTCGGCACCTATTGCTACACCGCCATGACATTCGGCCTCAAGAACGTTGGCGCGACCTACCAACGGTGCATGCAGGAGTGCCTAGCGAGCCAAATCAGCCGCAACATCCACGTCTACATCGACGATGTGGTGGTCAAGTCCAATCGCCAGAGCGACCTACTCGTCGACCTGGCCGAGACCTTCGTGAATCTACAGAGGTACAAGATCAAGATCAACCCAGGGAAGTGCACCTTCAGTATACCCACTAGACAACTCCTGGGGTACGTAGTCTCCAAGCGAGGCATCAAGGCAAACCCCATAAAGATCGAATTTATTGCACGGCTCGGGAAACCCGAGTGCCTCCGCGACACCCAGAAACTGGATAATCGAGTCGCGGCTCTCAGTCGTTTCATTCTCCGGCTAGGCGAGAAGGCAATGCCTCTCTACCGCCTGATGCGCAAGAACCCCATGTTCCAATGGGACAAAGATGTGGACGACGCGCTAAGTGCACTCAAAGAAGTGCTACTCTCCGACCCCTACTCGTCGCCCCTGTCGACAAGGAGTCGATGCTCGTCTATGTCACGACATCTGCGCGAGTCGTCAGCGCCGTCATGGTCATCAAGCAACAAGAAGAGGGCAAGGAGCGCCCCGTAAGTGCCTAGTCTAGTACATCAGCGAGGTCCTCATGACTCAAAACAACACTACCCGTAGTACCAGAGACTAGTATACGCGGTCTTCAAAGCCCAGCGGAGGATATCGCACTACTTCCAGGAGCACCCAATCACGGTCGTCTCCTTTGTGCCACTACAGGACATCATCCGTAACTGCGAGGCGACCAGGCGGGTCGCCAAGTGGGCGGTCGAAATCGGCGTCCACAACATCAAGTACGATCCGCGCAAGGCGATCAAGTCGCAGGCTCTAGGAGACTTCCTCACCGACTGGGAGGAGGCACGGCAGCCAGACAAGCTGCCCTACCTCCACTACTAGTCGCTCCACTTCGACTGGTCCAAGTACACGGACGGCACAGGACCAGGGATCATACTCACCTCCCCCAAAGGCGACAAGCTCCGCTACATGTTAACCACGACTTCACGCCCTGCACCAACAACATGGACGAATACGAGGCCCTCCTCCACGGCATGCGGGCCTCCAGGGAGATGAACGTCAATCGCCTATGGTGCTACGGCGACTCCGACCTCGTCACAGCACAAGTCACCGGTACCTGCGACGCCGTCTCCCCCACCATGGCAGCATACTGGCAAGCAGTGGATCAGCTGGGGGTCCACTTTGTCGGCTACTCCGTCGAGTGGATCGATAGGCGCAAGAACGAGGAGGCCGACACTCTTTCCCGCATCAGGTCGGCCCGGCAAACCCCACCCGCGGGCTTCTTCCTCGACACCATCCACAAGCCCTTCGTCTCCCCACAAAGGAGATCGACCTCGGGATCCCGCTGCAACCCGAGCCCGCCCTGATCGCCATGGTCGCAGAACCAAGCGATCGGACTGCACCATACCTCGCCTACCTCGAGAGCGGGACCCTGCCAGCGGACAAAGCAGAATCCTGCATGATCGTGCGGCTCTGCAAATCCTTCGCCATCATCAATGGCGAGCTCCACAAGCGCAGCGTAACCGGCATGTTTCAACGCGTTCAACCTGGGGAAGGGCGCAAGATACTTCAAGACATGCACGCCGATGACTGCGGCCACCATGTTGGAACCCGGTCTCTAGTCGCTAAGGCCAAGCGACATAGCTTATACTGGCTCACCGTGCAAGCCGACTCCGTCGGCATCGTCCAATGCTGCGTCGGGTGCCAGAACTACGCCAAACAGACGCACACCCTAGCTCGGCGCTCAAGACGATCCCCATCACCTGTCCATTCGTCGTATGGGGCAAGGACATGGTGAGCCCCTTCAAAAATTCCCCCTCCGGCTACACCCACCTCCTAGTCGCAGTCGACAAAATCACCAAGTGGGTCGAAGCGAAGCCAGTCTGGAAGTGCGACGGGAAGACCACCGCCAAATTCCTCCGCGAGCTCATCTACCACTTCAGATTCCCGTATAGCATCATCACGGACAACGGTACCAACTTTGAAAAGGGCGCCATGGCCGAATTCTGCGAGGAGAACAACATGCGGATTGACCTTGCCTCAGTAGTCCACCCGGAATCAAATGACCAGGCGGAACACGCAAATCAAAGCATCCTCCATGGCCTCAAGCCGCGACTGCAAGTTCCCCTCGAGAAAACTCCAGGATGCTAGGTCGAAGAGCTCCCCTCCGTAATATGGGGCATCTGCACCTCCGTCAACCGATAAACATGGTACATGCCCTTATTCATGGTGTACGGTACCAAGGCCGTCATGCTGACTGACCTGTAACACGACTCGCCTCGGGTCGTCAACTACGCAGAGGCCGACAACGAGCTCGCACGCCAAGATGGGGTCGACCATCTCAATGAAGCATGCAACTTAGCTAGCTCCCCCACCGCCATCTACCAACAGGGACTCCGCCGCTACCACAGCCGCTGAGTCCGGAATCGCACCTTCCAGGAAGACGACCTGGTCCTGCGGCTGATCCAGGACAAGAAGGGCATGCAAAATCTCTCCCCCCATGGGAGGTACCATTCGCCATAGGGCAAGTCCTAGGCAACGATGCCTACTACCTTATCAACGTTCATGGCGACGGTCAACTCGACGTCAAGTGGCCATGGAATGTAAATCTCCTAAGGAAGTTCTATATGTAGAACTCTGATCTGTACTCCCCCTGCCATGCAATATAATACATTCGACTCTCACAAATTGTGCTTACTCTCCAAGTCTTGTTCCAATCGCACTAGTAATCATAGCAATACGCTTCCCACAGGAGTCAACCCTTGGCTGAGCGACCGACACGGATAATTAGTGTGGCACAAGGGCACCAAAAGTATTTGGGCCTTGCGTCGTCCACGAAAACTCTAACCCGGAGCCCCCATCGGAGTCGCCTTGCCCGACTGGCCCACCAGGCCAAGACAACCATAAAACGCTTCTCCCAGCGACTTGTCCTCCACATCCTTGGCACGGCGACTCAAACGGTTAAAGTACCACGCTCATGGACTCGCCTAAGTCTAACCCCCGCGGCTCGGGAAAACACCATGTATGAGAGCAGGCCCCGGACTCGCCACGCGACTGGCTCTACGAGCCAGGTGGAGCGATGCGCTACAAACAACACGCCACGTCCTCACCTACCTCGAGCATGCGACTAGAACGACTAACTATCACGCTCGAGGACTCGCCTAACCGACCCTGCTCGCGTCCGGGAAAACAACCAAGTATAGAGCACCCGTTGGGGTCGCCAAGCGACTAGATTTCCAAGCCATAGCGAGTCGACTCTAACTTACTAACAGTTCAAAACAAACAAACATACAAAAACGCGAGGTAAACCCCATCAAAGGGAGGAAGCGCTCAGGGACTCAGTAAACAAACAAAATCACACATCAAATCGAACTGATTCAACATGTTCTCATTCTTTCAGCAACAAAATACATCGTTCAAGGACAAGGATTCATACAAAAGTATACTATTTACTACTAACAAAAAAGGCCCAAAGGCAATTCCCTATTCTGCAGGCTTTGAGGTCGACGCACCACCACAATAGACCCGGATGAAGGGCTCCCACGGATTCGCTGGGTAGGTCATCAGACTCTTCGCCACCGACCGGAACGGCTGCTCCAACTTGAGGTCACGGTGCTTCGGCTCGGGGTCGGTCGGCGCTACCACTGTCTCCTAGTACGGCAACAGGTTTCCCATCGCCAATACCCGCTCAGAGTACGTTGCCGCCCTCACGGTCAGCTTCAACACCTTTGAGATCTCCACCGAGCCGGTCACCGATGGATACCCGCTAGTGATGTCGTCGAGGTCGAAGTCGTCGGGGAAGTGCACGAGCCCGAGACTCAGCACAGTCGCAGCCCCGTGGCGAAACGCGGACCACGCCATCCATTCGACCATCGTTGGAGCGTCCTCAAGGTGGCGCCAGACCTCTGTCAGCTCGCTGGGGATCACTTCAGTGGGCGAGATCCCCTGGAGAATAGCGCGGATGCATGTTGCCGAGAGGGCGGCCGATTCCACCATCATGGACACGCACTTCTTGGCATTGTACGACTGCACTTCAGGGTCCCTGCCGCAGATATTCCTTGAAAACAAAAACAAAATCAGAAACCAAGAAGGGAACAGATCCTTGGCCTCACCCGCTCGGGGACTCGCCGACACAGCGACTCGCCCGCTCGGGGACTCGCCGGCGCAGCAACTCGCCCGCTCGGGGACTCACCAACAAAGCGACCCGCCCGCTCGGGGACTCACCCGGTACTACAAGAAAGAACTTGATGCACTGCTTACTGAGAAGTGGACACCAAAGCCCCATGGTGAAGTCCTGCAGGGCCATCAACTAGTCATGCAGACCAGCAACAAGCACATCGGAGACCTTCCGCTCGTCTGCTGCCGCAACCACAACAACCTTGGCCCTCTCCTCTGACGAGGTCGGCTCCGCCTTCGCGGCCTTGATCTCCTTCTCCAGCGCGGCGACCCGCCCCTCCGCGGCGGTTAACAAAGACTTAGCAGTCTCTAGCTTGGAGGCTGGGATGAAACCCTCGCGGGCTTTGGCAATCGCAGTGGATTGATCCTCTGCAAAGAAAAATCAATGTGAGAGTCCACACGACAAAAGAAAGGAAATCACCCAAACACTCGAATACCTACCCGCAGTCGCCTGAAGCTGCTGGTTAACCTCCTGCATGGATTGGAGGTCGCTCTCCAAGCATTCCTTCACGGCTTGCCGCTCTCACGACTCATGCTAAAGGCCCTATGAAGAGAAAATGCACGTAAGTAAATAGAAAAAGTTCCTAAGTGCCTAGCCGCTGAAATTCAGCAACTAGCCAATTGGGGACTGTACAACAAAAGTTCCTAAGTGCCTAGACGCTTAAATTCAGCGACTAGACACTCAGGGACTAGACATCGAAGGAAATGAGAATCCAGCTGCTGAAATTCAGCGACTAGATCCTCGGGGACTCGACATACCTGGATGGCTGCGCCTAACATGTTGTGCAGCTCAACATCATCCACTGACGGCAACACGAATGACGTCCGCCCGCGTCGCTACCCGATGTCTATGTCGAAGACTTCAGGCACCTGAGGCGACTGTGTCCCCGCTACCACAGCGGAGGCCTTCGCCATGAAGCGGGGAAAGGTCGCCGCCATCGTCCCTAGGGCGCTAGTCGTGGGCTCTGATGCCCCAACCAACGCGACCGGCTAGCCCGGCTGCGACCCCGCGACCACGGCAGCCTCCGTGATCATGGCGACTCCGACTGGCACTTCGTCTGGCTCGTGCACGTCTATGATGGAGTCTTCGTCCTTCTTATTCTTCGCGCCCTCGACCGACGCCCCGGCTTCATCACCCTTCCTCTTCTCGGAAGGGTAGGTTTCTCCTCTAGTGGTGACTGGCGGCACCTTGGCCACCAAAGGGTGACCAATCTTCTTGACACCAGTCCAGCAAAAAGGCATGATTAGCACTTCAATCAACGACCACAAAAGCTACTCCGAATCTATTTGGAAAGGACTTACTTGGCGACTGGAATGAAGCGTAGACCAGTGCATGCACCGGCTTCTCCAACTCTGGGCCCAGTTTGCTACTGATGCCCTTCTCGAACACAGACAAATCCCACGACACTGAAGTCTTCTTCAACGACGAGGCTGTGGCCGCGGGAACCTCTGGCCCAGTCGACATTGGCGCTTCCTTTAACGGGGAAGTCTCCGCGGCCAGAGCGGCCCCCAGCCCTGGGACCGCCGAGAATGGCGGCGAGATCGCCAATAGGGGGACCTTCCCTTCTACCACGTCCCCAGCTCCTGGATCTTTCGCCTCTAAAACCTTCATCGAAGCTTCAACCTCCGCATCGTCGGCCTCGCTGTCCGACTCGAAGTTGGCCGCCGACCTGGGCGGCGATGGCTCCTTGGGCACTTTATTATTCACGAGCGACTTAACCTTGCGAGTGGTATTCGCCGGCGTGGCCACACGCTGTGCGCTATGCTCTTTCGCGCCGCCTTCGTCTCCTTCATGTTCCTCGAGGCTTCGACTAGCCTCGAGTTCGCGCTGCTTCTGCCCACGGGTCTTCCGAGCTGCGAGCATGGGTGCGGCAACCTCCACTGCCTCTTCTTCATCGTCGGAGGACTCTTTCGAGTCTTATCCGACCTCCTCGGAGGTCTCTTATCGGCGGGTGGAAGCCAACCCTCTAATACCTGAAACAACTAAGAGATACATATAACATGAGAAAACCGTGACTGCACTTCTATGACTGCGAAATCAAGAAAGGATAAAAACTCACTGTTGGCACCTGGCGCTTCCCGATGGAGGTATACGGGGCGAGCCTGGCCTTCGGGTTGATGTACTCTGCGTCAGTGATCTTCTTTAGTGTTACGGCATAGTCGTCGGTGCTCCACTCGGCTATGTAGGCCTTTGTCCCGTCATCCTTGCCAATGTACTCATACATCTAGTGGGATCAGTTGGCTAGCAGCACCAATCGCCGTTCAAGCCAGCAATTATACATATTTATGGTCTCTAGCCCCTCCTTCTTGAGCAACCGAATCTGTGTTAGCATCTCGTCCATGACCATCCTCTGGTCATGGGGAAGCTTGGTCATCTATAGCCGACGAGGCTCGCTCCTATCAGCGGTGAATGTTGGGAGCGACACCTCGCCATCTGGTTTTGACTCGCATATGTAGAACCAGTACTTATTCCATTTGCTGGCAGCCTTATTCGGCAACATGAGGTCAAGGAAGGGGGCCTTGGCCTTCAACTGGAAGGTGAGGCCACTCGCCACAAGATCGGGTCACGGCCCTTCAGATCGACGCCCATGGAACAAATACCGCCATAGGGGAAGGGAGGCACCCGGATAGTACTAGCGAGCATACGAAGATGTTGAGATGCTCGATACTATGGGGCCCCAGATCCGAGGGCTTGATGGAGTAGTAGGAGCAGAACCGCCGGAAGAAGATTGATGTGGGAAAATCGAGCCCCCTCTCTAGGTGGCTGGTGAATGTCACATCCCAAAATTCTCCTAATTTTGGAATGTGAAATAAATAAATAAGTTTGATTGATTGTTTGACTTTGTTGAAAATTCTCAAAGAGAAGAAACTTTTTGAATAGAAAATCTTCTCAACCTTGAATTCAAAATCTTATAATCTTTTGTTATGACCTAAGTAGCCATATAGGAAGAAGGGCATGGATTGATTATGGATTGTAGAATTGGTGTGCAAGATTTCAAAATTAAAATCATGAAGCATTCATAAGCATTTCATTACATCCATGCAAAGTTCTCAAAAACTGAATCCAAATCCTGGTATCTAAATCCTATAGTTGATTTGCCAAAATGTTCTTAAAGGGAATTAAATTGGCTTTATAAAAACTCATTGTTTCTAAGGCAGCGATTATTGCTAAATTATAGCCTAAAAAGATCCAATGATTATTACAAAATTTTAGAAACAAAATTGAGCTCATTTGGAGCTATTATGAAAAAGTTATGGAATAAATACAAACAAATAAAGATATAAATAAAATAAAATATACAAGGATTTATAAATCCACTACTTGCAAACTAGTAAAAAGATTACAAATATGATCCTACAATGATCTACTCGAATTTAGAAAATTTTAGAAACAAGAATCATATCATTTGAAGTATGCAAAAGATATAAAGGAAATATAAAAATAGAAAAAGAAAAAGGAAAAAAGGAAAAACCTAATGGGCCAACCGCCCGGCCCATTTAGCCGACCGAGCAGCCACCAGAAAGGGATCGATCCCACCTCCGCTTTAAAAATCATGCGAAAAATCGTTTTCTAGATCTATCTCTATTCAAATACTTATATCTTTTAATCTACAACTCCGAATAGACTTTCGTTTGTTTCTACGTGTTCCATACTCCAAGACCTATCTCCTCACTGTCCTAAATTTCCATATAAACCCATGGAGCCCCAGCTGTATGAGTTTTTCTTTTCAAAATCCTGAATCTACACATGTCCGAAACTTATTTCGTTTATTCACCCATCTATAATTCGTCGTTTGCCTTCTGCTAAAACACGAAAGTTGTAGATCTCATCGAAATATTTCAATCCCATCAAACCTCACCTCTTTTCATCTACCATAGCCAGAGAATTTCGCAATGTAATATTTCAGATATGACGGTGTAAATCCAAGATCTACCCGCGCTCGTTTCTTCAAATCCAAATTACTTTGGTGAGAAGGTAGATCTAATGATTCTCCACAACTTTTATATTTTAAGTTTTTTTATTTGACCTACGGATTTGTCTCTCTAACACAGATGTGTTTCTTATCTATTCTGAGCCAAAATCGAGCCGATCTTCTCTCCCCATCCGTTGGATCTCATCTGAACGGCCACGATTAGATCCACCAGACAAAGTGGTATCAGCCAACGAGGTCTCACCACGTGTCCGGCTTCGTCAGCGTCCATGTCAACTGCCAGGTCAGCGCCCAGTCAGCAGCCCAGTCAGCAGGAATATTCCCTAGCATATTCCCTATAGATTTGAAATTGAATTTAAATTGTAGGAAATTGTGTAAACTTGCAAAAATCATATAAAAATATCCGTAGATCCAAAAATAGCAAATTATATATCATGGATTTAGAAAAACGTGTAGAATGATAATAATGCATTAGATCTAACATTTACAGTATGCGTTTATTGTAGCAATTTAATTAGTTTTAATGGTCTTTTAGGTCAATAAATTCATAGAAAATTATCTGTAACTCCAAAAAATATGAATAATATATCAAATTGAAGCAACTATAATGTAGATTAATAATATCTAGTTGGATTTAGCTTTCGCGGAATATTTAATCCGTAGAAATTTAATAAGTATTAATGGCTTTAGAAATCGTTAAATTCATAGTAAATTAATTGCATATCACAAAATATAAATAATATACCGATGGAAAGCTAGTTCCAAGTAGATCATAAATATGCAAATGGTTCAGGCAAATACCGTAAAGTTGTGCTGTAGATAATTAAACAAGCTAATAACCATTTTCGAGTAATAAATTCATAAGAAAATAAATACTGTTCAGAAAATTACAAATAATATGTTCCTTGAATCACAAGAAAGAGTAGAACCAGTTTATGAATTAAAATTATAGGTGTACAGTACGTATAATGTTAGAAGAATTATAATACATTCTGTAGTATTTTAATTATTTAAAAAGATCTATAACTCCGATTATGGTGAATCCAATTGCTACTGGTTCGTATTAATGTCCTATATCCAGTACACTGCAGATATAAATTTAATATGGAAATGAGCACAGAAGTTCAAACATAACTATTAAAACCCCTATATTGGCAATCAAGAATTAATAATAAATACCCTATTGCATTAAATAATTCTCCACATGCATCATGTGTTGTAGTAATGTTCAGAGAACTAAATACAACCATTGTGGCTTATTAAATTGTCATACATGCATGTGTTCATCATTGTTTTATTTTATTGTTGCATGTTTGCAATGTTTTGAATGGTGTGTTTGTTGTGTTTGCTTCAAGCGTTAGATTGTGAGGAGTGCAAGTATTATGATTGCAAGTATTGTGATCATGACGAGTGCAATCTTCTCTATTGTGAGGATTATCTAATCGACTACATCTACAACAAAAGGCAAGTGGTGCTATCTTGGTCATAAATTTCCTACTGTTTTCCTATGCATTGTAGATGTTTTTGTAGAATTGCATATGTAGGAATTGATGTGTATATTCTATGCTATGTCCCATATTATTCCCTAGTATTCCTTGTTTATGAGCCATCGTATTGCTAGATTTCTTAGCTATTCTATTTAGACGAGGAAGGGAATCACATCATGAAAAGTTATATGTTTTGAAAGGCTTATTTTTTTGCTAAATGACAAACCAATATGTTTTTAATAAACCACCTGGGCGGAATGGCATTGATTGGATCATCGAGTGTGGATTATGGTGGGGAATACCGCCCAGGATACTGAGAAAGGATTGGTTTCTTTGTTTGGTATCTTTCGTGTGCAACCATGTGCCAATAATGAAATGGGCGGTTGGCTGGACTTAGTAGGTTGTGGCGACCCAAACCCTACGTAGCCAGAGATGTAGAATAGTGTAGGTTGGTACGGTCCATGGATGGGTTTGGGAAGCTCTTCCCGAATGGTCTTGTCTTGGACTTCTCCCTATCATCACACATTATGAGTGTGGTGGTCCGAGCTGGGTTGGCCAGATCACATGGGTAAAGTGTACAAACCCCTGCAGGGTGTCTAAACTAAGTACTTAGTTGTGTCCCCGGTTATGGACAATTTGGGCGACCTGATTTTGATGCTATGACATATTTCTCACTCATCCCAATTTCTTAATTACTTAAAACTTGTTGCGTGAACATAATTGGGTAGGAGCACCTGGGAGTGAACCAGAGTGTCCTATTTATCGTATTGGAAAACTACTTTGTTACAAATGTTAAGATAAAACTGTTGCTTTATGCAAATGAGCCTGAACTCCACTTGGGCAAATAAGCATGTAGTTGATAGATCTTTTGTTAACCACTTTAGCCTACTTGCCATACATTCAATGTATTGACCATTCGTGGCTGCAACGTTTCATGTTACAGGTTATATCGTATCCGAGTGATCGTTCATAGGTCGCGAGACTCCACTCAACAATTGTTCGCCCGTGGCATATTTGAAGGATGGAGATCTACCTTGTATTCATTTTCTCCTATGTACTTGAATAAATAATGTAAATTCTAGATCATATTCGTTGTATTTATGATGCACAGTTATATTTGGTATCATTTTGTACTATCTGTGCCAGTGAACCGATCCAGGGATTGGCACTATACACATGAACTCAGCCTTATCAGGCGAGCGTGTTACAGTGAAGCAGATGAACTAGTCGGCGCAAGGATCCGGCTCCTTCTCCTTGGCTGGGGGATCCGCCATTTCCCCTTGCACAGTATCCCCATGTCCTGAAACGATTTCAGCGACGCCATGTTACACTTGGATCTGCCCCATTGGTCCTTCGGAGGCGCCATCAGGGAGAGGAGTTGGATTCACTCGCTCGCTCTGGAAACTCTGGATCTGGAGGGAATGGAAGACTGAGGGGTGCGCGGGGTTGGAGGAAATGTGAGGAAGATTTGCAACTCCCCCGTCACTCTCCTTATATAGCGGTTGCTTCTCGCCAATTTTGGAGGAGACGTTACCCCGTGGTGATTACGCCAATATTACCGTTGGATTACCAAATAGCTAGTTTGACTAAGATGACGGTCCAACTTTGTCTACTCAACTCCCCGACACATTCGCCAGAGATGCGATTCGACTACTTGCCAAAATGGCGACTCGACTGGTCACCGATATTGCGACTGGGGAAATATTTTGAGGATTCCTTCCTTCATTGAGGGAGTCCACCGCCGATTTGACTAGGCGTCCAAATTGGACCCGTATACTCCGACTGCCAAAGAACACCTGCGACGAATCAACGATGGCCTCGGGAACTACTGATGGGGATATGCCGAATGGGGTATGCCCAGTAGGACGTTCCTTACTGGATCTGGATCTCAGCGAGTGGGCCTGCAGGACGGCGACTGGATCATGACCCCAGAAGGAGCCTGGCGACTAGAAGCTAGAGGCCCAAGAGCGTAGCTAGGCCTAGTCAGATTAGGTCAAGCCTCCGAGTCCTTAACTAACTCGGTTGTATATCTGTAAACTCTAGCGAGGTACCCCTATATAAACCTCCCTAGGGTACTCTCTAGAGACAAGTTCCATCATACACCCCATCGCCTCGCTGCCTAGCCACCGAGATTTCCACCCTTGTAATATCTCGACAATAAAATCTAGCAGGAGTAGGTATTTAACCTCCGGGGGCCGAACCTGGGTAAAACCTTGTGTCTCTGCCCTCATATCGCACCGCAGATGGCTGGCCGCCCTTGCCCTTCCTACTGAGCATCTGCCGTGGCCATTCCCATGACAACGCCTAATACGTCCAAAACGTATCTACTTTTCCGAACACTTTTGCTATTGTTTCTCCTCTAAACTTGTGTGATTTGGATACAACTAACACGGAATGACACTGTTTTCAGCAAAATTACCTTGGTGTCTAGTTTTTGTGCGGAAAACCAACTATCAGGAAAAATCCCGGAAAATATGCCAAAAATCCTATTTTACCAGAAGATCCACGGAGCTAGAGTACGAGACGAAGGGGAGCCCTGGGTGGCCCACAACCCCCTGCCGCACGGGTGGGCCTAGCTCGCGCCTAGGAGGGGTGTGGCCAACCCAGGCATCCCCTCGGCCTCTCTCTTCGCCTATGAGATGCCTTCTGGCCTAAAAACTCAGGGGGGGTCAATGTTTTTCCAAAAAGAGTTCCGCTGCACCGCCACCACCAGAAACCGCGTTTCGGATCGAGAAACTCCTTTCTGGCACCCTGCTGGGACGGGGAATTTGGGGAGGATCATCGCCATCGTCATCACCAACACCTCTCCATCAACCATGAATGTTTGCCTCATCCATGAGTTAGTAATCCCCCGCTGTAGGCTATGGGGATGCTATAGATTGGATGAGTTCTATCATGTAATCGAATAAGATTGTTAGGGTATGGTGCCTAGTATCTCTATTAGTGCTATTTGACTTTGTTGCAACTTGTTGTGCTTAATGCTTGTCACTAGGGACCGAGTGCCATGATCTCAGATCTGAACTTATTATTGAATCATTATGATAGTATTGTTTGTGATCTTATCTACAAGTTGTGTACACATATCATTGTACGGATCCAAAGGCCCCGAAGTGACAGAAATTGCGACAACCGGAGGGGATGGTTGTGATGTGAGGATCACATGTGTTCATGGAGTGTTAATGCTTTGCTCTGGTGCTCTATTAAAAGGAGAACCTTAATTGCCAGTAGTTCCCTTGAGGCCCCGCTGTCACATGCTGGCAGGACAAAAGATGTTGTGCAAGTTCTCATTGCGAGCACGCATGACTATATATGGAGCACATGCCTATGATTGTTTAGTACTTGGATGCTTTACCTTATTTATCTGCAATTGCCTTAGATCTTGAAGTTACATGTTTAGACTCGTCCATGCAATGCCCGTCCATCCATCCCTATGCCTACCGCACTCATATCCTACTGTTTGCTACTACTGTTACTATTGCTCCTATTTTACTGCTGATGTTGCTTTGTTGTTGCTACTACAAACTGTTGCTACTGATAAACTTCTGTGAGCAAGAACTATTTCTAGGTGCAGCTGAATTGACAACTCAGTTGTTAAGGCTTGCAAGTATTCTTTGGCTCCCCTTGTGTCGCATCAATAAATTGGGTAATACTACCCGCGAAGACTGTTGCGATCCCCTATACTTGTGGGTCATCAAGACTATTTTCTGGCGCCATTGCCGGGGAGCATAGCTCTATTTGTAAGTTCACTTGGATCTACCATTGTTCACTGCTACTTTGTTCATCATGGGTAAGTCTCGTGATGGAAAGTTTCATATTTTACCATCCACTACAAGAAGAGGTACAGTCCTGAACACATCTGCTGCTCTTGATTCACTATCTGTTATAAGTAAGCTTGTTACACCACCATCACATACACATGCTACACACACTGCTATTACTGAATCTAAAGCTGCTTTTGATACTCATGATGTTACTTCTATTGTGCTTGATGCGAGTGGTTCATTAGGTCCTTTCCTAGATGCTACTATGGCTAGTCTAGGAAATGTTGAAACTCCTAGTGAAGACACTGTTACACCAGTTAGCTCACCTGAGTCTAGAGAGAGATATGATATTAATGATGGTTACACTGAGTTTACTGATGAATTTGTTGAGGAGTGCCAAAACACGCATGGTGCTAGTGCTATTAAGAGTCTCCTTGAGAGACGTACCATTATTCCTAAACTGTCCTCTGATCCTAAGTTTGACACCTCTCCATAGATATTAAAGATAAAGATTATGATTTCCCTCTTGATTTATCCTATTCAGACATTGTTGAGAAAGAACCTTTTTGTGGGACTGAAAATGAGAGTGATGTACCTCATATGAATGAGCTTTCCACTATGAGTCATTTATTCTCTGATGATTTTAAGATGTGCAAGTACTTTGTTACTAAGATTTTCCATTTTTCACTAAAAGGAGAAGCTAAGGCTTGGTTTAATAGATTACCTCCTGGTTCCATTGATAGCCCTGATTGCTTGATTGCTTCTTTCTTCCAGAAATATTTTCCTCCCAGTGCTAGACATGCTGCTTTGCAGAGACTTTTTGATTTTAAACAGGGAGAAGAAGAAAAATTGCCTGAATCATGGACAAGGTTCTGTGCCTTGATTCGTGCACACCCTGGATGTCCATTACCTAAAAATGAACTACTTGATATTTATTATAATGGACTAACTAATGATTCTAGGACTTACCTAGATAGTTTTGCTGATTGTGTTTTTAGGAAAAGAACTCCTACAGATGCTGGAGAATTAATGGCTAAAATAAGCAAGCATTATGATGATTGGACTTCAACTGAGCTAAATACACTCGAGCCTATTACTCCTGAACCAGTTGTGCTTGAACCAGTTCCAATACCAACACCAAAGAATAGGGGAGTTATTGCATTAAATGATGAAGTGATGAAAGAAGCTAAGAAATGTCTTAAGGAGAAAGATATTAGAGCTGAAGATGTGAAGAATCTACCTCCTATAGAAGAATTATGTAAGCCAATTACCCACTCATCTACTATTGAGGTACACTCTCTCCACTTTGATGAAGGTGATATTCCCTATGGTAAGCCTCATAATCAATGCTTAGAGGAACTTGACACATTTATTGTTAAACAAGGTAATTTTAATAAACAAGTTCAGAATCATTTATTGGAAAACTCTAGAGCTATTAATGAGTTGAAAGATATTGTGGAAAGAACTGCTAATGATATTAAAATGCTTTGTAAACACTTTCAAATGGTTCAAACCCAAATTGATCAACTTGCTAAGGTACAAAAGGATATGCTAGTTAATGCCTCAGGAGATAAACATGCTTATGAAATTAGAACTAGGAGTGGTATAGCCACTCAAGATCCTTTATATCCCGAAGGACACCCTAAAAGAATTGAGCAGGATTCTCAACAAGGTGAAAGTAGTGGTAGTCCTCATAAGAGAAAGAAAAGAAACATAAAATAGTTGAGGAACCACTTGAACCTGCTGTAGATCCTAATAGTATATTTGTCTCTGATGCTGAAACTGAGAGTGTTAATGATAAAAATGATGCTCCTGATAAGGAGGAAGTTGACGAAGAACCTAGGGAGCACACTAAGAACACTAGGTACACTAAGGAAGATTTTATTGCTAAAAAACATGGTAGTGAGAGAGAACCTTGGGTACAGAAATCTATGCCTTTTCCAAACAAGAAACACAGGTCAAAGGAGGAAGAACACTACAACAAGTTTTGTGAGTGGATGAAACCTTTATTTTTGCAAATTCCTTTGACTGATGATATTAAGTTGCCTCCTTATTCAAAGTATATGAAGGATATTGTCTCTAATAAAAGGAAGATTCCTAATAAGGAGATTTCTAATTTGCTTGCTAATTATTCCTTCAATGGTAAGGTTCCAAAGAAACTTGGAGATCCAGGTATACAAACTATTCCTTGCTCTATTAAGAACAATTATGTTAGAACTACTTGATGTGATTTGGGAGCTGGAGTTAGTGTTATGCCTTTTTCTCTATACAAGAGACTCCAGCTAGAAAAGTTGATACCAACTGATATATCTTTGCAAATGGCTGATAAGTCAACTACTATTCCTATTGGTATATGTGAGGATGTTCCTGTTCAGGTGGCTCATAATTTCTTGGTTTTAACTGATTTTGTTGTGCTTGAAATGCCTAAAGATGATAATATGTCTATTATTCTTAGGAGACCTTTTCTTAATACAGCAGGTGCTATCATTAATTATAATCAAGGAAAAGTAACTTTTAATATTAATGACAAAGAGCATACTGTCTATTTCCCCAAGAAGGTTGCTAAGAGCTATTGCCTGAATTCCATTGAAAATATTGAGAGCATCAAGGTTGGAGAAATATATTGTCCCATTCCACAAGGAAATTTTGAAACTATTATGATTGGGACCATTGCTATCAAGTTTGAGGTAACATAATCACCTTGTGGAATGCAAAGTTTTGTTTCATATAAGATTGTTTTGGTAACAAGACTTGATCAACCTTGTTAACAAAAGGATTTTAATGAACAAAGCAATACTTTCACTATGGTTATTCTTGCTCACTTTTACTTTTCTCCTTCCTAGTCTTTTCTTTTTCTCTTGTTAGCTTTAGTTTTGCTAGTTGTTTGCTTGTTAGAGTGTCTTAGAACTTCTGTAGTTTTGGTTTTGGTTTGATTTTGCTTCTTCTAAAAAAAATCTTTCCTGCGAGAAAATCAATTTTCATACCCTAAAAATTGGCCAACAATAAAGTTTCCCGAAAAATCCCAGAAAATTCAAAATACTTTTTTCCTCTAAAAAAGGGGCAGAGGGACACCTGGAGTGGCCTAGGAGCCCCCCCAGGCCAGCACACCCCCAGATGGCGCGGCCAGCCCCCAGGTGGCGCCTGGCATGGGTGTGACCCACCTGTGGCCCTCCAAAGTGTCTCCTCCCAGCCATCTTCTTTATCTCTCCCAAAAACACCGGAAAACTTTCTCAAGCTCGAATTCCTGCTGTTCTTGCTCCCTATTTTTGATCTCCTTGCTCAGCCCATCTTTGCTACTGATTTTTGGAGGGATTGCTCCTTGGTATGTGCCTCCTCCGCTTGTCCAATTAGATTTGTGATTGGTAGATTGTATCTTGAGTATTTTGCTGCTATATGTGTCAGTTTGTGTGAGCTTGCATGCTTGTTCTATGCTTAGAGATTACATTTTGATGCATGTGTAGCCCTCTAGCAAGTTCCTATAGTAGTTTCTCATTAATTATCAACATGTAAATCACTTGGTTTGATGTTTGTCTAAAAATTTCATAAAAAAGAGGTCATGGACAACCACACCTTTGGTGAAATATTTGAGAGTGATGCACCTAGGAGGGCAAGGCCTTCAAGATCATCCTCCCGAGCTAGGCCCTCATACAATGAGGATCTCATTACACCGCGATTTGGCGACGAGGGAGATGAGGGGGATGCGCACCCTTCCACCTTTCCTTGTCCAACCTTTTTGCGGGCTGCTAGGATTCTCAATGATTTCCTAACCTTGGTTCAGAGGGTTGGATTAACGGGTTATATGTAGGATGAGAGCGTGCAGTATGCTACGCTCACTAAAAACTTTGTGGAGAGCTTCTCTTTTTCTAACAGCTTGTTCAATGCAGATGTGTCTTTCAAAATTTATGGCAGGCCTTACACTATGACATTGAAATTTTGTGAGATCCTAGGTATTGGTACAGCTGGGATGGTGAAGAAGATTGCAGCTCAACCCACTGATTTGTTGGAGCTCTACCGCAGGATAACTAATGATGATAACTGTAGATCCCAGCGGGGAAAGATAAGAAATATTCAACTTCCAGCTATCAGGTACTTTGCTTATTATCTTGCCACTAGTGTTCTTGGTAGGGAGAACACTAAAAATATTTCCAACTATCATTTGGCCTTCCTAGCTGCTGCACTCAACAATGAAACCAGGTACAATCTTGGTTCTCTTATTGCTCGTCGCTTAGCTGCTAAGGGACCCATTTATGGGGGAATTATTGTTGCACGTGTTGTTGCTGCTTTAGATTGATGTTGATCCAAATGATACAGTTTTGGCTCCTCAGAGGCTTGATCTTGCTGCCATGAAAGCGCATCACTTTGTCACTGCTGGCTCTACTCTTGAGAGCCTGGTTTATAGAATGTTATTTACTGATGGGGAAGAGAGAGAGATCCCTCTCCCCCAAACCACTTTGTTCAGTATATCCCAGGGACCTTTGTCACGCTCCAAGGAGGAGATGGACGAGAAGCTGCACATTCTTGGCTTCCATGGCAACTATCAGGGGGATGCGCCCTCATACGACCCCTCGATACACTACACAGGGGAGTCCTCGAGCTGATACCAGGACGAAGGGGCCTCCTCGTCATACTACGGAGGTGCACCTTCTTGGTCACCATGGAGTTAAGCCCCACTTAGGCCAAAAGCCTAAGCTTGGGGGGAGGTATACCGACATCACACTCATCTATATATCATGTTTTGCCGGTTCTTTGTATATCCATTGTTTCGTTTTCTTTTTGTTTTTGTTTCTGTTTTCTCAAAACACAAAAATATCAAAAATATTTTCGTTGTTTATCTTGGTTTGTTTCTTGCTTTTTAGCCTTGGTTTTCCTTAAAGAAAAATCCAAAAAGATTTTGCTTGGTTTGTTTTTGCTTTGTTTTGCTTGCCTTAAAAAATCGAAAACACCAAAAATATTTGTTGTTCTTCTTTGGTTTTGTGAGTTATTTGCAGGGTTCAGCCATCCTAAGTGGAGTTTGGTTTCATGTTATTATTCAAATCACACAAGTGAAGGGCAATAATGAAGATTAAGACAACTTGAGGTGTGGTAAGAGGCTGGTAACGAACTCTATTTGTTTTCATTTTTGTACATATACTCATCATTGTGAGCATGCTTAGTCTGTTCATGTAAGGTTTATGTTATTGATGGATCCTTAGTAGTCCTTGCTTTCTTGTGATTAGCTCCAGCTTGCTATTAGTTTGTAGCATGTCATATGAATATTTTATTGCATTGTTTTATTCATAACTTGGTATGATATTGTGGTATCCTCCTCTGAATGTTTCATATGAATCGACTTGGCACATGCTCACGCATGCATATGACTAAACAATAGTCAGTAAGCCTCAATGATTTATTTTCCCTCGGAGTTCTTGTATCATTTTCATGTCATAATTAGTCATGTTTTGTTGCAAGCATGATTATGATAGTTATTGCTCTCTCGTTTGTCTCTACCTCTCTATTGCTTGCCTTCACTTGCACTAAGTATGAGCTCCACTTGTGCATCCAACTCCCCAAAACCAATATTGCCAACAGTGTCCACCATACCTACCTATTAGCATCATTTGCTATTTTCGTGCATATTCATTATGCGTTGTTTTCTTCCAAATAAAATGTTTGACTGTTTTGAGAAAGTTAGTTAGTAAAGCTCTCATGAACTTGATAGCACACTTTATTCCTTGTACTTAATAAACCTGAACCATTGTGATTGTACATGAAAGTTATATGCTTGCAAATTATAGGATGGGAGTTAGCAGAACCGTGCTGTCACGGGGAACGCTTTCAACACCCATGGATATATATCCAGTTGATACCATGCTCTTTTGTTTGTGGGTGTCGTCAGTGTGAAATAAAAGGGGAGCTTGTGAGTTCATGGAGTTATATATATGTGTTATTGAAACGCCTAGGTCGCTAGCCTAAGCCATGCCTAATCATGATGGAAACTTGCAGCATTACCATACTGAGCATTTGTGAACAATCCTCAATAAAAACCTATGCAAATAGCAAATAAAAAGATCGCTGAGATGCTCATTGTCTGCTTTCCTTATCATTTTGATTATGGGATAGATCCCGTTGGCGGTTCTCTATGATATGCATGTATTTACAATGACAAGAACTTACAGGTAACTAAATTTGAGTAGCATGAGGAGCGGCCCTCGTACTCAAGGGACTTGGGATTTCCAGTTTATGGTATGTCAAGCATATAACTCATATTGGACCTCACTTTCACCATTAACCATATAAAGATGCCTATGATAGGGGAAACGAGAGCTCAAAGCTAATGAGTACCTTACTTTCAGCACTTGGAAGCCTTTCAAACTTTTCAAAACCCTTTCACTTCCTTGTTGAGTCACCACTTATTCTATGAGCACCTTCTTGAGAGCATAGTTGCCATTCTTGTGTTTGTCTCAAAACTTGGTTAATTATGTCATGACTTTGATGCTTGTACCTCTGATATCTTTACTTCTAGTCTTCACTTGAACTTCAGAGGTGCCTTGGCATTTATATTGTGATCTACAAACAAAGGCAAGTGAGATACCACTCTATCATACCTTGTTATGAGCATTGCAATGTTGCTTATGTTTATGTCTCATGCTACTTATTATTATTGAGTTTGTTTCTCTTCATAGCTTGCAATGACTATTGAGTAGACTTAGTTGCATACTTCTTATTATGAATGGTTTAGGTATCTACTCATGTGCTGAGAATATATACATCATATGAAGCAAATGTGTTCGTGAAAGTTCTTTTATCGCACTCAGTTTTCAATTGAATTGCTTGAGGACAAGCAATAAGCTAAGCTTGGGGGAGTTGATACATCCAAAATGTATCTACTTCCCGAACACTTTTGCTATTGTTTCTCCTCTAAACTTGTGTGATTTGGATACAACTAACACGGACTGACGCTGTATTCAGCAGAATTACCTTGGTGTCTAGTTTTTGTGCAGAAAATCAACTATCAGGAAAAATCCCGGAAAATATGCCAAAAATCCTAATTTACCAGAAGATCCACGAAGCCAGAGGCGGAGGGATCCTGGTGGCCCACACCGCTGCAGGTGGGCCCACTCGCTGGGAGGGGTGTGGCCAGCCCACGCATCCCCTCGGCCTCTCTCTTCGCCTATAAGATGCCTTCTGACCTAAAAACTCAGGGGGTTTGACTTTTTACAGAAATAGTTCCGCTGTGCTGCCACCACCAGAAACCGCGATTAGGATCCAGAAACTCCGTTCTGGCACCCTGCCGGGACGGGGAATTTGGGGAGGATCATCGCCATCGTCATCACCAACGCCTCTCCATCAACCATCAATGTTTCCCTCATCCATGAGTGAGTAATACCCCGCTATAGGCTATGGGGATGGTAGGGATTGGATGAGTTCTATCATGTAATCGAATAAGATTGTTAGGGCATGGTGCCTAGTATCTCTATTAGTGTTATTTGACTTTGTTGCAACTTGTTGTGCTTAATGCGTGTCACTAGGGCCCGAGTTCCATGATCTCAGATCTGAACTTATTATTAAATCATGATGATAGTATTGTTTGTGATCTTATCTGCAAGTTGTGTACACATATCATTGTCCGGATCCAAAGTCCCCGAAGTGACAGAAATTGGGACAACCAGAGGATATGGCTGTGATGTGAGGATCACATTTGTTCATGGAGTGTTAATTCTTTGCTCCGGTGCTCTATTAAAAGTAGCACCTTAATTGCCAGTAGTTCCCTTGAGGCCCCGCTGCCATGGGCTGGCGGGACAAAATATGTTGTGCAAGATCTCATTGCGAGCACGCATGACTATATATGGAGCACATGCCTATGATTGTTTAGTACTTGGATGCTTTATCTTATTTATCTGCAATTGCCCTAGATCTTGAAGTTACATGTTTAGACTCGTCCATGCAACGCCCGTCCATCCATCCCTATGCCTACCGCACTCATATCCTACTGTTTTCTACTACTTTTACTATTGTTCTTGTTTTATTACTGCTATTGCTTTGCTGTTGCCACTACAAACTGTTGCTACTGATAAACTTCTGTGAGCAAGAACTATTTCTAGGTGCAGCTGAATTGACAACTCAGTTGTTAAGGCTTGAAAGTATTCTTTGGCTCCCCTTGTGTCGAATCAATAAATTGGGTAATACTACCCGCGAAGACTGTTGCGATCCCCTATACTTGTGGGTCATCAACGCCTACAACACTTTCAGAAAAACTAAGACCTCCCACTGCAGATTGTTAAAGATATGATCTCCTACCTGTTGTAGAACTTCATCGATCTCATCTCCGATCGGCCTTGGGAGGACAACTGCCATTGCCTAGTTCTCGTGCTGCTTCGGCGGAGTTGCCAACATAGTCACCAACAACCTTGTTGGACGCTCATCGGCACCCCATAGGCTCGAGCACATGTATCCCCACCGGCGTGAAACGAGCGGGATCTACAGGAAAGTTCGCAATTGCAGGGTTTCTCAATGGCTACGGCTTGATCAATGATGTCTCTGTTTGGACTCGGGAAAACGAAACGACGGCGGCTGATAACTCTGTCTGATATGGAACAGAGTCCAAGTTGTTATGATCTGATGTTTTTGCGACCCAACGAAAAGACCTCTTTTCCCCTGGATTTCCCGGGCACTCCTTTCTAATATGTCCAAGCCTAAAACAAGCCATGCAACGGATTTCATTCAAGCAACCAGACGTGACATGTTTGAAACTCAAACAACGTGTACAAGTCCAAACACGCTGAACCATTGAATCAATCATATTTTCAAACTCCTTGTTAGAATCTTCATTCCCATTACAATTAGAAATAATAGGCTCAGAATCCACAATTAATGATGCCTTGGGACAAAAGACAAAGTCGCCCACTTTAAGGGAATCTTTCAAAGAACAATCATCAGGAATTAAATAAGATTTATTAATAATAACTCCTGGTTTGTAGACAACAAAAACTTTCTCAGGTGCTTTGGGAACCCATTTAACAGTGTGAACTGCAACACTAGGAATAAAAGTGCCCTTCCTAGACCGGGGAACATCCTTGCGAGAAACGAATGACCAGTCCTGCTTACACTCATTTTCCCAAAGACTGAATTCTCTATGCCAATTTGGGACACCAAAACCCCAGAGATAAAAAAACATTTAAACTGAAAGCATTCATACGACCTCAGATGTAGGATGTGAAATCCAACCCTCTTAGAAGAAACAGTGAAGGAGAAAACCCTGTCATGAAGGACGAACACATTCAGCTCTCCACAATATCTACCAATTGCTGCCTCAAGAGCCAGACCAACTAAATCATCATCCAAACAAAAAGAATCCCGACCAAAATATACTACCATTGTGAAGTGGACAGAACCAATGAAAGGATGAAAAGATGACGGAAAAACTGCCGAACCTCCTTTGCAAAATTAATACCATTATTGAAATCCAGGTCTAGGGTTTTAGCAGCATGTACATCCATAGAGGAAGGATCAATAGGAGATTTCTCTAAGGTTCTGACAGGGCTAGAACTGAATGGGATTGCAATAGGCAGACCATTATCCAAGGAACCCTTACGAAGATCAAGTTTAACTTGGACTTTGACACCACGAGATTTAAGCAAAAGTTCAGATCCAATGCAGATGAATTCTCGTACTGTCGTGGTATTGCCAACAAGTATGCCATGGAGGGGTCCTCACAGTGCGTGTTTAGAGACGTGGGGTAAGGCGGACGGTTGATGGGTACGAGGTAACACAGCTTACCCAGGTTCAGATCCCACAACGGTGGCGGAATCCTACTCCTGCTATAAATCACTATAAGGGCAATACGTCGAGTTACAGAGATTGGTTCGCTGTGTGAGGTGACTAGAGAGTCTAAGTTATCGTGCCCTAAAGGCTCCCATAAGCCCGACTTATATAGTCGCCAGGTCCTAGGGTTACATGGAAAGTCCTAGCCGGACAGGTTATAGATTCCTACACTGTATATTACTAGTCTTGTGTATCTTGCACTCCAAGGCTCCGGGTACGCTGGTGACTCCACCGTAGCCTTCCTTTATCTGGCATGGGCCTCCCTTCTGGATCCATCTAACTGGGCTGCCCAGCAGGCCATAGGCCATGCTACCGACTATGGGCCACCCGGGTTAGCCGGATAAGAGACATGCTATAAGGATACCCATATAGCATATCCCCAACAGTAGCCCCCGGAGAACTCCGAGATCTTGCGCCGTCTTGCCTCTTCATGTAGAATGCTCCGTCTAGATGGATGTCGGCAAATCGTCAAGAAACATCTTGTAGTCCTCCCAAAGAACCCTGCAAGGCTTTCTCTGCCTTCTACTTGTAAGCCAGAGAAATGCTGAATCTTCCATCGTACTCCTTCGTAGTCAGATTGAATCCGTCTATGTCGGAATCTTCGATGTGACAGCTCATCTACCCATGTCAGCTAACGTAGGCTTAGGTCAGCAACGCCTCGTAACTCACACATGCAGAGAACGCAATCATATCCGATTTTCCCGCACGAGCGATACGAACCGTTGGCGGCGACGGTTGGAGACGTGGCGAAATTTCCGCACACGTTCGCGAACACGTCGTCTACGCGACAACCGTCCGATTAAGCTGCATGAATCTTGACGCCGAGGATGATAAATAGCAACCGTGGGGAAATATCCACTTTTTACCTCATTCTTCTCACGTCATCTTATTCCTCCAGCCGTGCGTCTCCTCGAGCTCTCCGCGAGAAACCTCGAGAAAACCCTAGCTCCCATCTGCACCAGTCGCACCCAACCTCCACTCCATGGCTAGCAGCAGCACCTCACCATCGATGGCGGCGTCGAGCGAAGCCACGGCGAAGCCGGCGAGCCCCGTCGTTGTGCCCCCAGAGGGCCTGGTCATCCCTGCATCGACGATGATCGAATCCACCGGCGGTGACCAAAACTTGGCGGCGCTAGCACCACTGGAGGAGGAGCCAGAATTCGCACAAGGGCGACTGGCGCGGCTCGGACATCACCGACCGCGATATCCAAGAGATGGTCGCCGAAGGCTACCTCCCCGCGATGGAGGGGCTTGCCTAGCGGGCGGCGCCGGCCGGCGAGGTGACACCTTCTCCCCAAGCCGGAGAAAAGGTGTACCTCAAAGCTCAGCTGGTACGCGGCATTTCCCTGCCCATCTCCCACTTCTTCCTCTCCGTCTTAAACCACTACAAGGTCCAGCCCCATAACCTTTCCCCCAATAGTATCTTAGTGCTTAGAAACTTCGCGACACTTTGCGAGGGATATCTAGGGATAAGGCCTAGGTTTGACCTTTTTGTGTACTTCTTCACCGTCAAACGTGAAGCCAGACATAGTAAGGAGGAGCTTAGGAACTGCGGCACCATAAACTTCAAGATTCGACCTGGCCGGCGGTTCCCTGACATCGTCGGCCACAGGTCCTGCAAGAATTGGCAGCAGGCGTACTTCTACGGCCCCGACATTCCTCTGGCGGGCCGAGAAGTAACGTACCCGGACTTCGCGGATGGAGCCGCCGCAGAAGTTTCCACATGGAGATCCCAAGCCTCCCTTCCCTCCGACCTCGACGCTTCTCGCGCTATAAGGCGGATCGAATGGTTTGTAGAGAAGGGTTTGACCGGCTTGGACCTAGCCATGTGCTGGTTCATCAGGCGAATCCAACCTCTGCAGCACCGTGCGAAGTACATGCACGAGTATACCAGCGACAGAAGGGATAGTCTCAGCATCTCCGTGGACAACTTCTCGAGCGACTCCATCAAGCTCCGGCTTAAGGACATCGTCAAGGTGAAGGATAAGAACCGTGGCTTCACCATCACCTACGACATGTTCATAGACGGCAAGTGCCCAAAGGTAGGTTTTTATTTTCCGTGTATGACATATACTCTAGTTCTTCCGTCTTGCAAATGTCATGTTGTATAACACGGTGACTTCTTACTTAACAGCTTAGCGATCTAGAGGAGGGCAACTGTAACTACCTCGGTGAATTACGCTCCTAGATACAAGCCTGGATGAGCGGAAATGGTTGAAATAGTACGGTGGGCCCAAATGCCACTCACAGGTAGACCTTTCGGCCGTCCCAACCATTTCCAATCATCGGGACAAGTACGGGTGGCGTAATCGGCAGGCGAAGGAATCAACTACATACACAAATGAGTATGTATGCAAGCCACCATACAATAGTACATCAGAGCCATTCCATCTAAAAAGAAAGGAAATATAGCAACGCCATACGGCAAGATTCAAATGACCTAGATAGATATAATAGTTTAGGATATCTCCTCATACATCACACATCAGAGTATCAGGCGGAAGCGGCAAACAATATCCGAGTACGGATAAGAAGCAAATCGGCATAAGATGCCCCATAAATAAGCACATCCCGCCCACAGATCTCACGGATCCCCGTTCCCGGAATCTCTACACCGAACGATCATTGCCCACATCATCAGCCTCCTCCACCCAGTATCCGTCTTGCGAGTGTACCTGTTCATCTGAACCAATAATTTATCGTGTGAGACCCTAGGGTTTTCGGCAAGTCTTTATGCCTCTAAAGGGACACAACCAGGGGACGAATTGCAGCAAAAGATAAACCCTAGCAGTTCTATAGATACTCGCTAACCATCCGCCTAACCAAAGATAGACGGATGTCCGTGAATTAATGACAACAGTTATAACAGTAATATCATCAGATCCATCCTCCTCCTCGCTTACCAACGAGGAAGCGGACGAACAACCCCCCATCCGTTGGCAATTTTATTAACCATTCCATGAGTGTTGCACTAATTACTAGTCAGTTACTTAATCAAATTAAAAGCGGTACTTAAGTTATGCTTGTCTATGATCGAGAAACTGTGCTCCAAGTCGTCCATAACCGCGGACACGGATTTCAGAAAGTTTTACCCTGCAGGGGTGCACAAATAGCAACACACACTCGATCAACCTCGGAAAAACCAAATCAAAACCCAACGAGGCCTTCACGACAAAGCAATCACAGGATTCAGAAATATTTCAGGGGGCCACCCCATTGAGTACACCCGCAACGAAGTTAGCTGACTCCGAGACGGACTCAAGGTTTGCGTCAATGGCTGTAAATGACTGGGAACCCAAAACTGGGCTTGTCGATACCGCGAAAACACTCCTCTTACCTAAACAGTACAGGTGCTCCACGCACAATCTTAATAAAGCAGTAAAGCATGGCATAAGTACAGGATAGTAACAAAACCTCAAACTAGTTTGTGGCCCCAAGAAATAAGACGGAATCAAGCTCTGGCTCAGGGGGGTCCCATAAGCCTCCCGGATGTGGATAGCGCGAATAATCAAGGAACAGGAATCAAGTACTCGGGGTCCTACGGCACACAAGTGAGCAGGAAAAACCAAATAGCAGATATTGCTCACTGGTGCCACTTTCATTAGTTATCCCATTACTACTCAGGTTAAGTTGTTTAGGTACCTCGTTATCCATCAGACTCTCACATACCCTACACATGCTGTTCTACGACTCGCATGGCTCAAACAACTCCTGTAGTAATGGCTCATGGGAGGGAGGAACAAGCTTGGTGGGGTTTAAAAGTAAAGGCTATGCAATACTTGGGATTCAGTTTAATGCATTCGCGATTCAATGATGCAAGAATAAGATAGAGGCAATAGGTACTGTATGTATGCAAGCATGTGGTAGTGCTTGCCTGGCAGCTCAGTTGAAGCGAGAGAAGGATCTAGGTAGTGCTCCTGGTTCTCTTGATATATCCCCTGCTCAGCGTCTATTTGAAGAAGAACCAAACAAACAAGGGCCAACATGAATAAAGTGCACAAGCATATGAATAAACTGGGACAAGCAAACAATCATGCCATGATGAATGATGCACAAGTTGCATGGCAATATAGTATCATGGCATGGGTGAGGTGTAGATTGCAAGAAATAAACATTTCATTGAGTTTTGGCCACATTTTATCCTCATATTAGTTTCTGTATACTATATATTTATATGATGCATGCTGCAATTTAAGTCATGGATAGCATAAACAGAAAGGTCTCGTCGAGCTGATCATTTTAGACATATCATTTGTTTAATTTGGAGTTACAGAGCTAAAGTTATTAATTATTTAAGGTAAATGGCATTTATTGTAATTTTATTCAACTTAGAAAATAAAGTGCTCAATTGATATTGTGGATAGAATATTTGAATTCCTCATATTTTCCTGATTCAAATTCATATATTATTTGTTAATTTTGGATTTATAATTCAAAAGTTATTTGAAAACAGATTTAAATTTGAATTTTAAACAAATTTTGAAAAGGTTTTAAATTAAACAGAAATAGAAACCTTTTCTACTCAGCCTGGACCTAGCCACTGCCAGTGACAGGTGGGGCCAGGCTGACTCAGCGCCTGCGCCACACGCGAGAGAGGAAGGACCATGGGTTGAGGAACCTAAAGTAGGGAGCCTTTTTGCAAAAATGCGAGGCAGGCAGTGTGGGTCCGGAGGATCGCGGGCTGCTTGAGCAAAAAGGTGGGGGTATCGCAAGATGGCCACTGCTGCTGTTTCTCTTCCTGTACTGGCCACGGCGACAGCGGCGGCCTTGGCGCGAGGGTCGAACCAGCGACACTGGCGCTTCTTGTGGCAGCCACTGCGGCTAGGCGGCGTAGTTGTCTGGTAGGGGGGCGCGGGCTAGATAGGGTCTGCATGTTGTGGGAGCGAGCGGACGCGCGCGGCCGCCGGTGCACAGAGAGTGCTCGACGGAACGCCGCGACCGAGCGGCAGGCGGACCTTGCCGAGGCAGAGGAGGCTCACCGCGAGGGCGTTGGTGTGGTCGACGGGGCTCGGGGTGGTCGCGATCGTCGGCGAGGCTGGCGCACCAGCGGTTAGGTTTTGCGTCGGTGTCGCGCTGGTACCGGCGCTCCTGGGCCTTCTCCTCCGCGTCGTCGGGTACAGGGGCGTCGCTGGCGCTCGGCTCGTTCTTCCTCGACGCCCAACAACCACGCCCGCCTCCTGGATCGACGTAGGCGAGAGGGAGCCGGCGGTGGCGGCGTCGGTGTGGGTGGCGTGGAAGAGAGAGGCGGGGCCACAGGTGGATCTGGGAGGCGAGAGGGGCGTGGGGTGTAGATAAGGATGGGGAGAGGGGTGGATGGCGTGGGGGAGGGGAAGGTGGCGTCGGCCACCTTTTGCCACCTTCCTCACGTGATCGGCATGGGGCGGGCGGTGGGGGCGCAGGCGGGGGAGGCTGCCAGTGGGCAGGAGGAGGGAGCTCGTGGTGGGGCATGCCCGGCAGAGAGAGAAAAGAGAGAAGAGAGAAGAGGGGAGGCGCTCGGGTTTGTCTTGGTTAGGAGCTAGGGTTAGAGGGAGGCTCGGGTTTGAGCTCTAGGGTAGGAGGGATGGGGTGGCTCGGCTAGGGTTTTGCTTGGGTGGTAGCTAGGTGGCATGGTGGGTCCAGCTAGGAGAGAGGGAGGGAGAAGCCGAGAGAGAGAGGGGAGGCTTAGGGTTTAGATAGAAGATGGGGAATGGTGATTAGAGGGGGTAGGGTTTAGGGAGAAGATTATGAGAGAGGGGGTTAGAGAGAGAGGGGGTAGGTGAGGTTTGGTGTGAGGGTGGATTGGAATTAGGGTTAGCTAGGTTTGATATTTTTGTTGACCAAAACAATTGATCTCACCCCTTTAGGTAAAACCCAAACAACACCAAATCAAAATAGAGGTAAAGGGTGTAGATGGTGCCCATATTGCATGTGCCATGCAATGCATCCATAATGCATGTAGGCAAGCAATGGAGCATGCATGGGTGGAGGTGAAAAGAGAGGAAGGTGAGGAAAAGAGATATAGAGGGAGATGATCCACTTAAATATGCAACTAAAAACAAGGGGGACCAAAGGTGGCAAAGGTTGCATGGCCCATGCAAGATGAGAATTACCATGATTAAAATATTGTAGAAGCAATTATATTATCATGGCACTATTTATTTGCATCCTCCAAAGTTGGAGTAAGGGCCAAGCAAAAGGATTGGTAGCATTGGACCAACCCTATCTCTCATGAGCTAGACTAAACACCAAAAGAAAGAAATAATTACAAGCTCATGGTTAATGGGGTGGTGGAATTGTAAGGTGGTGAAAGAAAGGTGGTGAAGTTGATTAAAAGATATGCCCCCAACTCAACTTGGGCATTTAACAATATATCAAGAACCAAATACAATATCAAGAGGCAAATACAAATAATAATGCATATGAGATAAGAACCAAAACAAAAGGGTTTGTATGATGCCCAAATGCAAGGTGGCATGATGACATGAGCATGATATGAAGATGATGCAAAAATTATAAGTAGAGAGTAGCCATTATATTACTAGATCAAGTAGCATTACAGTTGTTAGACAAATGGGATGCTACAACTCTCCCCCACTAAACAGGAATCTCGCCCCGAGATTCTAGGAAGAAGAAGAAGACGCAAAGAGGGTAGGATAGTTGGCACGAAGTTCATCTTCACGCTCCCAAGTGGCTTCATCAGAGATGGTGCGACCACGCACCTTGCAGAACTTGATGGACTTGTTGCGAGTCCTTCTTTCTGCGGTCTCAAGGATTTTTGTGGGGTGTTCTTGATAAGACATGTCTTCTTGGAGATTGATTAGCTCATGATCCACGGTCCTGCCGGGATCTTTGAAGCACTTCTTGAGTTGAGAGATGTGGAAAACATCATGGACTTTGAGTTTTTCTGGGAGCTCAATAGCATAAGAAACTTCTCCTCTTCTTCCACGAATTTTTGATGGACTGATATATCTAGGAGCCAGCTTTCCTTTGATACCAAAACGGTGTGTGCCTTTCATGGGAGTGACACGAAGGTAAACGAGATCACCAGGGGCATACACCATGTCCGTGTGCTTCCTGTCATAATTGCTCTTCTGGCGACTTTGAGCAATCTTCAGATTCTCAAGAATGATATGCACCTTCTCCTCCGCTTGAGTTACAATGTCAGGGCCAAACCAAATTCTTTCTCCTGCACCCGACCAACCAATCGGAGTTCTGCACTTGCGACCATAGAGAGCCTCAAATGGTGCCATCTTCGACTTTTTAAGGCTTGTTGTAAGAGAATTCAGCATAAGGAAGACATTCCTCCCACTTCATGCCAAAAGAGATGATGCAAGCACGAAGCATATCCTCCGAATCTGATTGATCCTTTCAACTTGTCCTTGTTGAGGGTGGTAAGTCTTTGAAGTTCAACTTTGTTCCCAAAGCATTTTGGAAACTTTCCCGAACTTGGAAGTGAAGATGCTCCCAGTCTAAACTGATCTCAAGCGGAACCCCATACGAGAGACAATTCATTGATATAGAGCTCGATAGAATTCCAGAAATTGTTTCCTTGACGGGGAAGAAATGAGCCACTTTAGAGAGCCTGTCAATGACAACAAAGATTGCATTGTTGCCCTTCTGCGACCTTGGAAAACCAGTGATGAAGTCCATCTCTACTTTATCCCATTTCCATTACGGGGGTTTCAATGGCTGTAGAAGACCGAAAGGTTTCTGATGGACAACTTTCACTCTGCGGCAGACATCACACTCCGAGACATACTTGGCACAATATCGTTTCAGACCCGGCCACCAATATTGTGTTTTCAAGTCCATGTACATCTTTGTGCTGCCAGGGTGGATAGAAAGAACAAAATCATGCGCCTCCTTGAGAACTTGCTCTCTCAAACCCGGGTAGTTTGGAACAAACATCCGGTGTTCAAAGAAAAGCGTGCCTTGATCATCGATGTGGAAGGACTCATACTTCGAAAGCTGAAGTTTGGAGATGATCTTTTTGGTGTGCGGATCACCAAGCTGACGAGAGCGAATCTTTTCTTCCAAGAGAGTAGCGGAAGGTTCGGAGATGCCCTTGTTCCACAATTTCGAGTTGATCGACAGAATTCCTCGCACAAGAGGCTGTTGTTCTTCCATCATGAGGTTGTTGACATAAGCTTTGCGGTGAGAGCATCGGCCATGACATTAGCTTTGCCGGAGTATAGTTGATGGTCAAATCAAAATCATTGATTGCTTCAATCCATCTCCTCTGCGAAGGTTGAGATCGGTGAGTGAAGATATACTTCAAACTCTTGTGGTCGAAAAGATCTCACACGGTTGCCAAGCAAGTAGTGCCTCCATAGCTTCAAAGCAAGAAGACAAGCTCGAGGTCATGTGTGGGATAGTTGATCTCATGCGTCTTCAACTGTCGAGAGGCATAAGTAACCACTTGTTTTTCTTGCATAAGGACCGCACCCAATCCTTGCAAAGAGGCGTCACAGAATATCTGGAAAGGCTTAGATGTATCCGGAGGAACCAAGACTGGCGTGGAAGTGAGCTTCTCTTTGAGTGTCTCAAAGCTTGCTTGACATGCAGGAGTCCAAAGGTATTTCTTGCCTTTCTTGTGGAGATCGGTACTCTGAACGAAGCGACGGCAATAACTAGCCAAACCAAGGAAACTCCGCACTTCTTTGACATTAACAGGAGGAAGCCATTCAACAATTGTCTTCACAGTTTCCGGGTTGACTACAATGCCCTTGGCAGAGATGACGTGACCAAGATAGGTTACTTGAGGCAGCCAAAACTCACACTTGGAGAACTTTGCATACAAGCGGTTCTCACGAAGCTTGTTTAGGACACACCGAAGGTGTTCTTCATGTTCTTCCTTTGACTTAGAATAAACTAGGATGTCATCCAGATAGACCACAACGAACTTATCAAGGTACTCCATGAAAACCGAGTTCATAAGCCTCGAGAAGGTAGCAGGTGCATGACCGTGTACTCATACAGGCCATAGCGGGTGGTGAAAGCTGTTTTAGGCACATCTTCCTTGCGAATCTTGATTTGGTGATAACCACTTCTCAAGTCAAGCTTAGAGAACACCACAGCTCCAGCTAGCTGATCGAAGAGATCATTAATCCGCGGAAGGGGATATTTGTTCTTGATGGTTTTAGCATTGAGAGCCCGATAGTCAACACAAAGTCTATCAGTCCTGTCACGCTTCTTCACAAAGATTGTTGGGCTACCCCAAGAAGAAGTACTGTGTTGAATGAAACCCAACTTCTCTTGTTCATCAAGGCGACGTTTGAGTTCACCAACTCAAGGACCCATTTTATAAGGCGCTTGGAGATAGGAGCCGTTCGGTTCAAGCTCAATTACAAACTCAACCTCACGATCCGGAGGCATACCCGCAACTCTTGGGAAAGACATCGGGAACTCATAGACCACGGAACACTCAATAGCTTCCATAGCATCATCATTGAGCCGCCAAAGAGAAAAGCTGGATAGCGAGTCAAACTTGGAGAAAAGACTATATGGCCTTGAGGAATCTTCGAGAGAAACCGGCGTTCAAAGACAATCAATCACAGCTGCATTTCTTTGTCAACCAATCCATGCCCAAGATGACATCAAAGTCGAATTGCCCGGAACAATTAAGGATGCCGAGCGAAGAGCCACCAATCTCAATTTGATTGCCATGGCTGATTTTAGCAATGCCATTGTTGCTCCGGAGAAAGGACCATTAACCGCTTAAGGAGAGGATCCATTGCTAACTCATTCTCATTTGCAAACTTGTGAGAAACAAATGAATGCGATGCACGAATCAAACAAAACTCGTGCGGGGGACGAGTTAACGGAAAGCATACCCATCACAACTCGGTGCATGCTCGGCTTGAGCGTTGACCTGATTGGCACGAGCAGATGACCCGGGCTTGGTGTTGATGTTGAGAGCCGAGGTGGTGGTGCACGAAAAGGAGAGCTTGCCGCGGATCTTGGAGGGGGTGGAGGAAGAGCTTTGTTTTTCAACGGACAGTTCCAGCTTTGATGTCCAGAGTCTCCACACGTGAAACAAGCACCAGGTGGACGTGGAGCAACGTAGCTGTGGACTCCGCCAGCGCTCGGGGTAGTGGTGGTTGTAGCCCAGGGCAGGTGATGAAGTTTGGTGGCCTTGCCGCGTAGCTTGCAGGTCTTGGTGGAGCCGGGAGCGACGGTGGGGTGTTAGGAACCCAGACACGCCGCTTAGAAGGAGCTGACATAGCTGAAGATGTTGGTGCATCACGGTTGTGTTTCTTTGACTCCTCAAACACTTGCCTACTTGCTTCCTCCTGCAGTTGTATCTTGAAGTTCGGAAAAAGACGCCTTGCCTTGCATGTGTGATTGCATATTTGATCGATGCATTGAGCCCTTGTCGGAACCTCTTTTGCTTCTTCTTGTCATCGGAGATCTCATCGCCACCATAACGAGAAAGATTCATGAAGTTCCTGATGTAGGTGTTGACATTATCATTTCCTTGAGGTTGAGAAACGCTTCCTTCATCCTCTCCATGACAATTTCGGCGAATCGCTCTTTGAACGCGCCAGTGAACCATTCCCAAGTAGGCTGAAAACCAGTGCAGTTTGCCTTCAGGTAATTCTCCCACCAGAGAGCTGCATCTCCCTTCAGAAGGTGAGTAGCACACTTTACCCATTCTTGCTCAGAACATCAGTCTCCAGTAGCCTTGACATCTCACGCAACCAATCATCGCATCAAGTGGTCGATCGAAACATCAAATTGGCGAGGTTGAACTTGAGGAAGCTTTTGATGTCTCCTCGCTTGGGAGGTGGAGGTAGTGGAGCAAACTCATTCCTCAACACTTTCCTCAAAGCTGATGGTTACCTGCATTCTGCCAAGGCATTGCCGATGTTTGACAACGGATCCCGATTCGGTGGTATGTCCTCATCGAGCGGCGTGGTGGAGCCATCCGTGATTGATATAAAACACAAGTCGGTACTATAATGGAGAATAATAATAATCCAAAATAGTACCAAGATGGAATTACTCAAGATTAAAGGATACAATTTACTAAGATGATATTAAAATATCAACAAAGTTCAAAGCACCTAGAAGATATTAAGCATATCGCACACGACTGAAAAGGAGTGTGGTACACAGATATATCAAAGAAAATTTTCCACAAATTTCGGCATTAAAATACCAATAGATGCGCAAAATCACTTAACGAATCAAGATTAGTGACTCTACCAATTCAATATACAAAAGCGAATGATAAGAGTAGTGGTATGGTCGCGACTCCATCCCGCACTCAAATCATTACTCCGCACATGAATAAGTGGAACACATATCCTAACCCCTTCTTATCACGTCGAACCTAAAGATTAGTAACTACGGAAACGAACACCCCAAACAAGATAATGTCGGATAACAAAGAGTAAGACAGATCGCGGCGGTATACAACGAATCAGATAGATCGCGTCGGTTTGTAAAAGCCTGTCGGTATGGAATGTGCCAACAGTTGATAACCAAAGGCTGATTAGATAACAACTTGGATGCAACAGATAGACAAGGGATTACACACACACACACAACCTATGGTACTACGGAAACCCAGAACACGTGAATCCTAGTTTGAACTTTTTAAGAAGAGGATTGAAAACGTTACACTTCCTTACCAGAAAAGGGTGGGTGGGTGAGTAAGAAGAAAAGTGGAAGCAGTCCTACTCTCGCGTTTTGTTTTTCCCTAGTATACATAACTACCAAAAATATTTGCTAGACTGACAACGACCATTTGGCTGAGACCCTGAAGGGCGGGATGGCTCTGATACCAATTGTAACTACCTCGGTGAATTACGCTCCTAGATACAAGCCTGGATGAGCGGAAATGGTTGAAATAGTACGATGGGGCCCAAATGCCACTCACAGGTAGACCTTTCGGCCGTCCCAACCATTTCCAATCATCGGGACAAATGGTACGGCGTGTCGGCGAAGGGATCAACTACATACACAAATGAGTATGTATGCAAGCCACCATACAATAGTACATCAGAGCCATTCCATCTAAAAAGAAAGGAAATATAGCAACGCCATACGGCAAGATTCAAATGACCTAGATAGATATAATAGTTTAGGATATCTCCTCATACATCACACATCAGAGTATCAGGCGGAAGCGGCAAACAAGATCCGAGTACGGATAAGAAGCAAATCGGCATAAGATGCCCCATAAATAAGCACATCCCGCCCACAGATCTCACGGATCCCCGTTCCCGGAATCTCTACACCGAACGATCGTTGCCCACATCATCGGCCTCCTCCACCCAAAGATCCGTCTTGCGAGTGTACTGTTCATCGAACCAATAATTTATCGTGTGAGACCCTAGGGGAATTTTCGGCAAGTCTTTATGCCTCTAAAGGGGACACAACACAGGGGGCGAATTGCAGCAAAAGATAAACCCTAGCAGTTCTATAGATACTCGCTAACCATCCGCCTAACCAAAGATAGACGGATGTCCGTGAATTAATGACAACAGTTATAACGATAATATCATCGGATCCATCCTCCTCCTAAACACCAGCGAGGAAGCGGACGAACAACCCCCATCCGTTGGCAATTTTATTAACCATTCCATGAGTGTTGCACTAATTACTAGTCGATTACTTAGTCAAATTAAAAGCGGTACTTTAGTTATGCTTGTCTATGATCGAAATCTGCTCCAAGTCGTCCATAACATGGACACGACTTTCAGAAAGTTTTACCCTGCAAGGGTGCACAAATAGCAACACACACTCGATCAACCTCGGAAAAACCAAATCAAAACCCAACGAGGCCTTCACGACAAAGCAATCACAGGATTCAAAAATATTTCAGGGGGCCACCCCATTGAGTACACCATAGCAGTTAATGACTCGAGACGGACTCAAGGTTTGCGTCAATGGCTGTAAATGACTGGGAACCCAAAACTGGGCTAGTCGATACCGCGAAAACACTCCGCTTACCTAAACAGTATAGGTGCTCCTCGCACAATCTTAATAAAGCAGTAAAGCATGGCATAAGTACAGGATAGTAACAAAACCTCAAACTAGTTTGTGGCCCCAAGAAATAAGACAAAATCAAGCTCTGGCTCAGGGGGGTCCCATAAGCCTCCCGGATGTGGATAGCGCGAATAATCAATGAACAGGAATCAAGTACTCGGGGTCCTACGGGACACAAGTGAGCAGGAAAAACCAAATAGCAGATATTGCTCACCGGTGCCACTTTCATTAGTTATCCCATTACTACTCAAGTTAAGTTGTTTAGGTACCTCGTTATCCATCAGACTCTCACATACCCTACACATGTTATTCTACGACTCGCATGGCTCAAACAACTCCTGTAGTAATGGCTCATGGGAGGGAGGAACAAGCTTGGTGGGGTTTAAAAGTAAAGGCTATGCAATACTTGGGATTCAGTTTAATGCATTCGCGACTCAATGATGCAAGAATAAGATAGAGGCAATAGGTACTGTATGTATGCAAGCATGTGATAGTGCTTGCCTGGCAGCTCAGTTGAAGCGAGAGAAGGATCTGGGTAGTGCTCCTGGTTCTCTTGATATATCCCCTGCTCAGTGTCTATCCGAAGAAGAACCAAACAAACAAGGGCCAACATGAATAAAGTGCACAAGCATATGAATAAAATGGGACAAGCAAACAATCATGCCATGATGAATGATGCACAAGTTGCATGGCAATATAGTAGCATGGAATGGGTGAGGTGTAGATTGCAAGAAATAAACATTTCATTGAGTTTTGGCCACATTTTATCCTCATATTAGTTGATGTATACTATATATTTATATGATGCATGCTGCAATTTAAGTCATGGATAGCATAAACAGAAAGGTCTCGTCGAGCTGATCATTTTAGACATATAATTTGTTTAATTTGGAGTTATAGAGCTAAAGTTATTAATTATTTAAGGTAAATGGCATTTATTGTAATTTTATTCAACTTAGAAAATAAAGTGCTCAATTGATATTGTGGATAGCATATTTGAATTCCTCATATTTTCCTGATTCAAATTCATATATTATTTGTTAATTTTGGATTTATAATTCAAAAGTTATTTGAAAACAGATTTAAATTTGAATTTTAAACAAATTTTGAAAAGGTTTTAAATTAAACAGAAACAGAAACCTTTTCTACTCAGCCTGGACCTAGCCACTGCCAGTGACAGGTGGGGCCAGGCTGACTCAGCGCCACACGCGCGCACAGGAGAGGGAAGGACTGCGGGTTGAGGAACCTAAAGGCCGGGAGCCTTTTTGCAAAAATGCCAGAGGCACAGACAGGTGGGTCCGGAGGGATCGCGGGCTGCGCAGGCAAAAAGGTGGGGGGGTATCTGCAAGATGGCCACACTGCTGTTTCTCTTCACGTCTTGTGGCCACGCGGCGGCGTCGGCGGACGCAGTGGCCAGGGTCGAACCGCGACTGGCGCTTCTTGGCGGCCAGCTATGACTAAGCGGGGCGGGTAGTTGTCTGGTAGGGGGCGCGGGCTAGATAGGGTCTGCGCCGTGGGAGGCGGCGTCTGTGTGACGCCATGCCTGAGAGTGCTCGACAGAACGCACGCCGCGACCAGGAAGCGACGGCGAGGCGGACCTTGCCAGGGGAGACGGGAGGCTCACCGCGAGGGCGTTGGTGTGGTCGACGGGGCTCGGGGTGGTCGCGATCGTCGGCGAGGCTGGCGCACCGGCGGTTAGGGTTTGCGTCGGTGTCGCGCTGGTACCGGCGCTCCTGGGCCTTCTCCTCCGCGTCGTCGGGTACAGGGGCGTCGCTGGCGCTCGGCTCGTTCTTCCTCGACGCCAACAACCACGCCCGCCTCCTGGATCGGCGTGAGCGAGAGGAGCCGCGGTGGCGGCGTCGGTGTGGCTGTGGCGTGGAAGAGAGGAAGGCGGGGCCTGGGCGGATCTGGGGAGGGCAGAGGGGGCCGTGGGGTGTAGATAAGGATGGGGAGAGGGGTGGATGGCGTGGGGGAGGGGAAGGTGGCGTCGGCCACCTTTTGCCACCTTCCTCACGTGATCGGCATGGGGGCCAGGCAGGTGGGGCGCATGCAGGGGGAGGGGCTGCCAGGTGGGCCAGGGAGGATGGAGCTCATGGTGGGGCATGCCCGGCAGAGAGAGAAAAGAGAGAAGAGAGAAGAGGGGAGGCGCTCGGGTTTGTCTTGGTTAGGAGCTAGGGTGAGAGGGAGGCTCGGGTTTGAGCTCTAGGGTAGGAGGGATGGGGTGGCTCGGCTAGGGTTTTGCTTGGGTGGTAGCTAGGTGGCATGGTGGGGCCAGCTAGGAGAGAGGGAGGGAGAAGCCGAGAGAGAGAGAGGGGAGGCTTAGGGTTTAGATAGAAGATGGGGAATGGTGATTAGAGGGGGTAGGGTTTAGGGAGAAGATTATGAGAGAGGGGGTTAGAGAGAGAGGGGGTAGGTGAGGTTTGGTGTGAGGGTGGATTGGAATTACGGTTAGCTAGGTTTGATTTTTTTGTTGACCAAAACAATTGATCTCACCCCTTTAGGTAAAACCCAAACAACACCAAATCAAAATAGAGGTAAAGGGTGTAGATGGTGCCCATATTGCATGTTCCATGCAATGCATCCATAATGCATGTAGGCAAGCAATGGAGCATGCATGGGTGGAGGTGAAAAGAGAGGAAGGTGAGGAAAAGAGATATAGAGGGAGATGATCCACTTAAATATGCAACTAAAAACAAGGGGGACCAAAGGTGGCAAAGGTTGCATGGTCCATGCAAGATGAGAATTACCATGATTAAAATATTGTAGAAGCAATTATATTATCATGGAACTATTTATTTGCATCCTCCAAAGTTGGAGTAAGGGCCAAGCAAAAGGATTGGTAGCATTGGACCCACCCTATCTCTCATGAGCTAGACTAAACACCAAAAGAAAGAAATAATTACAAGCTCATGGTTAATGGGGTGGTGGAATTGTAAGGTGGTGAAAGAAAGGTGGTGGAGTTGATTAAAAGATATGCCCCAACTCAACTTGGGCATTTAACAATATATCAAGAACCAAATACAATATCAAGAGGCAAATACAAATAATAATGCATATGAGATAAGAACCAAAACAAAAGGGTTTGTATGATGCCCAAATGCAAGGTGGCATGATGACATGAGCATGATATGAAGATGATGCAACAATTATAAGTAGAGAGTAGCCATTATATTACTAGATCAAGTAGCATTACAGTTGTTAGACAAATGGGATGCTACAGCAACCTGGCTGCCCAAATCTACGATCCAAAGATGAAGGAAGTCACGGTCGTGTCCGACGACGATGTCCCATTGGCGCGAAAGTGGAAGAGCTCCACCTCTGACGCTGCCGAAGGAGGAAAGAAAAAGAAGATAGAGGGTGGAGCCTCCAAAAAGACTACAGCCGCCCTGGAGGCGAAAAATATAAGAACCACCGGGATTTTTGCCAAAGCACCCCCCCCTAGTGTAAGTTTCTCATTCTCCGACATTGTCTATTTATCTGTCTTGCCCCTATACTTATGCATTTTGCATGTTTCAGGAAGAAATCCACGACCATCCTCAAGAAGACCTCCAAAACTTTGGGGGCTTCTCGAAATATTAAAGACATGCTGCATCGCGACGCCTCCCCCGCCATCGCCCCTGCTACCCCTGCCATCAAGCCTTCGTCTGCCCCGACAAGCTCACAAGCTAAGGAGGCACCAAGCCCTTCCGCCATGGAAGTGGATTCTGGCGCCTCTACTGAACTCGCAGTTGTCGGCGAGCAGGCAACGCAGGAGAGCACCGCTCAACAAATGGCTGAAGCTCCGACTAAGGATGCCATCGGTGGCGGCAAGGCGGTGGTGGAAGCTGGTACTTCTGCCGAAGGCGGCGCCCTTGCTCCCCAGAAACCCTTTGCGTTCCCAAAGATAGTCTACCCGGCTCTTACGCCGAGTAACACAACTCTGGTTCCTGGAGGAGTACCGTCATCTCCGACATGCGGTCTTGAGGAGCTCCTCCGTCAAGCAGAAATATTGCAAGGAAATAGCATTTCCTTTGGCAAGCTGCTAGCCGAGAGCGCTACAAACCTCAATATCATCGCACTTGTAAGTTTACTTTGCCTTTTGCATTTCATATGAGTATCCCACTGTAGCCCCCGAGGATGTAGACGGAAAACCATAGGTTTTGCATCTATATGCTCTAAGAGTGACTAAGTTAGAAAAACTCTCACTGTATCCCCCAAGAATTTAGATGGAATGAACTATTCCGACTAGATGCTTTAAGAGTAGCATACGCAGTGTTTATAAGTTTCAATACTGTAGCCCCCAAGCCTCTAGTTGTAACTGAATTAGTTCTGACTAGATGCTTAAAGAAAAGCTAAGCAGATTCCGAGTTAAAAACTTTATACTATGGCCCCCAAGATTCTAATCGAGAACTGAATTAGTTCCGACTAGATGCTTAAAGAAAAGCTAAGCATACTGCTAAGTAAAAAACTCTCACTATAGCCCCCGAGCGTCTAGGTGGAAAGTTTCCGACTAGATGCTCCAAGTAGACTAAACAATGGTTTAACTTTTTTTCTTTTTTCCACAGAACGAGAATGCTCGGAGGGGCATGGCCAACGACAAGTACCAGAAGATGCGTGCAGACCTTGAAGCCGAAAAGGGTAAAACTGCCATCTTGAAGGAACATATCATCAAAAACAAGAGTCTATTTTCTTTTTTGCGCATTCCGTCTTGGTTTTGTGCCTTCATTCTTCGAGTATTCACTGTGTACTTTGTTTTATCCGACTTTGCAGAACATGTTGCCAAGGCCAAGGATATTTGTAACACCCTCAGAATCGGACCTATGCAAGTTTTAGCAAAATTCGCCAAACCCGCATAGAAACGATTCAAAGGTGCCCACCAGGCACTTTCGTGCGGGTGGAAAACGAAGTAATAACATTACACAACAGTCCTCGATGGGACCCACAAAACAGATATATATAACAGCGACTCAAAGAGTCAAGAATACAGATATAATATACAAAGATCCAAATCACCTTGAAATGATCGAGCGTCCAACTACGGACAAGATACAAATGGGGCTAAGAGCCCTGAAGAATAACCAATGGCGTCCATAACCACCTGAGGCCAAGCGGAAGGGTAACCACCGACGTCGATCTCAACCTGCTTCAACAAAAGGGTGCCGACAAGGGCAAAGGAAAAAGAGGCGTCGATCGAGGCCGGTGCAGCGAGGCTAGAATTGCGGTCCCCTACATAGGTATGGTGGACTGGCGGCAGCGATGCACTAAACAACCTAAAGAGACTCGATACAACTGGCGGCAATCAGAGAGGGTAAGGGAGACCTATTCGGATCCAACCTGATACTATCATCAAACAAACCCATCCTGGCGTTTCCCCCTCGAGACCAAACGAGGAAGTCAACCGAGGAACTCACCGGTTGGCGATTTTATTTATTCAGTTATTGTTGCAGCAATTACTAGTCAGGTTTAGATAATCATCCTGATAAAGTAAGCAGTGAGCACTTTTAGTTAACCATTCCGTTATAGTTGCATCACTTACTAACCAGATACAGATAGCATGAGATAACCCAAAACCCAGCAGTTGTTGGTACTTTTATTCAGCCATTCCGTTGTAGTTGCAATACTTACTAGTCAGATACAATTGTCGCAAGCGACAAACCATACAAGCAATTGTGGGCAGTATTATTTAGCCATTCCGTTGTAGTTGAAGCTCATTACTATTCATTATAAAGTCAAATTTATAGCAATAAACTTTAGTTGTGCTTGTCTATGATCGAGATACTGTGCTCCAAGTCGTCCATATCCGCGGACACGGCTTTCAGAAAGTTTTACCCGGCCGGGGTGCACCAATAGCAACACACGCTCGATCAACCTCGGAAAAACCAAATCAAAACCCAACCAGGCTTTCACGACTGAACAATCACAGGATTCAGAAATATTTCAGGGGGCCACCCCTTTGAGTAGATCCCGCAACGAAGTAAGCTAGCTTCGAGACGGACTCAAGGTTAGCGCCAATGGCTGTAAGCGACTGGGAACCCGAAAGTGTGGCTGGGCTTGTCGATACCGCGTAATCACTCCGCCTTCCTAACAGCAAGGTGCTCCTCGCACAATTTAAATACAGAAAGTAGCATGGCATAAGTACAGGATCGTAAATAAAACCTCAAACTAGTTTGTGGCCCCAAGAAATAAGACTGAATCAAGCTCTGGCTCAGGGGGGTCCCATATACCTCCCGGATGTGGATAGCGCGATAAATCAAGGAACAGGTATCAAGTACTCGGGGTCTTACGGGACACAAGTGGGCGTTCAGAAACCAAATATTTTCTATCACCCACCGATGCCTCGCTTATTTCAATCTTAGTTGTTAAACAGAAATTAAAGTGACGATAAGTAAAACTAGAATCATCTCCAACATCAACATGCGGCAATACATCAGCAAGAATCGTGGCATATGACGACACACATCAAGACTTGAGCAAGCAACTACGACGCATAAGTCCAACTATCTACCAAACAATGATAATAGGATGTGTCCAAGGCAATATAGGGTCAAGACGGTATATCACAGTGCGAAACTAAAGCATCGCACCACAGATAGCAATAGATCAACAGGAGGGGAGTAAATACTATAAAAGTAAGATAGGTAGAAAAGGGGGGATGCTCGCCTGAAAACATTGTCGAAGGTTCAACCGAAGATCGGGGCGAAGCTCACATCGACTCAACGGCCTTATCCGCGAAGAAGCAAAACACTAGAAGAAACACCGGATGCACTATTTAATACACGGCAGAAGATCGGCATGATGCATGTATGATGTATGGCATGGCAAGGTGCAATGCAATTAGGTCATATTAAGCGGAACCGGGGTCCCGACATTTAATTAGATGGTTCGAGTTATTTAGAACCCCCGCAATTTAAATGTTGTTTAACATGGCAGGCGATAGCACCGGGTTCGCTACACAAATTGAAATGAGGCCGATATGAGACTGGATTTGCCCGCATATGGGCCCCATATTTAATTATTAGGTGAATCGGCATAAGGCCCCCAACCCACATAGCAAGTATGCATGCATGAACAAATATTATGCGACAAGTTGTATTATGTTATAAAATAGGGTTCGAGAAAAGGGTTCACACATTAGGGGTCGCAACGGTCTTGGGATTCCGGGGTTCGGGGTCGGTCTCAGGGTTCGACGGATCTGGGGTTCGGGGTTCGACGGACGCGTTCTCGGATAGCGGGGTAGATCTTGTTGTCCTGTGTCGGTGACCTCGGCATCCGGGAAGCAGGACTTGGTTCGGCGCCGGGGGCGCATCGGATTCTTCCGGTCGGATGCCGTTCTTGTAGTCGTGCCGATCTTGTCGGGCCCCACGGGGTCGAGCTTGCCGTTGTGAGGGTCTCGTCGGCCCCACGCCATTGAGTCGGTACTAGCGTCCGGGAGCGTCCTCGTGGCGACCTTGCCGTGTCGAGGCTCGGCCTACGATTCCATGTCGAGGGTCTTGGGGTTCCGCGGTCTTCGGGTTCCGAGAGGGCTCTTGTTGTTCCCGCTTCGAGAAGATCTTGTCGGTGGTCTCTGGATCGCGCAACTTCCACTTGTCCACGAAGAAGATCATGTCGTTCCCTTCCGTGTAGCAGTCCTTGTAGATGCCCCTTCGAGTGTCTCCGGTCCGATGTAGTCTTCGGGCTTGAGGATCAGTGTCGGTCTTAGGACCTGCCTCGATACTGTCTTGATGAAGGTCTTGGTAAAACTTAACACGCACTCATGCTCGATGCCGGTCATGGCGATGCAGCAGGGCTTGGAGCGGCGACGCGGCGGAAGCGGGCCGAGAGGAGGGCAGGCGGGGTCGCCGACGCAGGGGCAGGCGGCAGCAGCTGCAGATAAGCGGAGGGCTCGGCGGGCGGCGGGACGGAGCAGGTCCATGGCTCTGCGGGAGGCGGAGGAGACGGCGACGCTAGAGGGAGAGGCCGGAGGCGGGCTCGACCGGGCGGGCTCGGCAGGGCGGCCGAGGAGGACGCCGCGACGGCCTTGGCGGACACGGGGCGCGGGCTTGAGCGGCTGGGGGAAGCGACGGCGAGCCTGGGGCGGAGGTGCGGCTTGGCGTGGCGGCGAGACTTGCGGTGATCGGGCGCGCGGGAGCTGCGGTGGCGGGCGCTGGTGGCGTCGGGACACGGGCGCTGACGACGCAAGGAGGCGGAGGGGGGCGGAGGAGGCGCGGCCAGAGGCGCGGGCCGCGGCGGCATGAGGGAGCGGGCGCGCGGGAGGTGTCGAGGCCCGGCGGCGCGGCCTCGGCCGGGGGCGGGGAAGGGCGCGGCGGAGACGGAGGAGCTCTGGGAGGAGGGGGCGGCGCGGTGGAGCAGGCGGGCGGGGCTGGCCGAGCGGGCTCATGTGGAGGGCAATGAGGCTGGAGCTCGGCGGGCGGGGTGGTTGCGTCTGGGAGAAGAGGAGAGAGGAGGGAGGAGGGCTCGACAGGCGGTGGGGCCAGGTGGGCCAGGGACGGCGGGGTCTGGCTGGCGTGCGGCGAGTGTGTGCAGGGTGTGTGCGTGTGGGGGGAGCCAGGGGTGGGGCTGCTGGGGTTGGTTGTGTGGTGGGGTGGATTTAGCCTAGGTGGAGAGAGGGAGTGGGGTAGGTGGCAGGGTTTGATTGGTTAGGGGAGAGGAGAGGGTGAGGTGGCGTCTCGTGATAGGAGGGGGTGAGGTGGAAGGGGTGTGTGGGTAGGTAGTTTGGTGAACTTAGGAATTAGGGGGGCTGTTTAGGTAGTCCGATTTAAAATCATGGGGCGGTCGTTCGGGTCATTCGGCCCGTTCGACTGCCCCGCTCAAAAATAATATAAATTTTATTTGTTTAAATAACACCGTTTGCAAACCGATAGCGGGCAAAACAAAATAATCCGGAGACCCGGGGTTTGCATTAGAACAAAGGTGGGGCGTTTTAGAAAACAAAACGGGCTTTGCGAAATAGTTTTATGCAAACAATGCATGATGATGACGATGCAATGCACAAATTCAACGCGATTTTCTAGTAGTGGTTTTGCGGGATGCCACAATTCGACACCACTAACAATGGATCTCGCCCTCGAGATCCGCCTCATGATACCGGAAGGAAGGTCGGCGTCCTCCGTCTTCTCGCTCTGTGTAGATCCTCGCGACACCACTAACGAGGGTTCATCCTCCATCTTGAAATCGGCGACACCACCAACAAAGGGTCGTTGTTCCTGATCGTCGAGGGAACACTCCGGAGAAACAAAGGACGAAGATAGAGGCATCAAACGATAAGGCCACCCCTAACTTCCGTTAGAAGAGGGAAAAGTTACATTGATCCACCAGTTCGATGTACAAAGCGAACAGTAAGAGTCGGGTAGGGTGATCAGTCCATCCCGTACCCACACTATCAACTCTATACATGAGTAGGAGAATCAGGCAACTCAACTCTCGAGATTTAGACTGGAGATCTTCATAGGTGGTATCCGGACAAAGGAATGCTGCCAGCAGAATCGTATGAAAGACACAATGATTAGGTTCCGCGATGGTTCCATTGGCATGAGCAACACATGCTCAAGGTTAACCCCAACTTCACCAATGCTCGTCCTTCTCATATGTTTTCCAACGACACAGATATCCGGCAAGGAACACATATAGATAAAGAGCTCAAGAACAAAAGATCGGATGAAGGGCACAACAGAACAGTTGCAGATTGATGATCGTAGCACCTCCGTTACAAAAGGGAGAAAGCGAAACCCTGAAGGTACGACGGAAACCCAACCACGAGAAATCCTGGACTCGAAGAGAGAGAAGAGAGCGGATTCAAAACACGTAGAGGTAAGAGAGGAATAGCAAAGGGGTAAGGAGTAAAATCAGACCTAATCAGAACTATCCAACCGATTTTTCAAAAATAGTTTTGACACTCTACTTCGGCCGTTAGCTAGGTTATCCTACAGGCTGGACTTGTGGGGTATCGCAACTGCTGAGCTCTGATACCACTCTGTAACACCCTCAGAATCGGACCTATGCAAGTTTTAGCAAAATTCGCCAAACCCGCATAGAAACGATTCAAAGGTGCCCACCAGGCACTTTCGTGCGGGTGGAAAACGAAGTAATAACATTACACAACAGTCCTCGATGGGACCCACAAAACAGATATATATAATAGCGACTCAAAGAGTCAAGAATACAGATATAATATACAAAGATCCAAATCACCTTGAAATGATCAAGCGTCCAACTACGGACAAGATACAAATGGGGCTAAGAGCCCTGAAGAATAACCAATGGCGTCCATAACCCTGCCCAGGCCAAGCCGGAAGGGTAACCCTGCTAACGACGTCGATCTCAACCTGCTTCAACAAAAGGGGTGCCGACAAAGGGCAAAGGAAAAAGAGGCGTCGATCGAGGCCAAGACAGCGAGGCTAGAATTCGGTCCTCGCCTACATAGGTATGGTGGATCGGCAGCGGCAGCATGCACTAAACAACCTAAAGAGACTCGATACAACTGGCGGCAATCAGAGAGGGTAAGGGAGACCTATTCGGATCCAACCTGATACTATCATCAAACAAACCCATCCTGGCGTTTCCCCCTCGAGACCAAACGAGGAAGTCAAGCGAGGAACTCACACAGTTGGCAGTTTTATTTATTCAGTTATTGTTGCAGCAATTACTAGTCAGGTTTAGATAATCATCCTGATAAAGTAAGCAGTGAGCACTTTTAGTTAACCATTCCGTTATAGTTGCATCACTTACTAATCAGATACAGATAGCATGAGATAACCCAAAACCCAGCAGTTGTTGGTACTTTTATTCAGCCATTCCGTTGTAGTTGCAATACTTACTAGTCAGATACAATTGTCGCAAGCGACAAACCATACAAGCAATTGTGGGCAGTATTATTTAGCCATTCCGTTGTAGTTGAAGCTGATTACTAGTCATTATAAAGTCAAATTTATAGCAATAAACTTTAGTTATGCTTGTCTATGATCGAGATACTGTGCTCCAAGTCGTCCATATCCGCGGACACGGCTTTCAGAAAGTTTTACCCGGCCGGGGTGCACCAATAGCAACACACGCTCGATCAACCTCGGAAAAACCAAATCAAAACCCAACGAGGCTTTCACGACTGAACAATCACAGGATTCAGAAATATTTCAGGGGGCCACCCCTTTGAGTAGATCCCGCAACGAAGTAAGCTAGCTTCGAGACGGACTCAAGGTTAGCGCCAATGGCTGTAAGCGACTGGGAACCCGAAAGTGTGGTTGGGCTTGTCGATACCGCGTAATCACTCCGCCTTCCTAAACAGTACAGTGTGCTCCTCGCACAATTTAAATACAGAAAGTAGCATGGCATAAGTACAGGATCGTAAATAAAACCTCAAACTAGTTTGTGGCCCCAAGAAATAAGACTGAATCAAGCTCTGGCTCGGGGGTCCATATACCTCCGGATGTGGATAGCGATAAATCAAGGAACAGTATCAAGTACTCGGGGTCTTACGGGACACAAGTGGGCGTTCGGAAACCAAATATTTTCTATCACCCACCGATGCCTCTGCTTATTTCAATTTTAGTTGTTAAACAGAAATTAAAGTGACGATAAGTAAAACTAGAATCATCTCCAACATCAACATGCGGCAATACATCAACAATTGTGGCATATGACGACACGCATCAGCACTGGAGCAAGCAACTACGCCATAAGTCCAACTATCTACCAAACAATGATAATAGGATGTGTCCAAGGCAATATAGGGCTGCACGGTATATCACAGTACGGAAACTAAAGCATCGCAACACGATAGCAATAGATCAACAGGAGGGAGTAAATACTATAAAAGTAAGATAGGTAGAAAGGGGATGCTACTTTGAAAACATTGTCGAAGGTTCAACCAAGATCGGGCGGTGACTCACATCGACTCAACGGCCTTATCCGCGAAGAAGCAAAACACTAGAAGAAACACCGGATGCACTATTTAATACACGGCAGAAGATCGGCATGATGCATGTATGATGTATGGCATGGCAAGGTGCGATGCAATTAGGTCATATTAAGCGGAACCGGGGTCCCGACATTTAATTAGATGGTTCGAGTTATTTAGAACCCCCGCAATTTAAATGTTGTTTAACATGGCAGGCGATAGCACCGGGTTCGCTACACAAATTGAAATGAGGACGATATGAGACTGGATTTGCCCGCATATGGGCCCCATATTTAATTATTAGGTGAATCGGCATAAGGCCCCCAACCCACATAGCAAGTATGCATGCATGAACAAATATTATGCGACAAGTTGTATTATGTTATAAAATAGGGTTCGAGAAAAGGGTTCACACATTAGGGGTCGCGACGGTCTTGGGGTTCCGGGGTTCGGGGTCGGTCTCAGGGTTCGACGGATCTGGGGTTCGGGGTTCGACGGACGCGTTCTCGGATAGCGGGGTAGATCTTGTTGTCCTGTGTCGGTGACCTCGGCATCTGGGAAGCAGGACTTGGTTCGGCGCCGGGGGCGCATCGGATTCTTCCGGTCGGATGCCGTTCTTGTAGTCGTGCCGATCTTGTCGGGCCCCACGGGGACGAGCTTGCCGTTGCGAGGGTCTCGTCGGCCCCATGCCATCGAGTCGGTACTAGCGTCCGGGAACGTCCTCGTGGCGACCTTGCCATGTCGAGGCTCGGCCTACGATTCCATGTCGAGGGTCTTGGGGATCCGCGGTCTTCGGGTTCCGAGAGGGCTCTTGTTGTTCCCGCTTCGAGAAGATCTTGTCGGTGGTCTCTGGATGGCGCAACTTCCACTTGTCCACGAAGAAGATCATGTCGTTCCCTTCCGTGTAGCAGTCCTTGTAGATGCCCCTTCGAGTGTCTCCGGTCCGATGTAGTCTTCGGGCTTGAGGATCAGTGTCGGTCTTAGGACCTGCCTCGATACTGTCTTGATGAAGGTCTTGGTAAAACTTAACACGCACTCATGCTCGATGCCGGTCATGGCGATGCAGCAGGGCTTGGAGCGGCGACGCGGCGGAAGCGGGCCGAGAGGAGGGCCGGGGACGGCGGGGTCGCTGACGCGCAGGGGCCCGGGGCGGCGACGCGCTGCAGATAGGCGGAGGGCCCGAGCGGGGCGGCGCAGGGGACGGAGCGGGTCCGGCGGGCTCTGCGGGACGGCGAGGAGGAGACGGCGACGCGCTAGAGGGAGAGGCCGGAGGCGGGGCTCGACCGGGCGGGGCTCTGGCAGCAGGGGCGGCCCGAGGAGGACGCCGGCGACGGCCTTGGCGGACACGGGCGCTGGCTTGAGCGGGCTGCGGAAGCAGCGACGGCGAGCCCAGGCCGGAGGGTGCGCTGGCGGTGGCGAGGACTTGCGGTGATCGGAGCGCGCTGGAGCTTCACGGGCGCTGGGACGCTGCCGACGACGCGACGGAGGCGGAGGGGCGGAGGAGGCGCGCCAGAGGCGAAGGTCGCCGCGGAGGGAGGGCGAGCGGGCGCGCGGAGGGTGTCGAGGCCAGCGGCGGCGCGGCTCGGCCGGGGCAGGGAAGGGCGCGGAGACGGAGGAGCTGGGGAGGAGGGGCGGTGGAGCGGGCCGGGCGGGCCTGGCCGAGCTGGCAGGCTCAGGCGGCTGGGAGGCCAGGGCTGGAGCTCGGCAGGGCGCTGGGTGGTTGCGTCTTGGGGAGAAGAGGAGAGAGGAGGAGGAGGGCTCGGCAGTGGTGGGGCCAGGTGGGCTGGACGGCGGGGTCTGGCTGGCGTCTTGGCAGTGTGTGGTGTGTGCGTGTGGGGGGAGCCAGGGGTGGGGCTGCTGGTGTTGGTTGTGTGGTGGGGGGATTTAGCCTAGGTGGAGAGAGGGAGTGGGGTAGGTGGCAGGGTTTGATTGGTTAGGGGAGAGGAGAGGGTGAGGTGGCGTCTCGTGATAGGAGGGGGTGAGGTGGAAGGGGTGTGTGGGTAGGTAGTTTGGTGAACTTAGGAATTAGGGGGGCTGTTTAGGTGGTCCGATTTAAAATCATGGGGCGGTCGTTCGGGTCATTCGGCCCGTTCGACTGCCCCGCTCAAAAATAATATAAATTTTATTTGTTTAAATAACACCGTTTGCAAACCGATAGCGGGCAAAACAAAATAATCCGGAGACCCGGGGTTTGCATTAGAACAAAGGTGGGGCGTTTTAGAAAACAAAACGGTCTTTGCGAAATAGTTTTATGCAAACAATGCATGATGATGACGATGCAATGCACAAATTCAACGCGATTTTCTAGTAGTGGTTTTGCGGGATGCCACAATATTGTCGAGCAGTCCAAGCACATCCAACAGCTGGACAGCGAGAACAAGATCCTTAAAAAGGAAAGGGAAGACATGCTGAAAATGCATGAAGAATCAATGAAGGCCTTGCAGGACTCCTCCGCCGAGGAAATCACCCGCTTGAAGGAGGATATCGCGATCTTAAAAGATCAAAAGCGTGCTGCCGATGAGCAGAATCACCGCCATGGCGAGGCGTACAAGCTCCTCCAACAAGAGAAACAATCCTTGGCGAACACCCTCTGGAAAGCTGAGGCCAGCATCTTCAGTAAGATTTCTCCGTCTTGTATTTCTGTAGTCTGGATACTTTGAATTGTTGAACTCATGCGTTTCTTGTCGGAATTTGCAGCTCCTATGGGTTTGACCAGATCGCCTCCTACAGCCAAGGAATGCATGGTTCTTGCCGGCAACTTCATCAACACCACCATCACCCAAGCTAAAGATATTGCCAAGCCCCTGCAGATACACATCAAGGCCTCGGACTCCGTGGCGAAGTACTCAGAGATTCTGTGCCAGGCCCCCGAGCGTATCACAAGCTGGAAAGCTTCATGTGCACGGGCTGGCGCATAGCGCTGTCAATGGTGAAGGCACACTACAAAGATGCCGACATCGATACGGTGACCTCTGGTATCCCCGACGTTGACGATGACGTCAAAGAGATTGATCACGAAGCCATCTTGTCGTCACTCGCGGGTTATGACACCAGAGTTGCCAAGTTGGTGGACATCGACGTCTTCGTGCCCATGAACACCATCGACAGCGGAAACCAAGACTCCTCCGAGTCCCACCACAGTGCCGACGTTGAGGGAGATTCTCTGGCTGGTGACGATGCTGCTTCCAAGTCTCCTGCGCCAAAGGAATGAAAAACAACTTTGTAATATTTGTTTCACCTTTGGTGTATGCGCGGAAAAAACTTGATGATGTAACTTAAGGCGGAAAACAATGGTTGTTATTTCCTGCTACTTAAGAACTAGTTTCCAGCATGTATATATTTTTTAATCAAGTGCTGGCTTATCCATTACTTTGGTTTTTATGCTTGACCTTACGTGAGTCGGAAGACTCGTTGTCGGAACCATGCGCTTAGGTGATGATGCTAAATGGCACCGTCAATAACCTGAGCACAAAATCGCCGACAATAAGTGCCAAAAGTCACTACTCCAGAATCCACATAAAAACAACAAAGAACGTGTAGACCAGAAAACTTAAGCTAACGCCCGTAGGCGGAATTTTCACAAGTGCAAATGCAAGACTTGTGCATAAAGGTTTTACATGATCCAAAAATGAACACTAAAGGAGGTAAAAGACTCAGAAATATGAGTGAACCAGAGAGCTTTATTTCATTGATCATATAAGAGATACACAGTTAGATAAAAAATGCTAAGTGTAAAAAGGACGTAGTTGTGCTATGTTCCATGGCCGATCAAGCTCCGGGTAGTCATCATCCGGGTCACGTCTCTTACGCTTATGATCCTTATTAGGTCTATCCTTTAGTTCACGATTGTCAACAAGGTAGTAAGACCCATTGAGCAGCGCCTTGCTTATGATGAACGGTCCTTCCCATGGCGGGGATAATTTGTGTGACTTCTTCTGCTTAAGTCGGAGCACCAAATCCCCCTCTTTAAACGAGCGATGCCGAACGCGGTGACTATGGTAGCTGCGTAGCTTCTGCTGGTAGATGGCGGATCTTTGGCATGCCAAAACGCGCTCCTCCTCGAGAAGGTCCACATCTAGGCGTATGGATTCTTCAGCGTCATCTTCGTCATAGGAGGCAACTCTTGGTGCATCGTGGAGGATGTCGGAGGGCAGGATGGCTTCTGCTCCATATACCATGAAGTAAGGGGTGTAGCCGGTAGATCTGTTGGGTGTAGTTCGTAAACTCCACAGCACAGATGACAATTCTTCTGCCCAGGCTCCAGCTGCTCTATGTAGCGGTGCCTCAAGATGTGGCTTGATTCCCTGCAGAATTAATCCATTGGCTCGCTCAACCTGACCATTGGATTGTGGGTGTGCCACAGATGCAAGGTCAAGTCGGATGCCTTTCTCCCATCAATATGCCTCTAGTTCTCCGAGTGATAAATTGCTGCCGTTGTCGGTGATAATGCTGTGTGGGAGACCAAATCTCACCACTAGATCTCGGACGAACCTGAGGGGAGTTGCCCCATCAAGCTTTCTAATGGGTTTAGCTTCTATCCATTTAGTGAATTTGTCAACTGCTACAAGCAGATGCGTAAACCCACAAGGTGCCGTCTGTAACGGTCCCACCATGTCTAGCCCCTAGACTGCAAACGTCCAAGCTATTAGTATTGTTTGCAGTTCTTCAGCAGGAACATATGGTTGTCGGGCATAATACTGGCATCCCATGCATGTCTCAACCAGATTATCGGCGTCCGCCTTCGCGGTCAGCCAGTAGAATCCTTGCCAGAAGGCTTTCGCGACCAACGATCGAGGAGCGGCGTGATGCCCGCAATCTCCGAGATGGATTTCACGCAGGATTTCCATACCTTCTAGCTGGGAAACACACTTTAGGTATACACCAGTAGTGCTCCTTTTGTAGAGTTGCCCATTGATTATGGTATAACCCTTTGCTTGCCGTACTATTTGCCGTCTTTCGACTTCGTCGTCGGGCAAAGTTCCATGTTCGAGGTATTCCATGAACGGTTTTTTCCAAGCCGGAGGGACCTTGGTCACCATGTTGACGAAAGAGTCAGCTCTATCCGGGTTGTCGATGTCGGCTCCCTTCACGGATGGTGTGCGCAGGTGCTCTAGGAAAAATCCTGGCGGAATTCGCTTGCGCCCTAATCCTAGCTTAGAGAGCAGATCAGCCGCCTCGTTTTGTTCCCTAGGCACATACTTGACTTCGTAGCCCAAGAAGCTCTTGGCTATCTCCTCCCCTTCATCTCGATATGCCGACATCATAGGGTTCCGCGCATTCCAGGTGCCAGACACCTGCTGGGCAACCAAGTCAGAATCTCCACAGCAAACTATGTGCTTGATGCCAATATCCTTGGATACACGCAGCCCATGAATGAGTGCTTCATACTCCGCCATGTTATTTGTAGCCTCGAAGTGGATCTGCAGAACGTAGTGTAGCTTGTCTCCTGTTGGTGACTGTAGCAATACACCAGCCCCCGAGCCGTTGAGCAGCTTTGATCCGTCAAAGTGCATCACCCAGTACTCTGGTTCTGGCAACGGAGTAGCATCTGGCATCTCCGTCCAATCTGCAACAAAATCCACCAAGGCTTGTGACTTCATAGCGTCGCTTGTCTTGTAGGTGATCTCAAAGGCGGCAAGTTCAATGCCCCACTTCGCGACCCTTCCTGTAGCGTCGCTATTATTGATAATGTCGGACAGTGGAGTCTTGCTCACCACTGTGATTGGGTGCTCCTGAAAGTAATGCCTCAGCTTTCGAGAAGCAAGGAATACTCCATAAGCTATCTTTTGGTAGTGCGGGTAGCGCTGCTTGGACTCCGTCAAGACCTCGCTCACATAGTAAACTGGTCGTTGAACTCCGTGCTCATAGCCTGGTTCCTTCCGCTCTACCACGACGACGATGCTGATAACCTAGTTGGTTGCCGCCATGTAAATTAACAGGGGCTCACAAAGGCTCGGGTGCTGCAAGGATGGGCGTTGAGGAAAGAATCTCCTTGAGCTGCTTCAATGCTGCATCTGCCTCGTCCGTCCAAGTGAATTTTTCCGCCTTCTTCAGCAACTTGTACAGCGGCAGGGCCTTCTCTCCAAGTCGGCTGACGAACCGACTAACTGCTGCAACACAACCTGTTAGTCGTTGAATGTCCTTTAGGCATGTCGGACGGTTTATGTTTAAGATGGCCTTGATTTTCTCCGGGTTGACCTCGATTCCACGTTGGGAAACGATGAAGCCTAACAATTTGCCGGCTGGAACCCCGAAGACGCACTTCTTAGGGTTAAGCATCATGTTGTATTTCCGGAGATTATCAAAGGTTTCTTTTAAGTCGGAGATTAAGTCGTTTAACTTTTTAGACATCACCGCGATATCGTCCACATAGGCATGGACGTTCCGACCAATTTGGTCGTGAAGGCAACGTTGCATTGTCCGCTGGTAAGTAGCACCTGCGTTTTTCAGCCCAAAGGGCATCGTGACATAGCAAAACATGTCGTATGGGGTAGTGAACGAAGTGGCCAATTGGTCCGACTTCCTCACCTTGATCTAGTGGTATCCTGAGTATGCATCGAGAAAACACAAAAGTTCCGAGCCAGCCGTCGAGTTAATGACTTGGTCAATGCGAGGCAAAGCAAACGGATCTTTGGGACATGCTTTGTTCAAGCCGGTGTAATCAACGCACATTCTTAATTCATTGGTTCCCTTTTTGGGGACAAGTACAGGATTGGCCACCCATTGGGTGTGAAGGACTTCTGGGATAAATCTGGCCTTAAGTAACCTAGCTATCTCTTTGCCAATGGTGCGTCTCTTCTCATCTCCAAAGCGTCGTAGAGGTTGTTTCACTGGTTTACATTTTGGGTCAATGTTTAAGCTATGCTCGGCAAGTTCCCTAGGTACACCTTTCATGTCGGCAGGTTGCCAGGCAAAGATGTCTCTATAACCACTCCATTTGCTGCCACCAGATGAATCTTGCGCAAGCGAGTAATGACTACTACAAAACCAGAATACATGTGGACCTGGCTATGATCAACCAACATGGGGTAGACGTCCCTCCATCGCCAAGAGAACTGATCCAGGAGAAACGAAGCAGGCATTGTAGGAAGGGGTAGGAGGGTAGAGAAGGAAGGGTGGAGGTGTGCACCAGTAGCCGGAGTGGCCACCGGCGAGAGGGAGGCCGAAATGGCCTAGATCGCCATGCAATCGCCGATCCTAGAAAAGTGGATCACTTCCTCTCTAGTATTATCGTTAGGTCTCTATTATTGGCATACCTGGTATGGATCCAATACAAGTCCTATAAGGATCCGAAGGTTCTGGAAGCACCCGAAGCGCAAGAACCATACATGATAATGAAGACAAAGACCAGGACGTAGCCGATATAGTCATAAAGTTATCTTTTATTCTGTAACCGTTCCGAACTTGACTCTAAGATCCAACCTCTCATATAAATCCCGGGAGGATCCAATGTGGATGGCACCTGACAATCGATTCATAGCAATCTCCCGTAAGCTAGATCACATCTAGTAAGTTGGTGACTTTGTACTCTCCATCAATAAAATCCGTCAAGAAGGAAGTAGGGTTTCCTCTACGAGGGCCTGAACCTAGGTAAATCTCGCGTCCATTATCTGTCTGATAAGCCGATGAAATCACCAGCACAACTATTTTCCATGAAACCCAAGTCTATAATAATGGATATTTCCGAGGTTACCCCTCGTTAGACGGGGTTCTAAAAGCGACTTGTGGTTACATTTTGACCGAAGTCATAGCCAATGGTGTTGGCGAGAAGGCGGGGAGGCGGGATGTGGAGGCGGTCGGGCGAGAATGGTCGAAAGTATTCTTTATATAGAGGTCATGGTTGAGTATACTTAGGAGAGTTAGCCTCCCTTTTGGGGACGAATCTTATAAATTTTACTCCTCTAACCATTCAAGAGATCGGATAGGTGTGGTTTTATTAAAAATATAATCCTATAAAGCTTTTTAAGGAATCGGCTAGAGATTCCCTAAAAGATTTATATTTCTCATATACCTCTATTCTTCAAGATACTTCAAAGCAAGGAATGTCCTATACATGGCGTAGTATACTCTGCGGGCTTATGATGGAATCGGTGCTAGCTTTGCCAAAGTATAAGCGAAACTTTGTTTGCATTTTGTTGTGGGACTAGTGGACAGCGAGGCACGAGGTGAATGCGGGGAAGCGGAGAGAACTGTATCTGCTATATATGTACTAGGTAGGGACGCGCGGCTTGCCGCACGCTTGCCCGCCTGCGGTGGGCAGTACGATATGAACAACCGATGAAAATATTCAAATGGATTTTAGATAAATAAGTGTTCAATCTAATTATCCTTTAATGCTTCACAATACATTAGTATAACATAGTATGAGAGAGTAGCACATCGATATTGAAAAGGGCAGATGGAAATCCCACTGGTACCAACCATACAGTAATGAGCATTACTGAAATAAAATAGAAGCTTACATACGAATTCATCTACATTGTAAGTGTTCATGAACATTGGATTTACATACTGAATGTTCATACACATGTAGTAATAGACATTGTTGACATCTCCAACGCGGAGCTCCTCCTCCGATGGCAGTAGCGACATGTGAGGAACAGACCCGAAGCTACGTGTGGGCATATATGTCTTATCATACATAGGTTTCTGAGAACAAGAACCAAACTGGGAGGAAACATACCCAAGTCTGAACCCTACACATTATTCGGTAAACTAATAAATACTGGTTGTTTACATAAGCAAAGACATTCTTTCTCCATGATCTGTCAGAATTTATCAATGCTCAAATGATTTGACATGGCGAAAGGAACATCAAGTCTGTAGACCTACTAAACATTAGTGTGGAAGGCGTTCTTCAACCGCGAGTACACCTAAGGAGGTTCATTCCCCTTAGAAATGAGCGATGTTCACCCCTACAAAGAACCTATAGGTAGCATCGACGACAGCGGCCATCTCAGGCAGCGCGTGTGCAATCTGAGAAGCTGCAACAGCTAGGTTGGCAATTGGCATGTCCCTGATAGTTATTGAGTTTGACCTCCCGAACAAGAACACCAATAAAATCTCGAGCAATCCTTCCTATCATACAAAACTCGGCTTCACCCCCCATCTCTACCTAGAAGCCGAAGACGACACCTAAACAAGAACATATGTAATCAGATAGCACACACTATCGTTTTGCAACTAAAATACCATAGAACACATCACAGAGAGAACCGACATTTTTCGTACCCGAGGGTTACATCAGTGCAAGCACATTCAATGTCTGAACATGTAAATCCGTTAGGTTATGCAGACGTAGGAACATTAGGTATAACCAATATATTAAGATGTAGGAAAGCTTATAAAAAATAGACCACAACAGTCAGGCGACATCTAATCGTGTCATTTCCGAGTACTCATATTACATCTATGATTCACATTAAATGACCTGAATTGGAAATATCAAGCAATATCGTTGTTAGGCGTATAAATGTATGTTTCTACCCATCTTCAATTTCAATCCAATTTACGGTTAAAGGAACAGTTTGTACATAATAAGATGGATCGAGAGTATCAATTCGAGAAGTATCAGCGTAGTATACTCACTGCGGACAACACCGGATGTTGCCAGCGCATCCGTGGATGATGGGTAGCCAAAATAGACAGCCTCCAATGTCCTAGAAGCGTTGATTTTTTGTATGATTGAGCTTAAATGGTCCTCCTATTGCAGGTCTGCTAGCAGCACACCTTTTTGGAACATGTGCTTCTTTACATCGAAACAACATGTACAACTGAAAATTAAAAATGCCAAGGTTAAGAGCAACAATAAACTCAATAAGATTGTTTCACATCCAATTTTAGCTACCATGTATAGTTGAAAAGCAACAATGCACAGTTCTATCATTCGAGCTAGGCTGCCATGTACAACTAAAAAGCAACTTACTATCATGCACTTACCATCCATTTTAAACAAAACTTAACCTAATAAGCTATTGGCATTGTAGGATGAATGGTAATTCTACGAAAAGAAGTACCCAGAAAAGACTAAATAAATGAAAAGAGAGAGAGAGAAGTCCAATACAAAACAGAAGAGCCATGGGAAGTCAGAGCGTATATGAGGCGACAAGAGGAAAGCATGCTGGAATTTAAAGCAACAGTTACGGCTTTCACTTGATCACATGGCCCCTTTACTTAAATCAACATTCCACTACCAAACTTATCAAGAGAAAGAAGGCCCATATGCATTTCATATTTTACGAATGATTTAACCAAATTAGGGTATGCAAAATCGCAAGAAATGTTACTTTCTGTCCCTAAAACATCTCTTATTCAGATAAAATAAAACTAACAACAATAATTCTTGGATAAGAAGAAAAGGTAGCTACCAGAAATTCTTGGCACCATCTACTTAACCTATATAATCCAAATATGCATAAAAGGGCCACTAACCATTCTTTATATATTTATTATTCAGCAGCAGACCTGCACATAACACACCTAAAAGTAAACAGAAGAGCTCACCTCTTGCGTATGATATCTCGTAATAACAAAAATTTCTAGAAATTAGCTTCATTCCCATGGTTCTTGCTGCTGGAACTATCCATGCAACCATATCAAATAGACTGGAATTTTTGGCATACCATACAAAATAACATATTTTCAGCCATGATCTATCATGGAACCTCTTACAATTGTCTAATATCACACCTTTTGTAATTGCCTCTATAAAATCTGAAGCATACAACTAATATATAACAAAGCAAGCATGCAACACAAACAAATTTCTTTTTAGTTAATATTGGTAGTGCATATATGTTTATGTTTGGGGGTATATATGTCCTATATGTACCGCTCGATGGGTTATTTAGATGATACGATATTTGAAAATGCTACTGAAATAGTATGTATGATGATCCTTTTCTGACGGTATCAGCGGCTAAATAGACTTCTACTGAACGAGAAGCAAAGTTTGAAGCATCGTGTATGCCATGGTAATTATTTTTTAAGACATTTCTTTGAGAACTATCTGTAAGATAAGGGATTCTATGCTTCAAGTGATGTATAATTTGGAAAGAAAGAAATACGGCTAGATAAATAGCAGGGACATTTAGATGCTCATAACCTTGAAAAATAAAATATTGTACATGGCAAAAGTGATAAATAAGGTGGGGAAATACAGTGTACTTATGAAAGAATAAATAGGAACAATTTCTGTAGCAGAAAACTATAGAAGATTACCTCCTGATCTACAACGATAAAGCCTAACACATATATATTACCTATTGATCTACAACAATAAAGCCTAGCTCATATAAATTCTGTCCCGTTTTCTAGTACCTGTTTTGCCAAGTGTGGACATGGACCACACAGGTCGAGGGTCTTACAAAATGGAGTCGCGGATATGAGAGGGCAATGAACCTAGACCTGGACATGAGTGGGCAGTCAACCTGAACCTGCGGGTGAAAACCTTTGTAGTATTAGCGAATATCTAGAAATAAAAAATTATACACTTCATTGTTTCATTCTCTGATTTACAAAACCAACTGAGCATTATCTTATCTGGCATGAATTATTGGAATATCTGCCTGATCAACTCCTACAATTAGCCTTGTTCTCACTCTCTCTCTCAACTCCTCTCTTTCCAATCTGCACCTAGTATACCAATAAAAAAATAAAGAGCGGCCATACCTTGTGGGGAGTAGAGATGGAGCTTCCCGGACCGTCACTTTCTAAAACTTTAAATCCATGCTCAACCTTTCCAGCCCTTTACAGACTGCTTGCACTTCTTCTTCTAACATTTTCAGTTGTATCTGTTCAAACACATCAATTATAAGAAAATGTACATCCTAACCAAACTCTGTTCAAAAGCATCAATTATAATAAAGCGTGTACGAGTGCATCCGAACACGCAAACCTTCAATGTAGCTTCTAAACTAACAAGATCCACATAGAAGTTCAAAAGATGTAGTGATTTTACAGCAAGCACTTGATATTAATATAATTTTCTGTTAGCAAAAATATAGGGGATAGATACCAATGTGGCAATGTGCAAATCATTTAAGTTAATTATAGTTAATCAAAGCCAGGGCTAGAAGCCACCATATTTAGACAATCAATGTTTAGATTGCTCTGGGATACAAAACAAACACATTGTGCATAGTAAATGGGGTTTGCATATCTTCAAATTTTCACATCATGCATCATGCAAGCCATAAATTACAAAGAAAATACAGTACATCTTTAGAATAGAAAGCATGTTTTCTAGCTGTTTTTTGCAATCTTTTAAAAGAATATATCTCTAGCTTGCACTGTGGTTTCTAGAAAATTGGCGATTCCGTCGACATTGAGAAGAATTTTTTGCGGCGTCACGAGAATAGGGAACACGTCCATTGCCTGACATAACATCCACTTAATTAAATGGTCATGCAATGCAAAGCGTGTTGTCCTATAGTACAAATGGGAGCTTCAATTACAGCAAATTGGTGGTTTAGCATTAAGTATAGCATAGTACCAGCATTGTGTTAAGAAAAGCATACTCTGGCCCCAAGATCCCCAAATGCATCAGAACCAGAAGCTCAATGTGTGTCATCAGCACCAGCAAACTCGAGAGAAGAACTCCTGCCAAGTTGAACACCAAAACATCCCTCTTGGAATTCTGCACTATTGAATATACAACTAATTCTTGAATGTCTAGGAGGTTATGTACCAATTCCAAATGGCGAAGAGGACCACTATTGGAAGCCGTCGCCGTTAAGGATACGTCATTGCTCCAAGACACCGTCGAATAAAAGATAAAACTGAAACAATAACCTGAGGTTTGTTGGCTGTAAATCAAAATCATGTAAAGACCAAATGCCCAACAATAAAAAACGATATGTCACAGTAGAAAATACTAAAACATACAATTGAAGAAAAAACATGTGTTCGATATAGGCTATACTACAACAATAAATCGAGCACTGTGAGCTAATTTATCTATGAATGGTTTATAGAGTAGAAATGAGTATAAAGAAAATTTAATAAAATCTTTCTCTGAAACCAATAAAAGAGTTAAAGGCAATGTTCCATATATCCTTACCGCCGCGAGCCAATCGGAATTTAATCTTGGTTGTTATCTATTTAAGCTAGTTAAATATCAAGAACTAATACAAGAAAAATACACCGGTTTTAACTATCTGGATAACATAAAGCTTTTCCACTTTTAATTTTTCTGCTAGTCAGTATCACAAGCGCTATTACCAAAACAAAAAAAACTTTGCTAGAACGGAAGAGAAGCCGGCAACAACTGAACTGAACTGAGTTGAGAATGCATAAGCACGGAACAACCTCAAGACAGAATTATGCATCAATATATACTTACGGATGCATGTAGAACCGTTATATACGTATACACATGTAAACTCAGTTAGATTCATGTGGATTCGGACGCTATTTTCACTACCAATGCAACTCCAATGATTGGCCAAATTAGGCTGAATGTAGATCGATGTCCTTGTTCCTCCACACCACATCAACCTCCATTAATGGGATTCCTTGTGATTAAGCAGTAAAGAAAGATCAATACTGCCAATTGTTTTGGAATTTTACTTTGAGTTACCCACGACACAGATGATTATGTAAATGGTGTTTGTGAACCCTAGAACAAAGAAAAGAGTGACAGACCATAGTTAGATGAAATATCAAGAAGATGAAGCGAGCGTGTAAAATTAGGTAGTCAATTCTAGAGGAAAATCACTGGAGTCCTCATCTCCCCGCACTTTCAAGTTGCTGCAGGGACAAGGAGATCCCAAGGGGGGAGACAGACCTTGTGAGAGCAACTCGAGGAGATGGACGGTGACGACCCTGGTAGCTCTCCTCGGAGAAGAGGTACAATGCTAGGCTGCTCTGCCAACAATCAAAGAACTACCCAAGGAAGATGAAAAACGAGACAAAAAGTAAGAAAAAGGTAAGCTCTTGGAGCATTCAGCTATGAATCGTACCTCCAGTGATCCAATCGCAGCTCGCTGGAGGAGGATGTCATCCAGATGCAGTCGCTGCCTCTCGCCATGGAGTCTGGGACACACCAGCAGGGGTCAAGATCCTCGCGTGCACCACCTCTGCGTCATCGCCACCGGCCGTTTAGACAGAGACAGGAGATAGAGAGAGCAGAGAGTGGGAAAGGAGAGGTCAGCAGTGATACCTGTGGGCGAGCGCCGCCGCTGCTGGTTGCCATGGAGCCGAAGACGCGCCAGCGGATGTCGATCTCCTCGATCCCCTCTAGATCATCTCCTCCTCGAAGAGGTCCTGCCCTCCGACGCCAAGGCCGATCGCCGGCGAGACCCCCTCTAGCCGCTCTGCGTGGCCTCGCATGGTCTAGGCTGCCGCCCACGAGGCAGACTTGCCCGGACACCATGAGGCCCTCCTGGACGCTCCGCACGACGCCGTGTTTGGGCTCGTGCTCGAGAGAGAGGCTGTCGCCGCGCCTGTGCTCCTCTGAAATGCCCGCGAACCCATCCTGCCTCCTCTTACAGGGTAAGGAGGCTAGGGTTTCTCTGCTGAAATCCCCGCCTCTTCTCTTGCCTTCGCTTCCGGCAGGTGCTGCTCCTCCCTGCCTCCTCTTCCGGCGGCGGTCCTCTCTACAGCACATCGCCCCCTTCTCTTCCATGGTCGGTACCCCGCCGCCTGCCTTTTTTAGTGCGCCGCCATGGGAGAGACGAGGGAGAGGAGAGAAAGAGAAGAGTGGAACATGGGAGTAGAGGGTTTCAGGGGTAACCAGCCTAAAAATCTGATTTTGCCCTTGATGCACTAGCTAAACCACGGGTGCTGCCACCGCGCCACCTCGTCTCTGTCGCCTCTCACATGGCGCTCCACGTGCACGCTTCACTGACCAGTGGGACCTGCGATAAGCAGGCCCCTATCGTCAGGGACGGTAGCCAGCGATCGGGATGTAGGAGCTCAGTCTCACAGCCACTTACACGGACGGCCACGATTCCTCGTATCGGACGGTTCGGACCACCTCCTCTCAATCGGACGGCTGCAGCTTGTTTGGACGCCCAATCCAACGGCTGAGAAGGCAGGTGGCCTCTATATTGCCGGGAGGGGGTAGAAATATTCTCTTTAGATTACTATCTGGAAGCATGCACATGAGTTCCGGGCTGTACAACCGGCTACTATGGTAGAAGGGGTAGTAGAGTAAATTGCAAAAAAAACACCACAATTGTGTGGCGAGTTCGAAAATCCATCGCATTTTCAAAAATTTCAAAAATCCACCAAAATTGCGCTGGTTGCTTGCAGTGTGCACTGATGCTAGGATTTGGCCATCCTAATGACGATTATGGCAACATGCTACTGTTAGGTATGAGCCGACGGTTTTGTCCAAGATGAACCTGCTTCAATCGGTGGGATGGTTTTGTCTAAGATGGTGGTTCCAGTGAGTGAACTAAGTACATCTTGGACAAAAACATCCTAAGACCGAGGTACTATCAATGTAGATGCAACTTTTTTGAAAACCCAAGGCACAGGAGCTTGGGGATTCATCGCATAATATGGCAATGGCGAGTTATTCGCCGCAACATCATGCAAACTGAGATACTTGTGTTTCTTCTTTACAAGCCGAGACCGAGGAATGCGTCACCATGGTAGAGGAAGCAACAGACCTTGGACTACATATGGTGGTCTCTAATCAGAATCATAAGTGTTGGCCGATGCACTCCATTCTAGTAGACATGAGCTATCCAAAATTTGGTTTCTTCTACTCCGAGATAAGAAGCATGTGCATTACCTCTTTCAATACTTATAGTTTGAGACATTGTCATTGAAGTTGTAATAAAATAGCCCATGCTTATCTAAGTTTGGATCTTAGGCTCATGAAGAGTGTGTAGGGTTGGTCGGAAGGGACACATCTTGATTCCTATATCAAAGTTGTCACCCTAAGGCAACCGCAACCCGACTCGAGATACCCCCTCACTGTCTGACGATTCCCGTCATCCATAGTTGGCTCTGTCTATGGGAATCAGGGAGGAATCACTAGGTCTTGAAATACAACCAGGATGTACCTTCTTTCCTAGGCAAGCCAAATGGAATCAGGATCGGATTAAAGAACCTTCAAGCAGAAGATGGACAAGGACAAGCTAGCTGACCCGGTTTGAGGGCTGAGAGTCGGTGGGATGAGTAATGATAGCTACCACAGACACTAAACCAGGGCCACTCTCTCACTCTGAATGATGACACCATCAAGAAAATGACGTTCTCGGTGTTTCCCTAGTGGTTGTACATGTTTTCCCTGCCATCAGAGCGGTCCATGCTTCTAGGAACAACCGGGCCACGGGGGAGAGGTCATTGCTCGACGCCAGATCAAGACTCCATACAAGCACATGAAGAGGTCCATATGGCCCTCCAACATGCAAGTTACCTCATTGAGTGGATCCGTGAAGTCGGGATCGATTACTTTGGCAGGTTCCTAGCCTGCTCTGGCTGTGCCCTGGTAGTCCAGAAAGAGCAAGCGGGCTACCTCAAGAAATTCCGTTTTGGCACTAATTTCTATACCTAAGCCTCTGGCTCTAAAAATTGATGCTCACTTACATACAACTATGTGGATACTCATGTTGGTGCACTCCACAACCATTTTATTGGTGTATCGAGTGACCCAACATTCTCACGAATGATATAGCAACACATACCCCCCATTTATCCACTTCAGGAGCATTAGCTTGGTTCCTCGTGAGATGTGGCCTTTCTTTAACTTGATGTTGAACTTGAGGTTGCGTTCCTTATTGATTTTCAACCAAAGGCTTATTATATTCAATAAAAGATATAACATGACCCTTTCTTTTTACATTTGAAGAAAAATGATGTTTGTACAAATTCTTAAATTGGTCTTATCCTTTTTTCTTCTTGTTCTTGGACTTCTTTTTATTCGAGTCAAATCTGACTATACTCTTATCATGAGGGGACTTTTGCATATATAAGATATTTTTTGAGTGTGTATTTACCTTTAAATAACTTCTAGAAGTGTTTCTTCAAATTATGACATGTGCCTTGAGCTCTTATTTTCCTATACAAGGTTAATTAGCATCAATAAATGTATTTGAGGAAGTAGAAACTTCATTATTAGATCATAATGGCATGAAGATTAATTCATCACAAGATGCAACAACATTATTTATAGTTGAATTAATATGTCTAGCACATGACACTATGCACTTTTGAGCAAGTTGTGATAACGTCACAACAAGCTAAAAAATGTAACCCTTAGTGATAGGAGCCTCGTAAGATAACTTTAACCTATCATAGGAGGACTAAAAAATATCAGGAGAACTAGAGAGAATTTAGTGACTTTGTTCCAATTTTCCATAATTGATAGTTACCGATTCAAGTTAAGGCCTAAGTTCAACATTATTCTTCAAAATGAATGTTTCAAGAGAAATAGAGTTTCTAGCACAATCATCATTATCAACAACAATAGGGAAACTGAATATGAACCACTAGAAGGTATTGCAATAATCTTAGCATAAGTAATAATTAGTTCTTCATTTGAAGAAACAACGGAACCGTGGAGCCATTTTGGAGGCACCTTAAATCCACCTTATTTTCTGATGTTGCCATCAACCACCAAAAAGGGGATATTGGAAGGATATATGTGTCCCCTATGTTGATTTTGGTGGCAATGATCATTACCACGAAAATTGAAATAGGGGGTGAATGGTGATTACCCCAAAAGAGGTTAAAATTCATGGTTGGTGGACCCTACACAAAAATGTATGTGAGTACGATATTTTTGAACTTCATTTTTTGCAGCCTCTTGAGTCATAGGGTACGACACTATTAAGAGGGTTTGATCAACAACCTAAAATAATCCTATAAACACTCTCAAATAACCAATAAGAAAATCCCAAGGTTGGCCTATCATGTTTGGAAGTTACTGTATGTAATCCCATGCTCGGAGACTCCAAGCTTTGTTTGGACCTTTTTTTAAGCCCCTTATGTTTATCTCATAAATTTCCTAGATATTTATGGGGAGCTTTGATTATTACAAGAAGCTCAAATGTATTGAGATTTTTGCAAACATGAGTAATAGTTCAAAATGGAGGGCTCCTATAATCCAAGTGAGAGAAAATAAAAATATGACTTATATCCCTGATCCACCAAGAAAAAATTGAATCCCCCACCGAGTTTACTTGTACTTGTCACTTTTGGGTTTCTAGGGAATCCTAGATGGTTAGAGTTGCATTGTCAGCTTATCACAAGGGAATACGAAAGGGGTAATCCAACAAGGTAGAGATTACCAAGACTAGGTAGGCCCATTGCCAACTTATAGCCACCCCTGGAGGGATTACATAAAGAAAAATTGGGTTGGCTCACACTTAGTAGATTTAGACCAGTACAGGAGAAGAAGGCAATGCCAATTTTGCATTGAAGACAAGTAGACAAAGAAGCTGACTCCAATAGGGACTCTGACTATGCACCGACTTAGATCATATTTGTAAACCCTAAGTCGATCGTGTATATAAGGCCATCTTGGATCACTCTAGAGGCCACGAGATTATAGTAGAGAACTCGCCCAGTGAGCTAACCCCAGCTTAAAAGGTGAAACCCTATAATCGACTTACAATATATCAAAAAAGAAAAGGAGTATGTATTCACCTCTAGAGAGAAGGGTCGAACCTGGGTATATCATGTTTGCTAATATCTTCCTTTTGGTAGCCTCACCGTCGCTTCGCTCCACCCTCCTTAGGCCACCCCCGATGGTTAGTGTCGTGACTTTCCCACGATAACTTCCAAGATTGTGTCTTGTCTTAAGGTGTTTATGAAGGTTTGAAGATAGCCTCAAGATCTACCAATAGTGGAATAACTCAAAATTTGTGATGATCTCGAGGGAGAAGAAGGCTTTATTCGAGGGATCATAGTGGGATTTGTTTGTTGTGACCTTTCCAACAGAGATAAGAGTTCCCCCAAGGACTTGAACTCGGGATAATCACATTGTGCTTATCTCCCTCCACCTTTGGTTATTTCCATCCTTGCCTTTACTAGTTCTTAAACTACGTTAGTTTGTTAATTTGTTTACTTGTTAATTAGTGTAATATTTCCACATGGATTGGTCACATAGTTGCATTTTAGGAGAATATTTACTCAAAGTTATCCATAAAATCAACTAATTTTACTACAATTTTTAATCACCTATTCACCCCCCTCTTGTCGACACCTTTGATGCTTCAGGGTAGATCATTTGTGGGATCTCCACATATAAATCACAAACCCCCACCTCCATGTTTCAGCACCAGGTAGCGGAGGAAAATCGACCACACCACCCTGTCATGGTGTGGAAGGGGCTCGATCTCGGACTTCTGTAGTGGAGAAAACCGCAGAGAGAGGGCAGGAGAGGCACATATGGCAATGAAAAGTGTACAAACACCATAGACATGAATCTGAAGTGCAACATCTCCACTCACAACCGAAATTGGCCCAGTAGGAACACCACAAACGTCACCGGTCCAACCATGATTGACCCTCATCTTGGTATTGCTACATCGAATAAGTCTATGAGGAGATCGGGGCAGTAGCCTAGTAGTTGGGTTGCAGTTGACACATCCCAACGACCGGAGTTCAATCCTTGCCAGGGACGAATTTTCAGAATTCGCACGCCGTCACGTTTCTATTATCAAAAAGTGTCATTTCTATGAAGATTGTGAGAGAGACAGGGTGGACGATGGGAAGGATGTGATGAAAGAGAAGTGACTCACGGTCACCACTACTCTAGCTTTTCTAGAAAACATTTGAAATTTCTAGAGTAGAAACTAGCATCAGGTCCTGCAGCGGTGACATCAGGTTTATCCATGTGTCAAAAGCAATAATATCAAAACAAGATTAGCGCGAAGAGAAAAAAATCAACCTGGAAATGGCCTATTAAGTTTGAGAGAAAATTCTATCACACACTATAGTTCTAAATTTTCCTTTTTTGGCAGGGAAGTTCTAAATTTCGTGGATGTTGAAAAGTTTCAAGTTAAAATGGTTTATATACGGTCTTCACGGATTGGCAAAGTGGTTCTGAACACTAGTGGAGGAGATCCGGTCAGGCGTGTTCATAAATGCTGCAAAGCTCAGGTTTTAACTGACACCATGGGTCATGTCGAAGTTGCGATTTTCATAGTGCTACCAGAGACGGAGAATGTCAAGATGGCTTTGATTGGAAGTCCAAAAGGTATCAACGGAGGTGGGATCCTGGATGTGATGTAGACATTGCTTCACGAAGTGTTGTGCAGGCTTGACTGCGAGATTTTCCTGTCCAAACCACACCCATAATTCCCGTGAGCCTGGTGATTAGAGTTTTGTGGCATTGGAAAGTGGGGGCAGCAATACTAGGTGATTTCAGTTTTGTGGTACACCTCGAGTACCGAGTCAGGATTTTCAGGGTGAAAATCGAAGATCTGGCTTTTATTAGTTGTATATCTTGCAATGGTCTTCCTATAGCATTTCTTAGGGAACTCGGAAACTTTCTTTATGATGAAAACCTAAGATCTTCAATTGGACAATTACAACGCTTGTGTATTGTTTTTGTCTTGGAGGCGTTGCTTTTAGAGAAACTCTATTATAGTCGGTGCGTTGTTTTTGGTGGTGGTTTGTGTGTTGCTGCCGCGAGTGATTGATCACTATAGCGGGTTATTTTGTATGCATCTTTGATGTCTTCGGGCATCTTGTTGGTGCATATTCCGAGTATAATTGGTAATGTTCGCAACACCGATATATTCTCTTTGTCGAAAACTATATGATTTAGTTTGGTAGAAACATAATAAAAGAAGGAAGTTTCTACACAATGAGAACAGTGAGCTAGCATGAATCCATGTTTAGAACATCTCCGACACTGAACTACACAGATAATTGGGGTGCAGTGCATATGCAGCCATGTTTAGAACATCTACGCTGTAAAATTTGTAATTTGCCCCACTATCCAGCAATGTCCCCGACCCGAAATTTTAGTGTGTGGATTGATGTAGGATTTCAGGGCCAGCATTAACCAATTTGTTTCGCCTTAAAACCGCGCACCCCATCTCCCCCTCCTCCTCCCCTGAATCCTCAACCGAAACCCTAGCGCGCACACAACCTCTGTGGGCCGCCATGCGCGCCGCTGCCACCAAGCCTAAATCTTCATCCAACTTGGCCGTGGGTAGCGACGACAGGAAGACCATCGGTGAGACATACCACATCCGGAAGACGCAGCTGTAGCACATCCTCCTTCGCGCAGACACCTACCTCGGTTCGGTGCATCAGCACACGCACAAGCTCTGGGTGTACGAGGACGGCGCGATGGTGCGACGGGAAATCACTTATGTCCCCGGCCTCTACAAGATCTTCGACGATATCCTTCTCAACGCCGCCAACAACAAGCAGCGCGACCCCTCCATGGACTCCCTCCAGGTGGACATCGACGTCAAGCATGGCTGCATCTCTGTCTACAACAACGGAATCGGCATGCCCGTTGAGATCCACCAGGAGGAGGGCGTCTACGTGCCGGAGATGGTCTTCGGAGACCTCTTCGCTCGCAGCAACTAAAACTACGAAGTCATATTCACCAACGTCTTCTCGACGGAGTTCATCATCGAGACCGCTGATGGGCGTAGGCAGAAGAAGTATAAGAAGGTACTGTAACATAATCACCGATCCCTTTGAGTTAGAAATGGACACCTGGCATGTCCGGTTATAACGAGGGAAGCTTATGTTTGGCTTTGGAGCAGTAGTCTATTGAAGTGTCATGTGATTGTAATTAGGTGTTATCAATTGTGATCACTCTGTAGCTCGGAATAATGGAATGGTAATTAAATATTACTGTAGACTTCGGTAAATAGCAGGGTTATTAGGTTGAATCATCTTTTCTACTTCCTCTGATCTATAATAAGTGATTAGGACCGTGATCAATTTTGTGCAACGAAATCATAATCCTAATGACCACATCAAGCTGTCCTCGCCCCGCTCCTTGGTTGCCCCTGTGCGACCACGAGCCAACCCTAGCCTCCTGTCCCCGTCCTACCCCTTCTCCACTCCCCCCTCCCCTCCTCCGGGCAAAGCCCGTGCGGTTCCTATGGCGGCGGATTCCCCTAGTTCCTGTTTGCAAGGAAGGCGGGAGCAATTGGTGGCGGCGAACTGCATCACTGGTCTAGGGCTTCCTTGTGCGGTGGGCCAGAGAGCCGTGGCTGAGAAGGACCAGCGTGGTGGAGGCGGCGAGGCTCAGCGGTGTGGGCGTCTACCTCGCGTGGGAGACGGCTATGGCGGTCAGTGCCTCTATATGAGATCTTTGTTGGTGACTGGGCAGGGCCAGGGTGGCGTCCTCCACCAGAGACGGGGTGACGAGGTCCGGTACAGCCAACAGGGACGAAGGAGGCAGGTGGAGCTGCCTAGATGGTGAAGGGCCTGCCTTGGCCTAGGTCTAGGCCCATATAGGCCCAATATGGGTTGGTGGGCCCGACGGCCTACGCGGGTTTCAGGCGCAACTAGTGGGATTGTGCCATCCCCTGGCCATGGGGTGGTTGGTGTGTCAGATCCAGGCCTGGTGGCCTAGATTTGGAGTCTGACTAACAGTCTCATTCCTTGGCTTTTGCGTGTTTCAATTGCGGGTGTCTCATGCTCATTGAACCCCCATCCGAGTGCCGCCTACCTGACTTCGAATTCATTTTCCCGATTTGGTTGATTTTTTGTTGTGGCGTTTCCACGTCAAGGGCGAGATCTTGGATGCCAGGGCGGTGGCCCCGGAAGGTGGACTGCCCGGGAGACTCTACGGCGAGCGACGTGGCGGTGGTCTCTCTCTCTCTATCTTCAGTCATGTGGATGGCGAGGAGAAGACGGTGGTGAATCCTGGAGTTGGTGGTGCTTCAGCTTTGGTAGCTCCCAGATCGCGGTTCGGAGGCCTATCTCGGGGCCAGCGGGGGTAGCTCGAGTTCTCGAGAGCGGACATTGGTTTTTTCGGGCGAAAGCTCATCAATTCGGTGCCAACGGTGGCGATGACTGCAGGTGTTGTAACCCTCTTGGGAGCGTCATTGTGGTTACCTTCTCTATGCTAGGGCCCCGGGTGAAAATCCTTGACTGCCACGGTCTCGACAGCGGTGGCGCGGTGCTTCGTTACCCTCTTGGGGGTGGGGGTGGGGGGGGGGGGTCGTCGTGGAGCCCTGATTCTACTTGGTCGTCTTCGGTAGTTTTAGGATTTTCCATGTGTCCTTTTGCTTTATCTTTGATTTGCTTTGTAAGAGGGTTTCCTCTCCATCTTGTATCGGTTTGGCTGTTGTGGCTTTATTTATGAAGCAGTGCAAAAGTTTGTTTCGACGATCCATAATAAGTGTCGCTGATTTAGTACAACCTCATACTAAATGAATGACACTTATTATGGATGGAAGTAATATGAATCTTGTTTGGTGGTATATAGTAGTTTGTAGGATTGGTCCATAAGGATAACCATGAAGAGATATGTCTAATTAAGAGCTGAGTATTAGGTATTATGTTGTAGATTTCACACTTGATATATATTGCAGATTTGTTTTCCTGTACTTTCCATCTTGGAGCCCTCTCCTAATACAAATGACACGCATCTTGATGTGTGTTCAAGAAAAAATACAGATTTGTTAATTCTTGATCGCCTCACAGTTAGTTAAATCGTCTACATCAAGGACCTTCAATCCGGTCTTTAGATACATTTTCATACTTTTCTGACCCAGTGAGCAAACACTATGATGATTTTACAACACACTATCAACAAATTATTACATCATTTTGAACATATTTTTTAGATGCGTATGAATATATTGTAAAATCGATTGAGAATCTTTTAATAGGTGGACAAATGTTTATAACAGCTTTTCGGTTTGCATATGCAAATTTACAGTTCTCAATCGACTGAGAAATAAATGCTCCCTATATATTATATTAACTAATATCTTTAGTAAGTTCTTGAGGTAGAGCCACCCAAATTTTGAAGAGTGTATGACATTCTTCTTCGATTACCTTTGCAGGTTTTCTCTGAAAACTTGGGTAAGAAGTCGAATCCTGAGATTAAAAGCTGCCGTCGATCGAAGAACTGGACTAGAGTTACCTTCAAGCCTGACCTTGCAAAGTTCTACATGACCCATCTCGAAGATGATATCGTGTCATTCATGAGGAAGAGAGTTGTTGATATGGCGGGACCCTTGGCAAAACCGTGACAGTTAAGTTAAATGGACAGAAGGTGGCAACGAAAAGCTTTTTGGAATACGCAAAACTGTATACCGACTCTGCTTCCAGAGACAAACTCGCGGTACCAAGGTTCGGTGTAGTTTTGACCAAGTTCGGGTGTGTGTCCATGAGATGTTCTCACGGTGCTATTTCTGATCATTCGAATCTGTCTTTCTTTCAGTGTTTATGAGAAGGTAAATGACCGGTGGGAGGTGTGTGTGTGTCTAAGCAAAGAGGAGTTTCAGCAGGTAAGTGTGGCTGTGTAGTAGTCTATGGTTCCTGTGAAGCTAACTTTTGTGATGTGTTTTCTGTTGTATATCACACCTTTTTTTTTTTGATTGCAGGTCAGCTTTGTAAACAGAATTGCGACCGTTAAAGGTGGGACTCACGTCGACTATGTGGCTAACCAAATCGCCACCCGTGTGACGGACATCTTGAACGAGGACAAGAATGCTAAGATTAAACTGCGTACCGTGAAGAGCCGTTTATGGGTGTTTGTTAACGCGCTCATTGAAAACCCGGCCTTCGATTCGCAGAACAAGGAGAAGTTGACCACTCGTCAGGAAAGCTTTGGCTCCAGTTGTGTTCTCTCCGATGATTTCATTAATAAGGGTATTTCATTAACTAACTAACTTTGGTACCCGACCCGGTATTTGTTAAATGCGGCTGCACAACAAATGCTAATGTTCACTTCTTACGATTGCAGTTGTTAACTGGGGTGTTGTCCACATCCACACTGTCCGTTTTTGGCCTTCTGTCGGTGGTATTTCCTGGCAATACACAATTACTGCAGACATGAGGTCTGTTCCTGAAGACAGATGAACCTAATAGGGCAACTGCCAGGCCCGTGCGTACACGGAGGCTTCCGGCTCGTCTCGCTGACCCAAGCTGGCTCCAGTAGTTAGCAACTGTAAGAGCATCCCTATCCGATTCCCCAAATCGACTTTTAGAGGAGTAAAATTTACAGTTTAGGCCTCGTTCGACTAAATCCAGATCTGGAAGAGATCCAGGTATGGATTGGGTTAATCCATTTCCCATATTTTCTTGTAAGTTTCCAGCCGTTATGTTAATCCATGCTAGCTGCATGTACGATCCGGCCCTGCGCTGCTGAAAGCTTCGCTCGCTTCTATCGTGGAATTAATCCAGACATTAGGTGGTGATATGATTTTTTTTTCCTGGTGAAGTCAATAGAGAAGGCCTGGATACGCTACCCGCAAAAAAAAATAGAGATGGCCTGGATATGCTGGGCAGAAAATCCACTCTGGGTGTAAGCGAACAACGGGATGTAGCTCGGTTGGAAAAAATAGATTACCGGGCTGGAAAATCCGAATTGGGCCTTAATCCAGGCCAATCCAGACCTTTGTAGGATTAAACGAACAAAGCCTTAGAGTATCTCTAACAAACGCGCAAAAGACGCGCGCGGTAAATAAACCGTCGATTTGACGCGCGTGGGAGTCCGCGCGAACCTCCAGCGAACGCGTGAAAAAGCCGCGAACGCTAATTTTTTTTGCTTGCGCCATCCTGCGCGCCAAACTTGCCGCGTCGACTGTCGCGCGCGCAATAAGATGCCACGCGCGTGCACCCAACTGTCCGGAAGTTTCACAAAAAGTCCCGTGTCGCTTCGCCATCCCTGCCTCGCTCCGCCTCCCGACGAGATGCCGCCCCGCCGCCGCTCAACGTCCGGCCACCGCGGCGTCCACGCGGCCGAGCGGCACATTCTACGCCGAGATCCGCAGCGGCGACGAGCGCATCGGGCTCGGCACATTCGAGATGGCGCACGCCTACGACGTGGTCGCCTGGCGCCTCGGCCGTTTCCACCGAACGATGAACTTCCACGACGTGTGGACACGGGAACAGGCGGAAGCGCTCGCGCCACTGCCTTCGGCCGTCACGCGCGAGCGGCAACAACGCCAGTGCGAGCTCGAGCAGCGACTCGTCAAGGCGGAGCTCGACGAGCGTCTCCGCCTCGAGTGGGCGCGCCAGTTCCCGGAGGACGTCGCCGCGATGGAGGCATTCTACGAGAAGAAGAAAGAGGAGAAGGCGGTGGCGAAGGCGGCAAAGAAGGCGGGTCGCGATGAGCGGAGGGCGAAGTCGGCGGCGAGGAAGAAGGAGAGGAAGGAGAAGGCCGTGAGAAAGGCGGAGGAGAAGAAAAATGGCGTTGGCCCGTCGATGATCGTCCTCTCCTCCTCATCCTCCTCCTCCTTCAAGTGGACATCCACTCCGGTGTCGTCGACTCTGGGCTCGTCGGATTTCGACTGGCATTCCGAGTAGTTTAGGGTAGTTTCAAAATAAGTGGTTGTAGGGTCGAAGTTTGTAATATATTTCGTCTTTTCAGTTAATTTTTCATGTTTTGTTTGATTTATTCCGTATGCAAAATATGATCAAAATGTTGTTTGTGCCGCGCTGCGTGCTGCATAATGGAGCGCCCGGCAAAGGAACTTTTTTAGCGTCCGAGCACACGCTGCATAATAGAGCGTCCCGTGGGGAAAATCAAGCGCAGAGCACGGTAAGTGTTTACAGCGTGCGGTCGCAGCAACATATAGCACGCATGTTGAAAATTCTCTTAAGGGGTTATGTAACATCCAAAAATACTAAACTTAGATCATCAAACTATAATCATCAAATTTAGGGTTAACAAAAACTTTGCTAAATAAAAATATAAATGCATGCATGTGAGTATGCATTTCATTTGGAATTCTTTTGAACCAACTTATTTGTGTGTTCCTTTGTTTGTAAATGGATGCTTAGGTGAAATAAACATCATCTAAACAATTTCCAAACTTTTCTCAAAGACAAATAAATCAAAATAAAGCTAAATGAGTGAATGGTCATTTTGACCAATTTAACTCCCATGCCTACTTTGGCTATCTCAAACTTTCAAAACCTAACAGAAACTTTTCTGGATCTTTGCACCCCTTGATTGTACTCATAACAAAGTATCAAGGTCCACTTTGTGATCATCCAAAAACTTTTAAATGCATAGTTTAAATGGCAATTCAAAATTGAATCTTAATCATATGAGAAGATCCCACTTTTCAAAAACCACTTAAACAAGCTCAACTTTCAAAACCCAAGAATCTGCAGACTCACCAGCACCAACCTAGCACACTCACCAAAAATCTTTTCAAAATTCAAAACTTGAATTCTTGCGACCATTTCATCAAACACCTTGCAGATACAAATCTAACGAAATCAAAACACTGTTTTGAGTAGTGAATTGAGCCTAACTTGTTTCCTCTCTGGGCACCACTAGCCTTAGTAGATCATCTAACGAACTTAACTAATCACTAGCACCACAGTGAGCTTGGCATTGTCATCAATGGTGAACAGCCGAGTGCACTCTTGCCACCCCCAGTGTAGACAGCAAGCTAGGAGAGAAACTAGCCGTGCCAACCTTGTCTGGAAGATCACCCATGCCTCACCGCCCCCTCTCGACCAGCCCTGCCTCGAAGACGTCGAACACATCACCCAGGAACGCCGCACCCGTGCCTCTGTCAACCATGCCAAGCGTGCGCCAGAGCGCCACCCTCGACCGAAGCCCACAGACCGCGCGCCGTCCTCGCCGCGTGCATACACGATCACCACCGACCCAGGAGATCGCCAGACATCCGCATTCGCCGCCCAATGCCGCACAGCCACCGTTCGCCGTCGAAGACGCCGCCTCTCCCGCGCAGAGCGTCGCGTGTTCCAGACCAAACCGCACCGCTCCTACAAGCGCATTAAAGCCGTAGAGCATCGCCCGGAGACCACCAATCGATCGCCACCACCGGCCATGCCTCTAGTAGCCCATAGCCGTGTCTCCACCATCGCCTGCCCATGCAGTTTGGTCTCACCGTCGCGACTATAAATAGAGGCCTCCCCCGCTCGAATTCTTGACACCATTCCACTCCTCTCTCCCCAGAACCACTCCACCCCATTCCCGGAACAAGGCGAGCAGCGCATCGCCGGAATTGCGCCGGAACAGGCCGCCTCTGGAGAAGAAGGGCGCCGTCGATTTCGTCCACCCCAGGAGCTGTCGCGACCACCCCTGTGTTCGTCGTTAACCATCCTCGCCGACCCTCGCCTGAGCCCCGGTGAGCCCCCAATGACCCTCACCTTCCGCGTTAGGTTTTAGTCTCGCCGGAGTTGCCCGACGTGGACGACGACCCTCAGGCATTGGATTAGACTTAGATCGTGTGGCCGATATTGCCCCGTACCGCTTCCCGTTTAAAAAGCCACTGACTGGTGCAACCCCCTGTCAGCTGAGCCCCGCGCCGCAGAGTGTCACTGGATCGGCCCGTTAAGTTTTCCCGCGCAGCCTAGTTATTTGAATTAAACCTTTTCCATTTTATTTCAAACTCAATTCTGCACCCAGATTCAAAAATCAACCCAGATCGATTCAGTGAGCCAAATGGAATGAAACCAATTTTGTTAGAAAGGTCTAGAAATGCTAAATCCAAGCCCATTGGATTCAAGTCATTTGGATCTTTAGATCATCCATGGTAAAAATAACAAGGCAGAAGATTTTTTGCATTCAAACATTTTTTTAATTAAAACCATAATAGATTTTGAGTTGATTCCAACTCTCAAAAATCACATTTAACCATACATTTCAGAATATATAAAAATATATAGGTTTACTTACAGAAATAATGTTCAAGTAATAAAAGAATGCCCCATAGGCATTTCTAGCCACTTTAATTATTTAAAATAAAAGGGTAAAACCTTACTAAATTGTGACACCACTTTAAAACAATTCCCATGAACTAAAATATGTGGTGATGACATGTGTCAACATATTTGATTTGGAGAATATTAAATCCTAAGTAGTTTTTCAATGAGTAGAAATTACTTTTCTAAAAATAAAAGGAATTAAACCAAACTTTAATCTTGTAATGTTAGTGATGATGCTAGATCATATATAGGACCCTTTTGTGTGATGATTGCAAGTAGTTAAGTATTGTTTGGTGATTGTGTACATCGTATTTATTTATAGACGCTAGTACCGACCAAGGATACGAGGAGGAAGGAGGATTCTACGAAGAAGAAGCCGACGAGAACTTCAACCACTGCTCTGCACAAGGCAAGCTAAAACTTGCAAGATACTCTACTTTAGCAAGCCAAATGCTACTAGTTGAATGTGCAAGCTAACACTTGCAAGATACCCTACTAATGCAAGCTTATACTGATACTTATGCAAGCTAATACTTGCTTGTTACCATGACCAGTATATGCCTTAAGCATATGTGATCATATCCACTTGATAAACCAATCCTAGTTTTACTTACAAGCTTTATTACTTTATTTCTTTATCAAAGCTCTTACTTAGAGTTTACTAGAATAAATGGTAGATACTATAAGGATACTTGAAGGTTGCATAAAGAGTATAAAATTTGTCCTAAGCTAGATAATCTTGGTATCATCCTCAGGCATGAGATTGAACTTAATTAAAACCCCACTAGTGTACCAGCCCTCATTAGTGCTTACCCCCACTTGTAGATGCTAGTGCTAAGCATAAAACTTGATCAACTTTACATGGGAATACTTGGTGGAAAAATGGTTATGAAAACCTTGGAATGATGGATCATTCTATTGAAATGTTTTGGACATGTGTTTCCGAACACCTGATGATTTTGGTGATGAAAATGTGGAGGCATGAGCCTTAGCCCTTTATAAAAATGATGGTTGTCTGGATGCGATACCATTCCAATTTTATCGTACAACCACAATACCCGAAGATTGGGTAGGGCTTGACTGGAAACTTATATACCTTAGTATTAGTTCCCTCACGGCAAAGGTCTGAGCTGAGGCTACCTTGTGAAGATTGTCCACCTGTGTAGTACCCAAGATGACAGTTGGTCATGGTTGGGAGGCCAAACTCACAGGAGAGGTGCTTATACTAGGGCGTGTAATTGAAAGGTTAGGATTGATTATCCGCATACTGAGTATGGTGAATTCAGGATTTGTTCCTGACGGATGTATCGAATGTTGTGGTGAAAGTGTACAATCTCTGCAGAGTGTCAAACTATTCGAATAGCCGCGTCCGTGGTTATGGACAGTTGGAGTGGCCATACGTTCCCCCGTCAGATGTTTTCAAAATGACTTGTTAAATGAATTGAGATTTTGACTTGACCGCAACAGGGTTGTGGCATGAGATACAAGTTCCCACTTAGGTGTTATAAAACCTTAACTAGCATTCGTTGCTTCCAAACTTAGTAGAGATAAATCTGGCTTTTGCAAAACAACCCTAGAGCCTAGTGTCCTATTATCCAAAAACCCTTTTTCTTGTTAGTATTAGTTTACGAGTACTTAAAGAGTATTCATGGTTTTGTCCCTGGCTATTCCCGTGGCCAGACTATGAAGAGGAGTACCTGAAAGATGGACCCCAGGAAGGTTACGATAACTAGGATCATCTCCCATCGTCAGCATTGCTTGTGACCCCGAATATGGAGCTTCGCCTATGCTACCGTTATTATTACGTATTCCGCTGCTTGATGTTGTATTAAGAACTGGATCATGAGATCCCTATTTGTGTAAGAACTTATGTACGGTTTGTAATGGATGATGTACTGTGGTATCCAATTCTGTTATGTCTCGCAAAAATGGTAATCCTGGGATTGCGATGTATGGCATAACAGGCATTTGGGATGAAAAATCCGGGTGTTGACAAGTTGGTATCAGAGCCATCCTGACCATAGGAGACCCTAGTTAGACTGGACGTATGAATCAAAAACTTAGTTTCAAAACCAAATAAAACAAATATTTACAAAAACTTATTCTCATTCTCATCCCTTTGATTCTTTCATGAAAATTCATGTTCCTCAAAAGCTCTTGCAAAATACATAAAATTTTGACACACTTGATCACTCTACTAATTTACTCATCCTATATTCTTATAGATGGACGTGAAGTACAGCAAGTTTTATCAGTTGGGGAATGGAGGAGACCTTATCTTTGAGAGGGATTTGGACCAGCTTTCGGAACTTCTGGAGCGTTCACACCCCAAGTTCTTCGGAGCTCAACTCAATGATCAAGGAGGAGAAGATCTGTAGTGGCTGATTGTTGCAAGTCTCCAAGGAAATATTGAACCTCCCACTGCGGAAGGAATTCAGTTTACCTTAAGAGAGAACAACTGGCTCGATGGACTTGCCAGGGCCATGCAGGAAGATCTTTCCCTTCTGTGTGGGCAGAGCATCAATCAGATCAAGGGTACTCGCTTTGAGTTTTGCCCGAGGCGTGATGCAAATGGACAACCACTGGAAGCACCATACCACCCTGAGCTGAAGACTCAATTGGACCACCTTAGCTTCATGATGTACGATCGTCAGCAGGAGTTGGACAACTGCTGTGACTACTCCAACCACAAGTCTGCCATCATCAAGACGAAGGATCAAACCATCGCCATGCTGGCAAAGGATCGCAAGTCTCGCCGCTGTCAGCTCGAAAATAAGGAGCGCATCATTTCCCGTCTTCGCCATCGTATCTCATCTTTGGAGGAGACCATCCACGAGAGAGACATGTAGTTGGAAGAAAGGGAGAATGCCGGAGAGAATCTTCGTGGAGACCCTTACTCCTATCTCAGCGATGATGATGATTTTCTGGAGGATCAGGCTATGGATTTCTTCACCGATGAGGATGATTTCGCCTTCATCGATGACGATGAAGATGACGAAGCCACAGATTTCGAGGAGTAGTAGCACTTGAGCACTAGCGTAGTGAGTAGTATTCGGTCCCACTGTATCGTAGTTTCCAGAATGGTTCTTAAAACCATCTGTTTTTAATTGTTGTGGTGTGTGTTGTATCGTGTGCTATGAATAAATGAATGAATGAAAAAGCAAGTTGCTAGAAAAATCCGAGTCAAACTTTAAAAACTTTTCAAAGACCCAAAACCTTAGAAATTTCCCTCTTTTCTCACGATCTATCTCAATCTTCAGATGCCACGTGGAGGAAGTGGTTCATCCCCGGACCCGATGTTGCAGATTCTGCAAATGTTGACTTCTGACCGCGCAGCTGAAAGAGCGGAGCGTCAAGCCAACCTAGCCACCCTGCAGCAGATAGCCTAGCTATCCCACAACAACCAAGGCCACGGAAATCAGGACAACCATGGATCTAAGCTCAAGAATTTCCAGAACACCAACCCACCTGTTTTCACTAAGTCGGAAGAGCTCTTAGACGTCGATGATTGGTTGCAAACCATGGAAAATAACCTAAAAGTCGCCGGAGTGGAAGCCAACGAGAAAGTTCTGTTCGCCACCCACTATCTAGCCGGAGATGCCAGGGCATGGTGGAACAGTGTTCGCGCAATGACCGGATGCCAGATGATGACCTGGGAGGAAATCAAGGTCAAGTTTAGCAGAACCCATGTGCCGCCGGGTTTGATCAAGAGAATGAGAGACGAATTCAGGGAACTGAAGCAAGGAAGGATGACCGTAGTGGAATACCATGACAAATTTTTGTCATTAGCTAGGTATGCCCCGAATGAGATTGACACCGAAGCCAAGAAGAAAGAGAGATTCTTGAATGGTCTGCACGATGAGATGCAGACAATGTTAGTCAATATCCCCTTTGCTGATATTGAAGCCCTTGTCGACTCTGCTATCCAGATGGAAGGAAAGATCAACCAAGCCAATGAGAACCGCAAGCGTCGTATGATGCATCAGCCACGAACCCATCAGACCCCAAAGTATCGCCCTAACCCATCTCCCGGATTTGCCCCAAGAACCAACAGACCCCCGATGAACCGTCCGACCTATCCCAACCGTGGAAACCCTAGGCCCGGAGGAAATCACAACAATCCAGGCAACTCTAGCAATTTCAACCGTGCCCCACCCAAGTTCAACAACAACAATGCTACCACCAACACCAACACTGCCCCGAGGACTGGAAGCAATGCTGTGCCTATAGCAGCAAAGGACAAGTCACAAGTGACTTGTTATGACTGTGGAAATAAAGGCCACTATTCCAACGAGTGCCCCAACAAGAAGAATGTCGCAGCCCCCAATGCCAATGTCCCAGCTCAGCAGCAGCGTCATGTTTATCCCGGAAGAAGGTTTGCCCCAGGGAATTCGCTCAACCGCAATGGCCGTCTTTTTCTCATGCATGCTGAAGAAGCTCAGGAAGCGCCATACGTCGTGCTGGGTATGTTTTCTGTTAATTCAGTACTTGCACGAGTGTTGTTTGACTCTCGTGCATCGCACTCATTTGTCACTGAAGAATTTGCATGCACTAGTAAAATTCAACCAACCAAACTGAAGCATGTCATGATTGTTCAAATTCCCGGATCAACCACCAAGGCTAGGCAAATTTGCAAAGCCGTCCCTATCCGAATCCATGGCATAGATTTTTATGCTAATCTGATAGTACTCGGAACTAAAGGTTTGGAAGTAGTACTAGGAATGGATTGGATGTCCAAACATAAAGGATTGATTGACTGTGCCAAGAAAGCCATAACCATGACGAGTACAGCCGGAATATCAGTCGAGCATATATCTGAAAACTTACCTTGCCAATTCAAATGCAACAAGAGTATAGCCCAAACTACCATTGACCAAGTTCGGATAGTCTGTGAATACCCCGATGTATTTCCAGATGTTTTGCCCAGTATGCCCCCATATCGGGATATCGAGTTTATCATCGAACTAATTCTGAACGGACCCCATAGACCCTATAGTATGAACCCGTCGAGCTAAGCGAAGAAGCAACTGGATGCCATGCTGGAAATTGGATTGATTCAACCAAGTGCGTCACCTTGGAGATCACCTGTCTTGTTTGTGGACAAGAAGGATGGAGGTAACCGTTTGTGTACGGATTACCGAAAGTTGAATGATGTCACCATTAAGAACAAGTACCCCTTGCCCAAGATAGAAGATTTGTTTGATCAGTTGACCAGTGCCAAAGTGTTTTCTAAGATTGATTTTAGAACAGGCTATCATCAACTCAAGATTCGTGCAGAGGATATCCCAAAGACTGCCTTTACCACCAGATATGGATTGTATGAGTATACAGTCATGTCTTTTGGATTAACCAATGCCCCCGCTTATTTCATGAATCTCATGAATAAGATTTTTATGGACTTCCTAGATAAGTTTGTTGTTGTTTTCATCGATGACATTCTGATTTATTCCAAATCAGAAGAAGAACATGAGCTACACCTAAGGACCATTCTTGGAACCCTTAGAGAGCATCAGCTATATGCAAAGTTTAGCAAATGTGAATTCTGGTTACAGGAGGTAGGATTCCTCGGTCACATTGTATATCGGGAGGAATTGCCGTTGACCTGCCAAAGTGAAAGATGTAGAAGATTGGCAAGCCCAACCACTCAAACCCAAGTTCGTGCATTTCTTGGATTGGCGGATATTATCGCAAGTTAAAGAAGGATTTTCGATGTCGCGGACCAATGACCCAATTGCTGAAGAAGGACAAGAAGTTTGAATGGACCGAAAAATGTGAAGCGAGTTTTCAAGAACTCAAGAGGAGATTGATTTTAGCCCCAATCTTAATCATGCCGGATATCACGAAGCCCTTCGATGTGTATTGTGATGCATCCAAGATCAGTCTCGGATGTGTGCTAATGCAAGAAGGCAAAGTTATATCTAATCTATCTCGACAACTGAAGCAACATGAGCAAAATTACCCAACCCATGACCTCGAACTCGCAGTCGTAGTTCTAGCCCTAAAGACATGGAGACATTACCTGATGGGAAACCGTTGTGAGATCTATACGGATCACAAGAGTCTGAAGTATATATTCACTAAGAAGGAGCTGAATATGAGACAGAGGAGATGGATTGAGATAATCAAGGATTACGATCTGGACATTCACTATCACCCTGGTAAAGCCAATGTGGTAGCCGATGCCCTTAGCAGATTGCCGTGCCGCTTGAACTCCATGATTTTAAAGGAGCAGCCAAGGCTGCACAAAGAGATGGAAGATTTTCGAATAGAATTAGTAAGTGAAGGATTTTTGGATAGCATAGAACTCCAACCCACTTTGATCAGTCAGATTAAAGAGGCCCAGAAGGTAAATGCTAGTATTGACGGAATCAAGCGTCATATCGGTACAGGCAAAGTACCTGGATTCACCGAAGACGAAGAAGGAATTCTGTGGTACAAAGGATGCCTTTGTGTACCAGCAGATTCTGAGTTGAAAGAAGTTATTCTGAAGGAGGCTCATAATACTCTTTATTCTATCCATCCCGAAGGAACTAAGATGTATCAAGATTTAAAAGAGCGATTTTGGTGGCATAAGATGAAGAGAGAAATCAGAAGCTATATCGCCAAGTGTGATATATGTCAGCGAGTCAAGGCAGGACATCAAAGACCCGCTGGATTGTTGCAACCCTTGCAGATTCCGGAATGGAAATGGGATTCCGTTGGAATGGACTTTATCACTGGACTGCCTACTTCTAGTAGGGGTAATGACTCAATCTGGGTCATAGTGGACAGATTGTCCAAAGTCGCCCATTTCTTGCCCGTCAAGACCACATATCAGAGTTCGAAGCTAGCGGAGTTGTACATCTCTAGGATAGTTAGTTTGCATGGAGTGCCCAAGAACATCTTATTGGATCGAGGAACTCAGTTTACCTCGAGATTCTGGAAGAAAGTCCAAGAAGGTTTAGGAACCCGCCTAGATTTCAGCACCACTTATCACCCTCAGACCGATGGACAAACGGAGCGAGTAAACCAAATACTCAAAGATATGCTGAGAGCATGTGTGTTAGAATATGGATCCAAGTGGGAAGACTGTCTGCTGTTTGCAGAATTTTCTTACAATAACAGTTATCAAGCCAGTTTGCAAATGGCCCCATTTGAATTCATGTACGGAAGGAAGTGTCGTACCCCTTTGAACTGGTCGGAAGTAGGAGAGAGTCAGATTTTCGGACCCGACATCCTACGAGGAGCAGAAGAGAAGGTTCACAAAATTCGTGAGCACCTCAAGACCGCCCAGTCCAGATAGAAGAGTACGCCGACAAGAGACGTAGAGACCTCGCCTTCAACATATGAGATTTTGTTTATCTGAAAGTGTCGCCATTGAAGGGAATGCAGCATTTCCAACTCAAAGGAAAGTTAGCCCCCAGATATATCGGACCCTTCAAGATTTTGAACCGTCGAGGAGAAGTGTCGTATCAATTGGAACAACCCGAAGAGATGTCAGCCGTGCACAATGTGTTCCATATCTCGTTACTTCGCAAGTGTCTCGAAGTCCCCGACAAGACCGAAGTGTTCAAAAATATCGATCACCGGACCATAGAGATCAATGATGACGTGACCTATCCCGAAGTACCCATCCGTATTTTGGAAGAAGATTTCAGAACTACCCGAACCTGAAGCATCAAGTTTCTCAAGATTCAGTGGAGCAACCACACAGAAGAGGAAGCTACCTGGGAGCACGAAGATCACATCAGGACAGATTTTCCCGATCTCTTCAAATCCTCGGTAATATTTTTCGTCCTTTTTAAAATCTCGGGACGAGATTTTGTTTAAGGGGGGAAGGTTTGTAACATCCCAAAAATACTAAACTTAGATCATCAAACTATACTCATCAAATTTAGGGTTAACAAAAACGTTGCTAAATAAAAATAATTGCATGCATGTGAGTATGCATTTCATTTGGAATTCTTTTGAACCAACTTTTTTGTGTGTTCCTTTGTTTGTAAATGGATGCTTAGGTGAAATAAACATCATCTAAACAATTCCCAAACTTTTCTCATAGACAAATAAATCAAAATAAAGCTAAATGAGTGAATGGTCATTTTGACCAATTTAACTCCCATGCCTACTTTGGCTGTCTCAAACTTCAGAACCTAACAGAAACTTTTTGGATCTTTGCACCCCTTGATTGTAATCATAACAAAGTATCAAGGCCCACTTTGTGATCATCCAGAAACTTTCAAATGCATAGTTTAAATGGCAATTCAAAATTAAATCTTAATCATATGAGAAGATCCCACTTTTTCAAAAACCACTCAAACAAGCTCAACTTTCAAAACCCAAGCATCTGCAGACTCACCAGCACCAAACTAGCACACTCACCAAAAATATTTTCAAAATTCAAAACTTGAATTCTTGCGGCAATTTCATCAAACACCTTGCAGATACAAATCTAACAAAATCAAAACACTGTTTTGAGCAGTGAATTGAGCCTAACTTGTTCCCTCTCTGGACACCACGATCATCTAACGAACTTAACTAATCACTAGCACCACAGTGAGCTTGGCATTGTCATCAATGGTGAACAGCCGAGTGTACTCTTGCCACCCCCAGTGTAGACATCAAGCTAGGAGAGAAACTAGCCGTGCCAATCTTGTCTGGAAGATCACCCATGCCTCACTGCCCCCTCTCGACCAGCCCTGCCTCGAAGAAGTCGAACACCAGGAACGCCACGCCCGTGCCTCTGTCAACCATGCCTAGCGTGCGCCAGAGCGCCACCCTCGACCGAAGCCCACAGATCGCACGCCGCCCTCGCCGCGTGCATACACGATCACCACCGAACCCAGGAGACCGCAAGACATCCCCATTCGCCGCCCCATGCCGCACAACCACCGCTCGCCGTCGAAGACGCCGCCTCTGCCGCATAGAGCGTCGCGTGTTCCAGACCAAACCGCACCGCCCCTACAAGCGCATTAAATCTGTAGAGCATCGCCAGTAGACCACCAATCGATCGCCACCACCGGCCATGCCTCTAGCGGCCCGTAGCCGTGTCGCCACCGTCGCCTGCCCATGCCGTTCGGTCTCACCGTCACGACTATAAATAGAGGCCTCCCCCGCTCGAATTATTCACACCATTCTACTCCTCTCTCACCCAGAACCACCCCACCCCGTTCCCGGAGCAAGGCGAGCAGCGCATTGCCGGAATTGCGCCGGAGCAGGCCGCCTCTGGAGAAGAAGGGCGCCGTCGATTTCGTCCACACCAGGAGCTGCCGCGACCACCCCTGAGTTCGCCGTCGTCGACTTCGTCGTTCACCCGCCTTGCCGACCCTCGCCTGAGCCCCGGTGAGCCCCCAACGACCCTCACCTGCCGCGTTAGGTTTCAGTCTCGCCGGAGTTGCCCGACGTGGACGGCGACCCTCAGCCATTGGATTAGACTTAGATCGTGTGGCCGATATTGTCCCGTACCGCTTCGCGTTCAAAGAACCACTGACTGGTGGAACCCCCCTGTCAGCTGAGCCCCGCGCCGCGGAGTGTCACTGGGCCGGCCCGTTAACCTTTCCCGCGCAGCCCAGTTATTTGGATTAAACCTTTTCCATTTTATTTCAAACTCAATTCTGCACCCAGATGCAAAAATCAACCCAGATCGATTCAGTGAGCCAAATGGAATGAAACCAATTTTATTAGAAAGGTCTAGAAATGCTGAATCCAAGCCCGTTGGATTCAAGTCATTTGGATTTGTAGATCATCCATGGTAAAAATAACAAGGCAGAAGCTTTTCTGCATTCAAACATTTTTCAAATTAAAACCATAATAGCTTTTGAGTTGATTCCAACTCTCAAAAATCACATTTAACCATACCTTTCAGAATATATAAAAATATATAGGTTTACTTACAGAAATAATGTTCAAGTAATAAAAGAATGCCCCATAGGCATTTCTAGCCACTTTAATTAATTAAAATAAAAGGGTAAAACCTTACTAAATTGTGACACCACTTTAAAACACATTCCCATGAACTAAAATATGTGGTGATGAAATGTGCCAAGATGATCCCATATTTGGTTTGGAGAATATTAAATCTTAAGTAGTTTTTCAATGAGTAGAAATTACTTTTCTAAAAATAAAAGGAATTAAACCAAACTTTAATCTTGTAATGTTAGTGATGATGCTAGATCATCTATAGGACCCTTTTGTGTGATTATTGCAAGTAGTTAAGTATTGTTTGGTGATTGTGTACATCGTATTTATTTATAGACGCTAGTACCGTCCAAGGATACGAGGAGGAAGGAGGATTCTACGAAGAAGAAGCCGAGGAGAACTTCAACCACTGCTCTGCACAAGGCAAGCTAAAACTTTCAAGATACTCTACTTTAGCAATACTAATGCTACTAGTTGAATGTGCAAGCTAACACTTGCAAGATACCCTACTAATGCAAGCTTATACTGATACTTATGCAAGCTAATACTTGCTTGTTACCATGACCACTATATGCCTTAAGCATATGTGATCATATCCACTTGATAAACCAATCCTAGTTTTACTTACAAGCTTTATTACTTTATTTCTTTATCAAAGATCTTACTTAGAGTTTTTCTGGAATAAATGGTAGATACTAGAAGGATACTTGAAGGTTGCATAAAGAGCATAAAATTTGGCCTAAGCTATATAATCTTGGTGTCATCCGCAGGCATAAGATTGAACTTAGTTAAAACCCCACTAGTGTACCACCCCTCATTAGTGCTTACCCCCACTTGTAGATGCTAGTGCTAAGCATAAAACTTGATCAACTTTAGATGGGAATACTTGGTGGAAAAATGGTTATGAAAACCTTGGAATGATGGATCATTCTATTGAAATGTTTTGGACATGTGTTTCCGAACACCTGATGATTTTGGTGATGAAAATGTGGAGGCATGAGCCTTAGCCCTTTATAAAACTGATGGTTGTCTGGATGCGATACCATTCCAATTTTATCGTACAATCACAATACCCGAAGATTGGGTAGGGCTTGACTGGAAGCTTATATACCTTAGTATTAGTTCCCTCACGGCCAAGGTCTGAGCTGAGGCTACCTTGTGAAGATTGTCCACCTGTGTAGTACCCAAGATGACAATTGGTCATGGTTGGGAGGCCAAACTCACAGGAGAGGTGCTTATACTAGGGCGTGTAATTGAAAGGTTTGGATTGATTATCCGCATACTGTGTATGGTGAATTCAGGATTTGTTCCTGATGGATGTATCGAATGTTGTGGTGAAAGTGTACAATATCTACAGAGTGTCAAACTATTCGAATAGCCGCGTTCGCGGTTATGGACAGTTGGAGTGGCCATACTGTTCCCCCGTCAGATGTTTTCAAAATGACTTGTGAAATGAATTGAGATTTTGACTTGACCAAAACAGGGTTGTGGCATGAGATACAAGTTCCCACTTAGGTGTTATAAAACCTTAACTAGCATTCGTTGCTTCCAAACTTAGTAGAGATAAATCTGGCTTTTGCAAAACAACCCTAGAGCTTAGTGTCCTATTATCCAAAACCCCTTTTTCTTGTTAGTATTAGTTTGTGAGTACTTAAAGAGTACTCATGGCTTTGTCCCTGGCTATTCCCGTGGCCAGACTATGAAGAGGAGTACCTGGAAGATGGACCCCAGGAAGGTTACGACAACTAGGATCATCTTCCATTGTCAGCATTGCCTGTGACCCCGAAGATGGAGCTTCGCCTATGCTACGATTATTATTACGTATTCCGCTGCTTGATGTTGTATTAAGAACTGGATCATGAGATCCCTATTTGTGTAAGAACTTATGTACGGTTTGTAATGGATGATGTACTGTGGTATCCAATTCTGTTATGTCTCACAAAAATGGTAATCCTGGGATTGCGATGTATGGCATAACAGACATCTGGGATTAAAAATCCGGGTGTTGACAGGTGAAACTATTTATATGTATAGAGGAGTAAAATGTATACTCAGCTCCATCCCATACTCTTAAATATACTGAGGCGCCGTTTGGCCAGAGAAAATATTATCCCCTCCACCCCGTGTGGCCACTCTGACGGACCCCTGTACCACTATGATACGCTCGTTAGTGGTTGTTATCATCGGAATCTGGCCATATTGTTGCCGCCACCTGCCTGGTCAATGTCATCGCTGAGAATGTCTGCGACTTTCATCCATCTTGTAGTTGTTTCCTAGACCATCGCATATGCCACCCTCCTCGCCCGATGCTCGCCCATCCTCGCAGATGTTGTGAGACCTAGGGCTAGCTCCGTCCCCGACCAGAACCGATGGATCCCCAATGCCTGGCGCGTCTATGGAGACGAAGGAGGCCGAGCCTGTCTTTGGTCAAGCTCTCGACATCATATGATAGTGGACTTCACCAACCATTCCAAATATTTTGGAAACAAATTTGTGAGCGCTTTAATGTAAACACAAGTGGAGAAGCTAGATCCGTAGCGTCGCTCATGAATAGGTGCCATATTTTTGTTAGGCATTCTAATGCTTAGAAAACTATGGTTTGTGCTATGGATATGTATAACTATGCTATCAGGTAGTATGACTAATAATCCATTGTCTTGTATGCACTATGAATTCATGATTATGTATTTATGTATTGATGAGTTGCAATAGTTGTTTCAAATTTTTTAGGGAGGTAGGTTGTAAGGTTCCCAACCTTTAATAAGGTAGAGATCCCTGTGTTTACAATGCTAGTCCCTGGATCAATAGCTAGCATCCACAGTTAAGATGTAATATCAAGAAACAAAGGTCATAATACAACTTTATACCAGGAATAAAATAATTTATTACATCTTTCATAGCTCATTTGGCTATTACATTACATTGCAGCAGAATATCTATAAGCATGGGGTCCTTCATCTTCAAAGTGCCACAGGCAGACATGTTGGTTGTAGACTTTGTAATCCTAATCAACACACTTCACTAAATCAATCAAACCTGCAACATAACAAGTTACAGCCACAAGGGTCAATACATTTGAATTGTATTGGCAAGTGATACTATGGTAGTATAGTGGAGTTTATCATCTATATGCTTTTGGCTAAGTGGAGTTTAGGCTTGCATTGCTCAAAATAGATTTTTCCTTATCATTTGAAAACACTAAGTTTTTGCTTGACAAAAATCACCCAAGGCATCTACCAATCAAAGATTGAAGATCCTTTAACCCTTGTTCAACCACAAGTTTTTAACTTAGAAATTTGGATGATGAGATTCTTGATAGCTTTCATGTCTTGATGCTCAAAATTGTCCTTTACCAGGGACATGGCTAAGTACTTAGATTTTAAACTCTACAGACGTGGTGCACTTTCCCCACAAGACTTGGTTTCACCAAGACAAGATCTTTCAGAAGCCTTTCCTTAGACCAAATGGACGCGTTCCAACCTATCATCCCACTACCACCAACTGTCCAAATGGCTAAGTTCTAGAAACCTATGTGATCTAGGCAGAGCCCATAATGCCAAGTGGTTGCACTTGAAGCTTCTCAACATTTGACATCTCAAATCTCTTTGTTCCTGGGTGGCCATCCACAAGTGAGATACACAAGGTTCACCAGTCCCCTGGCCTTGTGTAACCACTCAACACAAACCATTCCTTCCATTACACCCAGGTGATTCATTTACTTAGTTGTTTTATTAAACAAAACTCAAGTCCTCAGACTTAGAAATTTTCCATAGCATGAATTTATATTCCACCCTTGTTTTCTATTAGCTAAGCTAAGCATGATAGTACTAGGAATCTTAACTTAGGAAATTTCTACTAAGTTTTCATCTACTAGGATTTCCCATAGCATGGTTTATACTTAGCAAAATTCCATGCAAGTCTTACTTAGAAATATCACTAATGCATAGTGAAAATAATGGTACCAAAGTATGAAGCATCACTTGCCTTTTTGGTAGAGGGTATAAGTTCACTCCTTGTCCTTGCAACAATCACATTCTTCAAGTCACTACAATTCAATCAAGCAAGGCACAATCTCAATCTACCAATCAAGCAAAACATCACATAAAATGATAAAGTCAAAGTAATGCATGCAAGCATGCTAAGATTTGTTTTATTTGAAAAAGTGGTTCCTAATGGGTCATAAACATTTGAAAACACCTAATGGTCATTTTATAAAGTGGCAAAGTCATTTGCAAAAGATTTTACTTCCATAAACCATTTTCAAAACAAGGTATCATTTTATGTGGTGTAGAAATGTTTTTACTAAGGCATTAATCTATAGGGTTCACAAAATATGTTTTCAAACCATAAAACTTTGTGTTTAGGGTCAGAGAGTTTATTTCCAAAACATTTCTCAAAGGTTTTCTTCCAAAATCACTTTTAACAAATAAACCATATTTTTATTTGACTAGAAATGGTTTAAATCAAAGATTCATTCTTTTGTTTCACCAAATACATTTTTGAAACCACAATTTGTCTCCTAGGGTCAGTAGGTTCAAAACAAACCATTTGCCAAAGATTTTATCCTCAAAATCATTTTGGAATAATTTTTATATCCTAAACAAGCATACATAAGTTTCTGCAAAAACAAACATTTTAACAGAAGATTTCTACTAAACAAAGTGCATGGTTGGATAGGGCTTGTCTTGCTGAATCCATTGATATAAAGTTTGCAAAATTTGGACGTGTAGAACTAAAGTTATAGATTTTTAAAATTCAAACCACTAATAGAAATGTTTCTGTCTTTTAAAACAACTACATGCCACGTGTCTTGTTCCTACTGGCGCGTACCGGTTCGCACGGATTGCGCTCTGTGGTTCGTTGGATCTAAACAGATCGCGCGTCTCAGATTGCATACCCCTTCGTCGTTAAGTGACTCTATCGCGTCACTACGATCTGGATCGAACGACTCCTATCACTTTGCCAAGAACTGGCGGCGCTGCGTGGCGGCTGGCGGCGGCAACGCTCAGACGGTGGCGTTGCGGCGGCTACAGGAAGCAAATAAGGAAACGGGGGTGCTCACCGTGCTCGCGAGGTCGAGGTGAAGCTCGAGGTGGTGCTGGTCTGGCGAGGGGCGCACTGGAGCAGGAGTAATCGCTCGCCGGAGTCGGTGAGGACGTCAGACGGCTCTGATTGCTGTCGGAGGTGAGGCTGCAGTTCACCCTAAGGCAAGCGGGTGGTACAGTTAGAAGCGGGTGGTCTGGGCGTCAGCGATGGAGGGTAGTGTGCGGTGGGGTCTGTCTGTCAGTCGCTGAGTGGGTCAATTAGCGGGTTCGAATCGTTTTCTACGGAGAGGAGAGGAGTTGGGCTAGCTGGGCCAAGTGGGCTTAACTGGGTTGGGTCGAGTCTGATTCTATTTTTTTTCTTTCTGATTGCTTTATCTTTTTCTAATTTGATTTTCTGTTTTGAAATTCAATCAAAAAATTCAAACACTAATTCAAATCAAACTTCTACCACACTTTGTATTGAGTTTAGTTCTGTTTAACAACAATATTCCAAGTCCCAAAATAAAATAATATTTTTATTCTTTTAGGATCTATTTAATAATTAAATAAAATAGTCCTTAGTTATTAAATCAAATAGGATTTGATTGATTTAAAATCTCCATTTGAAATCCAAATAATATCAAAATCAATTCAGTAGGTTTTATTTGAAAATATAATATACTTGGAAAACTTGTTTAGAATAAATTAACAAGTTTTGGTGTTTAATTAAAATGGGAAAAACCTTTACTTTAATAAAATTTGGTTTATTAAACTCTCATTATTTTATTTAAATAAACCTTTACTCTTTTAATCAAAGCAAATATTTTATTTCAAAATGTTTTCCAAGGTTTAATTTGGCTCTATAAAATAATCCTTATTTATACTTCTACCTTTTCATTTGAAAACCAAATCTTTTCACTAAAAGATCCAAAAATAGTAATTTCACATATTTAATATTTTCTTTATTAATTGTTTATCCTTTCAAATCCCTTTAGGATTTGTTTGATCAAATAGGTTTGAAGGTTTCCAAAAAGTTTCTTCTCACCCTGAAAATCAACAGAGTTTTATTTTATTCATTTATTTTTCACATTACAAGATTTGGAAAATCTTGGGATGTGACATAGGTTTAGGAGATCAGCTAGGGAGATCTTTTTTTAGCGGAGCAAATACGATGAACCTCCGTGTTGAGCTTTTCGGGCTCCTTGGCCTTCTCGGTTGGCGTAGCCCCCAAGTGTTCTGCGGCTTCGGTTGTGTCCCTCGGAAATTTTCGCCAGATGGAGGGAACACAGATTTGTTCGAGTAACACACTAAGTGGCACTAGGGCACAGGTGGAGCCGATGTTGGCAAACTTGTCGGCCTCTTCATTGCTTTCCCTGCCAACATGCCGAAGTTCACAACCATCAAAGTCCCCTTCGAGTGAGTTGTAAAGTGCATGATATGCAATCATGTTGGCGCTATGGGCGTTGCACTCATTTATCGTCTGTTGGACGACAAGGTTAGAGTCACCGTAGATGACGAGGCGTGTGGCGGCGCACACCTTGTCCATCCTCATGCCAGGTATGAGTGTCTCGTATTCGACCTCGTTGTTGGATGTGCGGAACTTCATCCGAAGGATGTATTTCATCTTGTCCCCTTGGGGGATGTCACTATTACGCCGGCTCCTGCTCCAGCCTCGCACTTAGAGACGTCAAAGTGCATTATCCAGGACTGGGACATGTTCGGAGTGTCCGGCAGCTGGAGTTCCATCCAGTGGACAAGGAATTCAGGGAGCACCTGCGATTTGATGGCGGTGCGCCGCTCATAGATGATGTCTCGAGGAGACAGCTCGATGTCCCACAAGGCTAATCGCCCTGTAGCTTCGGGGTTGTTCAGGATGTTCGACATTGGGGCGTCGTTGATGACCATGATCTGGTGCTCTTGGAAGTAGTGGCTCAACCGACGCGTCGTCATGAAGATGCCGTAGGCGAGCTTCTGGTAGTGGGGATACCTTTTGCTTTGTTGGGGTCAATACCTCGCTGAGGTAGTAGATTGGGCGTTGCACCCCGTGGGTCTTGCCGTCTTCAGGTCATTCGACCACGAATGTTGTGCTGACCACCTGGTGCGTGGCTGCTATGCATAGCAGCAAGGGCTCCCTCTCCTTTGGCATGACCAGGACAGGTGATGTGGAGAGCAGACATTTGAGGTCCTCAAATGCTTCGTCTGCTTTGGCCATCCACTCGAATTTGCCGGCCTTGTACAACAGTTGATAAAAGGGGAGGGCCTTCTCGCCCATGCGGCTGATGAACCTAATGAGCGTCGCGATTCGCCCAACTAGGTGCTGGACTCCCTTAAGGTTCTTGGGATTCTCCATAGCTAGAATAGCCCTGATTTTCTTTGGGTTTGCCTCGATGCCACGCTGAGAGATGAAGTACCCGAGTAATTGGCCAGACGGGACGCCAAAAGCGCACTTGTCTGGATTCAGCTTGATCTTGTAGCGATCAAGGTTGTCGAATGTTTCACGGAGATCATCGATGAGCATCCTGGCCTCCTTGGTCTTGATCACTATATCGTCGACATAGACCTGAACCTTGCGACCAATCTGATTCTTTAGACATGCCTTCATGCATCTCTCGTAAGTTGCACCTGCGTTCTTCAGCCCGAAAGACATTGTGTTATAGCAGAACACCCCGAACGGCGTGATAAACGCCGTTTTCGCCTTATCTTCGGCCTTCAGCCGAATTTGATTGTAGCCTGAGTAGGCGTCAAGGAAGTAGAGTTTCTCGCATCCTGCAGTGGAGTCGATGATTTTATCGATCCGTGGCAAAGGAAAGTGGTCCTTTGGACAGTACTTGTTGAGAGATGTGAAGTCCACGCACATCCACAGGATGTCCGTGTCCTTCTTGAGGACCAGCACGAGGTTGGCCAACCACTCGCTTTCCTTTATCTCCCTGATGAAGTTGGCATCGAGTAGTCTGTTGACTTTGATGCCAACGGCTTCGGCTCTGGGCTCGGATAGTAGCGCATCGACTGCTTAACTGGCTTCCCGTCCAGAAACACATTGAGTGCATGCTCGGCGAATTCGCTGGGAACTTCTGGCATGTCCACAGGACACCAGGCGAAAATTTCCCAGCGCTCACGGAGGAATTCGACGAGCGCTCTTTCCTATACGAGGCTCAGGTCATTGGTGATCAGCGCCGTCTTGGAGGCGTTCGTCGGATGAACCTGCACCTTCTTAGTGTGGACTGTGGAGTCGAATGACATATCAGGTGTGTTTTGCCTAGTGACTGGGGGTGCCCCATTGTTTGTGACCTCCTTGAGCCTTGTGAGCTCCTCCTGCATGCCGAATGACTAGGAGATTCTGTTGAAGTCTCTGTCGCTGCTGTCCGACCTAGTGAAGTTTCCTAGGACGATGATGACACCCCTGGGTCCTGGCATCTTCAGTAGAAGGTACGCGTAGTGCGGTAGTGCCAGGAATCTTACGAATGCCACACGCCCGAGGATGGCGTGGTACTGTGAGGGCAGTCCACCACTTCGAACTCCAGCCGCTCACACCTAAAGTTTTCGGGCTTGCCAAAGATGACGTCGAGTCATATCTTGCCCAGGGGATATATGCCCTTCCCCGGGACGATGTCGTGGAACATTGTGTCCGATGGCTCTAGGCTGCATAGCGGGATCCGCATGGGTGCGAGTGTGCTGGCGAACATCAGGTTGATGCCACTACCACCGTCCATGAAGAAGCGTCTCATCTCGAACCCCCCCGATCTGGGCCTCGAGCACCAGGGCAGTGTGACCTGGCCGAGGTATCTGGCGTGGGTGATCCGAACGGTCGCATGTGATGCAGGATTCCGAGCCGCTGAGGTACTCAGGTATGGCTAGTGGGGAGCCAAGTTGACTTGGCGGGTGATCTTCTTCTGCACCCTGTTGGTTGGGCGCCCCTTTTGTATCATCATGGACCCCAACGGTGGCGGGTATCCGTCCGTACCATTTTTCTGCGCTGTTGTAGCCGCAGGTTGCGAGGGTCCTCCGGGTGGTGGTGGTGGAGCCCCATGGGCTACGACTCCTGGAGCAGGTGCGAATCCTGGGTTCACCGCCTGGCGTCGCATCTGGGTGAGGCTGATGACCCACAAGTATAGGGGGTGTATCCTAGTACTTTAGATAAATAGGAGTGTTGATCCCAACGAGGAGCAGAGGGTGCTGACCAGTTGTATGGAGCAAGAAATCTCTGTAAATACTTAGCAAACGGATTTTTAGGGTTTTTTTGATAAAGCAAGGAAATAAAGTGCAAGTAATAAAGACATCAAATAATTGCAGTAAGTGGCCCAATCCTTTCTTAGCAAAGGACCAGCCGGTAGTAATACTTATGAGGACCAAATGTTCTCGAGGACACATGGGAATACTATCAAGTGCTTTCGTTTCATATAGCTGATTAATCTTCTTTGGTTTTATAAGTGTTGTGTGGGTGAACCTATGCTAATGTACCGACCTTACTTGGACTACTACATACTTATGATTAAACCCCTTGCAAGCATCCAAAACTACAAGAAAGTAATTAAGAGAAAAACCTAACCATAGCCTAAAACTCTGAGATCTTACACTCCCTTGTGCAAAGGTTTCCTAACGGGGGTTCAGGTTTCTATCACTCCGGCAACCCCACAATTAGTAGCCAAATACACAATGCATTCCCCTAGGCCCATAAATTGTGAAGTATCATGTAGTCGACATTCACATGACACCACTAGAAGAATACCACCACAACTTAAGTATTAAACCATTGAATAATACCTCAACACAATTTCACTACTAACAACATGACTTCTCCCATGTCCTAAAGAACTAAACTAACTACTCACGGGACATCATATGGATCAAGATCAGAAAGGATAAAATAATGGATAACAATCTGAACGTAAACAATAATTTAATGGTTCCACTCACAAGCATCAACTACAAAAGTAATCAACACCGGGAAAGTTTCCCCTAAGAACTATGCAAGATTCAACACAATTGTTACAGCGGGATGGAGTGGTGATGATGGTGTTGGTGGAGATGATGGTGTGGATGATGAGGATGATGATCTCGATGAAGTCTAGATTGATGATGGTATTGATGGAGATGATCTCCCCTCTCCGGGAAGGAATTTCGCCAGCAGAAATCTGTCTACCAGAGAGCTCTTTCTCTCTTGGTGGTTTCCCTCCCGTAGAGGCGGCGAAATCTTTCTGTGGCCGCTCCCCCCGACTTTAGGGTTTCGAGGAGAAGATATAGGCGAGAGGGCAGAGCCAGAGGTAAGACAGGGTGGCCACACCCCCTGTAGGCGCGGCCCAGGGTGGCCCGCACCTGGGGGCGTGGGCCCCCTATGGCCCAACTCCGCCTCCCCTTCTGGCATCCTTCATCTTCTGGGAAAATATAATTTTCTGTAGTTTTTCTGGTATTTTTCTGATCTTCGCGAAATTGAATCAAAACACCGATTTTTCCATCAGAATCCTGACTCCGGCAGTTCATCCTCCAAGAATCATCCAACATGCAAAAGAGGTGAAATAATATAAGTATCACCTCTTAATATGAAATATATCAATTAATAGAAGCAATTTATGATATAGAATAGTGATGCAAAATGGACGTATCAACTCCCCGCAAGCTTAGACCTCGCTTGTCCCCAAGCGAAAATTTGAGCTCGGTAAACATGTCCACAGGTTTATAGAGTGAAATGTCGATAAAAAGAATACGGACAAGAAGCATCACACTTACCAATACACAACTCATAGTAGAAAGCAACTCACCATTATATAACTTAGCTTGCAACAAGTATGGGAGTCACAATAAAGATGCATAAAGATAAATCATAATTGGGATTGGAAAACTTTGTTCTTGGTCAGAGAACTGTTGGTAAACAGTTTTCAAGCAAAGCTTTTGTAAGGAAGTTTATAATAGGAGTACTCTTTGATCAAACATAAAAGGTTTTTCACAATGATGGCTTTCAAAGTAATACTCATTTAGATAAGAGTCTTGTGCAAACAAGGAAGATAAGGAACATGCTTGAATAAATCATCATATGAATGATTGAAACACAACAACTCAAATGCTTGCTGCAGATAGAGAGGAATTGGTTTACTGACTCAACTTAGAACTAGAAGAAAGGCCCTTCATAGAGGGAAGCAGGGATTTCAAGTTCATAAAGAGCTTTCAAAAGATTATGGTACTTACTAGCTTTGAGCTCTCATTGCCCCTATCATAAGCATCTTGAGGTGATTCAGGTTAAAGTGAACAAATATGGAGTATATGCTTGATGAAATATAAGTTGGCAATCTCATGTCCCTTGAGTACGAGGGCCGCTCCTCATGCTACTCAACTTTAGTTACCGGTAAGTTCTTGTCATAGTAAGTACATGTGTATCATAGAGAACCGCCAACGGGGTACCCCTTGCACATGATACAGGAGCTATCCCATATCAAAATGACAAGGCAAGCAGACAATGGGCATCTCAGCAATCTCTTATTTACCATGGGAAAATGGTGCTTTTTTCTGTCTTTCCTCTTTTCAATATGTCTCTCTCTTTTTTTATCAGAAGAAAGCTTCATAGAATGCTCATTATGGTGATGCTGCAAGTTTCCACCATGATTAGGCATAGATTAGGATAGCGGCCCAGGCATTTCTCTAACACACATACATAACTCCATGGACTTACAAGCTCCCCTTTTATTTCACAGCGATGACATCCGCAAACAAAAGAGCATGATATCAACTAGGTAGATATTTACAGTGTTGAAAGCGTTCCCCGTGACAACACGGTTCTGCTAATTCCAATGTATAGGTGCAAGCATATACAACTTCGATGACACAATGGTTAAAATTTATTAGAGGCAAGAAAATAAGGTGTGCCATCAAGTTCGTGAGAGCTTTACTAATTAGTTTTCACATATCAAGATAATTTTTAATTTGGAAGATAGATGAAGCTTGAGAATTTATTTGAAATAGCAATTATGCTAATAGGTAGATATGGTGGACACAAATGGCACAAGTTTTGGTTTAAAGGATTGGATGCATGATAAGTGTTCCCTCTTAGCACAGGTTTTTGGCTAGCAAGGCTGGATAGCAAGCAAAAGAGTTGAAGGAAACAAGCAAACATACAAGTGATAAAGTCAAACATGCAATCTTCCTTGAAGACACAAAATATCTTAAATAAAGAATACTAAGCTTATGAGCCAATCAAGAAAGAAAATAAATGATAAAAAATAATTGTAAGTGCTTTTATCTTTTCCTTTCAAACCTCAAAAAGTGTTGCTACTGACCAGAGCTTGGTTTACCAAAACCAATTTAGATCTACTTGATGCTCCCAAAGTGATACCAATACTAATCGACAAGATCAATCATATAATAGAGATTGCAAAAAATAAGAAGTGAAAAAAGTAAAAGATGAAACTTCTCATTAATATTCCATAAAGGCACTCACACCAAGGGATACATAGATAACCAACTAAAGGAGAGATAATTCCACAATGCAAACCAACCTATAAGATAACTTCTCTATCCAAGATATGAATCTACTAAAAAGGTAAAAAGATAAAAGATAATGATGTGATACCGCGGCACTCCCCCAAGCTTGGAACAAGCCAAGGGGATGCCAAAACCTGATAACAATTTAATCCTTCGGTGGTGGTGTTCCCTTATCATCGTTAGACTTCCAAGGTAAAGGCTCCCCATCCAAAAAGGATGTCTTGGTCTCAAAAATCCTGAAACTAGCAGTAGAGCTTATGTGTTTAAACCTAGCCTCATACTCAAAGTTTTTATTTTGTATGTTGTAGAGTTGTGCTTGTAATTGATTGGTGGTCTGATGGAGTGAGAGGATTTCATCTCGAATCTTAGCAGTCTCCTTCTTGTGCTTGGTGATGAGTTCTGAACTTATCTTATGGATGACGTCCACTTCGTGTTCTGCCATCTTCTTGTACCTAAAAACTTCCTGCTCTAGTGCTTCCATCCTATCTTCTATATTTCCTTCTCCTTTAGGACCATGTACTTCTTTTATCTATACCATGCCATCCTTGAGTAACAACTCCTTGGGGTGAACCCTCAACTCATGCATGTACGGGTTGATGACATCCGCGGAGGAATTCTCCATGGGTGATCCATAGGAAGACATTGTGGCTCCAAAACTGAGAATCTGCCTGACAGAAATAGATCGAAACATAAACACGACGAGAACACGATATACTAACCTCGGGGGATCCAGGGGTTATATATTACAAAGTTTTACTGCATAAGGAAGGTACTGTGTGAAAACAGGGTGGAGATGGACTCCAGGGGGATCACACCCCCTGGTGGCGCGGCCAGCTGGGGCCCGTGCCACTGGTGGGTGTGGCCCACCCGGGCTATGTTTCCTCCTCTATTTCGTCTCGTAGGCTTCCATATGTAATAAAAACATCAAAAATATAAAGAGATAAGGTTTTCACGAACCTTTGATTTCCAGCTCTTTTACCTATTCAAAGACAGACTCTGTAGATTCTGGAGTTTGGTTTCTAATAAATTCTTCTGGAGTCACCATTTGAGTAATATCAACATCTTCATTATAAGAATCTCTAGAAATATAATGTTTGAGCCTTTGACCATTCAACACCGGTGTAGTGTTGTCCCTCAAAGAAGATATTTTAATATCTCCTGAACGATACACCTCCTCAATCACAAAAGGTCCTTCCCATTTTGAGAGTAGTTTCCCTACAAAAAATCTAAGATGAGACCTATACAAAAGAACTTTCTCACCAACATGGAACTCCCTTTTGAGAATTCTCCTATCATGCCATATTTTTACTTTTTCCTTAAAGAGTCTAGCATTTTCATAAGCTTCACTTCTCCACTCATCTAAGGTACTTAAGTCAAGCAATCTTTTCTAGCCAGCAAGTTTAAAATCTCTATTCAGTTCTTTCACTGCCCAATGAGCTTTGTGTTCTAATTCTAGAGGCAAGTGACAAGCTTTACCATAAACCATTTTGTAAGGAGACATTCCCATAGGATTTTTATAAGCAGTTCTATAAGCCCATAAAGCGTCATTCAACTTTTTAGCCCATTTTTTCCTAGATCTATTAACGGTCTTTTGCAAGATAGATTTAATTTATCTATTTGAAAGTTCTACTAGCCCACTGGTTTGGGGGTGATAAGCTAAAGCAATTCTATGGTTTACATCATATTTAGCAAGAGTCTTCCTAAAACCACCATGAATAAAATGAGAACCTCCATCAGTCATGAGATATCTAGGCAACCAAACTTAGGAAAAATAACATCTTTAAGCATTTTAAGGAGGTCTTACCATCAGCACTGTTTGAAGGTATGGCTTCTACCCACTTTTAACATAATCAACAGCAACAAGAATATGAGTATACCCTTTTGAAGGAGGAAAAGGACCCATAAAGTCAAATCCCCAACAATCAAAAGGTTCAATAACAAGAGAATAATTCATAGGAATTTCATTGCGTCTAGAAATGTTACCAACTCTTTGACATTCGTCACATGATAAATAAACTTCCTTGCGTCCTTGAAAAGAGTAGGACAATAAAAACCAGATTGTAAAACTTTTTGTGCGGTCCTATCCCCAGCATGATGTCCTCCATAAGCACTGCCATGACATTTTCACAATATATCTTGTTGTTCATATTCTGAGACACATCTCCGTATAATACCATCTACTCCTTTATATAAATGTGGGTCATCCCAAAAGTAATGCCTTAGATCATAAAAGAATTTTCTGTAAAGGTTGGAGGCAAATACTTGGAAGCAATAAAGTTAGCATAATCAGCATACCAATGAATCTCTTGCGGGCTTACCTTAATTGCAGCCAACTGTTCATTTGGAAACTATCATTAACAGGCATAGGATCAAAAGAAATATTTTCCAAACGAGATAAATTATCAGCAATAGGATTTTCAGCACCTTTCCTATCTACAATATGCAGATCAAACTCTTATAAAAGCAACACCCATCTAATAAGCCTAGGCTTAGCGCCTTTCTTTGTCATAAGGTACTTAATAAAAGCATGATTAGTATAAGCGGTGAATTTTGAATCAACAATATAAGGTCTAAACTTATCACAAGCAAAGATTATAGCTAAGAACCCCTTTTCATTAGTAGGATAATTCTTTTGAGCAGCATCAAGAGTCTTACTAGCATAATGAATAACATTCAACTTTTTAGCTATTCTTTGTCCAAGAACAGCACCCACAGCAAAATCACTAGCATCACACATAATTTCAAAGGGTAAATTCCAATCAGGTGGTTGGACAATAGGAGCAGTAGTAAAAGCTTTTTTCAAAGCTTCAAAAGCTTCCTTACAATCATCATAAAAAACAAAAGGCACGTCTTTTTGAAGAAGATTAGTCAGGGGCTTTGAAATTTTGAAAAAATCTTTAATAAACCTTCTATAGAAACCAGCATGACCAAGGATACTACGAATACCTTTTACATCCCTAGGGCAAGGCATTTTCTCAATTGCTTCAACTTTGGCTCTGTCTACTTCAATACCTCTTTCAGAAATTTTGTGTCCAAGAGCAATATCTTCATTAACCATGAAGTGGTATTTATCCCAATTAAGAACAAGATTAGTTTATTCACATATCTACAAAACTTTATCAAGGTTGTGCAAACAATTATAAAAATAAGTTCCATAGATGGAGAAATCGTCCATGAAAACTTCCACAATTTCTTCACAAAAACCATGAAAGATAGCAGACATACATCTCTGAAAAGTAGCAGGAGCATTACATAAACCAAAAGTCATACGCCTATAAGCATAAGTTCCATAGGGACAAGTGAAAGTGTGTTTCTCTTGGTCTTGTGCTCTCACAGCAATTTGAGAGAACCCACAATAACCATCAAGAAAACAAAAGCGAGTCTTTTTAGACAACCTTTCTAGCATTTGATCAATAAAAGGAAGAGGATAATGATCTTTCTTAGTAACTTTATTAACCTTTCTAAAATCAATGCACATCCTATAACCAACCACTAATCTTTGAGGTATAAGCTCATTATTTTTGTTAGGCACAATAGTGACCCCCCTTTCTTTGGGACACAATGAACAAGGCTAACCCATTGACTATCAGCAATAGGGTAAATAACACCAGCATCAAGGAGTTTTAATACCTCATTTCTTACCACATCCTTCATCTTAGGATTTAAACGATGTTGATGTTCAATAACTGGTTTTGCATCAGGTTCTATATTAATAGCATGCTGACATATAATAGGAGAAATCCCTTTTAAATCATCAAGAGTATAACACATAGCGCCACGGTGTTTCTTCAATACTTCCAATAATCTTTCCTCTTCCTTTCCTGAAAGTTTAGAGCTAATAATAATAGGATATATTTTCTTATCGTCTAGATAAATGTATTGAAGATCATTAGGTAGAGGTTTTAAATCGAAAACAGGATCCCCTTTAGGTGGTAGTGTGGTACCCAAATCTTCCACAGGTAGTTTATGCTTAATTAACTTAGGTTGACGAAGGAAGATCTCGTCAATCTCATTTCTTTCCTTCATGAAGACCTCACTTTCATGATCTTCCATATACTATTGCAGGGCATTGTTAGGAGCAAGATAAATAGCAACAAGTTGTTCAACCCTGAAATCCTCATTAGGCAATTCATTTTCATAAAGAGTTTTAGCAAATTTGGAAAAATTGAACTCATAAGATTCTCCATCAAACTTAGTTAAAACTTTCTCCTTCTTACAATCTATAATAGCCCCACAATTATTCAAGAAAGGTCTACCAAAAATGATTGGACAAGTTTTACTAGCTTTAGAACCAAGCACTAGAAAATCAGCAGGATATTTAATCTTACCACAAAGAACCTCCACATCTCTTATAATGCCAATTGGAAAAATTGTCTCTCTATTAGCAAGGTGAATAACCACATCAATGTCCTCAAGTTCACAAGGACCAATTTCATGCATAATTTCTCTGTAAAGCTCATAAGGAATAGCACTAGAACTAGCACCAATATCACATAAACCATAATAGCAATGATCACCAATTCTAATAGAAAGCACAGGGACACTAGTTTTCCTAGCTTTAATAGGATGAGAGACAATATTAGAAGCGTCTTCACAGAAGACAATATGCTCATCTTCTATATTTTTAGTGACAAGATCTTTCACAATGGCCACTACATGTTCAATGTTTATTTGCTCATCAGGTTCCATAGTTTTCTTTGTACTTTTGCTAACCACATTAGCTATGATAGAATGTTCCTTAACCTTAGCAGGAAAAGGGATTTTCTCAATATAAGGTTCAGGAAAAATAGGATCAATAGTACAAACTTCAGTGCTTCTAACAGGAACATGATTAACAACATCTTTATAAGGTGCATGGTACTTTACTCACTCCTTTTTGGGGATTTCAATATAAGAGGCAAAAGCCTTAAAGCAATTTGCAAGAACTTGAGAATCAATACCATACTCAGTACTAATATCATGAAAGTCATCAGTTCCCATAAAAGATTTAATGCATTCATAACCATAATTTATACCTGACTTTCTTCCTTTGTCATTCTCCCATGCTTCAGTGTTTTCTTGAATACGGTCTATAAGATCCCATTTAGCTTCTTCCTTCATACGTGTGAATGATCCAGCACAAGAAGCATCTAATAAATCTTTATCATGAAGAGAAAGCCTTGCATAAAAGTTATTAATAATAATATTTTTAGGGAGTTAATGAATAGGACATTTAAGCATTAGTAACTTCAATCTCCCCAAGATTGGGTTGTACTATCTCCATCACGAGGACAAAAGTTATATATTTGATTCCTATCCTTATGAATCTCACTGGGAGGATAGAGTTTAGAGTAAAAGAGAGGTACTATTTCCTCCCATTCCATAGATTGTCCATTCTTTAGAAGCTTATACCATTCTCCAGCTCTTCCTTTCAATGATATAGAGAGTAAATTCTTCTTCGCTTGTTCAATTGTGATACCTGCACACTTAAACAACCCGCATAATTCATGGATAAAAAGCAAATGATCACCAGGATGGACAGTTCCATCCCCAAGATAATAATTATCCATAACACGATCAAAAATTCTTGTAGGTATCTTAAAAGGATCTATCTCAATAGGTGGTGATTCATCTACTACCCTATAAGTGGTATTAGATTTCCCAAATAGGAAACCAAGTCGGTTATCCATATTGGAAACAAAGTAACAGACAGAAATAAAAGCAATACTCACAGTAGAAGTTTCCTTTACCAGTTCCACTCTTCAATAGCGCTTCACTCCTCGGCAACAGTGACAGAAAATAGTCTTGATGACCCACAAGTATAGGGGGTGTGTCGTAGTACTTTTGATAAATAGGAGTGTCAATCCCAACGAGGAGCAGAAGGTGCTGACTAGTGGTATGGAGCAAGAAATCTCTGTAAATACTTAGCAAACGGATTTTTAGGGTTTTCTGATAAAGCAAGGAAATAAAGTGCAAGTAATAAAGACAACAAATAATTGCATCAAGTGGCCCAATCCTTTCTTAGCAAAGGACAAGCCGGTTGTAATACTTATGAGGACCAAACGTTCTCGCGGACACATGGGAATACTATCAAGTGCTTTCGTTTCATGTAGCTGATTAATATTCTTTGGTTTTATAAGTGTTGTTTGGGTGAACCTATGCTAATGTACCGATCTTACTTGGACTAATACATACTTGTGATTAAACCCCTTGCAAACATCCGCAACTACAAGAAAGTAATAATTAAGATAAAAACCTAACCACAGCCTTAAACTCTGAGATCCTACACTCCCTTATGCAAAGGTTTCCTAACGGGGGTTCAGGTTTCTGTCACTCTAGCAACCCCATAATTAGTAGCCAAATACACAATGCATTCCCCTAGGCCCATAAATGGTGAAGTATCATGTAGTCGACGTTCACATCACACCACTAGAAGAATAGCACCACAACTTAAGTATTAAACCATTGAATAATACCTCAACACAATTCCACTGCTAACAACATGACTTCTCCCATGTCCTCAAGAACTAAACGAACTACTCACGAGACATCATATGGATCAAGATCAGAGATGATATAATGATGGATAACAATCTGAACATAAACAATAATTCAATGGTTCCACTCACAAGCATCAACTACAATAGTATTCAACACCGGGAAATTTTCCCCTAAGAACTATGCAAGATTCAACATAATTATTAGAGCGGGATGGAGTGGTGATCATGGTGCTAGTGGAGATGATGGTGTGGATGATGATGATGATGATCCTGATGAAGTCTATCTTGATGATGGTGTTGATGGCAACGATCTCCCCTCTCCGGGAAGGAATTTCCCCGGTAGAAATCTGTCTGCCGGACAGCTCTTTCTCTCTCGGTGGTTTCCGCCCCGCAGAGGTGGTGAAATCTTTTTGTGGTCGCTCCCCTCGACTTTAGGGTTTCGAGGATAAGATATAGGCGAGAGGACGGAGCCAGAGGTGGGCCAGGGTGGCCTAACTCCCTGTAGGCGCGGCCCAGGGTGGCCCGCGCCTGGGGGGTGGGCCCCCTGTGGCCCAACTCCGCCTCCCCTTTTGGCATCCTTCGTCTTCTAGGAAAATATTATTTTCTGTAGTTTTTCTGGTATTTTTCTGATCTTCGCGAAATTGCATCAAAACACCCCTTTTTCCATCAAAATCCCGACTCCGGCAGTTCATCCTCCAAGAATCATCCAACATGCAAAAACAGATGAAATAACATAAGTATCACCTCTTAATATGAAATATATCAATGAATAGAAGCAATTTATGATATAGAATGGTGATGCAAATTGTACGCATCAGAGGCCCTCGCTGAGTTTCTAGAACTCCCTACAGTCCTTGAGCATGTGGCTGGCCTTGTTCTTACCATCTTGCTTGTTGATGAAGAAGTGGATAGTGCAGGGACCTGATAGCTTGTCGTATGCCGAAGGCTCGTCATCGCGGTTGCGGTGTTGCCATGTTTGGGTAGGCCTCCCACCGTCACGGTAGTTACTGCTGCAGTATTCGTTGTTGCGGTTTCCATCATCGTGGCGATCGGCATAGCCAGCCGCAACCATGTCAACTTCCTCGCGATCGTCGTAGACGCACGATCTTCTCTTTCCGCAGCGATCGCACCTGCGACCGAAGTCGTCCCCGTCATCCGAGCATTATCTATTGACGACATCTTTTCCATCTGCCCAGCGATTGGTGATATCCATCAGGTGATCAATGGTTTTGGGCTTGATACGCCCGAGCTCCTCCTTGAATTCCTGGCGCCTAACGCCGTCGTTGAAGGCATCGATTGCCCTTTCCTCGGAGATGTTTGTGGTGGAGTTCTTGATGAAGGACCAGTGCAGTATGTACGAGCGAATGGACTCGTTGGTCCGCTGGTTGCAGGCCCGCGGCTCTTCAATTGAGGCTGGCCTCTTGCTAGTACCCTTGAAGTTGCGGATGAAGATGTACGTCAGCTCTTCCCAGCCGCGGATGGAGATGGAGGGGAGGCTGCTGAGCCAGGCCCTGGCTGCGCCTGTCAGCTGCACCTGGAGGCACTGCATGGCGGTGCTTTTATTCCTACCGTGGAGCTTGACTGACGACAGATGATCGTCGAGCCAGGTTTTCGGCTCCTATGCTCCGTCAAACTTCGGGTTATCCGAAGGAAGCTTAAAGTTTCTCGGCATTCTTGACTGCCGAACGGATCTGCTGAAGCTTCTGGCGCCGCACAGTTCCCTGTCATCCTCTTCGGACTCAGTTGAGCATGGGCGCTTGGCACGTGATTTGTCGATCTTGCGATGTGTGAGCTCACTATGAGCATCGTAGTTGCTGCTCCTGCGCCATGGGCTCCAGCGGCGTCGAGGCACGTCATGCTCTTCCTCCTCGGATGAGGGTGTGCGGCTTTGAGTGAATCTCACTGCAGCCTTTTTTTCTGGCTTTGTGGGTGTTTTGTCGTGGAGCGTAGCTCCGACGAGTCCGAGGCCTACAAGCGCGTACTTATGTATCGCGTCTTTCGAGTCTCCCACCGGTGGCGGGTTGGACGCGAGGTACATAGTGGCCGCCATGATCGCAGCCTGCGGTGTTTTCGGCATGATGTTGCCTTGCGAGTCCATCGTCATGAAGGACATGTCGAGTTCTTTGGTGACCTCATGCCGTGCGGCGGGGTCCATGCGCTCCAGGCGAGAGCGGTACTTGTGTGCGTCATTGCCGTCTGAAGAGGAGCCGCCAGCGGTAGAGAGCGCATCTCGCCGCATGCTTGATTCGTCAGCTGCCCGCTTGCGTTTTTCGAGGTGTCCTTGTAGCTTGACATGTCGATTGTGTTCCTCGATCAGGAGCCAGTGATAGGCCATCAGCATGTCCGGGAGGCGTCGACAGGTAAGATGTGATTGCCCCGTTGATACGTCGTAAACGTATCTATAAATTTTTATGCTCCATGCTTGTTTAGTATCAACTTTTCTTTGCTTTGTCTACACTTTGAGGTATTTTTATACATTTTCTGGCTCTAACCTATTAACAAGATGTCATAGTGCTAGTTTCCTGTTTTCTACTGTTTTTGGTTCCAGAAAAGCCAGAAAATAAATATTCTCATAATTGGACGGGACAAAAGACAAAGTCACTATTTTTCCGGAGCAAACACGGAGCCAGAAGGGCTGGCGAAGGGGGGCCAGGAGGTGGCCACACCCTATGGTGGCGCGGGTCCCCCTTGTTGCGCCAGCCCTAGGTGTGGGCCCCTCGAGGCTCCACCGACCTTGCCCTTTCACCTATATATACGTCTCTGATACGTCCAAAACGTATCTACTTTCTCGAACACTTTTCTATTGTTTCTTCTCTAAACTTGTGTGATTTGGATACAACTAACACGGACCGACGCTGTTTTTAGCAGAATTACCTTGGTGTCTTGTTTTTTGTGCAGAACATGAACTATCAGGAAAAATCCCAGAAAATATGCCAAAAATTATATCTCACTAGAAGATCCACAAAGCCAGAAGGGGAGACAGAGGGGAGGCCTGTGGGGCCCAGACCCACCCAGGCGCGGGCCCACTGACCCTGCGCCTAGGAAGGTTTGGCCACCCTAGGAAGCTCCTCAGCCTCCCTCCGCGCCTATAAGTTGCCTTCTGACCTAAAAATAGAGGGGGGTTCGATAGTTTTCCAGAAAGAGTTCCGCTTCGCCGCCGCCACCAGAAACCAAGATTCAGATCCAGAAACTCCGTTCTGGCACCCTGCCGGGATGACGAATTTGGAGAGGATTGTCGCCATCGTCATCACCAACGCATCTCCATCAACCACTGATGTTTCCCTCATCCATGAGTGAGTAATCCCCCGCTGTAGGCTTGGGGATGGTAGGGATTGGATGAGTTCTATCATGTAATCGAATAAGATTGTTAGGGCATAGTGCCTCGTATCTCTATTAGAGCTATTCGACTTTGTTGCAACTTGTTGTGCTTAATGCTTGTCACTAGGGCCCGAGTGCCATGATCTCAGATATTAACTTATTATTGAATCATTATGATAGTATTGTTTATGATCTTATCTGCAAGTTGTGTACACATATCATTGTCCAGATCCAAAGGCCCCAAAGTGATAATAATTGGGACAACCGGAGGGGATGGCTGTGGTGTGAGGATCACATGTGTTCACGGAGTGTTAATGCTTTGCTCCGGTGCTCTATTAAAAGGAGCATATTAATTGCCAGTAGTTCCCTAGAGGCCCCGCTGTCACAGGCTGGCTGGACAGAAGATGTTGTGCAAGTTCTCATTGCGAGCACGTATGACTATATTTGGAGCACATTCCTAGGATTGTTTAGTACTTGGATGCTTATTATAATTTATCTGCAATGCCCTAGTTCTTTAAGTTACATGTTTAGACCTGTCCATGCAACGCCCGTCATCCATCCCTATGCCTACCGCACTTGAATCCTACTGTTACCGTTACTGTTGTTGTTGTTGTTGTTGTTGTTGTTGTTGTTGTTGTTGTTGTTGTTGTTGTTGTTGTTGTTGTTGTTGTTGTTGTTGTTGTTGTTGTTGTTGTTGTTGTTGTTGTTGTTGTTGTTGTTGTTGTTGTTGTTGTTGTTGTTGTTGTTGTTGTTGTTGTTGTTGTTGTTGTTGTTGTTGTTTTTGTTGTTGCTATTGCTACTACAAACTGTTTCTACTGATAAACTTCTGTGAGCAAGAACTATTTCCAGGTGCAGCTGAACTAACAACTCAGTTGTTAAGGCTTGCAAGTATTCTTTGGCTCCCCTTTTGTCGAATCAATAAATTGGGTAATACTACCCGCGAAGACTATTGCGATCCCCTACACTTCTGGGTCATCAAGACTATTTTCTGGCGCCGTTTCCGGGGAGCATAGCTTTATTTGTAAGTTCACTTGGATCTATTATTGTTCACTGCTACTCCTTTCATCATGGGGAAGTCTCGTGATGGAAAGTTCCCTATTTTACCATCCACTACAAGAAGAGGTACGGTCCTAAACAAATTTGTTGCTCTTGATTCACCATCTGTTATAAGTAAGCTTGTCACACCACCACCACATGCTCATGCTACACAGACTGCTACTATTGCTGAATCTGAAACTGCTTTTGATACTCATGATGTTACTTCTACTATGCTTGATGCGAGTGGTTCATTAGGTCCTTTTATAGATGCTACTATGGCTAGTCTAGGAAATACCGAAACTCCTAGTGAATACACTGTTACACCTGTTAGCTCACCTGAATCTAGTGAGAGTTTTGATATTAATGATGATTACATAGAGCTATTAAGAGTCTCCTTGCTAGACGTACTATTATTTGTGGAAGAGTGCCTAAACACACATGGTTCTAGTGCTATTAAGAGTCTCCTTGCTAGACGTACTATTATTCCTAAGAAGTCCTATGATCCTAAGTTTGCCACCTCTCCCATAGATATTAAAGATAAAGATTATGATTTCTCTCTTTAAGTTATTTAGATATTGTTGAGAAAGAACCGTTTTGTGGTACTGAAAATGAGAGTGTTGTGGCTCATATGAATGATCTTTGTACTATGAGTGCTTTGTTCTCTGATGATTTTAAAATGCGCAAGTACTTTGTTGCTAAGATCTTCCCTTTTTCAGTAAAAAGAGAAGCTAGGGCTTGGTTTAATAGATTACCTCCTGGTTCCATTGATAGCCCTGATTGCTTGATTTCTTCTTTCTTCCATAGATATTTTCCTCCCAGTGCTAGGCATGCTTCTTTGCAGAAACTTTTTGATTTTAAACAGGAAGAAGAAGAGAAATTGTCGAAGTCATGGAAAAGATTCTATTCCTTGATTCATGCATATCCTGGATGTCCATTACCTCAGAACGAGCTTCTTGATATTTATTATAATGGACTAACTGATGATTCTAGGACCTACCTGGATAGCTTTGCTGATTGTGTTTTTAGTAAAAGGACTCCTAAAGATGCTGAAGAATTAATGAACAAGATAAGCAAGAATTATGATGATTGGACTTCAACTAAGCTGAATACACCTGAGCCTATTACTCCTGAACCAGATGTTCCTGAACCAGTTCCACCACCAACAACAAAGAAGAGGGGAGTTATTGCATTAAATGATGAAGTGATGAAGGAAGCTAAAAAGTGTCTAAAGGAGAAAGGTATTAGAGCTGAAGATGTGAAGAATCTACCTCCTATAGAAGAATTATGTAATCCAATTCCCCACTCATCTACTATTGAGGTACACTCTCTCCAACACTTTGATGAAGGTGATATTCCTTATGGTAAGCCTCCTAATCAATGCTTAGAGGAACTTGGCATTTTTATTGTTAAACAAGGTCACTTTAATAAACAAGTTCAGAATCATTTATTGGAAAACTCTAGAGCTATCCATGAGTTGAAAGATATTGTGGAAAGAACTTCTAATGATATTAAAATGCTTTGTAAACACTTTCAAATGGTTCAAACTCAACTTGATCAACTTGTTAAGGTGCAAAAGGATATGCTAGTTAATGCTTCAGGAAATAAACATGCTTATGGAATTAGAACTAGGAGTGGTGCAGCTAGTCAAGATCCTTTATGTGCTGAAGGACACCCTAAAAGAATAGAGCATGATTCCCAACAAGGTGAGGATAGTGGTAGTCCTCGTAAGAGAAAGAAAAAGAAACATAAGACAGTTGCGGAACCACTTGAACCTGCTGTTGATCCTAATAGTATATCTGTCTCTGATACTGAAACTGAGAGTGGTAATAATAATGAGTCTCCTGATAAGGAGGAAGTTGAGGAAGAACCTGAGAAACACACTAAGAACACTAGGTACACAAAGGAAGATTTTATTGCTAATAAACATGGTAAAGAGAGAGAACCTTGGGTGCAGAAACCTATGCCTTTCCCAGGTAAGAAACACAAGTCAAAGGAGGAAGAACAGTACAACAAGTTTTGTGAGTGGATAAAACCTTTATTCTTGCAAATTCCTTTGACTGATGCTATTAAGTTGCCTCCTTATTCAAAGTATATGAAGGATATTGTCTCTAATAAAAGGAAGATTCCTAATGAGGAGATTTCTACTCTGCTTGCTAATTACTCCTTCAATGGTAAGGTTCCAAAGAAACTTGGTGATCCAGGTATACCAAATATTCCATGCTCCATTAAGAATAATTATGTTAGAACTGCTTTATGTGATTTGGGAGCAGGAGTTAGTGTTATGCCTTTTTATCTCTATAAGAGACTCCATCTTGAAAAGTTGATACCAACTGATATATTCAACTACTATTCCTGTTGGTATATGTGAGGATGTTCCTATTCAAGTTGCTCATAATTGCATGGTCTTAACAGATTTTGTTGTGCTTGAAATGCCTGAAGATGATAATATGTCTATTATTCTTGGGAGACCTTTTCCTAATACTGCAGGTGCTGTCATCAATTACAATCAAGGAAAAGTAACATTCAATAGTAATGACAAAGAGCACACTGTCTACTTCCCCAAGAAGGTTGTTAGAAGCTATTGCATGAATTCCATTGAAAATATTGAAGGCATTAAGTCTGGAGAAATATATTGTCCCATTCCACAAGAAAATATTGAAACTATTATGATTGGGACCATTGCTATCAAGTATGAGGTAACATAATCACCTTGTGGAATGCAAAGTTTTGTTTCATATAATATTGTTTTGGTAACAATACTTGATCAACCTTGTTAACAAAAGGATTTTAATGAACAAAATAATGTTTCCACTTTGGTTTTACTTGCTTTCTTTTTCCTTTCTCCTTCTTAGTTTTTGCTTTAGATTTAGTTTTGCTAGTTGTTTGCTTGTTTGAGTTTCTTAGAGCTCCTGTAATTTGGCTTTTGGTTTGCTTTTGCTTCTTCTGACAAACTATTTCTGCGAGAAAATCAATTATCATACCCTGAAAATTGGCCAAAAATAAAGTTTCCCGAAAAATCCTAGAAAATTCAAAATAATTTTTTCTCAGAAAAAGGGGCAGAGTGGCACCTGAGATGACCCAGGGGCCATCCCAGGGCCCCACACCCATGCTAGGCGCGTCCTACCTAGGGGTGGCGCCTTGGGGGGTCTGGCCCACCTGGGCCCCTCCAGGCTGGCTCCTAAAAGCCACCTTCTTTCTCTCTCTCTCAAAAAACACCGGAAAACTTGCTCAAGCTCGAGTTCTTGCTGTTCTTGCTCGCGATTTTTGATCTCCTTGTTCAGCCCATATCAAGTGCTGATTTTTGGAGGGATTGTTCCTTTGTATGTGCCTCCTCCACTTGTCCAATTATATTTGTGATTGGTAGATTGTATCTTGAGTATTTTGCTATTGTAGGTGACAGGTTGTTTGAGCTTGCATGTTTTTTCTATGCTTAGAAACTTTGTTTTGATCCATGTGTAGTCCTCTAGCATGTTCCTATAGTAGTTTCTCATCATTTATCAACTTAGAAATCACTTGGTTTGATGGTTGTTTAAAATTTCAGCAAAGGGAAGTCATGGACCATCACACCTTTGGTGACATTTTTGAGAGTGATGCACCTAGAAGGGCAAGGCTCCCAAGGTCATCTACCAGCTCCAGACCCTCATACAATGAGGATCTCATCACTCCGCGATTTGGTGACGAAGGAGATGAAGGGGATGCGCACCCCTCCACCTTTCCTTGCCAAACTTTCTTCCAAGCTGCTGGGATTCTTAATGATTTCATGACTTTGGTGCAGAGGGCCGGACTAACAAGTTACATGTAGGATGAGAGTGCACAATATGCTTTGCTTACTAAAGAATTTGTGGAGAGGTTCTCCTTTACTGTAACATCCCAAAAATACTAAACTTGGATCATCAAACTCTAATCATCAAAATTACTTGTCCAGTTAAAATATGAAAGCATTCATATGTGTATGTATCAAAATGTGGATTCTTTTGAATTGCCATGGTTCTGTGTTTCTTTGCTTGTAAAATGATTCTTATGTGAAATAAACATCATCTAAACAATCCCCAAACTTTTCCCAAAGACAAACAAATCAAAACAAACAAATTAAGTGAATGGTCACTTTGGCCAATTTAACTCCCATGCCTACTTTGGCTATCCCTAACTTTCAGAACTTAACAGAAACATGTATGGATCTTTGCACCCCTTGATAGTACTCATAACAAGGTACCAAGGCCCACCTTGTGATCATCCAAAAACATTTGAATGCATAGTTTAAATGACAGTTTAAAATTGAATCTATTTCATATGGGAAGATCCCACTATTTTAAAAAACACTCAAACAATCTCAATGTTCAAAACCCAAGAATCCACAGTATCACCAGCACATGCCTAGCACACCCACCAAAAATCTTTTCAAAATTCAAAACTTAAGTTCATGCGGTCATTTCATCAGTCAGGTTGCAGATGCAAATCAAACAAAATCAAAACACTATGTTGAGCAGTGTTTTGGGCCTAACTTGACTCTCTGGTTACAACTAGTCTTTACTAGATCATCTATCTCATTTAACTAACCTTAGCAGCACTGTAAGCAAGCCTAGCCATCAATGGTGAGCATGCTGAGAGCAAACTTGCCACCCTGTTGTCGTTGGCGAGCTAGATGCCACACTAGCCTCGCCAACCTTGTCTGGGAGCTAGCTAGCACCCCACCGCCACTCCCTGTCCCAGCCGCGAGCAATGCCAGCCACTGGACCACACGCCCAGGCCATGCAAACCTTCTGTGTGACCATGCCGAGAGCGCGCCAGAGCGTCACCCGCGACACACGCCCACAGACCGCGCGCCGCCCTCGCCACGTGCACGCGTGATCGCCAACACCCCAGCAACCCCGCAGACATGCCCGTTCGCCGCCGCGCGGACCACGTGCGCTGTGCTCCATCAAAACTTCCGTTGGACCAGCTCAGAGCACCGCAGCGTTCCGACCGATCAGCACCGCCTCACGCCTCGCCACCACGCCGTTGAGCTTCGCTAGGGAGCACAACACCGTCCCTACCGTCGCCCACGCCGATAGCCCTCTGTACCGTCGACCACGACGAGCTCAGCTTGCGCACATCGGTCCCCTCTCGCCACTATAAATAGAGGCATCCCCCGCTTGAATTCTTCACACCATTCTACTCCCTTCTCACCCAGACCCACCCCACCTCATTCCCGGAGCAAGGAGAGCAGCGCATCACCGGAATTTCACAGGAGCCTGCCTCTGCTAGAGAAGAAGGAAGCCATCGATTGGAGCCGCCCCAGGAGAAGCTGCCGGTGCCAGGAGAATCGCCGTTGTCGACTTCGTCGTTCGCCCGCATCGCCGAACTTCGCCTGAGCCTCGGTGAGCCTCCCACGACCCCCACTGAGCTGCTAGGGTTCGAGCTCGCTGGTGACCTGTTCATCGTCGACGACGACCCTCAGCCGTCGATCTTCATTCTAATCCAACGCACCACATTGCCTCGTACCGCTTCGCGTTTAAAGAGTCACTGACCAGTAGACCCCCCTGTCAGTTGCGCCTCGCGCTTCGGAGTGACACTAGGCTGGCCCATTACTCCTTCCCGCGCAGCCCACTCATTTGAATTTAGCTTTTTCTATTTTCATTCAAACTCATTTCTGTACCTAGTTTCAAAAAGCAACCCAGCTCGATTTAGTGAACCAAATTGAATGAAACCAAGTTTGTTAGAAAGATATTGAAATTATTAATCCTAGCCCATTGGATTAAATTCATTTGGATCTGTAGATCAACCTTGGTAAAAATAACAAGGCAGAAGCTTTTCTGCATTCAAACATTTTTCAAATTTAAACCATAATATCTTTTGAGTTGATTCCAACTCTCAAAAATCACATTTGATCATACCTTTCAGAATATACAAAAACATATGGGTTTACTTACAGAAACAATGTTCAATTAATAAAATAATGCCACATAGGCATTTCTAGTCACTTTAATTATTTAGAATAAAAAGGTTAAAACTTATTAAATTGTGACACCACTTTAAATCACATTCTCATGTACTGAAATATGTGGTGATGACATGTGTCAACATGATCCCATGTTTGAGTTGGAGAATATTAAATCTTAAGTAGTTTTTCAATGAGTAGAAATTACTTTTCTAAAAATAAAATAAATAAGAGAATGGCTTTAATCTTGTAATATTAGTGATGATGCTAGATCATCTATAGAATCCTTTTGTGTGATGATTGAAAGTAGGTAAGTAATGTTTGGTGATTGTGTACCTCATATTTATTCATAGACGCTAGTACCGACCAAGGATACGAGTAGGAAGGAGGATACTACGAAGAAGAAGCCGGGGAAAACTTCAACCACTGCTCTGCTCAAGGCAAGCTTATACTGATACTTATGGAAGCCAATACTTGCAAGCCTAATACTACTAGTTAATTGAGCAAGCTAACACTTGCAAGATACTCTACTTTAGCAAGCTATTAACCTTGCAAGCTAACACTTGCAATTATGAAAGTTAAATAACCTATGCAATGCACTAAGCATGCTTGGTTACACACATTTGATGATACCCATTCCTAGTTTTACTTGCAAGCTTTCTACTTTATTTCTTTATGAAAGATCTTACTTAGAGTTTACTTGAGTAAATTGTAGATACTAGGAAGATAATTGAAGGTTGCATAAAGAGCATTAAATTTGGCCTAAGCTAGATAATCTTGATGTCATCCTAAGGCATGAGATTGTACTTAGTTAAACTCCACTTGTTTACCACCCTTCATTAGTACTTACCCCCATTTGTAGATGCTAGTGTTAAGCATAAAACTTGATCAACTTTAGATGGGAATACTTCGTGGAAAATGGTTATGAAAACCTTAGAATGATGAGTCATTCTACTGAGATGTTTTGACATGTGTTTCCGAACACTAGATGATTTTGTTGATGAAAATGTTAAGGCATGAGCCTTAGCCCTTTATAAAACTGATGGTCGTCTGGATGGGATACCATTCCAATTTTACCGTACAACCACAATACCCGAAGATTGGGTAGGGCTTGACTGGAAACTTATATACCTTAGTATGTGTTCCCTCACGGCCAAGGTCTGAGCAGAGGATACCTTGTGAAGATTGTCCACCTGTGCAGTACCCAAGATGACAGTTGGTCATGGTTGTGAGGACAAACTCACAGGAGAGGTGCTTATACTAGGGAATGTAATTGAAAGGTTAGGATTGATTATCCGCATACTGAGTATGGTGAATTCAGGATTTGTTCCTGACGGATGTATCGAATGTTGTGGTGAAAGTGTACAATCTCTGCAGAGTGTCAAACTATTCGAATAGCCGCGTCCGCAGTTATGGACAGTTGGAGTGGCCATATTGTTGCCCCGTCAGATGTTTGCAAAATGACTTGTGAAATGAATTGAGATTTTGACTTGACCACAACAGAGTTGTGATATGAAATACAAGTTCCCACTTAGGTGTTATAAAATTTCAACTAGCATTCTTTGCTTCTGAACTTAGTAGAGGTAAATCTGGCTTTTTGCAAAACAACCCTAGAGCTTAGTGTCCTACTACAAAAAACCCTTCACTTGTTAGTATTAGTTTGCGAGTACTTAAAGAGTACTCATGGCTTTGTCCGTGGCTTTTCCTGTGGCCAGACTATGAAGAGGAGTACCAGGACGAAGGACCCCAGGAAGGTTACGACAACTAGGATCATCTCCCATCGTCAGCATTGCCTGTGACTCTTAGATGGAGCTTCGCCTATGCTACCTTTGTTATTACGTATTTCTGCTGCTTGGGTTGTATTAAGAACTGGATCATGAGATCCTTATTTGTGTAAGACCTTATGTATGGTTTGTAATGGATGATGTACTGTGGTATCCAAATCTGTTATGTCTCGCAAAAATGGTAATCCTGGGATTGCGATGTATGGCATAACAGGCATCTGGGATTAAAAATCCGGGTGTTGAGAAGTTGGTATCAGAGCCATCCTGACCATAGGAGACCCTAGTTAGACTGGACGTTTGAATAAAAAACTTAGTTTTAAAACCAAAAGAAGCAAATATTTACAAAAACTTATTCCCATTCTTATCACCTTGATTCTTTCATAAAAAATCATGTTCCTCCAAAAACTCTTGCAAAATACATAAAATTTGACACACTTGATCACTCTACTAACTTACTCATCCTATATTCTTATAGATGGACGTGAAGTACAACAAGTTTTATCAGTTGGGGAATGGAGGAGACCTTATCTTTGAGCGGGATTTGGACCATCTTTCGGAACTTCTGGAGCGTCCGCACCCCGAGTTCTTCGGAGCTCAGTTCAATGATCAAGGAGGAGAAGATCTATAGTGGCTAATTGTTGCAAGTCTCTAAGGAAATATTGAACCTCCCACTGCCGAGGGAATTCAGTTCACCTTAAGAGAGAACAACTGGCTCGATGGACTTGCTAGGGCCATGCAGGAAGCTCTTGCCCTTCTGTGTGGGCAGAGTATCAACCATATCAAGGGTACCCGCTTTGAGTTTTTCCCAAGGCGTGATGCTATGGGACAGCCACTGGAAGCCCCATACCACCATGAGCTGAAGACTCAGTTGGACCACCTCAGCTTCATGATGTACGATCGTTAGCAAGAATTGGACAATTGTCGTGACTATTCCAACCACAAGTCCGCCATCATCAAGACGAAGGATCAGACCATCGCCATGCTACCAAAGGATCGCAAGTCTCGCCTCCGTCAGCTCGACAAAAAGGAGCGCATCATTGCCCGTCTTTGCCACCATATCTCGGATTTGGAGGAGACCATCCACGAGAGAGACATGCAGTTGGAGGAAAGGGAGAATGCCGGAGAAGACCTTCGTGGAGACCCCTACTCCTATCTCAGCGATGATGATGATTTTCTGGAGGATCAGGCCATGGACTTCTACACCGATGAGGATGATTTCGCCTTCATCAATGACGATGAGGATGATGAGGATGACGATTACACTGACTCCAAGGAGTAATAGCACTTGAGCACTAGCGTAGTGAGTTGTATTCAGTCCCACTGTATCGTAGTTTCCAGAATGGTTCTTAAAACCATCTGTTTACTTTTGTTGTGGTGTGTGTTTGTATCGTGTGCTATGAATGAATGAATGAAAAGAAAGTTTCTAGAAAATCTGAGTCAAACTTTAAAAACTTTTCAAAGTCCCGGAACCTTAGAAATTTCCCTTTTTTCTCATGATCTATCTCAATCTTCAGATGCCATGCGGAGGAAGTGGTTCATCCCCGGACCCGATGTTGCAGATCCTGCAAATGTTGGTTTCTCACCACAAAGCTGAAAGAGCCGAACGTCAAGCCAATCTAGCCACCCTTCAGCAGATAGCCCAGCTATCCCACAACAATCAAGGCCAAGGAAATCAGGACAACCATGGATCTAAGCTCAAGAATTTCCAAAACACCAACCCACCTGTTTTCACTAAGTCGAAAGAGCCTTTAGACGCCGATGATTGGCTACAGACCATGGAAAATAACCTAGAAGTCGCTCGAGTGGAAGCTAACGAGAAAGTTCTGTTCGCCACCCACTATATAGCCATAGATGCAAGAGCATGGTGGAACAGTGTTCGTGCAATGACCGGAGGCCAGATGATGACCTGGGCGGAATTCAAGGTCAAGTTCAGCAGAACCCATGTGCCACCGGGTTTGATCAAGAGGATGATAGATGAGTTCAGAGAACTGGAGCAAGGAAGGATGACCGTAGTGGAATACCGTGACAAATTCTTGTCATTTGCTAGGTATGCCCCGGATGAGATCGACACCGAAGCCAAGAAGAAAGAGAGATTCTTGAATGGTTTGCATGATGAGATGCAGACTGTGTTGGTCAATATCCCCTTTGCTGATATTGAAGCCCTTGTCGACTCTGCCATCCAGATGGAAGGAATGATCAACCAAGACAATGAGAACCGCAAGCGTCGCATGATGCATGAGCCAGGAACCCATCAGACCCCAAAGTATCGCCCTAACCCATCTCCAGGATTTGCCCTGAGAACCAATAGACCCCCAATGAACCATCCGACCTATCCCAACCGTGGAAACCCAAGTCCCGGAGGAAATCACAACTTCCCCGGCAACTCTAACAATTTCAACCGTGCTCCACCCAAGTTCAGCAACAACAATGTTGCCGCCAACACCAACACTGCCCCGAGGACTGGAAGCAATGTTGTGCCTATTGCAGCAAAGGACAAGTCGCAAGTGACTTGCTATGACTGTGGAAATAAGGGTCACTACTCCAATGAGTGCCCCAAGAAGAATGCTGCAACCCCCAATGCAAATGCCCCAACTCAGCAGCAGCGTCGTGTTCAGTCAGGAAGAAGGTTTGCCCCAGGGAATTCGCTCAACCGCAACGCCCGTCTTTTTCTCATGCATGCTGAAAAGCCCAGGAAGCACCAGACATCATGCTGAGTATGTTTTCTGTTAATTCAGTACTTGCAAGAGTGTTGTTTGATTCTGGTGCATCGCACTCATTTGTCACCGAAGAATTTGCATGCACTAGTAAGATTCAACCAACCAAAATGAAGCATGTTATGATTGTTCAAATCCTCGGTTCAACCACCAAAGCTAGGCAAATTTGCAAAGCCGTCCCTATCCGAATCCATGGCATAGATTTTTATGCTAATCTGATAGTACTGGGAACTAAAGGTTTGGAAGTAGTACTAGGAATGGATTGGATGTCCAAACATAAAGGATTGATTGATTGTGCCAAGAAAGCCATAACCATGACGAGTACAGCCGGAATAACAGTCGAGCATGTATCTGAAACCTTACCTCGTCAATTCAAGTGCAACAAGAGTATAGCCCAACCTACCATTGACCAAGTTCGGATAGTCTGCAAATACCCCGATGTATTTCCAGATGTTTTGCCCGATATGCCCCTAGATCGGGATATCGAGTTTATCATTGAACTAATCTCGGAACCGTACCAATAGCCCAGAGACCATATAGCATGAACCGTCTGAACTAGCAGAACTGAAGAAGCAACTGGATTCCATGTTGGAAATTAGATTAATTCAACCAAGTGCGTCACCATGGAGATCACCTGTCTTATTTGTGGACAAGAAGGATGGAGGTAACCATTTGTGTACGGATTATCGGAAGTTGAATGACGTCACTATCAAGAACAAATACCCATTGCCCAAGATAGAAGATTTGTTTGATCAGTTGACCGGTGCCAAAGTGTTTTCTAAGATTGATCTTAGAACAGGCTATCATCAACTCAAGATTCGTGCAGAGGATATTCCAAAGACTGCCTTTACCACCAGATATGGATTATACGAGTATACCGTCATGTCTTTTGGATTAACCAATGCCCCCGCTTATTTCATGAATCTCATGAATAAGATTTTTATGGACATCCTGGATAAGTTTGTCGTTGTTTTCATCGATGACATTCTGATTTATTCCAAATCAGAATAAGAACATGAGATACACCTAAGGACCATTCTTGGAACCCTTAGAAAGCATCAGTTGTATGCCAAGTTTAGCAAATGTGAATTCTGGTTACAGGAGGTAGGATTCCTCGGCCACATTGTATCAGCCGGAGGAATTACCGTTGACCCTACAAAAGTGAAAGATGTCGAAGATTGGCAATCCCCAACCACTCAAACCCAAGTTCGTTCATTTCTCAGATTGGCGGGATATTACCGCAAGTTCGTAGAAGGAGTCTCGATTATCGCCAGACCCATGACCCAATTGCTGAAGAAGGACAAGAAGTTTGAATGGACCGACAAATGTGAAGCGAGTTTTCAAGAACTCAAGAGAAGATTGATTTCAGCCCCAATCTTAATCATGCCGGATATCACGAAGCCCTTTGATGTGTATTGTGACGCATCCAAGATCGGTCTCGGATGTGTGATAATGCAAGAAGGCAAAGTTATATCTTATCTATCTCAGCAACTAAAACAACATGAGCAAAATTACCCAACCCATGACCTCGAACTCTGCGCCATAGTTCTAGCCCTGAAGACATGGAGGCACTACCTGATGGGAAACCGTTGTGAGATTTATTCGGATCACAAGAGCCTGAAGTATATATTCACTCAGAAGGAGCTGTATATGAGACATAGAAGATGGATTGAGCTAATCAAGGACTACGATCTAGACATTCACTATCACCCTGGTAAAGCCAACGTGGTAGCATATGCCCTTAGCAGATTGCCGTGCCGCTTGAACTCCATGATTTTGAAGGAGAAACCAAGCTTGCACAAATAGATGGAAGATTTTCGAATGGAATTAGTGAGTGAAGGATTTTTGGCTAGCATAGAACTTCAAACCACTTTGATCAGCCAGATCGAAGAGGCGCAGAAAGGAAATGCTAGTATCGACGGAATCAAGCGTCGCATTGGTACAGGCAAAGTACTCGGATTCACCGAAGACGAAGAAGGAGTTCTGTGGTACAAAGGATGCCTTTGTGTACCAGCAGATTCTGAGTTGAAAGAAGTTATTCTGAAGGAAGCTCATGATACTCTTTATTCTATCCACCCCGGAGGTACGAAGATGTATCAAGATTTGAAGGAGCAATTTTGGTGGCATAAGATGAAGAGAGAAATCGGAAGCTATATCGCCAAGTGTGATATATGTCAGCGAGTCAAGGCGGGACATCAAAGACCTGCTGGGTTGATGTCAGCGAGTTTCTATGGTCCGGTTTTTCTTGAACACTTCGGTATTCTCGGGGACTTCGAGACACTTGCGAAGTAACGAGATATGGAACACATTGTGCACAACTGACATCTCTTCTGGTAGTTCCAATTGATACGATACTTCTCCTCGACGGTTCAGAATTTTGAAAGGTCCGATATATCTGGGGGCTAACTTTCCCTTGAGTTGGAAACGCTGCATTCCCTTCAATGGCGACACTTTCAGATAAACAAAATCTCTTATGTTGAAGGCGAGGTCTCGACGTCTCTTGTCGGTGTAACTCTTCTGTCGGGATTGGGCTGTCTTGAGGTGCTCACGAATCTTGTGAACCTTCTCTTCTGCTTCTCGTAGGATGTCGGGTCCGAAAATCTGACTCTCTCCTACTTCCGACCAGTTCAAAGGGGTGCGACACTTTCTTCCGTACATGAATTCAAATGGGGCCATTTGCAAACTGGCTTGATAACTGTGGTTGTATGAAAATTCTGCAAACGGCAGACAGTCTTCCCACTTGGATCCATATTCTAACACACATGCTCTAAGAATATCTTCGAGTATTTGGTTTACTCGCTCCGTTTGTCCATCGGTCTGAGGGTGATACGTGGTACTGAAATCTAGGCGGGTTCCTAAACCTTCTTGGACTTTCTTCCAGAATCTCGAGGTAAACTGAGTTCCTCGATCCGATACTATGTTCTTGGGGACTCCGTGCAAACTAACGATTCTAGCCATGAACAACTCGGCTAGCTTCGAACTCTGATAGGTGGTTTTGACGGGCAATAAATGGGCGACTTTGGACAATCTGTCCACTATAACCCAAATAGAGTCATTTCCCCTACTAGAAGTAGGTAGTCCAGTGATAAAGTCCATTCCTACAGAATCCCATTTCCATTCCGGAATTTGCAAAGGTTGCAACAATCCAGCGGGACTTTGATGTCCTGCCTTGACTCGCTGACATATATCACACTTGGCGATGTAGCTTCCGATTTCTCTCTTCATCTTATGCCACCAAAATTGCTCTTTCAAATCTTGATACATCTTAGTTCCTCCGGGATGGATAGAATAAAGAGTACCATGAGCCTCCTTCAAGATAACTTCTTTCAACTCCGAATCTGCTGGTACACAAAGGCGTCCTTTGTACCACAAAACTCCTTCTTCGTCCTCGGTGAATCCGGGTACTTTGCCTGTACCGATACGACGCTTGATTCCGTCGATACTAGCATTTCCTTTCTGCGCCTCTTTAATCTGACTGATCAAAGTGGGCTGAAGTTCTATGCTAGCCAAGAATCCTTCACTTACTAATTCTATTCGAAAATCTTCCATCTCTTTGTGCAAACTTGGTTGCTCCTCTAAAATCATGGAGTTCAAGCGGCACGGCAATCTGCTAAGGGCATCGGCTACCATATTGGCTTTACCAGGGTGATAGTGAATGTCCAGGTCATAATCCTTGATTATCTCAATCCATCTTCTCTGCCTCATATTCAGCTCCTTCTGAGTGAATATATACTTTAGGCTCTTGTGATCCGAATAAATCTCACAACGGTTTCCCATCAGGTAATGTCTCCATGTCTTCAGGGCTAGAACAACGGCTGCGAGTTCGAGGTCATGGGTTGGGTAATTTTGTTCATGTTGCTTTAATTGTCGCGATAGATAAAGTATAACTTTGCCTTCCTGCATTAGCACACATCCGAGACCAATATTGGATGCGTCACAATACACATCGAAGGGCTTCGTGATATCCGGCATGATCAAGATTGGGGCCGAAATCAATATCCTTTTGAGTTCTTGAAAACTCGGTTCACATTTGTGAGTCCATTCAAACTTCTTGTCCTTCTTCAGCAATTGGGTCATGGGTCTGGCGATACTAGAGAATCCTTCTACAAATTTGCGGTAATATCCCTCCAATCCGAGAAAAGCACGAACTTGGGTTTGAGTGGTTGGGTCTTGCCAATCTTCTACATCTTTCACTTTGGCAGGGTCAACGGCAATTCCTCCGGCTGATACAATGTGACCGAGGAATCCTACTTCCTGTAACCAGAATTCACATTTGCTAAACTTTGCATACATCTGATGCTCTCTAAGGGTTCCAAGAATGTTCCTTAGGTGTAGCTCATGTTCTTCTTCTGATTTGGAATAAATCAGAATGTCATTGATGAAAACAACGATAAACTTATCCAGGAAGTCCATAAAAATCGTATTCATGAGGTTCATGAAATAAGCGGGGGCATTGGTTAATCCAAAAGACATGACTGTATACTCATACAATCCATATCTGGTGGTAAAGGCAGTCTTTGCGATATCCTCTGCACGAATTTTGAGTTGATGATAGCCAGTCCTAAGATCAATCTTAGAAAACACTTGGGCACCGGTCAACTGATCAAACAAATCTTCTATCTTAGGCAAGGGGTACTTGTTCTTGATGGTGACATCATTCAACTTCCTATAATGCGTACACAAACGGTTACCTCCATCCTTCTTGTCCACAAACAAGACAGGTGATCTCCATGGGGACGCACTTGGTTGAATCAATCCGATTTCTAACATGGAATCCAGTTGCTTCTTCAGTTCTTCTAGTTCTGACGGGTTCATACTATAGGGTCTCTGGGCTATGGGTCCGGTTCCGGGGATTAGTTCGATGATAAAGTCGATATCCTGATCTGGGGGCATACCGGGCAAAACATCTGGAAATACATCGGGGTATTCACAGACTATCCAGACTTGGTCAATGGTAGGTTGGGCTATACTCTTGTTACACTTGAATTGGCGAGGTAAGGTTTCAGATATATGCTCGACTGATATTCCGGCAGTACTGGTCATGGTGATGGCTTTCTTGGCACACTCAATCAATCCTTTATGTTTGGACATCCAATCCATTCCTAGTACTACTTCCAAACCTTTAGTTCTGAGTACTATTAGGGTAGCATAAAAATCTATGCCATGGATTCGGATAGGGACGGCTTTGCAAATTTGCCTAGCCTTGGTGGTTGATCCGGGAATTTGTACAATCATCACATGCTTCAATTTGGTTGGTTGAATTTTACTAGTGCAGGCAAATTCTTCGGTGACAAATGAATGCGATGCACCAGAATCAAACAACACTCTTGCAAGTCTTGAATTAATGAAAACATACCCAAGACGACGTCTGGCGCTTCCCGAGCTTCTTGAGATGCGTGAGAAAAAGATGGCCATTGCGGTTGAGTGAATTCACAGGGCAAATCTTCTCCTGGTGGACACGACTTTTCTTGGTGGGACATTGGTATTAGGGGCTGTAGCATTCTTCTTGTTTGGGCACTCGTTGGAATAGTGGCCTTTATTTCCACAGTCATAACAGGTCACTTGTGACTTGTCCTTGGCTGCGACAGGCACAACATTGCTTCCAGTCCTCGGGGCAGTGTTGGGGTTGGCGGTAGCATTGTTGGTGTTGAACTTGGGTGGGGCACGGGTTAAATTGCTAGAGTTTCCGGGTTTGTTGTGATTTCCTCCGGGTCTAGCGTTTCCACGGTTGGGATAGGTTGGACGGGTCATAGGGGGTCTGTTGGTTCTTGGGGCAAATCCTGGAGATGGGTTGGGGCGATACTTTGGGGTCTGATGGGTTCCTGGTTGATGCATCATGCGACGCTTGCGGTTCTCATTGGCCTAGTTGATCTTTCCTTCCATCTGGATAGCAGAGTCGACAAGGGCTTCAATATCAACAAAGGGGATATTGACTAACACTGTCTGCATCTCGTCATGCAGACCATTCAGGAATCTTTATTTCTTCTTGGCTTCGGTGTCTATCTCGTCCGGGGCATACCTAGCTAATGACAAAAAATTGTCACGGTATTCCACTACAGTCATCCTTCCTTGCTTCAGCTCTCTGAAATCGTCTCTCATTCTCTTGATCAAACCTGGTGGCACATGGGTTCTGCTAAACTTGACCTTGAATTCCTCCCAGGTCATCATCTGGCCTCCGGTCATTGCACGAACATTGTTCCACCATGCCCTGGCATCTCCGGCTAGATAATGGGTGGCGAACAGGCTTTCTCGTTGGCTTCCACTCCGGCGACTTCTAGGTTGTTTTCCATGGTTTGCAGCCAATCATCGGCGTCTAGGGGTTCTTCTGACTTGGTGAAAACGGGTGGGTTGGTATTCTGGAAATTCTTGAGCTTAGATCCGTGGTTGTCCTGATTTCCGTGGCCTTGGTTGTTGTGGGCTAGCTGGGCTATCTGTTGTAGAGTGGCTAGGTTGGCTTGAAGTTCCGCTCTTTCAGCTTCGCGGTCAGAAGTCAACATTTGCAGGACTGCAACATCGGGTCCGGAGCTGAACCACTTCCTCCACGTGGCATCTGAAGATTGATATAGATCATGAGAAAAGAGGGAAATTTCTAGGGTTTTGGGTCTTTGAAAAGTTTTTAGAGTTTGACTCAGGTTTTTCTAGCAACTTTCTTTTTCATTCATTCACTCATGGCACACAGTACAACACACACCACAACAAGGAAAAACAGATGGTTTTAAGAACCATTCTGGAAACTACGATACAGTGGGACCGACTACTACTCACTACGCTAGTGCTCAGTGCTACTACTCCTTGGAGTCTGCGGCTTCATCATCTTCAGTATCATCGATGAAGGCGAAATCATCATCATCGGTGAAGAAGTCCATGGCCTGATCCTCCAGAAAATCATCGTCATCGCTGAGATAGGAGTAAGGGTCTCCACGAAGATCCTCTCCGGCATTTTCCCTTTCCTCTAACTGCATGTCTCTCTCGTGGATGGTCACTTCCAGAGATGAGATGCAATGGCGAAGACGGGCAATAATGCGCTCATTCTTGTCGAGCTGACGGTGGCGAGACTTGCGATCCTTTGCTAGCATGGCGATGGTCTGGTCCTTCGTCTTGATGATGGCAGCCTTGTGGTTGCAATAGTCACGGCAGTTGTCCAATTCTTGCTGACGATCATACATCATGAAGCTAAGGTGGTCCAATTGAGTCTTCAGCTCGGGGTGGTATGGGGCTTCCAATGGTTGTCCATTTGCATCACGTCTTGGGCAAAACTCAAAGCGAGTACCCGTATCTGATTGATGCTCTGCCCACACAGACGGGAAAGAGCTTCCTGCATTGCTCTGGCAAGTCCATCGAGCCAATTGTTTTCCCTCAAGGTAAACTGAATTCCCTCCGCAGTGGGAGGTTCAATCTTTCCTCGGAGACTTGCAACAATTAGCAACCGCAGATCTTATCCTCCTTGATCATTGAGCTGAGCTCCGAAGAACTCGGGGTGCAGACGCTCCAGAAGTTCCGAAAGCTGATCCAGATCCCTCTCAAAGATAAGGTCTCCTCCATTCCCAAGTTGGTAAAACTTGTTGTACTTCACATCCATCTATAAAAATAGAGGATGAGTAGATTAGCAGAGTGATCAAGTGTGTCAAAATTTTATCTATTTTGCAAGAGTTTTTGAGGAACATGAAGTTTTATTAAAGAATTAAAGAGGTAAGAATGAGAATAGGTTTTCGTAAATATTTTTGTTGTTCTTTGGTTTTGAAACTAAGTTTTTGGTTCAACGTCCAATCTAACTAGGGTATCCTATGGTCAGGATGGCTCTGATACCAACTTGTCAACACCCGGATTTTTCAATCCTAGATGCCTGTTATGCGATACATCGCAATCCCAGGATTACCATTTTTGTGAGACATAACAGAATTGGATACCATAGTACTTCATCCATTACAAACGATACATAAGTTCTTACACAAATGGGGATCTCATGATCCAGTTCTTAATACAACATCAAGCAGCGGAATACGTAATAATAATGGTAGCGTGGCGGCTCCATCTTGGGTCACAGCAATCTTGTGATGGGAGATGATCGTAGTTGTCGTAACCTTCACAGGGTCCATCTTCCAAGTACTCCTCTTCATAGTCGGCCATGGGAATAGCTGGACAAAGCCATGAGTACTCTTTAAGTACTCGCAAACTAATACTAACAAGTAAAGGGGTTTTTTGGATAATAGGACACTAGGCTCTAGGGTTGTTTTGCAAAAATCCAGGTTTATCTCTACTAAGTTCCAAAGCTAGTCACAATTTTATAACTCCTAAGTGGGATCTTGTAATTCAGGTCACAACTCTGTTGTGGTCAAGTCAAAGTCTCAATTCATTTCACAAGACATTTTGAAAAGTCGGCGGGGACAGTATGGCCACTCCAGCTGTCCATAATCATGACGCGGCTATTCGAATAGTTTGACACTCTGCAGAGATTGTACACTTTCACCACAACATTCGATACATCCGTCAGGAACAAATCCTGAAGTCACCATACTCAGTATGCGGATAATCAATCCTAACCTTTCAATTACACGACCTATTATAAGCACCTCTCCTGTGAGTTTGGCCTCCCAACCATGACCACTGTCATCTTGGGTACTGCACAGGTGGACAATCTTCACAAGGTAGCCTCAGCTCAGACCTTGGACATGAGGGAACTAATACTAAGGAATATAAGTTTCCAGTCAATCCCTACCCAATATTCGGGTATTGTGGTTGTATGCTAAAATTGGAATGGTATCGCATCCAGAAAACCATCAGTTTTATAAAGGGCTAAGGATCATGCCTCAACATTTTCATCATCAAATTCATCAAGTGTTTGGAAACACATGTCCAAAACATTTCAATAGAATGATCCATCATTCCAAGGTTTTCATAACCATTTTTCCACCAAGTATTCCCATCTAAAAGGTGATCAAGTTTTATGCTTAGCACTAGCATCTACAGGTGGGGGTAGTACTAATGAGGGGTGGTAACTAGTGGGGTTTCACTAAGTCCAACCTTATATCTTAGGCTGATATCAAGGTTTCTAGCTTAGGCAAATTTTATGCTCTTTATGCAAACTTCAGCACAACTGTCTAGTATCTACCAAACTCTTAGGTAGACTCTAAGTAAGCTTTGATAAAGAAATAAAGTAAGATGCTTGCACATAAAACTAGGATTTGGTTTATCAAGTGGGTATGATCACATATGCTTAAGGAATATAGTAGTCATATCACAAGTATGGGTTTGTGGCATCAGTAGGTATCTGTCAAGGGTTAGCTTGCACATTCACTAGTAGTATTAGGCTTGCATTGGCATAGTATCAGCTTGCATCAGTGTCAATATAAGCTTGCCTTGTGCAGAGCAGTGGTTGAAGTTCTCCTCGGCTTCTTCTTCGTAGTATCCTCCTCGCATCCTTGGTCTGTACTAGCGTCTATGAATAAATACGAGGTACACAATCACCAAAAAATACTTAACTACTTGCAATCATCACACACAAGGGTCCTATAAATGATCTAGCATCATCTCTAACCTTACAAGGTTAAGGCTTGGTTTAAATCTTTTTATTTTTAGAAAAGTAATTTCTACTCATTGAAAAAATTACTTAAGATTTAATATTCTCCAAACTAAACATGGGATCATGTTGACACATGTCATCACCACATATTGTAGTCCATGGGAATGTGATTTAAAGTGGTGTCACAATTTAATAAGGTTTTACCCTTTTATTTTAATTAATTAAAGTGGCTAGAAATGCTTATGTAGCATTCTTTTATTACTTGAACATTATTTCTGCAAGTAAACCTATATATTTTTATATATTTTGAAAGGTATGCTTAAATTTGATTTTTGAGAGTTGGAATCAACTCAAAAGATTTTATGGTTTAAATTTGAAAAATGTTTGAATGGAGAAAAGCTTTTGCCTTGTTATTTTTACTTTGGGTGATCTACAGATCCAAATGACTTGAATCCAACGGGCTTGGATTAAGCATTCACAGACCTTTCCAACAAAATTGGTTTCATTCAAATTGGTGCACTGAATCGATCTGGGTTGATTTTTGAAGTTGGGTACAGAAGTGTGTTTGAATTTAAAAAGAAAAGGTTTAATTTGAATCGCTGGGCTGCGCGGGAAATTCTAACGGGCCGGCCTGCTAAGCGCAGTGCTCCCGCGGGCTGCTTAAGTGGGTGTCCCCACTCGTCAGTGACACGGGGCTGGGCGAAGCGGTATGGGGCAACGTGGATTGTTCGATCTAGTTCTAATCCAACGGCTGGGGGTCATCGTCGACGCGAGATAACTCCGGCGAGAACGAAACCTAGCGCAGCCAGTGAGGGGTGCTGTGGGCTCACCGGGGTGCTGGCGAGGGTCGGCGAGGCGGGCGAACGACGAAGTCGACGACGGCGAACCTCCTGGTACCGGTGGATTCTCCTAGGGCGGCTCCAATCGCTGGCTCCCTTCTTCTCCAGAGGCGGCGGGCTCCGATGAAATTCCGGCGAGGTGGTGCTCGCCTTGCTCTAAGGACGGTGTGGCACGGTCAGTGAGGAGAGGGGAGTGAGATGGTGTGAAGAAATCGTGCGGGGGTGGCCTCTATTTATAGTCGAGCGAGGGGACCGTCGGGGCGCACGGTGAGCTCGTCGGGGGCGACGTTACAGGCGGCTAATGGCATGGGCAAGGGTAGGGGACGGTGCTGTGTCTCCTGGCGATGCTCAACGACATGGTCGCGAGGCATGGGGAGGTGTGGTTTGGTCTGGAACGGCCGGTGCTCTGCGCGGCAGAGGCGGTGTCTTCGACGGCGGGCGGTGGCTGTATGGCACGGGGCGGCAAACGGGGGTGTCTGGCGGTCTCCTGGGTCGGTGGTGATCGTGTGTGCACGCGGTGAGGGCTGCGCGCGGTCTGTGGACGCTGGTCGAGGGTGGTGCTCTGGCGCACGCTCGGCATGGTCTGGGCGCGGCTTGTGCGAGTGGTCCAGGGCTTGGCAACGCTCGCGGCTGGGACAGGGAGTGGCGGTGGACGGTGGGCTGCCTCCCAGACAAGGTTGGCACGGCTAGTTCTTCCTCTAGCCTGCTATCCACAATGGGGTGGCAAGGTTGGCTTCGGCTGTTCACCATTGATGGCAATGGCAAGCTCATAGGGGTGCTAGTGTTGGGCTAATCTTTCTAGATGATCTACTGGGCTGTGTGTGAGCTAACTAGGGAACAAGTTAGGCCCAAAACACTGCACACTATAGTGTTTGCTGTTTTGTTTGATTTGTGTCTGCAACCTGTTTGATGAAATGGCCGCATGAAATCAAGTTTTGAATTTTGAAATGAATTTTGGTGGGTTTGCTAGATTGGTGCTGGTGAGTCTGCAGATGCTTGGGTTTTGAAAATTGAGCTTGTTTGAGTGGGTTTTGGAAAAGTGGGATCTTCCCATATGAAGAAGATTCAATTTTGAATTGTCATTTAAACTATGCATTTGAAAGTTTTTGGATGATCACAAAGTGGGCCTTGATACTCTGTTATGAGTACATTCAAGGGGTGCAAAATATCCAGAAAAGTTTCTGTTAGGTTTTGAAAGTTTGAGACAGCCAAAGTAGGCATGGGAGTTAAATTGGTCAAAATGACCATTCACTTAATATATTTGTTTTGATTTACTTGTCTTTAGGAAAAGTGTGGGAAATGTTTTACATGATGTTGATTTCACCTAAGAAACATTTTACAAGCAATGGATCACACAAACAAGGTGGTTTTTAAAGAAATTCAAAATCCATGCATACACATATACATGCATTCATGAATTTATTTAGAAAAGTTTTTGTTAACCCTAATCTTGATGATTAGTGTTTGATGATCTAAGTTTGGTGTTTTTGGGATGTTACAGTGAGCCTCCAACGACCCCCACTGAGCCGCTAGGGTTCGAGCTCGCCGGTGACCTATTCATCGTCGACGATGACCCTCAGCCGTCGATCTTCATTCTAATCCAACGCACCACATCGCCCTGCATCGCCAGCGTTTAAAGAGTCACGACCAGAGACCCTCCCATCGATTGCGCCACACTTGAGTGACACTGGGCCGGCCCATTACTCCTTCCCGTGAAGCACACTCATTTGAATTTAGCTTTTTCTATTTTCATTCAAATTCAGTGAACAAAATTGAATGAAACCAATTTTGTTAGAAAGATATTGAAATGCTTAATCCAATCCCGTTGGATTCAAATCATTTGGATCTGTAGATCAATCTTGGTAAAAATAACAAGGCAGAAGCTTTTCTGCATTCAAACATTTTTCAAATTTAAACCATAATAGCTTTTGAGTTGATTCCAACTCTCAAAAATCACATTTGATCATACCTTTCAGAATATATAAAAACATATGGGTTTACTTACAGAAATAATGTTCAATTAATAAAAGAATGCCACATAGGCATTTCTAGTCACTTTAATTATTTAGAATAAAAAGGTTAAACCTTATTAAATTGTGACACCACTTTAAATCACATTCTCATGTACTAAAATATGTGGTGATGACAAGTGTCAACATGATCCCATGTTTGAGTTGGAGAATATTAAATCTTAAGTAGTTTTTCAATGAGTAGAAATTACTTTTCTAAAAATAAAATAAATAAGACAAAGGCTTTAATCTTCTAATATTAGTGATGATGCTAGATAATCTATAGAAACCTTTTGTGTGATGATTGAAAGTAGTTAAGTATTGTTTGGTTATTTTGTACCTCATATTTATTCATAGACGCTAGTATCGACCAAGGATACGAGGAGGAAGGAGGATACTATGAAGAAGCCGAGGAAAACTTCAACCACTGCTCTGCTCAAGGCAAGCTTATACTGATACTTATGGAAGCCAATACTTGCAAGCCTAATACTACTAGTTAATTGAGCAAGCTAACACTTGCAAGATACTCTACTTTAGCAAGCTATTAACCTTGCAATATAACACTTGCAATTATGAAAGTTAGATAACCTATGCAATGCACTAAGCATGCTTGGTTAGACACATTTGATGATACCCAATCTAGTTTTACTTGCAAGCTTTCTACTTTATTTCTTTATCAAAGCTCTTACTTAGAGTTTACTTGAGTAAATTGTAGATACTAGGAAGATAATTGAAGGTTGCATAAAGAGCATTAAATTTGGCCTAAGCTAGATAATCTTGATGTCATCCTAAGAAATGAGATTGTACTTAGTTAAACTCCACTTGTTTACCACCCTTCATTAGTACTTACCCCCATTTGTAGATGCTAGTGCTAAGAATAAAACTTGATCAACTTTAGATGGGAATACTTGGTGGAAAATGGTTATGAAAACCTTAGAATGATGAGTCATTCTACTGGGATGTTTTGACATGTGTTTCCGAACACCAGATGATTTCGATGATGAAAATGTTAAGGCATGAGCCTTAGCCCTTTATAAAACTAATGGTTGTCTGGATGCTATACCATTCCAATTTTACCGTACAACCACAATACCCAAAGATTGGGTAGGGCTTGACTGGAAACTTATATACCTTAGTATGTGTTCCCTCACAGCCAAGGTCTGAGCTGAGGCTACCTTGTGAAGATTGTCCTCCTGTGCAGTACCCAAGATGACAGTTGGTCATGGTTGTGAGGACAAACTCACAGGAGAGGTGCTTATACTAGGGCATGTAATTGAAAGGTTAGGATTGATTATCCGCATACTGAGTATGGTGAATTCAGGATTTGTTCTTGACGGATGTATCGAATGTTGTGGTGAAAGTGTACAATCTCTGCAGAGTGTCAAACTATTCGAATAGCCGCGTCCGCGGTTATGGACAGTTGGAGTGGCCATACTGTTCCCCCATCAGATGTTTTCAAAATGACTTGTGAAATGAATTGAGATTTTGGCTTGACCACAACAGAGTTGTGATATGAAATACAAGTTCCCACTTAGGTGTTATAAAATTTCAACTAGCATTATTTGCTTCTGAACTTAGTAGAGGTAAATCTGGCTTTTTGCAAAACAACCCTAGAGCTTAGTGTCCTGCTACAAAAAACCCTTCACTTGTTAGTATTAGTTTGCGAGTACTTAAAGAGTACTCATGGCTTTGTCCCTGGCTATTCCCGTGGCCAGACTATGAAGAGGAGTACCAGGACGAAGGACCCCAGGAAGGTTACGATAACTAGGATCATCTCCCATCGTCATCATTGCCCGTGACTCGAAGATGGAGCTTCGCCTACGCTACCTTTATTATTACGTATTTCCGCTGCTTGGGTTGTATTAAGAACTGGATCATGAGATCCTTATTTGTGTAAGACCTTATGTATGGTTTGTAATGGATGATGTACTGTGGTATCCAAATCTGTTATGTCTCGCAAAAATGGTAATCCTGGGATTGCGATGTATGGCATAATAGGCATCTGGGATTAAAAATCCGGGTGTTGACATTTACTAATAGTATGTACAAGCCTTCCATGTCCTTCAAAATTTATGGCAGGGCTCATTCTATGACATTGAAGAAATTTTGCAAGGCCCTTGGACTTGGTACATCTGGATCATCAAAGAAGATTCAAGCTCTACCCGCTGATTTGTTAAAGCTTTACCGATGAATAACCAATGATGATGACCGTAGAGCTCAGCGAGGGAATATAAAGAACATTCAACTTCCAGCCATCAGGTATTTTGCCTACTATGTGGCCATCAGTGTTCTTGGTAGGGAGCACACTAGTAATATTTCTAACTATCAATTGACCTTCTTAGCTGCTGCGCTCAACAATGAAGACAAGTATAATCTTGGTTCTCTCATTGCTCGTTGTTTAACTGGTAAGGGACCCATTTATGGGGGAATTATTGCTACTCGTGTTGCTGCTTCCTTGAGAATTGTTGTTGATCCACATGATATAGTTTTGGATCCCCAGAGGCTTAATCTTGCTGCCATGAAGGCACACCACTTTGTCACCACTAGCTCTACTCTTGAGAACTTGGTTTATAGAATGCTGTTTACTGACGGGGAAGAGAGAGATCCCTCTACCCCAAACCACTTTGTTCAGTATTTCTCAGGGAGCTTGGTCACGCTCAAAGGCGGAGATGGATGACAACCTGCGTTCTCTCAACTTACATGGAAACTATCAGGAGGAAGCACCATCATATGACCCCCCCCTGCGTATTACATAGGGGAGGCCTCGAGCTCATACCAGGACGAGGGAGCTTCCTCGACATACTATGGAGGTGCATCTACTTTGGCACCATGGGATTGAGCCCCGCTTAGGCCAAAAGCCTAAGCTTGGGGGGAGGTACACCAACATCACACTCATATATATATCATGTTCGGTCGGTTCTTTGTATATCCATCGTTTCGCTTTCTTTTTGGTTTGTGCTGCTTGTTTCTAAAAACCCCAAAATACCAAAAATATTTTCGTTGTTTATCTTGGTTTGTTTCTTTGCTTTGGTTTGCCTTAAAATAAAAATACAAAAAGATTTTGGTTTGTTTGGTTTTTCTTTGTTTGCTTGTTTCTAAAAAATCAAAAACACCAAAAATATTTGTTGTTCTTCTTTGGTTTTGTGAGTTCTTTGCAGGGTTCAGCCGTCCTCAGTGGATATTGGTTTTCATGTTAATTATTCAAGTCACACAAGTGAAGGGCAATAATGAAGATTAAGACAACTCGAGGTGTGGTAAGAGGCTGGTAACGAACTCTATTTGTTTCATTTTTGTACATGTACTCATCATTGTGAGCATGCTTAGCCTGTTTGTGTAAGGTGTATGTCATTATGGATGCTTAGTAGTTCTTGCCTATCTATGATTAGCTCCAGCTTGCTAATAGTTTGTAGCATGTCATATGAATGTTTGCTTGCATTGTTTTATTCATACTTTGGTATGACATTGTGGTATCCTCCTCTGACTGTTCATGTGAATCGACTTGGCACATGCTCACGCATGCATATGACTAATCAATAGTTAGTAAGCCTTGATGATTTATTTTGCCTCAGAGTTCTTGTATCACTTTCATGCCATAATTAGTCATGTTTTGTTGCAAGCATGATTATGACAGTTATTGCTCTCTCGTTTGTCGCTCCCTCTTTATTGCTAGCCTTCACTTGCACTGAGTATGTGCTCTATCTGTGCTTCCAACTCCCCAAAACCAATATTGTCAGTTGTGTCCACCATACCTATCTATTAGCATCATTTGCTACTTCAGTGCATATTATATATATGCCGTGTTTTCTTCCAAAATAAAATGTTTGTCTGTTTTGAGAAAGTTAGTTAGTAAAGCTCTCACGAACTTGATGGCAAACTTTATTTCTTGCGCTTAATAATCTTGAACCAGTGTGACTAGTCCATGAAAGTTATATTCTTGCTTATTATATACTGGGAGTCAGCAGAAGCGTGATGTCACGGGGAACGCTTTCAACACTTTTTGGATATCTCATCCAGTTGATTCCTTGCTCTTTTGTTTATGGATGTCGACGATGTGAAATAAAAAGGGAAGTTGCTAGTTCATGGAGTTTATACATTGTGTTAGAGAAACGCCTGGGCCGCTAGCCTAAGTCATGCCTAATCATGGTGGAAACTTGTAGCATCACTATAATGAGCATCTATGATGCTTCCTCAATAAAAAGCTATGCACATGGTAAATAAAAAGATTGCTGAGATGCTCATTGTCTGCTTGCCTTGTCATTTTGGTTATGGGAAAGCTCCTGTACCATGAAAAGAACTTTCAGGTGACCAAAGTTGAGTAGCATGCGGAGCGACTCTCATACTCAAGGGACTTGGGATTTCCAGTCTATGGTCTGTCAAACATATGATTTAGAGTGGACCTCACTTTTACCTTAACCACATGAAGATGCCTATGATAGGGGCAATTAGAGCTCAAAGCTAATGAGTACCTTCCTTTCAGCATTAGGAAGCCTTTCAAACCTTCACAAAACCGTTTTCACAACTTTGTTGAGTCACCATTATTCTATGAGCACCTTCTTGAGAGCATAGTTGTCAATCTTGTGTTTGTTCCAAAACTTGGTTAATTATGTCACGACTTTGATGCTTGTATCTCTGATATCTTTATCTCTAGTCTTCATGTGAACTTTAGAGGTGCCTCAACATTTATATTGTGCTCTTCAAACAAAGCCAAGCGAGATAGCACTCTATCATACCTTATTATGAGCATTGCAATGTTGCTTATGTTTATGTTTCATGCTACTTACTATTATTGAGTTGGTTTCTCTTCATAGCTTGCAATGACTATTGAGTAGACTTAGTTGCATACTCTTTATTATGAATTGTCTAAGCATCTACTCCTGTGCTGAGAATATATACATCATATGAAGCAAAGTGTTCGTGGAAGTTCTTTTATCGCACTCGGTTTTCAACTGAATTGCTTGAGGACAATCAATAAGCTAAGCTTGGGGGCAGTTGATACGTCCAAAACATATCTACTTTCTCGTACACTTTGCTATTGTTTCTTCTCTAAACTTGTGTGATTTGGATACAACTAACACGGACTGATGCTGTTTTCAGCAGAGTTACCTTGGTGTCTTGTTTTTGTGCAGAAAATGAACTATCGGGAAAAATTCCGGAAAATATGCCAAAAATTATCTCACCAGAAGATCCACGGAGCCAAAAGGGGAGACAGAGGGGAGGCCTGGGGGGGCAGACCCACCCCAGGCGCGGGCCCACTGACCCCGCACCTAGGAAGGTTTGGCCACCACAGGCAGCTCCTCGGCCTCCCTCCGCACCTATAAGTTGCCTTCTGACCTAAAAATAGAGGGGGGGTTCGATAGTTTTCCAGAAAGACTTCCGCTCTGCTGCTGCCACTAGAAACCAAGATTCGGATCCAGAAACTCCGTTCTGGTGTAACACCCTCAGAATCGGACCTATGCAAGTTTGGGCAAAATTCACCAAACCCGCATAGAAACGATTCAAAGGTGCCCACTAGGCACTTTCGTGCGGGTGGAAACGAAGTAATAACATCACACAACAGTCCTCGATGGGACCCACAGAACAGATATATATATAACAGCGACTCAAGGAGTCAAGAATACAGATATAATATACAAAGATCCAAATCACCTTGAAAACGATGGATACGTCCGACTACGGACAAGATGCAAATGGGGCTAAGAGCCCTGAAGAATAACCAATGGCATCCATAACCCTGCGAGCCAAGCGGAAGGGTAACCACGCTAACGGCGTCGATCTCAAAACCTGCTTAAACAAAGGGTGCCGACAAAGGGCAAAGGAAAAAGAAGGAGCGTCGATCGAGGCCAAGACACGGCGAGGCTAGAATTCGGCGGTCCTCGCCTACATAGGTATGGTGGACTGAAGCGGCAGCGGCAGCATGCACTAAACAACCTATAGAGACTCGATACAACTGGCGGTTATCAGAGAGGGTAAGAATGACCTATCCGGATCCAACCTGAAGCTAACACCAATACCAAACCCATCCTGGTGTTTCCCCCTCGAGACCAAACGAGGAAGTCAACCGAGGAACTCACACAGTTGGCAGTTTTATTTATTCAGTTATCGTTGCAGCAATTACTAGTCAGGTTTAGATAAGCATCCTGATAAAGTAAACAGTGGGCACTTTTAGTTGACCATTCCGTTATAGTGGCAGCACTTACTAGTCAGATGCATTTAACATGAGATAACCCATAAACCCAACAGTTGTTGGTACTTTTAATCAGCCAATTCGTTGTAGTTGCCATACTTACTAGTCAGGTACAATTGTCGCAAGCGACAAACAAACAAGCAATTGTGGGCAATGTTAATTAGCCATTCCATTATAGTGAAGCTGATTACTAGTCATTATAAGTCAAATTTATAGCAGTAAACTTTAGTTATGCTTGTCTATGATCGAGATACTGTGCTCCAAGTCGTCCATATCCGCGGACACGGCTTTCAGAAAGTTTTACCCGACCGGGGTGCACCAATAGCAACACACGCTCGATCAACCTCGGAAAAACCAAATCAAAACCCAACGAGGCTTTCACGACTGAACAATCACAGGATTCAGAATTATTTCAGGGGGCCACCCCTTAAGTAGAATCCGCAACGGAGTAAGCAAGCTCCGAGACAGCCTCAAGGTTATGGGGACGGCTGTGAACGACTGGGAACCCGAAAGTGTGGCTGGGCTTGTCGACACCGCGGAATCGTGCCATGATCCTAAACAGTACATTGTGCAGTACCTTGCACAATCGTAAATAAAGCAGTAAAACATGGCATAAGTACAGGATCGTAAATAAAACCTCAAACTAGTTTGTGGCCCCAAGAAATAAGAATGAATCAAGCTCTGGCTCAGGGGGGTCCCATATACCTCCCGGATGTGGATAGCGCGATAAATCAAGGAACAGGTATCAAGTACTCGGGGTCTTACGGGACACAAGTGGGCGTTCGGAAACCAAATATTTTCTATCACCCACCGATGCCTCTGCTTATTCAATTTTAGTTGTTAAACAGAAATTAAAGTGACGATAAGTAAAACTATGATCATCTCCAATAGCAACATGCGGCAAAACATCAGCAACTGTGGCATATGACGACACACATCAGCACTTGAGCAAGCAACTACGACGCGCAAGTCCATCTATCTACCAAACAACAGGTAATAGGGTGTGTCCAAGGCAATATAGGGCTGCACGGTATAACACAGGTACGGAGAACTAAAGTATCGCAACACAGATAGCAATAGATCAACAGGAGGGAATAAAGACTATAAAAGTAAGATAGGTAGAAAGAGGGAGATGCTCGCCTGAAAACATTGTCGAAGGGTTCATCCGAAGATCGGTGACTCACATCCACTCAACGGCCTTATCCATGAAGAAGCAAAACACTAGAATAAACACCGGATGCAATATTTAATACAACGGCAGAAGATCGGCATGATGCATGTATGACGTATGGCATGGCAAAGGTGCGATGCAATTAGGTCATATTAAGTGGAACCGGGGTCCCGACAATTAATTAAACGGTTCAAGTTATTTAGCTACCCCGCAATTAAATGTTGTTATAACAAGGCAAGATAAGATACCGGTTCGCTACACAAGTTTAAATGAGGCCAATATAAGGCTAGATTTGCCCGCATATGGGCCCCATATTTAATTATTAGGTGAATCGGCATAAGGCCCCCAACCCAATGCTATGCATGCGGGAATGACAATCTAATGTGCAACAAATTGATATGTTATAAAATAGGGTTCGAGGAAAAGGGTCACACATCAGAGGGGCTCGACGATCTTGGTTTCCGGGGTTCGGGGTCGGTCTCAGGGTTCGACGGATCTGGGGTTCGGGGTTCGGCGAAAGCGTTCTCGGATGTCGGGGTAGGTCTTGGCGTTCCGGAACGAAGGACTTGTTCTCGCTGGCATCGGGTTCTCCCGGTCGCTGTCGTTCTTGTCGTCGCGGGGATCTTGTCGGCGATCATGGCGTTCAGGGGAAGTTCTCGGCGTTCCGCGTCGGTATCCTTATCGTCCGGGTACGGAAACGGTCTTCAGGGTTCGCCATCGGATCCGCGGATCAGGGTCTTCGGATTCCGTGAGGAAGAGCTTGTAGTTCCAGGATCTTCGGCCTCGATCATCGGAATCCGTGAAGGAGGCCTTGGCGTCCGGGGTTCGTGAGGCGGACTTGGCGTTCGGGTCGCGGCATCCTCGGTCCCGTGATGGAGTTCTTGTCGGGTTTTGCATCGGGAACCTTGCAACCGGGGTACTCCTGTTCCTGGAGCTCGAACGCGGGTCCACAGGCGGCGGAGGTTGGCGCAGGACGGCGAAGGGTGGTTGGCGAGGTCGGCCTGGTGGCGGTCTTGCAAGGGGGCGGCACGGGGTGGTCCTGGCGAGGTGGGCCCCGACGGAGAGGGCCCGCGCGGGGTCCGGCGGCGCGCCCCGCGGCTGCCGCAGAGGCGGGCGAGGCGAGCGGCGGCGCGTGGCGGCTTTCGCGAGGCGGGCTTGGCCGAGCTACCGGGCGGATGCGGCGGAGGGGAGACTCGGGCTGCAGCGGAGCGCGGAGGACTCGGCGGCATGGCGCGGGTCCGCTGGAGGGAGATGGCCGAGGTGCTGGGGGCTGCGGCGAGCGCGACGGCGGAGGCGGCCGGAGTCGCGACGGCGGGAGGCGGCCGAGTCGCGACGCAGGCGGGCGGGTCGGCAGGCGCGCAGGGACTGGCGGGGCGGATGGAGGCGCGGGCGGCGGCCGCGCGCGACGCAGCGGGCGGAAGCGGGGAGCACGGGACGGCGGCTCCGTCGGCGGAGCGGGCAAGGGAAGCGGCGTGGCGTGGCGGCAGCGCAAGCGGCGTCGGGGCAGGCGAGCAGTGGGGTGGGCGGTGGAGGAGAGGTGGGGAGAGGGAGCACGGGTCGCAGGGGCGGCGGTCTTGGGGCACGCTGGCGCTGGAGGCCAAGGCCGGAGGGGAGGGAGGAGCAAGGGCGGAGGGTCACGTGGGGCGGGGATGGGGCCTGGCGGGGCTAGTGCGGCTTGGTGCGTGTGGGCAGGAATTAGCTGGGAGTGGGTGGGGCTGAGAGGGTGTGAGGGAGGGGGTTGGCCATGTGGCTTGCAGGGATAGGCTAGGGAGTAGGGGAGGGGTGAGGTGGCGGTTCCTGATAGGAGGGGGTGATGTGGCTGGGAGGGATGGGTAGAATTCTGGGTAGCTATAGGATTAGCAGGGTGGTTAGGTGGACCGATTTAGTTTTTCTGGGGCGGTCGTTCGGGTCAATCGGCCCGTTCGACTGCCCCGCCAAAAATAATTAAAACGTTTGTTGTTTTAAACGGGCCGTCTGCAAACCGATAGCGGCCAGAACAAAATATTCCGGGGACCCGGTTTTGGCGTTTGAACAAAAGACGGGGCGTTTTAGAAAACAAAAACGGGCTTTGCAAACATAGTTTTGGCAAACAATGCATGATGATGACGATGCAATGCACAAATTCAACGCGATTTTCTAGTAGTGGTTTTGCGGGATGCCACAATTCGACACCACTAACAAAGGATCTCGCCCTCGAGATCCGCCTCATGGTACCGGAAGGAAGGGTCGGCGATCTGCATCTTCTCGCTTCGTGTAGATCCTCGCGACACCACTAACGAGGGTTCCTTCTTCATCTGGGAATCGGCGACACCACCAACAAAGGGCGTTGCTCCTGATCGACGAGAGAGCACTCCGGAGACAAAGGACGAAGGTAGAGGTATCAAACGATAAGGCCACCTCTAACTTCCATTAGAAGAGGGGAGAAGTTACATTGATCCACCAGTTCGATGTACAGAGCGAACAGTAAGAGTCGGGTAGGGTGATCAGTCCATCCCGGAACCAACTATCAACTCTATACATGGGTAGGAGAATCAGGCAACTCAACTCTCGAGATTTAGACTGAAGACCTTCTTAGGCGGTATCCGGAACAAAGGGATGATGCCAGCAGAATCGTATAAAAGACACCATGATTAGGTTCCGCGATGGTTCCATTGGCATGAACAACACATGCTCAAGGTATACTCCAACTTCACCAAAGCTCGTCCTTCTCATATGTTTTTCAACGACACTGATATCCAGCAAGGAACACAGATGGATAAGGAGCTCAAGAACAAAAGATTGGAGGAAGGGTACAACAGACAAGTTGCAGATTGATGATCGTAGCACCTCCGTTACAAAAGGGAGAATTCGAAACCCTGAAGGTACGACGGAAAACCCAACCACGAGAAATCCTGGACTCGAAGACAGAGAAGAGAGCGGATTTAAAACACGTCGAGATAAGAGGAGAATAGCAGAGGGGTAAGGAGTAAAATCAGACCTAATCAGAACTAACCAACCGATTTTCAAAAATAGTTTTGACTCTCTACTTCGGCCGTTAGCTAGGTTATCCTACAGTTGGACTTGTGGTATCGCAACCGCCGAGCTCGATACCACTCTGTAACACCCTCGAATCGGACCTATGCAAGTTTGGGAAAATTCACCAAACCCGCATAGAACGATTCAAAGGTGCCCACCAGCACTTTCGCGGTGGAAAACGAAGTAATAACATCACACAACAGTCCTCGATGGGACCCACAGAACAGATATATATAACAGCGACTCAAGGAGTCAAGAATACAGATATAATATACAAAGATCCAAATCACCTTGAAAATGATCGAGCGTCCGACTACGGACAAGATGCAAATGGGGCTAAGAGCCCTGAAGAATAACCAATGGCGTCCATAACCCTGCCCAGGCCAAGCCGGAAGGGTAACCCTGCTAACAGCGTCGATCTCAAAACCTGCTTAAACAAAAGGGGTGCCGACAAAGGGCAAAGGAAAAAGAAGGAGCGTCAGTACAACGACGAGGCTAGAATTAGGCGGTCCTCGCCTACATAGGTATGGTGGATCAAAGCGGCAGCATGCACTAAACAACCTATAGAGACTCGATACAACTGGCGGTTATCAGAGAGGGTAAGAATGACCTATCCGGATCCAACCTGAAGCTAACACCAATACCAAACCCATCCTGGTGTTTCCCCCTCGAGACCAAACGAGGAAGTCAACCGAGGAACTCACCCAGTTGGCAGTTTTACTTATTCAGTTATCGTTGCAGTAATTACTAGTCAGGTTTAGATAATCATCCTGATAAAGTAAGCAGTGGGCACTTTTAGTTGACCATTCCGTTATAGTGGCAGTACTTACTAGTCAGATGCATTTAACATGAGATAACCCATAAACCCAACAGTTGTTGGTACTTTTAATCAGCCAATTCGTTGTAGTTGCCATACTTACTAGTCAGGTACAATTGTCGCAAGCGACAACCAAACAAGCAATTGTGGGCAATGTTAATTAGCCATTCCATTATAGTGAAGCTGATTACTAGTCATTATAAGTCAAATTTATAGCAGTAAACTTTAGTTATGCTTGTCTATGATCGAGATACTGTGCTCCAAGTCGTCCATATCCGCGGACACGACTTTCAGAAAGTTTTACCCCGGGTGCACCAATAGCAACACACGCTCGATCAACCTCGGAAAACCAAATCAAAACCCAACGAGGCTTTCACGATGAACAATCACAGGATTCAGAATTATTTCAGGGGCCACCTTAAGTAGAATCCATAGCGGAGTAAGCAAGCTCCGAGACGGCCTCAAGGTTATGGGGGCCAGTGAACGATCGGGAACCCGAAAGTGTGGCTGGGCTTGTCGACACCATGAATCGTGCCATGATCCTAAGCGATGCAAAGGTGTGTACCTCGCACAATCGTAAATAAAGCAAAGAAACATGGCATAAGTACAGGATCGTAAATAAAACCTCAAACTAGTTTGTGGCCCCAAGAAATAAGAATGAATCAAGCTCTGGCTCAGGGGGGTCCCATATACCTCCCGGATGTGGATAGCGCGATAAATCAAGGAACAGGTATCAAGTACTCGGGGTCTTACGGGACACAAGTGGGCGTTCGGAAACCAAATATTTTCTATCACCCACCGATGCCTCTGCTTATTCAATTTTAGTTGTTAAACAGAAATTAAAGTGACGATAAGTAAAACTATGATCATCTCCAACAGCAACATGCGGCAAAACATCAGCAACTGTGGCATATGACGACACACATCAGCACTTGAGCAAGCAACTACGACGCAAGTCCATCTATCTACCAAACAACAGGTAATAGGGTGTGTCCAAGGCAATATAGGGCTGCACGGTATAACACAGGTACGGAGAACTAAAGCATCGCAACACAGATAGCAATAGATCAACAGGAGGGAATAAAGACTATAAAAGTAAGATAGGTAGAAAGAGGGAGATGCTCGCCTGAAAACATTGTCGAAGGGTTCATCCGAAGATCGGGGCGAAGCTCACATCCACTCAACGGCCTTATCCGTGAAGAAGCAAAACACTAGAATAAACACCGGATGCAATATTTAATACAACGGCAGAAGATCGGCATGATGCATGTATGACGTATGGCATGGCAAAGGTGCGATGCAATTAGGTCATATTAAGTGGAACCGGGGTCCCGACAATTAATTAAACGGTTCAAGTTATTTAGCTACCCCGCAATTAAATGTTGTTATAACAAGGCAAGATAAGATACCGGTTCGCTACACAAGTTTAAATGAGGCCAATATAAGGCTAGATTTGCCCGCATATGGGCCCCATATTTAATTATTAGGTGAATCGGCATAAGGCCCCCAACCCAATGCTATGCATGCGGGAATGACAATCTAATGTGCAACAAATTGATATGTTATAAAATAGGGTTCGAGGAAAAGGGTCACACATCAGAGGGGCTCGACGATCTTGGTTTCCGGGTTGAAATCGGTCTCAGGGTTCGACGGATCTGGGGTTCGGGGTTCGGCGAAAGCGTTCTCGGATGTCGGGGTAGGTCTTGGCGTTCCGGAACGAAGGACTTGTTCTGGCGTCGGGGCATCGGGTTCTCCCGGTCGCTGTCGTTCTTGTCGTCGCGGGGATCTTGTCGGCGATCATGGCGTTCAGGGGAAGTTCTCGGCGTTCCGCGTCGGTATCCTTATCGTCCGGGTACGGAAACGGTCTTCAGGGTTCGCCATCGGATCCGCGGATCAGGGTCTTCGGATTCCGTGAGGAAGAGCTTGTAGTTCCAGGATCTTCGGCCTCGATCATCGGAATCCGTGAAGGAGGCCTTGGCGTCCGGGGTTCGTGAGGCGGACTTGGCGTTCGGGTCGCGGCATCCTCGGTCCCGTGATGGAGTTCTTGTCGGGTTTTGCATCGGGAACCTTGCAACCGGGGTACTCCTGTTCCTGGAGCTCGAACGCGGTCCACAGGCGGCGGAGGTTGGCGCAGGACGGCGAAGGGTGGTTGGCGAGGTCGGCCTGGTGGCGGTCTTGCAAGGCGGCAGACGGGTGGTCTGGCGAGGTGGGCTGACGGAGGGCCCAGCGGAAGTCCTTGGCGGCGTCCTGCGGCTGCAGAAGGGCGGAGGCGGCGTGGGGCGCTGGCGAGGCGGGCTTGGCGAGCTTCGCCAGCGGCGGATCTGATGCGCGGAGGGAGACTCGGGGCCTGCAGCGGAGCGGGCGCGGAGGACTCGAGCGGGCGGGCGCGGGTCCGCTGGAGGAGATGGCCGGAGGTGCTGGGGCCTCAGGCGAGCGCGACGCGGAGGCGGCCGAGTCGCGACGGCGGGAGGCCGGAGTCGCGACGGCGAGGCGGCTGAGTCGCGACGCGGTGGCGGGTGGCGGAGAGCGGCGGCCGGGAACTGGCGGGGCCGGATGGAGGCGCTGGCGCGCGCCGGGCGTGGACGCAGCGCTAAGCGGGACGCTGGCCAGGCCGCGGAGCGGGCAAGTAGCAGAAGCGGCGGCGTGGCGGCAAGCGGCGTCGCGAGGGCAGCGAGCAGTGTGGGTGGGGCGGTGGAGTGGAGAGGTGGTGGGGAGAGGAGCCTTGGGTCGCGGGGCACGGGCGGGCGGGCACGCTGGGGTGAGGCCAAGGCCGGAGGGAGGGAGGAGCAAGGCGGAGGGTCACGTGGGGGCGGGGATGGGCCCAGGGCTAGTGCGGCTTGGTGCGTGTGGGCAGGAATTAGCTGGGAGTGGGTGGGGCTGAGAGGGTGTGAGGGAGGGGGTTGGCCATGTGGCTTGGTGGATAGGCTAGGGAGTAGGGAGGGTGAGGTGGCGGTTCACGATAGGAGGGGTGATGTGGTGGGAGGGATGGGTAGAATTCTGGGTAGCTATAGGATTAGCAGGGTGGTTAGGTGGACCGATTTAGTTTTTCTGGGGCGGTCGTTCGGGTCAATCGGCCCGTTCGACTGCCCCGCCAAAAATAATTAAAACGTTTGTTGTTTTAAACGGGCCGTCTGCAAACCGATAGCGGCCAGAACAAAATATTCCGGGGACCCGGTTTTGGCGTTTGAACAAAAGACGGGGCGTTTTAGAAAACAAAAACGGGCTTTCCAAACATAGTTTTGGCAAACAATGCATGATGATGACGATGCAATGCACAAATTCAACGCGATTTTCTAGTAGTGGTTTTGCGGGATGCCACATCTGGCACCCTGCCGGGACGAGGAATTTGGAGAGGATCGTCGCCATCGTCATCACCAACGCATCTCCATCAACCACCGATGTTTCCCTCATCCATGAGTGAGTAATCCCGCGCTGTAGGCTTGGGGATGGTAGGGATTGGATGAGTTCTATCATGTAATCGAATAAGATTGTTAGGGCATAGTGCCTAGTATCTCTATTAGTGCTATTTGACTTTGTTGCAACTTGTTGCGCTTAATGCTTGTCACTAGGGCCCGGGTGCCATGATCTCAGACCTGAACTTATTATTGAATCATTATGATAGTATTGTTTATGATCTTATCTACAAGTTGTGTACACATATCATTGTCCAGATCCAAAGGCCCCAAAGTGACAATAATTGGGACAACCGGAGGGGATGGCTGTCGTGTGAGGATCACATGTGTTCATGGAGTGTTAATGCTTTGCTCCAGTGCTCTATTAAAAGGAGCACCTTAATTGCCAGTAGTTCCCTAGAGGCCCCGCTGCCATGGGCTAGTTGGATAGAAGATGTTGTGCAAGTTCTCATTGCGAGCACGTATGACTATATTTGGAGCACATGCCTAGGATTGTTTAGTACTTGGATGCTTATTATTATTGATCTGCAATGCCCTAGTTCTTTAAATTACATGTTTAGACCCATCCATGCAACGCCCGTCATCCATCCCTATGACTACCGCACTCGAATCCTACTGTTACCATTGCTGTTACTATTGCTGTTGTTTCACTATTGTTGTTGCTGCTGTTACTTTGCTGTTGCTACTACAAACTGTTGCTACTGATAAACTTTTGTGAGAAGAACTATTTCCAGGTGCAGCTGAACTGACAACTCAGTTGTTAAGGCTTGCACGTATTCTTCGGATCCCCTTGTGTTGAATCAATAAATTGGGTAATACTACCCACGAAGACTGTTGTGATCCCCTACACTTGTGGGTCATCAGTCTCCACCGGACGTAAACCCTAACCGGGGAAAAAATCCACAAAAAGGTTTGTAGCGCCGCTGCCACCGAAGAGGAGATTCGGGGGACAGAAAGTCTCTGTTCTGTCACCCTACCGGGACGGGAAGTGCCCACGGATCCATCCCATCGATATCCACCACCATCTCCATCACCGTTGCTAATTCCCATGATGAGGAGGGAGTAGTTCTTCCTCGAGGCTAAGGTCTCTACTGACATGGTTATACCCCACGGGTACATGAATTTAGCGTACCTGGTCCAGTCCAAGGAAGGCCCACAAGAATATACGCGGCCCATGAAGACTTTTGGGTGGCCCAAGCCCAGGATGTTTTCGGATCCTTGGAGAGCAAGACTAGAGTAGATAGAATATTCAAAGAGGCAAACCCTAAAACCTGTAACCGAATTGGTCTGTGCCCGGGACCTGCCTACTTCTATATAAAGGCTAGGAGGGCACAACGAGGAGGGCACTTCATACCACCGCATACACACCTCCGCGCCAGATTGCATCTGCGCACCCCTGTAACTTTCGGCTCCGTCGTAATCAAGAGAAGAAAACAAAGAGTAGGGTTTTCCCTCCGGGGGCCTGAACCTGGGTAAACCACATGTCCCCGCGTTGCTTGTTTGCTCACCGTTCTGCGATCTCCAGCATCCCCATCTTCTCCAAAACCCAAGCTCATAACAATGGGCATTGACGAGATTAAACCTCGTCAATTGGCGCCGTCTGTGGGAACTGGGGGCGCTGATTGTGCGATCGTGACGGTCCCAACCAAATCAATCTACAACTCCTCGGCGACGGAGAGCCATCTCCTCTTTGGCGCTTTCGACTTCACCGCCCACTCACTAGCCACTCTGAAGGACTTCGAGCCCGTTGGTGACGGGCTCGAGATCCTGTTCGGGGGCTTCTGCTTCCAGGTGGGGCAGCCCGGCACTCTCCGTCTCCCAGAGAGGGTGACCCTGCCATCGATCAGGCCCGCTTCATGGGCTTCGCATCCCGTGCTACGCACATCGCCATCGACAGATGAGTCCAATGACAGCAGCAGCAGCTGCAACTTAGATCTGTGTGATCCACCATCGGAGGAAGGGACCTACGGTTCTGGATCTGAAAGCTGTAGCAACAGTGATCCGATCTACGAGCACTACCAACGTGCGCAGTCATCCAGAGCAACATGGATTAGGAACACAACCCGCCACCCAACCCGCAGGGTAGAAACGGCGAGAACAGGATAAACCAGTCCCCCTGCCCAACGAGGAGGACACTGATCCCAATCGGGTAATCCACCTCAGCGAGGAAGGATGGGCTCAAGCACGCGAAGCCGTGGCAGGCAACAAGATCCTGCCAGTGGGTGCCTCACGGAACCTACTGATGGCGTACCACCTGCCCCTCGTCGAAGAGCACAAGAAGCAGGTGAAGATGCAAGAAGTGTTTGACAAGCGCAAGCAAGCGGCCTCGGAGTCCAGTGCGCGGCGAGCTGCACTCTCCGCCATGGGCGGCTCCAGCTCGCACGGCAACAAGCACCGTTCTTGCATAGAGAACATGGACCCCACTGCACGTCGCGAGGTGACTCGGACCCTCAACACGTCTTTCATGGAGATGGATGCCGACAACAACGTCATCCCAAAGACACCGCAAGCTGCGATCATGGCAGCCACCACATACCTCGCGTCCCATCCAACTCCGGTGGGGGACCGGAAAAGGGCCATGCACAAATCCGCACTAACCGGACTCGGACTCATTAGAGCTGCGCTCCACGGAGAAGCTCCTGCGGAGCCAAAAAAGAAGGCTGCGGTCAGGTTCAACCGCAGTCCCACGCCTTCATCCGACGAGGAAGAGAACGACCTACCCTAAAGGAACAAGAGCTCGCGACATCGCAACCGCGATTACGAAGCTCGAAGCGAGCTCACCCAACGCAAGGTCGACAAAGCGCGCGCCAAGCACGTATGCTCGTCCGAATCCGAGGAGGACGATCACAAATGAGAACTCTATGTAGCTCGATGCTTTAGCAGATCCGTCCGGCGTACACGGATGTCGCGGAACTTCAAGCTTCCTTCGGACACTCCGAAGTTTGACGGCACACAGGACCCCAAGGCGTGGCTCAGCGACCACCCGTTGTCCGTCAAGCTGCACGGCGGAAACAAGAACACCGCCCTGCAATGCCTTCAGCTGCAGTTGACAGGCGCAACCCGAATCTGGCTCAGCAGCCTATCTTCGGGATCCATCCAAAGCTGGGAGGAGCTGGCATACAGTTTCATCCAAAACTTCAAGGGCAGCGGCAAGAGGCCAGCCTCGATTGAGGATCTACGGGCCTGCACCCAACGAACGGGCGAATCCATTCGCTCGTACATATTACGCTGGTCCAACACCAAGAACTCCGCGGCGCACATCTCTGAGGAGAGAGTGATCGACGCCTTCAAGGATGGCGTCAAACGCCAGGACTTCATGTAGAGGTCCCAACCTTTAATAAGGTAGAGATATCTGTGTTTACAATGCTAGTCCCTAGATCAATAGCTAGCATCCACAGTTAAGGTGTAATATCAAGAAACAAAGGTCATAATACAATTTTATAACTAGGAATAAAATAATTCATTAGATCTTAATAGCTCATTTGGATATCTCGTTACAATGCAGTATAAATAACTATATAGCATGGAGTCCTTCATCTTCAAGAGTGCCACAGGCAATCATGTTGGTTGTAGACTTGTAATCCTAATCAACACACTTCACTAACATCAAACAAACCTGCAACATAATAAGTTACAGCCACAAGGGTCAATACATTTGAATTGTATTGGCAAGTGATACTATGGTATAGTAGTGGTATCTATCATCTATATGAATTTGGCTAAGTGGAGCTTAGGCTTGCTTTGCTCAAAATAGATTTTTCTTATCATTTGAAAACACTAAGTTTTTGTTTGTCAAAATCACCCAAGGCATCTAGAAATAGACATTGGTGATCCCTTAACCCTTGTTCAACCACAAGTTTTTTACTTAGAAATTGGGATGAGGAGATTATTGATAGCTTCCATGTCTTGATGCTCAAATTGTCCATTTCCGGGGACATGGATAAGTACTTAGATTTTACTCTCTCGAGAGGTGGTGCACTTTCCCCACAAGACTCGACATGCATCGAGACACGATCTTTCAGAAGCCTTCCCTTAGACCAAGATGGACGCGCTCCAAACCTATCATCCCGTACCACCAACTGTCCATTTGGCTAAGTTATTGCAACCTATATGATCCAGGCAGAGCCCATAATGCCAAGTGGCTGCACTTGAAGTTTCTCAACATTTGACATCTCAAATATCTTTGTTCCTGGGTGGCATTCCACAAGTGAGAAACATAGGATAAACCATTGAAAAATGGGCCCTGGTAACCACTCAACAAAAATCCAACCAAGCAATTACCATTCCACCCAGGTGTTTCATTCACTTAGTTGTTTTATTAAACAAAACATAAGTCCTTGACTTAGAAATATTCCATAGCATGAATATAATCCACTCTTGTTTTCTACTAGCTAGGATAAGCATGATAGTAGTAGGAATCTTAACTTAGGAAATTCTACTAAGGCATGATCTACTAGGATATCCCATGGCATAGCATACTTAGTAAAAATTCCATGCAAGTCTTACATAGAAATATCACTAATGCATAGTGAAAATAATGGGACAAAAGTATGAAGCACCACTTGCCTTTTTGGTAGAGAATATAAGTTCACTCCTTGATCTTGCAATATTCACACTCTTCAATTTTCACTACAATTCAATCAAGGCACAAATTCAATCTACCATTCAAACAATTCATCACATAGAATAATAAAAACAAAGCAATGCATGCAAGCATGCCAAAGATTGTTTTATTTTGGAAGAGTTCTTTCTAATAGGTTATAAACATTATAAAACATTTATTCGTTATAAACATTATAAAACTATTGTTAGTGTTTTTAAGGTCAAGTATTTAATATTAAAACCATTTGCAAAAGTTTTTATCTATAAACCATTTTTACACCAAAGCAATATTCTATTTTGTTGGAAATGCCTTTAAACAAAGTAATGATTTTTTTCTAGGGATCACCAAATATTATTTTAAATCGCAAACTTGGTGTTTAGGATCAGAGAGTTTAATTCAAGTCAATTTCAAAAAGTTTCACTAAAAAATCATTTTTAAACCATAAACAATATTTTTATTTAACTGGAAATGCTTTTATTCAAAGATTTATTCTTTAGCTCCACAATATACACTTTTTAATCTACAAGTTGGTTTATATGGTCATTAGGTTCAAAACAATCCATTTACAAAAGATTTTACCCTAAAAATATTTTTAGAATGAATTGTATACACAAAATATGCCTACACATGTTTCTGCAGAAACAACTAATTTTCCAGAAGCAAATCATTAAACAAAGTGTCATGGTTGGAAAGTACTCTTTTTGCTGATTCCATTGATATACAATTTATAAAATTTGGACATGTAGATTTAAAGTTATGATTTTTGCAAAATCTAACATGTAATAGAATAGTTTCTGTTTTTAAAACAAAGTCAGTGCCACACGTCTTGATCTAATTGGAGCATACTGGTTCGGCTAGATCAAGTGTTGTGGTGTGTTGGATTAAAAGCAGATCGTGTGGCACAGACTGAGCGTACCGGTTCGATTTAAGTCTTCTATCGTGTCCTTACGATCAACATCTAACGGCTCAGATCTAGTTGACCAAAGGTTGGCAGCGCAGTGACGGTGGCTGGCGGCGGCGCGCTCGGGATGCTACGTTGCCGGCGATATAGGTTGCGAGAGAGAGGGTAAAGGCTCACCGGACTCGCCGTGTCGTGGGGAAGCTCGACGTACTCGTCGTAGATGAAGGGGCGCACTGAGTAGTTAGTGATTGCTCGCCGGAGTAGCTTTTGTCGATGGTGCGCTCGGGCTGTCGTCGTTGGCGATGCTACAGGGAATGCGCAATTGATTGGCAAACGTTAGGAGATGTGCAGGACAAGGGAGAATAAGATAGCGTCAACCAGAATAGGAGGGGAAGACGGAACCTACCGGGAAATGCTCATCGGAGTCGAGGCAGTGGACGGCGATGTTCGGTCTTGGTCGTTGCCCATGTTCTAGGGCACGCGTAGATGATCTGGAGCCACTGGCAGATGCGCAAGAGGGTGGGGAGGAAGCTCGTGTGGTCGAGGGGGCAAAGGGGTAGCTAGACTCGCCGGAATTGTTTGTGAAGCTTATCGGAGAAGCATAGGTCTTCGAGCAAAATCAGGGCGTCCTGGAGGCAGAGGGTGGGTGGCGTCTGGGGAAAGGTAGAGGCGACGCGGGCAATTTATCGTGCGTGATTACAGCGGCGAATTACTCGCGGAATTAAGACGAAATTATGTTGCGGAATCGAAGCTGAAATGGGAGAGAGGAGGAAGAATCAGTCATGGTGGGGAAAGACTACGACTGACGAGTGGGGCCGTGTCGTCAGCATGAGAGAGGGGTTTGCGGTGGGGTCCAGCGGTCAGAGTCTGAGCGGGTTGAGTTTACGGTGAGAAAACGCTTCGTGTTTGAGAGAGAGGGAGTGGGCTAGTTGGGCCAGTGGGTTGGGCTGCTCCATCTCTATTTTTTTTATTCAGTTACTTTTTCCTTTTCTGATTTCTTTTTCTGTTTTGATTTTATCCAAAAGATTTCAAACTCTTTTTCATTTCAAAAACTTTTCAAACTTTTCAGTAAGTTTCTATTCTGTTTAAACATGTATTTTAAATACCATTTTAGAAATAATTATTTTATTCTTTTAAGGTTTATTTTTATTTAAAATGGGCACTTGTCTTTTTTCAAATAAGATTTAAAATATAATTTCAACTCTTATTTGAATTCAAATTTTGATCAAACCTTTTTCAGTAGGTTTTATTTATTCCTTAGTACATTAAATAATTCATTTTGATTTATTTGGAATATTTTAATATGGTTTATTAATCATTTACATTGGAAATTGTCTTCATTCAAATAAATTCAAACATGGTTTTAAATCAATATAAATTTTATTCAATGGCTCTTTTATTCCATTTAAGTTAAAATAACTTTTATTTCACTTGGGCAAATTCCAATTATTATTTTCGCATGATTTAATTAATCATTTTCATTTTGGATTTTGTCTCCATTTAAATGGAATAGAATTTGGTTAAGGCCATATTATTTTATTTGAATATTCCTTATTTATGATTTCTTTCTTTATCTTATAAATCCATATTTTTTTATTTTGTAGATCCAAAATTGGTGATTCCAATTTGTAGAATTTTATTCAATACTGGTTTATCCTTTTAAATCTCTTAGGATTATTTTGCTCACACATTGGTATGGATTTTTAGACAGGAGCTTTATTAGCTTTGAAAATAATTTCCTTTATCTTAATAGCTTCATAGGATTTTATCTATGGTTCTAAATTGAATGAAATCAATTTCTATGGTTTTATAATATTTTTATTTATCATTCTTGATCATTTATAAATGTTTGTTGACAAATTTTTTATGGAACAAATCCATAGACTTAGAGTAATCTTGGAATGATTTTCTTCCATTAGGGTTTTAGGGTTTTGGTTTACTTTTCCATGTGTTTAAATTTTAAGATTCATTCTTGATGAATGAATTTAACTTGATTTGAATTTTTGTTGGAATCCATTTTATTCAAAGTTTGTTCAAGTTGGGTTTTGATGTTTCCATTTAGAAACAAAAAGTTTCTTTTCACCCTAAATTTCAACAATTATTTATTTTGTTTATTTGTTTATCACATTTCAAAATTTGGAAAATTTTGGGGTTTGACACTTCAAGGAAGAACTTGGGCGCGTCAAGCCCAAGACATTCGACCACCTCATGGACATCGCCAATAGGTGGGCAGACGGCGAGGACTCCGTCCACCGAGCGCACTCGGAGGAGGAAGATGACTACTGTAACACCCTCAGAATCGGACCTATGCAAGTTTGGGCAAAATTCACCAAACCCGCATAGAAACGATTCAAAGGTGCCCACCAGGCACTTTCGTGCGGGTGGAAAACGAAGTAATAACATTACACAACAGTCCGCGATGGGACCCACAGAACAGATATATATAACAGCGACTCAAAGAGTCAAGAATACAGATATAATGTACAAGATCCAAATCACCTTGAAAACGGTAGGGCGTCCAACTACGGACAAGAAGCAAATGGGGCTAAGAGCCCTGAAGAATAACCAATGGCGTCCATAACCTGCCGGAAGGGTAACCCTGCTAACGGCGTCGATCTCAAAACCTGCTTAAACAAAAGGGGTGCCGACAAAGGGCAAAGGAAAAGAAGGAGCGTCAGTACTGAGGCCAGTACACGGCGAGGCTAGAATTCGGCGGTCCTCGCCTACATAGGTATGGTGGACTGAGCGGCAGCGGCAGCATGCACTTAACAACCTATAGAGACTCGATACAACTGGCGGTTATCAGAGGGGGGGTGAGAATGACCTATCCGGATCCAACCTGAAGCTAACGCCAAACAAACCCATCCTGGCGTTTCCCCCTCGAGACCAAACGAGGAAGTCAACCGAGGAACTCACACAGTGGGCAGTTTTACTTATTTAGTTATCGTTGCAGCAATTACTAGTCAGGTTTAGATAATCATCCTGATAAAGTAAACAGTGGGCAATTTTAGTTAACCATTCCGTTATAGTTGCAACAATTACTAATCAGATACAGATAGCATGAGATAAACCCAAAACCCAGCAGTTGTTGGTACTTTTATTCAGCCATTCCGTTGTAGTTGCAAGATTTACTAGTCAGGTACAATTGTCGCAAGCGACAACCAACAAGCAATTGTGGGCAGTATTAATTAGCCATTCCATTATAGTGAAGCTGATTACTAGTCATTATAAGTCAAATTTATAGCAGTAAACTTTAGTTATGCTTGTCTATGATCGAGATACTGTGCTCCAAGTCGTCCATATCCGCGGACACGGCTTTCAGAAAGTTTTACCCGGCCGGGGTGCACCAATAGCAACACACGCTCGATCAACCTCGGAAAAACCAAATCAAAACCCAACGAGGCTTTCACGACTGAACAATCACAGGATTCAGAAATATTTCAGGGGGCCACCCCTTTGAGTAGATCCCGCAACGGAGTAAGCAAGCTCCGAGACGGCCTCAAGGTTAGCGCCAATGGCTGTAAGCGACTGGGAACCCGAAAGTGTGGCTGGGCTTGTCGATACCGCGTAATCACTCCGCCTTCCTAAACAGTACAGTGTGCTCCTCGCACAATTTAAATACAGAAAGTAGCATGGCATAAGTACAGGATCGTAAATAAAACCTCAAACTAGTTGTGGCCCCAAGAAATAAGACTGAATCAAGCTCTGGCTCAGGGGGGTCCCATATACCTCCCGGATGTGGATAGCGCGATAAATCAAGGAACAGGTATCAAGTACTCGGGGTCTTACGGGACACAAGTGGGCGTTTGGAAACCAAATATTTTCTATCACCCACCGATGCCTCTGCTTATTCAATTTTAGTTGTTAAACAGAAATTAAAGTGACGATAAGTAAAACTAGAATCATCTCCAACATCAACATGCGGCAATACATCAGCAACTGTGGCATATGACGACACACATCAGCACTTGAGCAAGCAACTACGACGCGCAAGTCCAACTATCTACCAAACAACAGGTAATGGGATGTGTCCAAGGCAATATAAGGCTGCAAGGGAAATCACGGGTACGAAAACTAGAGCAACGCAACACAGATAGCAAAAGATCAACAGGAGGGAATAAAGACTATAAAAGTAAGATGGGTAGAAAGAGGGAGATGCTCGCCTGAAAACATTGTCGAAGGGTTCATCCGAGGATCGGGGCGAAGCTCACATCAACTCAACGGCCTTATCCGCGAAGAAGCAAAACACTAGAAGAAACACCGGATGCAATATTTAATACACGGCAGAAGATCGGCATGATGCAAGTATGATGTATGACATGGCAAAGGTGCGATGCGATTAGGTCATATTAAGTGGAACCGGGGTCCCGACAATTAATTAGAGGTTTCATGTTGTTTAGATACCCCGCAATTTAAATGTTGGTTAATATGGTAAAAACTTGATATTGATGGTCTACACAAAATTAAATGGAATAGGGACAATATTTATTTAGTATCTCTCACATTATACATTAGGTGATTATGTGCAATTAATAAGCCTGCAAGATAAACATGGAAAAAATGCAAATGGATGGCGTATTCATGATCTGCATATTTTTCTAACAACCTTTCATATAGAACACACTTCAAATAGAGAGCATATAGATTAGAAGATACAAATTTAGCAGATAGACAAAAAGATTGTGGCATATTTAGCATGAACAAGGTTTTGATCTCCGCTCGGTGAAAAGCACAAAGAAGCAGACAAGACATCTGATTTACTTTGTCCATTCAGGAAAGAAACAAACGTTTATGTGTTAAGCTGGTGGATCAAAACGATCTAGCTAAATTGAATGAGTACGTGTGGTGCAGCAAGTTCAGGCATGTGTGCGTGTGTGTGCACTCCAACTGAAGTTTTGGTGCTTCGGTTCAAGTTCAGGGAATACAGAAAATTCAGTTTTAGACATGGACTAGTACAACTCAGACAAAAGTGGATTAGTACTGCCAAATCGTGGAGTGGATCTTGTGAGACTGAAGTTAAAGAGCACGGGCACACCAACTAAATTGATTAGCTTTATTGTAAATTATTATCAAAGGAAACTATATTTAAACGGACCAAGACAGCAAGCAACTGAATCAAAATGATTGAAAGCAGAACCAGCTAGCTGAATCAACACTTGGTCGCCCAGCACCACGCGGTGCAGATCATGGTCCTGCAGTGCTCAGGCGCCAAAGCAAGATGCAGTAGGTGGACGCTGCTCTGTTCCGGCGACCGTGATGAGTGCGATGACGACCAAGTCGGGGAGGGTACGTTCCAGTTTCAGACATGGTGTATACGCTCTTGGATTCAAACACTTGCCCAAGGTAGACAGCGTGCAGACGCAGCGGCCGGAGGAGGAGAGCGGGAAGAAGGCGGTTGCTCACCTCATGCTTGGCAGCAGAGGCGATGATGGTCTGACTTGCCCGGTAGAAGAGGAAGAAGATGGGCAGCGACTTGGTGGAATCGGCAACCTAGGACTACTCCGAATCTTCCTGCGGCTTCCCAGCAGTCGGTGGCGGCTTGGTGAAGCGACTCCCAGCCTCAGCGCTCGGCGGTGACCAAGGCATCGACACGATCAGCTTCTCCAGCCCCACCCATGGTGGAGCTCACAGGATTTTGTAGATATGGAGGGGGGATAGAGGGTGGCGGCTGAGAAGGGGAATGGATCGGAAAAGGGGCTAATTAGGGTTTTTGGGTTGGCCTCGGTCTGATCCAGTTCGAAGGAGGTGAGGAGAATATGTGGAGGAGCGTTGTGGTCGGGCGACAGGAGCAGGTAGAGCTCGTGCTCTGTCCGTCGAAGAAGAAAAACAGGAGAGGGGAGCTGGCCGGGCCTTGGGCCAGAAGAAGAAAAAGGAAGGGATTTGGCTAGGCTAGCGGAAGGCTTCTCTCTCCTATTTTAGTTTTCTTTTAAGCATTTCCCTTTTATTTCTTTTAGTATTGTTTCATTACAAAAACGTTGGACACATTTGAATTCTTTTGGAAGAGTTTGCGAGAATTAAAATATAAGATTGTGGCATTGGAATTGAGGCAGTGAGGGAACAACATGGATAGCAAGGGTGATGCCCATATTTAATTCCATTTGGGCATTTTACTAGATAGTAGAATTTGATTAAAACCAAACACGAGATGAGATTTAAAAAATAGTGTTCCTTCCCTATAACAAAAGGAAACCAAACTTGTTAAAAAAAAGGGGGGGATAGATATGAAGGAAGACAAAGACCACATAGTTGTGATAGCAACAACAATATGATCAAAAGAACAAGAACAAATGCAGTGCAAGCAAAATACAATACACCAATTTAGATGATCAATGCAAGGCGGCATGATAAACATGATGATGATGCATGAAGATATCATGATGATGCAAGAAAACAAAATAACAAGAAATTTTCTAGTTGGGGTTTTTCCGGGGTGCTACAATTCGACACCACTAACAATGGATCTCGCCCTCGAGATCCGCCTCATGGTACCGGAAAGAAGGTCAGCGATCTGAATCTTCTCGCATCGTGTAGATCCTCGCGACACCACTAACAAGAGGTCGTTGTCCGTGACCGTCGCGAGAACACTCCGGGAACAACAGGGCGAAGGTAGAGGTATCAACAAATAAAGCCACCCCTAACTTCGATGGAAAGAGGGAACCGATGCATTCTCATCCACTTCAATGTACAAAAGCGAATAGAAGGGGTAGTCGGCATGGGGGCCAATCCATCACGCACCCAAACTATTACTCTGCACAATCAGTAGAAAAGAGTGCAACCATTCTCGGAATCAGACTGAAGATCTCGACAAGCGAGGTTCGGAAACAAAGGAGGGATGCAGACTCTGCATCGGATCTGACGTAGATGATGTCGTCGCGTCGGAAAACACCGGAATGCACAAACAAGGAACAAAGAATGGTACCACAGATAAAGGACCACTCAGATAGCAGGAAGACCGGATGTAGCAACACCGTTATCAGAGGAGGAAGCGAAACCCTGAAGGTACGACGGAAAACCCAACCACGAGAAATCCTGGACTCGAAGAGAGAGAAGAGAGCGGATTCAAAACACGTAGAGGTAAGAGGAGAACAGCAGAGGGGTAAGGAGTAAAATCAGACCTAACCAGAACTATCCAACCGATTTTGCAAAAATAGTTTTGACACTCTACTTCGGCCGTTAGCTAGGTTATCCTACAGGCTGGACTTGTGGGGTATCGCAACTGCTGAGCTCTGATACCACTCTGTAACACCCTCAGAATCGGACCTATGCAAGTTTGGGCAAAATTCACCAAACCCGCATAGAAGCGATTCAAAGGTGCCCACCAGGCACTTTCGTGCGGGTGGAAAACGAAGTAATAACATTACACAACAGTCCGCGATGGGACCCACAGAACAGATATATATATAACAGCGACTCAAAGAGTCAAGAATACAGATATAATGTACAAGATCCAAATCACCTTGAAAACGGTAGGGCGTCCAACTACGGACAAGAAGCAAATGGGGCTAAGAGCCCTGAAGAATAACCAATGGCGTCCATAACCCTGCCCAGGACAAGCCGGAAGGGTAACCCTGCTAACGGCGTCGATCTCAAAACCTGCTTAAACAAAAGGGGTGCCGACAAAGGGCAAAGGAAAAGAAGGAGGCCAAGATCGAGGCCAAGACAGCGAGGCTAGAATTCGGCGGTCCTCGCCTACATAGGTATGGTGGACTGAGCGGCAGCGGCAGCATGCACTTAACAACCTATAGAGACTCGATACAACTGGCGGTTATCAGAGGGGGGGTGAGAATGACCTATCCGGATCCAACCTGAAGCTAACGCCAAACAAACCCATCCTGGCGTTTCCCCCTCGAGACCAAACGAGGAAGTCAACCGAGGAACTCACACAGTGGGCAGTTTTACTTATTTAGTTATCGTTGCAGCAATTACTAGTCAGGTTTAGATAATCATCCTGATAAAGTAAACAGTGGGCAATTTTAGTTAACCATTCCGTTATAGTTGCAACAATTACTAATCAGATACAGATAGCATGAGATAAACCCAAAACCCAGCAGTTGTTGGTACTTTTATTCAGCCATTCCGTTGTAGTTGCAAGATTTACTAGTCAGGTACAATTGTCGCGTTTACAACCAACAAGCAATTGTGGGCAGTATTAATTAGCCATTCCATTATAGTGAAGCTGATTACTAGTCATTATAAGTCAAATTTATAGCAGTAAACTTTAGTTATGCTTGTCTATGATCGAGATCAGTGCTCCAAGTCGTCCATATCCGCGACACGGCTTTCGTAAAGTTTTACCCGCCGGTGCACCAATAGCAACACACTCGATCAACCTCGGAAAACCAAATCAAAATCCAACGAGGCTTTCACGGTGAACAATCACAGATTCAGAAATATTTGGGGCCACCTTTGAGTAGATCCCGATACGGAGTAAGCAAGCTCGAGACGGCCTCAAGGTTAGCGCCAATGGTAAGCGATCGGGAACCCGAAAGTGTGGCTGGGCTTGTCGATACTGCGTAATCACTCCGCCTTCCTAAGACAGTGTGCTCCTCGCACAATTTAAATACGTAGTAGCATGGCATAAGTACAGGATCGTAAATAAAACCTCAAACTAGTTGTGGCCCCAAGAAATAAGACCGAATCAAGCTCGCTGGGGGTCCCATATACCTCCGGATGTGGATAGCGCGATAAATCAAGGAACAGTATCAAGTACTCGGGCTCTTACCGGACACAAGTGCGCGGTCTGAAACCAAATATTTTCTATCACCCACCGATGCCTCTGCTTATTCAATTTTAGTTGTTAAACAGAAATTAAAGTGACGATAAGTAAAACTAGAATCATCTCCAACATCAACATGCGGCAATACATCAGCAACTGTGGCATATGACGACACACATCAGCACTTGAGCAAGCAACTACGACGCGCAAGTCCAACTATCTACCAAACAATGTAATGGGATGTGTCCAAGGCAATATAAGGCTGCAAGGGAAATCACGGGTACGAAAACTAGAGCAACGCAACACAGATAGCAAAAGATCAACAGGAGGGAATAAAGACTATAAAAGTAAGATGGGTAGAAAGAGGGAGATGCTCGCCTGAAAAAATTGTCAAAGGGTTCATCCGAGGATCGGGGCGAAGCTCACATCAACTCAACGGCCTTATCCGCGAAGAAGCAAAACACTAGAAGAAACACCGGATGCAATATTTAATACACGGCAGAAGATCGGCATGATGCAAGTATGATGTATGACATGGCAAAGGTGCGATGCGATTAGGTCATATTAAGTGGAACCGGGGTCCCGACAATTAATTAGAGGTTTCATGTTGTTTAGATACCCCGCAATTTAAATGTTGGTTAATATGGTAAAAACTTGATATTGATGGTCTACACAAAATTAAATGGAATAGGGACAATATTTATTTAGTATCTCTCACATTATACATTAGGTGATTATGTGCAATTAATAAGCCTGCAAGATAAACATGGAAAAAATGCAAATGGATGGCGTATTCATGATCTGCATATTTTCTAACAACCTTTCATATAGAACACACTTCAAATAGAGAGCATATAGATTAGAAGATACAAATTTAGCGATAGACAAAAGATTGTGGCATATTTAGCATGAACAAGGTTTTGATCTCCGCCGTGAAAAGCACAAAGAAGCGATAAGACATCTGATTTACTTTGTCCATTCAGAAAGAAACAAACGCGTTTATGTGTTAAGTGGTGGATCAAAACGATCTAGCTAAATTGAATGAGTACGTGTGTGCAGCAAGTTCGGGCATGTGCGTGTGTGTGCACTCAACTGAAGTTTTGGTGCTTGGTTCAAGTTCGGGAATACTGAGAAAATTCAGTTTTAGACATGGACTAGTACAACTCGGACAAAAGTGGATTAGTACCGCCAAATCGTGGAGTGGATCTTGTGAGACTGAAGTTAAAGAGCACGGGCACACCAACTAAATTGATTAGCTTTATTGTAAATTATTATCAAAGGAAACTATATTTAAACGGACCAAGACAAGCAAGCTGAATCAAAATGATTGAAAGCGAGAACCAGCTAGCTGAATCAACACTTGGTCGCCCAGACCACGCAGTGCGATCATGGTCTGCAGCGCTCAGCCAAAGCAAGATGCGATGGGTGGACGCTGCTGTTCGGCGACCGTGATGAGTGCGATGACGACCAAGTCGGGAGGAATGCGTTCGATTTCAGACATGGTGTATACGCTCTTGGATTCAAACACTTGCCCAAGGTAGACAGCGTCACGCAGCCTTGGCCGGAGGAGGAGAGCGGGAAGAAGGCGGTTGCTCACCTCATGCTTGGCAGCAGAGGCGATGATGGTCTGACTTGCCCGGTAGAAGAGGAAGAAGATGGGCAGCGACTTGGTGGAATCGGCAACCTAGGACTACTCCGAATCTTCCTGCGGCTTCCCAGCAGTCGGTGGCGGCTTGGTGAAGCGACTCCCAGCCTCAGCGCTCGGCGGTGACCAAGGCATCGACACGATCAGCTTCTCCAGCCCCACCCATGGTGGAGCTCACAGGATTTTGTAGATATGGAGGGGGGATAGAGGGTGGCGGCTGAGAAGGGGAATGGATCGGAAAAGGGGCTAATTAGGGTTTTTGGGTTGGCCTCGGTCTGATCCAGTTCGAAGGAGGTGAGGAGAATATGTGAAGGAGCGTTGTGGTCGGGCGACAGAGTGTAGAGCTCGTGCTCTGTCGAAGAAGAAAAACAGGAGAGGGGAGCTGGCCGGGCCTTGGGCCAGAAGAAGAAAAAGGAAGGGATTTGGCTAGGCTAGCGGAAGGCTTCTCTCTCCTATTTTAGTTTTCTTTTAAGCATTTCCCTTTTATTTCTTTTAGTATTGTTTCATTACAAAAACGTTGGACACATTTGAATTCTTTTGGAAGAGTTTGCGAGAATTAAAATATAAGATTGTGGCATTGGAATTGAGGCAGTGAGGGAACAACATGGATAGCAAGGGTGATGCCCATATTTAATTCCATTTGGGCATTTTACTAGATAGTAGAATTTGATTAAAACCAAACACGAGATGAGATTTAAAAAATAGTGTTCCTTCCCTATAACAAAAGGAAACCAAACTTGTTAAAAAAAAGGGGGGGATAGATATGAAGGAAGACAAAGACCACATAGTTGTGATAGCAACAACAATATGATCAAAAGAACAAGAACAAATGCAGTGCAAGCAAAATACAATACACCAATTTAGATGATCAATGCAAGGCGGCATGATAAACATGATGATGAGGCATGAAGATATCATGATGATGCAAGAAAACAAAATAACAAGAAATTTTCTAGTTGGGGTTTTTCCGGGGTGCTACAACTACGGCCGTCGACGTGAACGTCGTAGAAAGAGAAGATCACGCGTCTACGACGATCGCGATGGACCCGACATGGTCGCGGCTGGTTATGCCGACTGCCGCAGCAGCGGCGGATACCGTGGAAACAAATTCCGCGACGGAGGACGCCCAGCGCAGTCATGGCAACGACGCGGCCGTGACAATGGACCCTCAGCATACGACAAACTATCGGGTCCATGCACCATCCACTTCTACATCGACAAGCATGATGGTAAAAAGAAGGCAAGCCACATGCTCAAGGATTGCCGTGAGTTCTAGAAAATCAGCGAGAGCATGTCCCATATGAGGCAACAAGCCCCGAACCCTGGGTAAGGGAACGCACCCGCACCAGGTGACATCGCCCACGAAGCTCCTCCACCACCGCCCGTGGGACCTTCGAATCATCCAATCGCACCTGCGCAGAACAAAGGCGGAAACGGGTACCCCGTTCCAAATGGATCACTGATGATCCAAAAAGGGCGCCCAACAAACAGGGTGCAAAATAAAATCACCCGTCAGATCAATCTGGCTGTGACCGCCCCACCCGCCATCCCTGAGGACCTCAGCGGTTCGGAGTCCTGCATCATGTTCAGCCATTCGGATCACCCCTGCCAGGTCCCTCGCACAGGTCATGCTGCCCTGGTGCTCGAGGCGCAGATCGGAGGGTTCGATATGAGCCGCGTCTTCATGAACGGCGGCAGCGATATCAATCTGATGTTCGCCAGCACCTTACCAGCAATGCGGATCCCGCTGTGCAGCCTGGAACAATCCGACACAACATTCCATGGCGCCGTCCCAGGGAAGGGCATATTCCCCCTGGGAAAGATATGGCTCGATGTCATCTTCGGCGAGCCCAATAACTTTCGGTGCAAGCGACTCGAGTTCGAAGTGGTGGACTGGCCATCACAATACCACGCCATCCTCGGGCGTGTGGCATTCGCACGGTTCCTGGAAGTACCGCACTACGCGTAACTGCTACTCAAGATGCCAGGACCTAAGGGCGTCATCACGGTCCACGGGAGCTTCACCCGATCGGACCACTGTGACAGGGACTTCTGTAACTACCTCGGTGAATTACGCTCCTAGATACAAGCCTGGATGAGCGGAAATGGTTGAAATAGTATAGTGGGGCCCAAATGCCACTCACAGGTAGACCTTTCGGCCGTCCCAACCATTTACAATCATCGGGACAAGTACGGGCGGCGTAATCGGCAGGCGAAGGGATCAACTACATACACAAATGAGTATGTATGCAAGCCACCATACAATAGTACATCAGAGCCATTCCATCTAAAAAGAAAGGAAATATAGCAACGCCATACGGCAAGATTCAAATGTCCTAGATAGATATAATAGTTTAGGATATCTCCTCATACATCACACATCAGAGTATCAGGCGGAAGCGGCAAACAAGATCCGAGTACGGATAAGAAGCAAATCGGCATAAGATGCCCCATAAATAAGCACATCCCGCCCACAGATCTCACGGATCCCTGTTCCCGGAATCTCTACACCGAACGATCGTTGCCCACATCATCCGCCTCCTCGACCCAGTATCCATCTTGTGAGTGTACCTGTTCATCTGAACCAAATAATTTATCGTGTGAGACCCTAGGGGTACTCAGCAAGTCTTTATGCCTCTAAAGGGGACACAACCTGGGGTGACGCAATTAAAGCAAAAGATAAACCCTAACAGTTCTATAGATACTCGCTAACCATCCGCCTAACCATAGATAGACGGATGTCCGTGAATTAATGACAACAGGTATAACAGTAATATCATCAGATCCATCCTCCTCCTCGATTACCAACGAGGAAGCGGACGAACAACCCCCCATCCGTTGGCAATTTTATTAACCATTCCATGAGTGTTGCACTAGTTACTAGTCAGTTACTTAGTCAAATTAAAAGCGGTACTTTAGTTATGCTTGTCTATGATCGAGAAACTGTGCTCCAAGTCGTCCATAACCGCGGACACGGCTTTCAGAAAGTTTTACCCTGCAGGGGTGCACAAATAGCAACACACACTCGATCAACCTCGGAAAAACCAAATCAAAACCCAACGAGGCCTTCACGACAAAGCCATCACAGGATTCAGAAATATTTCAGGGGGCCACCCCATTAAGCTACCCGCAACGAAGTTAGCTGACTTCGAGACGGACTCAAGGTTTGCGTCAGTGGCTGTAAACGACTGGGAACCCGAAAATGTGACTAGGCTTGTCGATACCGCGAAAACACTCCGCTTCCCTAAACAGTACAGGTGCTCCTCGCACAATCGTAAATTAAGCAGTAAAGCATGGCATAAGTACAGGATAGTAAATAACACCTCAAACTAGTTTGTGGCCCCAAGAAATAAGACTGAATCAAGCTCTGGCTCAGGGGGGTCCCATAAGCCTCCCGGATGTGGATAGCGTGAATAACCAAGGAACAGGAATCAAGTACTCGGGGTACTACTTGACACAAGTGAGCAGGAAAAACCAAATAGCAGATATTGCTCACCGGTGCCACTTTCATTAGTTATCCCATTACTACTTAGGTTAAGTTGTTTAGGTACCTCGTTATCCATCAGACTCTCACATACCCTACACATGTTGTTCTACGACTCGCATGGCTCAAACAACTCCTGTAGTAATGGCTCATGGGATGGAGGGAACAAGCTTGGTGGGGTTTAAAAGTAAAGGCTATGCAATACTTGGGATTCAGTTTAATGCAATCGCGACTCAATGATGCAAGAATAAGATAGAGGCAATAGGTTCTAGATGTATGCAAGCATGTGGTAGTGCTTGCCTGGCAACTCAGTTGAAGCGAGAGAAGGATCTGGGTAGTGCTCCTGGTTCTCTTGATATATCCCGTGCTCAGCGTCTATTCAAAGAAGAACCAAACAAACAAGGGCCAATATAAATAAAGTGCACAAGCATATGATTAAAATGCGACAAGCAAACAATCATGCCATGATGAATGGTGCACAAGTTGCATGGCAATAATGTAGCATGGCATGGGTGAGGTGTAGAATACAAGAAATAAACATTTTATTGAGTTTTGGCCACATTTTATACTCATATTAGTTGCTGTTTACATTATAATTATATGATGCATGCTGCAATTTAGAACATGGAATGCATAAACAGAAAGGTCTCGTCGAGATGATCATTTTAGACATATCATTTGTTCAATTTGGAGTTATAAATCAAAAGTTATTAATTAACTAAGGTGAAGGGCATTTTATTGTAATTTAATTCAACTTGAAATTTAAAGTGTCCAAAATATATTTTGGATGGCATATTTGAAATCCTCACATTTTTCTGATTCAAGAACATATATTATTTGTAATATTTGAATTCATATTTTAAAAGTTATTATAATTCTGATTTGAATTTTTAATTTGAATTAATTTGAAAAGATTTGATTTATACAGAATTTCAGAAAAGATTTTGTCACTCAGTCAGACGCTAGCCTTAGTCACTGATGGGTGGGCCAGTGCTGACTGGGACACATGCATTAGTGGGTGCACCTGGCCGAGGCTTACAGGTGGGGCCGAGCTGGAGCGCGGGTTAAGAAAAATAAAAGCCAGGGGGGTATGCGCAAAAGGCCACGGCCACTGTTTTTCTTCTCTGACGAAACTGACGGAAACCAGCACGCAGCGCAGCGCGGCGGGACAGGGACTCGACCCCGCGACGCCGAGCGCGCGCGCAGAGAGGCGGAGCCACTGCGCTGGCACAGGGTAGCCGCTGGAGGTGGCGAGGCCTAGATAGGTTGTCTTGCGCCAGCGAAGCGAGCAGACGCCGCCAAGGCCGCGCAGGCGTGCTCGATGAAATACAAGGCGGCCCTAGACGACGATAGCGCGGCGGAGCATGTCCAGGAGGTCAGGCAACTCACCGAGAGTGTGTCGGTGCAGTTGGATCGGCTCGAGACGCAGAGGATCGGCGTCGAGGCAGACGGCCAGAGGATCTAGGGTTTGCGTCGGGCTCATGGGGCAGCGGTCTTGCTGGGCTTCTTCGCGGCTCCGTGTACGGGGCTGCTGCAGGGGGTCTCCTTGTACTCCTCGTTCACCCCCTCGGCGATGTTGACGGCCGGAGCGACGTGGATGGCGAGGTGCTGGCGGCGGGTGGCGACGGCTGTTGGTGGCCGGAGAGGAAGAAGGAGGAGGGGTAGATGGCTCGGGCCAGATCTGGGAGAGGCAGAGATGCCGTGTGGGAGGGGAAAGAAAGGAGGGGGAGAGGAGGATGCCGTGGGGAAGGTGGGGGAGATAAAGGTGGTCTCGGCCACCTTTGTCCTCTCCCTCACGTGCTTGGTCGGGGCAGGAGCAGGGGGAGGGTGATGAAGGCTGCCAGGTGGGGTCATGGTGAGGCCAGGGAGGCAGGGGCAGGCTCGGGCTAGGGGCCACAAGGCAGGGAGAGAAGAGAGGGAGAAAGGAGAGGGGGTAGGCTCGGGCTAGGTTAGAGTTGGAGCTAGGCTCGGGTAGAGGGTAGCTAGGGCAGGGGTGAGGTGGCCAGGGGGAGAGGGTGGCCGGTGGGGCCAGCTAGGTGAGAGGGAGGGAGAGTAGATGGGGTAGATCAAGGTGGGGGTAGTGTTTAGAGATAGAACAAGAGAGGGAGTTTGGTTAAGGTTTTGGTTTAGGTGAGGGGTAGAGGGGGTGATAGGGTTAGGGGGTAATCATGGACACTCATGACCAAGCACAAGGTTTTAAGGATTAAGGCAAGACCAAAACAAGAGGTGGCACAAAGAGAGGAAAAAGGGGTAGGGAGAGGGATTAGGGTTTAGATTAGGTGGGGAGGATAGTTTAGGTTTCTCTTATTTCTTTTCATTTATGTATTTGTTTTGTTTTAATGATTTGACCAAACTCTTGAATAAGATTCAAAGGACATCAAGTCAATGGAAAACAAATGGAACATAGATGGAACAAAGGATGGTCTATTGAGATTGCCATTAAATTTGATCAAACTTGAGTGGATTTAAACCACCAAGCATCTCACAAATTTAAAGGAAAAAATCAATAGAAGAAGGATGGTGCAAGCTTGCATGGGCCATGCACAAGCATTAAATGCCCTCTTGATAATTGTGAAAACAATTATAACTACACATGGGCATTTATATCATGCATGCACTCAAATTTGATGACTACCATGCAATGTGGAAAATATTGATCCTATGCACATATATGGAGATATATGACCATACTAGTGTGTGTTTCTCCACTAGATTATCACATGGCCAAATTATAGCTTCATGCATGTACACATATTGGATAGTCTCCACATGGAAGCTAGTAGAGGCAAGTCTGCCACATAGCATGCAAAGGTGGCCATGTGGCTCTCCACATATCACTAATGTGAAACCACATGATGCTAAGATGAGGGCATGTGGAGATAGAATAGGATCCATCCCAACCCACATGAGCTAGAGGTAGAACCAACTAAGTTGCAATGCTCATATATGGTGGCATGGTGGAATGATGGGGTGATGACAAGAAAGGTGGTGGAGTCAATAAAAGATATGCCCCCAACTCAACTTGGGCATTTAAACAATATATCAAGAACCAAATACAATATCAAGAGGCAAATACAATTAATAATGCATATGAGATAAGAACCAAAACAAAAAGGGTTTTTGGTATGATGCTCAAATGCAAGGTGGCATGATGACATGAGCATGATATGATGATGATGCAACAATTATATGTAGGAAGTAGCCATTATATTACTAAACCAAGTAGCATTACAGTTGTTAGACAAATGGGATGCTACAACTTCAATAGAATCTCCCAGTCATTCGGCATGCAGGAGGAGCTCATAAGGCTTCGAGAGGTGACAGACAACGTGGCACCCCCAGTCGCAAGACAGAATGCACCCGACATGTATTTCGACTCCACCGTCAACACAAAGAAGGTGCCGGTACACTCGACGGACGCCTCCAAGACGGCGCTGATCGCCAATGACCTCATCCCCGCATAGGAAAGCGCGCTCGTCGAATTCCTCCGTGAGCGCTGGGAAATCTTCGCCTGGTGTCCTGCGGACATGCCAGGAGTTCCCAGGGAATTCGCCGAGAACGCACTTAACGTCTTTCCAGACGCCAAGCCCGTCAAACAGTCCATCCGACGACTGTTCGAGCCACGGTCTGAAGCCATCGGAGTCGAATTCAACAGACTACTTGACGCAAATTTCATTAGGGAGATCAAGGAAAGCGAATGGCTCGCCAACACCGTGATGGTCCCCAAAAAGGACACAGACATCCTGCGGATGTGCGTGGACTTCACATCGCTGAACAAGCACCGCCCGAAGGATCACTTCCCTCTTCCTCGGATCGATCAGATCATCGATCCGAATGCAGGATGCGAGAAGCTCTCCTTCCTCGACGCCTACTCAGGCTATAATCAGATTCGACGGAAGGTCGAAGATCAGGAGAAAACGACGTTCATCACGCCGTTCAGAGTGTTCTGCTACAACACAATGCCCTTCGGGCTGAAGAACGCAGGCGCCACGTACCAACGGTGCATGTAGGCATGCCTGAAGGACCAGATCGGCCGCAACATACAAGTCTATGTCGATGACATAGTAATGAAAACAAGGGAGGCCAAGACACTGATCGACGATCTCCGCGAGACGTTCGACAACCTTGATCGATACAAGATCAAGCTAAACCCAGAAAAGTGCGCCTTCGGCGTCCCATCTGGTCAACTGCTAGGCTACTTCATCTCCTAGTGAGGGATCAAAGCGAACCCAAAGAAAATCCGAGCCATAATGGCCATGGAGAAGCCGAAGAACCTCAAAGGTGTTCAGCAGCTCGTTGGGCGCATCATGGAGTTGAGAAGGTTCATCAGCCGCATGGGCGAAAAAGCCCTGCCTTTCTATCAGCTGCTATGCAAGGCAGAAAAATTCGAGTGGATGCCTGAAGCAGACGACGCATTCGAAGATCTGAAGGGGCTACTCTCCACCTCGCCCGTTTTGGTCATGCCAAGGGAGTGCTAGCCTCTACTACTATACATAGCAGCTACACATCAGGTGGTAAGCACCGTGCTCGTGGTTGAAAGACCCGAAGATGGCAAGACCCATGGGGTACAACGCCCAATCTACTACCTCAGCGAGGTATTGACGCCGACAAAGCAGGGTATCCTCACTACCAGAAACTCGCCTATGGCGTATTCATGATAGCTCGTCAGCTGAGCCACTACTTCTAGGAGCAACAGGTGATGGTCGTCAACGAAGCACCCCTGAACAGCATCCTGAACAACCCGGAGGCCACAGGACGTGTGGCCCTGTGGGGCATCGAGCTGTCACCTCTAGACATCGTCTATGAGAAGCGCCATGCGATCAAGTGTCAGGTCCTTCCGGACTTCCTCGTCCACTAGATGGAACTACAGCTGCTAGACACCCCGTACATGACGCAGTCATGGACGATGCCCTTCGATGGCTCCAAGCGCGAGGCTGGAGCAGGAGTCGGGGTCATACTGACCTCCCCGCAGGGCGACAAGATGAAGTACGTCCTCTGGATGAAATTTCGAGCTTCCAACAACGAGGCCGAGTACGAGGCCCTCATCCACGGCATGAGGATGGCCAATATCTGCGGTGCGACGCGCCTGGTCATCTACGGCGACTCAAACCTCGTCGTCCAGCAGACGATGAACGAGTGCGACGCACACACTGCCAACATGATTGCGTACTGCACACTCTACAACGCACTCGAAGGAGACTTCGACAGCTGCGAGCTTCGGCACGTTGGGAGAGGAAGCAACGAAGAGGCCGACAGACTCGCCAACATCGGCTCCACCTGCACGCGGGTGCCACCAGGTGTGTTCCTCGAACAGATATGTGTGCCATCCTTCAAAAGGAAATTCCCAAAGGGATCACCCGAAGAAGCAGAATACTTGGGGACTGCGGTACCCGAAGGACAGGAAGGACCAGAAAAGTCGACAGAGAGATCGCAGTGGTCAACCTAATGCAGGTCATGGCAGTCGAAGAAACATGGACACAGCCATACCTCCGATATCTGATAGACAGGGAGCTACCTGATAGCCCAACAGATGCCCGGCGCATATCTCGCCGGTCCAAGGCCTTCACCATCATCAATGGCGAGTTGCACAAGCGCAACATTTCGGGTGTACTCCAAAGGTGCGTCACTATCAGTGACGGCAAAACTATCCTCCAAGACATCCACGAGGGCATTCGCGGCCATCATGCGGGCAGCCGCGCCCTTGTCGCCAAAGCTCTACGAGCTGGGTTCTACTGGCCAACGACCATGAACGATGCCAAGGACATCGTCCGAAGGTTCAATGGGTGCCCTAGGTTCGCAGACAAACCACACACACCAGGATCGGAGCTCAGTCCCATACCCCTGGCCTGGCCCTTCGCCCAATGGGGCCTCGACATGATCGGCAAACTGCCCAAGTCCTCGAAAGGAGGCCACGTCTACCTCCTGGTCGCAGTCGACAAATTCACCAACTGGATCGAGGCCTTGCCCGTTACTAACCAAAAGGGCAAAACGGCCGTGAAATTATTCGAATCCATAGTCTACAGGCTCGGCGTGCCGCACAGCATCATGACCGATAACGGGTCGAACTTCATCTCCAAAGAATTCTAGGACTTCTGTGAAGACCTTGGAATCAACATAACATACGCCTCCGTGGTGCACCCGCAAACGAACGGGCAGGTCAAAAAGCCCAACAGCCTCGTCGGCGGTGGCATCGAGAAGTGCCTAATGATCCCACTCCAGCGACTCACACGAGCCTGGACCCAAGAGCTACCCTCCGTCCTGTGGAGCCTGCGCACGACGCCAAACAGCTCAACTGGCTACACGCCCTTCTTCATGGTGCACGGAGCCGAAGTCGTGTTGCCTGCAGAAGTGCACCATAAGGCCCCACGGGTCGTCGCCTACGCGAAGCAGAATCAACGGCCACACTCGAAGACGCTATCGACACACTCGACGAGGCATGCGACATAGCCGTGACTCGATCAGCGGTCTACCAACAGAGCCTCCGCAACTATCACAGCCGTCGGCTGCGCCCAAAGTCCTTCGTCGAAGGAGACCTAGTCTTGCGACTCAAGCAAGAGTGACCGAAGAAGCTCGAGTCACCTTGGGAAGGACCCTACATCGTCACTGAATTCATACCAGGTGGCTCCTATCGCCTCAAACACATGGAGTCCGGAGTCGCATACTCCAACCCATGGAACACCGCACAATTGCGACGCTTCTACCCCTAGCTACCCTCCTCTCCTTTTACTTTCAATAAGGCTATTCAGCCAAGGCTACTCAGCCGAACAATGTACCTCCTCATTACGATATGAATAAAGCTAAGTGTCTCGCCCCAAAAATTTATCTATTATTCGCATTTTCTTCATGTTACAACACACTCGGGTGCTCCCCTCACCTCACGACTTTGTGGACTGAGGATAACGCGTGTACACCTGAGTAATTGATCACGTCAGGCTAACAAAAAGGGCACGCATACAAATAAAGCACCACGTGCTAAAAACAATCAACCTTTACAGCAAGGGGCATAAAACACCCAGTCGAATACATACAAGTTTTACATCTATCTTTTTATAGGTCCTACCTATTCTGAAGAATCACCTGCGCACGCTGCTCAAAGAGATCTACAATTTGTTCAGCATACTGCCTTAGAGCCGCATAGTGCGGACGCATGTCCCACATGCCACCATCCAGCCGAAGAGGCGGCCCAGCCGCCACGTCAGCAAGATCTACATCAGGGCGATGCAGCCGCACGAGGGAAAGCGCAGCCTTCACCCCCTCAACCAACTGATGCCGCACCAGCTCCCTGACATGATGCACATCTCGAAACTTTGCCAGCAGGCCCATAGAGTCGATGGTGCCTCATCCAGGGGAAACATCACGTGCAGAATCGACGCCAAAGAAGTCTTCACTTGCCGCAGCACCCGCGACACCTGGTGAACATGATCCTGCACAGTCGCAAGGACCCTAGCACGATCACGGTCCATCCAGAAAAAGCCGCCGGCCTCCATGTCTTGCTGGGTCAGGCAGTTGATCCGAACAGCAACACGCTCTTTTTCCTCCCTGGGAACAAGGTTAGCACCTGCAACACCTGCAAAGTAAGATGACAAGCCAACATGAGCATCCAATAAATGAGCAGCAGCTCGAAGAAACTCACATTGAAGATGTTCGGTCAAACGCCACAACTCCCCCATCAGATACTCCTCTCTGGCGGCGCCCCGCTCCGCCTTCGACTTTCAAACATCCACGTGGCCTCGAACACCAAGCAAATCTTTCTCAAGACTACGGATGCGGTCACGAAGAAATACAAGTTACAACGCATCATCCAAGGATGGCCGCAGCTGCGGCGTAGACGAAGTATTAACGGGATCATCACCCGAAGGTCGCTAAAGGAAAATAAGGTAGGGATATGAACAAACGCACGAATGAGCAAACAACTCGGAGATTCATTATATGCAGCAAAAGCCACTGCGTGGCACAAGGAGTGTTCATAAATACATTACAACAAAAGAGATGAAAGCTATCCTACAACTACAAGGCCTAAGAAGCTGCATCCTGAGTGGCCTCGGAGCCGGATTGCCTGCTCTTGGCCTCCCCCTGCTGCCTCACCGCGTACTCCGCCAGCAGGTCAATCAGCTTCGGCCCATAGCGTTTACAACGGGCAGCGTAGAGGGCGAAGGCTACCTCGGATCCGTCGGAAGCCGTCGGCATCTGGGAGGTGACCGGCGAGGCCCTTGGGGACGAGCTCCTTGTAGAAGCGCCGGAGAACCTCCTTGGCCTTGGCAAGCCAGCTGACCACGGTACTGCAGCGGTCTTCGACCGCTGCAGTGGCATCATCCAGAGCACTTCCGTGCTCCAGGGCACCACGGTCAAACTCGATTCTCGCGGCATCTAGATAAACGGAAGACGCAAAGTGAAAACCAAACAAAACTAGAGAGACAAGGAAGCCGAAAAGGAACAGACTAAACTACTCACCTGAAATAGCCTTGGCAACAGCCATCAGCTTGCCGGCTACCTCCTTCTCGCGTGGGGCCACAGCGGTGGAGAGCTTCTCCTCGCGATTTGTGGCCTCTCGCTGCAGGCGCTCCTTGGCCGCAGCCGCGTCGGCTAGCTCCTGCTCAAGGCGCTCATTAGCACCAACGACATCTTTAGCTTTTTTTCTCCGCTCGCCCAAGGCTCTTTTTGAGAGCATAAAGCTCGCGGAGGGCAGTGTTATTCTCGTCTGCAACAAAGAACAAGCATGAGATTCATAAGTAAGCAAGCAGCCAAAGAAGCAGAAGATCGATAAAAACACGAACCTTGAAGCCGCTGAAGGCCGGCCTCCAATGCTAGATTTTGCTTTACCAGTTGGTTGACACCTTGAACAAAAGGATGCGAGAAGATGCAACTTGTCAGGAAAAAGGCTCGGGGGTTGCGCCCAAGGAAACGAGCAAAGCAAATCACGCATACGAAAAGCGTTCGGGGGATCCCCCCAAGACACGCACAAAAAAGAAAGACATGATCAGCAGATCATCCAAAAGACGGTCGGGGGCTCCCCACGAGTCACGAACAAAAGGAAAAAATGATCAGCAGATCATCCGGAAAAAAATGCTCGAGGGTTCCCCCACGACAAGAACGAAAGCACTTACATGATCAGACGGCGACTACGAAGGTCCGTCTGTAGTCTTCTGGGAGACAATCACACGAGCCTCCTGCGGAGAAGGGTTCGGAGCAATGCCCCTAGAGGTGGCCACCGTCTGAGGAGGAGGAGGCGCAACCTTCGACTCCCCCACCATCTCCCGAGCGCCATCGCTGAAAGAGCCATCGGAGTAGTGGCTACAAAATAAAACTTCAGTCAAATACAAGCAAGCAAAAATGAAAGAAGAGCAAAAAAGCAACTGAAAATACTTACGAGTCCATATCGCTCAAGTTTAAGAAAGGCAAGGCCCTCTTGCCCTTCTTCTCTCCCGTCTTCTCTTCCTTCTTCTCTTCCTTCTTCCGCTTTGCCAGCGGCTGCGGCACCATAGCCCGCACGGGCATGTCCAGAATAGGAGAGGAGGAGACACCATCACCTCCATTGTGATGCACAAGGCATGGCGGGTTCCTAGGTGTCGGCGGAGTCGAGGCATTCGACGATTCACTCAAGCTCCGCGTCCGCTTTCGGGTCTGCTCCTCGTTTGACCCAAAGGTTTCTTCAGTCGGCGACCGCACCGAAGGGAGCTCAGACATGGAGTCCACTACCTCATTGTTCGGTGCATCCGGAAAATGTTCGGGTAGTGGAGGCGTCATGCCAGGTACCTTGAAATCCTGCACAAAAGAAAACAAACTCTCAGAATAAATGAACTTCAAGGACATGCAGTCAAAAAAAGCGCTACGCGCACATCCCAGATCTACACATGTGGCACCGTTCGAGAGGCCCTGAATGGAAGGGTCAGCGAGCTACCCAGAATGTCCTCGTCAGCCTTAAACTTCAGCAGTGGCCGGAGGATTCCGTCAACGTCCCCCTTGGAGAGCTCTCTAGTCTAAACCCTAGTTGGGTCTGGCGGCCAGAATAAAGGAACATCGGGTGCGCCCTAGCTTGGACCGGATGCACCTGACGTTGGAGGAAGGTGCGGATGATATCCACACTGTTCACCTCTTTATCCAGAATCACCTGAAGATCCTCCACCCGACGATAGAGTTCCTCTATCTCCGCCACCTCACCGTCCAAGATGTGGTTCTTCCAGGACCTCTTCGGCTGGATTTTCTAGGAGGGGTCAAAAGGATCAAGGCCAAACTTTTGCCCATCCACTGTGGAGTCGCGGATGTAAAACCATCGCCTCCGCTAGTATTGGACGGACTCAGACATAGAAAAAGAAAAGAAGAGAAAGTTGGATTTAAGGGAAATGATGCAGCCGCCGATGGGATAAACGCCATTGGAGCCAGATTGCCTCTTCACGGAATAGAGCTTCCGGAAGAGGCCAAAGTGCGGCTCGATACCGAGCCAACACTTGCAGAAGGTGATGAAGCAGGCAATGTGAAGAACAGAATTCGGTGAAAGATGATGGAGTTGGATGCCATAGAAGAAAAGCAATCCACAGAGAAAATCGTGGACTGGGAAAGAAAGGCCCCAAAGGACAAAAGCGACAAACATGACCCGAAACCCAGCGGGTGGATGGGGAATTACCTCGTCGCCGGGAATCTTGACGTCCTGCTTGTCCTGCGGGATTAGACCCTGCTCACAGAGCTTGCGAAGATCGGGCTTGCATGTCTCCGACCGCCGCCATCCACCATTGGTGACGCGGGTAGCGGTGTTACCCTTCTTGCCACCGGCAGCGGCACTGGTACCAACTGCGGTGGAGGCCTTCTTTGATTTCCCCATTGCAGTGCGGCGACGGCGACGATGTGAGCGTAGGAACAAAGATGGGAAGGATCGGAGAATTTCCAGTGCACGGCGAGAAAAGTTCAAGAAGGTGGGAGCAGTGAAACAAGAATGGCTATGGTGAAAACAAACAAGTTTTTCCCGAATGATTATAAGGACGAAGAAGATGCACGGTGACCGTTCATCGGGAAGCCCTAGAGCCAACATCAGAATCCAACCGTCCATGTGTCAGCACGGCAGCGAACCGTCGCTCACACGCCGTCCACTACGCACGGAAACCGAGGCGACGCCTTAATTATCTCCACGTCGCGCGTGACCAGTCAATTCAAAGTCAGAAGGTGGGACCCACGTTCGCCCAGTCATGTCATCTCTGGTGTCGCAGACGGTTGAGGTCACCGATCGTCAGCACTGACATCATCAAAGCTATACTAGCAACGGTTACAAATCTTCGACTACATAGCTAAAAGTACTCACTCGAATCTACGATTCGAGTAAATACTTGGGGGTTACTCCTATCAGGAGCGCTGGCCGTGCACCCGAAATATGATCAAAGTACTACACCACTGAAATATTCTTCGAGTCCTACGTCAAGTCTACGACTCCACTACGGACTCGGGGGCTACTCCCATAGGGAGGATGGATTCAAACATCCGAAAAATTTGTGTCCTACGGACCTAAAAGTCAACAAAGACTTGAATTAAAGTCTCTGCTCGAGTCTACGACTCGAACAGACACTCGGGTTCTACTCCCAGAGTGAGCGCTGGTCGTGCACCCTATGAATTCTTCGACTGCAATCCTTTGGATCAGCATGCAAAAAAAATCGGCAACTTTGCCCCAGTTAATGCTAAGAGAGTAACATCCTCCTTGGCCACCCGAAACACCTCCGCGGTGATAAACATTCGGATGTTGCGTCTGCGACGCAAAGATAAGACCTACAGATACCATCTGATGGCCTGGCAATGCACACGACTACGCTCTGCTAGTAAAAGTCCGTGCCAGCAGGCGCGATGGAAATCCCGACGGACACGTTGGGTACATCATTTGAAAATCACTGGAATTCCACTCCTGGAAGTCCTCAACGGCCTGAGTCGAATTACGCCAGCATATGTTCCGGTTTCGAGTCGAGGGACTCGAATCTGAAGATCGTGTTGTTTTGTCCTTAGACAGTTAACTGGCCCTGATATGCCGGGAGAGTCAGGCACACGCATAAACAATCCCTACACACTAAAATCATTCTTTGACAAACATAAAACAGCTGCACCCGAAAAGATTGAAGAGTCCTCAGCCGAATCTACGATTCGACTGAACACTCAGGGGCTATTGACTTGGTTATACCCCACGGGTACATGACTTTAGCATACCTGGTCCGGTCCAAGAAAGGCACACAAGAATATACGTGGCCCATGAAGACTTTCGGGTGGCCCAAGCCCAGGATGTTTTCAGATCCTTGGAGTGCAAGACTAGAGTAGATAGAATATTCAAAGAGGTAAACCCTAAAACCTGTAACCGACTCGGTCTGTGCCCGGGACCTGCCTACTTCTATATAAAGGCTAGGAGGGCACGACGAGGAGGGCACTTCATACCACCGCATACACACCTCCACGCTAGATTGCATCTGCGCACCCCTGTAACTTTCGGTTCCGCCGTAATCAAGAGCGGACAAGCAGGAGTAGGGTTTTCCCTTCGAGGCCTGAACCTGGGTAAACCTCGTGTCCCCGTGTTGCTTTTTGCTAACCATTCTGCGATCTCCAACATCCCCATCTTCTCCAAAACCCAAGCTCACAACAATGGGCATTGACGAGATTAAACCTCGTCATCTACCGGTAGATATGTGTTCATCTCTCTCTATGCATGATCATTGTCACATCCCAAAAATTTCCAAAATTTGAAATGTGAAAAATAAATAAATAAAATAATTAATTGTTCAAATTTAGGGTGAAAAGAAACTTTTTGCTTCTATATAGAAACACCAAAACCCTCCTTGAACAAATTTGGATAAACTGGAATCCAACAAAATTTCAATCAAGTGAAATGAATTCATCAATGAATGTATCTTGAAATTTAAACACTTGGAAAAGTTAAACCAAAACCCTAAAACCCTAATGGAAGAAAATCATTTCCAAGATAACTCAAAGACTATGGATTTGATCCATATAAAAATTCAGCAACAATCATTTTAAAATGATAAACAAAAATATTATAAGATCATAGAAATTGTTTTCATTCAATTCGAAGCCATGGATAAAAACTTATGAATTTAATAAGATAAAAGGAAATAAATTTTAAAGCTAAAAAAGCTCCTAACAAAAATCCATACCAAATTGTGAGAAAATTAATCCTAAAAGGATTTAAAAAGATAAACAAATATTAATAAAATTATACAAATTGGAATCATCAATTTTGGAACTATAAATAAAAAGATACGGAGTTTATAAGGCAAAGAAAGGAATAAATAAATAAGGAATATTTAAAAGACAAATTAAATATTGGCCAAATCCATAAACAAATGAAACAAAGATAATTCAAATCCAAATAAAATAAAGGGATAAAGAATATTCAAATAAAATTATATGGGATTAAACCATATTCAAATTATTTAAATAAAGACAAAATCTCTAATATAAATGATTAATTAAATCATGGGAAAATAAATAATTAAAATAGCCAAAGTGGTTTAGAAGTTATCCAATCAACTTAAAAAGAATAAAAGTATTATTTGAATAAAAATTTATATGGGTTTAAAACCATATTTGATTTTTATTTGAATAAAGACAAATGCAAAATTTAAATGAATATTAAATCATATTAAAATATTTTAAATAATAATTCAAAGTGAATTATTTGCACTAATGAATAAATAAAACCTACTGAAAAAGGTTTGGTAAAAATTAGAATTCAAATTAAAGTTTGAAAATATAATTAAAATCTTATTTGAATAAAGACAAGTGCCTATTTTAAATAAATAATAAACCATTAATGAATAAAAGAATTATTCTAAAATAGACTTTAAAATACATTCATAAACAATATTGAAACTTAATGAAAGTTTAGAAAAGTTCTAAATTTAAAAGGGTGTTTGAATTTGAACAAAATGATAACAGAAAATAAAATCAGAAAAAGAAAAAGATTCAGAAGAGGAAAAAAATTGAAACAGACCCCAAACCAGCTTGGCCCAACTAAAGCCCACCCGGCAGCCCACTCTCTCCCCTCCCCAAATTTTTTTTCTCACCAGAACCCGCACCCGAGCAGCCACTGAGAAGATGACCCCACCGAACCCCCTTACCATTCACTGACAAAGGACCTCACTGCCGCGCTGGCATCTTCTTCCTCACGCTGACCCCGCCCCCTCTTTCCTCCGGCTGTTGCTGTCATTGATTGCGAGTCGTAATTGGCATTGAATCCGTGAGTTAACCATGTCATGCATCTGCCTACTTGGGCGCCTCCCTCCCCTCTCTCTTTCCCCTCAGATCCCATCCCACCGGAGCCACGAGGCTGCTGCGATTTCTACTCGCAACCTTCTCTGCTCCGGCGAGCCTCGGTGCAATTCTAGCCAAACCAGACTCTCCTCGGCCCCCTAAACTACACGAGCATTCTCACAAGAACCAGGCGCATCTTCCAGCAACCCTAGTTTTCCCGCACGTGCCCCAGGAGCTCGCCTCGGTCTACCTCTGAACGTCGTCGTCCACTGCCTCGACTCCAGCGAGATTCTCCGGTAATTCTTGACCTCCCCTTCCTCTCTGGATGATACCCCTACAACCTCCTCTCTCGCGCGCATCTAACGGACCCTTTCTCTCGCTCTCCCGTGCCTTGTAGCCTCGTCATCAACGACACCAGAGCGAGCCGGTCGACAGAGATGACTCCGGCGAGTGATTCAGGTCAACGTCGTGCGCCCCTTCGACGATGACGACTACCTCGAGAATCCTCTCGTCACTGCGAACTCGGTGATCCACTCCACTCCCTTCCTCGCTTCATGTAGTCGTAGGAACGCTTTTGGCCGAGCGTCGCCGCCGCGCGCCATCGTCGAGCGCCGCCAGTACTTGTTCATCGCACGCTTAGCCATTAGATTTTGATCTGTTGGATGCGATAGAACGTTTAGTGAAGGGGTATGCAATGATCTGAACCGCATAGATCTAATTAGATCGAACGCACCACATCGCTCGATCCGTGCAAACCGGTACCAGCGAATAGGAAACAGACACGTCGCCTGTGTTTTGATTTAAAAACAGAAACATTCCTATTAGATGTTAGATTTTGTAAAATTCATAACTTTTAATCCACACATCCAAATTTTGCAAATTTAATATCATTGGAATCATGAAAAAGAATACTTTGCAGCCATGCCCTTATTTTAGTATTTTTCTTCTGGAAAATTAGTTGTTTTTGCAGAAAAATGTATAGGCATATTTTGTGTATAAAATTTATTCTAAAAATGATTTTGGAGTAAAATATTTTGCAAATGATTTGTTTTGAACCTACTGACCATAAAAACAAACTTTTGGATTTAAAAGTATATTTTGTGACACTAAGGAATTATTCCTTGAATAAAAGCATTTCTAGTAAAACAAAAAAAATTGATTATGTTCTAAAAATCATTTTTGAGTAAAACCTTTTGCAAATGGTTTGATTTAAACTCTCTCACCCTAAACACTAAGTTTTGGATTTAAAAATGTATTTGATTAACCATAGAAAATTATTCCTTTGAATAAAGGCATTTATAGTAAAATCAAATTATTGCTTTGATTTAAAAATGGTTTTTGAGCAAAAACTTTTGAAAAAGGATTTGTTTAAAACAAATTGACCTTAAACACTAATATTTGGTATTAAAAAAATATTTGGCTAACACTAGAAATTATTGTTTGTATAAAATCATTTCTAGCAAAACAAAAGGGATTTAAATGGCCATTTTCACTAACTTGTTTTCAAATGACATTGCCACTTTTATAAATGACCAATATGTGTTTCAAAATGTTTATAACCTATTAGAAACCACTTTTCCAGATAAAACAATATTTTGCATGCTTGCATCCATTATTTTGTTTTTACTATTTTATATGATGTTTGAATGTTAGTTTTGAAATTGTGCCTTGCTTGATTGAATTGTAGTGAACTTTGAAGAGTGTGACAATTGCAAGATCAAGGATTGAACCTATATTCTCTACTAAAAAAGGCAAGTGGTGCTTCATACTTTTGTCCCATTTTTTTCACTATGCCTTAGTGATATTTTGAGTAGGACTTGCATGGAATTTTTACTAAGTATGCTATGCCTTGGGAAATCCTAGTAGATGATGCCTTAGTAGAATTTTCCCTAAGTTAAAATCCCTACTACTATCATGCTTAGCTTAGCTAGTAGAAAACAAGGGTGGATTATATTCATGCTATTAAATATTTCTAAGTATATGACTTGTGTTTTGTTTAATAAAACAACTATGTGAATGAATCACCTGGGTGGAATGGTTTGAATGGGTTATGTTGAGTGGTTACACAGGGCCCCATATTTATGGCCTACCCTAGTGTATCTCACTTGTGGAAAGCCACCTAGGAACAAAGAGATTTGAGATGTCAAATTTTGAGAAGCTTCAAGTGCAGCCACATGGCATTATGGGCTCTGCCTGGATCATATAGGTTGTAATAACTTAGCCAGATGGACAGTTGGAGGTAGGGGGTGATAGGTTTGTAACGTGTCCATTTTAGTCTAAGGGAAGGCTTCTGAAAGATCTTGTCTCGATGCATGTAGAGTCTTGTGGGGAAAGTGCACCACCTCTCGAGAGAGTAAAATCTAAGTACTTAGCCGTGTCCCCGGCAATGGACAATTTGAGCATCAAGACATGGAAGCTATCAAGGATCTCCTCATCCCAATTTCTAAGTTAAAATCTTGTGGTTGAACAAGGGTTAAAGGATCTTCATTCTTTGATTGGTAGATGCCTTGGAAAATTTTGACAAACAAAAACTTAGTGTTTTCAACATATAAGGAAAATCTATTTTGATCAAAGCAAGCCTAAGCTCCACTTAGACAAATGCATATAGAATATAGATACCACTACTCTACCATAGTATCACTTGCCAATACAATTCAAATATATTGACCCTTGTGGCTGTAACTTATTATGTTGCAGGTTTTGTTTGATGTTAGTGAAGTGTGTTGAATAGGATTACAAGTCTACAACCAACATGATTGCCTGTGGCACATTGAAGATGAAGGACTCCATGCTAGATAGTTATTTCTGCTGCATTGTAATGACATAGCCAAATGAGCTATGTAAGATGTAATGAATTATTTTATTCCTAGCTATAAAGTTGTACTATGACCTTTGTTTCTTGATATTACATCTTAAACTGTGGATGCTAGCAATTGATCCAGGGACTAGCATTGTAAACACAGGGATCTCTACCTTATTAGGTTGGTACCTCTACATATGGTATTAGAGCACTGTGTTTCCTGTAGGATTGTAACCCTAGGATTGGACAAAACCCCTTAGAAAAATTGGAGCTGTATTTGTTCAAAATTATTTACAAACAATCTTGTAAACTCTTTCCTCAACCTTTGGGTTTTGATTCTACATATCCCCTCTTTTCAACTTGATGGACAAAAACTTCAACATGACCAAAAACTTCAACATCACCAATGACTTCAACTTTAGTTTCACCAAGGACTTCAATTTGGACATCACTAAGGACTACAAGTGAGACAAGAAATATTACTCAAGACTGGGAGACTAAGGAAACACAACTTAGAAGGAATCATCATCACCTTTGAAGTTTTGTGACCAAGATGCATGAATTTTTCCAAGGAAACCATGATCTTATTCATGAAAGAACAACTAAGAAGAATGAAATGATCTTAAGTGATAACCATAGTTGGACCACAATACTAGTGATTAGTTTGATCCCACCAACTCATGTGGTGTAGCAAAAACATTTTGTTGCCTAAAAATATACTTGAACTTTGTAGTTTGAGTGGAATGTTTGATTTTGATTGCCTGCACATTGCTTGTGTGAATTGTTGTGTGTCAATAGACTTCTTCCCTAGAAATATTTTTCCTATTCTAATCCCAATCCAACCCAAACAGATGACTTCTCCAAAAGACTCCAACATCAAGAATGGTGACAACAACAACCAAAAGAAACACATGAGAGAACTTCTAGCAACCTAAGCGCAGTTGAATCAAGTGACAACTCAATTTTTATCCAACAACAATGAGTTAGACCCAACCATGCAAACGTTTTTGGAAATCCAATCCCAATTGTTGCAAAGGATGACCAATCAAATGATCAACATAAGAGACAACTCTTCCCAAAGTGATTGTGACAACAATGATATCAAGGATGATATTATAGAAGGAACTCAAGCTTGCAATATTTGTGGAGACATAGGACACACATATAAAGAGCATGAGGATCAATGCCCTAATTGTGAAGAGAAACATCCAACTAAACAATGCCCCACATCTCAAGTGACTTGTTTCCTATGTGAAGGAAATGATCATGTCCCTATCCAATGCCCCATCTATCCTATAGTTCAACAAATGAAACAAGATGGAATGCATCAAATGTTGGAAACCTCCATAAGGGAACAACTTCTACCAAGAAGAATAAAGACAGAGTCAGAACCATGCCTCAAAAGGCCACATCCAAGGTGACCACATAGTGTTGCTACTCATGTGGAGAAGAAGGTCATATCTCTAGTGACTGCCCCAAGAAGAGAGAAAGATTTCCCACCTTTGAGGTGAGATATGAAGAACATGAACTAGAAGAACTCCTAGCTTTGGAGAGACCCAAAAAGAGGAAATGCCCCAAACCCAACAAGAAGTACAATAGCCAAGTGCAATGTTACAATTGCAAAGAGATGGGACACTATGCATCACATTGTCTAGAAAAGGAGAAAGACAAGACAAATAAACCTATGAGAGACATCAACACTGTCACATGTTTCAAATACAAAGATCTAGGCCATTATGCAAACAACTGACCAGAGAAGTTACATCAAGATCCCAAGTAAGCCAAGATGTAATCTAGTTTAAAACCTTTTTAAGGGTGGTAGTACCCTAGTTGTCTTGAAGACAACTTGTAACCTCTAGCCTTCCCAAATCTCGGGACGAGATTTCTTTTAAGGGTGGTGGCCTGTCACATCCCAAAATTTTCCAAATTTTGAAATGTGAAAAATAAATAAACAAAAGAATTAATTGTTTAATTTAGGATGAAAAGAAACTTTTTGCTTCTAAATAGAAACACCAAAACCCTCCTTGAACAAATTTGAATAAAATGGAATCCAACAAAATTCCAAACAAGTGAAATGCATTCATCAATGAATGTATCTTGAAATTTAAACACTTGGAAAAGTTAAACCAAAACCCTAAAACCCTAATGGAAGAAAATCATTTCCAAGATATCTCAAAGACTATGGATTTGATCCATATAAAAATTCAGCAACAATCATTTTAAAATCATCAAAAATGATAAACAAAAATATTATAAGATCATAGAAATTGGTTTCATTCAATTTGGAGCCATGGATAAAAACTTATGAATTTAATAAGATAAAAGGAAATAAATTTCAAAGCTAATAAAGCTCCTAACAAAAATCCATACCAAATTGAGAGCAAATTAATCCTAAAAGTATTTAAAAATATAAACAAATATTAAATAAAATTATACAAATTGGAATCATCAATTTTGGAACTATAAATAAAAAGATATGGATTTTATAAGGCAAAGAAAGAAATAAAGAAATAAGGAGTATTTAAAAGACAAATTAAATATTGGCCAAATCATTAAAAAAATGAAACAAAGATAATTCAAATCCAAATAAAATAAAGGGATAAAGAATATTCAAATAAAATTATATGGGATTAAACCATATTCAAATTATTTAAATAAAGACAAAATCCCTAATATAAATGATTAATTAAATCATGGGAAAATAAATAATTAAAATAGCCAAAGTGGTTTAGAAGTTATCTAATCAACTGAAAAGAATTATTTGAATAAAAATTTATATGGGTTTAAAACCATATTTGATTTTTATTTGAAAAAAGACAAATGCCTAATTTAAATGAATATTTAATCATATTAAAATATTTTAAATAATAATTCAAATTGAATTATTTGCACTAATGAATAAATAAAACCTACTGAAAAAGGTTTGGTAAAAATTAGAATTCAAATAGAAGTTTGAAAATATAATTTAATCTTATTTGAATAAAGTCAAGTGCCTATTTTAAATGAATAATAAACCATAAATGAATAAAAGAATTATTCTAAAATGGACTTTACAATACATTAATAAACAGTATTGAAACTTAATGAAAGTTTAGAAAAGTTCTGAATTCAAAAGGGTGTTTGAATTATTTGAACAAAATGAAAATAGAAAATAAAATTAGAAAAAGAAAAATATTGAGAAGAGGAAAAAAATTGAAACAGACCCCAGCCCAGCTTGGCCCAACTAAAGCCCACCCGACAGCCCTCTCTCTCCCCTCCCCGAAATCGTTTTTCTCACCAGAACCCGCACCCGCGCAGCCACTGACGAGAGAACCCCACCGAACCCCCTCCCCATTCACTGACAAAGGACCCCACTGCCGCGCTGGCATCTTCTTACTCGCGCTGACCCCGCCCCCTCTTTCCTCCGGCCATTGCTGTCGTTGATTACGAGTCATAATTGGCATTGAATCCGTGATTTAACCACGTCGTGCCTCTGCCTACTTGAGCGCCTCCCTCCCTTCTCTCTTTCCCCTCAGATCCCATCCCACCGGAGCCACCAGGCTGCTGCGATTTCTACTCGCAACCTTCTCTGCTCCGACGAGCCTCAGTGCAATTCCGGCCAAACCAGACTCTCCCCAGCCCCCTAAACTGCACGAGCATGCTCACAAGAACCATGCGCATCTTCCAGCAACCCCAGTTCTCCCGCGCGTGCCCTAGCAGCTCGCCTCGGTCTACCTCTGAACGTCGCCGTACACTGCCTTGACTCCGGCTAGATTCTTCGGTAATTCCTGACCTCCCCTTCCTCTCTGGACGATACCCCTACAACCTCCTATCTCTAGCGCGTCTAACGGACCCTTTCTCTCGTTATCCCGTGCCTTGTATCCTCGTCATCGACGACACCAGAGCGAGCCCATCGACAGAGACGACTCCGGCGAGTGATTCAGGTCAACGCCTTGCGCCCCTTCGACGATGACGACCACCTCGAGCATCCTATCGTCACTGCGAACTCGGTGAGCTACTCCACTTCCTTCCTCACTTCCTGTAGTCGTCAGAACGCTTCTGGCCGAGCGTCGCCGCCGCGCGCCGTCGTCAAGAACCGCCAGTACTTGGTCATCGCATGCTGAGCCGTTAGATTTTGATCTGATGGATGCGATAGAACGTTTAGTGAAGGGGTAGGCAATGATCTGAACCGCATAGATCTAATTTGATTGAACGCACCGCATCGCTCGATCTGTGCGAACCAGTACCAGCGAATAGGAAACAGACACATGGCCTGTGTTTTGATTTAAAAACAGAAACATTTCTATTAGATGTTAGATTTTGTAAAATTCATAACTTTTAATCCGCACATCCAAATTTTGCAAATTTTATATCATTGGAATCAGGAAAAAGAATACTTTGAAACCATGCCCTTAGTTTTGTATTTTGATTCTGTAAATTAGTTGTTTTTGCAGAAACATGTTTAGGCATATTTTGTGTATAAATTTATTCTAAAAATGATTTTAGAGTAAAATATTTTGCAAATGATTTGTTTTAAACCTACTGACCATAAAAACCAACTTTTGGATTTAAAAGTATATTTTGTGACACTAAGGAATTATTCCTTGAATAAAAGCATTTCTAGTAAAACAAAAATTGTTGACTATGTTCTAAAAATCATTTTTGAGTAAAACCTTTTTGCAAACGGTTTGATTTAAACTCACTGACCCTAAACACTAAGTTTTGGATTTAAAAATTTATTTGATTAACCGTAGAAAATTATTCCTTTGAATAAAGGCATTTCTAGTAAAATCAAATTATTGCTTTGATTTAAAAATGGTTTTTGAGCGAAACCTTTTGAAAAAGGATTTATTTAAAACAATTTGACCTTAAACACTAACATTTGGGATTAAAAAAATATTTGGCTAACACTAGAAATTATTCTTTGAATAAAATCATTTCTAGCAAAACAAAAGGGATTTAAATGGCCATTTTCACTAACTTGTTTTCAAATGACCTTGACACTTTTATAAATGACCAATAGGTGTTTTAAAATGTTTATAACCTATTAGAAACCAGTTTTCCAAATAAAACAATCTTTTGCATGCTTGCACGCATTGTTTTGTATTTACTATTTTATGTGATGTTTGAATGTTAGTTTTGAAATTGTGCCTTGCTTGATTGAATTGTAGTGAACTTTGAAGAGTGTGACAATTGCAAGATCAAGGAGTGAACCTATATTCTCTACTAAAAAGGCAAGTGGTGCTTCATACTTTTGTCCCATTATTTTCACTATGCATTAGTGATATTTTGAGTAGGACTTTCATGGAATTTTTACTAAGTATGCTATGCCTTGGGAAATCCTAGTAGATGATGCCTTAGTAGGATTTTCCCTAAGTTAAAATCCCTACTACTATCATGCTTAGCTTAGCTAGTAGAAAAAAAGGGTGGATTATATTGATGTATGCAATATTTCTAAGTCTATGACTTGTGTTTTGTTTAATAAAACAACTATGTGAATGAATCACCTGGGTGGAATGGTGTGAATGGGTTATGTTGAGTGGTAACACAAGCCCCCATATTTATGGCTTACCCTAGTGTATCTCACTTGTGGAAAGCCACCCAGGAACAAAGAGATTTGAGATGTCAAATGTTGAGAAGCTTCAACTGCAGCCACATGGCATTATGGGCTCTGCCTGGATCATATAGGTTGCAATAACTTAGCCAGATGGATAGTTGGAGGTAGGGGTGATAGGTTTGGAACGCGTCAATTTTGGTCTAAGGGAAGGCTTCTGAAAGATCTTGTCTCGATGCATGTCGAGTCTTGTGGGGAAAGTGCACCACCTCTCGAGAGAGTAAAATCTAAGTACTTAGCCGTGTCCCCGGCAATGGACAATTTGAGCATCAAGACATGGAAGCTATCAAGGATCTCCTCATCCCAATTTCTAAGTTAAAAGCTTGCGGTTGAACAAGTGTTAAAGGATCTTCAATCTTTGATTGGTAGATGCCTTGGGTGATTTTGACAAACAAAAACTTAGTCTTTTCAACTTATAAGGAAAATCTATTTTGAGCAAAGCAAGCCTAAGCTCCACTTAGCCAAATGCATATAGAAGATAGATACCACTACTCTACCATAGTATCACTTGCCAATACAATTCAAATGTATTGACCCTTGTGGCTGTAACTTATTATGTTGCAGGTTTTGTTTCATGTTAGTGAAGTGTGTTGAATAGGATTACAAGTCTACAACCAACATGATTGCCTATGGCACATTGAAGATGAAGGAATCCATGCTAGATAGTTATTTCTGCTGCATTGTAATGATATAGCCAAATGAGCTATGTAAGATATAATGAATTATTTTATTCCTAGTTATAAAGTTGTACTGTGACCTTTGTTTCTTGATATTACATCTTAAACTATGGATGCTAGCTATTGATCCAGGGACTAGCATTGTAAACACAGGTATCTGTACCTTATCAGGTTGGGACCTCTACAATCATATTGTGATCATGAGCTTTGTAATCAAGTAGATCTACTCTGTTACTCAAGTGCTTAAAACAATCTCCGGCTCTCCCCACGTGTGTGAAAGTGACAGCGTGCACACTGTGTGGCACTTAGGCTAAAGATTACATAAATACTCAATTGCTTTAATAGATCTATGCTTTTCCCCACGTGTGTGAAAGTGACAGCGTGCACACCGTGTGTGGCACTTAGGCTAGATTACATAAATACTTGTGATGAGTTCTATGTTGAGTTGGATGTCACTATGAAATTGTGGTGTTTGAAGGAACCATCTAGCGCTCAAGGTGACGGTGTGGGGTTATCTAGATGGGGATTGCAAACTTTGAGGTGTGATTTTGTATCCCTACAGTGGATTAGAGTGTCCAACCGGAGAGTAGTTCAGAGTAGTATCATGAAGAGAATATATTTATTGAGAGTGTTCACTAGTGAAAGTATGATCCTTAGGCCTTGTTTCTAAACATTGAAACACCGTTTGCATCTAGATTTGTTGCATGTTTGCTTGCTTCCATATTTTTGCCTTTAGTCTTTTCCTCCCTGTCAGAAGCTTTTTTCTGGCACTGTTACCACTTATAATCATCCATACCGCTTGTATTTCATTATCTCTTCACCGAACTAGTGAACCTATACACCTGACAAGTGTATTGGGTGTGTTGGGGACACAAGAGACTCTTGTATCTTGATTACAGGGTTGCTTGAGAGGGATACCTTGGACCACTTCCTCCCTAAGTTCCATAAACCTTGGGTAATCCACTTAAGGGAAACTTTCTGCTGTTCTATAAACATCTGCACTTGGAGGCCCAACAATTGTCTACAATATTAGAAGTGCGTAGACATCAAGCTCTTTTCTAGCGCCGTTGTCGGGGAGGTAAGGTAAAAGATACTCACATCCTCTATTGGTGTGTGAGCGCTCAAAGTTATTTCCTTTAGATTCTGCATTTTTTTATTTTTGTTTATTTTTTTCACTAGTTAGGCTTAATGGAAAACAACAACAAAATTAGAGAGCTTTATATTATTTATCTTGAGTTAGGACATGAAGTGTTTGAAGATAAAATTAAAAAACCTATGGAACTTTATTTGCATGCTAATAGCAATGTTATTTGTATGAATTATTTGGACACCAATATTGCTAATGCTATGGAAAAGTATAAGCTTGGGGAAGTTAATTTTGATGAAAATGATCTTTTTAGTCCCCCATTTTTGAGGAGGAAAATTGCTTTGATGATACTTTACCTCCAATATATGATGATTACAATGATGAATATGATATTTTCAGTCCACCCACTATTGAGGAGAAAATTAATTATGATTACACTATACCTCCTATATTTTATGATTATGGTGATGAGAATAACAATGATAGCTATTTTCTTGAATTTGCTCCCACTATAATTATAAGAATGATTATGCTTATGCGGAGAGTAATAATTATTTTATGCATGTGGCTCATGATAAGAATGTTTTATGTGATAGTTATATTGTTAATTTTATTCATGATGCTACTGAAAGTTATTATGAGAGAGGGAAACATGGTTTTATGTATGTCAACAATATTAAGTTTCCCCTCTTTATGTTGAAAATCTTGAAGTTGCACTTGTTTTGCTTTCCTATGCTTTTTTTGGCCTTTCATTACTTGTTTACTTACAAGATTACTATGCTTAGGAAGTGGGTTAGACTTAAATGTATTTTGAATTTGCTTCTTGATGCTCTCATTTACTTCAATTCATATTTATTATGTGAGCATCTTCTCAAACTATCAAGCCTAACTTAAAGGCGTTAAAGAAAAGTACTTCTTAGGAGACAACCCAATAGTTTTATTGACACTTGGAAGTTATTACTTCTGTAATAACCTCTCCTTATCCTTTTTGTTTGATTTTTGTGCCAAGAATCTAATGGGAGAGAAGTAAGATTTGGGGAAGTTGCTGTCCCGAAACAGATTTTTGTGCTTCACTATAAAACATTCGTGAAAAATATCTATATGTCGGATTGAGCTGTAATTTTCTGAGTAAATCCCCCAGGTTTTTAGCTAACTTTCGTTAGTTTAACACCTTTTGATTTGAGCAATATAAGGTCTTCGAAAAAATCAGTTTTTACCTTCTGGTCTGTTTTGACAAATTTCTGCCATTATTTGCATTTGCCTCTTATTGATTTATTTTTGAGTTCTTTTTTGGTGAATTGAGCTTTTTAAAGGAATTGATACAGTAGCTTGTTGAATTATTTGCCTCTTCAAGAACAAACATGATCTCCATCATCACCGTTATAGCGTCAAGGTCAATGGCGTCGTTTCATGGTTGTCGTCCACCAGCTCCAATTATTACAACTACTTTGAATAGACACGCGGGTCTTAACGGAATTTAAAGACAACCATATGGCTCCTTCCGGTTGCCATCTTACAATAAGTAACATTGCATACATCAAATATAATCACAATCATGGCCATATCACATCACAGCACACCCCTGCAAAACAAAGTTAGACGCCTCTAATTTTCTTTGCATATTTTACGTGGTTTGGGGCTTTCAATAAGTGTCGATCTAACTAACGAACAAGAACCAAAACGTTGATGTTTGAACTATCAAGTGCCCATTGTAAATTGGATCTATACTATAATGGGAGAGACAGACACCCGCAAAGCCACTTATGCAATATAAGTTGCATGTTGAGCGTGGAGCAAGTCTCATGAACGATGTCATGTAAGGTTAGCCCGGGCCACTTCATCCCATCATACCGCAAGATGCAAAGTACACAAGAAGCAATTGATAATAAAAGCACCACCACCCACAATGACCATTGTGTTGTACTCGTGCAACAGATCTACATATAGACACGACTCTGATACCACTGTAGGGGTTCGTAGCATGGAAAACAAAAAAATTGTACCGCATGCAAACAAACAAGCCAAGATCTATCTACTAGATTGTAGTAACGAATCGATAGAGGAACTCGCCCTCGAAGATTCCAAAGCGGTTAACTAGAGCAGATTCTCGTGGGTGATGTAGTCGTACTCTTGCCGATCTCAAGATCGTGAGCGATCCTTCCACTGCGTTAAGGCGCTTCCGTAGTCGTTCACACGTTCGGTACTCGATAAAGACCTTCCTCTCCCTTGTTCCAGCAGGCAGCGGAGGTTGTAGCACTCTCCTCATGATTCCGGCAGCACGACGGCGTGGTACCGGAAGTAGAGGGGAGATCTCGCAGGGCTTCGCCTTAAGCCAGAGCGAGTATGGTGGACTATGAGAGAGGCCTTGGCGATCTAGGGTTTAGAGGCACCAAGGGAGGAAGCTTGGCCGGTGGCTAGGGCTTGGGGAGAGTCCCAACTCAGCGGCTAGGAAGAAACCATAGGGCGGCGGCGACTTGTGGTGGCCGGCGGCTGCAGCTAGGGTTTGGGTGGTGTTGGGTGTAGGGAAGAGGGGCAGCCCTGCCCCTCCTTTTATAGGTGGGAGGGCACGGCCAAGGGGGAGGGAGTCCTTCCCCAAGTCGGCCTCCTTGGATGGCGGGTGGAGGGAGAGGAACTCCTCCCCAAGTAGGTTTCCTACTCTCCCTCCACCAAGCAAAACTTGTCGTTTGACTTTTCAAATTGGCATTTGACTTTTCAAACTAGGATTTGATTTATTCCTTTATTTTGCCCAGCCATGATACCTAGTACATGATGCAACCATTCCACATTGTCATGACACATTCATGCACCCTTCCCCTCCGGAGTGCCGGACCTTCCGGAACCTTCTAGAACATTCCCGATGAAAACACCGGAATCATTCCCCAACTCCGAAACAGGACTTTCCTTATATGAATCTTATTCTCCGGACCATTCCGGATCTCCTTGTGATATCCCGGATCCCATCTGAGACTCCGAACAACATTCAGTCTCTTAGTCATCATTCCATAACTACTGAACAACATTGAATCCTTAAGTGTGTCTCCCTACGGTTCGTGAATTATGCGGACATGATCGAGACACTTCTCCGAACAATAACCAATAGAGCAATCTGGAAATTCATATGGCTCCCACATATTTCTACGATTACTTTGCTATCAAATGAACCACTTACATACGATACCAATTTCCCTTTGTCTCACATTAGTTTACTTATCCGAGGTTTTGATCGTCGGTATCTTTGCATACCTAGTTCAACCTCGTTACCGATAAGTACTCTTTTCTCGTTCCCGTGGTATGTGATCCCTTGTGAGCCAGTCACATGCTTGCAAGCTAATTGGATGACATTCCACCGAGAGGGCCCAGAGTATATCTATCCGCCATATGGATGGGCAAATCCCACTCTTGATCCATGTGTCTCAACCCATACTTTCTGAACACTCAATGCCACCTTTATAGCCACCAAGTTGCGGTGTGGTGTTTGATGTCATCAAATCATCCTTCCGGTGGTGGTGATAAGCATGATCTCATGGTCGAAGGAATTAGGTTACTATGTATCAGAAAGCTTATAGAAATTGAACTATTAAAATGACTTGATCTTTATGCTACGCTTATCTATAGGAGTATGTCCATCATACCATTCTCCTAATGATATGATCTTGTTGTTAATAACATCTCAATGTTCATGATAGGGAAACCACAATCATCTATTAACCAACAAGCTAGTATTATGTAGAGGCTTTACCAGGGACTCTAATTTAGTTTACAAATCACACAAATATTAATGTTTCCTGGTCAATACTGTTATAGCATGAATGTAAACATTTATCATAAACACAAAGATATAATAATAACTACATTTATTATTGCCTCTAGGGCATATCTCCAACACTTGGAGCGTCTTTATTTTTGTTTTTAGTTTTCTTTTTCTTGGTTTGCTGCAATAAGTTGGTTGGATCCCAGCACTTCTTTTGGAGAGAGACACACTCTGTTTTCATTGCCTAGAACACTCTACTTTTCATTCTTGTTGTTTGATGAGCGTTCTCTTTTGCTAGCACTGTGTTTAGCCTTAGTTTTCTTATGCTTTCTGCTTACAACTTTTTAGTTCTTCTTTGTGGATTTGTGAGACAAGTTCATTGATCTTTATTGATTATTATCTTTGTGAGTTGCTTCAAATAAGTCGATTGGTGTTGAAAAAGACTAGGAAGCTCCATGCTTATAGTGGTACAAAAGGGAGCTTGTTTTGACTATGTCTTAGGCTCCATCATGTCATGCTAGATGATATTTTGACCTTATGCTTAGTGATTATTGCTATAGCATGACTTGTTCCAAACAATTAGGATTGCTTAATGTTCCTTAAAAGAATCATGCGTTGTTTTAGCATACAAAAGCATAGTATTGTGGTATTCTCCTTTGATGCTTTTTTTGGGTTGACTTGGCACATGCTCACACCATGTTATGACTATGAACCAGTCTCCTTAGCCTTTATGATCATTTAGTTTTTGACTTGCGGTACCAATTTATGCTTTGATTAGTAATGTTTTCTCGCTCTGCATGATTATGGCCATTATTGCTCTCTTAGTTGGTCGCTCCCAGTCTTTTTCTAGCCTCCACTTGTATTGAGTAAGCTCTACTCATGCATCCAACTCCCAAGAAACCAAGTTATTTCAAAGTGTCCACTATAAATTCCTATGCATGGTGTGTACACCATTCCAAGTATATTCTTGTTTTGTATATCTTCCAAATTAAACTTGTTATGTGAAAATCAGTGATTAAAGCACTCACAAACTGGATGGCACACTTTATTTTTCTTGTCCCGAATAAATTTGAACCATTGTGTCATCTATGTTGTATATGTTTGCACTTATATGTTGGGAATTAGCAGAACCGTGCTGTCACGGGAACGCTTTCAACACCTGTAAATATCTACCCAGTTGATATCATGCTCTTTTGTTTATGGATGTCGTCAGTGTGAAATAAAAAGGGAGCTTGTAAGGCCATGGAGTTATGTAAATGTGTTAGAGAAACGCCTGGACTACTAGACTAAGCCATGCCTAATCATGGTGGAAACTTGCAACATCACCATAGTGAGCAATCTATGAAGCATTCTTCTTATAAAAAAGATAGAGATAGAAAAAAGATATTGAGAAAAAGAAAAAAAAGATGAGAAAAGAGGAAAGAGAGAAAAAAGCACCATTTTCCCATGGTAAATAAGAAGATTGGCGAGATGCTCATTGTCTACTTGCCTTGTCATTTTGATATGGGATAGCTCCTGTATCATGGGGCAAGGGGTGCCTAGTTGGCGGTTCTTTATGATACACATGCACTTACTATGACAAGAACATACCTGTAACTAAAGTTGACTAGCATGAGGAGCGGCCCTCGTACTCAAGGGACATGAGATTGCCAACTTATACTTTGTCAAGCATATACTCCATATTTTGGTCACTTTAACTTTAATCACTTCAAGATGCTTATGATAGAGGCAATGAGAGCTTAAAGCTAACAAGTACCATAATTTTTGGAAGATCGTTATGAAACTTGAAATCCCTGCTTCCCTTTGAAGGGCCTTTCTTCCACTTTTATATTGAGTCTCCACCTTCTATATTTAGGCACCAATTAAGAGAGCATAGTTGTCATTCTTAGTTCTATGTGCATTGTCCCAAAACTTATTGATTGATTCATAATGTTGATATTTCTTGTTCTTGAACTATTTGTGTCTAGTCACACTTATGAACTTTGAAGGTGTCCTATGCATTTATGTTTTGCTACTCCATGAGGGACAAGCTGAATGCCACTATGCTATGTTTTCTATACGTGAAACAAACAAACCTCTTTCAATGCATTGTTATTCATGATCTTTGTTTGTATCCTTTCATGTTGCAGCATAGTTGCTATGTCTTATTGTTAGAACTTCATCTTTCATGCTCATGTTTAGAGTAATTTGATCCCAGCATTCAATGCTTTGCAAATGGTTTGATCAAGATTGTGATGGTGCATGTCACCTCAAAAATTATTCTTTTTATCACTTACCTACTCGAGGACGAGCATGAGTTAAGCTTGGGGATGCTTGATACGTCCTAAACGTATCTATAATTTTTTATGCTTCATGCTTGTTTAGTATCAACATTTGCTTTGTCTACACTTTGAGGTATTTTTATACATTTTCTGGGACTAACCTATTAACAAGATGCCGCAGTGCTAGTTGCCTATTTTCTGCTGTTTTTGGTTCTAGAAAAGCCAAAAAATAAATATACTCTAAATTGGATGTGACAAAAGCCAAAGTCACTATTTTTCCAGAGCGAACTCGGAGCCAGAAGGACAGACGAAGGGGGGCCAGGAGGTGGCCACACCCTAGGGTGGCGCGGATCCCCCTGGCCACACCAGACCTAGGTGTGGGCCCCTCGAGGCTCCACCAACCTTGCCCTCTCGCCTATATATACGTCTCCACCGTACGTAAACCCTAACCAGGGCAAAAACGTCCGCAGAGCCGCCGCCACTAAAGAGGAGATTCGGGGGACAGAAAGTCTCTGTTCCGGCACCCTACCGGGACGGGGAAGTGCCCAAGGATCCATCTCCATCGATATCCCACCATCTCCATCGCCATTGCTAATTCTCATGATGAGGAGGGAGTAGTTCTTCCTCGAGGCTAAGGGCTCTACCGGTAGCTATGTGTTCATCTCTCTCTCTATACATGGTCATATTATGACCATGAGCTTTCTAATCAAGTAGATCTACTATGTTACTCAAGTGCTTAAACCAATCTCCGGCTCTCCCCATGTGTGTGGAAGTGACAGCATGCACACCGTGTGGCACTTAGGCTAAAGATTACATAAATACTCAATTGCTTTAATATATCTATGTTTTTTCCCACGTGTGTGAAAGTGACAGCGTGCACACCGTGTGTGGCACTTAGGCTAGATTACATAAATACTTGCCATGAGTTATATTTTGAGTTGGATGTCTCTATGAAATTGTGGTGTTTGAAGGAACCATCTGGCGCTCAAGGTGACGGTGTGGGGTTATCTAGATGGGGATTGCAAACTTTGAGGTGTGATTTTGTAGCCCTACCGTTGATTAGAGTGTCCAACCGGAGAGTAGTTCAGAGTAGTATCATGAAGAAAATATATTTATTCAGAGTGTTCACTAGTGAAAGTATGATCCCTAGGCCTTATTTCTAAGCATTGAAACACCATTTGCGTCTAGATCTGTTGCATGTTTGCTTGCTTCCATATTTTTGCCTTTAGTCTTTTCCTCCCCGTCAGAAGCTCTTTTCTAGCACCGTTACCACTTATAATCATCCATATCGCTTGTATTTCACTATCTCTTCGTCTAACTAGTGCACCTATACACCTAACAAGTGTATTGGCTGTGTTGGGGACACAAGAGACTTCTTGTATCTTGATTGCAGGGTTTCTTGAGAGGGATACATTTGACCACTTCCTCCCTGAGTTCGATAAACCTTGGGTAATCCACTTAAAGGAAACTTGTTGATGTTCTACAAACTTCGGCACTTGGAGGCCCAACAACTGTCTACAAGAATAGAAGTGCATAGACATCACCCGTACAGCTTTCGCGCAATCTCCCAACCTTCGTCGTTGAGGTGGATTTCATTGTGGGCACGATTTATGCCCTCGATGCCTCGAGGTGCACTATTCCCGTTGGGATTTTGCGGGTTCACCTTGTTTCCTCCGTTCTCATGTAGCACTCACGGAGAGGGGATTGGGAGGAGGATTCAGTGGTGCCTCGGTTCCGTCGTTGATGTCGCCGCCTTGGATGGCAGCGCACATGTAGCACTCATGGAGAGGGTCGCTGCTCACGTAGCTTTCAGATCTGGAACCGTAAGTTCCTTCATCCGAAGGGGGTCGCACAGATCGGAGTTGCAGTTGTTTCTATCATCCGAATCGCCCATCAGTGACGACGTGCGCGGGACGTCAATAGGTGGGACCCATGAGGCGGGCCTGATTGATGGACGTGGCACCTGCTCTGGGAGGCAGAGGGTGCTGGTCTGCCCCACCTTGAAGCAGAAGATCTTGAACAGCATCTCGATTCCGTCGCCTACGGACTCGAAATCTTTGCGGGTGGCCGACGAGTGGGCGGTGAAGTCAAAAGCACCGAAGAGGAGGTGATTCTTTGTCGCCGAGGAATCATAGATCTCTCCGGATGGGACCGTCAAGACCGCACAATCAGCGTCCCCAGTTCCCATAGACGGCGCCAATTGACGAGGGTTCGACTCGTCAATGCCCATTGTTATGGACTTGGGTTTTGGAGAAGATGGGGATGCTGGAAGTCATGAGACGGTTAACAGGCAAGAAACACGGGGACACAAGGTTTACCCAGGTTCAGGCCCCCAGAGGGAAAACCCTACTCCCTCTTGTCTGTTCTTGATTATGGCAAAACCGAAGGTTATAGGGGTGCGCAGATGCGATCTGGCATGAGGTGTGTGTATGAGGTGGAGAGATCCTTCTCGCCGTGCCCTCCTGGCCTTTATATAGATAGGAAAGGTCCCGAGGGTAGGTCGAGTCGGTTACAGGTTAGGGTTGAACCCTTTGAAATTCTATCTACAATTAGTCGTGTCCTTCAAGGTGTCGAACTTGTAATGGGCTTGGGCCACCCGGAATCTTCTTGGATAGCAAGTCTTCACGTGGGACTTCCCTGGGCTGGACTGGGTATACCAATGTGAGGCACCCGTAGGGTATATCCATGTCAGGACCTATACGGGTCGCGCCCTATAGTTGCTCGTTATGGACAACGGCTAGGGTTTATGACCTCCCCTTTTAAAGCTGATTGCATCTAACCTTTTTATTAAGTTTTCGTAGAGATATAGCCTCCAGCCTTGAAAAAACATCGCGGTCTCCATACAATCCCCTTCTAACAATATTCGTGCAAAGCCATGTAGCCGTTCCATGTCAATAAGATTTGGAGGAAGAAAGAAGAGAATCCCGTGAAGAGGATCGAGGGAGTAGAACCAAAAGAAGCATCATCGTCACCCATCTCATGGATCAAGCCTCTCCCAAATTGGGAGGACATGTTCTCGCAAAGGATGGATATGACGAGGCAAGCGGATCAGATAAGGAGCAAGGATGAGTATCTCCCTAATCCCTTCCATCACAACATAGGATCTTATTATAAACCTCCTCTCGGTCTGTCACCTCTTAAACCTAAGAAGGTGTGGCAAGATGATATTCATGATAAGATCTATCAATTGTAGAAAGCTTCAAAGGCATGTGTTGAAACTATTGGAAAAGGGATTGACTCCTACTGGATGATGAGCAAAGACCTTGAGAAAAAGGTCAATGACATCGATGGTAGAGTTGGTTTCTTGATTAAAACTATTTTTGAGTTGATAGATGAGAAGAAATTCCTCCAGAAGAAATTTTTGAAACTTCAAAACGACATGGCCGAGCTCAGCATCCGCCTCGCAAGCATAGTTAAAGTTTGCAACGCAGGGGAAGAAGGCAATACTCTTCCTACCCAGGAGGAGGAATAGGTACCAGCAAGGAGTTATTTGATCCCGCCTGTGTTGATTCCAAGCTTGGGGAGATCCTTAAGACCTTGTAATCTATCTTATAAGTTTCATATTATTATTTTATTTTTGCAATAGTTCGAGATTAGAAATAAAGTTTGCATTATTTGAATTCCCTTAAGGAATAGTTGATCCCATTTATGAAATTCTGAGTCTATCATTATATATGGAGCATTATTGAGTTTGTGCTTGTCTTATTGGATATATGAATGTCTTGAGTATAATTTTACTCGCACTTGATGATAGCAATATGAGTCTCTCACACCATTGGTATTAATAGAACATATAAAGATAATTTAGTCAGTATGTTGTAAGTTGATGGTAAGATTTACAAAAAGAAAATAATCTAATCAGTCAAGTTGAGAAAGAAATCTTGAACAAAGGAAAATAAAAGTGCTATCAAATTAGAGTGAGAACAAGTCGAGGTAGAGTCTTCAAGCCATAAATATGCTTCATATACAATTGGAATTTGATAATTAAGATCGCTAAACTTTGAATCCCTACAAGAAGTGTAATGTATGCCTAGCTCGTTTGCACAACACATAAAAAAGTGTGAGCATATATCTATATAAAGAAAGAAGAAGAAAAGGAAGAAAAAGAGCGAATGTGTGATACGTCGTAAACGTATCTATAATTTTTGATGTTGCATGCTTGTTTTATATCATTTGTCTTATGTTTTGTCTACACTTTGAGGTATTTTTATACACTTTCTGGAACTAACCTATTGACAAGATGCCATAGTGCCAGTTGCCTATTTTCTGCTGTATTTGGTTTCAGAAAGCTAAAAAGGAATATTCTTGGAATTCGACGGTACAAAATCCAAAGTTCATATTTTTCCCTGAACGATACGGAAAATCGAAGACGAGAAGGAGGAGGACACCATGGTGGCCACACCCTAGGTGGGCACGGGTCCCATAAGGGGTGTGGGCCCCCTGGACCTCCACCAACCTTGCCTCCTTCGCCTATAAGAAGCCTCCGACCCAAAAACCCTAAAACATCGACCAAAAAGCCACGAAAACCTTTGTAGCGCCGCCACCACTGAAGGGGATATTCGAGAGACAGAACATCTTTGTTCCGGCACCCTGCCGGGACAGGGAAGTGCCCCCGAAGCCATCTCCATCGATCTCCACCACCATCTCCATCACCGTTGTTGATTACCATGATAAGGAGGGAGTAGTTTTTCCTCGAGGCTAAGGGCTCTACCGGTAGCTATGTGTTCATCTCTCTCTATGCATGATCTTGTTGTGATCATGAGCTTTGTAATCAAGTAGATCTACCTTGCTACTCAAGTGCTTCAATAGATCGCTACTCTCCCCATGTGTGTGAAAGTGACAACATGCACGCCATGGTGGCACTTAGGCTAGAGTCTACATAAATACTCATCGTGCTTTAATAGATCTATGCTTTTCCCCATGTGTGTGAAAGTGACAACATGCACGCCATGGTGGCACTTAGGCTAGAGTCTACATAAATACTCATCGTGCTTTAATAGATCTATGCTTTTCCCCATGTGTGTGAAAGTGACTGATGGGGATACGCCTATTGGGGTATGCTCAATGACGCTTCCGATCGGGTCCAAGGGTCAAGAGTGGGCCTCAGAACGGCGAGTGGACGAAGCCCAGAAGGTATCAGCGATCGGAGGTTGAAGGCCCAGGCGAGCAGATAGGCCCAGTCGGTCTAGGTTAAATGATTACCGAAGCTGTAACCGAGTCGGTTGAGATATGTAAACCCTAGGGGAGGTGAGCCTATATAAGCCTCCCTATCGGGTGAGTAGAGAGGCGTTCCCTCATACACCCAAGCAACTCGCCGCCTAGTCGCCGAGTTCGCCCATTGTAAACACCTCCATAATACAATCTAGCAGGAGTAGGTCTTTACCCTCCGGGGGGCCGAACCTGGGTAAAACCTCGTGTCTTGCCCTCATCTCGCACCGCAGATGGCTGGCCGCCCTTGCCCCTCGTTCTACTACTCGCTGCCGATTGCAGCATCTGTCGTGGTCATTCCCACGACAGTGGCGCCCACCGTGGGGCCTGGCCGGTCTGGCCGGTGTTCTGCGGCGAGATCCAATCTGCCCATCAACGAGACGGTCGCCACCGGCCGCATGATAGCGATCGGCGAGACGCTCCAGATCTTGCCGAGCAGCTACGTCCCGGCGGCGCGACCCGTCACACACAGCGTGATCCTGCCAGTCGGCACGATCAGCCTCTTCGTCGGCCTCACCGACGTCATCACCTCGGAGGACTCGGCTCGCATCCGCGAGTCGCCACCACGCGATCGGCTCTCCGAGAGCCAGATCCGCACGATCCACCGCCGCCTCGAGTACAACTCGCCCACAAAGAACGTGGCGAGAACTCGCGGCCGCAGAAGACGCGGCCCTCACCGACGACGCCGACTGGCGACCCCGGCCACTCGCCGGATCCATCACATGCCTCATCCGCGGGCTCCATCGTCCGTGTCTCCAACGCGGAGATTTCGAGGACCCTCCATCCTCGGACCTCCACGACGGAGCCGATGCCATGCCGCGACCTACATGGCCACCGCACCGATCCGCCAGAGGACCTTTCTCCACCGATCCTCCTAACGCCACGGCGACGGAGGTCGAGGAACTCCGCTGAAGTTGGCGGAGGCAAGACGCAAAGAGCAGCCGAGCGAAAATTTTTGCCTCGAGCAGTGACAGCAGGAACCACGCTACCACCAGCAGCGGATCAGGTCACGCTGAACCCCACCGTTCAGGCGCGCTGAACTTCGGCGACGAAAACGACCCGGCCAAGATAGCCGAGCGCGATCTGCGAGAACGCGCCACCGAGGAAGCAACCGCCGCCAGATCGACGGGCGATGGCGCCCACCACCACCCAACCGCACCTCCTGTGGACCAGCCATGATAGTCGTCTCCTCACGGAGCGAGACGCTAACGGCCTCCCACGTTCTCCACCCCGATGGACAACCTCGTGGCAGGCCGAGCAAAGAGCCGATAGCATCACGCCACCGCGACGGCGCCTTACAAATCCAAAGACATCAGGGCCCTACTCGAAGGCCGTGGAACAAAGAAGCGGCGCCGACTCGCAAGCGAGTATACTCGCTCCTCGGGAAGCAGGCGGCCTCAAGCGCCGCCCAGCGGTGGCAAACACCTCAATTGCCCGCCACCGAGCCACCGCAGCTCCAACGCCGACCCGAATGCGCACTTCCACCAACGATCCCGGGCCAGCGACCAACTTCGCCGCCAACGGAGAACCAATCGACGCCGCACTCACATCATCAACAACCAAAATCGGCGCACGCCAGCCCGACGACTTGCGGCACACCCTAACTACTTCGCCGATGGCGAGCCTATGGGGTCGCCGATGACTAGGGCCTAAGTGCTTCGGACCAATGATCCGAGGCGAAAAGTACCCACCAAACTTCAAGGTGCCAAAGGAGATCGAAAATACGACTCTCAGACGACCCATGCTGGCTCGACACATACCTCATGGCAATGGGGATCGCGGGTCACACTCTACTCGCCGCCCGTTACCTCCCACCGATGATGGAGGGACGGCGTGCAATGGATCAACACACTCCCCGTGACAGTATCGACTCACAGGAGGAAATGCGAGACGCCGTCGGGCACTTCGAGTGCTCTTACACTCGAGCCACCACCATCGAGGACCAGAGCGATCGCCCAGGACCCGAGTCGACCAATCGGGTCCAACGGTGGCAAGAGCTCTGGTACAACGCGTCGGCATCCACCCGACACCGCGATCCATTGCTTCAAGACCTCGTGCCGCTACGAGCCTCTAGTCGCCAAGCTCAAGCGACACGCCCGCACACTCGACAACATCCCCGACCTCCTCGAGATCGCCAAACGGTACGCCGAGGAGGATCCCAACCAAGACGTCGACGACGAGTCCGGAGGGCAACGCCGCACGGGCGGCAACGACGGTGGCCACCGACCTCGCTTACACGCAAGCCTCACAGGCAAGCGCCGCAACGACGGGCGAGTCGACTTCGTCGCCAACGCTGGGCACGCACAACGCGACCCCAAGAGCTACCGCCGTGACGGAGGGCAACGACGCGATGGCGGGAACTACAAGAACAAGCCAAGGTTCGATCCCGCGGCCCTCCTTAACCAACCATGTGCGTTTCACAGCAGGGAAGGAAAGCCCGCCACGCACACCACCGCCGACTGCCACACCCTCAGGGAGATCGAGAAGGCACGCAGACGCGGAAGACATCGACAACGACCCGCCAAATGGCGGAAAATTCGCAAAGTAGCCGCTCGCTCCATACCTTCACGGTTTCAACACGGCGCGAGAAGAAGGTCATCGCCGCCGCCGCCAACACGGTGGCCCAAACAGACGCCCCCGGTTCCTCAACTGGTCGGAACAACCCATCACCGAGCCGCAAGACCACTCGCCACGCATCGAGTACCGGGACGAGTCGCCTTGGTGGTCAAGCCAAGGTTGGCGACTATCGGCTCCCAAGACGCTGATGGACGGCGGCAGCTCCATCAACATCCTCTACCTCGACACCTTCAGCGGCTCCCGCAATGATGATCGAGACCACCCACACCACGTTCCACGGCATCGCCCCGGTCGGAAGGCGTACCCGATCGGCAAGGTCACGCTACCGTCACCTTCGGTACTCCAGCGAACTTCCGCACCGAGCGGATCGTCTTCGAGCTGGTGCCATTCGACACCTTACCATCGCGTCCTAGGGCGCCAGCGTTCGCCAAATTCATGGCGGCACCCACTACGCTGCATAACGCGATGAAGCTCCCCGGCCGCGGCGTCATCACCATCAACGGCGACCGACATGGCCGAATGCGAGGCCAAAGGAGCCGAACTTCGCCGACGCCATCGCGGCAGAAACTAATCACGCCGACGAGCTCGCCAAATACGCGAGCGGGGTTAACAACGACGACCCCACGATACTCAAGAAGCCAAACTCAGAGGGCGCAAACACCTCAACCTTTGAGGCTACGACGCACACTCGCACCGTTGAGCTGGTCCCAGGCGACTCCAGCCAGACGGTGACGATCGGGACAGGCATGAGCCCAGCATAGGAAGGCGCGCTCATCGAGTTCCTCCGTGAGAACAGGGACATCTTCGCATGGAAACCCTCCGACATGCCTGGTGTCCCTAGGGAGCTCGCTGAGCACAAATTAAACGCCGACCCCAAAATACGACCGGTCAAGCAGTCGCTACGGCCCTTCAACGAAGAACGCCGTCGGGCAATCGCCGAGGAAGTGCAGCGTCTACTCGCTGCCGGCTTCATCCGGCCAATTAAATACTCCAAGTGGCTGGCAAACCCAGTCTTGGTCGAGAAGAAGAACGGGACCTGGAGAATGTGTATCGACTACACAAACCTGAACAGCCACCCAAAGGAGTTCGTCCTCCCGGATCGATCGATAATCGATTCCACCGCGGGTTCGGAGTCGCTGTGTTTCCTCGACGCCTACTCTGGGTATAACCAGATCAAAATGGCTGTCGAGGACGAGGAGAAGACGGCGTTCATCACGCCATTCGGAGCCTTCTGCTACACCGCCATGACCTTCGGCCTCAAGAACGCCAGAGCAACCTACCAGCGGTGCATGCAAGAATGCCTCGCGAGCCAAATTGGCCGCAACATCCACGTCTACATCGACGACGTGGTCGTGAAATCCGCTCGCCAAGGCGACCTACTGCCGACCTAGCGCGAGACCTTCGCCAATCTGCGAAGGTACAAGATAAAGCTCAATCCAGCAAGTGCACCTTCGTGTATCCGCCGGCAATTACTGGGATACGCTGCTCCAAACGAGGGATCGAGGCAAACCCAACGAAGATCGACACGATCGCCTGCTCGGCAAACCCGAGTGCTCGCGACGCCCGAGCTGTCGGGCGAGGCGGCTCGTTTCATCAAGGCGATGCCCTATACCGCCTGATGCGCAAGAACCCCACCTTCCATTGGGACAAGGAGGCGACGACGCGCCCGCGACCAAAAAGGTGCTACTCGCCGCACCACTACTCGCCGCACCAGCCGACAAAGAGCCCATGCTGGTTTACGCGGCGTCCGCGAGCGCGTGCGCATTATGTAATGGTCGTCGAACGACCGAGGAAGGAAAGGAGCGCCCAGCCGCGCGGTGTACTACATCAGCGAGTGACCGAGTCCTCAATACCGCGACGATACCAAAAAACAAAAATACGCTGTCTTCTCAGGGCTCAGCGCGCCGCACTACTTCCGTGGAGCACCCGATCACGGTCTCTCCTCAAGACCTACAAGATATCATCGCGAATCGCGAGGCGACCGGGCGGGTCGCCAAGCCGGTCGAGATCGGCGTCCACAACATTAAATCTGAGCCACGAAGGAGATTAAGTCGCGAAATCGGCAGACTTCTCGCCGACCGAAGAGAGGAAGAGGCCCGAGCCGCCGCCGTACCTCCATTCTGATCGACTGCGCATCGGGTCCAAGAACGCGACGGCGCAGAGCGGGATAGTAGTGACCTCACCAAAGGCGACAAGCTCGCTACATCCTCCGCCTCAATTCACGCCTGCACCAACAACATGGCTGAATCGAGGCCCTACTCCATGACATGCGAGCCGCAAAGGAGATGAGCGTCAATCGCCTTCGATGCTACGGAGACTCCGACCTTGTTGCGGGGCGAGGTGCCTGCTCCTGCGACGCCGTCTCCCCCACCATGGCGGCGTGCCTCCAAGAGGGGGACAAGGTGGGCGGCCACTTCACGGCTACTCACGAGTGGATCGACAGAGAAAAAGCGAGGCCGACGCCCTCTCGCATTGGGTCGGCTCGACCGCACCACCGCCGGCGTGTTCCTCGACACAATCTTCACGCCATCGGTCTCCCGAAGGAGATCGACATCGGAGTCCCGCTCCAACCAGAGGCAGCCTTGGTCGCACTCATCACCGAGCCAGACGATTGGACCAAGCCCTACATCGCCTACCTGGAAACTGGCACCCTGCCAGCAGACGAAACAAATGCTCGAATGATCGCTCGCCGATGCAAGTCTTACACCATCATCGACGGCGAGCTACACAAGCGCAGCGTCACCGGCGTGTTCCAACGTTGCGTCCAACCGGCTGAAGGACGCAAAATCCTCCACGACATCCACTCAGGCGACTGCGGCCACCACGCCGCCGCTCGCTCCCTGGTCGCCAAGGCTATGCGACACGGCTTCTACTGGCCCACCGCGCACGCCGACGCTGTCGACATCGTCCAGCGATGTGCCGGGTGCCAGAAGTACGCCAATCAGACGCATGTACCGAGCTCGGCGCTCAAAACAATCCCCATCACCTGGCCATTCGCTGTGTGGGGCATGGACATGGTAGGCCCCTTCAAGAAGTCCCCTCGGTTACACCCACCTGCTGGTCGTCGACAAATTCACGAAGTGGGTAGAGGCCAAGCCAGTCCGGAAATGCGACGGGAAGACCGCCACTAAGTTCCTACGCGAGCTCATATACCGCTACGGGTTCCCCAACAGCATCATCACGGACAACGGCACAAACTTCGCCAAGGGAGCAATGGCCGAATTTTGCGAAGAGCACCACATCCGGCTCGACCTCGCGTCGATCCCGAATCCAATGGCGGCGAACGAGCCAACCAAAGCATCCTCCACGGCTGAAGCGCGACTCCAAAGTACCACTCGAGCGCACTGGATGCTGGGTTGACGAGCTCCCTCCGTCATCGGGGAATCCGCACCTCGGTCAACAGGTCGACGGATTCACTCCCTTCTTCATGGTCTCTGGCGCGAAGCAGTCATGCCCACCGACCTCGAACACGACTTCGCTGGTCGTCCACTATCTGAGGCCTAAAAGCTGGCCCGCCAAGACGGGCTCGATCAACTCGGACGAAGCACGCGACCTCGCCCGATCGCGCACCGCCATCTATCGGCAAGGACTCGCCGCTACCACAGCCGACGGGTGAAAACCCGCACCTTCCAGAAGGCGACACGGTGCTACGCCTCATCCAGACAAGAAGGGCATGCACAAACTCTCCCCTCCGTGGGAAGGCCCGTTCGCTATTGGTAGCGTGCTCGGCAGCGCCTACTACCTCATCGACGTCCGCGGGGACGGCGAACTCGACGTCAAACGGCCATGGAATGTAAATCTCCTCCGGAAGTTCTATTCCTAGAACCCCACATATGTACTCTCCAGTCGCTATGAATAAAAGAAACGGTTACCGCAAAATTCGTCTACTCTCCATGCCTTGTGCCACTCGCACTCGTAATTAACAGCGTCATGCTAAAATACAGAAGTCAACCCTTGGTATAGCGACCGGCACGGCTAAGTAGTGCGATGTAAGAGCACTGAGTCATTTCAGGTCTTGCATCGTCCATGAAAAACGCCAATCCGGAGCCCCATTGGAGTCGCCTAGCTCGACTGGTTTTACGAACCAAGACAACTGTCCTCGCTTCTCACAGCGACCCTGGTCCTCCGCATCCTCGGCATAGCGACTCGAACGGCTAAGTACCACGCTCGGGGACTGAATACCAGTTCGTCTCGATCGGACAGGGAAAACGCCAAGTAAGAGAGCATGCCTAGGACTCGCCACGCGACTGACCCACCGGGCCAGGCAGGAGTGACGCTCACCAACGCTCAGTCCTCAACCACCCTCGAGTCGCGCCTTGAACTACCAAGTACCACGCTCGGGGACTCGGCCACCTGGCCCCGTTCGCGTATGGGAAAAACGGTAAAGTACAGAGCACTCAAGGGAGTCGCCTTGCGACTGGCTCTCCGAGCTCGGGCGAGTCGACTAAACCAACAACACACATGATAAACAACAAAACATCATATATGAGGTGAACCCCACAAAAGGGCGGACGCGCTCGGGGACTCACCCAAAATCAATCCAAAACACACAAACAAATAGCAAAATGAACACAACGTTCCATTCAATCGCATATCGCATTGTCTTACATTACAAAATATGCCTACTCGGCAGAACTGCTGCTAACACATCTAGGCAAACTACACTATTCTGCAGGCTTCGACGACGAGGCGCCAGCATCTCGGCGCCTACGGATGAACGCGGTGTACGGGTTTGACGGATACGTCGTCAGCTCACCCGCCATCGCCGAGCGGAAAGGTTGCTCAACCTTGAAGTCGCGATGCGGCGGCTCGGGGTCGTTTGGCGACGACCGCTTCCGGTAGGGAAGGAGGTCGCCATCGCCGAACGCGCTCTGAGTACGCGGCGGCACGTTCCTGCAGCTTGAGAACCTCGGACAGATCCACCGCGCCAGTCGACGAAGGGTACCCACTCGTCACATCGTCGAGATCGAAGTCCTCGGGGAAGTGGGCGAGTCCAAGGCTCAAGGCTGTCGACGCTCCGCGACGAAACGCCGACCGCGTCATGAACTCTACGACCGTGGGCACCTTCTCCAAGTACTCCCACACCTCAACGAGGTCACTGGGAATAACCTCGGTGGGCGACATCTCTTGAAGGTAGGCGCGGATGCAGGTCGCCGACAGCGTCGCCGAGTCGACGAGCATGCTTACGCATTCCCTCGCGTCAAGAGAGTTCGCTTCTTCTTGGCAGCCAATAACACGACCTGCGAGAAGGAGACAAGTATGAGTACCATGGAAACCACAAACAATACAACCAAAAGACAGGGAAGACGCACTCACCAAGCAATGGGCGGGCGAGTCCCGTGATGAAACTTTGAAGCGATGTATGATCGTCCTGAAGCCCAACAATGAGGGCTTCAGACGCCTTTCGGTCATCCTCCGCGGCCGCAATGGCGGCCTTCGCTCGCCCGTTCGCCGAGCTTGCTTCTTCTTTTGCCTCCCGCAGTTCGCGCTCGAGGTCGGCGATCTTCTGCTCGGCGGTGCCTAACGCAGACCGCACCGCCTCCAGTTCTCCAGCAGGGACAAGCTCCTGGCGAGCCACCTCCGCCTGCGCAGCAACAACCTGAAGCTCCTTGTTTGCTTCCTGGAGAGCGGCCAGTTCCTTCTCAGCACGCTGCTTCGCAGCCAATCGCTCTGCCGACTCCAGCTGCAGACCCTGTACATTTCCAAAATCAGCACACATGAAAATTTCTCAGTGCCCACCCGCTAAAATTTAGCGGGTGCGCACTCGGGGACTGGCAATCACGAAAATTTCTCAGTGCCCACCCGCTAAAATTTAGCGGGTGCGCACTCGGGGACTGGCAATCACGAAAATTTCTCAGTGCCCACCCGCTAAAATTTAGCGGGTGCGCACTCGGGGACTGGCGATCACGAAAATTCCTCAGTGCATATCCGCTAAATTTTAGCGCATACGCACTCGGGGACTGGATTCGAAAGTACAAAACAAGTAATTATAAGAATCAAGCCGCTGCTAAGCACCGACCTGATCCTCGGGGACTGGAGGTACCTGGATGGCCGCACCAAGCATGCCGTGAAGTTGCACCGCGTCCACAGACGCAAGCAGCGCCGGCGTATGCCCGCGACGTTGGTCGATTTCAGCGTCGATGGTCCCTGGAGCGGGGCTCGGGGTTGCGGCCCCACTCGCCGCGGCCGCCTTGGTCGTGAAACGGGGGAAGGTAGCAATCGAGGCGCCCGCTCCAAAGGAAGTCGCTTCCTCCGGCCTAGGCAAGGAAACGACCTCCTTCGTAGACGCGGTCGCCTCCACTGCGGGTCCGGCCGGCGCCGCCGCCGCGTCGTCAGAGACGGTGACGATGTCGTCGCCCTTGGCCTTCTTGCTGCCTTCCGTTGAGGCGGCGACCTCATCACTTTTCCTCTTGCGGGAAGGGTCTTCCTCGCCAACGGCGGAAGATACCTTGGCCACGGTCGGGTGACCCATCTTTTTCACTCCGGTCCTGCACATTGAATCAAATCAATAAAAGACAATCAAAGTACTAAAGGAAAATACGGAATGCCGAATGGACTCACTTGGCAACTGGAATGAAACGCAGCCCTGTACGAAGGCCAGCCGGTTTTTCCAGCTCAGGGCCTAATCGGCGACTAAGCCCCAGCTCCAGGACGTCGGGGGCCCAGGATACGGACGGCTTCTTTGACGTTGATGTAGCGGTTGGCGCCTCCGGGGCGCCTTCGGCGGAGGCCTCCTCATGAATTGGGGCTACTGCGGCCGGAACTTCCATGCGGGGCGAGGCCACCGCGCTCGGGACCTCCTTGCGAGGCGAAGTCGCCACTACCGGAGCCTTCTCTAGCCCAGAAACCGACACGAATGGTGGAGGCATTGAGGCAGCGGGCTTCACAGTTGGCGTCTAAGCGCGTTGTCGCCGGACTGCGCCATCACCGGCGAGCTGTGAGCATCGAGCTTTCGTTGAGTGTGGCGGTGAAGCCACCTTGGCGGCTTCGCCTTCCTCGGGGGCCCTCGCCTCCTTCTCCTTCTTCTTCTTCGCGGGAGTGGCCTGACGGCGTGAGGTGGTCTCTGGGAGTTCGTCGTCGTCGTCATGACGCTCGAGGCTCCTGCTCGCCGCGATCTCGCCGACGCGTTGCCATGGGTCTTCGGACAGTGGGGCAATCTCCTCTTCGGACTCGTCCTCGTCGTCCTCGTTACCCTTGGCGGGTGGCGACTCGCTTGTGTCCTGGGCGGATGGCTCGGGGCTCTCGTCGTCGGCGGGTGGTAACCACCCTTCCACCACTTGGAACAGCTGCGTTAAACATGAAACAGAGTTAGATTTACCGCGACTGCACACGCTGCATCGCGAACAAGATAAAAGGATTACCGTCGAGTCGGACGCTCATGTGTAGGGAGGCACCCGGCTGCGCGTCGCGTATGTCGCTGGGTGATCTTCTTCAGCGAGAGGTAGTCCTCCGGCTTCCACTCGCGAGGCAGGCTTCGTCGGTCTCCCCGGCCGTGTCTGGTACATGTAATGGTCGCGTTAGGCGGCGAACGAGCCGTCGCCCAAGCCAACAATTGTACGTTTACCGTCTGAGCCCTTCTTCTTCGCATCGCGGATGGTCTGGAGCATCTCGTCGACGACCATCCGCTGGTCGTCGGGAGCTTGCCGACCTGGAGATGGCGTGGCTCGGGCAGTTAGCCGAGTACCCGGGATCGCCGCTTCCTCCGGGTCGCCTCGGTCACGTAGAACCATGACTTTTTCCGATCGCTGCTTTGGCAGGCATCGTGTCGAAGAAGGAGGCTTTGGATTTGAGTTGGAAAGTCAAGCCGCCCGCGGCTAGCATTGGGCCGCCTCCTCGCTGATCCGTCCATGGAACAGATCTTGCCACAAGGGAAAGTAGGGCGGCAGCCAAGTAGCACTCATGAAACGCCACGAAGATGGCGAGCTGCTCGATCTGTGGGGACCCGGTCGAGGCTGGATCCATAGTAGGCGTAAACGCGGAAGAACAAGGATGGGAAACCCTAACCCCGCCGAGGTGGTGGTGAAAGCAGAACTCTCTCTCGTGGGTTTGGGTGGTTTCCATCGAGGATACGCCAAAGAGGCCCGTAGGATTCCGGCCTCTTCGAAGGAGGCCAGCTGCGCCCTGGTACATTTGGATCTACCCCAAGGTTCGGTGGAAAGGGCCATGGCTGAGGATCTGTTCGGAGGTCGGAGGATTGCGGGTCGATTGGATCGCGGAATCAAAGGAAGGAAGATGTGCGTACTCGGAGATAATGGTGGGTGGTTGGCTTTACGATAGCCTACCATTCGTCTTATATAGTGGGAGTTGCCGCCAAGTCGGGGCGTTACTGCTGATGATTACGCCAGAGTTACCGTTGGGTTACCTTAACGGCTAGTTTGACCACGCTGACGGTCCAACTCTAGCCACTCGGCTCGTTAAGTCACGCCGAGACCGCGTCCGTAGGATCGACTCGCCCAAGACGGCTCGGTTCACGGATTTTTCCTTTATACAGAGCCCGCCACGATTCGATGGATGCCAACTTGAAGCCGTATACTCCGATGCCAGCCACTCACGCCTAATCAACGACGGCCTCGGGGACTCTTGATGGGGATACGCCTATTGGGGTATGCTCGGTGGACGTTCCGTGGTCAAGGTGGCGAGTGGGCTCACAGCAGTGGACGAAGCCAGCAAGGTATCGGCATGGAGGTTGAAGGCCCAGGCGAGCAGATAGGCCCAGTCGGTCTAGGTTAAATGATTACCGAAGTTGTAACCGAGTCGGTTGAGATATGTAAACCCTAGGGGAGGTGAGCCTATATAAGCCTCCCTATGGGGTGAGTAGAGAGGCGTTCCCTCATACACCCAAGCAACTCGCCGCCTAGTCGCCGAGTTCGCCCATTGTAAACACCTCCATAATACAATCTAGCAGGAGTAGGTCTTTACCCTCCGGGGGGCCGAACCTGGGTAAAACCCTGTGTCTTTGCCCTCATCTCGCACCGCAGATGGCTGGCCGCCCTTGCCCCTCGTTCTACTACTCGCTGCCGATTGCAGCATCTGCCGTGGTCATTCCCACGACAGTGACAGCATGCACTCCATGGTGTAACTTAGGCTAGAGTTCATAAATCCTTATCATGATTATATTTTGAGTTGGTTTTCTCTATGAAATTGTGGTGTTTGTTGGAACCATCTAGCGCTCAAGGTGACAGTGTGGGATTATCTAGATTGGGGAAGGCGGACTTTGAGGTGTGTTGTTATAGCCCTACCATGGATTAGAGTGTCCAACCAGAGAGTAGTTAAAAGTAGTATCATTGAGAGAAGATATTTATATGAGAGAGTGTTCACTAGTGAAGGTATGATCCCTAGGCCTTGTTTCTAAGCATTGAAACACCGTTTACATCTAGATCTGTTACATGTTTGCTGAAGGGAATATGCCCTGAGAGGCAATAATAAAGTGTTTAGTATGTATATTGCAAGTATATGATAGATGTTTATTTTGCATGCTATAATTGTATTAATACGGAAACGTTATTACATGTGTGTTTAATAAACAAACATAAAGTTCCTAGTTATGCCTCTCTCATAAACTAGCTCGTTGATTAACAAGATGATCAAGGTTTCCTGATCATGGGTATTGGATGTTGTTAATAACAAGATAACAACATTAGTGTAATGGTGTGATGAACCTTCATCCAAAGTATAACATTACGATCAAAGTCATTGAGTTTATATTTATATAACAACTTACGAAGTGATCCTAATCCTTAGACCATGAGATCATGTCAATCACTAACACCAGAAGAGTTTCTTGATAACATCAAACTTCACACCATAACAGGGTTATTATAAAGATGGGTTCAGAACAAATAAAGTGTTATGTTGAGGCCCATGGATCGAGAGTGGAATTTGTTCATCCCGATGACGGATAGATATACTCTAGGCCCTCTCAGTGATATCACATTGGTTAGCTTGCAAGCAAGTGATTTGATCACTAGAATGTTATATCACGGGAACGAGAAAAGAGTGCATGTCAGTAACAAGATCAAACTAGGTATGGAGATACCGATGATCTAATCTCGGACATGTAATATATCGTGAAACAAAGGGATTAAGATACTAGCGTAAAAGGTTCCGACGATCACAAGAAAGTCATCGTTGAATGTGTGGGAGTCAGTATGGGTCTCTAGATCCCGCTTCTGATTATTGATCAGACAGGGGTCTCAATCATGTTCGCATTATTCACGAACCATAGAGTGACACACTTAAGAGACACCAACATCCATTTGGAGCAAAAGTTTCATGCCGGAAAGAATAACAAGCGCAGGAATTTATTTCACTAGATACCGAAACAAGTTTTCGGGTGAAATTGCAGAAAGTATTTTTGCATGTGAAATGAAATACTAGCAAGGGGTTATATGTTAATGTTTGTCATTAAAGTAATTGACAAAATTATGAATAAATAAAAGGAGTTTTATTTAATGAGAGTTTGCATTAAATTTGGTGGAAATTTAATGGGAATTTGAGTGGGATTTTGAGTGGAGGGAATTGAAAGGATTTTTGTGAGTAGAGTGTCCACCCACATGAATGAGGGGAGGGCAAGGGGGCAGCCCCATGCGTCGGCCACCCCCTTGGGGTACCCCCTCTCCTATAAAAGGCACCCCCTCCTCATTTCTAACTCACACCTCCTCGTGAAGGATCTCTCTCCCCCTCTAGTATTTATCCCCCATGGTCTCGGACTAGCGAGATACATGTTCCCGGTGGATATTCGGCAAGAAAGATTTGTGCTTCCGCTGCATCGCTGGAGCGAGCATGCGGAGGTTTCTCGGTGCCTCGGACGTGTGTGCGAGCACGAATGCGCCGCTAAGTTGCGGTGCTAAGGACTTCCTCTCGATCTTGAGATCGGCAAGAGATCGTCTACATCAACCACAAGTTTAACTCGTTAAGATTTGTTGGTCTTCAAGGGTATGTTCTCTACGGATATACATCCGCCCATTGTTTGCATCTAGTAGATAGATCTTGGTACATAGTTGTTCCCATCGTAGGAAAATTTTTGTTTTCTATTCTGTGAACCCTACAGTGGTATCAGAGCCGGACCTATGCGTAGATGCTTTACACGGGTAGTACACATATGAGTATGTGGGCGATGATGATAATTTTATTGCTTCTTAGTTGTATTTTGGATATTGGTGGCATAGTGGGATGAAGCGGCCGGGACAAACCTTACATGTCCTCGCACATGAGACCTGTTCCACGCTTGACATGCAACTAGTTTGCATAAGTGGCTAGCGGGTGTGTGTATCTCCTACTATAGTCAATATCTAATTTGCAACGAGTTGTCAACAATTTGGTTATCATTGTTGTGGTTCATGTTCGTAGGTAAGAACGGTTCTATCTTCGAAATCCCTAAGCCACGTAAAACTTGCAATGGATAAATTAGAGGTGTCTAGTTAAGATTGTTTCTGGGCTAGTGTTATGATATTGTGATGTTGTAAGTAGAAGTATGAGATGATACTCTTACAACACACATAACGTGTAAGTTCCATAGACCTTGGCCTTACACATAGAGGTATGATAGTGATTATACCACGGTGCACATGATAGAGATCATATGCGGGAACCTAATCATTTCACTTATAAACATGTGATGTTTGATAACATCTTATATTGCTTGTTTGGAGTTTTATTAGCATAATAAGATGAACCCTCATTTAAATATCAAGATAAGAATGTGTTCTTCCTTAAGTATGCACCAATTATGTTTTCGTCGCTCCAAGACATCATGTGATGATCGGGTGTTCTTGGATCCACGACCATATTTCGGGTGTAAGACAGTTACACAAACGAATACTAAGGTTCTTACTTGGCGAGCCTAGCATGTACAGACATGGCCTCGGAACACAGACCAAAAGGTTAAGAATTAGTCATATGGTAGATATGATGCCCATTTGATGCTCGCCTTTGAAGCTACACCGACTCACGTGATGATCGGACTTGGTGTAGTGGATTTGGTTCATGTAATCACCAAAAAGGCACGAGGGATGTCGTTTTTGAGTGGGAGTTCATTCTTAATGTGGATTAGTTGAACTCAATCTATCATAAACTTAGTCCAAACTTTACAAATTCTGTTGTAGATGGCACCACCTGCTTTTAATTTCAATGTGTTCATGGAGAAAGAGAAACTTGCAACGAACGGTAGCAACTTTACCGAATGGGCCATGAATTTGAGGATTCTCCTCTCTGCTGCACAAAAGCAATATGTGCTAGAAGCACTGCTAGGCCCCCCACCATTTGATGATGCCCCTGACGAGGAGAAGAATGTCTATCAGACTCGTCAGGAGGACCACAACTTAGTTAATTGCGGCATATTGTATGGGCTAGAGCCAGAACTTCAAAAGCATTTCGAAAACGACAATGCATTTGATACAATGGGTGAGTTGAAAATGATTTTCAACACACATGCTGGTGTAGAGAGCTACAATGCTTCAGAAAAGTTCTTTAGCTGCATGATGGAAGAGCACAACTCCGTAAGTGAGCATGTACTCAAGATGTCGGGTTACGCCGATAAGCTTGTGTCCTTGGTAATATCGATTCCCATTAACTTAGGCAACCATCGTGTTCTGCAGTCTCTTCCACCTTGCTATAAGAGCTTCATGGTGAACTATAATATGCAAGGCATGAAGAAGTCTCTCCCCGAGCTTCTGTCAATTCTTAAAAATGCAGAAGTGGAGATCAAGAAGGAACATCAAGTGTTGATGATCAATAAGAACACTGGTTTCAAGAAAGACAAGAAGGGTAAATGGAAGGGAAGTAAGGGCAGCAAGACGGTTGCCGTGCCTAAAAAGAAACCCCGAGTTGTCCCTAAGTCTGATACCGAGTGCTATTATTGTAAGGGGCCCTTCGAGAAGCTTAATCGCCCCAAGTATTTGGCAGACAAGAAGGCCGGCAAGGCAAACAAAGGTATATATGATATACATGTTATTGATGTGTACTTGACTACTGCTCACAGTAGCACCTGGGTATTTGATACCGGTCCAGTTGCTAATATTTGTAACTCGAATCAGGAGCTGCGGAACAAGCGACTGCTAGCAAGGGGTGAGGTCAAGATGCGTGTCGGCAATGGATCAAGTGTTGATGTGATTGCCGTTGGAACGCTGCCTCTCCACTTACCGTCGGGATTAGTAATAAACTTGAATGATTGTTATCTGGTTCCTGCACTAAGCATGAACATTGTATCTGGATCGTGTTTGATGCGAAGTGGTTATTCATTTAAATCCGAGAACAATGGTTTTTCTATTTATATGAATGAAATATTTTATGGTCATGCACCGATGATGAATGGTTTATTTCTATTGGATCTCGATAATAGTGTTACACATATTCATAATGTTGATGCTACAAGGATTAAACTTAATGATGATATATCCGCATATATGTGGCATTGCCATCTAGGTCATATTGGCGTTAAACGCATGAAGAAGCTCCATTCATATGGACTTTTGGAATCACTTGATTTTGAATCATTTGATACATGTGAGCCATGCCTTATGGGCAAGATGACTAGAATGTCGTTTTCCGGTTCAATGGAACGGGCGATAGATTTATTGGAAATCATACATTATGATGTATGTGGTCAAATGAGTGTGTCGGCGCGAGGTGGATATCGTTATTTTGTTACTTTCACGGATGATTTGAGTAGATATGGTTATATCTACTTGATGAAACACAAGTCTGAAACCTTTGAAAAGTTCAAGGAATTTCAGAGTGAAGTGGAAAATCATCATAATAGAAAGATCAAATTTCTACGGTCCGACCGTGGAGGTCAGTATCTAAGTTATGAGTTTAGCACTCATATGAAATAGTGTGGAATTGTTTCACAACTCACACCTACCGGAACACCACAGCGAAATGGTGTGTCAGAATGTCGTAATCGTACTTTATTGGATATGGTTTGATCTATGATGTCTCTGACGGACTTGCCACTGTCATTCTGGGGTTATGCACTAGAAACTGCTGCATTCACTTTAAATCGGGCACCATCTAAATCCGTTGAAAAGACACCGTATGAATTGTGGTTTGGAAACAAACCTAAGCTGTCATTTCTTAAAGTTTGGGGATGCGATGTTTATGTGAAGAAACCTCAACCGGATAAACTCGAATCCAAAGCGGAAAAATGCGTCTTCATAGGATACCCTAAGGAAACTATTGGGTATTCCTTCTATCACAGATCCGAGGGCAAGGTTTTTGTTGCCAAGAATGGATCCTTTCTAGAGAAAGAGTTTCTCGCGAAAGGTGTGAGTAGTTGGAAGGTAGAACTCGAAGAGGTTATTGAACTTTATATTCAAAGTATGGCGAGTAGCACAGCGCTGAAAGTCGTTCTGGAGTTAGCTTCACCAGTTGAAGAGGGAACTAACGATAATGATCATGAAACTCCGAAAGAGAGTACTACCAAACCTCACAGGTCTAGCAGGACGCGTGCATCTCCCGAGCTATACGAAAACCCTATTATGAATTTCATGGTTGATGAAATTGATGACCCTGTGACGTATGAAGAAGCGATGATGAGACCGGATTCCAACAAATGGTTAGAAGCTATGAAATCCGAGATGGAATCCATGTATGAAAATCAAGTTTGGAACTTGGTAGAATTACCTCACGACCGAAAGGCCATGGAGAATAAATGGATTTTCAAAAGGAAAACTGATGTTGATGGTAATGTGACCATCTATAAATCTCGACTTGTCGCAAAGGGGTTTCGAAAAATTCAAGGAGTTGACTACGATGAGACATTCTCTCCCGTAGCGATGCTAAAG